>CANTUQ010000053.1:0-1262500 GCA_947683425.1 Excoecaria cochinchinensis | reverse complement strand
AATCATCGTACAATATATACTTATACACATGCTTACATACTAAAGCCAATCATCCAACTAGCTCTTAACCATATTCATATTCACAATCATAATCATATAACGGATTATTCGTCTCATCACTGAACTCATTCATATATCACATTTATATAAACACATTGGAGCAAAGCAAAACAAATGGAACACCTGCTGACTCGAGGTAGTGGATAACGAGTGTACTGAGGGTACCATATGGGTACGAGTCGATTACTGAAGGTACCTTACGGGTACGAATCATAGCCATTTCATTTATCATTAACACATTATTTTACTGAGGGGACCTTAAACAAGATCCAAATACTGAGGGGTTCGCGAGGAACCAAATGGGGACCTGATCAGGGTCCGAACTGAACTGAGGGCTGCAGCTATAAGACTCTATTAGGCATGCCTAACTATCCACTTACTAGACTCTAGCAAGTCAGGCATAACACAATTTACATTCCAATATTTATCACATAAAGAGTTCATACTTGAGCATAACTCACTATACTATTACATATAACACATATTATTTTAGCATAGCAAAACACACAATTAAATGATGTTAGATAGCTAAAATAACACTAATTAATAATTGAAACAAAACACAAGTGGAAAAGGAGTTAAAAAGAAGGAAGTCAAAAATATGCATAAGGAGGATAAAAGCGTTTTATATGGCGGTATGGTAAATCCATACCGCCGTGTAAGATAGTTTACACGAGGGTATGGCATAGACTATACCATCGTGTAACATGTCTAACACAGCTGGGCAGAGGCATTTTACATTGCGGTATGGAACGTTCCTTACCGCCGTGTAAGATGTCTTACACAGCTCCAAACAGAGGCGTTTCACACGGCTGTAAGGGAAACCCATACCGCAGTGTGAAACTCACAATTCAAAAACATATCTAGGCAATAGCATTTTACACGGCGGTATGGTCTTTCCCTTACCACCGTGTGAAACCACGGCCTTGCAATTTCTGAAGGTTTCCCTCGATTCACATGGCTGTAAGCCTTACCCATACCGTCGTGTGATTTCTGAAAAACCTAGAAATCTGTAGAATTCACTGCAATTCCGAACCCAAAACCACACACATCACAATTCACACATTTAAACCATGAAATCAACCTCAAACTTACCTTTCCTACCTTACCTTTCCTACCTGAAATCAACCGCCTTTTGTTGCAATAATTCCAAGTCCTTCAAAGTAACTTCCAATCTTATACTACAGTCATACTGTTTGAGAAACTCTTCTGTCAGCAAGTCCCAATCCTCTTTCGTCCTTCGATCTAGCCCATGATGCCAATCCACTGCTGGGCTAACTAAGCTTAGTCAAAAGTACTCGACCATCTGTCTCTTTCTCAGGGTGGTACCCTTCATTACCAGTGAGTACTGCTTTATGTGCGCAGTGGGATCTGAAGTACCATCGAATTTAGGAATGTCAGGCATTTTGAAATTTTGAGGGACCAAATCATCACTATCCAGCTCCCTATCCTCGGGGTTCATTCTTCCCCCCACCTTCATCGTCCTTGTCATGGCTTCAAATCGCTCCTCCATCTTTTTCCACATCACATCCTCCAGCTTGGGCGACTTCCCTTTTACTACCATCAGTTCCTCTGGCTCTTCCCATACGTCAATCTCATATTTGGGGCCCTCCCTATTGTAGACACCGGGTCTCGAGGCAGTCCAGATCAGAGTTACCCGATGAAGAGATCAATGTCGATTTACGAGTAAGGGGATGAAATTCGGAGGTTTTCGTCTTTTGCTCTCGCAAGGATTAAAATCTTTTTCTATAGCATGGAGTTTTGAAAGAGTTGGATAAATTTTACAGAACTTGGGTAAAAATGGGAGTTTTGCTTCACAGACGGGCATTCCGTTTGTGTAGGGACGTCCATCTCTACTTGGGGAGATACCCGTCTCTAGGTGTAGTGGGGACGGACAGGTGGCGATGTAGGGACGCCCGTCCCTAGTTCACGCCCCGTCCCTAGTCAGTTTTCTGCATTTGCCCCTAGTAGGGACGGCCGTCGGTAGGCGCAAGGAATCCCGTCGGTACGGTAACTGACCGGATCACTCGAGATTGGATAAAATTTTATCTCTTTTCTTTTCAAAAGGGGGATAGAATTTATCTAAAAGTTGAATTTTAAAGTCCTTTTAAAATTCAAACTTTAGATAGAGGCTTATCTTAATTATCTCAAAAAACCCTATAAATAAAGGATCAAATTTCAGTTTTAGGGGTTAGAAGAAAATTTGGAAAAGAGATAAATTTTCAGAGAAATTTTATTTAGAAAAAAGGCTATCAAATATTTTTTGGAAAAAATTGCTTTTTAGAAAAAAGTTTTTTTTTTTTTTTTTCTGTGAGCAGATCACGCAAAAAGTTTATAAATCTCTATTCATCTGTAGAGTTTTATTTTGATAAAACTTGTTTTAATTGATTTCTTCAATTTTTTTTCTTACGAATTAAGTCAAATTGAGGTGACGAAATTCAGTCGTTTCCATCAATATAACTAATTCGAACACACGATTGCTATCAAATTTTCAAGGAAAGAATAACGTAAATTTTCTTTCTTTGATCTGATTCTTCTTTTGATCCTTGCGAAGCACACGGGGACAAGATCATTTGACATCCACCCTAAAAGGTAAAATCCAAGGGTAAACATTCTGGATTAACATTTGTATAATTTAATTTGATTTACATTGATTTCTATATATACTTCATTATCTTTTTTTACAAAAGATTTAAGAGGTTTTTTTTTTATTTGTTTTCCCCTCACTAGGGACGGCCACTGGCAGGATCCAGGTAGCCGTCCCTAGGCAAAATTCTCATTTTTTTATCTCATAAAATCCTATCTCTTAACTTATTGCTATTAGAATTTTCTCATTTTTCTTTTTATTCACGTTTTTGCTAACGTGTTTATCTTGGTGAGCTTTTTTTTTCTGACCATTGAAACTTGGAGTTGTGAGAGATGCTGGTTGCGCCATCCTGCGGATCTCGATTCGGGTTCATTTTTCTACCCTTACCTTGTATTTATGTTGTTAAGGAAATGGTTTTAATATCGTTAAGGTAAAAAGGACCAAAGTTTTTTTTAACAATTAAACCTGGAGATTTTCCCGAAAATGGTAGACCAATGTCCCATTTCAGCCAATAAAATTGACACTTCATAAAAAACCATTTTTGTAATGAATATGCATGGTAGGACCAAAGTCCTCATTCCAATGAATATCCCGTTTTATGCATGTATCGCACTTTTATAAATGGGAGTTGTATTCCGCTCCTAGTGTTATTGTAATTTATTTCGAACACTTTATCTTGATTCTTGCTTCTATTTACCGCTTTGGATGTGAATGATTTGCGCTTTAATAAAATGCATCGTGTTGAAAGTTGGTGAAATAATAAATTCAAAACATAATTGTAAAATTAATCAAATTACGAATAAATGAGAAGTCCTAAACTCACTCTGGTCTTTGGGACTCAAAGAGGCGAGAGGTCTAGGACTTCCAAGACACCTCTTGAGTCCCACCAAAAGGCTTAAATATACAATCCTAGGCTCTAGGGAAGTAGAGGTTAAGGCCTCCAAGATCCCTCTGGCTAGCTCAAGATGGATATGTATGCGCCGTCTTAGGCTCGATAAGGCTAGACGACCCTTCTCAATGTTCTATTAGGTGGCGACTCCAAGAAACCTCATTGTTGCTCAAAATAGACGCACTTGTAAATACCTTACAAGTTGTATGAACCTTTCCTGATCATCCTGAAGCGGGATTTCGGGAGGCTACGAGGTTCGGCGAGCGTCACAGTGGCGACTTCACTGGGGACATACTCGAGACTTTGATTCGAAAGTACTTTGATTAAAATTTACAATTAGATTTTAGCTTAAAAATTTCACCATCTTTCAAAATATGCATTGCATCGCATTAGAGGCTTAGATCTATGCTAGTTTGGTCCCTCTTTTAGCCCCGGTGCGTTCCTAAAGCACGACCCTATTTTCACTCAATTTAGGGAAGTGTTAAGGATAATCACCAGCCCAAGCCTCGTACCATCATGGTATATTAAATGGTGACCCGATCGGTCGTTACGCTCGTGATGAGCTAGACCCGTTGGCAGGGACCATGCTTAGGTAGCCCTAAAGTAACACCACCCTTTGACTAAAGCTCATGTAAATGGAAATAGTTACTTCCCCCAAGTGGCATGAACCTTAATACGATGTTTGTTGTATGGATCATTACGTATTGGACCAACCCGGATAGTTCGACTGGTCACCTAATCAAAGGCTTTCATGCCCCGATAGGCCCAGGACGCCTTATTCGGATTGCCTAAATACATAATGATCATAACCCATCCGCCTGTTCATTAGTTAGGAGAGGTTATGCTGTCGGATTTCCACCGTGCACTATACACGTTCATTGGGTCCCCAGATTGATCCATGGGCCAATCCCACCTAGGAAAGAGAATATGACCTCGTGTGCAGGAGTAATAAGGTTGGAAGGACCTATGTGGTTGCATGTGGCTTGCGAGTGCTACATAGCACGATCATGCATTATTTTTTGCGCAATCATGCATCATCCTGTGAGGAATAATGAAAGGGAAGAAGTCAGAGAGGACCCACAAGATGAAACTCGCCCGCCACTCGTGAACCTAACAGCTACTACTTCGGGGGCACATAGGGGAAGACCTGTCCCAAGGCTGGATGATGATTGAAAAGATTATAACCACCCAGCTGAAAGGAAAGGCCAAGATAGAGGAAGCTGTGCGAAAGATGGATGAGGAGACTCCAAAGGGCCAATATGATGCGGAAACGTCGACTGCGGCAGATACACTAGCAGAAGAGGAAGAGGAAGATAGTTTAGATTTTCTTTTTGCTCCAGAACTTTTCAATGATGTAAATGACAATTTCAATCTTGTTAATAAATTGAATGGTTTTGCTTACTTGTGTGATGTTTTTTATGATTTCACTATGCATGATCATGATCATTATCCATCCATATTTGATATTGATTCAACTGATGCTACTCCATTCAATCTTGGAACCCTAGACAATCCAAAAGAAATTTTGATAGCATCAAATATAACTCCTGAAGAGCAAGAAAAATTTGAGAGAATCTTAAAAAAATATAAAAAAGTCTTTGCTTGGACCTACGAAGATATGCTAGGAATCGATCGGAAAGTCGCAGAGCATGCTATCCCCACCTATCCAGACCATAAACCTGTTAAGCAGAAGTTGAGAAGGCTTAGGCCGGAATGGGCGGAGAAAGTGAAAGAAGAGATTCACCAGCAAATCAAAGCCAAGTTTCTAGTCGAGGTGCAATACCCAACATGGTTGGCCAATGTTGTCCCTGTAGCCAAGAAGAATGGCAAAGTAAGAGTATGTGTGGATTATCGGGATCTGAATAAGGCCTGTCCAAAAGATGATTTTCCATTGCCTCATATAGACATACTAATAGACAGCGCCGCTGCTTGTGAGATGTATAGCTTCGGAGATGGTTACGCGGGCTACAATCAAATTCTTAATGAAATAATTGATCGGATCAAGACGGCCTTCATCACGGAGTGGGGGACTTACGCTTATCGCGTGATGCCTTTTGGCCTGAAGAATGCAGGGGCCACGTATCAGAGGATGGCAACGAAAATATTGGATGAATTGATTCATAAAGAAGTAAAGGTATATGTGGACGATATGATGATCAAGTCAGCCACTAGAGAAGGCCATTTTGAGGCCCTGGAAAAGTTCTTTCGTAGGATAGATAAGTACAACTTGCGGTTGAATCCTAAAAAGTGCATCTTTGGCGTTACCTCAGGGAAGCTCTTAGGACACATAGTTAGTAAAAGGGGGATTGAGATTGACCCGGATAAGGTTAAAGCCATCAGAGAAATGCCGATACCGCAGAAAGAGAAGGATGTAAGAAGCTTTCTGGGCAGGTTGCAATACATCAGTAGATTTATCGCCAAGCTTACTTCGATCTGTGAGCCAATCTTTAAACTACTCAGAAAAGATCAACCAGTAGTATGGAATGAGAGTTGTCAAAAGGCTTTTGATGCTGTCAGAGAATATTTGTTGAATCCACCGGTACTGAGACCACCACGGCCAGGCAAGCCGCTGATCCTATACCTGGCCATAGAGGACAGTTCTATAGGTGCTATGATGGCCCAAGAGGATGATTTTGGAGTGGAATTTGCTATTTATTACCTCATCAAGAAATTCTTAGCCTACGAAGTCAAATACACAGAGGTAGAAAAGATTTGCCTTGCAGTAATCTGGGCTTCTAAGAAATTGTGACATTACTTTCATGCTTACAAAGTGCAGGCAGTCACGAGGCAGAATCCCCTGAGATATTTGCAGGAGGCCCCATCTTTACTTTGGAAAATGGGTAGGTGGTTGCTGTTACTTCAAGAATTTGATGTGGAGTACCTCACCCGAAAGACCATCAAAGGGCGTGCAGTGGCAGAATTTCTAGCAGAACACCCGATCCAAGGAGACTCATACGAGTTTAACTTTCCAGATGAGGATGTGGTAGCTATTGGGATTCAAGGTTGGAAATTACACTTTGACAGAGTTGTAATTAACAAAGGGGCAAGAGTAGGAGTCATTCTGATAACCTCGGATGACGAAAAACTTCCCTTGGCAAAAAAGTTGAGATTCAAGGCTACCAATAACGAAGCTGAATACGAAGCATGTGTTTTTGGATTGGAGGCGTTAATAGCTTTAGGAGCGAAGAATGTGGAAGTGTTTGGTGATTCTTCCTTGGTGATTAATCAAATCGGAGGTGAATGGGCCGTGAAAGAAGAGAGGCTAATGCCATATATACGGCACTTGAGAGACCTGAGCAGTCAATTCGAAGTATGCACATTCCATTTCATTCCCAGAGATGAAAATCAGTTAGCCGATGTGCTCGCCATGCTAGTATCAATGTGAACCCTGAAGGGGTGCACATGAAGCCAGTCTTAATCTATAGTTCTGAGAGACCTAGCTTTGAATCAAGATCAGTTATGGAAGTATAAGTGGCGGATGGAAAGCCATGGTATCATGACATTATGAATTACCTAGAGAATGCGACATTTGTAGAGGAGGCTACCGAAAAGGATCAAAGGATGATTCGCAAGCTGTCTACCCAGTTCATTTGTATAAATGGGATAATGTACAAACGACAAGCTGATGGTATCCAATTGAGGTGTTTGGATGAAAAAGAAGCCAGGAGGGTAATGGAAGAAACACACGCCGGAATATGCGGAGCCCATATGAATGGGCTGACATTAGCCAAAAAGATCATGAGGCAAGGCTTCTACTGGCTTATGATGGATAACGATTGCTCAAAATATGTGAAGCAATGCCAACTGTGCCAGCAATACGCAGACTTAAGGCATTTGCCAGTGTCAGAGCTACACAGCCTAACGTCACCTTGGCCATTCGCTGCTTGGGGAATAGACATTATTGGAGAAATTCGCCCTACGGCATCCAATGGACACAGATATATAATAGTCGCAATCGACTATTTTACAAAATGGGTGCAGGCGGAGTCCTTTAAGAAGATCGACGCAAGAGATATGGCCAGATTCATTGAAAGAAATCTGATATGCAGATATGGCCTCCCACATCACATAGTGTCTGATAATGGGGTGCAATTCATGGGGGAAACTAGAAAACTTCTGGAGAAGAACGGGATTGAGCACCACAAATCCTCCCCCTATCGACCACAAGCTAACGGGGCAGTAGAGGCCGCCAATAACAATGTGAAGAGAATCCTAGCCAAGATGGTCCAAACCTACAAAGACTGGGCAGAGAAGCTTCCCTTTGCATTGTGGGGTTACAGAATGACGGTGAGGACATCTACAGGCGTTACTCCGTATTCTTTGGTTTACGAAACAGAGGCAGTGCTGCCGGTTGAGGTAGAGCTTAAATCACTGAGAGTAGTCATGGAAGCTCAGATTCCGGAAGCCGAATGGATGCAAGAGAGGTTATAGCATTTGAACTTATTAGATGAAAGCCGGATGAAAGCTTACTATCATAATCAGATCTATCAGAAAAGGCTGGCCAGATCATTTGAAAAAAAGGTGAAAAAGCATCCGCAGAAGGAGGGGGTTTGGTGTTCAAACAGATGAGACCAGGAGTGCCAGATATCAGAGGAAAATTTAGACCAACTTGGGAAGGACCATATATCCTCAAGAAGCTATTATCGAAAGGAGCTACAATTTTGTCAGATAGCGATGGCAATGAATTCAAAGAGCCGGTCAATATTGATAGACTCAAAAGGTTCCATGGCTAAAGACCAAAATCAAAAGAAGAGAATGAAAGCCCCACGGGTCGAAAACCGAAAAAAGGTGGCCTTGCTAAAATTGGGCGCCTCGTCAGGGTGAAAACCGAAAAAGGCATCCTGGGCAAAAATTAGAGGCTCGAGAGAAAATATCCAATCATGAAAACCCGAGAGGGCTGATTGGAGAAAGGAGTTTGATGCTGTCAAGATTTAGTTCCATGAATGAATGTGGTCTTGCATAATTGAATTAATGTCAAAAAAGCGATCATGTATGCTGAAGTCGTACTGAAATGTACACAAATTTGTTAAATTAAATAAGTTTGATTTATTCATTTACATTATTGTCCAATTCTGCTTTAAAAAGAAACATACTGCTCAAAATGCAGAATGCCACCTAAATTTCTATCATAAGGTCTGTTCATAACCACAATACCAAACTAACTGTTTGTCTTATTCACAGGATGCCACCACGACAATATGCTCCGCATGATCAGCCCGAGCCTGAGGCCCCAGGTTGGATAAGCGATGAGGCTAGACAGAGATATGCAGCACTGGTTTAGGTACAGTTCTGAGCTAGCCGCTTCATTTCTAGGCCGTTCCTCGAGGCTCTAGGGATGGCGGATGAGGTGGATATACTGAAGGCGGGCGCGGGTTGGATAGAGTTTTTGACACCTGCTTTCCAGACTCACCCGGAGGTGGTACGACAGTTCCTCGCCACGCTACACTATGGCGGATATTAGAGATCTGACACGGAGGAGGGTGTCATCCAGTTTTGGATTGAGGGCCACCATTTCAGCATCACCAGTCAGCGGTTTATAGAGGCCATGGGGCTCCCATTCGGGTAGGATGTAATAAAACCCCAGAGATCAGTGAGACGTCAGCATTGGGCGGTTATAGCCTTACCAGGAGTGCCATACGATCATGATACGGCGAAGAGTACAGTACTTTTATCACAGGCTCTGCGATATCTTCATCGGGTTTTGTCCAGCTCATATTTGGGATGAGCTGGTAACCCAGGTTCCCTTAATGCCGCAGAGATCTGGAGTTTATGGGCCATGATGGCAGGTCAGAGGCTCAATATCAGCCACGAGATTTTGGTCAACCTAGTGAGGGTATCCAGGGGGGCAGCCCCTGTAGTGTATGTCAGGGGGGTCATTACCAGATTGCTCTTGAGTTTGGGTGTTCATCCAGATATTTTGGGGTGCCCTTTGGATGAGAGTATTTATGTAGACGCTCCAGTGGCTATGACGATGGCCATGATACTGCCGATACCGAGCCACCCCGAGGCGTATAGACTTCGCACTGTGCTTGAGACTAGACGCGCATTTAGCTTGCCCTCGTTAGAGCCAGTAGAGGAGCAGGCTCAGGACCAGCCTCCTGAGCACCCAGAGCATCAGGAGCATCAGATTCCCGAGCACCCTCAGCATCAGGAGGACCAGCCTTTCCGACAGCCAGAGCATCCAGATGATCAGCCTCCGCAGCCGCAGAACGAGGAGCAGCCGGGTACGCCTTTTGATGTGGGGATCGAGTTTACTATGGATGAGTTGCTGGCTACTCCTCCAGGACAGAGAGTGCAGAGTCCTATGCCTCCATCATCGAGAGTACAGCGGACAGCTCCCCGAGCGCCTGAGAGGTTTAGCCCGTATGCTAAAGTGGGGGATCTGGAAGCATCCAATTTTACAGCTCCACCACCTGAGCCGACACCAGATTCAGCTCCCCCTCCATCCTCGTCATCAGCTTTCACAGCGCTGCCAGATTTTACTACCCTATTGACTTCTCTGTTCACATCTTTGGAGCATAGACAGGAGGAGAGAGACAGGGCCCTTCTCGGACAGCTCGGAGAGCGAGATAGGGTCATATTAGATCGGCTGGATCAGCAGCAGGGGATCATCCAGGACCAGGGGAGGCTTATTGATCATCTGAGGCAGGAGCAGGAGAGACTCGTAGGTCAGCTGAGGCAGGAGATGAGGGCCTCCCAGAGTGAGGCAACCCAGAGGATAGACGCATCCGTACAGATGCTGGATGAGTCAGTGGAGGCTCTTAGATTCAGGATTCAGGTCCTAGAGGGTGCCATACCTCCCATCGCCCAGTCCCTGCTGGAGTTTAGAGAGCAGACTGAGGATAGGCTGAGGAGTATGAGGACCACCTCCACAGATCAGACCCTCCGCCTGGGCGATGCTTTCAGAGAGTTAGGGGGGGTTGTTACCAGTACACTCCAGTTCATGACGGTCTGTGCACAGTCATTTCTCGATGGATATGCCCAGGTCTAGTTCCAGCAGCAGGAGCACAGCCGTTATCGGTACCAGTGGTTGTACCTCCCAGATACCAGCAGGTAGCCAGGGATTGGGCTACTCAGCAGGCCGGACCGTCAGCCCCTCCCTGTCAGCCATCTGCCTCAGATGCAGGGCCCTCCGCCGCTCCAGCACGAGACCAGCCAGTTCATATATCGGACGATGATGATGATCCAGAGGAGCTCTCAGATTATGCGCCATTATAGATTGTTCAGGGAGTTCTTCTAGTTTTGTGTTTATACTTTTTGTAATCACATCTGTATATTGTACAAAATTTAACCTTTTAATGGGAAAATTTGGATCAACTTGTTAAATTTGCATGTTATTTATTCATGATTTCTTAAAAGAAAATTTAAGAGAAAAAGAAAAGAGGAATTGATCACATGGAAAATAAGATGATGAATAGTAAAGAGAGATATAAGATGTTCATAACTCTACCAATCAAGGTACTTGGCGTAAGAATTAACAAAAATCTTTTACAATACAGGAACATGGTCTTACACCGATTCAAAGTCGACCCACAGTCAAAAGGAAGAATAAATAGATCAAACACCATGTCCTTCGGGATCACCGGAAATCAAAAGATCAGAATTGTACTTTGGGGGCACGATGAGGCTGCCAAATTATCGCACTTTGTACAGTCCGAAGAAGACTCGGTGCAGCTCAGGAGAGCAATTATCGCACTTTGTACAGTCCGAAGAAGACTCGGTGCAGCTCAGGAGAGCAATTATCGCACTTCGTACGGTCCGAAGAAGACTCGCTGTAGCTCAGGAGAGCAATTATCGCACTTCGTACGGTTCGAAGAAGACTCGGTGCAACCCCGCCTTTTATAAGTCCAGAACCGACTAGACGCAGTGTCGCTTCCCCGGCGAAAAGGTAAGGACTGCCTCAGGTATGCGTCTCTTTCCTTTCTTCTCAGAATTTTGGCTCATCTAGGCACTAGTGCGCTAGTTTCCCCGAAATTGGGGGCAACTGTAGACACCGGGTCTCGAGCCAGTCCAGATCAGAGTTACCCGATGAAGAGATCAATGTCGATTTACGAGTAAGGGGATGAAATTCGGAGGTTTTCGTCTTTCGGTCTCGCAAGGATTAAAATCTTTTTCTATAGCATGGACTTTTGAAAGAGTTGGATAAATTTTACAGAATTTGGGTAAAAATGGGAGTTTTGCTTCACAGACGGGCATTCCGTCTGTGTAGGGACGCCCATCTCTACTTGGGGAGATACCCGTCTCTAGGTGTAGTGGGGACGGACAGGTGGCGATGTAGGGACGCCCGTCCCTAGTTCACGCCCCGTCCCTAGTCAGTTTTCCGCATTTGCCCCTAGTAGGGACGGCCGTCGGTAGGCGCAAGGAAGCCCGTCGGTACGGTAACTGACCGGATCACTCGAGATTGGATAAAATTTGATCTCTTTTCTTTTCAAAAGGGGGATAGAATTTATCTAAAAGTTGAATTTTAAAGTCCTTTTAAAATTCAAACTTTAGATAGAGGCTTATCTTAATTATCTCAAAAAACCCTATAAATAAAGGATCAAATTTCAGTTTTAGGGGTTAGAAGAAAATTTGGTGAAAATTTGGAAAAGAGATAAATTTTAAGAGAAATTTTATTTAGAAAAAAGGCTATCAAATATTTTTTGGAAAATTTGCTTTTTAGAAAAAAGTTTTTTTTTTCTTTGAGCAGATCACGCAAAAAGTTTGTAAATCTCTATTCATCTGTAGAGTTTAATTTTGATAAAACTTCTTTTAATTGATTTCTTCAATTTTTTTCTTATGAATTAAGTCAAATTGAGGTGACGAAATTCAGTCATTTCCATCAATATAACTAATTCGAACACACGATTGCTATCAAATTTTCAAGGAAAGAATAACATAAATTTTCTTTCTTTGATCTGATTCTTGTTTTGATCCTTGCGAAGCACACGGGGACAAGATCATTCGACATCCACCCTAAAAGGTAAAATCCGAGGGTAAACATTCTGGATTAACATTTGTATAATTTAATTTGATTTACATTGATTTCTATATGTACTTCATTATCTTTTTTTACAAAAGATTTAAGAGGTTTTTTTTTTTATTTTTTTTCCCCTCACTAGGGACGGCCACTGGCACGATCCAGGTAGCCGTCCCTAGGCAAAATTCTCATTTTTTTATCTCATAAAATCCTATCACTTAACTTATTCCTGTTAGAATTTTCTCATTTTTATTTTTATTCACGTTTTTGCTAACGTGTTTATCCTGGTGAGTTTTTTTTTCTGACCATTGAAAGTTGGAGTTGTGAGAGATGCTGGTTGCGCCATCCTACGGATCTCGATTCGGGTTCATTTTTCTACCCTTACCTTGTATTTATGTTGTTATGGAAATGGTTTTAATATCGTTAAGGTAAAAAGGACCAAAGTTTTTTTTAACAATTAAACCTGGAGATTTTCCCGAAAATGGTGGACCAATGTCCCATTTCAGCCAATAAAATTGACACTTCATAAAAAAGCATTTTTGTAATGAATATGCATGGTAGGACCAAAGTCCTCATTCCAATGAATATCCCGTTTTATGCATGTATCGCACTTTTATAAATGGGAGTTGTATTCCGCTCCTAGTGTTATTGTAATTTATTTCGAACAATTTATCTTGATTCTTACTTCTATTTACCGCTTTGGATGTTAATGATTTGCGCTTTAATAAAATGCATCGTGTGGAAAGTTGGTGAAATAATAAATTCAAAACGTAATTGTAAAATTAATCAAAGTACGAATAAATGAGAAGTCCCGAACTCACTCTGGTCTTTGGGACTCAAAGAGGCGAGAGGTCTAGAACTTCTAAGACATTTCTTGACTCCCACCAAAAGGCTTAAATATACAATCCTAGGCTCTAGGGGAGTAGAGGATAAGGCCTCCAAGATCCCTCTGGCTAGCGCAAGATGGATATGTATGCGCCGTCTTAGGCTCGATAAGGCTAGACAACCCTTCCCAATGTTCTATTGGGTGGCGACTCCAAGAATCCTCATTGTTGCCCAAAATAGACACACTTGTAAATACCTTACAAGTTGTATGAACCTTTCCTGATCGCCCTGAAGCAGGCTTTCGAGAGGCCGCGAGGTTCGGCGCGCGTCACACCTATATTCAACGGGCATTGGCACTCTTGGCTCAAATGCAGGTGGATTGACTGCCGCTGGGGGATCTTCTCTAACAGCCCCTTGTTCCTCTTGCTCTCTGATTGGAGTGGCAGTCTGTCGCCTGGTAGGTGGGGCCATGGTAGTGGCAAGGTTACCCATCATCGCCATCATTCTGGCCTCGAACTCTTCCAACCTTCTCCCCACTTCTTCGGCAATCATTTCCCTAGTTGCATCAGAACCACTTGATGGATCTGACATTCTCGTCTCTATTGATGAACCCAAACTCTGATCTGACACTAGCTCTAGAGAAACCTTTCTTAGTCGATCGTCGGGACCTCTAAATCACCTGGACGAATCTATGATGGCTGCAAGACACACCTTTGTTAGGATGATGCATGATTGAAATGCAATGCATGGCCATGCTGGTGTAGCATAGACAAACAAATGCAAGCAGATAGACCCTTCCAACCTTATTTCTCCCACACACGAGGTAATATAGTCTCTTTCCTAGGTGGGCTTTATCTAGGGGTTACCGGGAAACCCATTGGACGCGTATAGTGCACGGTGAAAAACCGCCAGCATTGTGACGCTCATTCCCTAAAGACAGACTAGCTCAGCTAATCTTAGTTAGAGAAGACCGACCGCACACACACAACAGAACACATGCTTAGCCTGAATAATAAAATTTCATCACATACAATCTTAACTCACACATCACATGCCAACTACTTATAGTGCATTTCCATAGCCACACGCATTGCACATACATATTTAGGTTAACATTCATAGTTATCAGATTATTACTTGCCTTTACACACCCGCTATACATACGATGGTACAAAAGCTTATACAGAAATCCCAAAATATTAAACCCAGAACCTACACTTCCTATTTCCTACTGTTGACCGTACAAAATGCGGGGACGTCCTTCGATCACCTCTGGTTCGTACCTGCACGGATTAGAGTAAATCCATGCTAAGCGACAACGCTTATTGGGGAACTCATATATAGCAAATAATTTATCACACCTCAGAAACACCATACATTACATGCTAGAAGTCATGCCAGAGCAATTATTATCAAGCAAATATCATTTTAAGCATAGTACTATCCATTACTACATTCAATCATAAAGCATCAATCACTTATTCACATATCCACATCACACGCTTTATTATATTACAGTCACTTCCCTGTATTACTTCATTAATCAATTAGCCTGCAATTCAATGACACGGATAACGGGTATCGCATTGGTACCACTCAGGTACAAGAATCACATTGAGATTACTCTTACGCATGGGTACCCTCAGGTACCAAAATATCATTTCACTTATAATATAATCCAGCAAGGATTGTTCACATTATTTTCGCATTGTGATTCCCATGGAATCAGACACATTATACGCATGGGGCTGCAGCACTTGACCCTATAGGCATGCCTAACTATCCACTACTTGACTCGCAGGCTTTAAATTGTTAAACAAATTATTCAGTTCACATTGATCGCTTTTCACACCACATACAGAGATAGCTCATATCACATTCACTGGCATATTCAATATGCTTCCAAATTCATTCTTCATAGTTCATAACTACATATTTGATTGCATTCAAGATTTATCACATAGTATGCAAGTGTACCCGCTTAACACTTATTCATAATGTCCTTCATTTCACTTGAAGACTTACCATTAGAAAGTCTGAACACATTAGCGTTATATTGCCAAAATAGGGTAGGTCACGGTCACAATGAATTTCATTGTCACCGTGACATGTTGAAGTTCAAAACAGAATGCAAACTGGGGACAGGTCACGGTCACAATCAATTTCATTATGACCATGACATGTTCCCAAGTCTCGGCAGAATGCATCTTGAGGGTATGTCACGGTCACAATGAACTCCATTGTCACCGTGACATATTCTCACTTTGCAAAACATAATGCTCTCTTAAGTACCTCACGGTCACAATGAATTCCATTGTCATCGTGACATACAAAAATAAGTAGGCAGAATTGAACTCAAGCATAACTCACGGTCACAATCAATTTGATTGTCACAATGACCTATGCAAAAACACCATGACATAGTTATGTTTTTCAGTCCATTTCTTCCTTCTCATTTAAGCTTCAAATCTCACTCTCACTTTTGGCAATCAACCCATAAACATCAACCACATAATCAATTAACACATACCTGTTTTCCCTTTTTGTTTTGACATTCAATAATAGCACAATCATAATCATTCTCAAGCATTATATCACCAAGCATATTACTATTACAATCACATAATCTAACATCACATAATTCATGCTCAACTTCAATTTCGCATACACATACACTTCAATTCAAATCTCTGTTCAACCAACACAAATCATACAACCACACAATTAAGGTTTGTTCCCAAACCTCGTCGCCTTAGCTCCTAATCTCGACGGACGCTCGGCTCTCCGATTACAGCTTTTACCTTATCTCTCTTCATTTCTTCAGCTAGCAAAACCAATTCAAATTCCAGGATTGAACACAACCCATCAATTCTCATACCAATACCAAATCAAAACCAAGAAGAAGAGTAGAAGATGAGAATAAGCACACGTAATCACTTACCCTTAGGTCTTAACACTTAATTCTTGCTCCAATTAGCTATATGCATACATCCACTTAAACCACTCTCATCCTCACTCACGGAAACAAGAAGAAAGATAAAGTCAAATGCAGAAAAATGAAGAATGAGGCCAACACATACTCACCGCTCACTTCTCTAGGCAAATGCATGCAAAGAAGGAGGTGGCCAACTCTCATGATGCCACACGGATTCCATTCTCAATTCTGCCTCCACTATCCTTTTAATCAAGTTATTTTATTCTCTAATCCACACTTACTTAGCTTAGTTAATCCACTTCTTACTAATCATGCACAATTCCCTTTTTAACCTCTTAAATTCCCTTAGCCTTTCAATTAAGTTCAATCCAACACACTTAATTACACTTAGACCCCAAATTAAACTAATTGCAACTAGGGTACAAGTCCGGCCATGACAACTCTCCCCTCCTTAAAGAATTTCGTCCTCGAAATTCATACCTGAGTGGAACAGTTGTGGATGCTGCTCTCGCATAGCCGCTTCTGGTTCCCAAGTTGCTTCCTCAACACCGTGATGTTGCCAGAGCACTTTCACAAGTGGTATTTGCTTATTCCGAAGTTGCCTCACTTCTCTTGCTGAAATCACTTTCGGCTTCTCATCATAAGTAAAATCTGATTGCACTTCCACTTCTTGTACAGGTAGCACATGGGAATCATCCGACCTATATCTTCTTAACATGGATACATGGAATACATCATGCAGCTTAGCCAAAGCAGGGGGCAGAGCCAACCGATAAGCTACTAAACCTACACGTTCAAGCACTTCGTATGGCCCGATAAACCTCGGACTCAATTTTCCTTTCTTACCGAATCTTAATTAGCACCTTCCTCCAAGGAGACACTTTCAGAAATACTTTATCGCCCACACTGAATTCAATGTCCCTTCTCTTCAAATCAGCATACGATTTCTGTCTGTCACTTGCTGCTTTCAACCTTTGCTGTATGATCTTAGCTTTCTCTTCTGTATCCCTCACTAGATCAGGTCCAATGATTTTGCTCTCATTCAATTCTATCCAGCAAACCGGTGAATGACATTTCCTTCCGTACAAGACTTCATACGGTGCCATACCAATACTGGTCTAATAACTGTTGTTATAAGCAAATTCCATAAGTGGAAGATACCTATCCCAACTCTTAGAGAAATCCAAAACACATGCTCGCATTAAATCTTCCAAGACCTGAATAATCCTTTCCGATTGTCCATCAGTTTGCGGATGGAAAGCAGTACTGAAGTTCAATTTCGTACCCAAAGCCGCTTGTAAGCTCTTCCAAAACTTAGAAGTAAATCTTGGATCTCTATCAGAAATAATAGACAAGGGTATCCCATGTAATCGGACAATTTCTCTTACATACAATTCAGCCAACTTTTCCATAGAATAATCCATCCGAACTGGTATAAAGTGAGCCGATTTCGAAAATCTGTCCACAATAACCCATACTGCATCCTGTTGTCTTGAGGTCAGAGGCAATCCAGATACAAAATCCATCGTGATATTATCCCATTTCCATTGTGGGATAGGGAGTGGATGCAACATCCCCTGAGGCACTTGATGCTCCGCTTTAACTTGTTGACAGACAAGGCACTTAGACACATATTCCACTACATCTTTCTTCATCCCAGGCCACCAGTACAACTGTTTCATATCTTGATACATCTTGTTTCCACCTGGATGCATAGTGAAAATCGTATTATGAGCCTCATGCATCAATCTCTTCTTTAATTCTTTATCACTTGCCACACACATTCTATTCTTATACAGTAGTACCCCGTCTTCATTCACTGCATAGTCAGTCTTATCCATATCACTGACTGACTGCAAAACTTGTTCCAACCTCGCATCATTTCTCTGAGCAACTATTAACTCATCTCTCAGGACCGGTCTTGCTTTCAACTGTGCCAATAAAGCTCCGTCTGCAGAAAACCTCCACTTGATCCGCTTTAACTGTAATGCTGAAATCGACTTCCTGCTCAAGGCATCCGCCACTACGTTAGCTTTTCCTGGGTGATAATCCACAATACAATCATAATCCTTAAACAACTCGAGCCATCTCCGCTGTCTCAGATTCAATTCCTTCTGTGTAAGCAGATATTTTAAACTCTTGTGATCGGTGTAAATTCTACATTTCTCACCATACAAGTAATGTCGCCAAATCTTTAAAGCAAACACTACTGCTGCCAATTCCAAATCATGAGTCGGATAATTTTGTTCGTGCGGCTTCAGTTGCCTTGGCGCATATGCTATCACCTTCCCCTCTTGCATCAATACACAACCCAACCCGACACCTGAAGCATCGGTATACAACACATACTCTTTGCCAGTCATAGGCTGTGTCAGAATCGGTGCTTCTACTAACATCTTCCTCAACTGATTGAAACTCGCTTGACATCTTTCAGACCACTCATACTTCACTCCTTTTCGTAACAATTTTGTCAACGGTGAAGCTATCACTGAAAATCCTTTCACAAACCTTCTGTAGTATCCAGCCAACCCTAAGAAACTGCGAACCTCCAGCATATTCTTAGGCGGTTTCCAATTCACAATTGCTTCTATCTTAGTTGGGTCTACTTTAATCCCCTCAGATGAGATCACATGACCCTGAAATGACACCTCTTTGAACTAGAACTCACACTTACTTAGTTTGGCATACAACTGATGCTCCCGCAGTGTCTGGAGCACAATTCTCAAATGCTGCTCGTGCTCCTTCTCATCCTTTGAAAAAACCAGAATATCATCTATGAATACTACCACAAATTGATCCAGATACGGTCTGAATACCCGATTCATCAAATCCATAAATGCAGCTGGCGCATTAGTCATCCCAAAAGGCATCACCAGAAACTCATAGTGCCCATATCGAGTTCTAAATGCAGTCTTAGGTATATCTACTTTCTTCACTTGCAACTGATAATACCCTGAATGCAAATCAATTTTTGACAATACACCGGCTCCTCTTAACTGATCAAACAAATCTTCAATCCGAGGTAAAGGGTACCGATTCTTTACTGTCACTTTATTCAACTGCCGATAATCGATGCACATTCTCATTGTACCATCTTTCTTCTTGACAAATAACACTGGTGCTCCCCAAGGTGAAACACTAGGTCTAATAAAACCCCTATTTAGCAGTTCTTGCAGCTGTTCTTTCAATTCCTTCAACTCAGTTGGAGCCATTCTGTACGGTGCCTTAGATACAGGGACTGTTCCAGGCGCCACATCAATCGATAGCTCAACCTCTCTTATCGGTGGTACACCGCTCAATTCTTCAGGAAACACGTCAGGAAACTCTCTGACTATCGGTATCTCTTGTATCTTCACATGTTCTCTCTTACTGTCTATCACCAAAGCTAGATAAGCTTCACATCCTTTTCTCATACACCGACAAGCTTGCATAGCAGATATCACATTCACAAGAGGGTTAGTGCACACTCCCCTAACTGTCGCTCTGTTCCCCTTACCATCATAGAGTACAACCATCTTCCTCTTACACTTAACATCCGCATCATATTTGGTTAACCAATCCATACCCAAAATCAAATCAAACGGTAGTTCAATCAAATCCGCTGGAAACACACTACCTTGAACTTCTAATGCACAGTTTCTATACACTCTGTTCACATTAATGTTACCACCCAAAGGGCTAGACACACATATATCATATTTTAAACATTCAACTATAGGCATCTTTTCACATATCTTTTTATTACACACATAAGAATGAGTTGAGCCAGGATCAATAAGTGCAAACATTTCCACACTACAGAGTAGAATAGTACCTGCTATCACTTCAGGCGCATCCTGATCCTCTCGTGCCCTCATAGCATAAGTCCGCACTGGTGCCGCATCAGGCCTATCCACAATTTCAGAATCAACTGCACCCCTGGACTGACTACCTCTGCCACGTCCTCTTCCTCTTCCTCTATTAGTAGAAGGCAAATTTGAACCACCCTTACTCTGCTCTTGTTGATTTCCTGACATCTCATAAGCATTCGGGCAATTAGCAAGGAAATGCTCAGTGCTTCCACATCTAAAACAAGCACCCGTCACTCTCCAGCATTCTCCTCTATGCCTCTTACCACAATGAGGACACTCCTGAACCTCACTTCTGTTACCAGATGTTCCTCTTCCCGAACCAGATGCTGAGGGAGCACCACGCTTCTTACCTCTTGCTGCAGAACTGAACCCAGATTCCACAGGTGGTGCCACATGAGAATCTCTTGATCTTTTCCCCGTCTGGGAACCACCTCTACCTGCATTATTCCTTTGTCTCCATTCTCTTTGAGCTACCAACGTCCTTTCAGCTCTCAAGCTGCTTGTACAATTCGATAATAACTTATATTCTATTCTGTTGTTAGAGAAATCAGCAATACTTTAATTTCCTCAATCAACCCTTCCTCAAACTGTTGACACCGCAACACGTCGGTTAAAACACCTTTTGGCGTGTACTTGCTTAGACGACAAAATTCCGCTTCATACTCCGCCACCGACATGGTTCTCTGTCTTAAACTCAGAAACTTCTTCCAGTTTGCCTCACGATGTGCTTTAGTGATACACTTGTTCTTGAATTCCCATTCAAAGAACTCCCAGTCTAATGGTTCAGGAAGCATCGGGTTCTGCAGGACCAGCTTCCACCAATCATATGCAGGGCCTTAGAGTAGTGACTCCACACATTCAACCCACTGGTCAAGATGACACCGTATCTCCTTAAGAATCCTCTCCACCTTCTCAACCCAGTACTCTGCTTTTTCTGACTCATCTAACCTTATTCCATGGAATTCCTCCAAACCATGCTTTCTTAAAGATTCTATTGGGGCTCTAGGCGCCAATATACGCTCCATCACTCTCGCCATATCCTGTGTCATTTTCATCATAGCTTCCATAGGCCCAAACGGAATCTCATTCTCGAAACCAACCGATCTAGATTGTCCAGACCCCGTCACCTCAGCTTCACGAGGATTCACACTTTCGGCAGATTCTTCTCCGGTATGCCTTCCAGAATCCATCGTTACTACACAGATTAAACAAGGACTTCCGCATTAGGTCAATAAACTACACACATCTTATCTACCCAATTCCCAGAAAAGACTCAACCTAAGCTCTGATACCACAACTTGTGATGTTCATTCCATAAAGACAGACTAGCTCAGCTAATCTTAGTTAGAGAAGACCGCACACACATAACAGAACACATGCTTAGCCTGAATAATAAAATTTCATCACATACAATCTTAACTCACACATCACATGCCAACTACTTATAGTGCATTTCCATAGCCACACGCATTGCACATACATATTTAGGTTAACATTCATAGTTATTAGATTATTACTTGCCTTTACACACCCACTATACATACGATGGTACAAAAGCTTATACAGAAATCCCAAAATATTAAACCCAGAACCTACACTTCCTATTTCCTACTGTTGACCGTACAAAATGCGGGGACGTCCTTCAATCACCTCTGGTCCGTACCTGCACGGATTAGAGTAAACCCATGGTAAGCGAAAACGCTTAGAGGGGAACTCATATATAGCAAATAATTTATCACACCTCAGAAACACCATACATTACATGCTAGAAGTCATGCCAGAGCAATTATTATCAAGCAAATATCATTTTAAGCATAGTACTGTCCATTACTACATTCAATCATAAAGCATCAATCACTTATTGACATATCCACGTCACACGCTTTATTATATTACAGTCACTTCCCTGTATTACTTGATTAATCAATTAGCCTGTAATTCAATGACGCGGATAACGGGTATCGCATTAGTACCACTCAGGTATAAGAATCACATTGAGATTACTCTTACGCATGGGTACCCTCAGGTACCAAAATATCATTTCACTTATAATATAATCCAGCAAGGATTGTTCACATTATTTTCGCATTGTGATTCCCATGGAATCAGGCACATTATACGCATGGGGCTGCAGCACTTGACCCTATAGGCATGCCTAACTATCCACTACTTGACTCGCAGGCTTTAAATTGTTAAACAAATTATTCAGTTCACATTGATCGCTTTTCACACCACATACAGAGATAGCTCATATCACATTCACTGGCATATTCAATATGCTTCCAAATTCATTCTTCATAGTTCATAACTACATATTTGATTGCATTCAAGATTTATCACATAGTATGCAAGTGTACTCGCTTAACACTTATTCATAATGTCCTTCATTTCACTTGAAGACTTACCATTAGAAAGTCTGAACACATTAGGGTTATATTGCCAAAATTGGGTAGGTCACGGTCATAATGAATTTCATTGTCACCGTGACATAGTGAAGTTCAAAACAGAATGGAAACTGGGGACAGGTCACGGTCACAATCAATTTCATTATCACCGTGACATGTTCCCAAGTCTCAGCAGAATGCATCTTGAGGGTATCTCACGGTCACAATGAACTCCATTGTCACTGTGACATATTCTCACTTTGCAAAATAGAATGCTCTCATAAGTACCTCACGGTCACAATGAATTCCATTGTCACCGTGACATACAAAAATCAAGTAGGCAGAATTGAACTCAAGCATAACTCACTGTCACAATCAATTTGATTGTCACCGTGACCTATGCAAAAACACCATGACATAGTTATGTTTTTCAGTCCATTTCTTCCTTCTCATTTAAGCTTCAAATCTCACTCTCACTTTTGGCAATCAACCCATAAACATCAACCACATAATCAATTAACACATACCTGTTTTCCCTTTTTGTTTTGACATTCAATAATAGCACAATCATAATCATTCTCAAGCATTATATCACCAAGCATATTACTATTACAATCACATAATCTAACATCACATAATTCATGCTCAACTTCAATTTTGCATACACATACACTTCAATTCAAATCTTTGTTCAACCAACACAAATCATACAACCACACAATTAAGGTTTGTTCCCAAACCTCGTCGCCTTAGCTCCGAATCTCGACGGACGCTCGGCTTTCCGATTACAGCTTTTCCCTTATCTCTCTTCACTTCTTCAGCTAGCAAAACCAATTCAAACTCCAGGATTGAACACAACCCATCAATTCTCATACCAATACCAAATCAAAACCAAGAAGAAGAGTAGAAGATGAGAATAAGCACACATAATCACTTACCCTTAGGTCTTAACACTTAATTCTTGCTCCAATTAGCTATATGCATACATCCACTTAAACCACTCTCATCCTTACTCACGAAAACAAGAAGAAAGATAAAGTCAAATGCAAAAAAATAAAGAATGAGGCCAACACATACTCACCTCTCACTTCTCTAGGCAAATGCATGCAAAGAAGGAGGTGGCTAACTCTCATGATGCCACACGGATTCCATTCTCAATTCTGCCTCCACTATCCATTTAATCAAGTTATTTTATTCTCTAATCCACACTTACTTAGCTTAGTTAATCCACTTCTTACTAATCATGCACAATTCCCTTTTTAGCCTCTTAAATTCCCTTAGCCTTTCAATTAAGTCCAATCCTACACACTTAATTACACTTAGACCCCAAATTAAACTAATTGCAACTAGGGTACAAGTCCGGCCATGACAAGCATAACACTCTTAATTTAAAGCACATGCATATGGGTTTTGGCCATTATGTATTTAGACGCTTCAATTAAATTAAGGTGAACCTATCGGGGCATGAAAGCCTTTGATAAAAGACCACTTAATCTGCTTGATTTTGTTTAACACACAACGGCCCACATCACAAGCATCGTATTAAGGAGCATTTCACCTAATGGAAGTTTCTATTGCCATTACATGGGCTTTGGTCAAGGTGGTGATACTTTAGGGCTATCCAAGCATGGTCCCTGCCGACAGGTCTAGCTTATCATGAGCATAGTGACCAATCGGTTCTCCATTTGATATACCATTAATGATGCGAGGCTTGGGTTGGTAATTATCCTTAACACTTCCCTACAATGAGTGCAAGTAGGGTCGTGCTTTGGGAACGCACCGAGGTAAGATAGGGGAGCAACTAACATAATTCTTAGGCCTTAAAATGTAACGTAAATTATCGAAAAGAGATAGAATTTGAAGTTTTAAAAACTCAATTATACATTTTAACCAAAACACTTTCAGAGAAAAGTCACAAACAGTCCCCAGTTGAGTCGCAACTATGACGCACGCCAAACCTGGGAAAGGCCCTCTTTGAACCCGCTTTTAGGATTCGACGGATTGGTTGGCGTCTTTTGATCTTGGACACCATGAGACATTTTTGATGCCTCCTTCCCAATAGAACATTGGAAAGGACCATCTAGCATCACGATGCCTTTTAGGCACCTTTGAGATATTTTGGAGTCGCCACCCAATTTACAAGAAATTGGGAAAGGTCTCTAACCTCTTATTGGTCTAGACCAGAGATTGGTTTTCGGAACTTCCCTCTTATTTATGTTTTGGTTAATTATAAATGAGTTTTTAACGTCTTAAAATTCTATCCCTTATTTCACACGATCAATGCATTTGAGTAAAAGCGTATTGCAAACACCCAAAAGCAATAAAAGAAAGCGATAAAGGAAAGCGATAGATAATCCAAGCACATAATCACAAACAAAGTTGGGGCGGAATACAACCCCCTTAAAAGAAGATTAAAACTGTAAATTAGGACGGAATACAATCCCAAATAGAAATTAAATAATGTTGTATCAAAATTAATTACAAGGGCCCAAAAGAAAATAAACATAAATTTAAACAATCAAATAAAATCAAACATAAGAAAAACATACATAAATTGGGACATTCATTTGGTTTAGGAACATTGGTTCCTTCGCATTTGTTTGAATGTTTAGGAACATTGGTTCCTTCGCACTTATTTGAAAAGGGATCGAAGAGTTGTTGATTGGTGGATTGAAAACCGGGATGAGTGATCCCATTTTGGAGAAAAAGAAACTCTTCGTTTTATTGTGACATTTTCACATTCTTTGGTTAAAATGAGGGACATTGGTCCCAATTTTATTAGTAAAAAATTCAATTTAATTATAAAAGTATTTTTGTGATTTTTTTTATCTCACACGTGCATGGATAAAATATTTACTTACAAACAAACACAACACAATGAGAGGGAATAGGAAAGGTCTCACCGAACAACGTGATTTTCTATGCGTGTGACCCCTCCGGATGGTCACGAGAATGCCCACATAATGTAAGTCATGTTTTAATCTTAGACAGAAAATAATATTAAAATATTAGTAATAATTCCAAAAAATTAATCAAGTAAAGACAAAATAAATATATGCTATATTAATTTAACAAACGGACAATTTGCATGCAAAGACAAGGGAAAAATAAGCCATGCCAAGATAAGGATAATAATAAAAACAGGGACAAAATAATAATAATAATAATAATAATAATAATAATAATAATAATAATAAGAGCAATGGCAAAATAATAATAATAATAATAATAATAATAATAATAATAATAATAATAAAGTAACCATGATAAAAATAATAACGATAATAATAATAATAATGATATAAGATGAGCATGCAAAAAACAAATAATAATAATAATAATAATAATAATAATAATAATGGTAAAAGTATAATAATGGTAATAATACATATTAGCAGTATTAATAATAAAAATAATGATGATAATGTTGCAACATAATGACAATGATGAACAATAATAATAGTAATAATGATAATTGTAATGGAAAGAAAGGTGAAGGCTAACGGCAACAATAGTTGAAAATAAAGCTACAAAGTCAAATAAACCGACCACAAAAAAATCAAACCAAAGAAAAATAAACTCAAGATGCCAACAGTACCAAAAATATTAGAAATGCAGGAAAGTAAACATGGCAAAAGTAACAAATTTAATAACCACAAATAATAAGGAGATAGAAAAATTAGGACGATTCCAAAGTCTTTACCGTCAAAATTTTTTAGATTCAAGAAAACGGTATCTTGATCCATCCCCCTTGTCAAATTTTTGGTGATAAACACCCGAAAAAAATATAAAAATCTATGTTTTTAAATAAATTATCTCAAGAAAATATTTTTGGTGGGATGAGTAAGCAAAGAAAATTAATTTTTCTTCCTCAAATCAAACCCAAGATGAAATGTTTTTTTAGAGAACAAAAGATTAAAACTTGAGAAAAAGCTTAAGAATTTTTTGTTGGAGAATTAAAAAAGTTTGCTGGAGAGAAAACTAAAAACCCCCTTTTTTTAAATGAAATCCAGCCTCCTTTTTGACAAGAATCCAAAAATCCTATTAATGTCTGCCTCATCCAAAAATGGAAAGAGACAAAGGATATTTCATTTTTAGTTAACTGGAAAAAGCATAAAAACGTGAAAGAAACCGAAAAAATTGGACTGAAAAAAAATTAAAAAATGCAGAGAAGAAAACGACCGTGGCAAAAAATTGCCGCGTGTGGAGGCAGGCGAGGCGCGCCCCAAGAGGGAGCGCATGTCCCGCCTGGTGAGGCGCTCCCCAGGGGGCGCGCATCCCGTCTGGCGAGCACTCGCAGCTTCCGCAGTGTGCGTGCCCGCAGGCGCACTCCGCCCCCGCGCGGGAGCAGCCTGCACACTTGGCACGCGAAAACAAAAGTAAAAAAGAACATAAAAATAAAAATAAAAATAAAAAATAAAAATAAAAATGAAAAGAAATAGAAATAAAGAATAAGAGTGACAATGTGAATTTTTGAATTAAAATTTTTTTAGAGGAACAAAGGAAATTTTCGACAAGGATGACATCATTATTGACACCTCTACTCGTAGCAAGTATCTTTTCATCATCGGGTAATCCTGATCTCGGACCGCCTCGGGACCCGGAGTCTATAATACGCTTTATATAAAGAGAGCTTATGCTACCGGTCTTCAGCTACGTACCATATGCGTTCATTGGGTTCCCCGATGACCCATGGGCTAATCCCACTTAGGAAAGAGATAACATGATCCCCTCTACCGGAGTAACAAGTTTGGAAGGATCTACTTGCTTGCATATGGTTGTGGATGCTGCATAAAGCATGACTGTGATGCACGCCAAACCCCGCTCGGCATTCGGGTCACTCTCGGAGGTCCGCTTTTAGGACTCAAGACCAAATGGAGGTTCATTAGAACCCATGAAAGCTGGTCGCTTCGCAATGGACAGGGATTCACCCCCATTCCATCGTTGGTAATCAACCTGCGAGGGCGCCTAATAGGTATCATAAGGTAGGTATCATGGAGTCGCCAACCAAGAAAACATTGGGAAATGAATTCTAACATGAATCCTAACATTGGGAAATGAATTCTAACATGAATCCTAATAGGTGTCATAACCTTTTGGTCCTATTTTATTAATAAAAATGGCGATTATATTATTGTAGAAAAACATGAATTTATTTAAAATAAGCACATAAAAATACTATTTTTACCTAAAACATACAAAACAATAAAATAAGGGAAATACAGAAATTAAAATACAAACCAAACTTGAAGGCTCCAAATCTCTTGATTCTCTAGCTTGCCAGAAACGTCACTCAAAGTGATATAAACAAATTTGGCAAACAACAAAAACAAGAATAAAGACAATGTTAGCGAATTAAATCAAATGGATAATAAAGATAAACAATTCAACGAAGCAAATAAAATAAATAATTATAATTGAGAAACCTACTTATGATTATTAGAAGAATAATAATGTTTGATAAAACGAAAAATCAATAGAAAGGATTAATGAACAAAATAAAATCAAGTGGAAAGTAAAATTATTTACCGAATATTCTATAGATTTAGATTACATTACATGCATCATACCAATAAGTTAGTTAGATTAATCTAAATTCAATTTGATTACAACAAACAACAACAGAATGCTCTAATTATAATTTACAGCAATTTACAATTGGAAAAACAAATGAACGACAAAAATAGAAAAAGAGAAAAAATTGCCTTACCCTCAGAGCTTGATGTTTGCACCAAAAGAAGAACAAAAGATTTCCTCGTCGATTGCTTGAAAATAGAAATTGAGAAAGCTTGGATCAAAGCTTACTATCACTCAAAATTCAAGTTAAAAAACTCTTATTTTTGAAGAAAACAGATGATGAAAATTGAATCCCAAACCCAAAGAATTAATTTCTTTGGCTCAAGAACAATCTCAGAAGTTTCTCAGAAAACTTAAGAAAATCTTTTTTTTTAGAATTTTGTTCTGCCATTTTTTTTTGCTATCTCCATCTCTGGAGTTTAAATTTTCTTTTTATATGAGTCTTGAAAAATTAGGTTTTTTGAGTTTTAATCTTATTCAAATTCCTAATTATCCTTTTAAAAAACAAGTTTTATCCTTATGGAAATTGAAAAATAATTTCAATTTAATTCTAACTAAAATTCAGTAGAGTCCGCACGAGGTAGGAGATGTGTAAGGTGTGGCCCTCGTGTAGGAGACCATGCCTCGCAGACGCGATGTGCGACCTCACAGAAGGCCGTACATCACGAGGTGCAGCCTCGCGGAAGGCCGCACATCGCGAGGTACGGCCTCTCGCGCGAGGGGCATGGCACCTTGAGCACGCTACCCGTAGGTGCTGTGCCTCGTGCGCGCTATCGGCAGGCTCCCTGCGTCGCGCGTGTTACGCAGGCCGCGTGATGGCAGACCACCGAAAAGCCCCAAAACCCAAAGCAAGAATAATTTTTTATTAAAAAAGAAGGTTTCGACAAGGAAATAATCACTTCTAATCTTTTTGCCTATGAATAAGCATCATTTTCATCACTAGGTAACCTTGGTCTTGGTTGCCTCAGGACCCGGTGTCTACAGTTGGCCCCAGTTTTGGGAAACATAGTGCATGAGTGCCTAGGTGAGCCAAAATTCAAAGAAAAAAGGAAGAGACACGTACCTGAGGCAGCTGTCTTTTCGATCTGAATGAAGTTATTGCGGGTAGTTACCATCAATTTTTCAACGTGTTAACCCTTGTTGCTTTATTGTTGAACCTATGCGGTGTCTAGCTTCTACTATTGTGGTCTGTAATTGACTTGATGCGGTGTATAGCCCCAGCCATGTTGGTATCTAACCTGTTTATGCGGTATCTAACCTCCTTCATTATGGCATCAAACCTATGCGGTGTATAGCCCCAGCTGTGTCTGTATGTAACATGTTGATGCTGTGTCTAACCTCCTCCGTTATAGCATCTAACCTGTGCGGTGTAGAGGCCCAACCGTGTCGGTATCTAACCTGTTGATGCAGTAGTGCCGTGGTAGTGCTAACCTTCCATAGAATGGTAGTGCTGCCATCGCGCTAACGCATCTGAGATTTGAAGTGGTGTCCTTTGAGAGCCCTTTTATTGATTTGCCTCTTAAGAGGACTTGGAAGGATTTGCCTTTTAAGAGGATTTTGAAGGGTTTGCCTCTTAAGAGGACTTTGAAGGGTTTGCCTCTTAAGAGGACTTTGAAGGGTTTGATTGTCCAGCACGGGTGAGTGCCTATGTCGTGTTGAAGTTGTCCTTGACCCGCTTTCGTGCAAGTGGTCTTTATCTAGACTTTTCCTGCAAAGTTATGTGCATAGGAATACGTACAAAAGATTGTGTGTGCATGTGAAAAGTTATATGCAAATGTTTGCAAAAGAATTATATGAAATGCATGCAAAAATGAATAGATTGAGTCTCGAGTCGTTAACGGTCCGTCGTGGCTACAACTTGGATGCTACATCGTTTTGATGCCCCTAGAGACCTAAAGGATTGTAATCTTGGCTTAAGAATTGACCCATAATTTTTCAAAGAGAATCAACCCGTGCGCACTCTTGTCCCCCGATTAATGAGCATTTTGCCCCTAAGATTTTAACTCGTGTCCTGAATTATGCATTATCTGCTTGAAGGGAGATTATTTGAGCTGCCTTATCACTTTATGTATTGTTGGTCATTTATTAAAGGTAGTACGTCCCTTATGGATTTTCATGCTAGCTTTTCTTTGAGGGAAATGCATCCCTTTGGGGATTTTTACATAACCCTGTACCTTGATTTTGCCTGGAATGGACCCAACCCAATCCAGCGGCTTGTTTCTCTTTTCTTTTCTTCTTTAAGGATAGACTGCTTATTTTCAGGTTTTCACCCTATCCTTTGGCTTAACTTTTTCTTAGAGAGCCAGTTACGGTTTTCATCTCTAACGGCCTTCTTTTTTTTTTTTTTAACGGTTGCATGGATATTGATTTTCCTCATGAAGGTGCTGCATGATTAGCCCAAGATAATGATAGGCAAGTCAACTAAAATGTCAGGATGATGATAGCAATGGAGGCCATATAGGAAAAGAGAAATAATGTGCTACTTTTTATGCTGGAGCTTAAACAATTTTGAGTATGTGTGACGCGTGCCGAACCCCGGGGAGCCCCGAACCGCCCTCTTTTAGGGCCTTTGGGAGGAGCTTCATGAAAGCTTGTAAGAAAATTACAAGTGCGTCCATTTTGGGCAACAAGGTGGTTTCTTGGAGTCGCCACCCAATAGAACATTGGGCAAGATCGTCTAGCCTCAATGAGCCTAAGACAGTGCTGCTATGTCCATTATAGGCAAGCCGGAGGTGTCTTGGAGGCTTCCACCCTATTGATAGGATGGTCCTCTAGCCTCACGCTTGGGCAAACCAGAGGTGTCTTGGAGGTATCCACCCTAATAGAACATTAGGATGACCCTCTCGCCTCGTGGCGCTTAGGACTGTGCAATTTTGAGCCTTTTACGGGGACACAAGATGTGACTTGGAGGCTTTCACCCCAACAGAATGCTGAGATGGCCCTCTCGCCTCGTTGAGCCCAAAGACCAGAGTAGGTTCGGGACTTCCCATTTATTCATACCTTGATTAAGTTTATAATTGAGTTTTGAATTTAGCGTTGCATCCCATTTCTCATTCAATTCGGTGCAATTAAATTAAAGCGCAAATTATCCATTCAAGGGAAAGCAGTAAATAAATAAAGCATAATTAAAGTAAAGTGCATGAAAATAAATTATAATAAAACTAGGGACAGAATACAACCCCCATTGTAAATAAAATACAAATCATACATAAAACGGGCTATTTGTTAAAGATGAGGACATTGGTCCTCGCATGCATGCTTTTAAAATAGTGTTAAAGGTGATGGTTTATTTGGGTATGAAAAACTAGGACATTGGTCCTATTTTTATTTGGAAAAAAATACAAAATTCATTAATAGAAATATTTTTGTGATTTTCTTTTTAGCGTGCCTAAAATAAACAGTTTTATTAAAGATTATATGGCAAAATAAATGAAAAAGCCAAATAGATGAAATATTACAAATAAAGCAATTAAATATCTAACCCAAACGAGCCTTCTTGATCTCCTTGTATGCTCGCAAAAATGACCAAGTAAAGGAAATAAGTTTTGACAAAAAAAACAACATACAAATGAAATAATGTTAGTAATAAAAATAATAAGATCAATTAAACATATAAAATAATGAATGACAAATTAAAATAAAATAAGATGGCATGAAAGATGATAAATGAATTAATATGTTAACAATTTAAAATAAATGTGAAGAATGTATTATGAATGACAAATGAATTAAAAGATGTAATTGAAATAAAATATAACGTGTTAATGAATCAACATATAAAAATATTAATAATGAAAAATGAAAATAAATGAATAAACGATGAATATATAAAATAACAGTGAAAGGAATAATAAAAAAATTAAATGAAAGAATGATGAAAACAATTAAATGAATAACATGGTTAATTACTATTATCACCATTAACATAAACCATTTACATGGCAAAAAGATTAATCAAAATGAATTAATTAATTATATGTTGAAAATAATGAGCAATCAATATTTACGTGAACAAGAATAAAATTAAATAATATATAACATATTAAATAAAACAAATATAAACTAATAAAATAAATGAATGAATGAAAATAATAAAAATTTACATGAATAATTATTTAAATACAAAAATAACAAAAAGAATAAGAAGAATGAGCCCAGAATGTTTACCCTCAGAGTTTCGGATTCGATGAAGGTAAACAATGATATTGATTTCCTTGTTTGTGGTTTGCAGGATTAGAATTGTATGATAAAATGTTGGAATTTTATTCCAACGAAAAAGATAGAAAAATGATAAAAAATTCTTTAAGAACAAAGAATTAATTTCTTTGTCTAAAGAATTATTTTTATTTATAAAAAATGAAAAACGATCTCAAGAACAAACAATTATTTTGTTTGTGTTAACAAAAAAATCATTTTAAAACATGCTCTTCCACACACTCAACCCCCAAAACCACTCATTCAATCATGCACATACACTTACCTCAGTGCTCCCAAGCATACAAAACATGCTCATTATTCATATACTCTTAACTTTATACTAACTTGAACAAGAAAACACAATTAATCTTCAAGAACACACAAAGCATACTACACCCTAACATAACTATTTCACTACCACTAACATGCAAATCACTACAATTAAATCATACTAAACCAGCACTCCAATTAAACACATACATGCATTTACATATATATATTAACACTCAAGATCATTAATAACATGCAATCACAAAGTACATAAGATCCAAGGAGAAATTAGGGGAAACCACTCCCAAACTTAAAACACCACAACAAGGCTCCCAAACCTGAAATTATGGCTTCAAATCGGGCTCCTCACGATCCCACTTTCTCTTTCCCTTTACTCTTCCAACACTCCTCCGATTCTTGCACAAAACCCAGGCAAAACACTCATAAATCAAACCTCTCAAAACCCAGAAAAATTGTAAAAGAGATGAAGAAGGAGGAAACCAACATAAAACCCATGAACTTACCTCTTGATTCCAGCTCAAAATTCAGAAATCCAACTTGAAAACTTGAAGATCCACGTTGAGCACACACACAAGAGAGTAGAGAGAGCAGAAAAGTAAAGAGAGGGAAGAAGAAGAGGAAGAAAATGTGAAGGAGAAGCCAAGAAATCTGCTCCTCTTTCCTCTCTCTTCTTTAATGCTCTTCTATCTACCCAATGCTAGGTGTCATGCCCCTATTGGACCCAAGAAACCACCCTTGACTTTCATTCCATGGCACCATACACAACTTACACACTATAATCTCTTATAAAACACTTTTCATCCAAGGCACCACACAAACAATCCACTAGATTATTTGCTTTACTCAAACTTTATTAATTAAAATCCACATACCAAAATTACCAAATTACCCTTAATTTTTCGACTTAACATGCAAATTCCGACTAGGCCCGATTTGGGTTGTTACAGTAGGTGCTCAGTCTCGCAATCAATAGCAGAACTCATCGACTTAGACATCCGGATGGTGAGAGCAGTAGCAGAGTGTAGCCATTTAGATTTCATGTATTCAGTAATGAACAACATTTCTCTTTTTATAAATGAACTAGAAAATAATAAACACATGTAGTTGCAAAGATCGTGTACATTTCGGTATGATTTCTCTATACATGGTCATTATCTAACATTGATTCAAAATGCAAAACTACATCTAATCTCAGAGTAGATCTTGTAAGCATCAAACTCGTGTCTCCAATCAGCCCTCTCGAGTTTTCTTGATTGGATATTTTCTCTCAAGCCTCTAATTTTTGCCCAGGGTGCCTTTTTTCGATTTTCACCCTGACGAGGCACCAATTTTTAGCAAGGCCGCTTTCTTTCGGTTTTCGACCCGCGGGGCTTTTATTCTCTTCTTTTGATTTTTAATCTTTAGCCATGGACCTCGTTGAGTCTGTTGATATTGACCAGTTCTTTGAAGTTATCTTCATCGCTGTCTATCGAAAATGTTGTTCCCTTGGATGATAACTACTCAAGAACAAATGGGCCTTCTTACACTAGTCTGAATTTACCTTATTCACCCGAAATATTTGGACTCACTTGCTTAAAGATTAAATCTCCCTCTTTTAGTGGTGCTTTCTGTCTTTCTTCCAAATGACAGAATGTTTTTTGATAGATCTGACTGTGGTAGTAATCTCACGACTCGTCCTTGTTCGACTTCTTTAACTGTTGCTGCTATTGTCACGCCCTGTCGGCTTTCAAAATCTGGGCTTCTATGACAATCCTTAAAGATTTGAGCACTACGTCAACTGGCTATACTATTCTGCCCCCTACATCGAGGAATAAAAAGTGACTCTTATAGAGGTTCCGATGGCGGTTCTCTAGCTTCGAAGTGCAAAAGGCCATTCCTCTGCCCAATCCTTGTAGTTTTGAACCATCTTGATCAAGATCTTCTTGTTAACAACCTCTGCTGCCCCATCAGTTTGAGGGCAATACAGAGAGGACTTATGGTCTTTAATGCCATACGTCTAGAGGAACTTCATAGCCTTAGCCATAAAGCGTCCTTTTATCCTTGAACCCTGCGTGGTGCGGGAGACCATATTGAAATATTTGATTCCTTTTGGTGACCCTGTCTATTGGAGGCCATAGGACGCACCTCCCCTATGATGCTTATTCCCAAGCTCGAGCAACCCATATCCGTTGTAAGTCAATATAACCCTTTTGGTCCTTTTCGGAAGTCAAGAAAAATGGCAAAGTACGGGCATGTGTAGATCAACGGGATTTGAACGAAGCTTGCCCTACATATTAATTTTTTTACTCCTCTCTCTTTTTTGTATTTTATTTTTCTCTTTTCCTCTTTGTTCCTTTGTTCTTTTTCCTGTTCTTTTTCTTTTGTTCTCTTTTTCGAGGATAAGCTTTGCTCAAATCCTAATAGTTTACACATACACGCACTCCTCCTCTTCTCAATTTGGGACAACATTGACCAACCAAGTCTGGCGTTGAACTTCGATTAGAAATTTTGGCTTCATTTCTGCTTGTGGATTCCTTTTTTTGAGCTTTTTTGCCCCTTCCGGCTTCAATCTTTTGAGCTTCTGCGTGGCCGGTTCATGATTGTGGTGTGTTTGAACGATGTGCCTAGTGATTCCACGATCAACTCTTACCGTGTCTTCATACGTCCAGGCAAAGACCTTTTTTATATTTTGTTGAATTTCTCTCAAGTTTGGATCTCTCTTCAGGAGTTACATTGGATGCTATCAAGATTTTCTTTGGACTTTCCAAATTTTTTGAGATTAAATAGAGTAGCATCAATTGAATCAATGTCAAATATGAATGAGTTATGATCATGATTATGCATAGTGAAATTATAAGAGACATAACACAAGTAAGCAAAAACGTTCATCGTATTAATGAAACCAAAATGTCATTATTAAACAGTTCAAAAATAAAAAGAACATTCTAAACAGCTAATTAACTTCCGTTCTTGCCAACACAGCTATTGCAGTCGATGGTCTATTATCATCCCTAAGAACCGTCATGTCTTTCCACTTAAGCACTAAGTCCATCTTTCCCTCTCACTTTTCTTGGTCGAAGATCTTGTTGGAGTCAATTAGATCTTGAATAGCATGTCTCAAGGTCTTGCAATCATCTGCGGTATGCCCAGTGTGTTGGTGGAAGGTACAATACTGATCCCCCTTTTGATCGAGCTGTCCCTGGCTTCTGGCGGGCCTAGGTTGCAATGGTTGTAGCATCCCCTCCTTAATTAGCCTCTTAAAGACCCAAGATCAGGATCTGCCCAAATTAGAAAAATGCCTTTGATTCATTTTCAGGGTTGGTGATTTTCCCATCCTTCGGGCATTGCTGCCATCATAACAACCCTCTCTTAGTCTTGCGGGGCCAGTAATAGTTTTATTGAGAAGCACTCGAGTAGTTGCAGACTTGGACTTCATAATTTCTTCTTTAAAATCAGCTAGCTCTTTTTTCATGCTTGAGGGCCTAGAGATGCCTATTGACTGTGAAGGCTCTCTTCCTTCTGCCTTTCTTACTTGTTCTTGTAACTGCATCAAAGACCCCTCAAATATTTCACCTAAGTGCGGACCTGAGCCTGACCTTAAATCATATCCTGCCCTTGATGCTTGCATCACTGCTGAAATGTCTTCCTTTTCAGGAATACAGTCGTATTCCAGAGCAGGCTTCTTGCCTCTTCCTTGCTCAACTGGCAAAATAAAGGGCCCTTTGGCTCTGAGTTCGCAAGCAAAAGGAGGCGCTGCAACCGTCGTGGTATAGGCCTTCCTGACAATGGCCGGCTCAACCTGGTTAAGTGTAGTAGTCGCCATAAGTTGAGCTTGCAGAACAAGCGCCATGGCATCCATCCTTTCTTTGACCATGGCCAGCATCTTTGTTTCAAGCTCCTCGAACCTTCTATCTAACTCCTGGGCAATTAGGGCACGAGTCTCTTCAGTCTGTTATAAGGGGCCAGCCATTTCTGAAACCTTCAGATGCTCTAGCAGGGATGCTAAATCTTTGTCAGCCAACTTGAACTTTGATCTCTCTTTAGACAACTATTGGGATCCCTAAACCACCCAAGCAAATGGTCTACAATGGCTGAAAAGCAAGGAGTTAGAATATGCATGAATAATATGCAATGCATGGTCGTGCTGTGCAATAAATAGTATACAGTGACTAAAAGAGATTACAATGATACATGTGAAACATTTGAAAAACTATACATAGGATGATATGTACATGTAATAATTATATGCAAAGAATAGGATGTGTACATAGGGAAGAAATAAAATATTTTATTTGTGCATGAATGACATAAATATGCAATGCATTATTCATAACCACATGCAAGCAGATAGATCCTCCCAACCTTATTGCCCCCACACACGAGGTCATATAGTCTCTATCCTAGGTGGGCTTGGCCCATGGGTTAGCAGGGAACCCGAGGGACGCGCATGGTGCACGATAAAAAATCGACAGCATAACCTCTCTTAACTAATTCACAGGCGCATGAGTTATGATCATTGTGTATTTAGGAAGTCCGAATAAGTTGACATGGGCCTATCGAGGCATGAAAGCCTTTGATTAGGTGACTAATCAAATTATTTGGGTTTGTCCAATACAAAATGATCTATATAGCAAGCAAGGTATTATGGTTCATACCACCTAGGGGAAGTATCTATTGCCATGACATGAGCTTTGGCCAGGGTGATGATACTTTAGGTCTACCCAAGCATGGTCCTTGCCAACGGGTCTAGATCATCACAAGCATAACGACCGATCGGGTCTCTATTTAATATACCATGATGGTACGAGACTTGGGCTGGTGATTATCCTTAACACTTCGCTACATTGAGTGAATGTAGGGTTGTGCTTCGGGAATGCACCGGGGTTGAAAGAGGGACCAAACTAGCATAGATCTAAGACTCTAATGAGATGCAATGTAGTTTCAAAAAAGGATGAAATTTTTAAATTAAAACTCAATTGTAAATTTTAACTAAGGTACTTTCGAAGCGAAGTCTCGAGTATTGTCCCCAGCGGAGTGGCCACTGTGACATGCGCCGAACCCCGGAGCGCCCCGAACCGCCCGCTTTTAGGGATTTCGGGAGGAGGTTCATGAAAACTTGTAAGAAAATTACAAGTGCATCCATTTTAGGCAACAAGGAGGTTTCTTGGAGTCGCCACCCAATAGAATATTAGGAAAGGTCGCCTAGCCTCAATGAGCATAAGACAGCGCTGCTGTGTCCATTATAGGCAAGCCGGAGGTATCTTGGAGGCTTCCACCCTAATGATAGGATGGTCCTCTAGCCTCACGCTTGGGCAAACCAGAGCTATCTTGGAGGCAGCCACCCTAATAGAACATTAGGATGACCCTTTCGCCTCGTGGCGCCTACGACTGTGCAATTTTGAGCCTCTTACGAGACACAAGAGGTGTCTTAGAGGCTTCCACCCCAACAGAATGCTGAGATGGCCCTCACACCTCGTTGAGCCCAAAGACCAGAGTAGGTTCGGGACTTCTCATTTATTCATACATTGATTAAGTTTATAATTGAGTTTTGAATTTAGCGTTTCATCCCATTTCTCATTCAATTCGGTGCAATTAAATTAAAGCGCAAATTATCCATTCAAGGGAAAGCAGTAAATAAATAAAGCATAATTAAAGTAAAGTACATGAAAATAAATTACAATAAAACTAGGGGCGGAATACAATCCCCATTATAAATAAAATACAAATCATACATAAAACTGGCTATTTGTTAAAGATAAGGACATTGGTCCTCGCATGCATGCTTTTAAAAAAGTGTTAAAGGTGATGGTTTATTTGGGTATGAAAAACTAGGACATTGGTCCTATTTTTATTTGGAAAAAAAATACCAAATTCATTAATAGAAATATTTTTGTGATTTTCTTTTTAGCGTGCCTAAAATAAACAGTTTTATTAAAGATTATATGGCAAAATCAATGAAAAAGCCAAATAGATGAAATATTACAAATAAAGCAATTAAATATCTAACCCAAATGAGCCTTCTGGATCTCCTCGTGTGCTCGCAAAAATGACCAAGTAAAGAAAATAAGTTTTGACAAAAAAAACAACATACAAATGAAATAATGTTAGTAATAAAAATAATAAGATCATTTAAACATATAAAATAATGAATGACAAATTAAAATATAATAAGATGGCATGAAAGATGATAAATGAATTAACATGTTAACAATTTAAAATAAATGAGAAGAATGTATTATGAATGACAAATGAATTAAAAAATGTAATTGAAATAAAATATAACATGTTAATCTATCAACATATAAAAATATTAATAATGAAAAATTAAAATAAATAAATAAATAAACGATGAATATATAAAATAACAATGAAAGGAATAATAAAAAAAATAAATAAAAGAATGATGAAAACGATTAAATGAATAACATGGTTAATTACTATTATCACCATTAACATAAACCATTTACATGGCAAAAAGATTAATCAAAATGAATTAATTAATTATATGTTGAAAATAATGAGCAATCAATATTTACGTGAACAAGAATAAAATAAAATAAAATAATATATAAAATATTAAATAAAACAAATATAAACTAATAAAATAAATGAATGAAAATAATAAAAATGTACATGAATAATTAATTAAATACAAAAATAATAAAAAGAATAAGAAGAATGAGCCCAAAATATTTACTCTCAGAGTTTCGGATTCGATGAAGGTAAAAAATGATATTGATTTCCTTGTTTGTGGTTTGCAGGATTAGAATTGGATGATAAAATGTTGTAATTTTTTTCCAAGGAAAAAGATAGAAAAATGATCAAAAATTCTTTAAAAATAAAGAATTAATTTCTTTGTCTAAAGAATTATTTTTATTTATAAAAAATGAAAAACGATATCAAGAACAAACAATTATTTTGTTTGTCTCAAGAAAAAAATCATTTTAAAAACCTGTTTTTAGAAAATGAAATGAAAATTAGATTTTAGGAACAAACAATTATTTTGTTTGCCCAAAATCAATTGTTCATCAAAAAGGATTCAAAATAAGAAGAAAAAAAAACCTTGAAAAAAGTCGAATTGTAAAACAAAGATAAAAAATTGAACTTTGAGAGCAAATAATCAATTTATTTGCCTTAAAATTAAATTCCTCAACAAAACCTCTTCTCAAAATATGTTTAGAAGAAATTGTGTTGGAAAAAGAATGAAAGATGAACTTTTTTCTTTTGATTTTTGCTTGGGGAAAATCTGAAAATTTTTTAGAGAGAATTTCAAATGAAAAAGAAGAGAAAACCTCAAAAAACCTAATAAAAAATCCCCCCTCCCCCTGATTTTTTCATCTTTTTCTTTTTATATGAAGAAAATAGGAAAATCAAAATAATTAAAGGGATAAGACCTAATTAAATCAAATATTAACTATTTTAAATTTTCAAAATTGAATAAAACCTTAAAATCCCTTAAAAAGTGATAAAAATCGAATTTTTTGGAAAAAAATTGGAAAAAATGAATTTTGGGGCGAAATGGGCCATTTGCGGCGGAACAGGGGCGACCGACGCCCGTGGACGCAGAGTAGCACTGCACGTTGCTCATGCCCCGCACGGGGCGCCACGCAGCGTGCTCGGCGCGCAGCGCCCTGCGCGGGGCGCCACGCATAGGCGCTGCTGCGCGTCGACACTCGCGGAATTTTTTTTTTTAAATATAACTAAAAAAACTATAATTTCTAAACCCCATTTTTCAAATCTAATTTTCTAAATATTTTTTATTATTTTTTATTTTTTTCACTCTAAAATGCAAGTTTGACAAGGAAATCACCACTTTCAACCTTTTTGCCAGTGACAAAGCGGTAACTCTGATCTGGGCTGCGTTCAGATCTGGTGTCTACAGTATGCAAGATAAGGTGCTCTGTTCATATTAATATATTATGGCATAAATGAGTATATTCCAGTCCAATTTCATCACACATGATCGTCATTTGGCATTAATCTCAAAAATACAAGACCCTATCTAATCTCGAGATGGATCCTAAAACATCAAACTCTTGTTATTAATTAGCCCTCTTGGGTTTTCATAATTGAACATTTTCTCTTTCCCTTAATTTTTGCCCAAGATGCCTTTTCGATTTTCACCTTGATGGGGTGCCCAATTTTAGCGAGGTCGCCTTTTTTCGGTCTTCGACCTGTGTGGCATTTATTATTTATTTCTCCTTTTTTTTCTCTTTTTTTTAGCCTTTGCCATGGAACCTTCCTCAGTCTATAGGCATCGTTTGGTTTCTTTGAAAAAGTTATTAATATAATTAATGTAAACAGTACTACATACATGAAGATTGAAAAGTTCAACAATAAAATGAAAAGCACATCTAATAGAAAGTCTTCTCTCCTACTACCTATTATACGGTAACCACCTTCTGGGAATCTTTATTAGTGTCTTGAAATCCTTTTATGCCTTTTTCTCCCCCTCTCTCTTCTCAGGGTTAGTAATCTCCTTGGAGTTAATAAGATCTTAGATCTTGTTTCTCAAAGTTCGGCAATAATCTGTCAGGTGCCCAGTGTGCTGATAGTAGGCGCAATATTGATCATCTCTATGCCCTGGCTATCCCTGATTCATTACTGGCCTGGGTGTTAATGGTCTCAGCTTGCCCTCCTTTGTCAATTTCTCTAATACCCAAGATAGAGATCGGCCTAGATAAGAACAGTACCTTTGAGCTTGTCCAACATCGGCAGCTGAAACCTCGGCCGTTTTGCCACTTCTATTATTGCTGCTCCCAGCACCAGTCGATTTGCACCATGATTGGTTCCCGAAGTTACTTTGGCTGGCTTTCGTTGCTAAGTACTCACCTTCTGCTTCGATAGCTATGTCCTTTAGAGACTCCCAATATTTGAGCCCCTTCATCTTTAGCCCCTCCTTGAGATATTGACTTGCATTTCAAATAAATAATCGAATCTAATTTGGAGTATCTGGTTTCCTTTTCATCTCCATTACCCCTTTTCTCCACCGAGTAAGATATTCGTGGAATGACTCATTATATTTATGTTGAAGTAGCTCCAAATCTTTCAAAGTAACCTCCATTCGGGTGCTACAGTCATACTGTTTGAGGAACTCCTCAGTCAACAGATCCCAATCTTCTCTTGTCCTCCTATCCAAACCATGGTACCAGTCTATAGCAAGCCCAGTTAGGCAGAGAAAAAAATATTCCACCTTCTGTCTCTTGGTAAGCATAGTCCCCTTCATCACAAGCGTGTACTGCTTGATGTGAGCCGACGGATCTGAGGTGCCATCAAACTTGGGCAGCTCGGGCATTTTAAACCTCTGAGGAAGCCTCTCCTCATCATCCAAATCCCTATCCTCAGGGCTTATGCCCTTTCCAGAAGATAGTAGGAGAGCCATCGCCTCCACTCTCTCTTCTATCTTCCTTAAGGCAGCATCCTTTTTGGGAGGCTTAGCTTTCGCTACCCTAGATTCCTCCTGCTTATCTTTTATAAAATATTCTTCAGGTCTATGTCCTCCAACCCTTCTAGGCTCAACTTGTGTAAGAGCTCTAGGCTCAACAGTAGGGGGTGGTTCTACAACTGCTGCCGGAGGTGCCTCCCTGATTGGAATCCGTTCGGCTTATCCCTCGGCAGGAGCGGCAGGTTGTTGGCCAGCATGTGTTGCTAGGGTGTCAGCTAAGTTTTACATAATTGCCATCATTCTATATTCAAATTCCTCAAATCCGCGCTCCATTTCTTGGGTCATTCGGTCCATCTCTTTCATGACAATAACCCGAGTGACACTTGATTCTTGGTTGTCTATGTCCAATGATAATTCTGAAGGAAAGGATTCGGTGCTATCTGAAAGTGACTCTGAGCCCCAATGCGATACTCGCTCTAGTGAATCGAAGAATGAGTTTCTTCTTACCAATCGACCATCAGGACCCCTAGACCATTGATTCGTACCTATGATGGCTGAAAGACGCAAATTGTTAGAATGATGCATGAATGACATTAAAGATGCATGGTCATGTTGATGTAGCATTGACAACCACATACAAGCGGGTAGATCACTCCAACCTTGTTACTCCCACACAGGAGGTCGTGTAGTCTCTTTCCTGGGTGGGCTTGACCCATGGGTCAGCGGAGAACCCAATGGGCGTGTATGGTGCGTGGTGAGAGACCAGTAACATAATACTATTAATATAAAGCACATGAGTATGGGTTTTGGCCATTATGTATTTAGATCTTTCAAACAGATTAAAAATGGGCCCATTGGGGCATGAGAGCCTTTGATGAATGTCCAATTAATATGTTTGAATTTATTCAATATATAAGGGCCCACACAGCAAGCACATTGTTAAGGTACGTATCACTTAGTGGAAGTTTCTAGTTCAATTACATGAGCTTTGGTCAAGGGTGGTATCACTTTAGGTCTACCTAAGCATGGTCCCTGCCAATGGGTCTAGCTCATTGTGAGAGTAATAACCTATTCGGACTCCATTTTATATAACATTAATGGTACAAGGCTTGGGCTGGTGATTATCCCGAGCACTTCCCTACAATGAGTGAAAGTAGGGTTGTGTTTTAGGAATGCACCGGGGTAAAATAAGGGACCAACTAACATAGTTCTAAGGCTCTAATGAATGCAATGCAATTTTTTCGAAAAGAGACAAAATTTCTTAACCCTAAACCCATTTATATTAGATTAACCAAAGGTACTTTCGGAGCAAAATCTCCTGATGTCCCCAGCGGAGTCGCCACTGTAATGCATGCCAAACCTCGCTCTGCATCCGGGTCACTCTTGGAGGTCCACTTTTAGGACTCGAGACTAGATGGAGGTTCATTAGAACTCGTGAAAGTTGGTCGCTTCGCAATGGACAGGGATTCACCCCCATTCCATCATTTGCAATCAACCTATGAGGGCGCCTATTGGGTATCATAAGGCAGATATCATGGAGTCTCCACCCAATACAACATTGAGAAATAAATTCTAACCTTATGAGGCCAAAACCAGAGAGAGTTCGGGACCGTACTCTTATTTATACCTTTGGTTAATGTTATATAACTGAGTTTTTAGAGTTAATTATTTTATCTCTCTTCTCACATGATCATGCAATAAGATTAAGGCGCATTTCAAGCATTGTTAGAAAGCAGTAAAGAAAAGCAATAAAAAAAGCAATACATAAATTACAAGTGAAAAATATGGGACAGCACAATCCCCCAAAATAATAAAGGTATAAATAAATAATTGAATAAAATTGTCCCAAAATTAATTACAAGGACCAAAAATAAATAATATATAAAAAGAATGAAGTAAAATAAGCAATACATAAATCGGGACATTTATTAGATTTTAGGAACATTGGTTCCTTTGTGTTGACTTAAAAATCTGAGAGTTATTTTTGAGCGATAAAAATGATAGGGATAATTGGATCCCATTTTATGAAAATTAACTCTTTTTTGAAAGTGAAGATTTATTGGCTAAAACCAGGACATTGGTCTTATTTTTTTTAATAAAAAAGCCAATTTTATTATTGTAGAAAAACATGAATTTATTTAAAATAAGCGCGTAAAAATACTATTTTTGCATAAAACATACAAAACAATAAAATAAGGGAAATACAGAATTTAAAATGCAAATCAAACTTGAAGGCTCCAAATCTCTTGATTCTCCAGCTTGCCAGAAATGTCACTCAAAGTGAAATAAACAAATTTGGCAAACAACAAAAACAAGAATAAAGACAATGTTAGCGAATTAAATCAAATGGATAATAAAAATAAACAATTGAAAGAAGCAAATAAAATAAATAATTATAATTGAGAAATATACTTATGACTATTAGAAGAATAATAATGTTTGATAAAACGGAAAAACAATAGAATGGATTAATGAAAAAAATAAAATCAAGTGGAAAGTAAAATTATTTACCGAATATTCTATAGATTTAGATTACATTGCATGCATCAAACCAATAAGTTAGTTAGATTAATCTAAATTCAATTTGATTATAACAAACAACAACAGAATGCTCTAATTATAATTTACAGCAATTTACAATTGGAAAAACAAATGAATGACAAAAATAGAAAAAGAGAAATAATTGGCTCAAGCCCGAAAATTTACCCTCAGAGGTTGATGTTTGCAATAAAAGAAGAACATAAGATTTCCTCGTCGATTGCTTGAAAAAAGAAATTGAGAAAGTTTGGATCAAGGCTTCCTATCACTCAAAATTCAAGTTAAAAAACTCTTATTTTTGAAGAAAACAGATGATGAAAATTGAATCCTAAACCCAAAAAATTAATTTCTTTAGCTCAAGAACAATCTTAGAAGTTTTTCAGAAAACTTAAGACAATCTTTTTTTTAGAATTTTTTTCTACCGTTTTTTTTTCTCTCTCCATCTCTGGAGTTTAACTTTTCTTTTTATATGATTCTTGAAAAATTAGGTTTTTTTGAGTTTTAATCTTATTCAAAGTCCTAATTATCCTTTTAAAAATCAAGTTTTATCCTTTCGAAAATTGGAAAATAATTTCAATTTAATTCTAACTGAAATTCAGTAAAAAATAGTGAAAAACATAAAGTCCGTGCGAGGTAGGAAACGAGTGAGGTGCGACCCTCGCACTGGAGGCCGTGCCTTGTAGACGTGAGGTGCGGCCTCATGGAAAGCCGCACATCACGAGGTACGGCCTCACAGGATGCCACACATCACGAGGTGTGGCCTCACATAAAGCTACACATCGCAATACTTTGCGCGAGTTACGTATAGCAGACCACCGAAAACCCCCAAAACCCAAATCAAGAATAATTTTTTTATAAAAAGAAGGTTTCGACAAAGAAATCAAAACTTTTAACCTTTTTGCCTGTGAATAAGCATCATTTTCATCACTGGGTAACCTTGGTCTTAGTTGCCTCAGGGCTCGGTGTCTACAACGACCATGCAATATATGTCATTCATTCATCATCCTAACAGGGTATGTTTTGCAACCATTATAGATCCATCCAGGTGGTCTAGGGCTCCCGGTGGTCGGCTAGTCAGAAATCCATTTTTTGAATTGCTCGAAAGGGTGACATATTAGGGCTCATAGTCGCTTTTAGAAAGCAGTGAGACCTACACTTCATAATCTTCAATGGAAGTCAATATGGCTAACCCATCAAGAGAATCTGATGCAACTCGCGCCATGATTACCGAGGAAGTAGGTAGGAGATTAGAAGAATTCAAAAATCAGATGATGACTATGATGGGGAATTTGACTATAGCAATGGCACCGACTGTCGAACCAAATCCAGTTGCCTCCCCTCTAGGACAAAATGAGCAGGAGACGGTCAGGGAAAATCCTCTCGAGGTGGTATGTCCACCACCTATTGATCTCCGAGCCACTACACCTTCGGGTAAGAGAAGAGGTAGACCCCATAGACTAGAAAATGATTTCGTGGGGGATGAGTATAAGGATCCTATAGTGGTAAGAGGAAAGGCACCTCAGACAGAAGAGGTAATGTGGAAAAAAATGGAAGAGAAATTCGAGGCAATATCACGTATGTTGATGGTCAGGAAAGGAATGAATCTCGAAGATAAAGAGTTGGAGGGTGAGGATTTAATTCCCCAGAAGTTTAAGATGCCTGACGTCCTAAAATTTTATGGTACATCAGATCCCACAGCACATGTGAAACAATACTCACTGGTAATGAAAGGTACAACCCTGACAAAAAGGCAAAAGATAAAATATTTCTGCTTATGTTTAACAGAGCCTGCAGTTGACTGTTATCATGGGCTTTCTAGGAGAACGAAAGAAGATTGGGATTTGCTGACAGAAGAATTCCTCAGGTAGTATGACTGGAGTACGAGGATGGAAATAACTCTAAAATATTCAGAACTTTTGCAGCAAAAATCAGGGGAGTTATTTCACGAGTACATGACCTGATGGAGGAACTATGTAATGGAGATAAAGAGAAAGCTGGAAACTCCAAATCATATCAAGCTTGTTATCAGAAATGCTAGCCCTTCTTTGAAGGATGGGCTAGAGATAAAAGGATTGAAACACTAGGAGTATCTAAAGGACATAGCTATAGAGGCTGAGAGCGAATAATTGGCAAGGAAAGCAAGTAGCGAAGCCTATGCCAAAAGGAGTAATGGCAACCAGGGAGCTAGTAGATCAGCGGGCTCTAGTAGTGGAAACAGGGTAGGCAAACCGGCCGAGGTCTCAGCCACAGGAGTCAGTCAGAGACATTTTTCAAACTTGGGAAGGTCTCTCTCATGGGTGTTGAAAAGGCTAATGAAGGAGGGGAAGTTGCAGCCTTTAACTACCAGACAAGCCATGAGTCAAGGACGACCGGGGCACAAGGACGATGAATACTATTATAACACACGCCGAACCCCAGGGGCCCTGAATGATCTGCTTTTAGGGTATTCGAGAGAGGTTCATAAGACTTGTAAAATTACAAGGACGTCTATGTTGGATAACAAGGAGGTGTTTTGGAGTCGCCACCCAATAAAATATTGGGAAAGGTCGTCTAGCCTCATTGAGCCTAAGACAACACATGTGTGTCTATTTTGGGCAATCAGAGATATTTTGGAATTCTCCTTCCAATAAAACATCAGAAAGATTCATCTAAGATCATGAAGCCTAAGATGATACATATATGTCTATTTTGGACAAGCCAGAGATATTTTGGAATTCTTTCCAATAAAATATTGGAAAGGTTTATCTAACCTCGTGGAGCCTAAGACAATGCAACTTGGGCCTATTTTGGGCAACAAGGGATATTTTTGAATTCCCCTTCCAATAGGACATTAGGAGGGTTCATCTAACCTTGTTGAGCCTAAGACTAGAGATGGTTCGGGACTTCCCCTTTATTCATACTTTGATTAAATTATAATTGAGTTTTTAGGTTAAAGTTTCATTCTGTTTTCTCATTCAGTTCAATGCAAGAATTTAAAGCCCAGATCAATCATGTAATGGAAAGCTGTAAATGAAGCATAAAATAAAATGTGATAATTTACAATAAAACTAGGGGCAAAATACAACTCCCATTGTAAATGAATAGGAAATATACAAATATTCATAAAATGAGAGTATCCATTTTTGGAGTGAGGACGTTGGTCCTCGAATGCATATTTAAAGAAAGAGTAATGTTAAAATGCTTGTTTTGTTTGGATGAAAATCAGGTCATTGGTCATATTTTATTTAAGAAAAACTCTGGTTATTTGTATAAATCCTTTGCCATTTTTAATATTAGCGAGCTCAAAAATAATATTTACAAAAAAATTAGTATTAAAACTTAAAATAAAAGAAAATAAGGTAAGGAAAATAAACCACTTTGGTGTTCCTGAATCACCCCGGCAGGATCTCCCTTCGCAGCATCCCGTATCCAAAAGAAACAGTTAAACTCACAAAAGCAAACAACATGTTAATAAAATAATTAAATTAAACAACAATAGACAGGATTGATAAAAAAAATGGATAAATAATGAAAAGAGAGGAAATTACCTTGAAAATAAGTGAAAACAAATATGAAGGAGAATAAAATGAAATAATAAAAAAAAGGGAAAGGAGGGCCCAGCGATAGCCCAAACCGCGTGAGCAACGGCCGTCCCTGGGCCGACCGACGGGCAGAAGAAGGCCTCCACGATGGCCCATCGCTTGCTTGAGCGATGGCCATCAGTGGAGCCTCAACCCATCGGTCGCCCCTATTAAAGGTGAATGTCATGTGATCTTTTCCCTCGAATTCTTCAAGGATTAATTGGCAATGTGCAATTTTGGGGAATTTTCTACCTCAAAATTGTGTTTTTCTTAATCAAATCAAGAAAATAAAATTATTTTTTCTTTCTTCATTTTTCGTAGTAATCGTAAATATAAAAGGGGCAGATCGAGGAAAAACGAAATGATTTCGCTTTCCCGGATTCTCTCTTTTGAAAAGATTTAATGAAATCTTGTGGAATAAAGAAGAAGGATTCTTAGAAATTCCTTCGGTATTTTTATCTTTTTTAAAAAAAACCTTTTCGACAAATTTTTCTAACCCTTGAAAATGAGTCTTAGCCCCCTATTTATAGACTAAGGAAAAGGATTCAAATCTTTTTTAAATTTAAATTTGAATTTGAAAAAAATTTACAAAATCAAATTAAAACTGCCAGATTTTAGAAGATATCAGGAAATCAAATCAAATATTTGGTGATATTTGGGAATATTTTGAAAATCAAATCAAATAAAATATTTGAAATCCCGTAAAATGCATCCAAAAATCCACTCAAAACTGCCGCAGATCGTCGACTAACGGGCATTGCTCGGCGTACAGAAGGGCATCGGTAGTAGGGGCAGCCTCGGTCATTTTGAGCGATGGGCAGTTATACGAGAGATGGGCGCGAGAGACGGGGGTTGCTCATGCGTGGGGTGGTCCATCCCACACGAGCGACGGGCATCGCTCCTGCGAGGCACTGTCTTCCCAGGCGCGAGCAACGGGCATCACTCGTACAAGGGATGGGTGTCCCTCAAGCGCGAGCAATGGGAGCCGCTTTACATGAGGGATGACCTTCTCTTGGAGTTAGTGACAGGTCCTAACACCAAATTTTCAACCAAAATACTCCTGTTGCTAGAATTCCTTAATCCTTGTGAATTCAAAGGGCAAAAATATATAACCTTCATCCATTTGCCTGAAAACGGGTGCCGATATCTTCATGCGGTAATTCTGATATGGAATGCCTCAGGACCCGGTGTAACGGTCCGGTTTTTATACCCTCCCCGGAACATATCCCGTCGGGAGCCCCCCTGCCCATACAGGGTGTTCCCGAACAGTTACTCACAGAACTTTACACCCCCCTTGTGCGATTTTGCCTTTCGTGAGATTCGAACCAAGGACCTGGGGATAAGTACCTTGATTCATGGAATCCCACTACCATTAGGCTATTAGCCTAATGGTAGTGGGATTCCATGAATCAAGGTACTTATCCCCAGGTCCTTGGTTCGAATCTCACGAAAGGCAAAATCGCACAAGGGGGGTGTAAAGTTCTGTGAGTAACTGTTCGGGAACACCCTGTATGGGCAGGGGGGCTCCCGACGGGATATGTTCCGGGGAGGGTATAAAAACCGGACCGTTACAATAATTTCCTTAACCTAATACACGTGTCATTTTCTTGGTGGTGGAACTTACTCACTCACACCCTAACTCTACACACACACTCACACATAATGCATTCCTAATTAAAACACCCTACAAAGGTATGCTCTAGTGTACACAATTAATTCCTAACTAATTCACACACTAATGTCATGTATGCACCCACATAATAATAAACCCCAAAATCATACATTTTACTAAAATACCCTTATGAAATGCCGAACACATGCGAATGCTTACACATACAGACAGACAGTCAGACAGACAGACAGACTGACAGGCTCATTCTACTAGGGGGCAAATGGGTTGGTCACTCTTACTCCTAGCTTGGTAAGTGCATATCTTGTCCTTGTTTTACTGTCACTTTACATTTTCATCTTCTTCTTTAAGTTGAGTTTTAATTTAGGGATTTCATGTTGATGTTCATACTGTGTTTGTGTTCTAGCTGAGACTCCACGTGATCCAAAGGGGAAAGAGGTTGCTGGACCTAGTGGAGCTAAGTGATAGAAGTATAGAATCCAGGTTTGGGAATGTTTAATTGTGAAATTGTGTGATTTTGATTCTACTGTAAATTTCTAGGGTTTATGTTCTTGTGAGTTTAAATGCATATGTTCTTAATTTGATTTGGTTAATTAGTTGATGAATTGAGTTGTATAATTGTTGCCTATGTTGTTTGAGATGATTTCTGGAAGGTAAGAACAGGTTTGTATGGTTTTAAAATCAGATTGGGATTGAATTTCTTGTTCTGGAATTTCTGGAAAATCGGGTTACTGTTCTTCGTCGCGTGACTCGCTACGGAAGAAGGCAAGTCACGAGACGTGACCCTCGGTCACGGCGTGACCTGCCTGCTGAGAAGCCAGTCGCGTGACCAGCTGAAGAGCAAGCAAGTCACGCGACGTGATCTTCGGTCACGTCGTGCGACCTGCGAAGAAGAGACGTGATCTGCGAGGGGAGAGTAGCACGTCACGAGTCGTGACGTCCAGTCACGCCGTGACCTGCGTAGGACGTTGCGTGATTTGCGAAGATCACGCAACGTGACCGGCGAGAAACAAGCACGTCACGTCGCGTGACCCTCGGTCACGCCTTGACCTGCCTGTTGAGAAGGCCAGTCACGCCCAGTGACCAGCCGATCTCGCCCGTTTCTCCGTTCAGCTCATTTTTTCGAAATTTCCTAGTTTTTAACTCAGAAATGAATTGGGTACTTCTTCTGAATGGACTTTACTGTTGTATGATGCATGTTTTACTGTTTAATGCTTCGATATGCATGATAGCATGATTTTCTCATGAATTATATTCTGTATCCTGAAATGTGATTTGTTTGACGCATAACCTGCTAGAGTCAAGTAAGTGGATAGTTAGGCATGCCTAATAGAGTCTTTAGCTGCAGCCCTCAGTTCAGTTTGGACCCCGATCAGGTCCCCGTTTGGTTCCTCGCGAACCCTTCAGTATAGAATCTTGTTTAAGATTCCCTCAGTATATAAATAACATGTTCTGATAAATGATGTAATATTTGACTTGTACCTGTGAGGTACCCTCAGTATTCGATTCGTACCCGTAAGGTACCCTCAGTACACTCGTTATCTAACTGTAACACCCCCTTCCCATACGTAGGCGATCCCATCCGATAAGGAGTGAGATGCCGTATGAGACAAGGTGTCATCAAGTGTCATCAAACAAAAGCAAAGCAAAATATGCATCCATTCATAACATACATTCAGAAATACAGAATAATTAAAAACTTTACATGCAGAAAACAAAAGTTGATCGACAAGCTGGAACAAAATAATATTACAAATGCGGAAGCTGATACAAACTGATACAGAGAGTTCTATACAAAAAGAATCATCACAAATACAAAACTGAGCCCTACACTAAAACCCTTCTGTGTTGGCTTGATGACACCTTGTCTCATACGGCATCTCACTCCTTATCGGATGGGATCGCCTACGTATGGGAAGGGGGTGTTACAGTTAGAAAAGCCGATCAGATCATTATTGTAATAGTTTAATTATAGTAATGCATGATCAGCTTTTCTAACTGTAACACCCCCTTCCCATACGTAGGCGATCCCATCCGATAAGGAGTGAGATGCCGTATGAGACAAGGTGTCATCAAGTGTCATCAAGCCAACACAGAAGGGTTTTAGTGTAGGGCTCAGTTTTGTATTTGTGATGATTCTTTTTGTATAGAACTCTCTGTATCAGTTTGTATCAGCTTTCGCATTTGTAATATTATTTTGTTCCAGCTTGTCGATCAACTTTTGTTTTCTGCATGTAAAGTTTTTAATTATTCTGTATTTCTGAATGTATGTTATGAATGGATGAATATTTTGCTTTGCTTTTGTTTGATGACACTTGATGACACCTTGTCTCATACGGCATCTCACTCCTTATCGGATGGGATCGCCTACGTATGGGAAGGGGGTGTTACATCCAGAGTCTAAACCGATCAATCAAAAACTTAGAAGACTTAGGTTATAATGGGCACAGAAGGTAAAAGAGGAAGTTCGTAAGCAGATTGAGGCTAAATTCCTAGTAGAGGTTCAATACCCGATGTGGCTAGCTAATGTAGTCCCTATAGCCAAAAACGATGGGAAAGTTTGTGTATATGTGGATTATCGCGATTTGAACAAAGCCTATCCAAAGGACGATTTCCCTCTACCCCAGATTGATGTTTTAATAGATAGCACAACTTCTTGCATGATGTACAGCTTTGTAGACGGTTATACTGGATATAATCAGATCCTTAATAGGATTATAGATCGGATTAAGACGGCCTTCATCACTGAGTGGGGTACATTTGTTTATCGGGTTATGCCTTTTGGACTGAAGAATGCAAGGCGTGACTTATCAGAGGATGGCCACTAAGATTCTTGATGACTTGATTCACAAAGAAGTGGAAGTGTAGGTAGATGATATGATGATTAAGTCGACTACTAGGGAAGGAAACTTTGAGGCTTTAGAGAAATTCTTTCAAAGAATTTATAAGTACAATCTTCACCTTAACCATAAGAATTGCATTTTTGGAGTCACCTCTAGATAATTGCTTGGCCATATAGTAAGTCAAAGGGGAATTAAAATAGATCCCGACAAGGTCAAGGCAATTAGAGAAATGCCAACGCCCCTAAAGGAGAAAGATGTTAGAAGCTTTTTGGGTAAACTTCAATACATTAGTCGGTCCATAGCCAAACTATCTTCGATTTGCAAGCCAGTGTTCGACCTTTTTAGAAAGGACTAGCTGGTTGAATGGAATGACAATTGTCAGAAGGCTTTCGACACCATTAAAGAATATCTCTTGAATTCGCTAGTCTTGAGGCCAACTCTGATCAAGCCACTAATCCTCTATTTAGCAATAGAAAGCAGCTCAATAGGCGCCATGATGGCTCAAGAAGATGAGTTCGAGGTAGAGTATGTTGTCTACTATCTTAGTAAAAAGTTCCTCCCTTATGAGGCCAGGTATGTTGAAGTCGAGAAGATTTGTTTAGCGATAATTTGGGCCTCCAAAAAGCTGAGATACTATTTCCACTCATTCAGGGTACAGGCAGTCGCTAAACAGAATCCTCTGAGATATCTTCAGGAAGCACTTTCTTTGCTAGGAAAGATGGGTAAGTGGTTAATACTGCTCCAAGAGTTCGATATAGAATACATCACTAGGAAAACCATTAAAGGGAGAGTTGTAGCTGAATTCCTAGCTGATCACCTTATTGAAGGAGACCAGGTCGAGTACAACTTCCCAGATGAAGATGTCATGGCCATTACAGTTTAGGGATGGCAAATGCATTTTGATGGAGCAGTTAATAATAAGGGGGCAGGTGTTGGGATCATTCTGATAACCCTGAATGGTGAAAAGTTACCACTAGCTAAGAAGCTGAAATATAAAGCTATGAACAACAAATCCGAGTATGAAGCATGCATTTTCAGTTTGGTTGGCCCTAGGGGCAAAGTCTGCAGAGGTTTTTGGACATTCATCTTTGGTGATCCGTCATATTCGAGGAGAATGGTCCATTAAAGAAGAAAGATTGGTACCATATGTAAAGCACCTCCACATGTTAAGCAGTCGGTTTGAAACTTGCACTTTTCACTTCATCCCTAGAGATGAGAATTAGTTGGCCGATGCCCTTGCAACTCTGGCGTCCATATGGGATAACTCGGAAGGAATAGTTATGAAGCCCGTGTTGATCTCAAGTTCGCAAAGGCCTTGCTTTGAACATGAACAAGTGATGGATGTCAAAATCATTGATGGAAAACCTTGGTACTAGGATGTTCAGAATTACCTAGAGAGGTTGGTATTCCCGAAATAGGCTTCTGAAAAGGATCGAAGAATGATCAAAAAATTATCCAATCAGTTTTTCAGTGTGGATGGTATACTATACAAGAGACTAGCGGACGGCATTCAGTTAAGATGCATAGCGGAGAAATAAGTTAAAAGGGTTATAGAATAAGTCCATGCTGGTATATGAAGAGCTCACATGAATGGCTTATCCTTAGCAAAGAAAATAATTTGCCAATAGTTCTATTGGATCACTCACTACAAGAAAATTGAGTTTTAACGACCAAAATTGAGCGAAGGGATAAAAATTCGGTCGTAAAAAGATACAAATGACGAAGGAAATTTAATCCGGTCGTTAAAACTCAAATTTTATTATTATTTAACAAAGGGTTAAATTTCGGTCATTAAAAACCATAAAATCCGGTCGTTATTGGCTTAACACAAAATAGCGCCACTTTAAACCATTTACCTCCAAAGATAAAGATAACCTAAAATCACAAATTACATTTTCCCATCTGCTAATTTCTTCAGCTCTCCCTCGCGTCGCCCCCTCCATCGCGCGTCCCCCCCTCGCGAAGCACCAGGCACCAGATCCTGTGTCGCCCCCTACTCTCATCGCCGGTCGCACCTGCCCTACAATCAGAGATTCGGTCTCGCCACTATCGTTGCCTCACACGCTGTCTCGCTCGGTCGCTGTCAGTTTGCTGCCGTCACCTGTCACAGCTCGCCTCTCGCCACCATCGCCGATCACCCCTGTCTTTTGCTCGCCGGTGACTCCTCCCTCTCTCGCACTGGTCAGTGTTCTCCATCTTTCTATCTTAATGTTTGTCGGGTAAAGTGGTAACGAAACCATTGTTGTTGAGAAATAGAGCATCAAATTCTTGTGAAAATAACTGAGGAGGCACTGACTCAATAAAAAAATCGAACCCAATGTCCAAGAATGTTAAGCTTTTCATTCCAAGAATAGATGTAGGAAAAGGACTAGAAAAAAGGTTGTCGCTTATGTTTTCCTTTGCCATTCAGCGAATGGTGATATGTAAATTTCTCCCTTAAACAGGATTATGTTATTGGATGTTACTTGTGTGGAGTTGTTCTATACTTTCTTAGTTTCATTATATTATTCACGGATTGAGCTAATAATGAACTGCACAAGTATTTCCTCTGGTGTTATATATATCGACCGAAGCCATAGATTAGAGATAAACTGGTTAGAAGGCATGAGTGATACGAAAATGGGTGAAGGTATTTTTGAAAAAAATGTTATAACTTTTTTACAAGCTCGTATAAATAAAGAAGGTGACGATTTTATTAGGTGATAAAGAACCAGAAAAGAAGTTAGAATTTGCGTGATAAAGTGCAATATGAGGGAGCTTACCGCAAGTTTCATCTCTGCCTTGCTAGGGAGTTGGAGAAAAAATTCAGTGGAAAGGTAATTTCCATTTGACATAAAGATTCTTTATGGTAACAACCTACAAGGTTTTCAAGTATTGATCCTTTGTGCATTCTTTCATATGCTCCTTTTTCTTTCTATTTTTCTCCTTTTTCTCTTTTTATCAGTTCTAGACGCTATAGATTTGTGGAAATTGTGAATATATATATATATATATCTTGATTGTTCCATTTTGAAAGCAGGTTCTGTTGCAGGTAGATCTGCATATTTAATAAAGAGGGCATAATGACTAGGACTTGCTACTTTTAAGCAAAGAAATAGCTAATGTTAATGCTAAAAGTCTTATACACGTAAATCATCTCCTTGACACGATCTGTTCTGCTTGACCCTCTTTGAAACAGGTAAGAAGCACAAAGTTGTTGAATGATATTGGCTTTAAAACTAAAGTTACTCTCAATGATGCTCTGGAGATTTTAAGAGCATGGAAGGAATATGATAAACCTTTCAAAGCCAAGTATTATATTACTTTTGTTATTGGAGGTGCTTAGCTAATCATGTACCCTAGGAGCATTCTCAATAAGTGTTTATAATCCTGTACGATCTTTTTCTTTTCTTTTTACTTGATTGTGATGCTCATATTTTAAGTAAAGATGCCTATATGAATTTTTGAACCATTCTGCTATATTCCAATGATGTCCCTCTGCTTGAATTTCTTATACTCATGTTAAGTTCACATTATTTCTCGTTGTTGAATCTAATATTTGTTAGTAATTTGCTTCATGTCCTTGAAGTGACATTTCTTGAGCAGCATAGCATAAAACTCATTTATTTGGGATGAAATGGCTGCTTCAAGGTTTTGCAAATTTTTTTGAAGTGGATTGACAGACTAAAATGGGGATTGCTGAGATCTGAAAAAATAATTCACATTAGAGATTATCTTGTGAGAGTGGAATATGCAGTACTTCCCACTGTACTTGATCACCCATGTTTGGCATTGTAGATCCACACATTAAGGATGACATTGGCTAATGACGTGAACTTAGAAGAATTTGTTATGACTAAAGATGAGTTTTTTGGAGCTGATATAAAAGCAATATGCACTGAATCAGGTCTGCTTGCTTTAAGGGAGCGACGTATGAAGGTGAGCCTAACTCTATAATGATAAATTTATAGTCAGATGTTTCTTCTAATGTCTTGGTGGAGCCTAGTAATATATTTTTTTCATTAATCACTTGGAAATGGATTGCCATATTGTTTGTTGAATAGAAGTTTAATTAGATTTAAGTTTGTGGCTTTGAAAAAGAAGTGTTTTTACATGGCAAAGACTTGTTGATACCTACTGTGAAAACTTCTTCATTGTAATTGAGGAATTGCTTGTTTACTTCAATTGCTTGTTTACTTCTAAGAAAATTTATAGCTGGCCTGGGGTTAGAGGATTTAAATATATAGTTCTTGTATGGTGAGTTTTGATATTACTAGAAAGAAAATTTCATTAAGAGGCCTAATGGTCTAGCAATGATGGGCTGCACCAGGAATTGTACTTATTTATACAATATCCTGATGGGCTACATGATTTTCTAGATGTAGCGTTTATGTTGACTGTAAAACATTCTTTTAACTTCAGTTATGACTATGTGGATGGTTGCTTAGGACTGATTCTAAGAACTTTAATCTTTGAAAATCGGGCATTGTCCAGGGCATTAAATTATGAACTGAGTATTTGAGGGTCCAAAATGAAACTACAATCAAGAATCTTTTGTATATTTTGTTAAAAATGGAGAAATAGCGATTGAAAATAGAAATCACTATTGATGGAACCTACTTGTCTCTGGCATGCTGTGTCCAAAGCCAAAATAGTTTCAATCTATCAATTCTTGTTAGGTACATTTATGAATGTAGTGCATATCAACCTCAATGAAACTAACTTTTCTAAAAAGAATACATCACTAATAAATATCCAAGTTCAGCGAAGGATAAGCAGTAAAATATATATGCTCTTCTGCTGCAAGTTTCCATGGATTACAATTTTCTAATGTTATGGATTCATTTGTTATTTACTAGTTTTTTTGTAACATCAAGTGATTATATATCCCCAAACCATTCAAAATAGGTGCACCATATCTAATATTTTGTTTTCATTTTATCTCTATCTCGGTCTCTCTTTAATATGTCCTTAGAATTTATTCAATTGCTGTCCCGTTAACATGAATAAAGAGAATTAATGAGAATTGAGTATTTTTTTCAAATATAATTTTTGACCTATACTTAATACCCTGTTGTCTAATAATAACCAATTTGGAGAAACCACAAAGCATTATGGAGAAGTCACATTCTTTCTTTCTTTTATAGGCCAAAGAAGTTTTATCAGTTAGTCTACCATTATTTTGCATTATTTTATATGCCAATTTGCATGAGAGAATTTCTTATTGGTTGTGAAGCTAGATAGAGATATAATCATATATATTCTATTCTATTAACCAGAATAAATAAATAATATGTTAGTCTTTGTTCACTTCAATAAATTTGCCATTTTACGTGTGCGTTTAGGGAACATGCATTGACAAAACATATATAATTTTTTAGGCTAATTGATTTCCTTTTCAAGAAGAACCTAGGCTACATATGCAGCTCCATATATAGACCCCCTACATTTTTAATTACTATAGAACATCCAATTTTCAAGAACCTTTTTTTTTTCTTTTTAGTAAATGCTAAATAAATCATTTCAAGCATTTAAATTGTATAATATCTAATCTTTTAATATAATCACTTGTCAACTTTATGGCCACTATGGCACTTCGGAGGTTATTATTTGCTCATACTTTTTATTATTTATATTTTTATGTGATATTTTTATTTTTACTTGTAAATATTAATTTTAGCTTTTGTTATATATTTTGCAGGTCTTCAAAATTTTGGACAGCGAAATTAGGATGTTTATTTTTTGCATTTTTCTCAAAAATCTTTCGAATAGAAATTAGTATAGAGAAGAGTTGTTTTCTTGAACTTACATGTCATTGATAGTTTTTATTTTATTTGGAGTTGTGACAAATAGAATGCTATTTAATTTGTAAATTTGACTATACTTTGTAACTTTTCTTTTTTAATATATGAAAAGAATTTATTATATTTTAGTATAAAATATATGTGAATGATATGTACCTACATGTAATATTATAAAATTTTTTATATTTTAAAATATCTTTTGGTATTTATGTCTGGTGTATTATGATAAATCAGAGAGTATAGTATATTGGTTATTGTTGTTTGTTAATTGTGAACACAATTAGCGAAAAAAAAATTCGATCACTAAAAGAAACTTTTAACGATTGGATATTTTTTCGTCGAAAGTGTGCATAATCAGTGAAGGGAAATTGTGGTCGCTAAAAGGAATTTTTATCGACGGAATTTCCTTCGTTGAAAGTGAACACAGTCAGCGAAGGGAAAATCCAGTCGTTAAAAGTTATTTTCAACGACCGGAATTCCCTTCGTTGAAAGTGAATACAATCAGCGAAGGGAAAATCCGGTCGTTAAAAAGTATTTTCAATGACCGGAATTCCCTTCGTTAAAAGTGAACATAATCAGCGAAGGGAAAATTCGGTCGTTAAAAATTAGTATTTAACGACCGGAAACGTTCCGGTCGTTAAAGGCATTAACGACCGGATTCAAAATCCGGTCGTCTATACCTTTAACGAAGGGGCTTTTACCGACCAGATTTTTCGGTCGTTATTAGTTTTTAACGACCGGATTTTGACTTTTAACGACCGGATTTCCCTTCGTTAAAGGCCATTTTTCTTGTAGTGACTATGGATACAGACTGTTCAAAGTTTGCAAAATAATGTCAGCTGTGCCAACAATATATGGATTCGAGGCATGTGCCAGTGTCAGAACTACATAATTTATACTCGCCTTGGCCGTTTGCAGCTTAGGGGAAAGATATTATAGGGGAGATACGCCCTACTGCCTCTAATGGGCACAGGTTCATTGTAGTCACCATCAATTACTTTACCAAATGGGTCAAGGCTGAATCTTTTAAGAAGGTAGATGCCTGAAAAGTGGCCAGATTTATTGAGTGGAATTTGGTATGTAGGTACGGCCTCCCACATCATATCGTGTCTAATAATGGGGTATAATTCTTAGCTAAAACTAAACGGGTACTGCAGAAGTATAGAATACAGTACCATAAGTCCTCCCCTTATGGACCTCAAGCTAATGGAGCAGTTGAAGCAGCTAACAAGAGCGTTAAGAAAATTTTGGCTAAAATGGTACAAGATTACAAAGACTGGGCGAAAAAGCTACCTTTTGCACTATGGGGCTACAGAACTACCATTAGAACATCAACAGGCGCAACGCCATTTTCTTTAGTATACGTAACTGAGGCAGAGTTGTTTTGGAAGCCAAAATTCCAGAAGCAGAATGGGTGCAACAATGATTACTGCAGTTGAACCTGCTGGATGAGGGTAGGTTGCGAGTTTATTATGATAACCAGGTCTACTAGAAGAGGTTAGCCCAGTCATTCGGTAAGAAGGTTAGGAAGCACCCGCTAAAAGAAGGGGACCTAGTCTTCAAGTAAATGAGCCCAAGGGTACCAGATATTCGGGGGAAATTTAGGCCAACATGGGAAGGTTCGTTTGTGCTAAAGAGGCTGTTGTCGAAGGGAGCAACAATTTTAACAGACGGCGATGGGAACGAGTTCAAGGAGCTGGTCAATGTTGACAGATTAAAGAGGTTCCATAGCTAAAGACCAAAAATCAAAAGAAGGGAGTAGATGCCCTGCAGGTAAAAAATAAAAAAAAAAGGCGGCCTTGCTAAAATTGGACACCCTGTCAGGGTGAAAATCGAAAAAGGCACTCTGGGAAAAAATTCAAGGCTGAGAGAAAATATTCAATCATGAAAACCCGAGAGGGCTGATTCATAATAGGAGCCTGGCTCTCGCAAGATTTATCCTGAGATTAAGTGTAGTCTTGTGTTTTTGAATTTTATGTCAATAAATGATCATGTGCGATGAAATCATATAGAAATTTCCATAAATTTACAATAATGGACTCAGCTTGCACTTTTCATGATTGTCTAGTTCTTTTACAAAAAGAAAAATACATTGTCCTTTGTAATCTAAAAACTATTCTCTACTACATTTGCTCGGTCAGATGTTTAAGCAAACTGATCCTGTTGTCAACAGTAGGGCTAGTCACCCACTCTTTATACTCCGGCGAGCTAGTAAAATCAGAATCCTCAGCCCTCGGAATGGTCGTATTCAAGGATAGCTGTGCCCAAAGTCCCCAGTAGCCAGCAATAAATGCCGAGGTAAGATTCCACAATGAAAGGCTAGCGACAGACTAACAATGGTATGACACCCTCCAAACTGACAATGCAATGGGTTGTGATGCAAAAAGAGGCCCTGTGAAGCCTGCACAACAGGACACACCCCGAAGGCCCGTCCTGAGTCACATAGTCAAGACACATCTAGGGCCTTATAAAGCTGATATCTCCATCTGCCAATGTGGCTATCCATATGAAGCCTTCATAAGGAGATTCAAACTGATATGTCCACTGTCAAAGGAAAAAATGCACCAGTGAGTATGCATTAATCACCGTAGGAGGGGGTTCTGTCAATAACCTTAACTTCTCCTGTAGCCACACCTATATAATAATAATAATAATAATAATAATAATAATAATAATAATAATAATAATAAATAAATAAATAAATAAATAAAAAGAGGGAGAAAAAGCCACTGGAATGAGTTGGATCCATTCTAAACAAAAATAAGGCATAGGGTTGTGTGAAAATCCCTAATGGGACGCATTTCCCAATAAGAAAAGTTAGTGTGAAAACCCACAAGGGGCGCACTACCTTTAAAAATAACGACATAAGTTACCTGGAGTAATAAGGGACTCCCGGTCCTAAAAATGGTAGAGTCAATGCAGAGGGCATCCAAGCCAATGATCGTCTCGGCTAGAATGACTGGAAAAGGGGTCAGCCTGCGGTGAATGCCATCTACAATGCTAAACAATCGATAGTCGTCGAATGGTTTGTCTAAGGTCACCAACAGGAATCTGGATAAGTATATCAGTAAAACTACACTAACTCGATAAGTAGGCATATCTGAAAAGTCACTGAGTGCATCAAATAGGGGCTCTAGGGAAAATGAATCCCCTCTAGGAACTAGTCGAGTGGCCTCAGATGGTGATATGCCCAGGGCAAAGGCCACATCCCTAAGCTGATATGGTCCGTAACTTGGAACACAAGGAAGGGTACTAGGAGAAAACCTTACATCAGTAATTGCAGTAAATTTTTCGGCCAATGGACACAGTTCTTGGTGTGTAAACCGAAAAACGTAAAATCAGGGATCCCAATAGTGGATGGTAGCCAATAAAAGGTCTCGGTCTAACTTGATCCTTCTCAGAAGTCTTAGACTTGAATAAGGTGCCAAAGTGCTAGTTTCCCAAGTCTTTGTATTATCTAGGAACCGGTGCAGTTTATTAAGGATGCGCATTGACATATTCAGATAGTTGGATATGAAATAAATAAGTTGGATAAGCAAAAAGGAAAATAAACTAAAAGGAAAAAAGAGGAAAGAAAATACCTGGTTGAGAGTTCTGGCCCAAAAGAATGAAAAGAAAGTGACATAGAAAGCAAAGAAAAGAACTAGTCTTTTCCGTCTTAAAAAATTAGATCACTTTTTTGTGCATTTTTAGACTCATGCATTCTCACCAGCATTGTTTATTTTTTTGTTTTTGTACATATATAATCTGTTTGCAGGAAAAAAATGCTCAATAAATGGCATCAATAGCAAAAATTGAATTCAAGAATAAATTCAGGGAGTAAAAAAAAAATGAGTGGCCGAGGTGCAGCGACGAGGTTGCACCTCGCGTGGCCGGGGTGAGGCCATGAGGCTGCACCTCGCGTGGCCAAGGTGCAGCCACGAGGCCGCACCTCGTGTGGCCGAAGTGCGGCCTTGAAGGCCGCACCTTGAGGAGGCATAAAACCTCCTCATTTGGCCGTCCCCCAAGGCCTCTCTCCTCTCTCTTTTTTTAATTTTCTTTGTATTATTGCTCATCTGTTTTCTCTCTTGCCTTAATCGTTTTTTGGTCATTTCTTTTCCATTTGTGATCCATTTTGTGCGTCGTTAATGCCAAAACGATCCTTAATCAGGTGCCTTCGAAGTAATCTAATTATTTTAGAGTTCCTCTACCCATTTTTTAGTGAATATTTCACCCACCAGGTTAGTTTTCTTTTCTTTTTTTATATTCTATTTTATACGTTGTTTTATTATTATTTGTTAGACAGAGTATGAAAAAAAATTAAATAAATAAATATATGGAGAAACGCATACCTTGTTCGCTGCCCACATAAACCAGTGGAGAAAGAAAAAGAAAAATGACTTAAAAATAATAAGAAACGTGTATATGTTGTAATGGAATAGAAATAAAGTATTTATGTAAAGTTTCTTGTTATGCAACTAGGTGTTGTTCCTTTTCTTTTTATTGCTTATTTAGATTATCAGTAAAAATGATATGTATAAATGCAAATAAGTAAATGCCAATAGTTATTATTTTGTTTCATAAAAAATGTGTGAAGTTATCTGCTAGTAATATGCAAAATGTATATAATTGGGATGTTGAGATTGGTTGTCTGGGGCCTGATTCGAATTTATCGTGTGTATACAGGAAATTTGGCGCATTTTAGCTAAAGTGCTGTCCAAATTTTCTTAGATTTGTGGCATAGAAAAATGAGTTTAACATAGCAAAATAATCGATAAAGTAATGTTGATTAATTTATCTTACACACTTCCATAAACTAACTATCAATTTTTTCAGGATGCCTCGACAGCGTAGTGTGCGCCCGAGACCTAATGCACCTCCACCTCCGAAAGGGATGACAAATGCTCAGAGACAGCAATTTAAGACTTTATGTCAGATGAAGCTTGTGCCCAGTAGATTAGTGTCCAGGCAGTTTCTACACCAGATAGGCATGTGGGAGGAGGTAAGCACCCTTATAGCTTCTACTGGATGGACTAATTTCTTGAGACTATCTTACCAAAAATACCCGGAGATCACTAGGGAGTTCTTAGCCATGCTACAGTACAAGGGGTACTGAAGGCCAAATATGGAGCCTAAGGCTATATCATTTCGGGTTAGAGGCCATTATCATGAGATGAGCCTAGCCCACTGGCATCTCCTTGATAGCCTTGACTTTGTTCGAGTCAATCTCAATCCCTCTCTGACTAACTACGTGCCCTAACAACTTTCCTGAGGTGACCCCAAAAATACACTTCTTGGGTTTCAATCGCAAATTATACTTATTGATCCTTTGAAAGAACTTCTCTAGAGAATCACAGTGACCTTCTCTAGTGGCTGACTTGATCATCATGTCATCGACATATTGTGAAGAGCGCCGAACCCCGGGAGGCCCCGAAAACCCACTTTTAGGGGGAGAGGTTCACAGAACTTGTAAGGAATTACAAGGGCATCTATTTTGGACAACAAGGAGGATTTTTAGAGTCGCCACCTAATAAAACATTGGGAAAGGTCATCTAGCCTCACTGAGTCTAAGACATCGCATTTGTGTCTATTTTTGGCAAGCCAGAGATATTTTTGAGTCCACATCCTAATAGGACATTAATATGGTACTCTAACCTCGTGGAGCCTAATATAATGCATATACGTCCATTTTGGGTAAGCCAGAGATATTTTGGAGACCCCACCCCAATAAAACATTGAGATGGTCCTCTAACCTCATGGAGCCTAAGATAATGCAAATTGGGCCTATTTTGGGCAACAAGAGATATTTTGGAGACCCCACCACAATAAGACATTGAGATGGTCCTCTAACCTCGTTGAGCCTAAGACCAGAGATGGTTCGGAACTTCCCATTTATTCATACCTTGATTAAATTATAATTGAGTTTTAAAGATAAAATTTCATTATGTTTTCTCATTCATTTCAATTCAGTTAATAAAAGCGCAAGTCAATCATATAAAGAAGGTGGTAAATAAAAGCAAGATTAAAATAAGATAAACGAAAACCTAATAAATTACAACAAAACTAGGGTCGAAATATAACCCCCATTGTAAATGATGTGTAGTCATATAGAAAACGGGGCATTGATTAGAGATGAGGATAATGGTCCTCACATGCATACTAAAAATAATTTTAAAGTGGCAATTTTATTTTGATAAAAAAAATTTGGACATTGGTCCTGTTTTTTTAGAAAAGCTCCAACTTAATTAATATAAATATTTAGCCATTTTCATGTTAGTGGAATAAAATAATATTTACAATAAATAGTACATAGAAATTAAAATAAAAGGAAATAGGATAAAGGAATAAATCGTAATAATGTTCTCAGATCATCGCGGTGTCCTCTATTTTTAAGAGCCAAAATCTAATAAAGAAACAACAAAGTTCACAAAAACAAAAATCATGTAAGCGCAATAGTCAGCAATAAAATAAACATGAAAAGTAAATAAAGACAAAGAATCTATGAAAAATTATTCATGGAAAATAAAGGAGAAAATAAAGAATAAAGGATAAATGAAAGAAAAGAAGGAAGATGAAGAAGGGACGGCCCAGGGACGGCCCATGTCGTGCGAGCGACGGCTGTCCTTGGGCTGACCAACAGGTGGAGATGAAAATCCTCAATGGCTCGTCGCTCGGATGAGCGATGGCCGTCGGTGGAGCCTCTGCCCGTTGGTCATCCCTGATCCAAAAAAAATAAAGGAAATTTAACCAAAAACTCTTTTATTTTTGAATAAAATGGAATTCTGCGTTTAAAATTAATATGAAAGGATAAAGTGTGAAAGAGGTTGGTTCAGAATATTTACCCTCAGAATATTACCTTTAAAGGCGAATGTCGCGTGATTTCTGTCCCTTGAGTTCTATAAAAATTGATTCGTAATGTGTAATTTCGGATCAAGAAACGAAAATTGTATTTTTCTTTCTCGATGTTTTGGTAGCAATTATAGATATTAAAAAAGGCTAGGTCAGATAAAAATGAATTAATGTTGTTCTCTCATATTCGCCTTGATTTGAAGAGTATTTGATAAAAAAATGTGATGAAAATAAAAAATAAGAACTTTTTCTTGAGAAAGTAAAAAAAAACTTTCTAGTTGATGAAAATTGCTAACCTTGAATAATGAGCCTCCATCCCCTATTTATAAGTTGAGCAAAACAATTCAAATAAATTTAAATTTTAAATTTGAATTTGAAAAAGATTTCTGAAATCAGAATTAAATCCGAATGATTTGCAGAATATTCACAAAATCAAATCTGAGATTTGAAGATATTTGAAGAGATTTGGAAAATATTGGAAAATCTTGAAAATATATTTGAAAATATTTGAACAGATATGAAAATCTTGGAAATATATTTGAAAAGATTTGAAAATCTTAGAAATATATTTGAAAAGATATGAAAATCATGGAAATATATTTTATATCTTTGAAAAAACCGTAAAATCCCGTTAAATCTCATAGCAGATCATCGACCGACGGGCGTCACTCATGGGGGCACTCTCGGTCTTTTCAGCGGCGTACCACTCCACGAGAGGCGGGTGCTGAGAGACCGTCTTCGCTCACGAGAGGCGAGCGTCTCTCGCACAAGCGACGAGTGTCTCTCAGTACGTGGGGCGGTCTCTCGCACGCGAGCGATAGCCGATGCTCTCCGCAAGAGACGGGCCCCTCACGCGAGCAACGGGTGTTGCTCCCGTCCAGAGCGAGGGACAGGCACTGCTCGTGCAAGGGAGGCCGTCCTTTGGAACGAATGACATGTGTCCCTCCCGACCGATAAGTCTCCCGTCGGTGAAGAAAAATCAAGATTTTCTAATGAGAAACTCCTCCTGACGCCCGGAAATCTCCTATCATAAAAAACAAAACCTCAATCCTTGTAAATCCGAAGAGTGAAAGCTCAAAACTTTCATCCATTTTCTCGGAAATAGGCATTGATATCTTCATCGAGTAACTCTGATCTAGACTGCCTCAGAACCCGGTGTCTACAGTTGCCCCCAATTTTGGGGAAACTAGCACGCTAGTGTCTAGATGAGGCAAAATTCAGAGAAGAAGGAAAGAGATGCGTACCTGAGGCAGTCCTTTACCTTCCATGGTGTGTTCAAGTTGATGACCCCTCGCGGCCGAGTTGTAGCGTATTTTACCATGACCCTTTGACGATTCATTCTGTCACCTTCATCTCGCTGGCCTCCTCTCCGCCTGCTCGGTATCTGACTATCGTGAGATACAGTGTTATCTAACTATAATCCAACTGCGATTTATTCTATCGCATTTGTCCTGCTGGCCTCTTCTCGGCTTGCACGGTGTCTGAGTGTCGTGAGAGGTAGTGTTTTTCTAACTACAACCCAATTGGGATTTGTTCTATCGCATGTGTCCTGCTAGCCTCATCTCGGCTTGCACGGTGTCTGAGTGTCGTGACAGGTAGTGTTCTTCTAACTACAACCCAATTGCTATTTGTTCTATCGCATGTGTCCCGCTGGCCTCTTCTCGGCTTGCACGGTGTCTAGGTAGTGTTCTTCTAACTACAACCCAATTGCAATTTGTTCTATCGCATGTCCCCCGCTGGCCTCCTCTCGACTTGCACGGTGTCTAATTGTCATGAGAGGTAGTGTTCTTCTAACTACAACCCAATTGCGATTTGTTCTATCGTATGTGTCCCGCTGGCCTCATCTCGGCTTGCACAGTGTCTGCTAACCTCCACTCGATCTGCAAGGCATATGATTGAATATGCCACATTCATCTTGCTGGCCTCTTCCATGCCTGCACAACATACCCTTTCTAATCTCTATCCGGTCTGCAAGACATAATTTTTAATTTGCAGACCTCCATCCGTTCTGCATGGTTTCTACTTGTTAACCACTATTTGAATGATGTAGTGTCTAATTTGCTAACCATCCTTGGTCAGCATGGCGCCATGTCCCTTTAGTTATAGAAGATTTTATTAATTGATTGTAGATTGATTCGTTTCAAAACGTAATTTGATAAACATTTTTTTTGCTGCCGTTTATTTCCGTCTTTCTTACTTATTGTGTTATCAAACATTTTGAAACTGCAACTAAGATGTTAGCAATAATGTAAATATATAAGATAAAGTATAAATTTAACAACATGTAAGTTTCACTATTAAAACGTAGACTTTGTACAACAAATATACAAGTACAGCAAAATAAACTCCTTGAATACACTAGAGAGGGTAATAATCTGAGGGTTCCTCCGGGTCCTCCTCATCATCTGATACATGTACCGGCTGACTATGTGATGAAGATGCAGATGGCCTGGCTCTGGAGGTAGAGGGCTGACTTCGAGGTGCTGAGGGCCTGGCCCCTGTGGCTAAGCTCGGAGGGACAACGACCGGTGCAGATGCTGGTTGTCCCGCCGTTGGGGTGGCCCGCTGGAACTGAACCTAGGCGTACAATCCAAGTAAGGCTGAGCACAAATCTCGATGAAGTCCAAGGTGTCTCTAACCACGCCGTCCAGCTCCATGAAGGCCCTAGATAGTCTCATGGTCTGATTCCCAGCTGCATCCCGGATATCCATGAGTCTGGTCTCTATCTGCTCCCTGAACTCCCTGATGGATGCAGATATGGGCGGTATGGAACCCTCCAAAATCTCTATCTGGAACTTGAGAGCAGAGATGGACTCATCAACCATCTAGAAAGGCTCATCTAGCCTCTGGGCCACCGCAGCCTAGGATCAGCTCCATGAAGGCCCTAGATAGTCTCATAGTCTGATTCCCAGCTGCATCCCGGATATCCATGAGTCTGATCTCTATCTGCTCCCTGAACTCCCTAATGGATGCAGATATGGGCGGTATGGAACCCTCCAAAATCTCTATCTGGAATTTGAGAGCAGAGATGGACTCATCAACCATCTAGAAAGGCTCATCTAGCCTCTGGGCCACCGCAGCCTGGGAGGTAGTCAAACTTCGTCTCAACTCCTCAATGAGCCTCCCCTGCTCCTCTATAAGCCTCTCCTTCTGGCCCAGATGCTCAACCATAACCAGGTCCCTCTCCTCATACCGATCGAGATGCTCAAGAAGGGCTCAGTCTCTCTCCTCCTGTCGAGGGTCCATGGCAGTGAGAATGGCAGTTATAACTGCAATGACATCAGGCTGGGCCGACTGTGGAGGTGGTGACGGAGTGGGCCATGCTGGCTCTGCCCTATACTCTGGGGGAGGTTTTGTGGAGATGGATGCCCCTGGGTATCCTGACCTGCTATAGAGGTTGAACCTCCCGATTTCCTGGAGCATGGAACACTGGACTCGCAATGGTGTCAGTGGAGTGGGACTCTGAACTCTCTGCGACGGAGGGATGGCTATTAGCTCATCTACACTGAACTCAATGCCCAAATCGAACGGAGTATGGGGCTGCTTCTCCTCTGACTGAAACTGTTATGAGGGAATCTGTGTGCGATGTAGCCCCTGAGACTCGGGCTGCTGCGATGGCTGCTCCTCCATCTTGGACTCCTCCTCTACTGGCTGGAGTGGAGGGAGACCGAACATCTTCCTGGTCTCTGGCATGGAAAGCAACCGGTACTCCTCTGGCCGATCAGTCACCTGTGCAATCATCCCCACAATCATCCCCGGCCCATACTATCGGGGCAGCCCCCCATGAAACTCTGACCAAGTTAGCCACTATCTTGTGGCTAATGTTATGGCATCGTCTTGCTGCCATCCCCCATAAGCTCCAAATCTCCACCCCATTCATGGACCTTGCGTTACCTGCCCATCCCAGGTATGAACTAGAGAGGACCCCGTGTATATATCTGAGCGCCTGAGATGAGAGCACCGTACTCTTCGCCGTGTCATGGTCATATGGCACCCCCGGCGTGGCAATGACCTCCCAGTTATGCCTCCTAACAGCTCTCTAGGGGACCATCACATCATCCCCATAAGGCAACCCCATGGCCTCTATAAATGTCTGGCGCGTAATGCTATGATAGTGACCTCTAACCCAAAACTGAATGACCCCCTCCTCCGTGCTCGACCTCTGGAATCCCCTATAGTGGAGAGTGGCCAAAAACTCCCTGACAACCTCAGGATGTGTCTGGAATGAGGGCCATAAAAACTCTATCCATCCTGCTGCTGCTGCTAGGGCATCTACCTCCTTGAGCATCCCCATGCTCTGTAGAAACAGTCTGGAGATGAAGTGGCTGGCTTGAAACTGCACATGTGCCAAGGCCCGGAATCTCGTCCTAGCCTCGTTGCTCATCCATATAGGAGCATGAGGCTCGGCCTGGTCGTGAGGGATGTTGCGTCGCAGAGCCATCTTGAAAAGAATAAGAGTTAGCTTTGCATTATCATCGCAACTAAGCAAATCAAAAGATTAAAAATTTTACAAATTTCAGCAGCATTTCAACTGAAATGTGCCTACCCCAAAAAAAAAAATTCGGCAGCGTCCTAACAAGGATGTGCCTGCCCAGAAAATTCTAAAAAATTTTAGGCAGCATCCCGACAAGAATGTGACCAACTCCCTGCATAATAAAAAAAAAATAAAAGAACAAAATAATGGGACAGGCCTCAGGCCCTAAGCAACAAATTCATTATTGCATCTTATTATTCGTTTCATTTTGTCCAATTTGGTTCAAATATGGGGTCAGGCTCGCAAGTCCATAGCTCTCTTTTTATTTGATCATTATTTCTTTTATTATAAACATGGTCTACATTTCATTAGCATGATTTACATTTGGTAGCTAGTGCATACAGTCCAAAAATGTCAAAAATAAATAAACAAAATTTAGCCCTATATTTTGATAATATACACTAGTCATGCATTTTACATGCAAATTTACTCACAAAGAAATAGAAAAGAGTAGAAAAAAGACGAAAAACTAATCTATTGGGTGACAAAATGCACTGAAAAAGAACTTGATGAATTCGCAAAAAAAAATTAGTCATAAATGTGCGTGACGGTGCAAGGATCATTTTGATGCAAGTGGTGCGTAAAATGGATCAAAAGTGAGTGAGAAATGAGCAAAAAGCGTAGGGGTGGTGCCGGTTTGTGAAGAATGAAGGAAGAAGAAGAGAAAGGAACTGAAGGAGCGTCACTAGGCGCTCCTTTTATAATTTTTGATGAGCGACGGGCAGCCCGTCCGAAGACGGAACAACGGGCACCCCGTTGGTCGTTAAAAATTCCGTTTTCACCTCTTCGTTCCCGCCCTTTCGTTAAATAATTAATTAATTAATTAATTAATTAATTAATGCTCTTTTTTATGCAAATACTCCCCAAATATCTTGCTCCTATTTTTGTGTCCGGTACTCGTCTCTGTCAAATTTCCTTCATTGTATAGACAATAGAAATATGCGAAAATTATTTTATGCATGTGACATGCATGAAATATGCAAAAAAATAGATCTCCCAAGGGTCAACCAGGTTGACCGACGGGTTCCCCGTCGGAACACCGATATATGGGCAGCCCGTCATTCGATGCTTCCCTTTAAATATCCCCTTTTTTCCTTGAATTTTTTGCACGTCAACCTCGTGAACCTCTGCCAGAGCTTCTTTTCCAGGTTTTCCTTTCTTTTTTCCATATTTTTCCTTGTTAATTTTAATTTTTTAGTCGTCATATTTAGAAAATGTCTTCCTCTATCCTCACCAAGATGTATCGAGTTCTGAATAACCCCCAAACTTGGGTTTTTCTTAGTTTTTTGTTTTCTCTTCTTCTATTTCAACAATTCTCTGTAGCTTTTACTAAATTTTTCCCCAACAAAAATAAAAAAAAATAGTTCAATTCTTCTTTTTCCAATAGAATTTCTTCTAAACATATTTTTAGAAGGAGTTTTGTTGATGGAATTTAATTTTGAGTCAAATAAAATAATTATTTGCTCTCAAAATTCAGTTTTTTAACTTGTTATTTTTTTTCAATTAAACTTTTTTCAAGGTTTTTTTTGAATCCCTTTTTGATGAAAAATTTATTTTGAATCAAACAAAATAATTGTTTGTTCTTAAAATCTAATTTTTCATTTGATTTTCTAAAAAACAAGTTTTTTTTCATAAATGATTTTTTTCTTGAGACAAACAAAATAATTGTTTGTTCTTGAGAACATTTTTTATCAATAAAAATCATTCTTTCGGCAAAGAAGTAAATTTTTTATTTTTGAAGAATTTTTTATTTTCTTTCATCACTTTTTCAAGCATATTTATTTTTTTTGGAATAAAATTTTAATATTTTATTATATTCAATTCTAATCTTGCAAATAAAAAATAAGAAAATCAATCATCATTTTTACCTTTATCGAATCCGAAACTTTGATGGTAAACATTCTGGGATTTATCTTTTATCTTTTATTATTTTGTTCCTATTTAATTGATTAATCATGTCATTTATTTAATTATTTTCATCATTCTTTTATTCATTATTTTTATCATTCTTTATCATTGCTATTGTTATATATTTATTGTTTATTCATTTATTTGTTTATTTTCATTATTATTATTATCATGTTCATATTTTTATGTATTAATTCATTAGCATATTTTATTTCAATCATATCATTTAATTAATTTATCATTCATAATGCATTTTTCTAATTTATTTTATATAGTTGACATTTTAATTCATTTGTCATTTTGATGTCATCTTATTTTATCATTTATTATATATTTAACTGATTTAATTGATTTAATTACTAACATTATTTCATTTGTGTTTTATTTTTATTTCACAACTTATTTTCTTCGCTTGGGCATTTTCGCGAGCACACGGGGAGATCCAGGAGGCTCGCTTGATTTGATCGTTTATTTCATTACTTGTATTATTTGCTTTATTTGTTTCTTTATTTATTTTGTCAAATGTAATTCCTAATAAAATTGTTTATTTTAGGCACGCTAAAAATAAAATCACAAAAATATTTCTACTAATTAAAACTTTTTCTAATAAAAATGGGACCAATGTCCCAGTTTTTTCACCGAAAATAAATTGTCACATAAAAATCATTTTCGTAAATATGCATGCGAGGACCAATGTCCTCATCCTTAATGTATGTCCCATTTTATGCATGTTTTATATTTTATTTACAATGGGGGTTGTATTCCGCCCCTAGTTTTGTTGTAATTTATTTTCATATGCTTTATTTTAATTATGCTTTTATTTATCGCTTTTCCTGAATAGACAACTTGCGCGTTAATTAAATTGCATGGAATTGAATGAGAAATGGGATGGAACGCTAAATTCAAAACTCCATTATAAACTTAACCAAGGTATGAATAAATGGGAAGTCCTGAACCTTCTCTGGTCTTTGGGCTCAATGAGGCGACAGGGCCATCTCAATATCGTATTGGGGTGGGGCCTCCAAGACACCTCTTGTGTCCCGTAAAAAGGCTCAATTTGCATAGTTCTAGGCACCACGAGGCGAGAGGGCCATCCTAATATTCTATTAGAATGGGGCCTCAAAGACACCTCCGGATTGCCCAAGCGCGAGGCGAGAGGGCCATCCTAATATTTTGTTAGGGTGGGGCCTCCAAGACACCTCCGGCTTGCCCACGATGGACATAGCAGCGCTGTCTTAGGCTCACTGAGGCTAGATGACCTTTTCCAATATTCTATTGGGTGGCGACTCTATGAAATCTCCTTGTTGCCCAAAATGGACGCACTTGTAATTTCTTACAAGTTCTCATGAACCTCATCCCGAAAGCCCTAAAAGGGGGCGGTTTGGGGCACCCCGGGGTTCGGCGCATGTCACAGTGGCGACTCCGCTGGGGACACTTAAAAGAGACTTTGCTTCGAAAGTACCTATGTTAAAACTTACAATTGGGCTTTAATTTCAAAATTTCATCCTTTTTTGAAACTTTATTACATCTCATTAGAGCCTTAGATCTATGCTAGTTTGGTCCCTCTTTCAATCCCGATGCATTCCCGAAGCACAACCCTACTTCACTCAATGTAAGGAAGTGTTAAGGATAATTACCAGCCCAAGCCTCGTACCATTATGGTATATTAAATGGAGACCTGTGATGCACGCCGAACCCCGTGATGGCCCTGAGGACCCACCTTTAGGGCATTTGGGAGAGGTTCATAGAAACTTGCAAGTGAAATTGCAAGTGCGTCTATTTCGGGCAACAAGGAGGTTTCATGACGTCTCCACCCAATAGAACATTGGAAAAGTTCATCCAGCCTCAGTGAGCCTAAGACAGCATAGCTATGTCAATCATAGGCAAGCCGGAGGTATCTTGGAGGACCCACCCTAACATTACAATGGCCCTCTCGGCCTCGCGCTTGGGCAAACCAGAGGTGTCTTGGAGGCTCCACCCTAATAGAACATTAGGATGGCCCTCTCGCCTTGTGGCGCCTAGAACTATGCAAGTTTTCAGCCTTTCTGTAGGACATAAGAGGTGTCTTGGAGGCCCCATCCCAATAGAACATTGAGATGGCCCTCTCGCCTCGTTGAGCCCAAAGACCAGAGATGGTTCGGGACTTCTCATTTATTCATACCTTGGTTAAGTTCAAATCTAGTTTTGAATTTAAGTTTTCATCCCTTTTCTCATATGTTTTGATGGAATAATTAGAGCGCAAGTTGGTTATTCAAGGAAAGCAGTAAATAAAAGCACAATTAAAATAAAGTACATGAAAATAAATTACAACAAAACTAGGGGCAGAATACAACCCGCATTGCAAATAAAATATATCATGCATAAAACGGGGTATTTATTGAGAGTGAGGGCATTGGTCCTCGCATGCATTGTTTGAGAAAATAATTTTTAAGTGACAATTTATTTGGATGAAAAAATAGGACATTGATCCCATTTCATTAGATAAATCCAATTTTATTTATAAAAATATTTTTGTGTGATTTTTAATTAAGCGTGCATAAAAAAGATTTTATTAATAATTACATGACAAAAATTAAAAAGATAAATAAAGGAAAAAATATTAAATACATTAAAAATAAATCCCCGAATCTCCTCGTTCGCTCGCATGGATGCTCAAACACGGAAAAATAAGGATTTGAAACCAAAAACAAGCACAAATAAAATTTATGTTAGTAATTAAATCAAGAAAATCAATTAAACACATAAAATAATAAATAATTGATTAGAATAAATAAAATATGCATTATGTATGACAAATAAATTAAATAACATATTAAAATAAATAGATTAAAATATTAACACAAAAAATGATGATGATGATAATAATAATAATAATAATAATAATAATAATAATAATAATAATAATAATAATAATAATAATAATAATAATAATAATAATAATAATAATAATAATAATAATAATAATAATAATAATAATAATAATAATAATAATCATCATCATAATCATAATAATAATAATGATAATAATGATAATAATAATAACAATGATAACAATAGAAACGAAGAATAAACAATTAAATAAAATAATAATAGAAATGAAGAATAAACAATTAAATAAAATAAAGTAGAAAGAATATTAAAAATGTTAAAACTATATACAAAATCACATAAAATAAATAAAAACACAATAAATATAAAAATCTACATTGTTAATAATTAAATATGAACAAAAAACAAATAAAAGAAAAATAAAATTAAAAGATTAAGCCTAGAATGTTTACCCTCAGATTTTGGATTCGATTGATGAAGAATATGATTGATTTCCTTGATTTGATTCACAAAATAGAAATAAAAATAATAAAAATTGAAATTTTATTTCAAAAGAAATTTGCTTAAAAAATAATAGAAGAAAATAAATTAATTCTCAAAAACAAAGAATTTATTTTTTTGTATTAAGAATATTTATTGATAAAAGTTTGTTAAAAAGAAGAACATAAATTTAATTTTCAAGAAAAAAAATAATTTCCTTTGTCTTAAAAAATTTACAATTGAATAAAAATCCCAATCTCAAGAATAAATAATAATTTTCTTTGTATTAAGAAAAATTCTAGATTAAAAATTGAAATTTTTTAACTTAAAAATTTTATTTGGAGAAAAAGATGTAAAAATGGTGTAGAGAGAATTCTTGAAGAAGAAAAGAAAAAGAAAGATGAAAATTTTTTGATGTCCAATGAATTCCCCCCTTCTCCTCTTTCCGATTTTCAACTTAAAGGAATAAAAATGGAAAAAATAATTAATTTGGGAAGAAAATAGGATTTTTAGCTAATTTCCCATAATTTGGGTGTAAAAAAGGGAAAAAATCATTAAAAACAGGAAAAAATGGTGAAAGAATCAAGAAAAATGAAGAAAAATCGAAAAAAGGGAGAAAAACCCTGTTTGCGCCGGGTATGGGACGACCGAAGCCCGACGGGCATCGGTTGCGTAGCCCGTCGGGCTCGCATGCAGAGCACAAAAGGGCGAGCGACGCGCAGCGCACGCGGCGCGCCTAGGCACTGCACCCGCGCACCTGTGCGCTGCCCCGCGTCAACATCCGATTTTTCGATTTTTTTTTTAAATATAACTAAAAAACACTAAAATTTTCAAACTTCATTTTTTAAAACTAATTTTTAAAATATTTTTATTATTTTTTATTTTTTATTCTAAAATGCAAATTTGACAAGAAAATCATCATTTCAAACTCTTTGCCCGTGAATAGGCAATTCATCATATTTTGGTAACTCCGATCTAGGTTGACTCAGGACCCGGTGTCTACAGTTGCCCCCAGTTTAGGGGAAGCTAGTACACTAGTGTCTAGGTGAGCCTAAACTCAATGAAAAGAAAGAAAGAGACACATACCTGAGGTAGCTATCTTTCCGAACTGGGCGATGCTGTTGTGGTGGTCGTCGCCATGTTGTCGGCGTGTTATCCTGTGTTGAAGCGGTTGTGCTGTGATCATGCTAACCCTCCGTAGTGTGGTAGTGCCGTCATCGTGCTAACACTTCTGAAGTGGTAGTGCCGTGGTCGTGCTAACCTTCCGTAGAATGGTAGTGCCGCCATCGTGCTAACCCTTTTAAGTTATGAAGCGGTAGTGCCGTGATCGTGCTAACCCTCCGTGGAGTGGTAGTGCCGTCATCGTGCTAACCCTTCTAAAGTGGTAGTGCCGTGGTCGTGCTCACCTTCCGTAGAATAGTAGTGCCGCCATCATGCTAACCCTTCTCAATTTGTGGTAGTACCGTGATCGTGCTAACCCTCCATGGAGTGGTAGTGCCATTATCGTGCTAACCCTTCTAAAGTGGTAGTGCCGTGGTCGTGCTAACCTTCCGTAGAATGGTAGTGCCGCCATCGTGCTAACCCTTCTGCGTTTATGAAGTGGTAGTGCCGTGATCGTGCTAACCCTCTGTGGAGTGGTAGTGCCGTTATCGTGCTAACCCTTCTAAAGTGGTAGTGCCGTGGTCGTGCCAACCTTCCATAGAATGCTACTGCTGCCATCGTGCTAACCCTTCTGTGTTTGTGAAGTGGTAGTGCCGTGATCATGCTAACCCTCCGTGGAGTGGTAGTGCCGTCATCGTGCTAACCCTTCTGAAGTGGTAGTGCCGTGGTCATGCTAACCTTCCATAGAATGGTAGTGCCGCCATCGTGCTAACCCCTCTGAGTTTTTCGAGTGGTAGTGTCGTGATCGTGCTAACCCTCTGTGGAGTGGTAGTGCGGTCATCGTGCTACTCTGTGGAGTGGTAGTGCCATCATCATGCTAACCCTTCTGAAGTGGTAGTACCGTGGTCGTGCTAACCTTCCGTAGAATGGTAGTGCTGCCATCGTGCTAACCCTTCTGAGTTGTGAAGCGGTAGTGCCGTGATCGTGCTAACCCTCCGTAGAGTGGTAGTGTCGTCATCGTGCTAACCCTTCTGAAGTGGTAGTGCCATAGTCGTGCTAACCTTCCATTGAATGGTAGTGTCGCCATCGTGCTAACCCTTTTGAGTTTTTGAAGTGGTAGTGCCGTGATCGTGCTAACCTTCTGTGGAGTGGTATTGCCGTCATCGTGCAAACCCTTCTAAAGTGGTGCCCCCTTAGAGGTCTTCGGATAGTTGCCCCCTAAGAGGTCTTCGGTTGATCGCCCCTTGAGAGGTCTTTGGATGGTTGTCCCCTGAGAGGTCTTTGGATGGTTGCCCCCTGAGAGGTCTTCAGATGGTTGCCCCCTGAGAGGTCTTCGGTTGATCGCTCCATGAGAGGTATTTGGATGATTGATCGCCCCTTGGGAGGTCTTCGAATGGTTGATCGTCCCCTGAGAGGTCTTTGGATGGTTGATCGCCCCCTGAGAGGTCTTTGGATGGTTAAACGCCCCCTGAGCGGTCTTTAGATGGTTGGCTGCCCCCTGAGAGGTCTTCGGTTCACCGCCCCCAGAGGGGTCTTCGGATAGTTGATCGCCCCCTGAGAGGTCTTTGGATGGAGAGGTCTTTGGATGGTTGCCCCCAGAGATTTCTTTGGTTGATGCTTGGATTGGTATTTTAATTGATGTTGTCACTTGCCTTTTGTCGATGTTCGCATCGAATCTCTCTTGCTACAAAACTGGAAAACCGAATATGCAGGAAAAATATTGAGCATGCACGTGAAATGCATGAGTCATGCAGAAATGCAGGATAAGAATTCATCTTAGTGGACTTATAGATGATAGCCAGGCTGGCTGCAATTTGTGATAGGATCGATGCCTTTTGAAGCTGCTTTTGAATTTCATGGCTTCAGGATTGCGAGGTTCTCATCAGAAACTTGTAGTCATTCTTTTAAGGTAATGAGTCACTTGTGGATTTTCACACTAACTTTTCTTAATGGGAAATGCGTCCTTTCCGGATTTTCACATAACCCTGTGCCTTATTTTTTGCCTGAAATGGACCCAACCTAATCCAGCGGTTTTTATTCATTTCGTTTTTTGTAGGACAGACTGCCTATTTCCCGATTTTCACCCTGCCCTTTTGTTTAACTTTTGCTTAGAGCGCTAATTACGATTTTCATCTCTAACGGCTTTTTTTTTTATTTTGCAAAGAGGTTGAAGTTGTTGACAAAGACCCTTCTAGGGTGATTAGCATGTACTTATGCCTGTGTCATGGCCGTATGAGCTTGATTCTTCTCATGATGGTGCTATAGAATTGCCTTCGCAGTTAATAGTAAAATAAGTCGGCTGAAGGACCCGAGTGGTGAAAGTAGCAGAGGATAGACAGTAGATGACTTTGATCACACAAAGTGAACTGCTCTGATCACATCAATAAACCATTGCATAAATGCATGTGTTTCAATTTGATTTCATTAAACATGATCATTGTTTGGCATTAATCTCAAGAATATAAAACCTCATCTAATCTTGGGATGGATCTTAAAAGCATCAAACTCCTGTTATCAATCAGCCCTGTTGGGTTTTCATGATTGAAGATTTTCTCTTAGCCCTTAATTTTTGCCCAGAATGCTTTTTTTTTTCTAGCAGGACGCCCAATTTTAGAAAGGTCGCCTTTTTTCAGTTTTCGACCCGCGGGGCATTTATTATTTATTTATTTATTTATTTTATTTTTTTAGGCTTTGCCATGGAACCTCCTTCAGTTTGTCGCTATCGATTGGTTTTTGTTTTCATCTTCGTTAGCTGGGGAGGCTGCTCCTTCTGATTATGCTCCTTCTGATAATGCTTCTTTTTTAGCACCAAAGGCTTTTCATTGGCACTTGTGCAAATAAGCTAAGGTAGTGAGTTTCTTTGGTTGGATCTTGGCCATGAAAGTTTGTATCTTCCTTTTGTTGGCTTGGTGGCTTGATTTCTGAAGTAACCTTTAATGGTTGAGATGGAGTTGTACGTTGGCCTCAAATGGCTCAGGACAAAACTATGGTTTGGGACAGGACTTTGGTTTTTTTTTTTCTTTTTGTGAGGTAATGAGCCGTCCTCCTAAGTTTTCTTATAAGGGTCCCTATTGGTCTCATATGATTAAAGGTTAGTCTTAATTGGCTTTGGAGTAAACATCTAAAATGGTTGGGAAGAAAGGAGTCATAAGAGCTTAGTTTCAATGAGTTATGTATTTCTTGTGAAGGTTCAGGGTTTTATTTATCTAACTCCTAATGTAGCCCTTGGATGAACAGAGTTTGATTTTGTTTGGCTGCACTGTATGCGCCCTAGATGTTGAGGAAGAGGATTGGCTTTTGAAACTTCGCTCGTCGTCATGTTGGCATATTGAGGCAGCGTTGTCCCAACAATATCCTTGTCATTCCAAGTCCAGGCAAAGGCTTTTTCATTTTTTTTTCTTTTTTTATTTTTTTGACATTATCTCTCAGGATTTTGCTCTCTTCAGGAGTTATATCAGATGCTATCAAGATTTTCTTTGGGTTTTCCAAAGTTCCGAGATTAAATGCAGTGATATTTGATGAGTTAATGTAAATGGTTGTGATCATGTATAGCGAAATCATGAGAAATATAAGAAGAAAACCATCAATATAATTAAAATGATCAGTACTGCATACACTATTATTGAAAAGCTCAAATATGAAGACAAACATACAAAGTCGCCTGAGTGGTTTCAAGCTTAGACTTCATGATTTCTTCCTTGAGATCATCCATTCTCCTTCCCAGAATTGAGAGATATGACATACCTACTGACTGTGAATGATTTTGATCTTCTATCTTTCCCACTTATCCTGATGACCATATCGAAAATCTTTCTAATGTATTCTTTAGGCAAAGATTTGAGTCTGCCTCATATTCTGCCCTTGCTCTCTCTCTCTGTTTTTTTTTTAGGACTTGTATCTCAACTGGATCATACTCTAAAGCGAGTCTCTTACCTCTCCCATGCTCAAATGGTGAAAAGAGTGAGGGTTTACCCCCTGAGTGAACGGCTTGAGGAGGCATGTTAGCCGATGATTCTACCCTTAAAGTCTCCCCAACCTTGATAGGTTTGACTAGGGTAATAGTAAGTTCTCTATGTTGTCTGTCAAAGGCAGTCATCATAGCGGCCATTCTTTCACTAATCATGCCTAAAATCTTCTTTTTCAAACTTCTTTAGTCCCATATCCAACTCCTCAGCAGTCAGGGTATAGGTTGTGTCAGATTCTCTCGGTAGGTTGGCCATTTTTAGCTTTGAAGTATACTGTGAACAAGATGATTCACTGGTTATTGAGAGTGATTCAGAATCCCAGTCAGACACTAATTCTGGAAACTCAAAGAGCAGATTTGTCCTTACTAGCCGACCGTAGGAACTCCTAGTCCACTTAGATGAATCTATGATGGCTAAAAAATTTAAATTGTTAGAATGATGCATGAATGACATATACAATGCATGATAGCGTGTTATACAATATTTACAATCACATACAAGCAAGTGGATCCTTCCAACCTTATTACTCCCACACACGAGGTAATGCGGTCTCTTTCCTAGGTGAGCTTGATCCATGGGTTAACGGGGAACCTAATGGACGGGTATGGTGCTCGACGAAAAACCGGCAGCATAATATCTCTCATCTAAAGTGCATACATATGAGTTTGGCCTTTATGTATTTAAACATTTCAACTAAATTAAGATGGGCTCACCGGGCCATGAAAGCCTTTGATAAAAGACCATTCAATTTGGTTGTTTATGTTCAATATATAATGGCCTACATAGCAAGCATCGTATTAAGGAGCATATTACCTAGGAGAAGTATCTATTGCCATTACATGAGCTTTGGTCAAGGGTGATGATACTTTGGGGCTACCCAAGCATGGTCCCTGCCAATGGGTCTAGCTCATCACGAGCATAATGACCAATCGGGTCTCCATTTGATATACCATGACGGTACGAGGCTTGGGCTGGTGATTATCCTTAACACTTCCCTACATTGAGTGAATGTAGGGTCATGCTTCGGGAACGCACAGGGGCTAGAAAAGGGACCAAACTAGCATAATCTAAGGCTCTAGCATGGATGCAATGTAATTTCGGAAAGGGATAAATTTTTTAAATTAAAACACAATTATAATTTTTAACCAAGGTACTTTCAAATCGAAGTCTCTTATGTCCCCAGTGGAGTCGCCACTGTGACACACGCCGAATCCCGTGATTGCCCCGAGGACCCGCCTTTAGGGTTTTTGGGAGAGGTTCATGGAAACTTGCAAGTGAAATTGCAAGTGTGTCTATTTCGAACAATAAGGCGATTTCATGGAGTCACCACCCAATAAAATATTGGAAAAGTTCGTCTAGCCTCAGTGAGCCTAAGACAGCGCAACTATGTCCATCATAGGCAAGCTGGAGGTGTCTTGGAGGCCGCACCCTAATATTAGGATGGCCCTTTCGGTCTTGCGCTTGGGCAAACCAGAGGTGTCTTGGAGGCCCCACCCTAATAGAATATTAGGATGGCCCTCTCGCCTCATGGAGCCTAGGACTGTGCAAGTTTTGAGCCTTTTTACGGGACACAAAAGGTGTCTTGGAGGCTCCATCCCAATAGAACATTGAGATGGCCCTCTCGCCTCGTTGAGCCCAAAGACCAGAGATGGTTCGGGACTTCTCATTTATTCATACCTTGGTTAAGTTAAAATCAAGTTTTGAATTTAAGTTTTCATCCGTTTTCTCATACGTTTTGATGCAATAATTAGAGCGCAAGTTGGTTATTCAATAAAAGCAGTATATAAAAGCACAATTAAAATAAAGTACATGAAAATAAATTACAACAAAACTAGGGGCGGAATACAACCCCCATTGTAAATAAAATATAAATCATGCATAAAATGGGGTATTTATTGAGGGTGAGAGCATTGGTCCTCGCATGCATAGTTTGAGAAAATAATTTTAAAGTGACAATTTATTTGGATAAAAAATTAGGACATTGGTCCCATTTCATTAGATAAATCCAATTTTATTTATAAAATTATTTTTGTGTGATTGTTAATTAAGCGTGAATAAAAAAGATTTTATTTATAATTACATGACAAATAAATTAAAAAGATAAATAAAGGAAAAAATATTAAATACAATAAAAATAAATCCCCGGATCTCCTCCTTCGCTCGCATGGATGCTCGAACAGGGAAAAATAAGGATTTGAAACCAAAAACAAGTACAAATAAAATTTATGTTAGTAATTAAATCAAGAAAATCAATTAAACACATAAAATAATAAATAATTGATTAGAATAAATAAAATATGCATTATGTATGACAAATAAATTAAATGACATATTAAAATAAATAGATTAACATATTAACACAAAAATTGATAATAATAATGATAATAATGATAATAGTAATAACAATGATAACAATAGAAATGTAGAATAAATAATTAAATAAAATAATAATAGAAATGAAGAATAAACAATTAAATAAAATAAAGTAGAAAGAATATTAAAAATTTTAAAACTATATACAAAATCACATAAAATAAATAAAAACACAATAAATATAAAAATGTACATTGTTAATAATTAAATATGAACAAAAAACAAATAAAAGAAAAATAAAATTAAAAGATTAAGCCTAGAATATTTACCCTCGGATTTTGGAGTCGATTGATGAAAAATATGATTGATTTCCTTGATTTGATTCACAAAATAGAAATAAAAATAATAAAAATTGAAATTTTATTTCAAAAGAAATTTGCTTAAAAAATAATAGAAGAAAAAAAAATTAATCCTCAAGAACAAAGAATTGATTTCTTTGTGTTAAGAATATTTATTGATAAAAGTTTGTTAAAAAGAAGAACATAAATTTAATTTCAAGAACAAAAAAATTATTTTCTTTGTCTTAAAAAAAATTACAATTGAATAAAAATCCCAATCTCAAGAATAAAGAATGATTTTTTTTTGTCTCAAGAAAAATTTTAGATTAAAAATTGAATTTTTTTAACCTAAGAATTTTATTTGGAGAAAAAGATGTAAAAATGGTGTAGAGAGAATACTTGAAGAAGAAGAGAAAAAGAAAGATGAAATTTTTTTGATGTCCAATGAATTCCCCCCTTCTCCTCTTTCCAATTTTCAACTTAAATGAATAAAAATGGAAAAAATAATTAATTAGGGAAGAAAATAGGATTTTTAGCTAATTTCCCTTAATTTGGGTGTAAAAAAGGGAAAAATCATTAAAAATCCAGAAAAATGCTGAAAGAATCAAGAAAAATGAAGAAAAATCAGAAAAAGGGTGAAAAACCCCGTTTGCAGCGGGTCTAGGGCGACCGACGCCCGTCGACGCACCCGACTGGCATCGGTCACGCATTCAGCGTGTAGAAGCGCGAGCGCGTTGCGCCGCGCGTCGACATCCGATTTTTCGATTTTTTTTAAAATATAACTAAAAAACACTAAAATTTTCAAACTTCATTTTTTAAAACTAATTTTTAAAATATTTTTATTATTTTTTATTTTTTATTTTAAAATGAAAATTTGACAAGTAAATCATCACTTTCAAACTCTTTGCCCGTGAATAGGCAATTTATCATCATTGGGTAACTCCGATCTAGGCTGACTCAAGACCCGGTCTCTACAAGACCCGATCGGTCAGTACGCTCGTGATGAGCTAGACCCGTTGGCAGGGACCATGCTTGGGTAGACCTAAAGTTCATTATTTTAGCCAAAACTCATGTAATGGAAATAGTTAGTTCCCCTAGGTGGTATGAACCTTAATGCTATGCTTGCTGTATGGATTATCTTATGATGGACAAACACAGATAATTTGATTGGTCACCTAATCAAAGGCTTTCATGCCCCGATAGGCCCATGTCAACTTACTCGGACTGCCTAAATACACAATGATCACAACTCATACATCTGTGCATTAGTTAGGAGAGGTTATGCTGCCGATTTTCCACTATGCACCATGTGCATCCATCGGGTTCCCTGTTATCCCATGGGCCAATCCCACCTAGGAAAGAGACTATGACCTCATGTGCGGGGGCAATAAGGTTGGAAGGATCTATCTGCTTGCATGTGGTTGTGGATGATACATTGCATATTCATGTCATTCATGCACAAATAAAATTTTTTATTTCTTCCCTATGTATACATCCTATTCTTTTCATATAATTATTACATGTACATATCATCCTATGTATAGTTTTTACATGTTTAACGTGTATCATTGTAGTCTCTTTCAGCTATCGAGGACCGCTTGCATAGCATGATAATGCATTACATATTATTCATCCATCATTCTAGCCCTTTGATTTTTTTAGCCATCAAAGACCACTTTTCTAGTTGGTTAGGGGTTTCGACGGCTGCCTTATCAGAGGATCTCGATTGAGCGACTAGAATCAGAATCAAGTGCGATTAACAGGCATTCAGAAGAATTTTCAGAAATGTCCAATTCACCAAAAGAGGCAGATACAACCCGGGCCATGGTTGTCGAAGAAGTTGGTAGGAGGTTCGAGGAATTTGAGAATAGGATGATGGCCATGATGGGCAATTTAATGGCAGCAAGGGCTCAGCCCGCTAGGCCAAGCCCAAATCCCCCTCCTGGAGGTCAGAATGAACAGGAGGAGGATAGAGAGGACCCACTTGAGGAGGTTCGTCCACCACCAGTGGATTTGAGGGCTACCACATCTGCGGGCCAAAGAAGAGGAGACCCCCATAGGCTAGAAAATGATTATGTAGAGGATGAATATGAAGAACCCATAGTGGTAGGAGGTAAGGCACTTCAAACAGAGGAGGCCATGTAGCGCCCCAATACCCCTTGGAAGGATATTAGGTCGCCACACACGCATACACATATAGAACACTCATGCGGAAGCGAAAACAATAAGCATTCAATCACACGCAGCGGATTCCAACCTTTGAAACATGAACTAAGAACATGTCATATAATCATTTATATTACAAAATTAAACTATTCTTTTACATATAAGCATTCTTTTTACATTTACATATTGGTTACAAAAATTATACTTTACTTTATCACGTACATCTCATATACAAAATTTGCTTTACATCTCATATGCCAAGCTATACAAAAATTCTATATTATGTATACAAAAAGCTATGCCATATCCAAAAGGACTTTAACTTAAACTCCTAGTGGCCATGACCTTGTAGATGTGCAACCCTCCGAACCTATAAACCTACAAGGGAAAACACCCATGCTAAGCGATAATGCTTAGTGGGGATATCACATATCGAAGTCTTCTAACGAAGTCACAAGCATAATCATCAAAGCATATCAATAGTCGATATGCCAATCAATTAAGAGCGTATAAAGTAATAAGTATTTACCATACTTGTAACATACTAAACATTTAATTAACATGCTTTATAACATATCTACTAATCTCATGTAACCTATATCATGCTCATATTCTTCTAACTCTAACTATCATCTCATATAACATATAATATCATGTCATTGCATATCATGCCCATTTATATACATATAAGCATAAAAGCATACTTATAGCATATCTTGTACAAATAGTAACTTCTCATTTACATGTACTAACTTATTTAACATTTTCGTTATACGATAATCATATACTTCTTTAACCATTTACTATAGCTCTCTAGCATATATGACATCTCATGTTCTTATAAATAACATCTCATGTACAACTAACAACATCTCTTATACATTTACATATAATAGGTAGCCTAATGTCATAGCATAAGCGGATACGGGTACATATAGATACCAAGTAATGGTACCAAATCATATAGAGACCGTAGTCTCAAGTCATCTAGAGATCGAAGTCTCAAACATCTAAATACTTTATAGTATCAACATTTAGACATCCGTCGATGCTAAACATATAGACACCATCTAGACACCATTGGTACCGACATCTAGCAGCTGCAAATCATCTAACCCTTTATAGGCATGCCTATCTATCCACTTATATGAACATCTAAGTCTTATAACTATTATTCATAACAAAGCATATACACATTCTCATATACATTTACTTTAACCTTTACTATACACACATGTAACTTATAGCATATATCAACTAGAACATTCATGCACTCTTGTCATTTCCTACTACTTATGCATACATGTCATCCTAAACTCATTCACATACAACACTTTATATATATATTATTGCATACTAACTTATACATGTTCTTACACATTAACACATACGTGTTTATACGCATTTGCATACATGGTTCATCATACTTGAGATACCCATAGCTCACACACATATTTGTCATTCCATTTGCTATCCTTCACATAATTATATATATATATTGTTACTTTATTAGTTTAATTACCAATCTTAATCATACTCATAAGTTTTTCGCAATGATAACTACTTTTATGTTCATTTAATAGCCCTAAACATGCATAATAAGTTGAGGGGAAAGATAGGAAATTGATCCGTGCTAACCATGGGCTCAAAATTAAGAAGAAAAGGCTTAATATATGTTGTTTTATTGTGAGGTCACGACCTCTATCGTGCTCGCGATAGTAGCTCCCCTCGGGTGACTTACGAGACTGGTTTCCACTCCAAACTTATATCCCCTACACGACCCTCTAAACCTCATTTTTAGACAAAGTGTCCTTCATAACATTTGTTCCTATATGTCTTATATTTCAAAAGGGTCAATTTTCAGGTTATTTGAACTCTTAAATTAAGAGATATACATTAAAAACTATAGAATGTTCAAATCAACCCAGCTAGACAGGAACATGTCCGTTTATTGCCATTTTTAGGCCTCTTAGAGATAGAAATAATTTATTATCTCTCTTAGAATTTTAAAGGTACAGAAGTTATGGTTAAAATAGAGCAACAATCATTCAATTTGTAGTTCTCAAACTCCAGTTATGATCAAAACAATACTCAAAGGTCAGGTAAGACATAAACAGGATTTTCACTAAACTATAGTTCATGCTTGATTATCATCATGCTCAAGCCAAATTTCCAATCCCATCATATAGCAACTATAACAATTCACTTATTTTCCATCAAATGGCACATAGTCATGCTTATTATCTCAAGTCGGATACTCAACCATCAGTTTCACATCAAGTTCAAGCTAATCCACATGCATACACAAGTAAATTCAACATATACACATAACTATCCCAAACCTCAAAAAGCAGGTTGCTGGCCACTCTTTACTCAACTAAAGCTTCTCCTTTCCTTTTGCTTTCCTCTTGTCCAAATCTTATACAAAATACAAACATAAACTCTCTCTTAGTCCATACTCAAAATCCAATTCCAAATCCAACCTCAAGAAAGGGAGTAGAAGAAGAGATACTCATATAAACATTAACTTACTTACCTTCTTGGTTTAACTCTTCAAACCAATCCATATGCAATCAAATTCCAGATTTAAGCATTGAAAGACCAAGTTAAACTCAATGAAAGTAAAAGAAGAATTCCAGAATTGTAGAGAGAGAAGTGGTCGGATTGCAAATGAATTACAAATCCCAATCAGCCTCTTAATTAAACATATTTTGCATGTAAAAAGGTTGGTTGTCTCATGGGAGAAGCCACACGTGTATTTCCACTTTCCAGCCATGCCAAAGTTGCACCTCAACCCTTAGTAAAGTACCATTTAATCCCTCTGGTAAATGTTGTCTTTTAAATATACTTTCTTTCTTTTAATTACACCCTTACACATACAATTACTCACTTAATCCCATCTCATTTGTACCCTAACATGCAATTGACACTACGATCCGACTAGGGTACACTTTGGGGTATTACAGGCCATATGGAAGAAGATGGAGGAAAAGATGCAGGTGATGCCCCGGATGCTGATGATGGGAAAAAGGATGAACCCCGAGGATAAGGAGCTGGAGGGAGAGGATCTAGTCCCTCTGAATTTCAAATTACCTAATGTTCCGAAGTTTGACAGTACATTGGATCCCACCGCACACATCAAGCAGTACTCCCTAGTAATAAAGGGTACACTCTGCTACTGCTCTCACCATTTGGATGTCTAAGTCAATGAGTTCTGGTATCGATTACGGGACTAGGCACCTACCTCTTAAATGCATTAATGGGAATAAAGGAACGATCCCTGAAAGATGGTATAATAGTCTTCACCAGCAGCTTGCCCAGAGGCTATGGTATCTGGAGGTAAAAGCCAAAGATAAGGTCCACCTTGGAAAGATAGGGATGCCTCACTACATCATTAATCCTCTGAATTATCAAGTACAATGGGTAGGTAAGGTAAAAAGCAGCCCCATGAAGCCCTAAGGAACCTGATCCTTATCCGCCACCTCACCTAATCTTGCGACACATTCAAAGGAATGCAGCCAATGCCTAGGAGTAGATGCCTCAGTGAATAACTACCGATTACTCTAGAAGGGGGCTCTGATAGTAGCTTCGACTTTTCTTACAGTCATACCCTTTTAAAAAAAAAAGATAAAAGGCCGTTAGAGTTAAAAAATAGTAATTGGCTCTCTAAGCAAAAGTTAGGCCAAAGGGCAGGGTGAAAACCTGGAAACAGGCGGTCTGTCCTACAAAAAAATGAATAAAAGCCGCTGGAGTGGGTTGGGTCCAATCCAGGCAAAAATTAGGCACAGGGTTGTGTGAAAATCCCCAAAGGGACGCGTTTCCCTCTAAGAAAAGTTAGTGTGAAAATCCACAAGGGACGTACTACCTTTAAAACAATGACTTTTGAAGCCTGGAGTGATAAGGCAACTTACTCCGAATAACTTCCCTTTAGGCAGGTAGTGCATAATGTAGGACTTGATTCAGGGTCCTGGGGGCAAAATGCTCATCAACCGGGGGGCAAAGATACGCTCGGGTCAGTTCTACTTGAAAATAGTGTGGGTCAGAGTGCCTAAAGCCAAGATGACGCTTTTCTAGATCCTTGGAAGCATCAGAGTAGCCGAGAAGTACCCTAAACAAATCCATTAACTACCTAGGATGTGGTCTATCCATTCTTACATCTCATATGCATCTCGCATAGATCTTCTGCATATCCCCCTACATATCACATGCATTCAATCCTTTATACGTATAGTTGTGTACACATAATTTTTGTACATTAATCCTTTGCATGTGTTTTCTGTATATAGTTTTGTATGTATATTTCACACACATAATTCCATACGCACACACAATCTTTTGTATATGTTATTGTGTGCATAACTCAAAGGGAAAGGTCCGAATAGACCTCATGAGCAAGGATGATCCAAGGGATGGGTTCAGCTCAACATGATAAGCCACTGCATTCGGCATAAAATCAAGTAAATACGTACAGAGGTGGAACATCCAAAAGAACAAGCCTATCTAGGCACACCATGCTAAGGGCAATTCTTGAGTGACAAACGGGCATATCGGATAACCGAACCGACGCCCGTCGGTCAACCAAGGAAGGCCGTCGGTGGGTTCTGTCTCCATCTTTTTAAATCGTTTTTCATTTCTACTCAGTCTCCTTGACTTCTTATGTGTAAATTTTATGTATATTAACCTCTCTTAACTTTCTGTGAGTGTATATCGGTCCTCCTGGATTATCCCGAGCTTGAGCGGCTATCTACCATGTTTGGAGGATCTCGTCCGGTTTAGTTTCCTAATCCTCTTGTTTTATTCCTTTTATTGATTATCTTATGCATATGGACATACTCCTTTTATATCCCATTGATGTATAAAAATGACTCAATGGTTTTATATTTAATAAAATGAGGTTTACACAAAACTGGACCAATGTCCTATTTTATCCAATAAAGATCATCACAAATGAAAATATCCAATTTTAATAACGATGCATGCAAGGACCAAAGTCCTCAGAATAAGCAATGTCCCGATTTATGTATGATCCGCACATTTATAAAAGGGAGTTGTATTCCGCTCCCTGTATTATTGTAATTTATCGCTTTCAATATTTATTTTGCTCATTTTATGGCTTTCCGAATGTGAATAAATGCGCCTTTTAATCAAACTGCATAGTGTGGAGAGAGAGCGAATTAATGACATTAAAATTTGATCATAAAATAATTGAGGTAGAAATAGATGAAAAATCCCGGACCCAGCTCTGGTCTTTGGGCTCGAGAGGTTAGAGGTTATCCTCCAAAATACTTCTTGGGTCATGAGGCTTTAGCGCTAATCCTAGGCTCTTTTGGGTGAGAAGTTCACCTTCCATGATCCCTCTAGCTGGCCCAAAATGGATACCAATTGCAGTCTTAGGCTCTCCGAGGCGAGAGTAACTTTCCCAATGTTCTATTGGGTGGCGACTCCATGATACCTCCTTGTTGCCCAACATAGACGCACTTGCGATTCATCGCAAGCTGCCAATGGACCCGTAAATGCCCCGAAACGGGCGGCGCACCGGGATCCGGCGTGCGTCATAGTGGCGACTCCACTGGGGACGTTTATGGTTCGAGATTTCAATTCGAAAATACCTCTTTTAACATTTATGATTAAAATTTAATTCATAAATTCGCTTTCTCTCAAATTTGCATTTGCATATCATTAGAGCCTTAGAATACGCTAGTTTGGTCCCTCTTTTAGCCCCGGTGCGTTCCTGAAGCACCTCCTCATTTTCACTCAATTTGGGGAAGTGTTAAGGATAATCACCAGCCCAAGCCACGTACCTCAATGGTATATCAAAATGGTGACCCGATCGGTCGCTACGCTCGTGATGAGCTAGACCCGTCGGCAGGGATCATGCTTGGGTAGCCTCAAAGAAACATCTCCCTTGTCCAAAGCTCATGTAATGGCTGTAGTCACTTTCCACAGGTGAAATGAACCGTAATCTCATGCTTGCTATATGGATCCTCATGTGTTGGATGAGTCCAAATGTCTCGCTTGGTAACCTAGCCAAAGGCTATCATGCCCCGGTAGGGCCATGTCGAAATTTATGGAGCGTCCGAATACGTGGCGATCATTATCCATCCGCTTGTACATTAGCATAGGAGTGTTATGCTGCCGGTTTTCCACCGCGCACCATACGCGTCCATCGGGTCCCTCGTTGACCCTTGGGCTAATCCCACCTAGGAAAGAGACTGCACGACCACGTGTGTGGGAGAAATAAGGGTGGAAGGACCTACTTGCTTGCTTGTGCTCTGTAAATGTTGCATATCACGATCATGCATTATACCTACATTTCATGCATCATTCTAACTTTTGTCCCTGCAGCCATCATAGATCTGCCCAGGTGGACTAGATCACCAACTGGGCGACTGATCCGAGTTCTTACTCCTGAGCTGTCAGATAGAGAGGGCCTACCGGAGATTTTATCAGAAATCAGTGGTACAGTATCTCAGATGGCAAACTCGCCTAGGGGGGAAGATGCCACCAGGGCCATGATTGCGGAGGAAGTGGGCCGCCGTTTTGAGGAATTCGAGGGCAGGATGATGAATATGTTGACCGCCTTGGCACAGCAGAACGCTCAGCAGAATGCTCCACAGAATCCTCCTCCTCCTCCAATGAGGCAGAATGAGCCTGAAGAAGAAAGGGTTGAAAGGCGAGAAGAGCCCGTTAGGCCGCCGCCAGTAGAGTTAAGATCAGTGGCTTTGGGAGAGTTGAGAAGAAGGCCAGTGTTAAGGATTGATGACGATAGAGATATCGAGGATGATAGGTTGAGCATGGCATCTGAGAAGGGGAAGGCGCCTCAAGCTGATGACTTTATTCTAAGGAAGATGGAAGAGAGGTTCAAGGCTATGGCTCGTATGATAGGCAGAGCTCATGGGATGAATCCGGAGGATAGGGAGTTGGACGGAGAGGACCCGATCCCTTATAATTTCAAAATGCCGGATGTGCCGAAGTTTGATGGTACTTCTGACCCCACCGCACATGTGAAGCAATATTCTCTGGTCATGAAGGGGACCACATTGTCCAAGAAGCAGAAAGTGGAATACTTTTGTCTGAGTCTGACCTCTCATGCCATAGACTGGTATCATGGCCTTGACCGCCGCACTAAAGAAGATTGGGATCTGCTCACTGAGGAGTTTCTGAAGCAGTATGACTGTAATACCAGAATGGAGGTGACTCTGAAAGACCTTGAGCTACTTCAGCAGAAAGCCGGGGAATCCTTCCATGAGTATCTTACCCGATGGCGGAACCGAGTAATGGAGATGCACCGAAAGCCTGACACCCAGGATCAGATTCGTCTTTTCATTAAGAGCGCGAGCCCGTACTTGAAGGAGGGATTGAGAATGAAGGGGTTAAAAGACTGGGAGTCTCTCAAAGATATAGCCATCGAAGCAGAGGGAGAGTTTTTAACCCAAAAAGCTAACAATGACAATTTCACCAAAAGGGCTAACCCCGGTCAAGGAACCAGCAGGCCGGCGGGTCCGAGTAACAGCACTAGAAGAATGGGTGAAGTGTCTGCTACTGAGGTAACCACCCAGAGGAAGTTTTCGAACTTGGGGAGACCATTATCCTGGGTCCTGAGGAGGCTGATGAAGGAGGGAAAATTGCGCCCTCTGACTCCTAGGCCAGCTTTGACACAAGGGAAACCGGGACATAAGGATAATGAATTATGTGCATTCCACCAGCACTCGGGCCATATCACTGATAAATGCAAGGCGCTCCGGCACTCTATCCAAGACTTGATTGATAGCAAGCAGATCTCTGACCCTGAGAAGAGAGAAACTGAGAAGAAGCCCGGTTATAATGCCGTACCGCCACCCGTGTTTATGATCCAATCCAGCCTGCCAGAGTGGTACGTGCTACAAGATCTGTATGGGATTAAGAAGTCCGCTGCTGGTATTCCTGAGGGTAGAAAGGAGAAAGCAGTTGTGGCGACCCTTGATTGCTGGTCTAGCAGTGAAAGCGGTGGAGAAGCCGAGGATGAAGAAGGGTTGAACCTTGATTTATGGGGCTCCGATGGAGACGAGGGGGAGGTAAGCGCTGTCACGAGAAGTGGAAGGGTGATCCCCGAGATTACAAAGCTACCTGAGCCGGTACAGCCATCAGCAGAGAAAGAGCCAGATGAGGGGCAGATTGTTAGGCAATTGAAGAAGACCGCGGCTCAGATATCCATTTGGGATCTGTTGAGGCAATCCCCCTCTCATAGGCAGAAGGTAGTAGAAGCTTTGGTTGAGGCCACAGTCGCCACCACTATTTCCCCGTCAGAGCTTTTGGGTTTAATTAAGGGAGGATCCGAGGAGAGATTGGTCTTTTCCGACGCCGATCTACCTGTTGAAGGCCGCAACCACAACTGACCCTTGTACATTAAAGTACAGATTAACAGTAAGCACACTGCTTGCGTTATGGTGGACGACGGGTCTTCTATAAACGTGTGCCCTTTAATAGCTTTGCAAGCTTTTGGCTTAAGCGAGGATATGCTCAGCGGATCAGATCTGACTATCACAGCCTACGATAACTCGAGGAGGCAAGCCTCGGGAACCTTCAAGACTTTGGTCAAGACAGGACCTATCGAAGTGGAGGTCGAATTTGTAGTTCTGCCCATCCCTGCTAACTTCTCAGCTTTGCTTGGGAGACCCTAGTTTCATAAATTAGGAGGAGTGCCATCCACACTGCATCAGATGATAAAGTTCCCGCACAAAGGAGAGGTGGTGACTATCAAAGCGGCCAGGGAAAACCAGGTCTCAGCGCTGGAAATTGCTAATCAACCGTTCAGCGGCTTCCATGTGTCTATGATAAGGGAAGGGCGTGGATCAGTGGATAGCCCAGCCGTGGTTAATATGATGAAGAAGATGCACTATCTTCCCGGGGCCGGATTGGGCAGAAACTCCCAAGGATTGCAAACCGCGATCACCACTCGAGGGTAAAAAAATCGGAAAGGCCTGGGGTATAGAGGTGGCTTCAGCAAGAAGAGGGTGACAGACAAGATCCCCCACATTTCAGAGAGCTTTGTGCCAGCATCCTCAGTTTGTGCATATACTGGTGAAGATGAGCCACAATGGGTAGATGGGAGGATTGTCCCTGGCTTTGAGATCTTTAATGATGTGTATGATTGGCATGTAGGGTTCGTCAAGACTGCTGAAGACTTTTGGGATGAGGAAGTCATGACTCAGGGTATCACTTGGGACAAGTGCGAGCTTGAGGAGGTCGTTACTGAAAAGATGGTAGCTGCCAGGCTGAAAGGGAAAGAGAAGATAGCATAATTAGAGCTGAAAATGGGGGATTTGAAGATTTCTTCCGACGCGCCTAAGGGGCCTCTGCTAAGTCAGAAAGTTAGTGAGCAAGCTGCAACGGCAACAACCTCGGGAGTGGCAGAAGAAGACTCTAGCCTAGATTGTCTTTTTATTCCAGAACTCTTTTATGATGTAAATGATAACTATAATATTATTAATAAGATAAACAATTTCACTTATTTGTGCGATGTTTCTAATGATTTCAACATGCATGAACATGATCATATTCCATCAATTTTTGACATTGACTCCTCTGGCACAACGCCTTTTAATCTTGGAACCTCGGAAAATCCGAGAGAAATTCTAATAGCATCAAACATAACTCCTGAGGAGAGAAAAAATTTTGAGAGAATAATAAGAAAACATGAAAAATTCTTTGCCTGGACCTACGAGGACATGCCGGGGATTGACCGGGACGTGGCGGAGCATGCCATCCCAACTTACCCAGATCGCAAGCCTGTGAAGCAGAAGTTGAGAAGGCTAAGACCAGAATGGGCTGACAAGGTTAAGGAGGAAATTCGACGGCAGATTGAAGCTAAGTTCCTTGTGGAAGTCCAGTATCCTACATGGCTGGCAAATGTGGTTCCTGTGGCAAAGAAGAACGGAAAGGTCAGGGTGTGTGTGGATTATCGAGATCTTAACAAAGCCTGCCCTAAAGATGATTTTCCACTACCCCATATTGATGTGTTGATAGACAGTGCCGCCAATTGCGCGATGTACAGCTTTGGGGACGGCTATGTGGGCTACAACCAGATCCTGAACAAGATAGCTGACCGGGTTAAAACTGCTTTTATCACAGAGTGGGGCACCTATGCCTATCGGGTCATGCCTTTCGGCCTGAAGAATGCAGGGGCCACATACCAGAGGATGGCAACCAAGATCTTAAGTGACCTGATTCACAAAGAATTGGAGGTGTATGTCGATGACATGATGGTCAAATCAGCCACCCGAGAGGGACACTTTAAGGCTCTAGAGAAGTTCTTCACCAGGATCGATAAGTATGATCTGTGACTTAACCCCAAGAAGTGCATTTTCGGAGTGACTTCAGGAAAGCTGTTGGGACATGTCGTCAGCCAGAGGGGGATAGAAATCGACCCAGACAAGGTGAAAGCTATCAGAGAGATGCATGTGCCACAAAAAAGAGAAGGATGTAAGGAGTTTCCTGGGCAAGCTGCAGTATGTTAGTCGGTTTATTGCCAAGCTCACTTCGATATGCGAACCTGTTTTCAAGCTGCTTAGAAAGAATCAGCCCATAGTCTGGAACGAAGACTGCCAAAGAGCCTTTGATAATATCAGGGAATATCTGTTAAATCCGCCAGTGCTAAGGCCTCCGCAACCTGTCAAATCGCTTATTCTATACCTGGCAGTAGAAGACGGTTCCGTGGGCGCCATGATGGCTCAAGAGGATGAATTTGGGGTGGAGTTTGCGATTTACTACCTTAGTAAGAAGTTCTTGCCTTATGAAATAAAATATGCTGAAGTGGAAAAGATCTGCCTTGCAGTGATTTGGGCATCAAAGAAGCTGAGACATTACTTCCACTCATACAAGGTTCAGGCAGTAGCCAAGCAGAATCCATTAAGATATTTGCAGGAGGCACCATCTTTGCTTGGAAAGATGGGGAGGTGGCTGCTCTTGCTACAAGAGTTCGATGTGCAATACATCACCCGCAAGACTATTAAGGGGCGAGCTGTAGCCGAATTTCTTGCTGAACATCCTATCCAAGGGGACACCCCCGAGTTTACCTTCCCTGACGAGAGCATAGGCACGATTTCTGTTCAAGGATGGCAGTTGCACTTTGATGGGGCAGTGAATAACAGGGGAGCCGGAGTCGAAATTATCTTGACAACCCCAGATAATGAAAAACTTCCTCTTGCTAAGAAGCTGAGATATAAAGCAACCAACAATGAAGCTGAATACGAAGCGTGCACCTTCGGGTTAGAAGCTCTAGCGGTGTTGGGGGCAAGGAACGTAGAGGTATTTGGTGACTCATCCTTGGTAATAAACCAGATCTGAGGTGAGTGGGCTGTTAAAGAAGAACGACTAATCCCCTATGTTCAATATCTGAAAGGGATGTGTGGGCAGTTTGAGACTTGCACTTTCCACTTTGTGCCCAGAGATGAGAACCGTCTGGCTGATGCGTTGGCAACCTTAGTGTCAATGTGGGATAACCCTGAAGGAGTGGCCATGAAACCGGTGCTAATTTCGAGCTCTGATAAGCCTAGTTTTGAAACCGAGCCAATAATGGAGGTAGAGGCATCAGATGGGACGCCATGGTACTTTGATATCCTGAATTACTTGGAAAACGATAAATTTCCAGAAGAAGCCACTGAAAAAGATCAGAGGATGATACGTAAGTTATCTACTCAGTTCATATCCTTAGAAGGGGTGTTGTACAAAAGACGGTCAGATAGGATCCAGCTCAGGTGTTTGAATGAAAGAGAAGCGCGCAAAATAATGGAAGAAACCCATGCAGGGGTCTGTGGGGCCCACATGAATGGTTTGACCTTGGCCAAGAAGATCATGAGATAAGGCTTTTATTGGCTTACGATAGACACTGATTGTTCGAAGTATGTCAAACAATGTCAGTTGTGCCAACAGTACGCAGATCTGAGACACCTGCCGGTATCAGAACTACATAACCTGACATCACCTTGGCCATTTGCTGCTTGGGGGATAGATATCATTGGAGAGATTCTCCCTACGTCGTCCAATGGGCACAGATACATCATAGTCGCAATCGACTATTTCACCAAATGGGTCGAGGCAGAATCTTTCAAGAAAATTGACGCAAGAGACATGGCCAAGTTCATAGAGAGGAATTTGATCTGCAGATATGGCCTCCCTCATCACATAGTATCTGATAATGGAGTGCAGTTCATGGGAGAAACCAGAAAACTTCTCGAGAAATATGGTGTTGAGCATCATAAATCCTCTCCCTACCGACCGCAAGCGAATGGAGCAGTAGAAGCCGCCAACGAGAATGTGAAGAAGATCTTGTCCAAGATGGTCCAAACCTACAAGGTCTGAGCTGAAAAGTTACCCTTTGCCCTGTGGGGATACAGAACGATGGTAAGATCATCTACAGGCGCTACACCATTTTCCCTGGTATACGGAACAGAAGTAGTATTGCCAGTAGAGATAGAACTTAAATCTCTAAGGGTGGTCATGGAGGCCCAAATCCCGGAAGCCGAATGGGCACAGCAGAGGTTGCAGCTCGTGAACTTACTGGATGAGAGTAGGCTGAAAGCTTATTATCATAATCAGATATACCAGAAGAGATTGGCGAGAACTTTCGGAAAGAAAGTGAGGAAGCACCCGCTGAAAGAAGGAGACTTGGTGTTCAAACAGATGAGGCCAGGGATACCAGACATCAGGGGGAAATTCAGACCTACCTGGGAAGGGCCGTATTTCCTTAAGAAGCTGTTGTCCAAAGGGGCTGCAATCTTATCAGATAGTGATGGGAACGAATTCAAAGAACCGATCAACGTCGACAGAATCAAAAGGTTCCATGGCTAAAGACCAAAATAAAAAGAAGAGAATAAAATGCCCCGCAAGTTGAAAACCAAAAAAAGGCGACTATGCTAAAATTGGGCGCCTCGACAGGGTGAAAACCGAAAAAAGGCATCCTATGCAAAAATTAGAGGCATGAGAGAAAATGTCCGATCGTGAAAACCCGAGAGGGCCGATTGGTAACAGGAGTTGATGCTGTTAAAATTTGGTTTCATGTATTGATGGCGCGTAAGCAGCTGAGTAAACGCCAAAACTGATCATGTATGCTGAAATTATATGGAAATGTACACAAAACTCGTGAAAAAGGATGAATATTATTATTTTCACTTTCGTCATTTTCTAGTTCTGCATTAAAAAGAAATGTAGCACCAAAAGAAATACACATATAGGCTAAGCTAAGTCCTGCTGCTGCTCTCGCCGATCAGATGCTTGAGCCCTCGGGTCCTGTTATCAGAGGCTGGGCTAAGGATCCACTTCTTGTACCCGCTAGTCGAAGATGCAGAATGGTTGCCAAACCTCGGGAGGACGGTCTTCACGGGTAATCTACCCCACAGCTCATGATACCGGGAGGCAAATGCGGCCGAGAGATCTCCTCCTCGGAAGGACAGGGGAACCCTCACTATATCCTGGGTCATCCCAAACTGTCGTGTACACCGGGAGGTGATGCAGAAGGTGGCCTGACGGAGGCCGCAGAGGGGAACGCAACCCGATGGCCCATCAGTGACCGCATGAGCCAGCGGGAGCCAGGCGGATGTAAAACTAATATCGTCATCTGACAGCTTGCCAAATCTGGTAATGCCTTCACCAGCAGTGATATACCCATGCAATCGTCGACGAGGCAAGAAATGGCTCGGCTAGTACTGGGGGGTAACGCGAGGGGGTGGTTCAGACAACATCTTCAGTTTTTCCTGTAGCCAGATCTGAAAAAAAAAATAAAAAATAAAAAAAAAAGCCGCTGGGGTAAGTAGGGTTTACTTCAGGCAAAAATAAGGCATAGGGTTGTGTGAAAATCCGAAAGGACGCACCTCCCGCTAAGAAAAGCTAGTGTGAAAATCCATGAGGGGCACACTACCTTTAAAATAATGACGTACCTGGAGTAATAAGGGGCTGCCGGCAAAGGTTGTAGTGGACCCAGAGCTCACAGCATCCAGACCCAGGATGGTTTCAGCCAGGACAAGTGGAAGGGGTGACAGACCCAGATGAAAGTTGCTCAGGACTCCGAACAGGCGAGAGTCACCTGTCAAACCTCCCGGAGCAACAGTAAGGAAGTTCACCATGCAGAATAAGAATGTGACGCTTACCCAATATGTGGGGATGTCAGCGAACCGATCCAGAGCCTCGATCAGTGGCTCTAAAGCAAAGGAAGAGCTCAGAGGAATCAGCTGGTTGGCCTTCGAGGAGGGTATGCCCAGAGCCGGGGCTACGTCCCGGGTCTGGAGTAGGCCACAGCGGGGGACGCAAGGCAGAGCGCCAGGAGGGAACCGAGCTCCCAGAATGGAAGCTAACTCTTCAGGTAAGGGGCACAGTTCCTGATAGGTGAATTGGAAAACGTGGAACCGGGGGTTCCAGAAGTGGGTCGCTGCCAGGAGAAGGTTCTGGTCGATTTTCACCCGACACAGATATTTCAGCCCGGACAAAGAGGAAAGGGCGCCTTCTCCCCAAGTGTGTTTGTCATCTAAAATACGGTGCATCTTTTGGGCAGGAGGAGAGGACATTTTGAGAAAGATGGATGACTCAAGATGTGGGGAAATGAAGAGACAAAAATTTTGCAAGATTTTATAGGCAAGCGTCACTGACGGCTTGCCCATCTCTCCACAGGGACGGCCTGCCCGCCTCCCCACAGAGACGGCCTGACCGTTGGTATAGGTCCACCTGGCAGATGCATACGTCAGCATTGCATTCATCACACGCATTAACTTGCATTTATTGCATGACAGACGGCCAGCCCGTCGGTCGCTTGTACAGACGCCCTGCCCGTCGGTCAAGAATTTCTATATAAGGGCGAGTGACAGACGGCTCTCAAACGGTTTCTTAGCGTTTTTTAGCGGTTTTTAAAGCTTTTCTCCTTATTTTTTCGCGATTTCTTCATATTTTCGCATTTTCTACCCACCGGGCACTTTGATATTCATATTTTCTCCAGTTTCTATGCTTCCCGCGACTACAAGTAAGTAAATAACTACTTTTTTTTGAATTTTATTTATCTCTTCATCTCTTTTCCTTTTGACATTAGGAAGCCTTAGATGCCTTAGGAATTTAGGGAGAATGCTGCCCAATTTTCTGTATTATTATTTTTGCAATTAAATCTGAACTTTTTGCATGATCACATAGAAGTAGAATTTATCCATAATCTCGGTGCTTAGAATTGCATCCTTTTAGCGCACCATTTTGTGCATGATTTGCTTTTGCGGCCTGAGGCCATTATTTTTGTATCGTTGGGGGCACACTCTTGCCGGGGTGCGTCCCGTCTATATATGTACACTATTGTTCAGGCCTGAGGCCTATGTTTTTATCCTTTTGTGCAGGAGGTTGGGCATATCCCTGCCGGGATGCTGCCCAAATTTTTATTATTTATTCTAGAATTGAATATTTTTTTTCATGTATAATGCATGCCTCGGGTCCTAGAAGGCCCATTTCTTTTACTCGTTTCAAATTATTTGTATGATAATTGCATATTGTTTTTGCCTCGATACGTGCAAAGCACGTGGGCAACCTTTGCCCTTTAAATTTATTATATTTCTTTCTATCTTATTTTTGGGTCGCCATTGCCCCGGTGAGGCCTAAATCGGCCTTCACCTTGAAAATAGATTTAAGAATATTTGTTTTACGATTTCCGATATTTAATCTCTTCCCTTTTCGCAGGATGCCTCCCAGACGTAGAGCACCACAGGCCCAGCCCGAGCTTGTAGCTCCGGCTTGGATGGATGATGAGTCCGCTCAGAGGTATAGAGCGTTGGCTCAGGTAGAGTTTCGGGCCAGCCGTTTTGTATCTCGCCCATTTCTAGAGGCCCTTGGGTTGGCCCCAGAGTTTGATTTACTTGCCGAGGGTGCTGGTTGGACAGAGTTCCTTGAGCCCGCCTTCCAGATATTTCCAGAGGCTACCCGCCAGGTCCTGGCCACTCTCCGCTACACTGGCTTTCAGAGTACAGATACCGACCCGGGGGTGATTCAGTTTTGGTTCGATGGCGACCATGTCAGCATCACTAGGCAGAGGTTTGCTCAGGCCATGGGGCTCCCTACGGAGGAGGGGGTCGAGATCTCGCGGCGAGCGGTGAGACGCGCCCATTGGGCAGCCATTGCCATACCAGGAGTGCTGTACGATCACGATACAGCGAAGAGCACCGTACTGGTGTCTCAGGCACTCCGGTATTTGCACAGAGTGCTTTCCAGCTCGTACCTCGGTCGAGCTGGTAATCTAGGGTCGCTTAACGCGGCCAAGATCTGGAGCCTCTGGGCTATGGTGGCAGGCCAGCGTCTCAACATTAGCCACGAGATCTTGGCCAACCTGACCAGAGTCAGCAGAGGGTTGACACCGGTGGTGATGGTAGGAGGAGTCATCACCCGATTATTGTTGAGATTGGGGTTTAACCCCGAGAGGTTGAGAGGACCCTTGCCGGAAGGGATCCATGTAGACGCCACGGCGGCAGTTCAGATGGGGATGATCTCCCCGATTTCTGGCCAGGCAGAGGCCTACAGGGTGTTGACTATCCATGAGACCCGGCAGATGTTCAACCTTCCACCCTTGGGGGCAGATCCTGATCACCCAGAGCACCAGGAGGAGCAGCCTCCACAGCCAGAGCCTCAGCCAGAGCCCGAGCCACAGCCCCAGCCTTAGCCTCCGCAGCCAGAGCCTCAGCCGGAGCACCAGCCTCCTCAGCCGCGGACGGTGCCTCCACCACAGCAGCAGGAGCCACCTAGGACCCCTTCAGATTTTGACTTTGAGATCACGATGGACGACCTCTTTGCCGCTTCACCGGCATCCAGAGCGCCGACTCCAGTCCCATCATCGAGCGCCAGGGTATAGAGGTCTATCCATGGGCCCTCCGAGAGATACCATCCGTACTCCCGAGGTGACCCCGGGGCATCCACCTCCTCGGCACCGCCACCAGAGCCAGCACCGCAGCAGCCTGTGCAGCCTGACTTCTCTCAGCTCCTCACCTCCATGTTCACAGCCTTGGAGCGGCGACAGGATGAGAGAGACAGGGCTATCCATGAGAGGTTAGATCGCCAGCAGGCTGCCATTTTGGAGCAGTCCCAGTCGGTGGAGCGCTTGGCTCGGGAGCAGGCCGGCTACATCGAGCACACGACTCGGGAGCAGACTCGGGCCATGGATGCCTTTAGGGATGAGCAGACTCGGGTCCTGGAGGCTTTCAGAGGAGAGCAGATGAGGCTGATTGAGCAGATTGCTAAGGGTCAGAGGGAGTTGAGGCAGCAGCTCGCTCATGATGTGAGGACGTCACAGGACCAGGCGTCTCAGAGGATCGATATGACCCTACAGATGATTGATGAGTCACTTGACTCTCTGAGATCCCGCGTCCAGGCGATGGAGGGGATTCTCCCCCCTCTTTCTCAGACCATGAGGGAGTTTAGGGAGCAGACGGAGCAGAGCCTGGAGCAGAGGAGAAAGGCCGCCAGCGAGCAGACCATTCAGTTGAGCCAAGCCTTCAAGAAGTTGGGAGAGAAGGTTTCTGAGACCTTAGGGTTTATGAGCACCTGCACCTAGCCCTTCTTGGACGGTTATGCTCAGATCCGGTTTAGGCAGGCCCATGATCATGAGGCAGGACCCTCCACAGCTCCGCCACCTCCTTCGGCCCGTCCACCTCCGCCATGGAACGTGCATATATCGGATGACGAGGATCCCGATGAGCCCTCAGACTACACACCTCTCTGATCTTCAGGGAGTTATTTTGTATCTTTTGTATATTTTATATATTTTGTATATGCACTGTACAAAAATGACATTTCTAGTGGAAAACTTTTGCTTCCTTATTGCATGATCATTCGATTGTTAATTGCTTAATCACATCACAGAAAGTGTATGTTCTCATATCTACTTACATGTCGATAAAAATGACAATATAAAAAAATAAAAAAAATAATACAAAACAAAAACAAACAACAAAAATGATAATCGATAACATCTCAATAAGAAAAAAATGAATAAAAGATGAAACATGGCATAGCCAATAAAGCAAAGGTCACGCCATCAACAGACAGGTCAAAAGATGACCACTCAAACGTGAACTAACAAATCTTTTATCTCACAGGTACGGGGAAATACCGATCTGAGCACAGACATCGATTAAAAAGATCTCCTTTGAAACAAGGAAACCAGCGGAGTTTCCACACTCCAAATCGAAGCTGTGGTTAAAGAAACACCACTCTTCACCTAATCGCGCGGCAACCAGAGAGTGCCACGCACCTTGCAGATCAGATGGGGGTTAGCAGGGGAACTTCAGATCGAAGCTGTGGTTAGAAAAACACCGCTCTTCACCAGATAGAGATTCTAGCCAGAGAGTGCTACATCTCACCAATCGAAGCTGTGGTCAGAGAGTGCTGCATCTCACCAGATCGAAGCTGCAGTTGAAGAAACACTGCACTTCACCAGATCGAGGTTGTAGCCAGAGAGTGCTACATCTCACCAAATCGAAGCTGCAGTTGAAGAAACACTGCACTTCACCAGATCGAGGTTGTAGCCAGAGAGTGCTACATCTCACAGATCGAAGCTGCAGTTGAAGAAACACTGCTCTTCACTAGATCGAGGTTGTAGCCAGAGAGTGCTACATCTCACAGATCGGAGCTGCAGTTGAAGAAACACTGCTCTTCACCAGATCGAGATTGTAGCCAGAGAGTGCTGCATCTCGCCAGATCGAAGCCATGGTCTAAGCATACAGCGCTTCACCAGACTGAGACTGTAGCCAAAGCATGCTGCATCTCACCGGATCGAGGTTGCAGCCAGAGCGTGCGGCATCTCCCTAGGTACCTACCGGTCGAGATAAGGCCGATGGAAATATCTTTGCATCGCCGAGCAGATCGAGACAAGGTCCACCCGGCAGAAGGCACGGAGGGTGAAAAGCCGTCGCAGGTACACTTCCTTTCTGACCTTTCTCTGAGTTTTGGCTTATCTAGGCGCTTGTGCACTAGTTTACCCAAAACTGGGGGCAACTGTAAGCACCGTGTCCCGGAGCGGTCCGGATCAGAGGTTACCCTATGATGAAATCAGTGTCCAAGCCTGAATGGTAGGTTGGATTTAGAGGTTTTAGCCCCGCGTTCCATGAGAAGTGAGGTTTTTATCATTCCTGGGCCGAAGGAGAGAAAAACAGAGGTTTTTTCGAGTCAAAGGGCTTTTTTGTCCTCGACAGACGGCCAGCCCGTCTGTCGAGCCGGCCCGTCGCTCCGAGTCACCGACGGCTCTGGGTATTTTTCGACGCCCGTCGGAAAATCACCGCCCCTGTCAGATTGCCGCCTGGTTTCCCGGAGCACGCAACCCTTCCGACGCCCGTCGGTGGATGTGGCAGGGCCGTCGGACTAATCCTTGTGTCAGAAGGATTATTCCGACGCCCGCCTCTATACACCGACGCCCGTCGATCGTGTCTGGCTATAAAAGCTCCGGATTTTCATTTGAAAAGGGTTGGAAAAATTTTCAGAAGAGGAAACTCTGCCCAATTTCAAGCACATTTTCTCTCTCTTCCAAAAAACACTTTTTCTAAAAGAACTCTATTGAATCAAGGATCAAATCAATCAAGGGAACTAAAAGCTAATTAGTTTTCTTTAGATTTTGACTCCAAAATCGATTTTCTGAAGGATTGGAGGTGAAATATCTCATTTTCTCTCTTTAATCTTTCATCTCTGCTTCTCGTGGAACGCGCGGGGCTCTAACCGACACCAGAATCTCACCCGAAGTGATTATCTGAGGGTAAATATTCCGGATTCTTTCTCCATTTTTATCTCATATTTAATTTTTATTCTGTGAAATTTTTGAACATCTGTCATTATTTCCTTTTATCTTGACTCTCTTATCTTCTTTTGGGATAAAACTCTTTTTGACTTTGAAAAAAGGTTTCTCTCTCTTTCTCTCCATTCTGTTTTTTTCGGAGACAGGGGTGATCGACGGGTCATCTTTATCACCGACGCTCGTCGGTCACCCACCTACAGATGCCCATTCTTGAGTGACAAACGGGCATATCGGATAACCGAACCGAAGCCCGTCGGTCAACCAAGGAAGGCCGTCGGTGGGTTCTGTCTCCATCTTTTTAAATCGTTTTTCATTTCTACTCAGTCTCATTGACTTCTTATGTGTAAATTTTATGTATATTAACCTCTCTTAACTTTCTGTGAGTGTATATCGGTCCTCCTGGATTATCCCGAGCTTGAGCGGCTATCTACCATGTTTGGAGGATCTCGTCCGGTTTAGTTTCCTAATCCTCTTGTTTCATTCCTTTTATTGATTATCTTATGCATATGGACATACTCCTTTCATATCCCGTTGATGTATAAAAATGACTCAATGGTTTTATATTTAATAAAACGAAGTTTACACAAAACTGGACCAATGTCCTATTTTATCCAATAAAGATCATCACAAATGAAAATATCCAATTTTAATAACGATGCGTGCAGAGACCAAAGTCCTCAGAATAAGCAATGTCCCGATTTATGTATGATCCGCACATTTACAAAAGGGAGTTGTATTCTGCTCCCTGTATTATTGTAATTTATCGCTTTCAATATTTATTTTGCTCATTTTATGGCTTTCCGAATGTGAATAAATGTGCCTTTTAATCAAACTGCATAGTGTGGAGAGAGAGCGAATTAATGACATTAAAATTTGATCATAAAATAATTGAGGTAGAAATAGATGAGAAATCCCGGACACAGCTCTGGTCTTTGGGCTCGAGAGGTTAGAGGTTATCCTCCAAAATACTTCTTGGGTCACGAGGCTTTAGTGCTAATCCTAGGCTCTTTAGGGTGAGAAGTTCACCTTCCATGATCCCTCTAGCTGGCCCAAAATGGATACCAAGCGCAGTCTTAGGCTCTCCGAGGCGAGAGTAACTTTCCCAATGTTCTATTGGGTGGCGACTCCATGATACCTCCTTGTTGCCCAACATAGACGCACTTGCGATTCATCGCAAGCTGCCAACGGACCCGCAAATGCCCCGATCGCCCACGTGCGGGCGGTCCGAAACGGGCAGCGCACCGTGATCCGGCGCGCGTCACACCATGATTTCTTCATCCTAAAAATCCTTTGCTGGTTTGATCAGTCCAATGTCCCAACTGAAGACATCATTGAAGATCTCAAATCTCAGTACAATTCTTCCATCCACCCATTGAGGTTCGGCTTCCCCTGCATAGGCGCATACTGAGGCAACTATCACAAAATTGTCGTTAATATGAGGGATCCCGCCTACTGCCGTCTTGCTCTTTATTGTAGTGCCCTCATATCCAAGGCCTTTCCTATCCTTCTAAGTTCTTGTAGCTATGGCAACTTGCGGCCCCAGAGAATTTTTAGCCAAACTGGCCCTAAGGAGGAAAGACATCCTCTTCATCATATTTAGCACTTGAGGGCTCCCCTCGATGTGCTCTTCCTTACTAATCACGGCCACATGAAACCCATTAAAAGGTTGCCTTGCAATTTCCAAAATGGACACCTGATTGTCCCTAGTTGCTCTGATTGTCACCACTTGTCCCTCATAAGGAATCTTGATCATCTGATGTAGAGTGGATGGCACCCCTTCAAGCATGTGGAACCACGGCTTGCCCAAAAGTGCTAAAAAGTTGGCCGAAATGGGGAGGACTACGAACTCCACTTCTGTCTCAATTGGCCCAGGCTTGACCATTGCCTTGAATGTCCCTGATGCCTGTCTGCGGGAGTTATTATAGGCTTGACCATTGCCTTGAATGTCCCCGACAATCCAAAAGCTGCCATTGCCACCAAGGGGCAAACATTTATGGATGAGCCATCATCCACCATGACATAGGCTGTGTGCTTTTCATTCACTTGGGCCTTTATATACAAGGGACAATTATGGTTATTGCCCTCTGCCGGTAAATCAGCACCTGAGAACACCACATTCTCTCCAGCGCTTCCCTTTACTATATCTAACAGTTCCGTAGGGGAGATAGTGGTTGCCATCATAAACTCGCATAAGGCTTCCACTAGCTTCTGCCTATGAGAAGGAGATTGCCTCAGCAGATCCCATATCGAAATTTGAGCCAACATCCTTTTCAACTGCCTCTTTATCGGGTCTTCCTCCGGCTCCTTTCCCTTCTAAACTACCACGGGATCTTATGGCTTCTCAACCTCCAAAATTACCTTTCCGCTCTGGGTCACTGCATTGACTTCCTTCTTCCCATCCTTTTTCTCTTCCTCCTCCTCTGAACCCCACGGGTCAACAGATCCTTCATCATCAGAATTTTTGTTTCCACTATCATCAATGGACTAATAGTCTATTACTGCCATGGGAATCCCTTCTTGACCTGCCCATTTCGGGCGAGTGATAGCAGCATTGTTACTTCCATGTAAATCCTCCAAAACATACCACTGGGGTAAGCTGGACCCTATCATGAACACTAGTGGGGGCACGCTATTGTACCCGGGTTTCTTCTGGTTCCCTCTCATTTTTGGATCTGTGATTTGTTTTGAGTTGATCAGATCCTAGATGGCATGCCTTAGTGCCTTATAGTCATCAGTTGTATGCCCGGTGTGCTTATGGTAAGCACAATACTCATTGTCTTTATGCCCCGGTTGTCTTTGGGTCCTTGCAGGTCTAGGTGCCAGGGGTTGCAACTTGCCTTCTTTCATCAACCTTCTCAGCACCCAAGATAGAGACCTACCCAAATTTGAAAAGTGCCTAGGACCAACACTCGCAGCTGAAAATTCAGCTGTCTTGCCCATTCTACCACTACTGCTAGAACTTGCTGGCATACTTGCCCCCTAACTACCACTGCCCTTCTTGGTATAAACCTTATTGCTCGCCCTTCTCGCCAGGTACTCACCCTCAGCTTCAATAGCTATATCTTTCAAGGACTCCCAGTCCTTCAAACCCTTCATCTTCAATCCCTCCTTTAGGTACGGGCTGGCATTCCTGATGAACAACCTAATTTGATCTGATGTGTCCGGCTTCCTTTTCATTTCCATTACTCTATTCCTCCACCGCTTTAATTATTCGTGGAATGACTCTTCAGGCTTTTGCTGTAGCAACTATAAATCTTTCAAGGTCACCTCCATCCTTGTGCTGCAATCATACTATCGAAAGAACTCTTGCATCAATAGATCCCAATACTCGTTAGTTTTCCTGTCTAGCTCGTGGTACCAGTGCACTACAGGGCCTGTCAAACTAAGACAGAAGTGTAACACCCTTATACCCTATACGTACACGCATACTGCCGACTTAGCAATACTATGCAATTACCATGATCAATTAGGAGTCACTTACTTATGAAATTACGGGTCAATTTTTTTTCCTACACTTGTTACTAAACTCATTAAGCCAAATATCTTTCAAACCACTTATTCACTTTACATATAACTTATACAATCACTTTACATATAACTTATACAATTACACTAGACTTTTTAGCTACTGATTGACCTATGTCTCTCTTAATTACTATTCATTTGGTATAAATTACAGCAGTATAACGGCTTATATTTTGCACCACCCAAACCTGCCAATTTCAAAAGCCACAGCCCTGGTAAGGGTACAACAACAATAATAATCCACATCCACTTATATCACGTTCACATTCCTTCACACAGTCATAATAATTCACACAAACCATATAAGATACTATACTATTACATCACCCAAATTCAAATACTAAGTTAAGTATATACATGCCATATCCAAAACATACACTAAAAATATAATCAACTTATGTTCCTTCTGCCTGCTCCACCAAAACTGAGGTATGCTGCTCCACCTAACGCGTACCTACACGCAGTCAAAAACAACTGCGTGCTGAGCATTAGAATGCCCAGTGGTGGTTACCAATCTATAAATTTCCTAACTAATTATATTAACAATACCAGAAATTTGACTTTTTGTGACAAAATTTTTAATGACGCATAAAATTTCATCAGTAATTATAACTTACAACGACGAATTTTTTAAAATATCACCATACTATTTATTAGTGTGATGAAATTATCTTGCGTCATTTTATGTTTTAATTTTCGTCACTAATAGATTAATTTTGTGACGAAAAAAATATTTCGTCATGGTTTTTTTAGGAGGGAAAATTTTCCACCTTTTTTTTTTAGGGAAAAAATTTAATGACAAAATAATAACTTATTATAACGTATCAAATCGTCACAAAATACTTTTTTTTTTGTGATGAATTACTTTTGTCAAAATTAAATAAATTAGTGACGATAAAATCAATTCGTCACAAATAAGATTTCAAGATAAAAAGAAATTTCTAATTATTTTTTTTTTTTAAATTTAGTTCTAAAAATAATTTTATTTATGATAAATAAATGTTTCACAAAAAATAAATGTATTATGACGAGATACAATTTTGTCACCTTCGAAAAAGAGGAAAAATTTTCAACCTTTTTCTTTTGGAAGGAAAAAATAACTAAAAAAAACAATTTGCGATACGTAAAATCGTCATAAAATACTTATTTTTTTGTGACATGAATTATTTTTTGTCACAATTTAATTATTAGTGACGATAAAATTATTTCATCACAATAATTTTATTATAACAAATAAATATGTCATAAAAAATAAATATTAAGAATACAAAAATATCTTTAAGAGTTTAGATTTATCTAGACCAATTTAGAAAGAACAAATAGAAAAAGAGAAAGGAAAAACACGAAAGGGGAGAATAGGGGAGAGCAGAAACCGAACGAAGAGAGGGAGAGAGGGCTGGCGGAGCACGGGGGAGGGGCTGGAGACCGGCGCCGATGATGGCGATGCGCTCAAGCCGATACAGCATCGTCCAGCCCCTGTTCCGACGCCGTTCTGCCCCATTTTCAGAAGAGAGGAGCCGTGGCATTTTGCAAATTTTGATCAACTCCGGCGTCGGTTGGCGGAAGAAATACCACCGATGAAATCCCGGTAACCAGGCGAGCTTTTTGGTGCTAACTAACCCTCCCCAGTCGCTGAAAAAAGAGAGATCGACTGTGAGGAGGACGAGACTGCCGAGGGGAATTCTGGCCAAACAGCACAGTGGGTAGGTGCATGGCCACTGAAAATGAAGTTCTGATTTCTTGAGCTCTCATCCCCTGATGATGGTGCCTCCGGTGAAGCTCCGACGAGGCTCCGGTGAGTATCCAATGAGCGGTAAAAAGGGAGCCAAAGGATAAAAATAGGTATGTGACTGCCAAATTTACTTTCCTAGTAAATTTTAATAAACCAAATTGATTTGAGGAAATTTTATGCTCTGTGTTATGTCTATTTAGGATGATAATTCAGTTTGGTTGGTTATTGATGTTTAATTATTGATTTAGGAATGTTGATTTATGTAGAAAAGTAGGAATTGTGGAATGAGGGACTGTGTAGGTAGTTAATTTGTTCAATTCAGGGAGATGAGGCTTAACAGAAAATAGATTGTTAACTAATAAAAGACTTTGGATTTCTAATTGGTTAATGAGATGAGTTAATAACCTGAAAAGCTTTTTAAGTGACCTGGAATAGATTGGAATGCTTGGTGTGAAATGTGGTTTATTGAGTAATTAGACTAAGTTTTATTGTGAGGGAAATAGGTACTGTTAGTGTAGATAGAAATAAAAAGGAAAAGTATACAATTAAACATTGTTAGAATAAATTTATGTAAAGGCTAATTATATAATTAATAAAAATAGAATTGTGGACAGCAACTTATTGATATAATTATTAATCTAATTATACATTAATAGAGAAGAAAATTATGCTTTAAATGATTTTATAACTTAAAAAAAAATCGTTAAGTGGATAATTCAATGCTTAAACCTATTTGTTTTATGTAAAGTTTAGTTGAAAATTTCGTCTATGACCGAGTCATGTTAGATATAGAATCTAATACCATACATTTTTATAGGACTAATTTTGATAGTAATTAAAAGAAAAGAATAAGGAAAGTAACATGTAACTATGGATAACAAATATAGTTTATGGGCATATGGATATATGTAAATTTATAACTTATGTTGGATTGTAAGTTAAGGTAGTAAATTTTTAAAAGTATAAGACGTATAAAAACAAAAGAAAATGACTAATTAATATAAAAAATTTAATATAGATACATGAAACATATGGTAGTAATTAATTAGAAAGAGACTTATTGTTAAAGAGAATGTATGGATTGGTAATATAAAGTTGTTAATTTAGTACATGAAAGGACAACTGAATAAATGCTAAGATTAGACATGAACAACACGTGTATAATTTAGTGTTTAAAACTTTGTATGTTCTTCCATTATGAGAACGGGAGTTGAATTTGGAAAGATGTATGATATGGGAAATGCTCAAAATTATCAAGGTAGTATTTATATAATGTAAACATATTAGCATGTTCAGATATATACAATGGTGTGTGATAGTTGTTGATGAAAAATATTAGAATAATTTAAGTGCATTATTTTGTTTGGAATCAATGTATGAATATTGTGGGAATACTTTAAGTTAATATTCTTATTTCCAGATGAAACACAATTACATATTTAATTATAGGATGCTATTGGCAGTAAATGCGATTGAATAGTGGCAGTAATGAGGGCAATTTTGTTCCTGTATATCTTTGAAAAGTAGCAGCATTACTAGCTTAGCATTTGTATTACAATTGAGTGCATTATTGAAGCATATTTTGGTTAACTTCCCAACATTTGCTTAAGTATCACTTTGCTGATTTTGGATTCCATACTAGGTTATTTTACATTTAATAATTTCAAGTGTCTTGAATTGGTAAGTTCTGACTTGTTAAAAATTTAGTCTTGCATATTAATTGACAAGAGACAGCTATTGACTCCTAACATTAGCATTAGAAGTGACATTTTGTCGTCTTGGACAAGTCATTGATCCTGTAACACCCCCTCCGCCTCCCCCATTGGAAGGGCGACGGCGGGAGCGCTACCCGACGCTCACTCACTATAAACGAACATACATGCACTAAGCGGAAGCATTCACTAACAATAATAACGGAAAATATATATATAACATAGTTAAAATTCTTTATATACAAAAATCCAAGAGATTACATCTTAAATCCTTTACAAAAATTAATACATATACAAAAAGAATTACAGGAGGAGATAACAAAAACAACTCTACTCCTATGTGGCCGACCTGCAGATGTGCACACGAGCAAGCTCCCAATACCTGTCACCTACACGGGACAAGAACCCATGCTAAGCGATAACGCTTAGTGGGGAGGAACAAACACAACAGAACACTATACAAGACTATCATGTATTAACATACAGAATTCACTAAATACCATAGGACAGAAATATATGTATGGATCAAGAATCACTATATGGAATAAGAATTGAAAACAGGAAGCACGAAGCAATTACCATAATCAAGATCACGCAATAATCAAAACAATTCACTAAACCAATACCAGACACTTTACACAATAGCCTGAATTTCAATGGTGGAGGATACGGGAACACGGCACGGGAGACCGAAGCCTCAAAAACAATTTTAATACCCGAAGGTAGCGCGGGGGACCGGAGTCTCAAAACATTTTATCACTACACGGAAGATGACCATCTTGGAGGTCGACCGCTTTGCCCAAACGGGGCGGACACGGGCAGCTGCACTCACAAACCCTTCTTAAGCATGCTTAATTATCCACTACCTTGACACTTCAGGCTCGACAACTCACTCTCAATCACAACACTTACTACACACATCTCAAATCAAAACTTCAACATCAAAATTAATCCACTACCACGACACTAGTACAATAATGTCAACAAGACAAAATGCGAACATGTACCATGCAATAGTGAGAAACCATGCAAAGTGGGGCAAAAGAATCACATTCAGAAAATAGGGCAGGCAGGAAGGGCTTCTGTCACGATCGCGACAGGCGTCGTGCTCGCAACAGAACACAGGGTACCTCATCACGGGCTCGCGCTAGGAGGCACGCTCGCGATGAAGCACACTCAACAAACTCACACAGATCGAGCTCTGTCGCGCTCACGACAACATCGCAGTCGCGACAGAGACCAGCCGCTTGCTCCTCGCGCGCACGCTTGGCCGCATGCTCGCGTTGAGGACTCAGCCAACCGAGCTCTCTGTCGCACTCGCGACAGCGTCACGATCGTAACAGAGGGCTCTCCAGCAACAAGGAACCATTTCGCATTCTGTCACGCTCGCGACAGTGTCGCGATCTTGACAGAACCTAGAATTGCCCAGCATCTGCATTTACAGCACTCTTTCCCACTCAAACCTTCAAACATTCCTTCAATCATGCACAAACACTTACTTTATGCCTCTATTACAACACCGCAACATTCTCAAAGCCACATAAACACATTTTACACAATAATCAAACATCAATTTGTCATGAATGCCAACAAAACTAACTCCAAAAATTTAGTTTACATAACATGTTCATGTTTTCCAAAAACACATGCCATCCTCACTATATCACTAACATCTCACTCATAATCATTACACGATGCACACATGCATTCACATGTAACTTAACACTCAAGAACACTAATAACATGCAACCACAAAATACATTTGATCCAAGAAAAAATAGGGGAAAACACTCCCAAACACATTCAAATTAAAGCTCCCAAACCTGGAAATCGCAGCTTCAAACCGGGCCCCTCACAATCCCACTTTATCTTTCCCTTTCTTCTTCCTACAATCCTCCGATTCTTGTACAAACCCAACCAAGAACATATAAATCAGATCCAAGCTCCATAATCAAAATCAGAAAAAGAAGGAGAAGGGGAAGAACCGAAATAACTAAAGAAATTCCAGACCACTTACCTTCAAACCCTAGATCAAAAACTCAGAATTCCAACTCAAAGCTCAAGGAAAACACAAGAGAAAGGAGATGAGAGCAGAAAATGGACAGAAAATGGAAGCAAGAGAGAGAGGAGGGACAGGAAAATGAAAATCAAGGCAAGAGGGGTAGTGTGACGTGCGCCGGACCCCAGGGGCGCCCATCGACCTCCCGCTTGAGGGCGATCGGGCAAAATGAGGGTTCGTTGACAACTTGCAACAAATTACAAGTGCGTCTATTTTGGGTAACAAGGAGGCTTCATGGAGTCGCCACCCAATAAAACATTGGGAAAGTTCCTCTCGCCTCGGAGAGCCTAAGACAGTGCATGTTTCCATTTTGGGCAAGCCAAAGGGGTCTTGGAGGCAATCACCCCAATAGAACATTGGGAATGACCCTCTAACCCTATGGAGCCTAGGATTTGTTAAGTTATTTGACACAAGAGGTATTTTGGAGATCTCATTCCAATGAGTGATCGGACAGACCTCTCGCCTCGTCAAGCCGAAAGACCAGAGCTGGGTTCGGGACTTCTCATCTATTTCTACCTTGATTAATTTTAGGATTAAATTTTGAGTTTATTAGTTCGCTCTCTCCCCACACGATGCAATATAATTAAAGGCGCACTTGTAATTTGTTGCAAGTTATCAACGGACCCTCATTTTGCCCGATCGCCCTCAAGCGGGCGGTCGATGGGCGCCCCCGGGGTCCGGTGCGCGTCACAGTAGCGACTCCACTAGGGACTGGTTCGAGACTTTAATTTGAAAATACCTTGATTAAAATTTACAATTAAGTTTTAGTTTATAAATTTGCTTTTTCTCAAATTTGCATTACATCCCATTAGAGCCTTAGATTGCGTTAGATTAGTCCTTTCTAAACCTCAGTGCATTCCCGAAACACAACCCTACGTTCACTCAATGTAGGGAAGTGTTAAGGATAATAACCAGCCCAAGCCTCATACCATTTGGTATATAAAATGGAGACCCGATCGGTCGTTACGCTCACGATGAGCTAGACCCATTAGTAGGGACCATGCTTGGGTAGACCTAAAGTGACACCACCCTTGACTAAAGCTCATGTAATGGCCATAGATACTTCCCCTAGGTGATATGAACCGTAATACGGTGCCTGTTGTATGGGTCCTTATGTATTGGGTGAGTCCAAATGTCTTGCTTGGTTACCTAGCCAAAGGCTTTCATGCCCCGGTAGGGTCATGTCGATATATTTCGATTACCTAAATATGTGATGATCATTATCCATGCGCTTGTGCATTAGTATAGGAGTGTTATGCTGCCGATTTTTTGCCGCGCACTATGCATGTCCGTCGGGTTCCCTGTTGACCCATGGACTAATCTCGCCTAGGAAAGAGACTATGACTACGTGTGTGGGAGCAATAAGGGTGGAAGGACCTATCTGCTTGCATGTGATTTATGGGTGTTGCATATCACGATCATGCATATCATTGCATCCATGCATCATTCTGACTCCTTATCTCTGCAGCCATCATAGATCTACCTAGGTGGACGAGAGGACCTACAGGACGTTTGATCCGAAATTCGGTGTCTGAGCTGCCAAAAAGGGAGAGCTCCTCAGAGACCCATTCAGAGACTAGTTGTGCCGTATCAAAGATGGCTAACACACCAAGGGAGAATGATGCTACCAGGGGTTTGATTGCAGAAGTTGTTGGCCGAAGGTTTGAGGAATTTGAGGGCCGAATGATGAACATGATGGCCGCGATGGCCCAGCACACTACTCCATAGAACCCGCCTCCTCCTCCTATGAGACAAAATGAACGGGGGGAGGACAGAGAAGAGAGGCAGGAAGAGATCCACCCACCACCGGTGGATTTAAGGTCAATAGCATCGGGGGTTCAGAGGAGAAGACCGGTTCAGAGGTTAGAGGATGACCGTGGAGACGAAGATTATGAGGAAAATATTGTGTCTGAAAGGGGAAAGGCGCCCCAATCAGAAGAGACCACGTGGAAGAAAATGGAGGAGAAGTTTGAGGCAATGGCTTGAATGTTGAGTAGGGGTCAAGGAATGAATCCTGAGGATAAGGAGCTGGAATGAGAGGATCCGATCCCATACAATTTCAAAATGCCAGATGTTCCCAAATTCGATGGCACCTCCGACCCAACTACCCATGTGAAGTAATATTCATTGATCATGAAGGGGACCACCTTGACGAAGAGACAAAAGGTTGAGTACTTTTTCTTAAGTCTGACTGGTCCGGCTATAGATTGGTATCACAGCCTCGACCACAGAACCAAAAAAGACTGGATTTGCTAACGGAAGAATTTTTGAGGCAGTATGATTGTAACACGAGGATGGAGGTGACCCTCAAAGATCTAGAATTGCTGCAACAAAAGGTTGGAGAATCTTTCCATAAGTACTTAACTTGCTGGAGGAATAGAGTGATGGAAATGAGAAGGAAGCCGGAGACTCAGGACCAGATTAGATTATTCATCAAGAACACAAGCCCATACTTGAGAGAAGGGTTAAAGATGAAGGGATTAAAAGACTGGGAGTCCTTGAAGGATATAGCCATTGAAGCGGTGGGAGAGTACCTTGCCCGGAAGGCAAATAGTGATAACTATGCCAAGAGGGGGAGCACCAGTCAGGGGGCAAGCAAGCCAACAGGTCCCAGTAGTAGCACCAGAAGAACAGTTGAGGTTTCTGTTGCTGACACAACCACAAGACATTTTTCAAACTTGGGGAGGTCCTTATCATGGGTTCTGAGGAGGCTGATGAAGGAAGGGAAGTTATAGCCATTGCCTTTTAGACCTATCAGGACACAAGGGATGCCGGGTCATAAGGATAATGAATACTGAGCCTTCCATCAGCACACGGGGTCATTTAACAGATGGGTGCAAAGCTTTGAGGCATGCAATTCAAGACCTGATTGATTCAAAGCAGATTACAGACCCCGAGAAGAGGGAAGGCCAGAAGAAAGCTGGATATAATAAGGTGCCCCCAGTCGTGTTCATGATTGGATCTAGTTTACCAGAAGAATTTGTCTTGAATGAGTTATATGGCGTCGATGTGAACACTACTATCACGAGCCTCTATGAGGTAAGTGAAGAAGGGATACCCGCTGCAGTGATCGATTGCTGGTCCACTAGTGAGAGTGGAAGTGATGATGATGAAGCTGCTGAGTTTCCTGACCCAAGGGGTTCAGAGGAGGAGGAAGTAGAAGAGCGAAAAGGAAAAATGAAGGTAGGGGCGGTGACCCGCAGTGGGAGAGTAGTGCCGGAAGTGGTAACGCCTCAAGAGCCAGTGGAAGGTCAGAAAGAGAAGGGAAAGGAGCCAGAAGGAGATCAGATAGTCAAACAGTTGCAGAAAACGCTGACTCAGATTTCCATTTGGGATCTACTGAGGCAATCCCCCTCTCATAGGCAGAGATTGGTAGAGGCTCTATGTATGACGACTGTGGCTACAATGATTTCGCCCACTGAGCTGCTAGAAGTGGTGAAAGGAGGGGCTGGAGAAAATGTGGTGTTCATAAAAGCTTATTTACCTGCGGAAGGCCGTAACCACAACCGCCCTTTGTACATTTGGGCTCAGATCCATTAAAAGCACACTTCTTGTGTAATGGTGGACAATGGGTCATCAATTAATGTATTCCCGCAAGTAGCCATGGCAGCCTTTGGAGTGACGGAAGATATGCTAGCCAAGTCGGATTTGATGATCACAGCTTATGACAACTCTCGTCGGCATGCTTCAGGGACTTTCAAGACGGTGGTCAAAACCGGGCCAGTGGAAACTGAGGTAGAATTTGTAGTCCTACCCATTCCGGCAAATTTTTCAGCATTGCTAGGGAGACCGTGGTTTAACAAGCTGGGAGGTGTTCCCTCTACGCTTCACCAGATGGTCAAGATACCTCATGAAGGGCAAGTGGTGACCATCAAGGTTGCAAGAGAGAATCAAGTGTCAATACTCGAGATAGCGAGGCAGCCTTTTAGTGGATTCCACGTGGCCATGATCAATGAAGAAGAGGCAATGAAAGGAAGCCCTCAAGTGCTAGCCATGATGAAGAGGATGTCATTTCTTCCGGGTGCTGGATTGGGTAAGAATTCCCAGGGGATACCCGAGGTCATCGCTACCAGGGGTCAAAAAGACAGAAGGGGCCCGGGCTACAAGGGAGGAGTGCAGAGAGGAGTGAAGCCGGTGAAGGAGATCCCCCACATTTGGGAAAGTTTTGTACCAGCATCAGCAATTTGTGCTTATACCGGGGAAGCCGAGCCTCAGCTGGTCGATGGAAGGATTGTGCCGAGATTTGAGGTATTCAGCGATGTTTATGACTGGGACATTGGGGTGGTCAAGCCAGCTAATGACTTTTGGGATGAAGAGGTCTTGACCAGCAGAGCAATTTGGGACAGGAAAGAGCCTGAGGAAGTGGTGACCGAAGCTATATTGGCCGCTCATGTCAAAGGGAAGGCGAAGATGGAAGAAGCTGCTCAAGAGGTGGATGAAGAGCCTCTGATCAACCCTGATGATGCAGGACCGTCCGCATTAGCAGATCCAGCGGGAGATGAGGAAGAAGCCAGTTTAGATTGTCTTTTCATTCCTAAACTTTTTAGTAATGTAAATGATAATTATAATTTTATTAATAGATTGAACGATTTTGCTTACTTGTGCGATGTTTCTGATAATTTCAATATGCATGATCATGATCATATTCCATCCATATTTGATATTGATTCTACTGATACTACTCCATTTAATCATGGAACCTTGGAAAATTTGAGAGAAATCTTGATAGCATCAAACATAACTCCTGATGAAAGAGAAAGATTTGAGAGAATAATAAAAAAACATGAAAAAGTCTTTGCCTGGACCTATCAGGACATGCCGGGAATTGATCGGAATGTCACAGAGCACGCTATCCCGACTTATCCAGACCACAAGCCTGTGAAACAGAAGTTGAGAAGGCTCAGGCCGAAATGGGCAGACAAGGTGAAAGAAGAGATTCGGCAGCAGATTGAAGCTAAGTTTCTAGTAGAAGTACAGTACCCCACGTGGCTGGCCAATGTAGTCCCTATGGCCAAAAAGAATGGAAATGTGAGGGTATGCGTGGGCTATTGAGATCTGAACAAGGCTTGTCCTAAGGATGATTTTTCGCTACCCTATATTGATGTATTGATAGACAGTGCCGCCAATTACGCGATGTATAGCTTTGGGGACAATTATGCAGGCTACAATCAGATCCTCAATAAGCTAACTGATCAGATCAAAACGGCTTTCATCACGGAATGGGGAACGTATGCTTACAGAGTGATGCCTTTCGGTTTGAAAAATGCAGGGGCTACCTACCAGGGAATGGCAACGAAGATCTTAAGTGACTTGATCCATAAAGAGGTGGAAGTATATGTAGATGACATGATGGTCAAGTCAGCTACCAAAGAGGGCCATTTCGAAGCAATAGAGAAGTTTTTCACCAGAATAGATAAGTACAACCTGCGGCTAAATCCCAAAAAGTGTATCTTCGAAGTAACTTCAGGAAAGCTGCTAGAAAATGTGGTCAGCCAAAGAGGGATCGAAATCGACCCGGATAAGGTGAAAGCTATCAGGGAAATGCCAGTGCCGCAAAAGGAAAAGGATGCGAGAAGTTTCCTGGGCAAGTTACAATATGTTAGCCGGTTCATTGCAAAGCTCACCTCGATATGCGAGCCAATCTTCAAGTTACTCAGAAAGAATCAGCCCGTGGTATGGAACGAGGAATGCCAAAAGGCCTTCGACAGTATCAGAGAGTATTTGCTGAACCCACCAATACTGAGGCCACCACAACCAGTCAAGCAGCTCATTTTGTATTTGGCAGTGCAAGATGGCTCTGTAGGTGCCATGATGGCTCAGGAAGATGAGTTCGGAATAGAATTTGCAGTCTATTATCTCAGCAAGAAGTTTCTCGCTTATAAGGTAAAGTATGCAGAAGTAGAAAAGATCTGCCTCGCCATGATTTGGGCGTCCAAGAAGCTGAGACACTCTTTCCATTCATACAAAATACAGGCAGTGGCAAAGCAGAACCCTCCGACGTATTTGCAGGAGGCACCGTCTTTGCTTGGGAAAATGGGAAGGTGGTTACTGTTGCTACAAGAATTCGATGTCGAGTATATCACTCGAAAGACTATCAAAGGGCGGGCAGTAGCCGAGTTTCTGGCTGATCATCCCATTCAGGGCGATTCACTTGAATTCATTTTTCCTGATTAAAACATAGCCGCAATCTTTGTTCAAGGTTGGCAACTGCACTTTGACGGGGCTGTTAACATTAAGGGGGCAGGAATAGGAATCATTTTGACAACCCCAAATGACGAAAAACTCCCATTGGCCAAAAAGTTGAGATACAGGACCACTAACAACGAAGCTGAGTATGAGGCGTGTACTTTCGGATTAGAAGTCTTAATTGCCTTGGGGGCAAAGCATGTGGAAGTGTTTGGAGACTCATCCCTAGTAATCAACTAGATTCGGGGAAAGTGGGCTATCAAGGAGGAGCGATTAGTGCCGTATGTTGAATATATGAGGGAGCTATGTAGTCGGTTTGAGACTTGTACGTTCCATTTCGTGCTAAGGGATGAAAATCGGTTGGCTGATGCACTGGCAACCCTAGTGTCAATGTGGGATAATTCGAAAGGAGTAGCCATGAAGCCAGTTCTAATCTCGAGTTCTGAGAGGCCTAGCTTTGAGGTCAAACCGATAATGGAAATAGAGGTAGCGGATGGAAAGCCGTGGTATTTTGATATCATGAATTATTTGAGAAGCGCGAAATTTCTGGAAGAAGCTACTGAAAAAGACCAAAGAATGATCCACAAGCTGTCCACTCAGTTCATATGCATAAACGGAGCATTGTACAAGAGACAGGCCGACGGTACTCAGCTCAGGTGCCTGGATGAAAGGGAGGCCCGGAAGGTGATGGAAGAAACTCATGCAGGTGTGTGTGGAGCTCATATGAATGGGTTGACGCTGGCCAAGAAAATCATGAGGCAAGGGTTTTACTGGCTCGCCATGGATAATGATTGCTCGAAATATGTAAAGCAGTGCCAGCAGTATGCGGATTTGAGGCACCTACCTGTATCAGAACTACATAGCTTAACATCGCCTTGGTCGTTTGCAGCCTAGGGAATAGATATTATTGGGGAGATTCATCCTACAGCATCTAACGGACACAAATATATCATAGTCGCCATCGACTACTTCACTAAATGGGTAGAGGCGGAGTCCTTTAAGAAGATTGATGCACGGGATATGGCCAAGTTTATTGAGAAGAATTTGATTTGCAGATACGGTCTTCCGCATCATGTCGTGTCTGATAACGGAGTCCAATTTATGAGAGAAACAAGGAAGCTACTCGAAAAGTATGGGATTGAGCACCACAAGTCTTCTCAATACCGACCACAGGCCAATGGAGCAGTAGAGGCCGCTAATAAGAACGTCAAGAAGATTCTAGCCAAAATTGTCTAGACCTACAAAGATTGGGCAAAAAAGCTACCTTTCGGGCTGTGGGGTTACAGGACAACGGTTATAACATCTACAGGTGCTACGTCGTATTCTCTGGTATATGGGACAGAAGCAGTACTGCCAGTTAAGGTAGAACTCAGGTCATTAAGGGTAGTCATGGAGGCTCAGATTCCGGAATCTGAATGGGCACAGCAAAGGTTACAACATCTGAACCTGTTGGATGAGAGCAGATTGAAAGCCTACTACCATAACAAGATCTATGAGAAGAGACTAGCCCGGTCCTTTGGGAAGAAGGTTAAGAAGCATCCACTGAAGGAGGGAGACTTGGTGTTTAAGCAGATGAGACCAGGTATGCTGGATATCCGAGGGAAGTTTAGACCAACCTGGGAAGGGCCGTTCATCCTCAAGAAGCTGTTGTCTAAAGGAGCTGCAATTCTATCAGATAGCGATGGCAACGAATTTAAGGAACCGATCAATATAGACAGACTCAAAAGGTTCTCGGCTGAAGAAAGAAAAAGAAACCAAGAAAATAAAAATAAAAAAAAAGGAAAAAGAGAGGAAGAACACAGGAGAGCCGAAGAACGAAAAGAGAGAGCAAGCAAGAAGAAATGAGAGGAAGGAAAAAATAGAAAGAAAATAAAAGAGAAAGAAAAAAAGAAACAGAGAGTAAGGAGAGAGCAAGAACAGACCAAGGATTGAGAGACCAAAGAACCAAAAACAAAAGAAAAGAAAGCAAAAGAAATAAGCAAGAGAGGAGAGGACCAACGGAAAAAGCACAGGGGCGACGCCGGAAGAAAGAAGAAAAGAGAGGGAGAGTGGCGGGGCCTCCGCCGGCCAGCCATGGCACCGCACGGCGGCGCCAGGTCCCTGGTGGCCGGACGCACCAGCCGGCACCCATAGGCCTCCACCACTCGCCGGGAAAGGAGAGATCGGAGGGAAGGTGGCACGACTGTTTAAGGCGATTTTCGACCTCCTCCGGCGACGTTCCGGCGCGTGGACATCGGCGGCAAACTTCCGGTGACCAGACGAATCTGATGGCAGCGGCGGTGTCTTCAACGGCGGCTCCGGTGACGCTCCGGCGAAGCTCCGATGGTAAGTCCTCCTTCCCTCTTTATTTTATTATTATTATTATTATTATTATTATTATTTAATTAATATTAATTATTATTATTATTATTGGTATTTATTTATTATTATTATTATTTAATATTCTGTTTTATATTTATTATTAATTATTATGTATATTATTTATTATTATTATATTATTATTATTATTATTATTGTTATTTTTATTTATTTATTATTAGTATTACTGAGTTATATTAATTTATGGTTATTGATATTATTATTATTTATTTATTTACTATTAATGTTATTGTATTATATTGTTATTTTTGTTATTGATGTTATTTTATTTAGTATTAATATTATTATTACATATTTATTTTATTATTATTATTATTATTATTATTATTATTATTATTATTATTATTATTATTATCATCATGGTTGGATTAATATTATTGTTATGATTATTATTATTGATTATAATTATTATAGTGGTATTCTTGTTGGTTATGATAATTATTGTTGTGTGATATTATTATTATTTTATCTATGTTATGTATATTTATTTTATGTTATTATTATCATTATTATTATTATTTGTTATATTATTGTTGTATTATTTTTATTATTTTTATTATCATTCATTGTTATTAATATTACTATTTTATGTCTAATATATTTTATAGCTATTATTGTTATTAGTATATTGTTATCATTATTATCATTTTGTTCATGTTACTATCACTACATTGAATTATTATTTTATCCATTCATAATTACTATCATTATTTTATGTTTATTTATTATTCATTATTATTTTATGATATTATTATTAGCATTATTATTTTTATTGGCATTAATCATTTTAATTGTCATTTGTGCTCTTATATTCATTAATTCTCAATTTATTTCATTCAATTATTTATTTAATTATTTATTCATTTACTTATCATTTAATTTAATCTATTATCGATCCCATTCGTTTTTCTCAATTTACTTTATTCAATCATTCATTTTTCTCAATTTACTTCATTCAATCATTTATTTGTTTATTTATCTATTTATTCGATTGTTTATTTATCTATTTATTCGATTGTTTATTTATCCACTATTAACCAATATTGTTTTTTTGTCTTTACCGCAATGCGAGTGGCACGTGACTCGCCCATGGAGTTAGGCGGAGCATGGTCGGGATGAATAGATTAGGATTTATTTCTTATTTGGAATATGTAACTGTTATTTATTCTTTTTATTCGTTTGTGGTCTGTAATAATAAAAGATTTTCGACCGCGCTTAAAAGAACCACCACACAAACATTTTATATCAAAATGAAATTTCCTAATAAAAATGGGACCAATGTCTCAATTTTCTCCATCCAAAATCATCACATCAAAATTATTTCATAATAAATATGTGCGAGGACCAATGTCCTCATCATTAATGAATATCCCGATTTATTAATTTGTATTTTATTTACAATGGGGGTTGTATTCCGCCCCTAATTTTATTGTAATTTACTTTTGAATGCTTTATTTTAATTTCACTTTTATTTTTCGCTTTTACGTGAATGATTGCGCCTTTCAATTGATTGCATCGTATGGAAAGATGGTGAAATAATAAATTCAAAACCTAATTGTAAAATTAATCAAAGTACGAATAAATGAGAAGTCCCGAACCTATCTCTGGTCTTTGGTCTCAACGAGGCAAGAGACCCATTTCGATGGGATCTCCAAGACACCTCTTGTGTCCCACCAAAAGACTCAAATTACAATCCTAGGTTCCATAGGGTTAGAGGGTCATTCCAATGTTCTGTTGGGGTGAATGCCTCCAAGACCCCTTTGGTTTGCCCAAAATGGATAATATGCGCCGTCTTAGGCTCACTGAGGCGAGACGAACTTTCCCAATGTTTTATTGGGTGGCGACTCCATGAAACCTCCTTGTTGTCCAAAATAGACGCACTTGTAAATACCTTACAAGTTGTCAACGAACCTCACTTGCCCGATCGCCCTCAAGCGGGCGGTCAAGGGGTGCCCACGGGGTTTGGTGCCCGTCACAGGCAACTTCCACGGGAAGCTTCCTCAAAACAGCCCTCCCTTGTCTCTCTACTCCTTTTCCATTAAATGTTCTCACCCACCAAGCCAAGTGTCAAGCTCCTATAGGTTCCAACATCCATCTTTGACTTATTCCTTCTATGCACCATACACAACACACACACAATCACCTCCTACATAAATATCCACATCCTTGTTACCAAACCCAAATTCCACTAAATCACTTCCCATAAAACACTTTACATACAAGGCACCATACACACAAACCACACTAGATTAATTCCAAACAATTTCCCTACTTCCATACACCATAAGCACACCATATAATTCCTCCTCTTAACTTAATTAATTGATTTCTTTGCTATTAAAATCCTTATTATCAAATTTTCCTCTTACTCAATTTACTGAAATACCCTAAATATTTTGACTTACCACGCAGATTCCGACTAGGCCCTTTTTGGGTTGTTACAGATCCATCTTGTATAAGTTATTGGACATGTGGTTTTTATTTTCTACATTTTGATTCTATAAACAGATTTATATGTAAGTTATCTATTTGACTATTTGGTTGATTTTTTTTAATTCAAATTGAATTGGGAAATGCAGTTTGATTGTAGAAGCTCTTAAAGTGAATGGGCAGTAAATATATTTTGTATGTCATGTAAATTTGTAAATTTTATTTATTTTGAGCATATTATTATTAATATTTATATTATTATTAATAATATATTAATATATTTATACTTATAATATATTAATATATTTATAATAATATTTTTTTTTCTCTTTTTTTAGGATACACAAGAATCAACTATATTTTTGAAGGTCTACACCAGTGTCAACTTTTCATTATCAAGTTTTTCTCCTTTTTTTTGATCTTATAAATTTATAAAATTTCTTTGTATGTTGTAATTATTGTCTTGAAAACTACTTAAATGGTATGTAGATTTTACCCAAAATAGTTTTATATATATATGTTTTATGTTATGTATGATATATGTGGGCTCAATTTAACTTTAACTATATTATTTTATTTTTTCAATTACTTAATGATGATTAATTTCATTTAGGTTATATTAAAAAAATGGATAAGAGTTTGATGTATACCATGAAATGGTTTAAGGAGTACATAGATGATGCACGATTACTTGATTATATATATATATATATATATATATTTAGCTGAAAAGTTAACAAATGCATATTAATATCTTAAATTATTTATAGCTGATAGTTTTGATGTATTAATATTGTACCTTTATATTTTGTATAATTTAATTGAGTATTGAAAGTGGATGATATAAGTATATTATAATATATGGTGTGTGTGAGATTGGACCTAAATTGGAGGATGGGCAAACTTGTGTTGGAGTTTGAATTGAAGCAGGGTGAATGAATATATGATTATTTGAAGTGTAAAGATTTTATTGTTTACGGGGAGATAGGCAATATTATAGAGAAAATTCTGCCGAAATTTCGGTAGAATTAAGTGACATATTTGTATTTTGATTGAATGAATAGTAAAACTATATAGCTATAGGGCAGATGGGTATAGTGAAAGGATAAATAAAAAATAATTACCCGGATTTCGCAACAATCTTAAGAGTAGTTTAAAACAATCAAGTAATCGTTCAGTATCGTTGGAACCGTAGTGTGTGTATAGATTAAGGGTATTACATGATTGAGTTTTTTTTTATCTAATATATGATTTTTTTTTGTAGGAACAGGATGCAAATTTTGAAGTTTCAACAGAATTTATTTCTGGATTAGGATGCAAATTTAAATTTTTGCATTAGATAGTATGTTTTTATTTAATTAACCTTTTATTTGAATAAATATATTATATTAGATTTTCTTTACAAATTTAATTGATTGTATAACATTAAATTTAAAATATGTCATTTTTAATACAACGCATATATGACAAGTATATTTGTCATAATTTGTCGACTTTTTAGTTCATAAATGATGATATAATATTTACAATTACGATATTAATACTGTAATAAAAAAATATAATTTAATGACAATAAAAAATTGTCAATAAAATTATTTTTTGTGACAATTATTTTTGTCTGTATTTATGTCACTAATTTGTAAAATAATATGACAATTTATATTCATCATTAATATACATTAATTTAATGACGAAATCATTTTTCGTCACTTAAAGTATTAGATTTAATGACGACATTAAATATTTTATGACGAAAATTATATTTATTTGTGACGATAATTACGTAACCAATACTTAATGGTTTTAACTAGAAGCAGAGTTTCGTCATTAAAAATGTTTAATTTCGTGACGAATTTTAAATTTGTCATAAAAAATGCCAATTTTTTGTGACGATAAACAATATAATGTGACGAAATATAATTTTATTTGTGACATAATTTTTGTCATGAAAAGTAAGAAATAAAGATGACGATAATTATTTTCGTCACAAAAAATATATTTACGGTGACAAATAACTAAATTGTCACGTAAACTTTTATGTTACGCACCTACTGTTACGTTTTCTATGACGATAAAAATTCGTTACCTTATCTTTTCAGCGACGAAAAATAAATTTTTCATGATAATTTTTTGCGTTATAAAAAGTGTAATTTCTTGTAGTGTAAATTAACATAATATAAATACTTCTTTTTATTATTTACACTTACTATTAGTTATTTCTATTTCACTTGATAAATCACTTAATTACCCATGTTATTATTTACTCAATAACTTAATTAAACTATATATTTAACTCTCTCACTAAACTCTTTAATTTCCTTTAATTTCACCTTAATCACTAATCTTTTCATTTAATTTCATTTATGTCCTTAACTTTTCCATTAATTACCTTTATGTCCTCACAATTACATAAATACCTATTATGTCCCATCTTTTACTTTAATTACACTTATATCCTCGTTTTACACATAATTACCAAAATACCCTTATTTGTTCAATATTTACACTATTAACCTTATTTAATTTACTTAATGACTATTTTACGCTTTTTGCATCAAGTTTCCACTATTTAACTCACAACTTAGCCAAATTACATTTTAGTCCCTAATTTATCACTTTTACACTGTTTCAACATTTTAGCTTCATATTTTAACAAAATTACCATTTTACCCTTTCACTTACACTTTTAACTTATTTTCACCACTTTTTATTAACTTTTTGTAAAATTACCATTTTACCCCTAAACTTTCTATTTACTTCAATTTAGTTCTGTTTTCACTCATATTCACCAATTTTACTATTTTAACTATTTTGATCACATATTTACCAGCATGCCCTTAGTATGGACCCGGTAGAAAATCTATTGACCGGATATGCGGGACATGGGCCCCACAAACCCATTACACTACAAAAAAATCCCAGCAGGACCATTTCCACTGCACTGCACTATATTATACACTGAATTTTACTATACACTACGATAAGCTTTCATTGGCCTATCGATAGTGAGTCGCCATGACTCATACTGCGGTGTGAAATCCCTATGGCTAGCCAATTATATCCTTGACTAAATTTCACTACCAGACAACTACTAAGGGCAATATTTTCTCAAATATTCATATAATTATCACATTATGTCAATATACATATTTCAACATACATCTCATTCTCACATACCACTTCACATACACACTTATTTATCATTGAATAGTCATATTATGCCATTATATTACATGTATTATCAAAATCCACTCATATATTACCACATATACCATTCGGCCAAGGATGTCACTTTTCCTACCATGCACTATAATTTAATTAGTTTAATCACTCTATCACCTTAATTACATGTTAAACATACCTTGTATACCAATTACTTGCCATAAATCACCTTAGAATTCAATAGTTTCCTTAATGTTCAATTCGGCCACACTTAGGTTTTTCATACCACTTTGCTTTAATTTCACCTAATCATATTTATACACTAATTTAAGCCTACTAAACATGAATATCAAGTTAGTTTTAATTAATCACATCATTATCTTATACCTACACTTAGACATAACCTAAAAATTAACACAAATCATAGGAAATATGTAGATTTAGTAACCACAAACCTCAAATCCAAGCTTTATATCACTCTAGGTTTGCTTCTCTTTCCCTTTGGCTTGCGAAAATTCCTCCTCCCTTGGAGAACCTACTATGGCCAAAAATAAAGGTACTCATATCATCAAAACTAAGCTTCAAATGTAAAATCTAACCTCATAAATGTGTTCTACAGCCCCAAAAACCCCTATAGGGACCAATAATCTCAATTAAAAACTCCTAAATCATAAATCCAAAAACTTACCCTAAACCTTGTACACTTGATTTATCCAACTTCCAGTGCTGAAATTGGACTCCAATCACTTCAATATGATAGTAGAGGATCTGAATATTATTTATGAGGTGAAAATTTGGGGAAATATTGATGGAGAAATGAAGAAAATGGAGGAGAGAAGTGAGGAAGATAATTCGGCCTTGAGAGGAAAGAAGAGAGGCGGTGGCTGCTGGATTTCTCTAGAGAAATCCAGCCAATTCCGTCTTTATATAGTCCTTAAATGAACCGAACCGATCCAACCAAGGTGGTCCGACCGATTTAAACCAAAATTTCTATTTTTCGATTCATTTGCACTTTTCCAAAGTATTTATATGTTCCCCTCATTAGTTTCACTTATATCCAATTCCATTGTTCTTAAAACATCAAAAATAGGTTTCCTGCAAATTTTTAGCTCAATCGGAGTCCATTTGTGCACCGGTTCACTTAAATCGGTTCGATTCGACCAATTTTTCTTCTACAGTAAAATACAACTCTAAAACTGTCAAAATTCATAGATAATACTCCCAATGTCTTATTTTACACACTTAACATCTGTTAGGCCATTTTAACCATTACTAACCCCTTGGTTAAATCTCAGTCAAACCTCTGTTCAAATTGAACCGAACCAGAGGCCAACTTCAGAATGACTTTCTAGGGTCAATTTAACTCCGCTTTCAGCTTAATTTTCACTAATAAACTCCTGACGACTCACATATCATTTTTGAAAAATTAAAATTTTTCGGGCGTCGGACAGCTGGGTTTGCTTTAAAGCTACCCCGTTGTCACATATCCCGAAATCACTATACTTTTAACACACTTAACACTAAACTTTGACACTGGCAAACTCACTCCCTACACTGTTCGACACTGCGATTATCATGGTAACACTGAAATTATGAAATGACACTTATAGGCCAGTATTTGGACCATTACAAGAAGTATTCAATCTTTTGCCTCCTTGTCAGCGTCGTCCCCTTCATCATCAGGGAGTATTGCTTGATATGTGTGGTGGGATCTGAGGTGCCATTAAACTTTGGAACATCCGGCATCTTGAAATTCTAAGAGATTAAGTCCTCTCCCTCCAGCTTCTTATCCTTGGGGTTCATCCCTTGCCCCCTTGTCAGCATTCTCGACATTGCTTCAAACTTCTCTTCCATCTTCTTCCAGATGACTTCTCCTGTCTGAGGTGCCTTCCCTCTCACTGATACAGGCTCCTCATACTCATCTTCTTCTAGTTCGTCCTCTATCCTACTAGCTGCACCTCGCCCCAGCACGCGCCAGCTTGCCGATTTTGGCCAGTTTCGCCGAAAATGCGTTTTTTTCACCCAAATCCGGGATTTTGAGTCCAATTTGAACTCTAAATCATTTGTTTTGAGATAATTAAAAATAAAACCTGTTTTTAATGAAAAAAACCTAAGGGGGGAGCCTCCATTATTTTTTTAGATCGTTTTTTGAGAGAATTTCTTTTCTTCTTCTTTTCTTCTTCTTCTTTAATTTCAGATTGTTTTTTTTTAAATTAACAAAGATTAATTGAGATTGAAAAATCAATTTTCAATTCTTAAGCATCCAAATTAATTTGTTTGTTTTCTCCATAAACAAAGGAATTAATTTCACTTCTAAATTATTTTTTTGTGAAATTTTTCAAGGAGATTAATCATCATATTCCTTCTATCAAATCTAAATCTGAGGGTAAATTTTCTGGGCTCCAAATTAATTATTTTTGTTCATGTAAATATTGCTTTCTTGATTTTATTTTTAACATATAATTAACTAATTTATTTTGCTTTGATTGATCTTTTTTGCCATTTAAATATTTATATTAATTGTGATAACATGTAAATAGTTAATTTAATCAAATCAATTTTGCAGCTTTAGTTCCATCATGCTATATTGCTAATTTAATTAAATTGCTTTTTTCCCTTTTCTTTGGATGATGGCCATATGAACAGTGGCCATCTTTGTTTCATTCCACTTTTAATTCTCATGCATTATTCATGTGGGGCCAATTTATTTTGTCCACACACACACATTCATTCATTCTTACCTTTATATATTTTTATCCTTTTTATTTATTTGATTTATTTACTTGATTGGCTTAATTAATATATTTGTTAGTTGGATTCATTTAATTTAATTTGGTTCATTATATTATTTTATGTATTTCATTTAATTTGATTTATTCATTTTTATTTATTTATTATTTATTTTATTTGATTTAATTACTAACCTTAATTTTCTTTTACTTTTTGGCTACAATACTTGTCTTTTTATTTGAGCATTATCCATGGACGAAAATGGAGGATCAAGGAATTAAGAGCCTCATTTTGGTTTGCATATTTAAATTTCGCATTTTTCTTTATTTTGATTTATTTGTCGCATTTGTGTATTTTATGTAAAATTGATTATTTTTATGCACGTTTAATAAAAAATTACTAAAAATATTTGTATTAATGAAACGGGGTTTTTTTCTAATGAAATTGACCAATGTCCTAATTTTGTCTAATAAAATATCACTTTCAAATGGAGAATTAATTTTCATAAAATGGGATCACTCATCCCAATTTTCTCAATCAATGCCCAAAAATAATTCTCCAATTTTTTAAGCTAATAAAGGCATTAATGTTCCTAAACTCTAATAAATGTCCCGATTTATGTATGATGTATTTTCATTCTCTTTGCGTATTTATTAGTTTATTCATTTTGGGCCCTTGTAATTAATTTTTGGGGCAATTCTATTCATTTGTTTATTTATACCTTTTTATTTGGGGGATTGTTCTGTCCCATTTTTTTTACTTGTAATTTATTTATTTTCTGTTTTCTTTATTGCTTTCTAAAATGTTTGAAATGCTCCTTAAAATTATTGTATGATCGCGTGAGATGAGAGACGGAATTTTGATTTCTTAAAAACTCATTTATAAACTTAACCAAAGGCATTAATAAGAGTGAAGTTCCGAACACCTTCTCTGGTTTAAGACTCCCGAGATTAGATGACTTTTCCCAATTTCTTATAAATTAGGTGGCGACTCCAAAATACCTCAAAGGTGCCTAAAGGTTTCATGCGATTAGATGAACCTTCCAATGTTCTATTGGGTGGGGGATTCTAAAATGTCTCGTGTTACCCAAAATCTAGACGCTAACCCTTCTCGGACCCTCAAAGTGGGCCGAGGATCCGGGCCGCGCTCATCACAGTAGACGCCCATGGGGACCTCTTGACCACCTAGGTAGATCTATGATGACTGCAAAACATACCCTGTCAGGATGATGCACGAATGACATATGATGCATAATCGTGCTATGCAGCATCCACAACCACATGCAAGCAGATATACCCTTCCAACCTTATTCCTCCCAAACATGAGGTCGTGCAGTCTCTATCCTAGGTGGGCTTGGTCTATGGGCTAACGGAGAACCCAATGGATGTATGTAGTGCACGGTAGAAAACTGGCAGCATAACCCCCCTTATCTAATGAATGTGCATATGTATGGGTTTTGACCATTGTGTATTTAGGCATTCTGAATAAATCAACATGGGCTTATCGGGGCATGAAAGCCTTTGATTAGGTGACTAATCAAATTATTTGGGTTTGTCCAATACATAATGATCCATACAACAAGCATAGTATTATGGTTCGTACCACCTAGGAAAAGTATCAACTTTCATTACATGAGCTTTGGCTAGGGTGATGATACTTTAGGTCTACCCAAGCATGGTCCCTGCCAACGGGTCTAGCTCATCATGAGTGTAGTGACTGGTCGGATCATTTAATATACCATGATGGTACGAGGCTTGGGCTGGTGATTATCCTTAACACTTCCCTACATTGACTGAACATAGGATCGTGCTTCGGGAATGCACCGGGGCTGATAGAGGGTGTAAACTAGTATAGATCTAAGGCTCTAATGAAATGCAATGTAATTTTGAAAAGGGACAAAATTTTAAATTAAAACTCAATTATATGTTTTAACCAAGGTACTTTCAAAGTGAAGTTTCATTTAAGTGTCCCCAGTGGAGTCGCCACTGTGACGTGCGTCGAACCCTAGGGGCCCTGAATGACCTGCTTTTAGGGTATTCGAGAGAGATTTATAAGACTTGTAAAGATTACAAGGGCGTTTATTTTGGGCAACAAAGAAGTGTTTTGGAGTCGCCACTCAATAAAACATTGGGAAATGTCATCTAATCTCACTCAGCCTAAGACGGTGCATGTGTGTCTAGTTTGGGCAATTAGAGATATTTCAGAATCCTCCTTCCAATAGAACATCAAAAAGATTTATCGAATCTTGTGAAGCCTAAGACGATGCATATATACCTATTTTAGGCAAGCAAGAGATATTTTGGAATTCCATTTCCAATAAAAAATTGGAAAGGTTCATCTAACCTCGTGGAGCTTAAGACAATGCAACTTGGGCCTATTTTGGGCAACAAGAGATATTTTGGAATTCCCTTTCCAATAGAACATTAGAATGGTTCATTTAACCTCATTGAGCGTAAGACCAGAGATGGTTCGGGACTTCCCATTTATTCATACGTTGATTAAATTATAATTGACTTTTTAGGTTAAAGTTTCATTCCATTTTCTCATTCAATTCAATGCAAGAATTTAAAGCCCAGATAAATCATGTAGTGGAAAGCTATAAATAAAGCACAAAATAAACCAAAACGTGATAATTTACAACAAAATTAGGGGCAGAATACAACCGCCATTGTAAATGAATAGGAAATACATAAACATTCATAAAAGTATCCATTTTTGGAGTGAGGATGTTGGCCTCGCATGAATATTTAAAAAAAGAGTAATGTTAACATGCTTATTTAAGAGAAACTCTGGTTATTTGTATAAGTCTTTTGCCAATTTTAACATTAGCAAGCTCAAAAATAATATTTACAAGAAATTAGAATTAAAACTTAAAATAAAAGAAAATAAGGTAAGGAAAATAAACCAATTTGGTGTCCCCGAATCACCCCTGCAAGATCTCCCTTCTCAGCACCCCTTATCTAAAAGACATAGTTAAACTCACAAAAGCAAATAACATGTTAATAAAATAATTAAATCAAACGACAATAGACAGGATTGATAAAAAATAGACAAATAATGAAAAGAGAGGAAATTACCTTAAAAATAAGTGAAAAGAAATTTAAAGGAGAATAAAATGAAATAATAAAGAAAAGGGAAAGGAGGGCCAAGGGACAGCCCAAACCGCGTGAGCAATGGCCGTCCTTGGGCCAACCAACGGGCAGAAGAAGGATTCCGAGATGGCCTGTCGCTCGCTTAAGCGACGGCCGTCAGTGAAGCTTCAACCCGTCAGTCGCCCCTTCTGAAGGCGAATGTCATGTGATCTTTTCCCTTGAATTCTATAAGGATCAATTGGCAATGTGCAATTTCGGGGAATTTTCTATCGTAAAATTGTGTTTTTCGAAATCAAATCAAGAAAAGAAATTTTTTTTTCCTTCTTGATTTTTCGTAGTAATCGTGAATACAAAAGGGTCAGATCAAGCAAAAATGAATTGATTTCGCTTTCCTGGATTCTCCCTATTGAAAAGATTTAATGAAATCTTGTGGAATAAAGAAGAAGAACTATTGGAAATTCCTTCAGTATTTTTGGCTTTTTTAAAAAAAAATATTTTCGACAAATTTTTCTATTGAAAATGAATCTTAGACCCCTATTTATAGACTAAGGAAAAGGATTCAAATCTTTTTAAAATTTAAATTTGAATTTGAAAAAGATTTACAAAATCAAATTAAAACCGCCAGATTTTGGAAGATATATTTGGTGATATTTGGGAAATATTTTGGAAAACAAATCAAATCAAATCCATCAAATCAAATAAAATATTTGAAAACTCTTTTGAAATCCCGTAAAATCCATTCGAACATCCACCTAAAATTGCCGTAGATCGTCGACCGACGGGCGTCGCTCGGCTTACTGACGGGCATCATTAGCAGGGGCAGCCTCGATCATTTTGAGCGATGGGCAGCTATACAAGAAACGGGCACGAGAGACGGCCGTTTCTCGGGCGAGGGGTGGGCCCTCCCATACGATTAACGGGCATCGCTCCTGTGAGGGAAGGTCTTCCTTGGTACGAGCGACGAGCATTGCTCGTGCCAGGGATGGGCGCGAGCAACGGGTACCGCATTGTGCAAGGGACGGCCTTCTTTTGGAGGGAGCAATGGGTCACCCTTTATCGACGGGATACCCATTGGTCAACCCCAACACTAGATTTTTAACCAAAACACTCCTGTTGTCGAAAATCCTTAATCCTTGTGAATTCAAATGGCAAAAATCTACAACCTTCTTCCATTTGCTCGAAAATGGGTACCGATATCTTTATCGGGTAATTCTGATCTGGATTGCCTCTGGACCCGGTGTCTACAACTGTGCATATCATCAGCACACCAAACATGTTACAGATAATTGTAAGACGCTAAGAAATGCAATTCAAGAACTAATTTATTCTGAGCAAATCACAAATCCAGAACAGAAGAGCAACAAGAAGAAATCCAGTTACAATAATGTGCCCCTACCTATTTTTATGATCGAGTTAGGCCTACCCAAGTGGTACAGAAAGATGTATTTGGTGATGAAAACGTTGCTATCACATGCCTTGAGAAGGCAAGTGAAAAAGGGATTCCCATGGCAACGATTGATTGTTGGTCCGCTAGTGAGAGTGGAGATGGAGACGAGGATGAGGATGAAGAATCTGCTAACCTATGGGGTTCAAAGGATGAGAGGAAAGAGATTAGAGCAGTGACCCGAAGTGGAAGGGTAGTTCCGAAAGTAGAAAAGCCATAAGACCTAATAGCGGTACTTGTGGAGAAGGAGCCAGAAGAGGATCAAGTGATGAAGCAACTAAAAAAGACTCCGGCCCAGATATCGATTTGGGATTTGTTGAGGCAATCCCCATCGCATAGACAGAAGTTAGTATAGGCCTTATGCGAGTCCACTATTGCAACCACCATTTCCACAACAGAGCTGTTAGCCATTGTGAAAGGGAGTGCTAGAGAAAATTTGGTTTATTCAAGAGGGCCGTAATCATAACCATCCTTTATATATTAGGGTGCAAATCAATGAAAAGCATACCGCCTGCATTATGGTAGATGACGGTTTTTCCATAAATGTGTGCCCTCTGGTGGCAATGTCAGCTTTTAGACTGAATGAAGATATGTTAAGCAAATCAGATCTTACGATAACCGCCTATGATAACTTCCGAAGGCAAGCATCAGGGACTTTCAGAGCACTAGTAAAGACCGGACCGATTGAGATGGAGGTTGAATTTGTGTTCCTTCTAATTCCAGCCAACTTTTCAGCACTATTAGGCAGACCTTGGTTTCACAAGTTGGGAGGTGTACCACATACCTTGCATCAAATGATAAAGATCCCACATGAGGGACAAGTAGTCATGATCAAAGCCGCTAGAGAAAATCAGGTGTCCATCCTAGAGATTGCAAAATAACCTGTCAACGGTTTTCATGTTGCGGTGGTAAATGGAGAAGATGATATTGCAGGGAGCCCTTAAGCAGTGAATATGCTGAAGAAGATGTCCTTCCTTCCTGGAGCTGGTTTGGGTAAGAACTCCCAGCAGGAAGATCGGAGGGGCTCGGGTATAAAGGCACAATGAGTAAGAAGACAACATATGAGATCCCTCACATTACGGGGAGTTTTGTGCCAGCCACCTCAGTATGTGCTTATGTTGGAGAAGCTGAACCTCAGTGGATAGATGGGAGAGTCGTACCAGTATTCGAGGTTTTCAACTATGTATTCGATTGGGACATTGGATTTATCAAGCTAGTAGAGGGATTTTGGGATGAATAAATCATATCCTAAGGCATTATTTGGGATCGAGATGCACCCGAAGAGATCGTCACTGATAGACTGATGGCTACTCGAGTGAAGGGTAAGGAGAAGGTAGAGGATGAAGCTGCAGGTATGAAGAAACAAGGCAAGGTTTCACCGGAGGTTGTTGAAAAGCCTCCGAAAATTCAAAACAGTACTCAACTGTTGGCTACAACATCTACATAGGTAGATAAAGAAGATAATAGTGAACTAGATTTTCTTTTTGTTCCAGAACTTTTTGATGATGTTTACAATGTTTATGATTCAATTAATAAGATGAAGAATTTTGCTTACTTGTGCGATGTTTCTAATGATTTCACTATGCATAATCATGATCATGACTCATTCATATTTGACATTGATTCAATTGATGCCACTCAATTTAATCTTGAAACTTTGGAAAACCCAAAGGAAATCTTGATAGCATCCAACATAACTCCTGCAGAGAGATTAAAGCTTGAGAGAATCTTAAAAAAATATGAAAAAGTCTTTGCCTGGACCTACGAAGACATGCCAGGAATCAATCGTGAAATCATCGAACATGCCATGCCAACATATCCTAACCATAAACCAGTTAAGCAAAAACTTAGAAGGCTCTGGCTATAATATGCTGAAGAGGTTAAGGAAGAAATTCACAAAAAGATTGAGGCTAAGTTTCTCATAGAAGTTAAATACCTGACTTGGTTGGCCAATGTTGTCCTAGTGGCTAAGAAGAATGGAAAAGTATGTGTATGTGTGGATTATCGGGATTTGAATAAGGCTTATCCAAAAGATGATTTTCCTCTGCCTCACATCGACCTCTTCATGGACAGTGCAGCAGCTTGCATGATGTATAGCTTTGTGGATGGATGTGCTGGGTACAATCAGATCCTCAACAAGATAGCTGATCGGATTAAGACAACCTTCATCACCGAATGGGGTATAGTCGCATATAGGGTAATGCCTTTTGGTTTGAAAAATGCGGGCGCAATATATCAAATGATGGCTACTAGGATCCTCGATCACCTGATTCATAAAGAGGTAGAAGTGTATGTCGATGATATGATGATCAAGTCGGCTACTAGAAAAGGTCATTTTAAGGCTCTAGAAAAGTTCTTTTAAAGGATCAACAAGTACAATGTGCGATTGAACCATAAGAAGTGCATTTTTGGAGTCACCATGGGAAAATTGTTGGGACATGTAGTGAGCCAGAAAGCGATTGAAATCGACCCGGATAAAGTCAAGGCTATTAAAGAGATGCCGATGCCCCAAAAAGAAAAAGATTGCCAAACTCACTTCAATTTGTGGGCCGATCTTTAAGCTGTTCAAGAAAGACCAGCCTATAATATGGAATGATAATTGTTAAAAGGCTTTCGACGCCATTAAGGAATACTTGTTAAACCCCCCAGTTTTGAGACCGCCTTAGCCAGTCAAGCCTTTGATCCTATACTTGGCGATAAAAGATAGTTGGCTTAGGAGGATGAATTCGAAGTAAAATTTGCAGTTTATTATCCTAGTAAGAAGTTTCTTTCTTATGAGACAAATATATCGAAGTCGAAAAGATTTGCTTAGCGGCAATTTGGGCCTCTAAGAAATTAAAATACTACTTCCACTCTTATAAGGTACAAGCCATCACTAAACAAAACCCTCTCAGATACCTTCAAGAAGCACTTTCTTTGCAGAGAAAGATGGGAAGATGATTGATACTGTTGCAAGAATTTAATATCGAATACGTCACTAGGAAGACCATCAAAGGCTGAGCTATAGTAGAATTCCTGGCTGAGCATCCTATCGAGGGGGAACAACTAGAATATAACTTCCTAGACGAGGACATTTTGACCATTGCGGTGCAGGGTTATGTGACGCGTGCCGAATAGGCCCGGGGGAAGGCTCCCCTTTTTGAGACCCGCTTTTAGGGCTCGAGGGATGGTTTGCATCATTCAATCTTGGGTAACACGAGACATTTTGGAATCCCTACCTAATAGAACATTGGGGAAGCTCATCTAGCCCCATGAAACCTTCGGGCACCTTCGAGGTATTTTGGAGTCACCACCCAATTTACAAGAAATTGGAAAAGGTCGTCTAACCTCTATGGTCTAAACTAGAGAGTAGTTCGGAACCCCACTCTTATTAATGTCTTGATTAATTATAAATGAGTTTTTATGTTTAGAAAATTTCATCTCTCATCTCACACGGTTAATACAATTTAATAAAGGCACACTTCAAACATCAAAAAAAGGGTAAATAAAAGCTATAAATAAAGTGGTAAATAAAGCGATAAACACACAAAGCAACATCATTACAAAATAAAAATTGGGACAAATACAATCCCCAAAATGAAAAGAAAAGCTAAACAAAATTGATCCAAAAATAAATAATTACAAGTGCCCACAAGATATATAAACATAAAGTTAAACAATCAAGCAAAATAAATTAAAAGGGGTATGTAGACACCGGGTCCCGAGGCAGCGTAGATCAGGATTACCCAATGATGAAATTAAGTGTGCCGATCTATAGGCAAAAAGAATGAAGTTGGAAGTGACGATTTCCTTGTCGATTTGTTGTTTTAAAATTTAATAAAAATGTATTTCAAAAATATTTCAAAAATATTTTTAAAATTTATTTTGTGATGAAAAAAAGTGAGTTTTTAAATTATAATAAAAAAAAAAATTCTGCACGAGGGACGGGCTGGCCGTCGGTCGTCCCTTCAGGCGGGCAGGCCGTCGGTCGCGCCTCCGCGCCCCTGTTCGTCCGTTTTGCCTATTTTGGCCTTTTTGGCCATAAATTCTTCATTTTAAATGCTTTTTAACTCTTTTTTTTTTTTTGCAAAATTTAATTCAAAAAGCCTTCTATCTTCCAACCCAATAAATTCAGTGGTTTTTTGTAATTATGGGAATTAAATTAATTTAATTTCTTAATTAAAAAATCTGAATTTGAAGGGGAATAAAAAGAGTTTTTTTAGTGGGAATGAGGGGGGATTTTCTTTAGAAAATATTTTTCTTCTTCTTTCTTCTTTCAAGAACAAATTCTCTCAATTTCTAAAGAAATTTCCAGCAATTCTTAAGGCAAAAAATAACTATTTTTGTTCTTGAGAATTTTCTTATTTTCAATCAAATAATTTTCTACTTTGAGACAAACAAATTAATTGTTTGTTCTTGAGAAAAATTCATCTTTCAATATTTTATTTTTCTAATCACATTCTTCAAATCAAGACAAGGAATTGGATCATCTACCTTCATCTCTTCAAGATAAATTTGAGGGTAATTATTCTTGGCTTAATTTCTTAAATTAATTTTAATTTCATTCTTTTGTTTTTATTTATTTAATTAACATATAAATTCTTTTAGTTCTATCATTTTATTCTTTTCTTATTCTTTTAATTGTATTTAATTAATCATCATGTAAATTCTTTTAGATCTATTATTTTTTTTGTTCTTATTTCTTCTTTAATTGTTGATGCTATTATTTTTGTTCATATTATTTTTATTTAATTGTTTATGTTGTTCATGTTGTTCATCTTCTTTTATTTTTATTATTATTATTATTATTATTATTATTATTATTATTATTATTATTATTATTATTATTATTATTATTATTATTATTATCATTGCTTGCATATTTAATTTGATTGTTCATATTCTTTGGATTTATTATTATTATTTATTATCATTACTTGCATGTTTAATTGGATTGTTCATATTCTTTGATATTACCATCATCATTATTATTTGTCATTATTATTATTATTATTGTGATTATTGTTATCATTGGTATTATTATTTTATTAGTTTTGTCTATTGTAATTTATTATTATCATCATCATTATTATTATTCATGTTTTTCATGCATGTTAAATTTTATGAATGTTATTTATGCATGTTAAATGTTAATATGTTAATATGTTTATTTTATTATGCCGTCTAATTAATTTGTCATACATTATGCATGTTGTTTATAGTTATTTTAATTCATTTTTACATGTTATATGTTTAAATCCATTTTTTATTACTAACATTATTTTTATTTGCTTTTATTTCAATACTTATTTTCATGTGTGAGCCTTTTCAATTCCAAGTGGGAGCCCATGGAGATTTAAAGATGCTATTTGGGAGTTAATTAATTTGTCATTTTTATTGTTTCCCATTATTTGTAGTTTATTATTTAATATGTAATTTGTAATAAATTTATTTTTCATGCACGTTAATCAAAAGTCACAAAACTATTTTTATTAAGTTAACTTGGAACTTTCTTTTCCTAATAAAGTGGGACTAATGTCCTAATTTTTATTCAAATAAATTGTCACTTCAAAATTGTTTTCTTTAATTGTGCATGTGAGGACCAATGTCCTCATCTTTAATAAATAACCCGTTTTATGCATGATTTACATTTATTTTACAATGGGGGTTGTATTCCGCCCGTATGCTTACATTTAATGTTTTTTCTTGGTTGACCAACTTGCGCTCTAATTATTGCATTAAAACGTTTGAGAAATGGGATAAAATCTTAAATTCAAAACTCAATTTTAACTTAACCAAGGTATGAATAAATGAGAAGTCCCGAACTATCTCTGGTCTTTGGGCTCAAAGAGGCGAGAGGTTTACCCTCAAAGACACCTCTTGTGTCACGAGACTTTGACGTTAATCCTAGGCTCCTTAGGGCGAGAGGTTTACCTTCCAAGACCCCTTTGGTTGGCCCAAAATGGATACTAAGCGCAGTCTTAGGCTCTCCGAGGTGAGAGAAACTTTCCCAATGTGCTATTGGGTGGCGACTCCATGAAACCTCCTTGTTGCCCAACATAGACGCACTTGCGATTTATTGCAAGCTGTCAGCGGACCCTCAATTGCCCGATCGCCCTCAAGCGGGCGGTCTAAGGGGCGGTCGCGGGGATTCCGGCGCGCGTCATAGGGTAACATGCATAAATTAGAATATTTATTCGGTTTAGGAACATTGGTTCCTTCATGCTCACTTAAAAAGAGATCGAAGAGATGTTTCAGCTAGTTGCTTGAAAACCGAGATGAATTACTCCAATTTTGAGAAAATTAATTCTTCATTTTAATTTGTGACATTTTTGTATTCCTTGGCTTAAATCAAGGATATTGGTTATAATTTATTAATAAAAATCTCGATTTAGTAAAAAAAATATTTTTTGTGATTTTTTTATTTGACACATGCATAAAATAAAATCATTTTATTTACAAATAAACACAATTATACAAATAAGAGATAGGTAAAATCTCACATAAATAACATAGCCTCGTACACATTGAGACCCCTCCATTTGGTTACGAAAACGCTCAAACAAGCAAAGCCACATTTTAAACGCAAATTAAAACAATAATAAAAAATATTAGCGATAATTCTAAAATCAACTAAATAAAAATGAAAATAAGGGAAATAAATACCATAAGGCAAAAAATAATATTTAAACTAAAAAGAAAATGTTATCGCAAAAACGGACACGAAACATGCATCGAACGGGCTAAAATAGAGCCCGAACGGGACAAAGTCGCGCAAAGGGAAACCACAGGGGGTGAGGGGAGGCTTGGGCATGCGGGGCGGCCTCGCACTTGGCTGCTGTGTGGCCACCTCGCGTGCAGGGGAGCCCTCACGCAAGGGGCTGCCTCACGTGCGGAGGCCCGCCTGCGGGGTGGCCTCGTACAGCACTGTCTCATGGTCGCCCGTGACTAGGGGCTGGTGTGCCTAGAGGCCCCTCTCCCGAGTAGTTACCGTGTGGCTGCCTGCGCGAGAGGGGTCGCCTCTTGCGCACAGGTCGTGCCTGCGGGGCGCTCTCTCGTGAGATGGGGAGCATCCCTCCGCATGCACGTGGCAAGGGGCAATGACCCTTACGCGAGCGCGATAGGGGGTAGTGCCCCTTGCTCGGCTGGGGCAGCTCCCCGCCCACGCATTCCTCCCCCAACGAGATGACGCATCCGCACCCTCCATACGCAAACCCAAAAAAAAAAAAAAAACCTTTTTTCCAAAAAATTTTAAAAGCATTTTTAAATAGAACATGATAAGGAGATGATCAATTCCTACTCTCTTGCCTATGAATTGGTCTTTTTTTTCATCATTGGGTAATCCTAATCTTGGACTGCTTCGGGACCCAGTGTCTACAATTGCCCCCAATTTTGGGGAAACTAGCATGTAGGTGCTTAAGTGAGCTAAAATTCAGAGAAAGGAAAGAATCGCATACCTGAGGCAGCAACCTTCCTGCTATTACGAGAAGGAAATCGTCTCTTTAAGTCACCTTCTAGATTGTGGAGCGATTTTCATCCTTCTGTGTTGCACCGAGTCTTCTGAAGACTTTTGAAGTGAGGTACCATCCTCAAACGGCGAGGCACCGAGTTTGCTCCAAACTTACAAAGCGTAGGGGTTGTTCTCCTGAACCGCACCGAGTCTACTTTAGACTTACAAAGTGCAGGTGCCATCCTCAAATGGCAATGCGTCGAGTCCACTCCGCACTTACAAAATGTGGGAATTGTTCTCTTGAACTGCACCAAGTCTACTCCAGACTTACAAAGTGCGGGTGTCATCCTCAAATAGAGATGTGCCGAGTCTGCTCTGGACTTACAAAATGCAGGAATTGTTCTCCGAAACTGCATCGAGTCTGCTCCAGACTTACAAAGTGCGGGTGCCATCCTCAAATGGCGATGCGCCGAGTCCGCTCCGGACTTACAAAATGTGAGAATTGTTCAATTGCATAGCCTCAACTATTTCCTGGATAAAAAAACTCCATTAAATCAATTTATCATGACAATCATTTTGATCATTTACCTTTCACGAAGGTTCAATTGTTGTTATCTCATTATCTCAATTTATTATTTGTGGTTTATCGTTTAATATATATTACTTTTATCTTTACCATGTTAAAAGTTTGCTAAAGAAAAAAGAGAAAAGTAAAGGAGACAAAAAGATCATCAGCATAAAAAATATATCTATTTAGTACAAAAATGAGCAAAGCTAAAAATCATGACAGGTGCTCTCCCTAAATATCAACTACAGATAGTTAGTGGGCTCCTCAGGGTCACTCTCACCTGGTAGGTGCGCTATCAGTACGTCTGGTTCTGCAAAGGCGGCTGGCTGATCAGCTACCTCTACCGGCGGAGATTTATGGATTGGCATCTAGGGCTCCTGAATCATCATACCCAATCGTCCCTCCTGGAAAGGTCGAACCATAGTCTGCACCATCTCATTTAGCTCATAAATACCTACCCCAAATGCTCCGAGGGTCTTGGTATGCCCGGCAATGCAGCTGTGACGCGCGCTGGATCCCCCCGGCCGCCCATGGGACCGCCCGCTTGAGGGCGATCGGGGCATTTGTGGGTCCGTTGATAGCTTGCAATAAATCGCAAGAGCGTCTATGTTGGGCAACAGGGAGGTTTCATGGAGTCGCCACCCAATAGAACATTGGGAAAGTTACTCTCGCCTCGGAGAGCCTAAGACTGCGCGTTGTATCCATTTTGGGCCAACCAGAGAGGTCTTGGAAGGTAAACCTCTCGCCCTAAGGAGCCTAGGATTAGCGCTAAAGTCTCGTGGCACAAAAAGGTGTCTTGGAGGGTAGACCTCTAGCATCTTTTAGCCCAAAGACCAGAGCTGGGTCCGGGATTTCTCATCTATTTCTACCTCGATTAATTTGTGATCAAATTTTAATTATCATTAATTCGCTCTCTCTCCACACGATGCAATTTTAATTTAAAAGCGCAAATATTCACATTGAACGCGATAGGATAAACATATCAAAAATAACATCAAAGGTAAATTACAATAATACCAGGAGCGGAATACAACTCCCATTTAAAAGTGCAAACATACATAAAACCGGGGAATTTATTAATTATGAGGACTTTGGTCCCCGCATGCACAATTAAAGAAAATATTTTGGATGTGATAATTTTATTTGGGATGAAAACTAGGACATTGGTCCCATTTTATTATGAAAAATTTAAATTAATTTAGTAAAACTATTTTTGAGATTTTTATTTAGGTGCGCAGAAGAAAACATTTTATTCAATGAATATATACAAGGAAATTAAAATAAAATGAAAATTAAAAATGTATAAAGAAAATACCAAACCCCGCAACTCCTCCCTCACGTGCATGGGTGCTCAAATGAGAATAAAACAATGATTTGCAACCAAAAATAAAAATAAAAGAAATTAATGTTAGTGATTAAGCCAACGAAATAACATGACATAAAAGATAATATGTACAATGACCATATAACATGCATAAGATACTATAACATGCATAAAAATAATTATGATGCAATTTAGCATGCATAAAATGAGATTAACATCATGGCAAATGCAATTTATTAATAATAAAGGTTAACATGCATGAAAAATTAATGACAATCAATTTTATTACTCATAAAATGTGCATGAATGTGTAACATAAGAACAATAAAACTTAACATGCATAATAAAGTTTAAAGTAATATCTATCATAAAGGCATAAGAAAATAAATTTGAAATTTAACATACATGCAAAATATGAACAATAACATTAATGATAATAATGATACTAGCACCTAATGATAACAATAAACCAGTCTAATAAAAACTTTAATGATATTTAACACATGCAAACATAATAATAATCATGATATAACATAAAGAAATCAAAGATATTGACAAACTAGATTAAACATGCATAATAACATGGACAAAAAATAATTTGACATGAAAATAATATAATAAAATTTAAAAGAATTTACTTATTAAAGATAAAAATAAGAAGAAGAATATGGAGACTAAGAGAATTTACATGTTTAATGTGTTAATTGGAAGCAAAAATAAATGAAATTAACAAGAGAATTAATGAGTAAAACCAAGAATAATTACCCTCAAATTCAGTTTTGAAGAATTGAAGGTAGAAGTCTTGAAGTCTTGAATTCCTTGTCTCTTCCTTGTGAAAATGCTTGGAAAATTGAAGAAAAACTCTAAAAAACAAGTATGTAAAGATTTATTTTTTTCTCTAAATAAAAACCCAAAAAATTCAGTTTTTTGCTCTAAAATGTTCTTAATCCGTTCCCCCATTGTTTCTGAATTTTTTCTAGTGTTTTAACCCTCAAAAACTACCCAAAAACCACCCAAAACCGTCTAAAAATCGTTAAAAATCGAGTGGGGGTCGAAAATGGGCGAAATGGGCGAAGTGGGGGCGAAATCGGCGCCTTAACGCCGAAAATCGGCGTCAAACGTGCGCCTCGCGCACGTTTCCGCGCTGATGCGCGGAGTCTCCGCGCATGACGTGCGCGGAGCTAGCGACGCCCAAGGCGTCGCTCGCGCAGAGCGACCGACGCCTAGGGCGTCGGCCGCGCACGGAAATTCGGGCCGTCGCCTTTCCGTCGCGATTATTTTCCCCTATTTTCCACTTTTTCTATTTTTTTCATTTTTTAATCATTTTTTCACCTTTTTTTTTTATATAAAATACCCTCAACCTAAAACACACTTTTTCTTCTTCAAAATAATTTTAAAAAATATTTTTAAAATACACTTTTTACTCACCGAAAAGACAAGGAAAATCACTTCTGAGCTCCAATCATTTTGCCTATAAGCCAGCATAGCTAAATTTCATCATCGGGTAATGCTGATCAAGGCTACTCGGGACCCGGTGTCTACAGCAGCCACTCACATCGGTGAGCCTAGCATTCGTACTCTCTCACAGGTCTATCACTGACTGCGAGATACCAGGGATCAGTCCTCTCAGCATCTCAACCTCTAGCCTCATTGTGCCGACAGTCTCATCTACCATCTGTAGGGCCTCATCCAACCTCTTTGCAGCTGTTATGTGGGAAGCCCTCATGGACTACTCAAACCGGTCCATATGCTGACCCAAATGACCAAACCCATCATCAATGCGCTAGTCCATCGCTGTAAGTCTATCATCTATGCATTGGCTGTGGGCGGCTAATGCTGCCATCATGTTTGCATGTAGAAACCAGATAAGAATCTCCAAGCTGGACTGTCCTTGCCCTCTACTAGGCTCTTAGGGGGGAACTCGTCGAAGTGGATGCCCCCAAGTGATCTAGACGACTGTAAGGGTGAAACCTCTCATATGCATGGGGGCTTGCGTCCTGCCCGTGCATGATAGGAGGGACGTATGATCATACGGAGGAAGCCATTGAGGTGGTGGAGTGCTTAGTAAAAAATCTACATCCATACCAGTACCAGTGCCACTCTGTAGTGTGTTAGTCTCTACCTCTGGCTGTGGGGGATGCTGCTTATCCTATGGCTGATGGCAATCTCCTCCTTGCACAACAGCTGGAAGTGGGGCTAGGCTATAAAGCCATCTGGTCTCTGCGATCGTGAGTAATTGGTACACTCCGGGTCGACCTGACATCTGCTCAATGCCCATATCTCTGGCAGTCGCTAGATCTACATAAATATCTGCATCCAAAGGTGGCCCGAATACACTAGGGTCATACCCTAGATAGATCAATAACTTGGTGATGACTCCACATAGGCATATCTCCGATGTGGACCCTCATCCCTGTTTGAACAAGCCTGATAATATCTCATGGCTGATATTAAGCTGTGTCCCAATAGCCATGGCCCATAGAGCCCAAATATTCGTGGCATTTATACCCCCTGGACTCCCCATCCGGTCCAAATAACTACTGCCCAAGATCTTCTGGATGTATCGATAGGCCTATGAGACCAATAGTGTGCTCTTCACAATGCTATGGTCATAATGGACCCCTGGTAATGTAATCATCACCTAGCGCTGAGCTATAACACTCCTATATACATGATCACCAACTAGGAGGCCCATAGCTAGTGCAAATAGTCTGTGACTCATGGAGTGCATACCATCTCTGACCCTGAAAGTAACGGTCCCAGTCTGTGTGTCTATCCTCTAGAGCCCCTTGTACTCTGAGGTGGCCAAAAATTCCCTGGTAATCTCAGGGTACGTCTGACAGGCTGGTCGAAAAAACTCTATCCTACATGCCGCCTCTAATAAATCGCTCACCTCCTCCCACATACCCATCTGCTCTAAGAAAGGCCTGGACATGAACCTGCTAGAGGTGAATTGTGCCTGGGTCAGTGTCTCAAATCTGAGCCTGTGAGCATTCCCATCCATCCCAGTGGAGTGATAGCCTCAAGAGCTGGAGCCATGTCTCGTCGTAAAGGCATCCTGATGAAAGATTAACCCATTAGACCACAATAAAGCATATCACATAATATTTTAACATTCATGCCCTATGTTATTTTTTTTAAAAAAAATTGGCAGCATTTTGGCAGAAAAAATCCTAACTTTTGCACTCATAATTCATACAGGGACATACCTTAAACCCCAACATCAAATTCAACAAGCAGGACCATGTTGCACAAAGAGACATGTCATAAGCATTTATTTATAGTGCCAACATTACTTATGTATACATTTTATTGTGAATTTTCTTTCATTTTTAAAATTAATTCCGTGCTAATTTTACAATCTATCAATTATTGCAAATCTCATGCACGTGCGTCATTCATACAAGGTTTATCCATTCTAACACGCATTTACCTAAAAAATATTATTCTAACGTAATGAACTATACCAGATATCAACATGCGTTTGCCTAAAAAAATATTTTTAGCACAAAACTAATAAGCTATGTAAAATATCAACATACATTTGCCTAAAGAAAAAATATTTCTAGCATAAAATAATAAATTGTACAAAATATCAGCTTGCATTTGCCTAAAAAAATATTTCTAGCACAAATAATAATAATAATCTGTACAAAAAATATCAACTTGCATTCGCCTAAAAAAAATATTTCTACCATAAATAATAATAATCTATACAAAAAAACATAATTAAACAACATAAAGCGCTTCGAAACTGACCTGGTAGTCGACGAAAAAAAAAAAAAAAAAATAGATCACTATGTAGGCAATAAAACTAAGGTCGTTTTAGCGTGAATGGCGAGTTAAGACCAAGGAGAAATGGCCAAAAAACCAACCAAAGTAAAAGAAATTAAAAAGGGAGAGGGAAAATGTGAGAGGGGCAACTACGGGGAAGGGTATTTATATCCTTCCCCGAGGGCCGGCCAGCCCGCCCCTTGCCCAAAAAAATATATTTTTTTAGAATTCTTGAATACTCACTGAATGTCCAGGGGTGTCTTTCCGGATAATTTTCATTACCTAATATTTCATGCAAAATTAAAACCCATATGCAGGAGTAAATTATGCGCGTGAATGTACACATGCTATAAAAAATGCGAGCGACAAATTCGTCCGAGCGGCTCAGGTATCGATGCACAATCTCTTTCTCAAGTATATCGACTTGGCAGCCCCTGACAACTCTCGGTGTCATTCATCATTATTTCAAAGGTAGCGCGCCCTTTGTGGATTTTCACGCTAGCTTTTCTTTATGGGAAATGCATCCTTTCGGATTTTCACATAGCCCTATGCCTTATTTTTGCATGAGGAGATCCCAATTCAACTCAACGGCTTTTTGTTTATTATTTATTTTTATTTCTATTTTTTTTTTAAGCTATTGTCAACAGGCTCGATCAACCTAGGTATTTGTCCGGCCAAAAAGCACTCAGAGGATAACCATTAGATCATATGTACTTAATAAAGAATGCTTTTTTTTCCCCTTCTTTTTACAAAAGAACTCAAAAATAATGCAACATGAATTGTGGAATCATGTATATCTCCATATGTTTTCATTACTCATAATCATCATTTGACTAAATTCAAGCAAATACAAGACTATACCTAATTTCGGGACAAATACTGTAAGCGTCCCACTCCTGTTACCAATCGGCCCTATCAGGTTTTCACGATTGATCATTTTCTCTCAGCCTTTAATTTTTGCCCAGGGTGCCTTTTCAGTTTTCACCCTAGCAAGGAGCCCAATTTTAGTAAGGCCACCTTTTTTCAGTTTTTAACCTGCGAGGCATTAACCGGCATTAACCGGGTCTTCAAATTCATTCTCATCGCTGTCTGTTAAAATCCCTACTCCCTTTATTATTAACCTTTTCAGCACAAATGGACCCTCCCAGGCTGGTCTAAATTTTCCCCGGATGTTTAGCACTCCCGGCCTCATCATCTTGAAGACTAGATCCCCTTCTTTCAATAGGTGCTTTCATACCTTCTTGCCAAACGACCGAGCTAGCCTCTTCTGATAAACCTGGTTGTGATAATAAGCTAGCAACCTATTTTTATCCAATGGATTCAACTGCAGTAATCGCTGCTGCGCCCATTCTATCTTTGGAATCCAAGTTTTCATGACTACCCTAAATGATTTCAGCTCGATTTCAACTGGCAAAATCGATCCAGTTCCATATACCAGAGAAAATGGCGTTGCTCCTGTCGCGGTTCTGACGGTGGTTCTATAACCCCAAAGTGCAAAGTGTAGTTTTTCTACCCAGTCTTTATAGCTCTGTATCATCTTGGCCAATATTCTTTTGATGTTCTTATTTACTATTTCAATCGCATAGTTAGCTTGACGTCGGTAAGGAGAAGACTTGTGATGTTGGATTCTATATCTCTGAAGCACCTGTTTAGTTTCTGCTAAAAATTGTTCCCCATTATCAGACACAATGTGGTGCGAGAGGCCATATCTGCATATCAAATTCCGCTCGATGAACCTGGCCATCTCCCTGACATCAATCTTCCAAAAGGATTCAGCTTCTACCCATTTAGTGAAGTAATCAATGGCGACTATAATGAAACTATGCCCGTTAGAAGCTGTAGGACGTATCTCACCTATGATATCTATTCCCCAAGCTGCAAATGGCCATGGAGACGTCAAGTTATGTAGGTCCAAAACCGGCACATGTCTCCAATTTGCATATTGCTGGCATAACTGGCATTGCTTCACATTCTTTGAACAATCTGTGTTTATCGTTAGCCAATAGAATCCTTGGCTCATGATCTTCTTTACTAAAGCTAAGCCATTCATGTGAGCCCTGCAAACTCCGTCATGAACCTCTTGTATAACCCTTTCAGCCTCTTTCTCTATCAAACATCTCAATTGGATACCATCATCTTGCCTCTTATACAAAGTGCCATCTACACTGATGAATTGAGTGGATAACTTTTGAATCATTCTTTGATCTTTCTCGGTGGCTTCTTCTGAAAAAACTGACCTTTCTAAATAATTCTGAATATCGTAGTACCAAGGGTTTCCATCGGGAACCTCAACCTCCATCACCTGCTCGGTTTCAAATTAAGGCTTTTCTGAACTAGAGATCAGAACGGGTCCAGCAGATCAGAATGGGTCCCATAGCAACCCCTGCTGGATTATCCCACATGGATACCAACATCGCGAGAATATCAGCCAATTGATTCTTATCCCTAGGGACGAAGTGAAAATTGCAAGTCTCAAACTGGCTACTTAACATTCTCAAGTACTTCACATAGGGCAACAACCTCTCTTCTTTAACTGACCACTCTCCTCTGATCTAAAGGATTACAAAGGATGAATCTCCGAAGACTTCCGTGGTCTTTGCATCTAGGGCCAGCAGTGCTTCCAACCCGAAGATGCAAGCCTCATATTCAGCTTCATTATTAGTAGCCTTATACCTCAAGTTTTTGGTTAATGGTAGCTTCTCACCATCCGGAGTCGTAAGAATAATCCCTGCTTCTGCCCCTTTACTGTTAACTATGCCGTCAAAAAATAGCTGCCATCCTTGTACTACTATGGCTATGACATCTTCATCTAGGAAATTGTGTTCGAATTGGTCTCCTTCATTAGGATGTTCAGCTAAGAACTCAGCTATAGCTCTTTCCTTGATGGTTTTCCTAGTTACATACTCGATATTGAATTCTTACAACAGTAGCAACCATCTTCCCATCTTTACCAGCAAAGAAGGTGCTTCTTGAACGTATCTGAGCGGGTTATGCTTGGCAATCGCCTATACACTGAATGAATGGAAGTAATGCCATAACTTCTTAGAAGCCCAAATTACCGCCAAGCAGATCTTCTCAACCTCAACATATTTAGTCTCATAAGGTAAGAACTTCTTATTGAGGTAGTACACAACAAACTCCACTCCGAACTCATCTTCCTGAGCCATCATGGTACCCACTGAATTGTCCTTTATGGATAGATACAAGATTAAAGGCTTAGCAGACCGTGGTGGTCTCAATATAGGTTGGTTCAAAAGGTAGTCCTTAATAGTATCGAAAGCTGTCTGGCAATCACTATTCCACTTGACTGGTTGATTCTTCCTGAGAAGTTTGAATATAGGCTCATATACCAAAGCTAGCTTAGCAATGAAACGACTGATGTACTAAAGCTTTCCTAAGAAACTTCTGACTTCTTTCTCCTTTTAAGGTACGGGCATTTCTCTGATTGCTTTAACCTTATCAGGATCCACTTTGATTCCCCTCTGACTCACTATATGCCCCAATAACTTCCCTGAGGTAACTCCAAAGACACATTTCTTAAGGTTGAGGCAAATGTCGTACTTATTGAAACTTCGGAAGAACTTTTTGAAGCCTCAAAGTGATCTTCCCTAGTAGTGGACTTGACCATTATGTCGTCAACATACACTTCAACTTCCTTATGGATCAAGTCCCCTAAAATCTTCATAACCATCCTCTGATAAGTCGCTCCCGTATTCTTTAACCAGAAGGTTATAACCCTACATGCAAACGTACCCCACTCAGTAATGAAGGCAGTCTTAATCCGATCTACTATCTTATTAAGGATCTAATTATACTCGACATACCCATCCACAAAGCTGTACATCATGCAACAGCTGCACTGTCCACTAGTACATCGATATGTGGTAACGGAAAGTCATCCTTCGGGCAAGCCTTGTTTAGATCCCGGTAATCCACACACATCTGTACTTTTCCATCCTTCTTATCTACAGGGACTACATTGGCCAACCATGTTGGGAACTGAATCTCCACTAGAAATTTGGCCTCAATCTGCTTATGGACCTCCTCCTTCACCTTCTATGCCCATTCTGGCCTAAGCCTCCTAAGCTTTTGCTTGACTGGTCTACACTCTGGGTAAGTTGGGATGGCATGCTCAGCGACCTCTTTGTCAATCCCCAGCATGTCCTCATAGGCCCAGGCAAAGACTTTCTCGTATTTTTTTCAGTATTCTCTCAAATTGCACTCTCTCTTCAGGAGTTATGTGGGACGCTATCAGGATTTCCCTTGGGTTTTCCAAAGTCCTGAGATTAAACATAGTCGTATTAGTTGAATTAATGCCAAAAATGAATGCATTATGTTCGTGATCATGCGAAATGAAATCATTAGAGACATCACACAAATAAGCAAAGTCATTCATATTATTGGTGAAACTGGAATTACAAACATTGTCACTATTAAAAAGTTCTGGAATAAAAAGAGAATCTAAATAGTTATCATCTTCATTTCTTACCGACGTAGACGTCGCAGCCGACAGTGCACTATCGTCTTCACCTGGAGGAGGTTCGACGGCTTTCTCAGAAATTATCAAGTCCTAGATCTTCAAATCTGGCTCTAAAGCTTCAATCTCAAATTTCTCCTTCCCCTTTGACTTGATGGCTAGAAGCTTTTCAGTGATGATCTCTTCTGGCTCAAACTTGTCCCAAATGTCACACTAGGTCATGACTTCTTTATCCCAAAAGCCTTTTGCAGGTCTGATAACTCCGACTTCAGAATCAAAAACATCGTTGAAGATCTCGAATCCCGGCATGATCCTACCATCAACCCACTGAGGCTCGGCCTCTCCAGCAAATGGAGGATGCAAGCACAAAGCTCTATAAGATATGAGGAATGCCATCTGACTTCTTCTCCCCCTTGCCATTTCCACTTCCATAACCCAAACCCTTTTGGTCCTTTTGACCCCTTGTGGTGATAACAGACTATTGGCCTTGAGAGTTTCTACCTAAACCAGTCCCCATAAGAAAGTTCATTTTCTTCATCATATTCAGTACTTGGGGACTATCCACTGAGCTCCCCTCTTTCCCTATCACAGATATATGGAAACCATTAAACGGTTGATTAACGATTCCCAAGGCAAAGACTTGGTTTTCCCTTGCCGCTTTGATAGCCACTACCTCCCCCCATGTGGTACCTTGATCATTTGATGGAGAGTAGAGGGCACTCCCCCCAATTTGTGAAACCAAGGCCTTCTTAACAAAGCCGAAAAGTTGGCAGGGATAGGCAACACCACGAACTCTGCCTCTGTCTCAACAGGCCCAATCTTTACTACCATTTTGAAGGTAACCGAGGCTTACCTTTTGGAATTATCATAAGAAGTGAGGGTGAGATCAGACCTACTCAGCATACTCTCATCCAAACCAAAGGCTTGAAGTGCTACCAACGGGCACACATTTATAGACGAGCCATCATCCACCATCACGCAAGTAGTGTGCTTGCCATTCATCTGTGCCCTGATCTATAAGGAACGGTTGTGATTACGACCCTCAACCGGTAAGTTAGAGTCAGAGTATACCAGATTCTCCCTAGAGTTCCCCTTAACCAATTCGAACAGCTCGGATGGTGAAATGGTGGTAGCAATAGTAGACTCGCACAAAGCCTCAACTAGCCTCTGCCTATGCGATGAAGACTGCCACAACAAATCCCAAATAGATATATGAGCTGTGGTCTTCTTCAACTGCTTCTGTATCTGATCCTCTTCCAACTCGACTGGTTCAGGTACTAGTTTTGGTTGCTTCTCCGCTTCTAGACCCACCCGTCCACTCTGGGTCACTGCTCCTATGTTCCCATCCTCTAATTCCCATGGATCAGTAGGCACAATCTCTTCACCCTCTTGCTCATCCTCTTCTCCACTCTCACTAGTGGATCAACAATCAATCATTGCCATGGGCACCCCTTTTTCACTTGCCTCAAGGCCAGTGACAACAATATACTTGTTTCTATACAAGTCTTGTAAAACATACCATTCTGTCAAACTAGACCCAATCATAAAAATAGGAGGCGGAGCTACATTGTATCCTGGCTTCTTCTTACCTTCTCGACATTCAAGATCTGTGATCTGCTTACTGTAGATCAGATCCTGGATCTCATGTCTCAGCCTCGTACAATTATCCGTCATATGCCCGGTATGCTGGTGGTATGCATAGTAGTCATTCTCCTTATTCCTAGGCTGCCTCTAGGTTCTAGCTGGCCTAGGTGCTAAGGGTTATAACTTTCCCTCTTTTTGAAGCTTCTTCAGATCCATGATAGAGATCGGCCTAGGTTCGAAAAGTACCTTTGGCTTGCCCCCATAGCTGAAACCTCAACCGTCTTTCCTATCCTACCAGTGCTGCTAGAGCCAGCTGACCTACCTGCCTTCTGATCGCTATAAACCTTCCTAGCATAGGCTTCACTGCTCGCTTTCTTGGCCATGAATTCACTCTCAGCCTCTATGGCGATATCCTTCAAGGATTCCCAATCCTTGAGACCTTTCATCTTTAGTCCCTCCTTCAGGTATGGACTTGCATTTCGGATAAACAATCAAATATGCTCTGGGGTATTGGGCTTATGCTTCATCTCCATAAGCCTATTCCGCCACCTAGTGAGATCCTCATGGAAGGACTCTCCTGATTTCTGTTGTAACAGCTCTAGGTCCTTCAAGGTGACCTCCATCTAGGTACTATAGTCACACTACTTGAGGAACTCCTCGGTTAATAGATCCCAATCCTCTTTGGTCCTTCTATCCAACCCATGATACCAATCTACCGCGGTTCCAATAAGGCTCAGGAAGAAATACTCTATCTTCTGCTTCCTAGACAAGGTGGTACCCTTCATGACTAGAGAGTACTGCTTAATGTGCGCTGTCGGGTCAAAAGCGTCATCAAATTTGGAAATATCAGGCATCTTGAAATTTTGGGCCACTAGGTCATCCCCATCCAACTCTCTATCCTCAGGGTTCATCCTCCTACCTACTGTCAGCATATGGGTCATGGCCTCAAACTTCTCTTCCATCTTCTGCCACATCGCCTCCTCGACTTTAGGCGCTTTGCCCTTTACTGAGACTGGGTTCTCTTGAAAGAAGTCATCATCAAGATCCTAGGCTCAGCCACTGGTGGGCATAAAATCTTTGAAGGATCCTCTCTAACCGGATCTTATCTCTCTTATCCTACTACAGGAGTAACTGGTGGCTGCCCGATGGGTTGTGTCATCGCAGCAGTCAAATTCCCCATCATGATCATCATCCTATTTTCAAACTCCTCCAGTCTCCTACCCATTTCCTCAGTAATCAATGCGTAGGTCGCATCAAACTCTCTCGAAGGATCAGCCATACAAAATTCTGTTGAAAAGTCTGAAGATAAAGTCTCACTACCCTCTGAAAGTGAATGTAAATCCCGAAGTGATACCCTTCCTGGCAACTCGGAGATAGGATTTATGATAGCTGTCCACTAGAATCCCTAGACCACCCGGATGAATCTATGATGGCTGCATAGCTTACCTTGTCAGAATGATGCATGAATAACGTATATGATGCATGATCGTGAGCCACGCAGCATTTCACAGCCACATACAAGCAAGTAGATTCTTCCAACCTTTTAACTTCCACACACGAGGTTAATTGGTTTCTTCATAGGTGGGCTTAATTCATGGGTCAACAGGGGACCCGAGGAATATGCACAGTGCATGGCAGGAAATCGGCAGCACAACATCTCTCAGAATGTGCATACATATGAGTTTCAGCCATTATGTATTTGGACACTCCAACCAAATTAAGGTGGACCCATCGGGGCATGAAAGCCTTTGATAGAAGACCACTTAATTCATTTGATTTTGATCAATATACGATGGCCCACATGACAAGCATTGTATTATGATTCATTTTACCTAGTGGAAGTATCTATTGTAATTACAAGACCTTTGGTTAGGGTGATGTTACTTTAGGGCTACCAAAGCATGGTCCCTGCCAACGGTCTAGCTCTTCATAAGCATAACGACCAATCGGGTCTCCATTTGATATACCAAAAGGTACTAGGCTTGGGCTGGTGATTATCCTTGATGCTTCCCCATATTGAGTGAACGTAGGATCGTGCTTTGGGAATGCACCGGGGTAAAATAAAGGTCCAAACTAGCATAATTCTAAGGCTCTAGCATGATGCAATGCAATTTTAGAAGAGAGATGGAACTTTAATTTTAAAAACTCAATTTTACATTTTAACCAAGACACTTTCAGAGCAAAGTCACAAAGTCCCCAGTGGAGTCGCTACTGTAACGTGCGCTGAATCGGCCCGAGGGAAGGCTCCACTTTTCGAGGCCCGCTTTTAGGGCTCGAGGGATGGTTTGCGTCATTCAATCTTGGATAACACAAGACATTTTGGAATCCCTACCCAATAGAATATTGGAGAAGTTCATCTAGTCCCATGAAACCTTCTGGCACTTTCGAGGTATTTTGGAGTTGCCACCCAATTTACAAGAAATTGAGAAAGGTCGTCTAATCTCTATAGTCTAAACCAGAGAGTAGTTTGGAGCCCCACTCTTATTAATGTCTTGATTAATTATAAATGAGTTTTTAGGTTTAGAAAATTTCATCTCTCATCTCACGCGGTTAATGCAATTTATTAAAGGCGCACTTCAAGTATCAAAAAAAGGGTAAATAAAAGCTGTAAATAAAGCGGTAAATAAAGCGATAAACACACAAAGCAACATCATTACAAAATAGAAATTGGGACAAATACAATCCCCTAAATGAAAAGAAAAACTAAACAAAATTGCCCCAAAAATAATTAATTACAAGGGCCCACAAGATATATAACCCTAAACTTAAGCGATCAAGCAAAATCAATTAAAAGGGGTAACATGCATAAATTGGAATATTTATTCGGTTTAAAAATATTGATTCCTTCACGCTCACTTAAAAGGGGATTGAAGAGTTATTTCGGCTACTTGCTTGAAAATCGGGACGAATTCCTCCCATTTTGAGAAAATTAACTCTTCATTTTAATTCGTGATATTTTTCCATTCCTTGACTAAAATCAAGGATATTAGTCCTAATTTATTAATAAAAATCCCGATTTAGTCATATAAATATATTTTTTTTATTTGACACGCACATAAAATAAAACCATTTTATTTACATACAAACACGATCATACAAATAATAGATAGGTAAAATCTCACCAAAATAACGTAGCCTCTTACACGTCATGACCCCTCCATTTGGTTGCGAAAACGCTCAAATAAGCAAAACAACATTTTAAACCCAAATTAAAATAACAATCAAAGATATTAGTGATAATTCTAAAATCAACTAAATAAAAAAGAAAATAAGGGAAATAAATACCATAAGCAAAAAATTACATTTAAACTAAAAAGAAAATGTTATCGCAAAAACGGACACAAAACATGCATCGAACGGGCTAAAATCGAGCCAAAACGGGACAAAAGCGCTCGAAGGTACACCACAGGGGGTGAGGGGTGGCCTGGCCATGAGGGGCAGCCAGCCCATCCCTCACCTATTTCCCGCCCCTAAGGAGAAGGGGGTGGAGCAACCTTTGGAAACTCAAGATTTTCCAAAAAATCAAACACTAAAAACTTGATTTTTCACACCCAAATCACACACATTTATCCCTTATCATACCAAAAATAAGATAAAGGTTGAAAAAAAAAAACATATCAAAGAAATATAAATCTCAAATCCGAAAACACATATTCATTAAGTCATTGTTCATGTATTCATTAATACAAGAAAAGTAAAATGAGATAATAAAAATGGGTTCAAGATCCTTTGCCCTCAGAGTTGATAATCTGGAAGCAAGATGTTCTCAATCTGTTTCCCTCGTCAAGATTTGAAATCAAACTTAAAAAGATTAAAAAAAAATCTTAAGTTTTTATCTAAAAAAAAAACTCAAGAACACCAACACTTAAAAATGGTTTTTTTGTTGTTTGATGAGAAACCCAAGCTAGGGGAATTGATTTTCCCTTCCTCAAGTTAAATCCAAAATCAACAAATGTTTTTCTAGATTCAAGAAAATCAAAGAAGGAATTTTTTTTCTCAAGAAAATCTTTGGTCTTTTTTTCAAAGAAAACTCACATTTTTTTCGCAAAGACTCTTCCTCTTTTTGTTTTTCTCTCTCCCCCTCTGATATAATACTCCCAAATATCATAAAAACTACAAAATTGTGTTTTTTCTAGTCCAATTTGGACTGTAGCTTCCCCACATCCTGCAAAATCCCATTTCGAAAGGAGGGATAGTGCTTTAAAAGGAGGGACAGCGATAGGGGTGGCCTACCAAGGGCGGCCAGCGTGCAGGGGTGGCCTTGCGTGATACTGCTGTGTGGCTGCCCGCACGCAGGGGCGCCCTCGTGCGAGCAGGCCGTACCTGCAGGCCAGCATCTTACGTGGCTGCCATATGGCCGCCTCACACGCATGGGCACCCTTACGCGAGGGGCGGCCTTGTGCCTGCGTGCAAGGGGGCCCTCACGCAAGGGGCGGCCTCACACGTACAGGGGTGGCCTCTTGCATTCGTGCTGCGCCTGCAGGGTGCTCTGCCGTGCGAGGGGGAGTGCCCCTCGCGCACGCGTGGTGTAGGGTTTGCTCCCCTCCCACGCGTTCCTGCACCGGCGAGACGACGCGTGTGCGCCCTCCGCATGCAAACCCAAAAAAAACCTTTTTTTCAAAAAATTTTAAAAGCATTTTGAAACAGAACTTGACAAGGAGACGATTAATTCCTACTTTCTTACCCATGAATCGGTCTTTATTTCCATCATTGGATAATCCTGATCTTGGATCGCCTCGGGACCCGGTGTCTACAAGTTAGCAGTTGCATTTTGATGGAGCAGTTAACAGTAAGGGGGCAGAAGTTGGGATCATTCTCACAACTCCGGATAGCGAAAAACTTCCATTAGCCAAGAAGTTAAGGTATAGGACAACTAATAATGAAGCTGAGTACAAAACTTGTACTTTTGGATTGGAGGCATTATTGGTCTTGGGGGCAAAGAATGCAAAAGATTTCGGGGATTTGTCATTGGTAATCTGTAGACATCGGGTCCCGAGATAGCTCAGATCAGTGTTACCCAATAATGAAACTAAGTGTCTATTCATAGGCAAAAAAAAAAGTTGGAAGTGATAGTTTTTTTGTCAAAATTATTTTTTTAAAATAAATAAAAAATATATATCTTAAAAATAAAAAATAAAAAAGGGGAGTTGGAAGTGATATTACTTTTTGTCAAAATTGTTCTTAAAAAACAAAATTTCGGCCAACGGCGCGTGTTAGCGCGCATCGTGTGAGGCCGCCCCTTGCGCCCCCCGTAGCGTGCAGGCATCGTTCGTGCGCGCAACCCGCCCCTCATAGCTCGGACATGGACATCGCCTACCTATGCGCATCGCGCACGTGCCCGACGGGCGTCCCTCGTCAGGCATGCTCGTCGGTAGCCCCCTAGCTACCGCAAATACGTTTGTTCGCAGAAAAAGTGATTGTTTGGCCAAAAATTTATTTTCCCCCATTTTTTGTGATTTTAAACGTTTTTTTTCATATTTAAAATTTAAAAAATGAATATTTTCATTGAATTAAGGATTTCTTCCTTAATTAATTAGGTTTTTATTTTTTTATGATATAAATAGAAAAATTTAAGAGTTTTTTAGGGAGAATTCTTTTTGGGAGGAAAAGAAAATTCTGATTTTTTTTATTTCTTTTCCTTCTTCTTCTTCTTCTTTTTCAATAGGATTTCTTCTAAAAATTTTAGATTAAATTTTATTGATGAAGGATTGATTTTGAGACAAAAAAAACAATTATTTGATCTTAAAATTCAATTTTCTCACTTGTTTTTTTTCTTTATTTTTTTCTTCAATTAAATTTCTTCTAAAGATTTTACATTGATTTTTTGATGAAAAAATTGATTTTAAGACAAAGAAAATAATTATTTTCTCTTAAAATCCAATTTTTTTTATTTGATCTTTTATAACAAGTTTTTACAATATTTTTTCCTTTCTAAAAAAAAGTTTTTATTTATTTTTTTTCTTTTTCTAATTTAATTTCTTTTGCGAATCTTAACAAGGAAAATCAATCATCTTTATTCATTCTATCAAATCCAAATTCTGAGGGTAAAAATCCTTGGCTTGATCTCATATTTTTATTTTATTTTATTTTATTTATTTTTTGTATTACTTTTATTTCTTATTTATAATCAATAAATCCGCATGTAGATTTTTAGATCGATTATTTATTAATTTATTTATTTTATGTGATTTTAGTCATAAATTTAACATTTTTTTATTTTGTTTTCTTTATTCTTCCTTTTACTTGATTGTTCATCTTTTATTGTTATTATTATTATTATTATTATTATTATTATTATTATTATTATTATTATTATTATTATTACTATTACTACTAGTACTATTGTTATTGTTATTGTTATTGTTATTGTTGTTATTGTTGTTGTTGTTGTTGTTGTTGTTATTATTATTATTATTATTTATGTTTTTATTTATATTAATTTGTTAATATGCTAATTTATTTGTTTCATTGTGTCATTTAATTTATTTGTCATCCATAATGCATTTATTTATTTATTTTAATTTATTATTTATTATTTTATGTGTTAAATTGATTTTCTTGATTTAATTACTAACATTAATTTTATTTGTATTTATTTTTGATTTCAATACTTGTCTTTTTGTGTTTAAGCGCACTTGGAATCGAAGAAGGAGATCCAGCAGATTTATTATTTTTATTGTATTTATTATTTTTCCTTTATTTTCCTTTTTAATTTATTTTTCATGTAATTAGTAATAAAATCATTTATTTGATGCACATTTAATTAAAAATCACAAAAATATTTTTATTAATAAATTAAATTTTCCGAATAAAATAGGACCAATGTCCTAATTTCAGCCAAGGAAATGTCATTCTTAAAAAGAGAATTAACTTTCATAAAATGGGATCACTTATCCCGGTTCTTAAAAATAATTCTCTATTTTTAAGTGTGTATGAAGGAACCAACGTTTTTACTCCAAATAAATATCCCGATTTATGTATGCTTGTTTATTTATATGATTTTATCATTTATTTATTTTAATTTTACATTTTGGGAGATTGTATTTTTGTCTAAATTTTATCTTTTAATTTATTTTTGTAATTTATTTCATTTATCGCTTTTTTATCGCTTTCTTCAATGCTTGATGTGCGCTTAGATTAATTTCCATAACTTGTGAGAAAAGAGATGAAAATTTAATTGTTAAATGATCACTTACAATTTAACCAAGTGTCACACGCCGGAACCTGCTTATGTGTTTTCTGGAGGCCTGCTTTTAGGGTTCGAGAGGGTTCGCGTCTAGATCTATGGTAACATGCGATATTTTCGAATCCCTTCCCAATAGAACATTGGGAAAGTTCATCTAATCCCATAAAACCTTTAGGCACTTTTGAGATATTTTGGAGTTGCCGTCCAATTTACAAGAAATTGAAAAAGTTCGTCTAAACTCGGAGGTCTAAACTAGAGAGTGGTTCGAAATTTCACTTTTATTAATCCCTTGGATGAATTATAAGTGAGTTTTTAACAATTAATTTTCCATCCCTTCTCTCACATATCATGCAATTAATTTAAGTGCACATTCAAATAACAAGAAAAGCGGTAAAAATAAATAAACAGAAATAAAAATAAATTACAATATGAAATTGGGACAAAAAATATAATCCCCCAGGATATGTTTACCCTTAGAATTCGGATTTGATAGAATGAGGGAAGATGATTGATTTTCCTTGTTTAGATTCGTGAAAATTGAATTAAGATGATAAAAGTCTAAACTTTTTGTTTAAAAAGAAAAAGTGTAAAAAGATTGTTAAAAGAAAAAATTATGGAAAAAATTCTAATCTCAAGAACAAAAAATTATTTTCTTTGTCTCAAGAATGATTTTTTATTAAAAATAAAAGAAAACCTTCAAAAATCTCTTTGAAGAAGTTTAATTGAAAAAGAAAAAAATTAAAAAAAGAAACAAGTGAGAAAATTGAATTTTAAGAGCAAAAAATTATTTTCTTCATCTCAAAATCAATTTTTCATTAATAAAATTCAATCTAAAATCTTTAGAAGAAATTTTACTAAAGTAAAAGAAGAAAAAGAATTGGTGAAGAAGAACAAAAAATGCAAAACTAAAAAAAAGAAAAGAAAATTGCCCAAAAAAGTTCTCTCTAAAAAAACTCTTAAGTTTTTTCTATTTATATCATCAAAAAAGGAAAACCTAATTAATTAAGAAAGAAATCTTTAATTAAATCCAAATATTTATTTTTTAATGTAATGGCCTGAATACTGGTATAAAATTGTTAAGTAAGTTCTGTAGGTTTTATAGTGTAAATTATAGATAAAAATATCAATGATTAGGTCCTAAAAGACAGTAGAGAAGAAATGTTAAACGTGCTCAGGTTAAAAAAGCCCCTGATGGGTGACCTCCCGGGGAGTCTGTAGAGAAAAATAGTTTTTTGAAATATTGAAAAATACAAGTTATAAGGAGTCTGATGGTATAATTTGGAGTGAAAATGAGGTTAAATAGGTCCCTGAAAGTCAAACTGAAGAAAATCCTCTGTTTCGATTCAAATAGTAACTAGATTTGGCCGAGTCTTTAGAGTTAGTAAATGATCTTTGAAAAGTTATTTAAAGGCACAGTTAGACTCAGGATAGTGTGTAGAACAATTTGGTGGTGAAAAAGTAATTTTATAGTGACACTAAAAAATGAATAAATCGGACCGGTTCGGACCCGTTCAATTGAACTATACTGAATAAGGACTCTGAATGAGATGGAACGAAGGTTAAATGAGTTATTAAGAGTAAAATTAAGGTCAAGAATGAAAAGTGAACAAAATCGGTTCAACCAGTGAACCAGACCGGTCGGACCAGTTGACCTTGATTTGAGGTCAAATAGGTCCCCGAAAGTCAAACTGAAAAAAATCTTCTGTTTCGATTCAAATAGTAACTAGATTTGACCAAAATTTGACCGAGTCTTTAAAGTTAGTAAATTATCTTTGAAAAGTTATTTAAAGGCACAGTTAGACTCAAGATAGTGTGTAGAACAATTTGGTGGTGAAAAAGTAATTTTATAATGACACTGAAAAATGAATGAATCGGACCGGTTTGGACCCGTTCAATTGAACTAGACTGAATAAGGACTCTGAATGAGATGGAATGAAGGTTAAATGAGTTATTAAGAGTAAAATTAAGGTCAAGAATGAAAAGTGAACAAAACCGGTTCAACCAGTGAACCAAACCGATCAGACCAGTTGACTTTGATTTGACTAGTTTGATCGGACCCTAAATGGAGTTATGGACCTCAGCAAAATTATCTGAAAGCATAGATTTTCTTGAAATATTATGGAGAATAAAATAGTAATGAAAAATAAATTTTACGGTGAGATAGAAAATTGAGTTATCGAACCGGTAAGAAATTATCGGATTAATAAACGGTTTCAGATTGAGATGAAATTTTATATGGAGGCTAAATCATATATTTTAAGAATTATGGAATTGATTTTGAGTGAAATTAAATTTGGGAAGTGAGGAAAATTATTTTTGGTTGGAAAATGGGCTTAAATTACTTAAATGGGCTTTGGGTTTGGCCCAATTGATTGGCCCATGACTTGGCCTATTAAGAGAGGCTATATAAAGGCTGGAATATCAGATTTCTCTAGTGAAATCAACAGAATTCTAGCAGCTCCTCTTCCTCTCCCTTTGGCCGAATTGCATACTTCTCCTCTCCACCAAATTTTCTCCTCTTCTCTTCAAATCTTTCCCTAAATCTAAGCCTCTTAGACAAAGTTCAGCTCCTCTACAACATGGTGATGGTGATTGGAGTCCATTTGGTGGATTAGAAGTGGGAAAAAGTAAGTGACAAAGGTTATGTCCCAAAAATGAGGTAAGTGATTTAGGGTTCTATAATTTGATTTAAAGGTTCCAATAGGTATTTTAAGGTATGTAGAGTATGTTTATGATGTTATATTGAATTTAGAAGCAAAGAAAATGATGGTTTTATATCCTTGAAGATTCGGCCACTTAAGGAATTTTTATGGAGAAAGGTGTTTCAAAGGATTAAGGCATGGATAAGGGAGTTCTAAGCATAGAAAGCAAGGATCTAAGGTTAGTGGATACAATATCCTTCTTTTTCCATTGAAAAAGTATGATTTTAAGTTATGTTCATATTGTATGTATGTGATTTATGCATGTTTAATTGAAACAAATTTGATAGACATGTTTAGGAAGGCTAAAAATGAGATTTTGAATGATTAAAATTGAAAGAAATAAATCATATACCATAGACACTTTATAGGCCGAATGATATACCTTAGTATACAAGGGATACTTTAGTGATTAATGCAAATGAATGGTATATTTGTGATAAATAACATGTAATCTAGATAAATTAATGATTAATTGAAGAAAAATGAATATTGATAAAGGATTAAGTAAATGGTTGAATTGTTAAGTGTATGTTCTTAAGGTATAAATGGATATTTAAGGGATAATAACTATGTAATCATGATGAATAATATGTAATCTAGTTAAATGAATGAATAAAGGAATAAAATTAATTATTGATGAAGAAATGAAGTCTTGGTCGAATTGAATAATAAGGAAAGTAATGAATTCCTTTAGCGATTTAAGCATATAAATGGCATATTTGAAGTGTGTATCATGTAATTTAGTTAAGTGAGTGATTAATGGAATGGAAAATAACTTTTAATGAAGATTTAATGGTTAGGCCGAATGGTGATCAATGGAATATCTAAAAGTATTTTGATAAATTGATAAGTGAAATGGCATGAAATGTGTATATAATAACAATTGAGTGTATATTAATTTTATTGGAATTAATGGATTTAATTTGAACATATTTTGGTATGTTAACCTATTATGTGAAAAGTGAAAATATGGTTACATGTTATGAAAATTATGAAGTATGTTATAATTAGTGTTAAAATAATTAAATATAAGAAATGGAAGTGAATTATAAGTGATAAGTAAATTTTAAAGTGAAGTGTTGTAACACCCCGCCATCCCCGTTGGAAGGATACCGGAGTGCCACGCGAGCAAACACATAAACGAATCCAAAAACATACTAATAAATAAAATAAAAGATGAGATGTAAAGAAACTTTTAATCATATAATAGTAAATCCTTTTACATATAGCATATCAATGACAATTTACAAAAAGGGCTCGTAAGCAAATACATATACAAAAATAATATTTGTTCCTTTACAAAAGATTCACTTCGCTATACACAAGCCATGTACAAAAATTACAGCGGAAGACTCTAAAATAACTTCATCCAAAAAGACTTCTAGTGGCCGACCTGCAGATATCAGACTCCAATCCAAACTCGCCACCTGCACGGGAAAAGAGCCCGTGCTAAGCGATAACGCTTAGTGGGGAGGAACAAAACAAACGAACAATATGCATATACAATATTTATGACAATACAATAATCTAATAATTCAAAATCAAAGGCATTAAAATTACATGTAAACATATCTCCAAAATCTTTACTTGACATGCATAATTATATAGACACGACAAGTAATTAAGTACTCAATTCATAATTTTCATCATTCCAAGTATACAGATACAAGGTGCAAACTATAAGGTTATGCAAGAATTCATGTGCATCATATACTTGTAATCATGTCAAAAATACATCTCAACATATGCAACACATTTAAACATATAGCCTGATTAGTCTAAAATACTCTCTAGAAGTGGATGCGGTCAAATGGACACAGTATCCCAAGCATATAGAGACATGAGTCTCAAACATGTACTTTTCATATAGAGACCGAAGTCTCGCATTAAATCCATATAGACCAAACATGGTCGAAACAAGGATCCAAACGGACCCACGTAAAACGTTTTACCATATAGCAGCTGCACACACACTCTGACCTAAGTAAGCGCTTACTTATCCACTACTATGACTATTCAGGCTTAAAACACAACTCAATAATTCATGTATCAATATGATATTAAGAAAAATTAAATACGAATTTATAATCCATGTATACTTGTATATTGATCAAATTCAGAAACATATGAATATATATATATATCGCAAACAGGAGTTAATAAGAACATATAATTCACGTTGAAATAATCCATGTTCATATAAATTACAAATATTTAAATCATGTATATTAATTACTAATCATGAACACAAATCTCATAATTAATCAATTATTAAATTAAAGAACAGATTTGAACTTGATCTATATTCAAACAGTGGAAAACCCAATGTACAGAAGCTTAAAATTTTGCTTTTAGAAAATCCTTTAAACAGAAGTTAAAATTATGCCTTTAGGAAAACAGGGCAACAGGAGGAAGGCCGGTCACGAGTCACCCAAACAGTGGTGTCTCGTGACACTGGCTTCACGAGAGTGCCAGGAAAAACAAAGGCAGTCACGAGCCGTGACCTACCGTCACGCCTCGTGACGCCTGAGAGGAGAGGGGAAGGTCATGAGATCTTGTCTCGTGACACGCAGGGAAGGGGAAAGGTCACGTGGCGTGACTCTCCGTCACGTCTCGTGACTTCCCAGGGAAGGGAGATCACGGCGTGATGCTCCATCACGTCACGTGACCTTCTTCAGGGAAGAGGGTCACGGCGTGATGCTCCATCACGTCTCGTGATCTTTTTCTCACAAACAGCTTCTCCTTCTCAAAACTTCAGAATTTCCAGAAAACAGAAAACATTAAAACCAGGAAATCGTGAAAACATAGTACATTCAAAACTCAAAAACCCCATTTTATCTAAAACCATTTTTCATGCAATCATATTCGAATACGTACCTTCAAGTCTCCAGAGTACATTTATAGAAATTTTAATACAATTTATCCCATTTTACAATCAAAACAGAAGCAATGCCAGAACATTAACTTTCCAGGAATCCACATTCATACTCATGCAATTACATCTCATTGACAAACTCTATGTTACTCTTTTCTACAGAAATCATATATACACATCACATTGCTCATGCATTTTACTAAACAACATACATAGCTAACATTAACAACATACAACAAACAGGATCCAAGATTAAGAAAGAACAGACACTCCCAAACCTATTACTGAATTCCAAAAATATCCACTGCACTTTCAATCCACAATCTTCCCTTTTCCCTTCTCTATCCTCTTAACTTCAGATGCTTGCATACAGATAAAACCATAGTCATTAACCCAAGAATAGAATCTTATAAACCTTAAGAATAAGAAGAACCACACGAAATCTGACAGCCACTTACCTTCTGAAGCTTCAAAGCTTAAAACCTAAACTCAATACAGATGAACACATACATGCAAACAGAAAGGAGAAATCGAGAAAGAAGAGATTAAGAGTGGTTAATGTGAGAGAGAGAGAGAGCAAAAGGGAGAACTCCACGCCTCTTGTTTCCCAGGAAGCTAAGAATTTCTCAGACTTCTCTTTTCTCTCACCCACATACACACACTCACTCTCCACCTGGCACACATGCACGGTTCACAAACCCACTTATTACCCTTTTACCAAATAGTCCTTGACAAATTACTTTCTCCTCACTAAACTAAACATTTGCAATTAATACTTTTTATTTCCTTGCAATCAAGTCCTCTTTCCTCTTGTATAAATACCCAATTGCCCTTAAATGTCCAATTAAAATTGCTAAATCCAATTAGGCCACTTATGGGGTGTGACAAGTGTATTTGATGGCCGAATGGTACATGTTGACATATTATGTGATTTAAGTAAAATTTTAATGATAATTGCCCTTAGTAGTAGCCTGGTAGTGAAATCTGGTTTAGGATATAATTGGCTAACCATAGGGATTCCACACCGTGGCACGAGTCATGACGACTCGCTATGACGATTTATCACAGTGTATAATGCTTAAAAGTGATTAGCGTAGTGTAGTGCAGTGACGAATGGTCCTATTGGGGTCATTCTATAGTGTAGTGGATTTGTGGGATCCATGTCCCGCATGTCCGGTCAGTAGATTTTCTATCGGGTGTATATTAGGGGCATAATGGTAATTATGCATTAAAATTGATTAAAATAGTGATAATTAAAAAAAATTGAAAATGGGACTAAATTGAAAGAAAGAGAAAAATTAGGGGTAAAAAGGTAATTTACACCTAATAGATAAGAATGGAGTAAGTTAGGTAAAAAGTGTAATCAAAGGGTAATAATGTAAATAAATGAAAATGTAGGGATAAAATAGTAATTTGGGGTAAAAGTGGTAAAATAGGGACTAAAATGTAATTTTATAGGCTATATAATGATTAAGGAGTAAATTGAGTATAAACCAGGGCATTTTGGTCATTAAGAGAAAATAAGGGACATAGTTGTAATTATTGAAAAGATGAGGACATAAATGGTATTAGTGTAAAAGTTAGGGACGCAATTGGAATTATTGAAAAAGAAGGGACATAGATGGAATTATTGAAAAAGTAGGGATGTATATGAAATTATTGAAAAAGATGGGGACATAATTGAAATTGTTAAGGACCTAAATGGAATTCTACAAATGAATAGCAATTTAAAGGATCTAAGTGTAATTATTGACTAATGTAAGTATTTAAGTGGATAAATGATTTAAATGAGTGGTTTAGGGACTAAAATGTGAAATTGTAAGTTAATAATAATTTAAAAGTGAAATTAAGAATAACTAGTGGCATAATGGTAATTATAGTGAAATTGAATGGTAAAATTGAAATATAAGGAATAAAATGTAAATTGGTTTAAAGATGATAGTGTAAGGATTAAATGGTAATTTATAGGTCAAGTAATAAATAAATGCGAGAATAAAATTATTAGGTGGAAATTTTGTAAATACGAGACAATTAAGGATAAGATCATAAATTGATAAAAGTTTAAGGACCTAATTGTAAATTTACAATAGTAAGTCTAATTAAGGAAATAAAGTGTAATTAACTAATAATATAGGTATTAATCGCATAATTGATAATTAGTGAATGAATAATCAAGAATTATAGAATATTATAGTATGAATAATTATTAGATGTATAATGGTTTTAATTGATTGATAAATGTATGATAATTATGGATGTGTGTGTAACTAAATTAAGTGTAAGGTAATGATGTAATTGTAAATAAGTGGAAAAGGAGGGACTTAAATGTAATTGATCATAATAAGGTTAATATTAGGACTTAAATGTAAATTGATCAGGAAATGGACTATTAAGTGAAATTATGAGAACAATGATTTGGTCATATATTGGTAAATGTAGAGAACTAAATTATAATTAGTTATAGTAAGATTCTTAAAAGGACCTTAGTAAATTAAATTATAGTGCATGGTTATAGAATGAAGGTTCAGAAAGGACTGATTAAATTGATTGTGTAATTTGTTAAATTAAAACGTTAAAAGTGTTTAATTAAATATCATGGGAAATAATAAATATAACAGTAATAGTAATAGATTGTAATGTGATTATTAGGATAGAGTTAATATAAAAGAAAATAATGGAAACATTATAATGTTAATTATATAAATGTAATTGAGAAGGAATTTATGTATTTATAATGAAATTACAAGAATAACATTAATGTAAAATGTGGGTTAAGGTAATTGTTAAGATAAATATAAAAATTATATTATTGATTAATGGATATGGAATTACTAGAATAAATGTTAAAATTAATGACAATGTCAGTAATAATAAAATAACATTGATTGAGAGAGAAATAAGAAAATAATGATAGAATAATAAGTGTCCAGATAAGCCAGTAATTGAATTTTAGTATTAACCATTTAAGGGTATAATATGACTTGCAATTGGTTAAAATTAGGTAATACAGTGAAAGATTTGATAATATGAAAAATATTAATGCAAAGATTTGATAAAGATTTAGTGTAATACAAGAAGAGTAAAGGGAGTGTTAAGGACATAAAGAAAGTAGTAATATTAAATCAGTGTCGTTAATATCAAAAATAATGAGCATTCTAATAAATGATTAGTAAACAATAGAGTGTCCGAATATAGATTGCAATTAAGTACATAAGTTAAGGAAATAAAAGAAGGAATCCAAAAGTTATAGACATAGATAAAATAATAAAAAAAATTGTTAGTAAAATTGATTATTAATTGTTAGACCGAATGCAAAGTACAATTGTTAAGATTATTAGTGCCCATAATAAAGATAATGATAATAGAAATAAACAGGATAAAGTAATTGATAAGGAGTAGTTACAAAAAAAAAAAAGAAGCAAATGAATACAATTATAAGATAATTACAAAATTGTCATTATAACTAGTCCTTAGATTAATAGACGGAATGTAATGATAATACATTATAAAAGTTAATAGTGTAAATGATAGTGATATTGATAGATTCAATAATAATGATAAATATATTTGCAGTATTAATGATAAAGGGAAAATATAAATAGTTATAGTAAAAGTATGTCATAACCGTCTAAAAGATTCAGAAATTAATGTTCCCGTAATCGGAATAAGGAAAAATGTTTGTATGTGCGTGCATGTGTATTAGTGTGGAAATTTTAGGATATCTATCCACCACTGGATATTTTTAATGCTCAGTGCGCAAAGTGTTATTGCGCGCATGTTGTGATAGATTTTGACGTGGCCGAAGATGTAGTGACGACAGCAAGGATGAATGGATTGACATGGCATGTATACGACCGCAGTAGGGAGAAGCAATGAATTATGGTATAAGTATTTGATGTGTATGTTAATGTACTGTTAAATTATATATGTATGTTTATGATTGTTATTGTTGTAAAAAAAAAGTATTAAAAAAATTTCTCTAGAACTATCGATTGGATTGTAGTGTTTATCAGTGCAGTGTTGTGACATTAGGTATCCGTATCATTTACGGGTATAAGAGTGTTATATTTAAATTTCAAAAATGGAAAAAACCATTAAAATCCCGAAAAAATGGGGAAAAATCAATTTGGGAAAAAAAATCATGTTTTCGGTGGAAAAAACATGTCTGTGGCAGCTGAGGGCCGACCAATGGGCGTGTCTGGTGAGGGATGCCCGTCCGGCGCTCATGGGATGCGCGTAGGCGGGCGACGGCCCAGTGCGTGTTACACCGGGCGCACACAGGCAAGGTCCGCCTGCGCCAACGGTTTATTTTTTTTAAGAACAATTTTGACAAAAATCATAATCACTTTCAACTCCCCTTTTTTATTTTTTATTTTTAAAATATATATATATTTTTTATTTATTTTTTTAAAAAATAATTTTGATAAGTAAACTATCACTTTCACCATACGTAGGAGAACTCATCAAAAAAGGGAATGAGAACCCGTATGGACAAGGGTGTCACCAAACAAAGCAAAACAATAAACATATACAAAATATATGAATAACAACGGAAATCAAAACTTTCAAAGCTCTAAGATCATTCATTGATACCAAAAGGGTCATTACAAAATATTCTTTCCATAAACTGATATTACAAAATTCATCTTCCAGAATACATAGCGGAAGTAATACAAAAGAATAAATACAATGAGAGTCCAAAAGATTATGAAAAGAAACTTAATTACAAAACTAAGTTCTAACACTTCAATCCTTCTGTGTTGGCTGGACCTGCGGAAAATCTCCCAAAAACTCAAAACCTTTCGCACCTGCACGGATGAAACACCCGTGCTAACCGATAACGCTCAGTGGGAAAAACACACAATAACATGAACGGCCATTCACAATGGTCGTTAAGGCAAAACACATACAAAAATGGCACATGCTCATACCACATATAACTAAATCATAGCTTAATCACATTCAATTGTATTCAAAAGCTCATAATCAATTCTCATATCAAACTGATTTCACATGCTTATAATCACGACAAAATGCCTGCTGACTCACAATAGTGGATAACGAGTGAACACATTAGGGGCACCCGAGGGTACAATCGAAAAGCAACATCTTTAACTTCTCATTCAAAACATTTTTACATTGGGGGATCTTAAACAAGATCCGAACACATTAAGCATCGCGAGGATCCAAACAGGGACCTGATCAGGGTCCATAACACATTGGGGCTGTAGCTACTGAACTCTATTAGGCATGCTTAACTATCCACTAATTTGACTCTTGCAGGCTATGCATAATTCATCAAGTCATATTCATATTGTTCATAAAATCATCCATGCATAAGTCTAATAGCATCACAAGTACGGAAAATAAATATCAAAAGCACAAAAGAAATCCAGTTTTGAAAATAGGAGGCGTCGCGCTCGCGACTGCTGTCGTACTCGCGATAGGGGCAAAGCTCCCTGAGTACCGCGCTCGCAACAAGCCTCGCGCTCACGTGCAAAGGAGCATATCGGCTCTTGTCGCTCTCGTGATAGAACATGCCCGATATCGCTGTCACGATCGCGCGCTCGCGATAACGCTGCCTAGCTGAGCCCGGCATTACGCACTCTGTTGCGCTTGCGACGGCTCGCTTAATGCTGCAGCTCGGCAGAATAGAGCTCGGCCTACCACAAGAGCGGGAATCACCTAGCTCTGTCACTCTCGCGATAGAGTCGCATTTTCCAATTCCCCAGTAATTCTCTAGAAATCCAACATCTCCAAAACACACCCAAACCTCCCAAATCAAGGCAAACTTCACACAACTCAAATCAAACTTTCAAATTATCATAAACAATACAAAGCCCAACTTTTTTACCAATATTTACAATTAAATCATGAAATTAACATAATCAAAATCCCTAATCTAACAAAGCCAGAAATTTGCTGCAAAAACTCATCCAACTAGCCATTTGATTCAAGAATTCATCAACAAAGCATCTCAACTCAAATCAAACAAAACCCATAGCATTTAGACCAATATAAACATCATTAACTACATAATTTTCCAGAAAATAAAATCAAAATACCAAATCACAAAATGCATTAAAACCACAAAATCCCAAACCTGGAAATCCTTTGCTCCAAATCAAAGAGCACCACTCCCACTTGCCTTCTCTTTACCCTTAGCTTCTCTAGGAGGCACCTCTGATCAAAATACCCAAAATAACACAATAGACAAAAACCCTAACTCAAACCCACACTCTAACAAAATCAAAGGAAAAGATGAAGGAGAAGAAGAAAAACCCAACAAAACCAACAAAAACTTACCAATTAACTCTTGAGTTGATTAATTTCCACCAAATTCAGCCAAAGGAAGATGGATCAAGATGAAACAAGAAGAAGAGGAAGAAGGGAAGAAGAAATGGCTTTAGGAGGAAGAGAACGACTGCTCTCTCTTTCTCTCTCCTTGCTATTTATACCCCCTCCCAAATCCCTTACCACTTGTTATTTTACCATTGGTGGAATTTAACCACTCACACCCTACAACCATACTCTACACAACACCCAAGCTAAACTCTATTAACTCATACACTAACTCAATACATACACTTACACTCTAACAAAACCCAAAGCATACATATAACCCAAAATAAAATATAACACATGCCATAATTACACATACACATACGCATGCAACATGGCTCAAACTACTAGGGTGGGAAATGGGGTGTTACATTTTTGGCCTGTGAATAGGCACTTAGTTTCATCATTGGGTAACCCTGATCTGGGCTGCCTCGGGACCCGGTGTCTACAGTTGCTCCCAATTTTGGGGAAGCCAGTGCATGGGTGCCTAGGTGAGTCAAAACTCAGAGAAAAGAAGGAAAGAGACACGTATTTGAGGCAGCTATCTTTCCAGATTCGATGATATTGTTGGAGGAGTTATCACCTATTTATTTGGCTATTATCCTTTGTTTAAGTGAGTTACTATGATCATGTAAACCCTTGTTGAAGTGGTATTTACCGTCAGCGTATAAATCCTTGTTCAAGTGGTAATGCCGTGGTTGTGCTAACCTTCCGTAGAATGGTAGTGCCGCCATCATGCTAACCCTTCTGAAGTGGTAGTGTCGTCGTCGTGCTAACCTTTAGTGGAATGGTATTGCCTCCATCATGCAAACCCTTCTGAGATTTGATATTGTGCCCCTTGAGAGGTCTTCGGATTGTTGCCTCCTAAGAGGTCTTTGGTTTGTTTCCCCCTAAGAGGTCTTTGGCTGGCTGCCCCTTAAGAGGTCTTTGGCTGGTTTTTTTTTTAAATGGTGTTTGGACTGATGTCGCCACTCTGCTTTTATCAGTGTCTGCATTAAATCTCTCTTACTACAAAATTGGAAAGACAAATATGCAATAAAAAAAAGTGAGCATGCGTGTGAAATGTATTGGTCATCCAGAAATGCAGGACAAGAATTCATCTAAGTGAATTTTGGAGGCAATAGCAGGGCTAGTCGCAATTCGCAGTTGGACTGATGCCCTTTGGAATTACTTTTGGACTTCGTGCCTTTGGGTTGTGAGGTTCTCATCTGATACCTGTAGTCATTTTCTTAAGTTAGTGCGTCCCTTATGAATTTTCACACTAGCTTTTCTTAGTGGGAAACGCGTCCTTTTCGGATTTTCACATAACCCTGTGCCTTATTTTTGCCTAAAATGGACCCAACCCAATCCAGCGGCTTTTTTTTTGAAGGACAGACTACCTGTTTTCAGGTTTTCACCATGTCTTTTAGCCTAAATTTTGCTTAGAGGGCCAGTTACGGTTTTCATCTCTAACAGCTTTTTTTTTCCTTTATCTCTTTTTTTTTTGTTTATAGATTGTAAGAGAGGTTGAAACTGTTACCAAAGATCTTTCAAGGGTGATTAGAATGTACTTACGCCCTAGACCATAATTGTATGATCTTGATTCTTCTCGTGAAGGTGCTGTAGAATTAGCTTCATAGTTGATAATAGGACGAGTCAGCTGAAGGATCTGAGTAGCGAGAGAAGCAGAGGGTAGGACCTAGACAACTTTGATCACAAAAAATGAATCATCCTAGTCATACTGCATAAATGCATATATTTTAGTTTGATTTCACCACACATGATTCTTATTTGGCATCAACTCGAAAAAATACAAGACCTCTTTTGATCTCGGGATAAATCATGTGAGCATAAAACTCAAGTTATCAATCAGCCCTCTCAGGTTTTCTTGATTGAAGATTTCCTCTCAGCCCTTAATTTTTTCCTAGGATGCCTTTTTTCGATTTTCACCATGGTAGGGCATCCAATTCTAGCGATGTCACCTTTTTTCAATTTTCAACCTGCAGGACATTTATTCTTTTCTCTTTTTTTTTATAGCCTTTGCCATGGGACCTCCTTCAGTCTGTCGGTGTCTATTTGCTCTTTTAGACTTATATCCATCATTGTTAGCCGGGACGACTGCTCCTTTTGATGGTGTGCCTTCTTTTTTTTTTTTTACATCAAAAGTTTCACCTTGGCTCTTGTGCAAACTGGATGAGGTAGTGAGTTTCTTCGCTTGAATTTTCACCGTGAAAGTCTGTATCTTCCTTTTGTCGGCTTTGGTGGCTCAATTTCTGAAGTACACTTTAATGGTTGAGATTGGATTACAAGTTAGCCTCAGGTGGTTTAGGACAAAACTATGGTTTCTTTTTTTTGGGGGGGAGGGGAGGGGGGGGGGAGTTTAGCTATAAGGATCCATGCTTTACTCATCTTGGTCCTAGATAATTAAGGGTCAATCTTAATTGGCTTTGTAGTAAGTATCTCAAATGGTTGGGAGGAAAGGAATTCTAAGGCTTAGTTCTAATAACTACATATTTTTTGTGAAGCCCCAAAGTTTCATTTGTCTAACTTCTAATGTAACCCTTTAATGATCGGAGCTTGATTTTGTTGGGTTGCATTGTATGCGTCCTAGACTTTGATGAGGCAAAGGAATGGCTTTTGAAACTTTACTCATCATCATGTTGGCATATTGAAGTAGCGCTATCCCAACAATGCCCTTGTCAATTTTTTGCATGTCATTCTAGGTCTAGGCAAAGGCTTTTTTTTATGAATCTCTTAGAATCTTCCTCTCTTCAGGAGTTATATCAGATGCTATCAAGATTTTCTTTGGGTTTTCTAAAGTCTCGAGTTAAATGTAGTCGTATTAGTTGAATTAATGTCAAAAAATGAATACATCATGGTCATGTGAAATGAAATCATTAGAAACACCATAAAAATAAGCAAAATTATTCATCTTATTAAAATTGCAAATATTGTCATAAGAAGTTCTTGGAATAAAAAAAACAAAGCATCTAAAAAAACATTATCTTCTTCTCCACTCTCACTAGTGGATCAATGATCTACCGCCGCCATGGGAATCCCTTCTTCACTCGCCTCTCGACGGATAATAGTGACATACTCATCTCCATATAGCTCTTGCAACACATGCCACTTGGGTAGACCAGACCCGATCATATACATGGTGGAGGGACTGCATTATAGCCTGACTTCTTCTTCTTCTCTCTCTTCTCAGGATCTGTGATATGTTTGGAGTCAATAAGATCTTGGATCTTATTCCTTAAAGTCTGGCAATAATCTGTTAGATGCCCAGTGTGCTGATGGTAGGCGCAATACTGATCACCTCTATGCCCTGGCTGCCCCTGATTCATGGTTGGACTGGGTTGTAATGGTCGCAACTTACCCTCCTTTGTTAATCTCTCTAATACCCAGGACAAAGAGCAGCTAAAATTAGTATAGTACCTCTAACCCTGTCCAACCTCGGTAGTTAAAACCTTGGCCATCTTACCATTTTTGTTATTACTACTCCCAGCACCACCTGATTTATACCCTGATTGGTTCCCAAATTTTTTTCCAGCTAAGTTATTTTGGCTTGCTTTCTTTGCTAGGTAAGCCCCCTCAGCCTCTATAGCAATGTCCTTAAGTGACTTCCAATCTCTGAGCCCCTTAAAGCTGAGCAAGTCCCTCAAGTAAGGGCAGGAGTTCCTTATAAATAGCCTGATTTGGTCAGCAGTGTTAGGCTTTCGATTCATCTCCATGACCCTGTTGTGAAGCGCGCGGCCCGAACTCGGCCGGAAGTCGGGGTCCCTGGATGCCCTCTTTTAGGGGTCGGGATGGTTAGCGTCTTTTTAATCTTGGCTAACACGAGATATTTTGGAATTCCTTACCCAATAGAACATTGGGAAGTTCATCTAACCTCATGAAACCTTTAAGCACCTTTGAGGTATTTTGGAGTCGCCACCCAAGTTACACAAAATTGGGAAAGGTCATCTAACCTCGGGGGTCTTAAACCAGAGAAGGTGTTTAGAACTTCACTCTTATTAATGCTTTAAGTTAAGTTATAAATGAGTTTTTTTAGCAATTGAAATTCCATCTCTTATCTCATGCGATCATGCAATAAAATTAAAGTGCATTTCAAGCATTTTTGAAAAGTAGTAAAGAAGGCAATAAAGAAAGTGATAAACAAATTACAAGTGAAAAATGGGATAGAATAATCCCTCAAAATAAAAAAGCATAAATAAATGAATGAACAAAATTGCCCCAAAATTAATTACAAGGGCACAAAATAAATAATACACAAAAAAAGAATAAAATAAAATACATAATACACAAATCGAGATATTTATTAGATTTTAGGAACATTGGTTCCCTTGTTTTAACTTAAAAAAAAATCTTAGAGTTATTTTGGGCGATAAAATTAATAGGGATAATTGGATCCCATTTTATGAAAATTAACTCCCTTTTGAAAATGAAAATTTATTGGCTAAAATTAGGACATTGGTCCTATTTTATTAATGAAAATCCCAATTTTTATTATTGTAAAAAGCATGAGTTTCTATAAAATAAACGCATCTAAATACTATTTTGCATAAAACATACAAAATAATAAAATAAGGGAAATACAGAAATTAAAATGCAAACCAAACTTTGAAGGCTCCTAATCTCTTGATTCTCCAGCTTGCTCGGGAACATTACTCAAAGTGAAATAAACAAGTTTGGTGGACAACAAAAACAAGAATAAAAAAGAACAATGTTAGTAAATTGAATCAAATGTATAGAATATGATATAATAAAAATAAGCAATTAAATGAAGCAAATACAATAAATAATTCTAATTGAGAGAAATATTTATGATTACTGTAGAAAAATAATGGTTGAATTAGAAAACACTAGAAATTAACAAAGTGGATTAATGACTAAAAGTAGAATCAAACGAAAAACAAAATTAATGCTAGATATTCTAGAGATTCAACTTACATTCCATGCATCATATCAGTAAATTGATTAGATTAATCTAATTTCATGTTGATTAAAATAAACAACAATTAATAAACTAATAGCAATTTACAGTAATTACAATGGAGAAAACAAATGAATGACACAAAATAAGAAAAGAGAAAGAATTGGCTTTAACCTAAAAATTTATCCTCAGAGGTTTGATGTTAGCAGCAAAAGAAGAACAGATTTCCTCGTCGATTGCTTGAAAAAAAATGAAGAAAACTTGGGTCAAACCTTTATCTTACTAAAAATTGAAGTTCAAGATGAGAATTGAATATTAAACACAACGAATTAATTTCTTTGGCTTAAGAACAATTTTAGAATTTTTGAAAAATCTTTTTAGCTCTTAAAAAATCGTCTTTTCCAGAAATCTTTATTGCCGTTCTAAATGCTCTCCTTTTCTCCGTGTTCAAACTTTTCTTTTTATATCGTCCCCCAAAATTAGGTTTTAGGAGACTTTTTTATAATCCTATTAAAACTCCTAATTATCCTTTAAAAATCAAGTTTTATCATCTCGAAAGTTGGAAAAAGAATTTGAGTTTAATTAAAAATTTAGGTCAAAACCACAGAAATCCAGGACAACAAAGTCCTGGCGAGGTAGGAGACGCACAAGGTGCACCCCCGCACTGGAGGACATGCCTCGCGGGCGTGAGGTGCGGGCACACCTCGCATGTGCGAGGTGTAGCCTCGCGCAGTAGGCCGCACCTCATATGCGCGAGGTACTACCTCACGCAGGAGGCCGCACCTCACGCAGGCAGCGAGCTATGCCTCGCATATGCGAGGTACGGCCTCGCGCAGGAGGCCGCACCTCATGCAGGAAGCAAGCTACACCTCGCATACGCGAGGTACGGCCTCACGCAGGAGGCCGCACCCCGCATGCTCGAGGTGCGGCCTTGCACAGGAGGCCGCACCCGATATGCACGTGGTGTGACCTTGCACAGGAGGCGACATCCCGCATGCGCGAGGTGCAGCCTCGCACAGGTGGCCGTGCCCCGCATGCGCAAGGTATGGCCCCGCAGGCCGCGAGCTGCGCGAGGCGAGGTCTTGCGCGCGTTACCTCGCGGGCCTGCATGCAGGCGCTGTGCCTCGCGCGCGAACCCATCAGGCACCAAGTAGGCTGCGCGATGGCAGGCCACCGAAAATCCCAAAACCAAAGGTTATGAATTTTTTTATTTAAAATGAAGGGTTTCGATAAAGAAATCATCACTTCTAAGCTTTTTGCCTCTGAATAAGCATCATTTTCATCACTGTGTAACCTTGGTCTTGGTTGCCTCAGGACCCGGTGTCTACAGTTACCCCCAATTTTGGGGAACGTAGTGCATGGGTGCCTAGGTGAGCCAAAACTCACAGAAAGTAGGACGAGACATATACTTGAGGGCGCTGTCTTTTTGGTCTGAATGAAGTTGTTGGGGGTAGTTATCTTCAATTTGTCGATGTGTTAACCCTTATTGAAGCGGTATTGAACCTGCGCGGTGTCTAGCTTCTGACATTGTGGTCTGTAACCCACTTTGATACGGTGTTTAACCTGTCACACCCCCGACGCCCCCGTTGGAAGGATGCCGGGTGCGCTACCGACACTCACTCACGACACGGCAAACATACATGTATAACAATACATACGTGCACTAAGCGGAAGCATTCACTTACAATACTAATAGAAACTCATGTATTATATATAATCAAAATATAGATATATATAATATCCAAAAGATTACAAAAATCCTTTACAAAAATAATACATATACAAAAAGAATACAGTAGGAGACAAAAATAAATAACTCTACTCCTATGTGGCCAGCCTGCAGATGCGCGACTCGAACGGGAACCCAAAATCCTGCCACCTACACGGGAAAAGAACCCGTGCTAAGCGATAACGCTTATTGGGGAGGAAACAAAAACAACAGAATGCTATACAATAATAATATCATGCATAAATACATAAATGTAAACATGCATCAACATACAGAATTCACTAAGTATCAGAGGACAGAGATATATAAGTCAAAAAATCACTATATGAAAACAGAATTGATAAGAAAAAGCACCACGCAATTACACTAACTAGAATCACACAATATTCACAACACTTCACTAAACAAATACCCAACTCTTAAAACAATAGCCTGAATTTCACTGGTGGAGGATACGGGAACACGACACAGGAGACCGAAGCCTCAACACAGTTTTTTTATACCCGAAGGTAGCGCGGGAGACTGGAGTCTCAAAACATTTTATCACTACACGGAGAATGACCATCTCGGAGGTCGGCCAAAGGACCCAAAGGGGGCCAACACTGTCAGCTGCACTCACTAACCCTTCTTAAGCGTGCTTAATTATCCACTACCTTGACACTTCAGGCTAAAAACACTAACTCTCAAACACAACACTATAGAATCAATGCAAGTCTCGAATCAAAAATCAAACATCATATTTATTGACTACTACGACACTAGCACAATACTGTCAACAAGACCTAAACACAACATGTACTATGCAATAGTGAGAAATCATGCAAAGTGGGGCAAAATATCACATTCAGAAAATAGGGCAGGCAGGAAAGGCCTCTGTCGCGATCGCGACAGAGCACGGGGTACCTCATCGCAGGCTCGCGCTAGAAGGCGTGCTCGCGATGAAGCACGCTCGACAGACTTACACAAAACTGAGCTCTATCGTGCTCGCAACATCGTCGCAATCGCGACAAAGACCGGCTACTTCCTCCTCACGCGTACGCTCAACGACATGCTCGCGTTGAGGATTCGGGCTACCGAGCTCCCTGTCGCGCTCGCGACATACGTTGCGATCGCAATAGAAGCTCCTCAGTAACAAGGGGCCATTCTGCACTCTGTCGGACTCACGACAGAGCCCAGAATCTGCACTACACAGCCCTCCTGCATGCTCAACCTCCAAACCGCTCGTTCAATCATGCACAAACACTTACCTCGGTGCTTCCATACATACAAAACATACTCATGATTAATTGACACTTAACTTTACACTAACTTGAACAAGAAAATCACAATTAATCATCAAGAACACACAAAGCATACTTGACCCTAACACAGCTATTTCACTATAACTAACATGCAAATCACTACAACTAAATCATGCTAAACCAGCACTCCAAATAATCACATGCATGCATTTACATATAAATTAACACTCAAGATCACTAATAGCATGCAACCATAAAGTACATCTGATCCAAGGAGAAATTAGGGGAAAACACTCCCAACTTAAAACACAACAAACAAGGCTCCCAAACCTGAAATGAAGCTTGAATCTGACCTCTACTCTTCAAGGCACCACTTTATCCTTGCCCTTGCTCTTTCTTCTCTCCTCCAATTCTTGTACAAACCTAGTCAAAACACTTTAAGTCAAGCCATTCATTCACTCATCAAAACCACAAATTAAGGAACAAGAAGGAGATGAAGAAACCCAACTCCAACCCAAGAACTTACCTTTAACAATCAGCTCTAAACTCAGGAAATCCAATCTCAAGCTCAAAGAAGCACACAAGGGAAAGTAGAGAGCAGCCAAATGAAGAAAGGAAAGAGAAGAGATGACGGGGAAGAGTGAAGAAAAGGGGGGAATAGGCAGCTTTAATGGGAAGCTATCCATTTCAGCCTTCCCTCTCTCTTCCTATCACTTCACTCTTTTTCTTCATTAATTGCTCACTTACCATGCCATGTGTCACACATCTAATGATCCCATGTGTCCAAAACTCAATTAACTTCCCAACTAAACACCATACACACAAACCACTAGATCACTTCTCATAAAACACTTTACATACATGGCACCATACTCCACTTACACAATATAATCTCTTAACATTATTACATCCAAGGCACTACACGCACAATCCACTAGATTAAACCACAACAAATACCCTACATCCATACACCACATGCACACCATATAATTCCTCCACTTAACTTATTAAATTAAATAATTTACACAATTAAATCCTTATTATCCAAATTTTCTCTTGCTCAAATTACCGAATTACCCTTAATTTTCGACTTATTATGCAAATTCCGACTAGGCCCACTTTGGGTTGTTACAATCACTCCCCCTTAAAGAAATTTCGTCATCGAAATTTCCCCGCTATCCACAGATCCAACAACCCAAATACAAACCAAACTTAACAAAAGCTAATAACACAACTTACTGGAAGGTCCTGCTTGGTTCGCTGCATCCTCTCCTAGCATAGCATACACTTGCGGACGTGCATACACTTCTTCACTTCTTCAGTTAGCGGCTTCTGCACTGTGTTTGATGGCACCTGTGAAGGTCTTCCATTGCCTCTTCCACTTCGATTCCCTCTCGAACTTTGACCACTCGCTCTAATCTAGGGTTGCCCTTGAAGCTCTCTTCGATCAGAACAGTTTGCTACTATATGCTCTTGGCTTCCACATCTGAAGCACGCTCCAGAAATCCTTCTGCACTCGCCACAATGGCATTTCTGACAATGCTCGCACTCTAGAATCATACTTCCCTTACTGGTGGGTGGCACTACACTCCCAACTTCCGAACGTACCGGAACCGAACTCTTCACACCTTGGCCACTCGGAGCTCCTCTTGACTTCTTACCACTTCCATGTCCACTATCCAGTGCTTTCCACTTGTGTTCTATTCTCTGCTTAATCAACTCAGATTCTTCTAACTTGATCGCTTCTGCCACTAGCTGATAGTAGTTGACCTGTTGCATGACCGCCATAGCCAACAACGGTCCCCTAATCACCTCTCGCAATCCCTCCTGAAAGTGCCTACACCTAAACTCTTCCGTCAGCAATGGCTCGGCCACATACTTGCTCAATCGGCTGAACTCCTTCTCATACTCACTCACTGTCATACCCCTCTGCTTCAGACTGATAAACTCTCTCCACTTGGCTTCCCGGTATGGCTTGGTCACATACTTCTGTTCAAACTCTTGTTTGAAGAATTCCCAAGTCAACTCGGCTGGTCGTTAAGGGTTAAGAAGCACAAGCTACCACTAATCATACGCTGACCCTTGAAGTAGCGACTGCACAATCTGCTCTCTGATATGCAGGACAATTAATATCTTTCAAAATTCGGGCTACCCTCTGAATCCAAAACTCGACCACATCCGATTGGTCTAATGCATTTCCATGAAAATCTTCTGCTCCTCTCTTTCTTAATAACTCAGTCGGAGCCTTAGGAGCAGTCAACCTTTCCACTAACTAAAGCAAGCCTTGCACTAAAGTCGGATTCTCATGACCAAAACACACACTAGGCATACCCTGACGCTCATCCCACTGATGCTGCGAAGCAAATTCCTCGACTCTAACTGCATTCACACTGCCCGTTGTCTCACCCACGTTCTCACTTGGATCAGACTCCATCTAGACACTTCACAAGACAAGACACATCTGCATTAGGCCACGATGCAAAACCGACTCGCATGCAAAAAGTCGACACTCAACAATCAAAGACAACTAGAACCGCTTAAACCGGCGCTCTAATACAAAAACCTTTAACACCCCCATTACCCCTATTGGAAGGATGCCGGGTGCGCTACCGACACTCACTCACGACACGACAAACATACATGCATAACAATACATACGTGCACTAAGCGGAAGCATTCGCTTACAATACTAATAGAAACTCATGTATCATATATAATCAAAATATAGATATATACAATATCCAAAAGATTACATTAAAAATCCTTTACAAAAATAATACATATACAAAAAGAATACAGGAGGAGAAAAAAATAAAAAACTCTACTCCTATGTGGCCAGCCTGCAGATGCGCGACTCGAACGGGAACCCAAAATCCTGCCACCTACACGGGAAAAGAACCCGTGCTAAGCGATAACGCTTAGTGGGGAGGAAACAAAAATAACAGAACGCTATACAATAATAATATCATGCATAAATAAATAAATGTAAACATGCATCAACATACAGAATTCACTAAGTATTAGAGGGCAGAGATATATAAGTCAAAGAACACTATATGAAATCAGAATTGATAAGAAAAAGCACCACGTAATTACACTAACTAGAATCACACAATATTCACAACACTTCACTAAACAAATGCCCAATGCTTAAAACAATAGCCTGAATTTCACTGGTGGAGGATACGGGAACACGACACGGGAGATCGAAGCCTCAAAACAATTTTTTTATACCCGAAGGTAGCGCGGGAGACCAGAGTCTCAAAACATTTTATCACTACATGGAGAATGACCATCTCGGAGGTCGGCCGAAGGACCCAAATGGGGCCAACACTGTCAGCTGCACTCACTAACCCTTCTTAAGTATGCTTAGTTATCCACTACCTTGACACTTCAGGCTAAAAACACTTACTCTCAAACACAACACCATAGAATTAATGCATGTCTCGAATCAAAAATCAAACATCATATTTATTCACTACTACGACACTAGCATAATACTGTCAATAAGACCTAAACACAACATGTACCATGCAATAGTGAGAAATCATGCAAAGTGGGGCAAAATATCACATTCAGAAAATAGGGCAGGCAGGAAGGGCCTCTGTTGCGAGCGCGATAATAGAGCACGGGGTACCTCATCGTGGGCTCGCTCGCGACGAAGCACGCTCGATAGACTTACACAAAATCGAGCTCTGTCGTGCTTGCAACATCGTCATGTTCATGATAGAAACCGGCTGCTTCCTCCTCGCACGCACGCTCAACAGCATGCTTGCGTTGAGGACTCGGGCTACCGAGGTCCCTGTCGCCCTTGCGACATACGTCGTGATCATGACAGAGGTTCCTCAGTAATAAGGGGCTATTTTGCACTCTGTCGCGCTCAAGATAGAACCCAGAATCTGCACTACACAGCCCTCCTACATGCTCAACCTCCAAACCGCTCGTTAAATCATGCACAAACACTTACCTCAATGCTCCCATACATACCAAACATACTCATGATTAATATACACTTAACTTTACACTAACTTGAATAAGAAAATCAGAATTAATCATCAAGAACACACAAAGCATACTTGACCCTAACACAACTATTTCACTACAACTAATATGCAAATCACTACAATTAAATCATGCTAAACCAGAACTCCAAATAATCACATACATGCATTTACATATAAATTAACACTTAAGATCACTAATAACATGCAAAGTACATCTGATCCAAGGAGATATTAGGGGAAAACACTCCCAACTTAAAACACAACAAATAAGGCCCCCAAACCTGAAATGAAGCTTCAATTCGACCCCTACTCTTCAAGGCACCACTTTATCCTTGCCCTTGCTCTTTCTTCTCTCCTCCGATTCCTGCACAAACCCAGTCAAAACACTTTAAGTCAAGCCATTCATTCACTCATCAAAACCATAAATTAAGGAATAAGAAGGAGATGAAGAAACCCAACTCCAACCCAAGCACTTACCTTTAACAATCAGCTCTAAACTCAGAAAATCCAATCTCAAGCTCAAAGAAGCACACAAGGGAAAGTGGAGAGCAGCCAAAAGAAGAAAGGAAAGAGAAGAGAGGATGGGGAAGAGTGAAGAAAAGGGGGGAATAGGCAGCTTCCACGGGAAGCGATCCATTTCAGCCTTCCCTCTCTCTTTCTATCACTTCACTCCTTTTCTTCATTAATTGCTCACCTACCATGCCATGTGTCACACATCTAATGATCCCATGTGTCCAAAACTCAATTAACTTCCCAACTAAACACCATACACATAAACCACTAGATCACTTCTCATAAAACACTTTACATACATGGCACCATACTCCACTTACATAATATAATCTCTTAACATAATTACATCCAAGGCACCACACACACAATCCACTAGATTAAACCACAACAAATACCTTACATCTATACACCACATGCACACCATATAATTCCTCCACTTAACTTATTAAATTAAATAATTTACACAATTAAATCCTTATTATCCAAATTTTCTCCTTCTCAAATTACTGAATTACCCTTAATTTCTGACTTATTACGTAAATTCTGACTAGGCCCACTTTGGGTTATTACATAACCTCTTTTGTTGCGGCATCTAACCTGTGCAGTGTATAGCTCCAGCCGTGTTGGTATCTAACTTGTTTATTCGGTGTCTAACCTCCTTCATTGTGGCATCTAACCTGTGCGGTGTATAGCCCCAGCCATGTTGGTCTCTAACCTGTTGATGCAGTGTCTAACCTCCTTCGTTGTGGCATTTAACATGTGCGGTGTATAGCCCCAGCCGTGTTGGTATCTAACCTGTTTATGTGATGCAATGGTAATCATTATTTCCTTGTCGATGAGTTAACCATTTATCTGAATGGCAGTTAGACATTATTGTCGTGTGTCTGAATGTTCAAATAAATGTTTTAATTGATTGCATTAACCTGTTCTGGTGCTATATAAATCAAGTTGTTATCATCATTTTTCATTTACTAATATACCTTCTTATTTTCGCTTCGTTTGTTTTTTATTTTTATTTATTTTTTATTTTGTGTGATATGTTCTTTATGTTCAAGAGTAAGAATATGATAAACATAAATGTAAAGTTATAACATAAGTGGAATTTTTATACATCTTAAAGTAATAATATCTAATATTTCCCTGAAATGCCCTCTACAGAGGATGATGATCTGTGAGCTCATCTAGGTTGCCAGGCTGAGCTAGAGGAGGCACCGACTGATGCGTGATGTCCTAAGGCAAATGGAGAAAATATGGAGAAAATGGAGAAAAGAAGAAGAAATGAGCCAAGGCAGGAAAGCTTCTGTCGCGATCGCGATGGGCGGCGCGAGCGCGATAGGGCGCGCTAAGGGAAGAAGAGAGAAAGAAGAGAAAAGAGAAGAAAAGAGAAGCTGTCGCGACCAAGAGACGTTGTCGCGAGGTCGCGACAAGGCGCGGAGAAGGCACACGTGAAGAAAGGTGAGCGAAAGAGAAGGCGTGTTCTGTCGCGAGCGCGACAGCTGTCGCGATCGCGACAGAAGGATCCGTTAGACACTAAAGTTCAAATTTGAACTTGAAAAGTTGCACCTTTCCACCAACAATTATAACCTTTGTAGAAGGGCATCTGAAGGGGCATGAGCTGATATTTTAAATACTATTCTTAACTGTAATTTACATATGATGACTTAGAATTGAACATTTGAATATTTTTCTGTAGTTAAAAATAGTTTTCTTTTAGTTTTTCTTAAGTAGAGTTTATGTGTTGAAGAAAAGATATTATACAAGGAAGAGGACTACAATTGGTGACTTGAAAAGGGTTGAGAAATCTCCTTCTTCACTTCTTATCTTTTAATTCTTCTTTGTAATTTTTATGATGTAAATTCTGAACTTAAATGTTTAATATTAAATTATTTTATTGTTCATATTTATTCAAGAGTTCTTAATTGTAGAATTTCTCATTAGTACATTATTTATTATCATTATAAGTTTGAGTTTTATTGAGAAATCAAATTCATTCTTACATCTAATTGGGAATTCATCATCAAGATATTGTTTGAGAAATCATAATATTAAAATGGTTGTTATAAGTTGTGTTTTATTCTTAAGATTTGCATGTATAATAATCTAGTTCTTAAATGAAAATTTGGAATTAGACTTATATGCGTATGTTTTAGGCAGTCCTATTTATATTGAGAAAGTAAGTAGGAAATTTATTCAACTTGACTTACAAGACAAGAATGCTAAAATCATTAAGAACAATTAATTCAAGTCCATTCTTTTTATCTAGCATCATTAATCTTTTCTATCTTCTTGGATTCACATAAACTTTACTTAGTAAGTTTACATATTAGATTAATTTAGAATCATTTCTCCATCAATTTATAATTGTAAACAAGATTAAAATCAATTAGTAATAGTGTGTAAACACGTTCCTCGTGGGATCGATATCTTAAGTACTATTGCGGTACACCGTATACTTGCAGTATAATTAGCATCTATAGAAAATGCTCAACACCTTGATTTGAATTTCAGTTTATAGTTCTAATTGAACTTTGCATGTGTATGTATGTATTTTTAAGTTGGAGAAACTAGTAGAAAAGCAAAGGGAAAGGAAAAAGCTACATGATTGTGAAGTGAAAGATTGCTTCAAGAGGTTTGGGATTGTATTTGAATTGATGCATATTTAATGTGTTTTTGTAGTTGGGCGAAATTGTATGTGTTTGTATATGTTAATTGATATTTGATATATTTAAAATGTAAAATGAATGTTTGTTGAAGTGTTAATTGAATTGCCATGAGTATAGTATGAGATCAAGTATGAACCCTAGTTATAGGGAAAACTCAGCTCAGATTGTATCAGACCTCCGTATAATTTTTTGGTCAACAGTGGAGTTTTAGAACTCCAAATTAAGTGAATTTTGCTCCATTAGAACCTTGACTTCCATATCTATAAAAGTCCTAGAAATGACCATAAATTAATTCTGGTTCTAGGACCCTTAAAAATGGCAAAATCATACGTGCCTCTACCTTGGCGGGTTCATTGGAACAGTCTATATTTTTTAATTCATATCTGTTGAGTTAGAAGACCAAATGACCTAAAACTTGTTCCATTTGTAATATAATACATAGAGGAACAAGTTTCTAGAAGGACGTTATTCCTGAAAATGTGTTTAGCTATGTGAAAAATGCAATACAAGTTTTGACCTGAAGTCTTTCTAGATTCTGCCTCGTGCTTTGAGGCAGAATAGGTTTACACGGCGGTAAGGAATTTCTCACCGCCATGTAAAAGCATTCTGCCCCTTAAAGAACCATTTTTAGTGTCCCACATGGCGGTAAAGAATATCTTACCACCGTGTGACCTCAACTTTCAGCCTAAAATGTACTTTTTCCTTCCCGAATTGAACCCATATTGGACTGAAAATTTCCGAAATCTATCCCATACATGTTTAGGATTATTAAATGAGTACGAGAATAATTATCACTTGAAAATTGAAATAAGTTAATAACTCTAATCATGAGCTTTAATGTAATAAATCAATGAATTTATATATGTATATATGAAGAGGAAATAAGTAATGAATATGAATTTATATGTAGCACTGTATGTATGTTTTATAGTTAGTACACATGTTCATTAAGTTGTATGAGCAATGGTATGAGTACTTGTATGATGAACAATATGAATGTGTTTAAAGTTATGAATAGTTAATATATGTATTTATTGAGTAGTATCAGTAATAGTATAACATGATAGTTGAATGAAGTAATGTATATGGCTAAGTGTACAAAGTGTTTATTCTAAGCCTGAGATGTTCATAGAAGTGGATAGACGGGCACGCCTATAAAGGGTTAGATGATTTGCAGCTGCTAGATGTTTGGCACCGACGGGTGTCTAGATGTTTGGCACCGATGGGTGTCTAGATGTTTGGTACCTTTTGGTATCTAGATGATTAGAGACTCCGATCTCCATATGTTTGGTACCTTTTGGTATCTAGATGATTAGAGACTCCGATCTCCATATGTTTGGTACTGTTTAACAGTATCTATATGTATCTGTATCCACTATCGTTATGAAGTCAGGCTATTTGTTTATATGTTTATATGTATATCGGATGCTATCATATGTTAGAGATTTATCGGAACTGTTATAATTTATACATGACTATCATACCAGAGATACCGATATATGATTACAAGAGTATATGAAAAGCTAAGATTTGTACATGAAAATGCTAGAGATGTACCACTGTGGTTATATGCATATGAAAGTACTTGAGAAGCAGTGACTTGATGTTCATGTTATGCTGCTTGTAACTAAAGCTAGAGAGTATGCACATGATATAGTATATTTGTAACATCCCAAAAACGGCCTAGTTGAAAAATTGCAGGTTTAATTGGACATTAAGGATATTTTGGTTTTTTGCAAGTGGATTTGGAAATGAATTGAGGACTAAATTGATGGGATTTAAAGTATTCAATGGAAGAATTTTTGTTAGTAATCATTTGGTAATTGAGTAAGGACTTATAAGAGTTTTGTTAAGGACTAAAAGAGAAAGTCAAAGAAGTTGTGTAAGGGGTCTAATGAGAGATGGAAATGTGGATGGGTAGTTGAGAGCATTTAATTGGATTTGAAAGGGAGTAGAGAGAGGGAGAGCAGAAAGGAGTTTGCTTCCCATGGAAGCCATCTTCTTCTCCTCTTTCTTGCACTCTTACGTTCTTTCACTCCCTCACTCCTCCATTTTCTGCTCTCAAGCTTTTGCATGTGTTATTCTTCAAGATTGAGTTAGGGTTTTGAGATCAATAATTGTTCCAAGAGGTAATTGGCTAGGTTTAGTGGCTTGCTTCTTCTTCTTCTCCTTCTTCATCCGTATGGGTTTATTATGGGTTATATGGTTTTGTTCATGGGTTAATTGAATGTGTGTTTTGGTTGAATATATGCAAGAATCTGAAGAGAGAAGGAAAGATAAAGGAAATAGGAAAGTGGGATCTAGAAGATAGTGGATTTGTTGAGCTCCATTTTAGGTTTGGGAGTATTTTTGTCCTTTTCATTTTGGATCAGTTATTGTGTTTTGATTTTACTGTTAATTGTGTGTTTTGATACATGTAAATGCATGTGTTTAGTATATTTGTGTAATGATTTGAGATGATAGAGTTATAATTGTTTACATGTCAATTTTGAGTGAACGTACATGAATGTGAGATGAATTTTTGGGTTTTTGATGAACTATTAAAACCTCTATGTATGTTATTTGGATGGGTATTACTAATGTGTAATTTGAGTTGTTATTGAAAGTTTTGAATGTATGTTTTTGTGCTGCGGAACTGAGAAACGCCACTCTGTCGCGATCGCGATGCTTGTCGTGAGCGCGACAGAGCCGCGTGATTTCAGTTTCTTGATAGCTCACTCGGCATGTAGAGCCTCGCTGGGATTGTAGGGCCCCGATTGGCCTGGAAATGTTTTTATTAGAATTCTTTTTTGCATGGTTTCTCACTACTGCATGGTACATGATTTGGCTTAGGTTTCTCTTATATATGGATTATTTAATTATAAGTTATATGTTCATGATAAGATTTGTATATGATTTATATGTCTCCGAGATTGATCAGTGTATATGTATACATGAATTATGTGATTATTCTTGCATTATATAGACACCGGGTCCCGAGGCAGTCCAAGATCAGGATTACCCAATGATGAAAATAAAGACTAATTCATAAGCGAGAAAATAGGAATTGATCATCTCTTTGTCAAATTCTTCTATTTGTCTCAAAATTCTTTCAAAATGTTTATTCTTATTCTTATTTTTATTTTTATTTTATTTTTATTTGTATCTTTATTTTTCAGCCATATTTTGCATTTTATTTTATTATATTTTTTGAAAAAAAAAAAAAATTCGAAGGCCGCGCGGGGGGCTGCCTCGAGCTGCCATGCACGCAGCGTTGCCCCGCGGACGCGCGGGGCGCAGCGCTGCTCCGCGAGTGTGCAGCGCGCATATCTCGCCCGATCGGCGAGGTTTCTCGCCCATCCACGCAGGGTTTCCCCCCCCCAATCGGCAAGATTTCTCGCCGATCCTGCCCAGTCTCGCTGATTTTCGCCATTTTCCACCGAAAATCAATTTTTTCACATTTTTAGTGTAAAAAATGATTTTTTCTTGGGATTTTTTCAGATTTTGTTAAAATTTGACAAATATTAGTCAAATTGGGTGGGTGTTAAAAGTCAAAAAATAATAAAAAATAATTAAAAATAAATAAAAACATTAATTGTAAATATTTGACTTTTAGGATTTTATTTTAAATTTTGAGTGTTTTTTTTGTTGAAATTGGGGAAGAGGAAAATGGAAAAAAGCTAGAAGTGGACTAAATTGGGGCAGAGAATGGGGTTTTGACGGAGGATTGATTCATTTTTGAAGGGAGGAAAAAAAAAGAAAATAGGGATTTTTTTTGTAAGAAAAATTCTCTAAGTGAATTGATCATTTATAAGGCATTGTGAGGGAGGTGTTCTTGAAGGAAGAGAGTGTATTTTGCTGGAAAAACAAGGAATTTCTTGTTCTTGGAGTTCATCTTTTTTTTTTCTCAAAATTTAAAATCATTTCCTTTAATCTTCTTAATTTTCTTTTCTTAAATCTAAAAATTTTTTCTTTAATTCCATTCTAGTTTTTCTTATATCTAAAATTTTTTATTGAACTTGAAAACTTGGAGAAAGGAAAATTAATTTCCTTAACTTGAGTGTTCTCATCAAACATCAAATATAAAAAATCAAATCATTTTTGAATTTTAGTGTTCTTGAGTTATTTGAGATATAAACTCAAGATTTTCTTGAACATTTTTTTCGAGTTTATTCTCGGATCTTGACAAGAAATTAGATCGGGACATCCTGCTTCCATATTACTTAATTCTGAGGGTAAATATTCTTGGATCCATTTTTTTTTATCTCATTTCATTTTATGCATGTTAGTTTATTTACTTTTTTCTTTCATTGGTAAATATGTGTTTTTAAGTTGAGATGTATTTTTTTTAGCATGAGTTTTCAATCTTTATTTTGTTTTTGGCATGAAAATAGATAAATATATGTGATGTTTGGAAATGAAAAATAAGATTTGCATGATTTTCTCCTTTAGAATTATTTCTTGTTATTTTTTTTATGCTTAAATATTATTGTCTCATATTACATGTTTAATTACCTTCCTCTTGTCTATTCATATGATTTTACTAGATTATTATTATTATAATTATTATTTATTGTTACTATCATCATTATATATGTTGTTAGTATATTATTATTTATTGTTGCTATCATCATTTATCATCATCATCATTATCATTATTATTATTATTATTATTATTATTATTATTATTATTATTATTATTATTATTATTATTATTATTATTATTTTTGTTGTTGTTATTGGTATTATTATTGTTATTATTTTAATTATTGTCATTATATTTTGCATGGTGTTATTTCATGATTTAGCTATGGTTATTATTATTAGCGAACCTTGCATGATTTTTTATTTTATGTGTGATGTTAATATATTAAAATAATGTGTTCGATTTAACTTATTCTATATTTTATTGGTGTATTAATTTATATTAGATTTGCTTTATTTACTTGATTTTGGAATTATTGCTAATATTTTTTTTGTTGTTTTTTTTATTGGGGCAAAAATGTCGTGCTTATTCATTTGAGCATTTATCGTGACCAAATTCCTCGCGCCACGTAGGAGTTTATATCACTTGGGTGAGACATTTCCTATCCCTATTTATGTGACTGTATTTTGTTTGTAAATAAAATAGTTTATTTTATTTGCGTGTCAAATAAAAAATTACAAAAATATTTTGTGTGACAAAATTGAGATTTTTATTAATAAATTGGGACCAATGTCCTAGATTTTAGCCACGGAATGAAAAATATCACGAATTAAAACGAAGAGTTAAATTTTCTAAAAATGGGATCACTCATCCCGGTTTTCGACCCAATCGTCAAAATAACTCTTCGATCCCTCTTCAAATAAGCATGAGGGAACCAATGTTCTTAAACCGAATAAATATCCCGATTTATTATGTTATTTTCTATGTGTGACTTTGTTTTGTCTGTTTTAAATTTATGTTCATATATCTTTTGGGCCCTTGCAATTAATTATTTTTGGGGCAATTTTATTTTCTTTCACTTAGGGATTGTAGTCTGTCCCGATTTCCATTTTCAATTTTATTTAGCTTTTCTTTTCATTTGGGGGATTGTATTTGTCCCAATTTCTCTGTTGTAAATGGCATGTTTGCGTGTTTACAGCTTTATTTACCGCTTTCTTTACAGCTTTCATTTTATCACTTTCTTGATGCTTGAAATGCGCTTTCAATAAATTGGCCTAATCGCGTGAGGAGAGAGATAGAATTTTCAAATCTAAAAACTCCCTTATATTTAACCAAGGCATAAATAAGAGTGAAGTTTCGAACACCTTCTCTGGTTTAGACCGTAAAGGTTAGATGAACTTTCCCAATTTCTTGTAAACTGGGTGGCGACTCCAAAATACCTCAAAGGTGCCTAAAGGCTTCATGGGACTAGATGAACTTTCCAATGTTCTATTGGGTAAGGAATTCCAAAATATCTCATGTTGTCCAAGATCAAAAGACGTGAACCAATCCCTCGAGCCCTAAAAGAGGGTCTCGCCTACGAGGGCCTTTGCTAGGTTCGGCGCACGTCACAGTGGCGACTCCGCTGGGGACTGTTTGTGACTTTGCTCTGAAAGTATCTTGGTTAAAATATATAATTGAGTTTTTAAAACCTAAAATTCTATCTCTCTTCAAAAATTGCATTGCATCATTTTAGAGCTTTAGAATTATGCTAGTTTGGTCCCTATTTTTACCCCAGTGCATTCCCGAAGTACGACCCTATTTTCACTCAATTTAGGGAAGTGTTAAGGATAATCACCAACCCAAGCCTCATACCATAATGGTATATTAAATGGAAACCCTATCGGTCGTTATGCTCGTGATGAGCTAGACCCATTGGCAGGGACCATACTTGGGTAGCCCTAAAGTATCATCACCTTTGACCAAAGCTCATGTAATGGCAATAGATACTTCCCCTAGGTGACATGTACCTTAATACTGTGCTTGTTATGTGGGCCATTATATATTGAACAAAATCAACCAAATTAAATTATCTTGTATCAAAGGCTTTTATGCCGTCGTGGGCCCATCCTAATATGGTTGAAATGTTTAAATACATAAAGGTCAAAATTCATACGTATGTGCATTAATTAAGAGATGTTATGCTTCCGATTTTTCGCCAAGCACCATACACATTCATTGGGTTCCCTGTTAACCCATGGATCAAGCCCACCTAGGAAAGAGACCGCATTACCTCATGTGTGGGAGTAATAAGGTTGGAAGGATCTACTTGCTGGTATGTGGTTGTAAATGTTGCATAACACACGATCATGCATTATACATGTCATTCATACATCATTCTAACAATTTAAATCTTTCAGCCATCATAGATTCATCTAAGTGGACTAGAGGTTCCGACGGTCGGCTAGTAAAGACAAATCTGCTCTTTGAATTGCTGAAATTAGTGTTTGACTGGGATTCTGGGTCACTCTCATCGATCAGTGAATCATCTTTTGAATCATCGATGGCAGAAGAAACCGGAGCGTTGACCACTCAAGACCTTGCTAGGAGACTAGAGAACTTTGAATAGAGAATGTTAGATAAGAAGGGCGCTATGGCTGATAGGATTGCTCATCCCCCTGCTCCACAAGCACCTATCGCTCCACAACCACCGGCAGTCCCTCCTCAGGAGCAAGTTGAACCACCTGCTGGCAGGGAGGCTCCCCTCATTGGTAATGCTGCCCGTCAACCTATCAATGAGCACAGAGCTGCTGAGCCTATTAAGCCAAGAAGGGAAAGGATTCCTAATCCTAATGAGGATTTCGTGATGAAGGAGAAAGATAAAGAGGTAATAGCACCACAAGTTGTGAGGGCCAGAGCACCCAGAGTAGAAGATGAGGCAATAAGAGGGATGAGATAGCAAATTGAGATGATCACCCGCATGTTATCAGCTGGGAAGGGGGTCAACCCTGAAGATAGATATCTGGGGGATGAAGAGCTGCTACCCCAAAGGTTTAAGATGCCTGAGCTGCCGAAGTTCGATGGTACTTCGGACCCATCTGCACACATCAAGCAGTATACCCTGGTGATGAAAGGCACAGGGTTGAGCAAGAAGCAGAAGGTAGAATATTTTTGCCTCAGTCTGGTGGGTCCAGCAGTAGACTGGTATCACAGGTTGGACAGGAGGTCCAAGAAGGATTGGAACCTTTTGAATGAAGAATTTATGAGGCAATACGACTGCAGTACCAGAATGGAGGTCACATTAAAAGACCTCGAGCTTTTACAGCAAAGGAGTGACGATTCATTCCATGAATACCTCATTTGATGGAGGAATAGGGTTATGGAGATGAAACGGAAGCCTGACACTGCTGACCAGATTAGGTTATTTATCAGGAACTCCTGCCCTTATTTAAGGGACTTACTCAGCTTTAAGGGGCTCAGAGATTGGGAGTCACTTAAAGACATTAATGTAGAGGCTGAAGGGGCTTACCTAGCAAAGAAAGCAAGCCAAAATAACTTTGCTGGGAAGAATTATGGGAACCATTCAGGGTATAAATCAGGTGGTGCCGGAAGCAGTAATAATAGAAATGGTAAGACAGTCGAAGTTTTAGCTACCGAGGTTAGACAGGGTCAGAGGTACTACTCTAATTTAGGCCGCTCTCTATCCTGGGTACTGGAGAGACTGATGAAGGAGGGTAAGCTATGACCTTTGACGCCTAGGCCAACCATGAATCAAGGACAGCCAGGGCACAGAGATGACCAGTATTGTGCCTACCACCAGCACACTGGGTACTTGACAGATTATTGCCGAACTTTAAGGAACAAGATCCAAGATCTTATTGACTCCAAATAAATCATGGATCCTGAGAAGAGAGAGAAGAAGAAGATGGAAGGTTATAATGCAGTCCCCCCACCATATACATGATCTGGTCTGGTCTACTCGGGTGGCATGTTTTGTAAGAACTGTAAGAAGATGAATACGTCGCTATCACCCATCAAAAGATAATTGAAGAAGGGATCCCCATGGCGGCAGTAGATTGATAATCCACTAAGAGTGGAGAAGAACATTATGTTTTTTTTAGATGCTTTGTGCCTTTTTTATTCTAAGAACTTCTTATAACAATGTTGGTTATTTTAATGTGATGAATGATTTTGCTTATTTGTATGGTGCTTCTAATGATTTTATTTCACATGATCATGTTACCTTCACTTTGACATTAATTCAACTAATACCGACTGTATTTAATCTCAGAACTTTGGAAAACCCAAAGAAAATCTTGATAGCATCTAATATAACTCTTGAAGAGAGGAAAATTTTGAGAGATAATGTAAAAAAAAAAAATGAAAGAGCCTTTGCCTGGACCTGGAATGATATGTTAACAATCGATAAGGACATTGTTGGGACAATACTGCTTCAATATGCCGACATGACGACGAGTAAAGTTTTAAAAGCCGTTCATTTGCCTCCTTAACATCCAGGATACACACAGTGCAGCCAAGCAAAATAAAACTCCGATCGCTAAAGGGCTATATCAGAAGTTAGACAGATGAAACTTTGGGCATTCACAAGAAATATATAGCTCATTAGAACCAAGCGCTTAGGATTTTTGCCTCCCAACCATTTTAGATGTGTACTGCAAAGCCAATCTAGATTGACCTTTAATCATATAAGGCCAAGATAAGCAAAGCGTGAGCACTTATAGCCAAATTTAGAAGGAGAGCTCATTAACTCTACCTAAAAAAAAAAATAGAAAAGAAACAAACCCACAATTTTATCCTAAACCATCTGAGCCTAAACTGTAACCCAATCTCAACCACTAAAGCCTAACCTGTCAACTCCATTTCAATCATTAAAGGTTGCACCAGAAATTGAGTCACCAAAGGTAACAAAAGGAAGATACAGACTTTCACGGTCAAGATTCAAGCAAGGAAATTCACTACCTCAGCCAGTTTGCACAAGGGCCAAGAACAAGACTTTGATGCTAAAAAGAATCACCATCAGAAGGAGCAATCTCCCTAGCTAATGAAGATGAAAGCAAATTCAATCAACACTAACGGATCGAAGCAGAGTTCATGGCAAAGGCTAAAAAAAAAAGATAGAAAAAAAGAGAGCTGAGAGAAAATCTTCAATCATGAAAACCCGAAAGGGCTGATTGATAACAGGAGTTTGATGTTTTCAGGATCTATTTCTAGATTAGATGAGATCTTGTATTTTTTATGTTAATGACAAATAATGATCATGTGTCATGAAATCAAATTGAAATATATGCATTTATGCAACTATATTGATGTGACCAGACCAGTTCATTTTGCATACTCAAAGTTGTCTAGTTTCGGCATAAAACTAGCACATTGTTACTATCTACTCTCTGCTACTCTCACCACTCAAGCACTTCAGTCGACTCATCCTGCTATCAACTATGAAGCCAATTCTATAGCATCTTTACGATAAGAACCAAGCTCAAGCAACCATGATCTAAGACATAAGTACATGCTGATCACACTCAGAAGATCTTTGATGACAGCTCCAGCCTCTTTTACAAAAAAAAAAAAGGCCGTTAGAGATGAAAACCGTAATTGGCTCTCTAAGCAAAAATTAGGCCAAAGGGTAGGGTGAAAACCTGAAAACAGGCAGTCTGTCCTACAAAAAATGAAATGAATAAAAGCCGCTGGATTGGGTTGGGTCCATTCCAGGCAAAAAAATAAGGCACAGGGTTATGTGAAAATCCGAAAGGACGCATTTCCCGCTAAACAAAGCTAGTGCGAAAATCCACAAGGGACACACTACCTTAAAAGAATCACTACAGGTATCAGAGGAGGACCTCGTAATCCCCAAAGGCACGAAATTCAAAAGCAATTCCAGAGGGCATCGATACTGCTGCAAATTGTGACCAAACCGGCTATCTCATCAAAATCCACTCAGATCAATTCTTATCCTGCATTCCTGCATGACTCATGCATTTCACTTGCATGCTCACAAATTTTTTCCTGCATATTCGGTTTTCAAGTTTTACAGTAAGAAAGATTCAAGGCGGACACTGACAAAAGGCGAGTGACGACATCAATCCAAACATCAAATCCAAACAAACAACTAAAGATCTCCCAGGGGGCAATCAACCAAAGGGCTCATAGACAGCACCACTTCAGAAGAGTTTGCATGATGGCGGTACTACCATTCTACAGAAGGTTTGCATGACCACGGTACTACTGCTTCAAACTTTAGGAGAGTTTGAACGATGGCGGCACTACCATTCTATGGAAGTTTGCATGACCACGGTACTACTGCTTCGAACTTCAGAAGAGTTTGCACAATGGTAGCACTACCATTCTACGGAAGGTTTGCATGACCACGGTACTACTGCTTCGAATCTCAGAAGGGTTTGCACGATGGCGGCACTACCACAGAAGGTTTGCACGACCACGGTACTACTGCTTCGAACTTCAGAAGAGTTTGCACGATGGCCGCACTACCATTCTACGGAAGGTTTGCACGACCACGGTACTACTGCTTCGAACTTCAGAAGAGTTTGCACAATGGCGACACTACAATTCTATGGAAGGTTTGCATGACCACGATACTACTACTTCGAATCTCAGAAGGGTTTGCGCGATGGCGGCACTACCATTTTACGGAAGGTTTGCAAGACCATGGTACTACTACTTCGAATCTCAGAAGACTTTGCACGATGGCGGTACTACCATTCTACGGAAGGTTTGCACAACTACGGTCCTACTTCTTTGAATCTCAGAAGGGTTTGGACGATGGCGGCACTACCATTCTACGGAAGGTTTGAACGATCACGGTACTACTGCTTCGAATCTCAGAAGGGTTTGCACGATGGCGGCACTACCATTCTACGGAAGGTTTACACGACCACGGTACTACTGCTTCGAACTTCAGAAGAGTTTGCACGATGGCGGCACTACCGTTCTATGGAAGGTTTGCACGACAAGGGTACTACTGCTTCGAATCTCAGAGCAGTTTGCACGATGGCACTACCATCCTATGGAAGGTTTGCACGACCACGGTACTACTACTTCGAATCTTAGAAGGGTTTGCATGATGGCGGCACTACCATTCTACGGAAGGTTAGCACGATCACGGCACTACCACTTCATATCTCAGAAGGGTTAGCACGATGGCGGCACTACCATTCTACGGAAGGTTAGCACGACCACGACACTACCACTTCAGAAGGGTTAGCACGATGACGGTACTACCACTCCACGGAGGATTAGCACGATCACGACACTACCACTTCACATCTCAGAAGGGTTAGCATGATGGTACCACTACCATTCTACGGAAGGTTAGCACGACCACGACACTACCACTTCAGAAGGGTTAGTACGATCACGGCACTGCCACTGCAAATCTCACAAAGGTTAACATGATGGCGGCACTACCATTCCACGGAAGGTTAGCATGACCACGACACTACCACTTGAACAAAGACTTACACGCTGACGGTAAATACCACTTCAATGAGGATATACACGATCACGATAACTCATTTTAACAAAGAATAATATGCCGACAAGCTGGCGACAAGCATCACAACAACATCTTCAAGTCCAGAAAAGCGACCGCTTCAAGTACGTGTCTTTTTCCTTCTTTTCTGAATTTTGGCTCACTTAGGCACTCAAGTTCTAAGTGACGACATCAAAAGGCGAGTGACGACATCAATCCAAACATCAAATCCAAACAAACAACCAAAGATCTCCCAGGGGGCAATCAACCAAAGGGCTCATAGACAGCACCACTTCAGAAGAGTTTGCATGATGGCGGCACTACCATTCTACGGAAGGTTTGCACGACCACGGTATTACTGCTTCAAACTTCAGGAGAGTTTGAACGATGGCGGCACTACCATTCTATGGAAGTTTGCATGACCACGGTACTACTGCTTCGAACTTCAGGAGAGTTTGCACAATGGTAGCACTACCATTCTACGGAAGGTTTGCACGACCACGGTACTACTGCTTCGAATCTCAGAAGGGTTTGCACGATGGCGGCACTACCATTCTACGGAAGGTTTGCACGACCACGGTACTACTGCTTCGAATCTCAGAAGGGTTTGCACGATGGCGGCACTACCATTCTACAGAAGGTTTGCACGACCACGGTACTACTGCTTCGAACTTCAGAACAGTTTGCACGATGGCCGCACTACCATTCTACGGAAGGTTTGCACGACCACGACACTACTGCTTCGAACTTCAAAAGAGTTTTCCCAATGGCGACACTACCATTCTATGGAAGGTTTGCACGACCACGATACTACTACTTCAAATCTCAGAAGGGTTTACGCGATGGCGGCACTACTATTTTACGGAAGGTTTGCACGACCACGGTACTACTACTTCGAATCTCAGAAGAGTTTGAACGATGGCGGCACTACCATTCTACGGAAGGTTTGCACGACTACGGTCCTACTTCTTCGAATCTCAGAAGGGTTTGCACGATGGCGGCACTACCATTCTACGGAAGGTTTGAACGATCACGGTACTACTGCTTCGAATCTTCGAAGGGTTTGCACGATGGCGGCACTACCATTCTACGGAAGGTTTGCACGACCACGGTACTACTGCTTCGAACTTCAGAAGAGTTTGCACGATGGCGGCAGTACCATTCTATGGAAGGTTTGCACGACCACAGTACTACTGCTTCGAATCTCAGAGGAGTTTGCACGATGGCACTACCATCCTATGGAAGGTTTGCACGACCACGGTACTACTACTTCGAATCTTAGAAGGGTTTGCACGATGGCGGCACTACCATTCTACGGAAGGTTAGCATGATCACGGCACTATCACTTCATATCTCAGAAGGGTTAGCACGATGGCGGCACTGCCATTCTACGGAAGGTTAGAACGACCACGGCACTACCACTTCAGAAGGGTTAGCACAATGACGGTACTACCACTCCACGGAGGATTAGCACGATCACGACACTACCACTTCACATCTCAGAAGGGTTAGCATGATGGTAGCACTACCATTCTACGGAAGGTTAGCACGACCACGACACTACCACTTCAGAAGGGTTAGCACGATCACGGCACTGCCACTGCAAATCTCACAAAGGTTAACACGATGGCGGCACTACCATTCCATGGAAGGTTAGCATGACCACGACTACCACTTGAACAAAGACTTACACGCTGACGGTAAATACCACTTCAACGAGGATATACACGATCACGGTAACTCGTTTTAACAAAGAATAATATGCCGACAAGCTGGCGACAACCATCACAACAACATCTTCCAGTCCGAAAAAGCGACCACTTCAAGTACGTGTCTCTTTCCTTCTTTTCTGAATTTTGGCTCACTTAGGCACTCGAGTTCTAAGTGCCCCAAAATTGGGGGCAACTATAGACACCGGGTCCCGAGGCGGTCCAAGATCAGGATTACCCAATGATGAAAATAAAGACTAATTCATAAGCGAGAAAATACGAATTGATCATCTTTTTGTCAAATTCTTCTATTTGTATCAAAATTCTTTTAAAATGTTTATTCTTATTCTTATTCTTATTTTTATTTTATTTTTATTTGTATCTTTATTTTTCATCCATATTTTGCATTTTATTTTATTATATTTTCTGAAAAAAAATAAAAATAAAAAAATTTCTGCGGACGTGCAGCGCGCACATCTCGCCCGATCGGCGAGGTTTCTCACCCATCCACACGGGGTTCCCCCCCGATCGGCGAGATTTCTCGCCGATCCTGCCCAGTCGCGCAGATTTTTGCCATTTTCCACCGAAAATCAATTTTTTCACATTTTTAGGGTAAAAAATGATTTTTTTCTTGGGATTTTTTTCAGATTTTGTTAAAATTTGACAAATATTAGTCAAATTTGTGTGGGTGTTAAAAGTCAAAAAATAACAAAAAATAATTAAAAATAAATAAAAACATTAATTGTAAATATTTGACTTTTAGGATTTTATTTTAAATTTTTGAGTGTTTTTTGTTGAAATTGGGGAAGAGGGAAATGGAAAAAAGCTGGAAGTGGACTAAATTGGGGCAGAGAATGGGGTTTTAATGGAGGATTGATTCATTTTTGAAGGGTGGAAAAAAAAAAGAAATAGGGATTTTTTTGGTAAGAAAAATTCTCTAAGTGAATTGATATTTTCTAAGGTATTTTGGAGAGAGGTGTTCTTAAAGGAAGAGAGTGTATTTTGCTGGAAAAACAAGGAATTTCTTGTTCTTGGAGTTCATCTTTTCTTTTTCTCAAAATTTAAAATCATTTTCTTTAATCTTCTTAATTTTCTTTTCTTAAATCTAAAAATTTTCTTCTTTAATTCCATTCTAGTTTTTCTTATGTCTAAAATTTTTTATTGAACTTGAAATCTTGGAGAAAGGAAAATTAATTTCCTTAACTTGAGTTTTCTCATCAAACATCAAATACAAAATATAAAATCATTTTTGAATTTTAGTGTTCTTGAGTTATTTGAGACATAAACTCAAGATTTTCTTGAACATTTTTTTCGAGTTTATTCTCGGATCTTGACAAGAGATTAGATCGGGACATCTTGCTTCCATATTACTTAATTCTGAGGGTAAAGATTCTCGGATCCATTTTTTTTTATCTCATTTCATTTTATGTATGTTAGTTTATTTACTTTTTTCTTGCATTGATAAATATGTGTTTTTAAGTTGAGATCTATTTTTTTTTAGCATGAGTTTTCAATCTTTTTTATGTTTTTGGCATGAAAATGGATAAATATATGTGATGTTTGGAAATGAAAAATAAGATTTGCATGATTTTCTCCTTTAGAATTATTTCTTGTTATTTTTTTTATGCTTAAATATTATTGTCTCATATTACATGTTTAATTACCTTCCTCTTGTCTATTCATATGATTTTACTAGTTTATTATTATTATAATTATTATTTATTGTTACTATCATCATTATATATGTTGTTAGTATATTATTATTATTATTATTATTATTATTATTATTATTATTATTATTATTATTTATTGTTGCTATCATCATTTATCATTATTATTATTATTATCATTATTATTTTTTTTATTATTATTATTGTTGTTATTGTTATTGGTATTATTATTGTTATTATTTTCATTATTGTCATTATATTTTGCATGGTGTTATTTCATGATTTAGTTATGGTTATTATTATTAGCGTACCTTGCATGATTTTTTATTTTATGTGTGATGTTAATATATTAAAATAATGTGTTCGATTTAACTTATTCTATATTTTATTGGTGTATTAATTTATATTAGATTTCCTTTATTTACTTGATTTTGGAATTATTGCTAATATTTTTTTTTGTTATTTTTTTTATTGGGGCAAAAATGTTGTGCTTATTCATTTGGGCATTTATCGTGACCAAATTCCTCGCGCCACGTAGGAGTTTATATCACTTGGGTGAGACATTTCCTATCCCTATTCATGTGACTGTGTTTTGTTTGTAAATAAAATAGTTTATTTTATACGCGTGTCAAATAAAAAATCACAAAAATATTTTGTACGACTATATTGGGATTTTTATTAATAAATTGGGACCAATGTCCTAGATTTTAGCCAAGGAATGAAAAATATCACAAATTAAAACAAAAAGTTAAATTTTCTAAAAATGGGATCACTCATCCCGGTTTTCGACCCAATGGTCAAAATAACTCTTTGATCCCTCTTCAAATAAGCATGAGGTAACCAATGTTCCTAAACCGAATAAATAACCCAACTTATGTATGTTATTTTCTATGTGTGACTTTGTTTTGTCTGTTTTAAATTTATGTTCATATATCTTTTGGGCCCTTGTAATTAATTATTTTTGGGGCAATTTTATTTTCTTTCACTTGGGGGATTGTATTTGTCCCGATTTCCTAGATTTTGCACGACTACGGTCCTACTTCTTCGAATCTCAGAAGAGTAACCTCCATTCGAGTGCTACAGTTATACTATTTGAGGAACTCTTCAGTCAACAGGTCCCAATCTTCTCTTGTTCTCCTATCCAAATCGTGGCACCAATCTACGGCAGGCCCAGTCAAGCTGAGGCAAAAATATTCTATATTCTGTCTCTTGGTAAGCATAGTCCCCTTCATCACAAGCGTATACTGCTTGATGTGAGCAAATGGATCTGAGGTACCGTCAAACATGGGCAGATCGGGCATTTTAAACCTTTGAGGAAGCAACTCCTCATCATCCAAATCCCTATCCTCGGGGCTTATCCCCTTTTCTGCAGACAGTAGGTGGGCCATTGCCTAAACTCTCTCTTCTATATTCTTCAAGGCAGCATCCTCTTTGGGAGGCTTAGCTCTCACTACCCTAGGTTCTTCCTGCTCATCTTCTATAAAATCCTCTTCAGGTCTATGTCCCCTAACTCTTCTAAGCTTAACTTGGGCAAGAGCTCTAGGCTCAGCAATAGGGGGTGGTTCTACAACTGCTGCCTCGGGTGCCTCCCTGATGGAATCTGTTAGGCTTGTCCCCTGGCAAGAGCGACAAGTTGTTGGCCAGCTAGCGGAGCTAGAGTGGCAGCTAGGTTGCCAATCATTACAATCATTCTATGTTCAAATTCCTCAAATCTGCGCTCCATTTCTTGGGCCCTTCGGTCCATCTCTTCGGTGATAATAGCATGGGTAGCACTTGAGTCTTGGTTGGCCATTTCTAGTGATAATTCTGAAGAAAGGGTTTCGGTGCTATCTAAAAGTGACTCTGAATCCCAATCCGACACTTGCTCTAGTAACTCAAAGAATGGGTTTCCCCTTATCAATCGGCCGTTAGGACCCCTAGACCACTGATTCGTACTTATGATGGCTGAAAGACTCAAATTGTTAGCATGATGCATGAGCGACATCGAAGATGCATGGTCATGCTGAGGCAACATAGACAACCACATACAAGTAGGTAGATCCTTCCAATCTTATTACTCCTACACAGGAGGTCGTGCAGTCTATTTCCTAGGTGGGCTTGACCCATGGTCAGCGGGGAACCCAATGGGCACGTATGGTGTATGGTGAGAAACTAGTAGCATAACACTTTTAATTTAAAGCACATGCGTATGGATCCTTGCCATTATGTATTTTGGACCTTTCAAACAGACTAAAATTAGGCTCACCGGGGCATGAGAGCCTTTGATGAGTGTCCAATTAATATGTTTGAATTTTTTCAATATATAAGGGCCCACGTAGCAAGCACATTGTTAAGGTACCTATCACCCAGTGGAGGTTTCTATTGCCATTACATGAGCTTTAGTCAATAGTGGTGTTACTTTAGGTCTACCCAAGCATAGTCCCTGCCAATAGGTCTAGCTCATCGCAGCATAATGACCGATCGGGTCTCCATTTGATATACCATTGATGGTACAAGGCTTGGGCTTGTGATTATCCTGAGCACTTCTTTACAATGAATGAAAATAGGGTTATGTTTTAGGAATGCACCGGGGTAAAATAAGGGACCAAATAGCATAGTTCTAAGGCTCTAATGAATGCAATGCATTTTTTCAATAGAAATGGAATTTTGAATTTTTAAAAACTCAATTATAATTTTAAGTCACTTTCGAAGCAAAGTTTCGATTGTCCCCCGTGGAGTTGCCACTGTGACACGTGTGGCTCGAACCCAGCCGAAAGCTAGGGTCCCTGGATGCCCTCTTTTAGGGCCCGGGATGGTCTGCATCTTTTTGATCTTAGGTAACACGAGGTATTTTGGAATTCCTTACCCAATAGAACATTGGAAAGTTCATCTAACCTCATGAAACCTTTAGGCACCTTTGCGGTATTTTGGAGTCGCCACCCAATTTAGAAGAAATTGGGAAAGGTTATTTAACCTCGGGGGTCTTAAACTAGAGAAGGTGTTCGGAACTTCACTATTTTTAATGCCTTAAATTAAGTTATAAATGAGTTTTTTTAGCAATTGAAATTTCATCTCTCATCTCACGCAATCATGCAATAAAATTAAAGCGCATTTTAAGTATTTTTGGAAAGTAGTAAAGAAAGCAATAAAGAAAGCGATAAACAAATTACAAGTAAAAAATGGGACAGAACAATCCCCCAAAATAAAAAAGCATAAATAAATGAATGAACAAAATTGCCCAAAAATTAATTACAAGGGCCCAAAATAAATAATACAAAAAAAAGAATAAAATAAAATACATAATACACAAGTCGGGACATTTATTAGATTTTAGGAACATTGGTTCCCTTGTGTTAACTTAAAAAAAATCTGAGAGTTATTTTGGGCGATAAAAATAATAGGGATAATTGGATCCCATTTTATGAAAATTAATTTCCTTTTGAAAATGAAAGTTTATTGGCTAAAATTAGAACATTGATCCTATTTTATTAATAAAAATCCCAATTTTTATTATTGTAAAAAGCATGAGTTTCTATAAAATAAACGCATCTAAATACTATTTTGCATAAAATATATGAAACAATAAAGTAAGGGAAATACATAAATTAAAATGCAAACCAAACTTTGAAGGCTCCTAATTTCTTGATTCTCCTGCTTGCCCGGGAACATTACTCAAAGTGAAATAAACAAGTTTTGTGGACAACAAAAACAAGAATAAAAAAATAATGTTAGTAAATTGAATCAAATATACAGAATATGATATAATAAAAATAAACAATTAAATGAAGCAAATACAATAAATAATTCAAATTGAGAGAAATATTTATGGTTACTACAGAAAAATAATGGTTGAATAAGAAAACACTGGAAATTAACAAATTGAATTAATGACTAAAAGTAGAATCAAACGAAAAATAAAATTAATGCTAGATATTCTACAGATTCAACTTACATTCCATGCATCATATCAGAAAATTGATTAGATTAATCTAATTTCATTTTGATTAAAACAAACAACAATCAATAAACTAATAGTAATTTACAGTAATTACAATGGAGAAAACAAATGAATGACAAAAAATAAGAAAAGAGAAAGAATTGGCTTTAACCCAAAAATTTACCCTCAGAGGTTTGATGTTGGCAGCAAAAGAAGAACATATTTCCTCGTCGATTGCTTGAAAAATAATGAAGAAAACTTGAATCAAAGTTTTCTCTTACTAAAAACTGAACTTCAAGGTGAGAGTTGAATTTTAAACACAAAAAATTAATTTCTTTGGCTCGAGAACAATTTTAGAATTTTCAAAAAATCTTTTTAGCTCTCAAAAAATCGTCTTTTCCAGAAATCTTTATAACCGTCCTAAATGCTCTCATTTTCTCTGTGTTTGAACTTTTCTTTTTTAGGTTTTAGGCGTCTTTTTTATAATCCTATTAAAACTTCGAATTATCCTTTAAAAATCAAGTTTTATCATTTTAAAAATAGAAAAAAGAATTTGAGTTTAATTCAAATTTTAGTTCAAAACCACGGAAATCAAGGAAAATGAAGTCCTAACAAGGTAGGAGACCCACGAGGTGCACCACGGCACTGGAGGCCGTGCCTCACGGGCGCGAGGTGTGGGTACACCCCACATGCGCATGGTGCAGCATCGTGCAGGAGGTCGTGCCTCGCATATGCGATGTGCGGCCTCGCATACGAGAGGTGCAGCCCCGCAGGTCGCGAGATGCACGAGGCGAGGCCTTGCGGGCAGTGCCTCGCTAGCCTGCATGCAGGCACTACATCTCGCGCTCGCTGCCAGTAGATGCCGCACTTCGTGCGCTCCAGTAGGCCACCAAAAATCCCAAAACCAAGGGTTATCAGTTTTTTTTATTTAAAAAGAAGGGTTTTGATATGGAAATAATCACTTCTAAGATTTTTGCCTGTGAAAAAATATCATTTTCATCACTGGGTAACTTTGGTCTAGGCTACCTCAGGACCCGGTGTCTACACCTATTCCTCCATCTGGTGAAGTATTCATGAAATGACTCGTCACTCCTTTGCTACAAAAGCTTGAGGTCCTTTAAGGTGACCTCCATTCTAGTGCTGCAGTCGTACTGCTTTATGAACTCTTCAGTCAAAAGGTCCTAATCCTCCTTGGATCTCCTGTCCAACCCCTAATACCAGTCTACTGTCAGACCCACTAAACTAAGGTAGAAATATTCCACCTTCTGTTTCTTAGTCAACCCTGTGTCCTTCATCACTAGGGTATACTGCTTAATATGTGCAGATGGATCCGAAGTACCATTGAACTTTGCCAGCTCAGGCACCTTGAACCTTTGGGGCAACAGCTCTTCATCCCTCAAATCTCTATCCTCAGGGTTGATCCCCTTTCCAGCTGATAACATGCGGGTGATTGCCTCATTCCTCTTATAGCCTCATCCTCTACCCTAGGATGTTATACCCCTCACAACTTGGGGTGCTATTGCCTCCTCATCTCCCTCCTCCATTACAAAATCCTCATCAGGATTAGGAATCCTTGCCCTTCTTGGCTCAACAGGCACTGTGGCTCTATGCTAATTGACTTATTGGCGGGCAGCATTACCTACGAGAGGAACCTCTCCATCAGCAGGTGGCTCAACTTACCCCCGAGGAGGGACTACCGGTGGTTGTGGAGTGATAGGTGGTTGTGCAGCAGGAGGATGAGCAATCCTTTCGGCCATGGTACCCATCATTTCCAACATTCTCCGTTCAAAGTCCTCTAGTCTCCTAGCAAGGTCTTGAGTGGTCAAAGCTCTAGTTTCTTCTGCCATTAATGATTTTAAGGATGATTCATTGGTCGTTAAGAGTGACTCAAAATCCCAATCAAACACTAATTTTGGCAACTGAAAGAGCAAATTTGTCCTTACTAGCCGACCGTCGGAACCCCTAGTCCACTTAGATGAATCTATCACGGCTGAAAGATTCAAACTATTAGAATGATGCATGAATGACATATACAATGCATTCACAACCATATACAAGCAAGTAGATCCTTCCAACCTTATCACTCCCACACAGGAGGCAATGCGGTCTCTTTCCTAGGTAGGCTTATTTCATTGGTTAACGGGGAACCCAATGGATGCGTATGGTGTATGATGGAAAACCGGCAGCATAACATCTCTTATTTAATGCACATATGTATGAATTTTGGCCTTTATATATTTAAACACTTTAATAACATTAAGATGGGCCCACCGGAGTATGAAAGCCTTTGATAACAGACCATTTAATTTTGTTTATTTTGTTCAATATATAATGGGCCACATAGCAAGAATGGTATTACGATACATGTCACCTAGGGGAGGTATCTACTGCCATTACATGAGCTTTAGTCAAGGGTGATGATACTTTAGGTCTACCCAAGCATGGTCTCTGCCAACGGGTCTAGTTCATCATGAGCATAACAACCAATCGGGTCTCCATTTAATATACCATGATGGTATAAGGCTTGGGCTGGTGATTATCGTTAACACTTCCCTAGATTGAATGAACATAGGGTCGCGCTTCGGGAATGCACCGGGGTAAAATAAGGGACCAAACTAGCATAAATCTAAGGCTATAGTAAGGATGCAATTCAATTTTTCGAAAATAGATAGAAATTTAATTTTAAAAGCTCCATTATATTTATTAACCAAGACACTTTCGAAGCAAAGTCTCAAAGTCCCCAGTGGAGTCGCCATTGTAATGAGCTATGTGTTTCCCGGAGGCCTGCTTTTAGGGTTCGAGTGGTTCGCGTCCAGATCTTGGGCAACATGAGATATTTTAGAATCTCTTCCCAATAGAATATTGGAAAAGTTCATCTAATCCCATGAAATCTTTAGGCACTTTTGAGGTATTTTGGAGTCGCCACCCAATTTACAAGAAATTGGGAAAGTTCGTCTAATCTCGGAGGTCTAAACTAGAGAGTGGTTCGGAACTTCACTCTTATTAATGCCTTGGTTGAATTATAAGTGAGCTTTTAACAATTAATTTTCCATCCCTTTTCTCACATGTCGTGCAATTAATTTAAGCGCACATTCAAGCATTGAGGAAAGCGGTAAAAATAAATAAACAAACATAAAAATAAATTACAATATGAAATTGGGACAAAAAATACAACCACCTAAAATGTAAAATTAAAATTAAAAAATAAATGACAAAATCAAATAAATAAACAAGCATACATAAATTGGGATATTTATTTAGAGTAGGAACGTTGGTTCGTTCATGCACACTTAAAAAATGGAGAATTATTTTTAGTCATTTATTGAGAAAACCATGATGAGTGATCTCATTTTATGAAAATAAATTCTCCTTTTGAAAATGACATTTTATTGGCTGAAATTAGGATATTGGCCCTATTTTACTAGAAAAATCCAATTTATTAATAAAAATATTTTTGTGATTTTTCATTAGACGTGCACAAAATAAATAATTTTATTACTAATTACATGATAAATAAATTAAAAAGACAAATAAAGGAAAAATAATAAATACAATGAAAATAATAAATCTGTTGGATCTCCTTCTTCGATCCCAAGTGCGCTCAAACATAAAAAAGACAAGTATTGAAACCAAAAAAATAAACACGAATAAAATTAATGTTAGTAATCAAATCAAGAAAATCAATTAAACACATAAAATAATAAATAATAAATTAAAATAAATAGAAAATTATTATATATGACAAATAAATTAAATAACATAATGAAACAAATAAATTAGCATATTAACAAATTAACACAAATAAAAACATGAATAATAATAATAATAATAATAATAATAATAATAATAATAATAATAATAATAATAATAATAATAATAATAAAAAATAAAAGAAAAGAAAAGATAAAAAAGGTAAATGAAAAAAGAATAAAAAAACGAAATAAAAAGTTAAATCTATAACGAATATCACATAAAATAAATAAAAATACAATAAATCTAAAGATTTACATTTTGATTAAATGATTATAAAGAAGAAATAGAAGTAATACAATAATGAATATCACATAAAATAAAAAAAATACAATAAATCTAAAGATTTACATTTTAATTAAATGATTATAAACAAGATATAGAAGTAATACAAAAAAGAAATAAATAAATAAAAATATGAGATCGACCCCAAGATATTTATCCTCAGAATTCAGATTTGATAGAATAAGGGAAGATGATTGATTTTCCTTGTTTGGATTCATGAAAATTGAATTAAGATGATAAAAATCTAAACTTTTTCTTTAAGAAAGAAAAAGTGCAAAAAGATTGTTAAAAGAAAAAATTATGAAAGAAAATTCGAATCTTAAGAACAAAAAATTATTTTCTTTATCCAAAGAATGATTTTTTATTAAAAATAAAAGAAAACCTTCAAAAATCTCTTTGAAGAAATTTAATTGAAGAAAAAAAAAACAAGTGAGAAAATTGAATTTTAAGTGCAAAATTTTTTTTTGTCTCAAAATCAAATTTTCATCAATAAAATTCAATCTAAAATCTTTAAAATAAATTTTATTGAAGTAAAAGAGGAAAAAGAATTAGAGAAGAAGAACAAAAATTGCAGAACTAAAGAAAATAAAAGAAAAGAAAATTGCCCAAAAAGATTCTCTCTAAAAAACTCTCAAGTTTTTTTCTATTTACATCATTAAAAAAGGAAAATCTAATTAATTAAGGAAGAAATCCTTAATTAAATCAAAATATTCATTTTTTAAATTTCAAAAATGGAAAAAACCATTAAAATCCTGAAAAAATGGGGAAAAATCAAATTTGGGCCAAAAAATCATGTTTTCGGTGGAAAAAACCCGTCTGCGGCAGCTGGTGGGCGACCGTACGGGCGTGCCTGGCAAGGGGTGCCCGTTGGGCGCGCGCGGGATGCACGTTGGGTGCAGGCGGACGCGCTGCGCGCCGACGGCCATATTATTTTTTTAAGAACAATTTTGACAAAAAGCACTATCACTTCCAACTCTCCTTTTTTATTTTTTATTTTTAAAATATATATATTTTATTTGTTTTTTTAAAAAGCAATTTTGACAAGGAAACTATCACTACCAACTTTCTTTTTGCGTGTGAACAGACACTTAGTTTCATCATTGGGTAACCCTGATCTGAACTATCTCGGGACCCGGTGTCTACATAAAGGCATTAATTAGAGTGAAGTTCCATACCACTCTCTGCTTTAGACCTCCGAGATTAGATATACTTTCCCAATTTCTTGTAAATTGGGTGGCGACTCCAAAATACCTCAAAGGTGCCTAAAGGTTTCATGGGATTTGATGAACTTCCCCAATGTTCTATTGGGAGGGGATTCAAAAATATCTCATATTACCCAAGATCTAGACACGAACCCCTCTCAGACCCTAAAAGCGAACCTCTTGGGAAACACAAGCGGGTTCCGGCGTGTCATATAATCCATCAGATTCAAGGAAAGTGGTCTGTTAAGGAAGAGCAATTGATGCCGTACATAAAACACTTAAAGATGTTGAGCTGTCAATTTGAAACATGTATGTTTCGCTTTGTCCCTAGGGATGAAAACCAGTTGGCTGATGCTCTAGCCACTTTGGTATCCATGTGGGATAACCCTAAAGGGGTAATAATGAAGCCAGTGTTAATCTCAAGTTCAAAGAAACTAGCTTCGAATCCGAATAGATAATGAAAGTTGAGGTTGTTGACGAGAAGCTATGGTTTTATGACATTAAGAATTACTTAAAAAAGACAGTGTTCCCGGAAGAGGCCACTGAAAAAGATCAAATATTGATACGCAAGCTTTCCACTCAATTTATCTTCATAGATAATGCACTATTCAAAAGACAAGCCGATGGCATTTAACTAAGATGTTTAGATGGGAAGAAGCTAAGAGGGTTATAGAGGAAACTAATGCTGGGGTTTATGAAGCCCACATGAATGGCCTAACATTAGCAAAGAAAATCATGCAACAAGGGTTTTACTGGCTCACAATAGATACATATTGTAACACCCCCTACGTCCCCGTTGGAAGGACGCCGGAGAGCGCTACCAACGCTCACTCACAAACATACATTCATACATAATCATACATGCATAAATGCGGGATAATTAAAAGCTTACCTTGCGGTCAAAGCTGATCATGCATTAACTCACACACTCGCAAGCACCAAGTGGAAGCATAAGCACATGCACGCACACATACACTCTTTCGATCAGCGGAAGCATAAAACAGACGACGTAACTGATGAATAACTTAACACATACTTACAACGACATTTCATCATCCAAATATTATAGTAAGGCCCTTACATATAACACATTTACAAAAGGTTACAGAATATACAACCCAAATTACAAAAGCTAAAAACAGAAACAATAACTCCTAACTCCTATGTGGCCGACCCTACAGATGCGCGACTCGAACCGAACCAAACCTGCCACCTGCAAGGGAAAAGAACCCGTGCTAAGCGATAACGCTTAGTGGGGAAATACACAAGAAAATAAGGGCAGCCATTCACAATGGTCGCCAAGGCATAACACATGAAAAAGGCATAGGCGGACATTCATAACACATATGATATTATACTTGCATATAGAAGCCGGGCGTTTAGAGGATCATATCCACATTCATACCGAATCATTCAATAGACAATGTGCATTTTCACGCAAACTAGTTCACATGTTAATCCATAATAGTTAATAGTATAAAATCACATTAGTATACATACTAATTCACATGCTTATAACCACAATTGATTATATTCAAACACAGTCACAATACGGTATATATATGAATAATCGCACACAATCGGCATATTTGAGTCACATTTGACCCATTCAGAGATTCATAATCACATTCGAATTCATAACTGATTCGCATTACTGAAATCTTACACATTCGGATATCATATTCTCATATTCATATCAGACAAAGCAAACCAACATACCTGCTGACTCAAAATAGTGGATAACGAGTATACAGACATCACCTTACGGGTGCGAATCGAGTATCAATTTCATTTTCACATTCAAAAACATTTTCATTAGGGACCTTAAACAAGGTCTAAACACATCGCGAGGAACCAAATGGGGGACCTGATCAGGGTCCAAACGTCCAAAGGGCTGCAGCTAAAAGACTCTATTAGGCATGCCTAACTATCCACTAGACTGACTCTCACAGGTCTTGCATCATTTAAATCATGTGTCAAATCAGACGGTATATAAATATCATCAAACTTAATCCAGAGTATAGTAGACATATAAAGAAATTCATAATATCAGTCATGCATCATACTATTCGTATTATAAAGCATACAATATAATTCCATCAACATGCTTTAGCACTATTCAATATTCTAAAATTTATCAGAGTCAAATATGGAAACATTATCAGGCCAATCATTAACTTAACATTCAAATCATTAACTTAACATTCAAACTTTACTTTTAACAACTAACCACTCTTTACAAAAATAGGGTAGGTCATGGTCACAAGCAGATTGGTTGTCACCGTGACATACCAAAACTCTCGGCAGAAAGTAATCTTGTGGTACCTCACGGTGGTAACCCATTAGGTTGTCACCGTGACATACCCACTGCCCAAAACAGAATGCTATTCCTCACACACTTTATCATATCATTCATAGCAATTATTTGAACATTTATATAAATACTTACTTACCCGGTTTGCCACATTATGGGTCTCCATTTAAAAGAGGAATTCATAAGCTAAAAGCATTAAATCACATTTATCATTATCATATTATATAATCACTCAAATATCCACATGAACCATAATAGCATCATAGATATCTTGCATACTATTACATTCTAATAATATTTATTATCAATGCATGCATCATATAATATTGTTAGGCAATTACTTCAATCACACATTCACTACTCATATCCCATATATATATATATATATATATATATATATCATTAAGCAAACTCATTTTATGTGTATATAACTTAGATCTTACTTCATACCTATGCATACTTGTTCATATCATACACGTTTATATAGATCGAAGTATTATAATGCTCAATAATGTCATTAAACTTGACTTGATTCTAATACATACAATTACACATCATTACTTCATTAGTTTGCTATTAATCTTAATCCTAATCATGTTTATTTTCCAAGTGATAACTATTCTTATACCCATTTAATAGTCCTAAACATATATCGGATGGATCCTAGAAAGTTCTGGTGCATTACGGGTTCAATTCGGGAAGAAAAACACCTAAAATGGTCAAGACAGAAGGGGTCACGGTGGTAATGAATTTGGTTACCACCGTGAGGTCCAAACTAAGCATTCTGCCCAGCATTTTCATATGTCACGGTGGTAATGAATTTGGTTACAACCGTGACCTACCAAAAATTTGCAAAACAGAAGCTAGGATTCAGGATTGCTTCATAACGCATTTTAGTTCAGCCTAAACGGACATCTAAACGACATTTTTAGGAAATAATTCCTTCTTAACATTTATTCCTTAGGATGCTAAGTTTACAATGGAACCAATTTCAGGTCATTTGGACATCTATAACTCCAGATATGAGCTAAACAATTCACACTATTCTAGTGACCCGACCCAAACAGAGACACTTCAAATATTAACTTTTTCACGGGTCTTAGAGCCAGAACGGGCTTCCAATCTTTTAGAGACAATTTTATATCTATGTCTTATATTTCAAATGGCACTGGAATTACTCAATTTGGAGGTCTATAACTCTACTTATGACAAAAACAATACACAAAGGTCTGGCGAAAACTGAACAGAATTACCCCAAAATCATACCTTACACACAAAAGCTTTATGAAAACAATCTAACACATCCAAAAAATCATGCAAAATTATCCAATACATAATCATGCATCATTTATACATCAAGATCATATCACACATAGCTCCCAAACCTAGAAATCAAAGCTTCAAACCGATCACTTCAAAATCCAACCTTCTCTTTCCCTTTGCTCTTTCATTTCTCCTCCAATTCTTGCATAAAAACCCAGCCAAAACAACATGCAAATCAAACCAAGGTTTTCTTAACTAAAATTAGAAATAAGAAGTAGAAGAAGAAGGACCCAAAACAACTTAAGAAATCCAAGCCACTTACCTTCAAAAATTTAGCTCAAACCTTCAAGAACCCACTCAAAACTCAAGGAAAACAAGGGAGCAAGAGTTGAGAGCAGAAAATGGAAGCAAGAGAGAGAGAGAGATGGGAAAATGAAATAGCAAGGGAAGAGGGCAGCTTCCACGGGAAGCATCATCCAATTCTCCCCTCCCTACCTCTCTCTTCCTTTTTCATTTAATGCTCACCAACCCAAGGCCATGTGTCATTCTCCTATTGGTCCTTGATCTCCTCCTTTGACTAATTCCCTCTTTGCACCATACACATCACACATATTATCATTTCTTATAACACACTTACATCCTTGTTACCATGCACCCACCTCACTAGATAAACCTTCATCAAAATATCTTACATCCATAGTACCAAACACACAAACCACTAGATCAAAACACAATAAACACCCTACATCCATACACCACATGCACACCAAATAATTTCCCCCACTTAACTTATTTAATTAATTACTTTGCAATTAAGTCCTTATTATCCAATTTCCTCATGCACAAATTAACGGAATACCCTTCACTTATCCGACTTAGTTAGTCAAATCCGACTAGGCCCGATTTGGGGTGTGACACATATTGCTCAAAATATGTGAAGGAGTGTCAATTATGCCAACAGTACGCAGATTTGAGGCATCTGCCGGTCTCACAGTTACACAACTTAACATCGCCATTTGCAGTTTAGGGTATAGATATCATGGGCGAGAAACACCCTGCAGCCTCTAATGGACACAGGTTCATAATAGTTGCCATCAATTACTTTACAAAGTGGGTTGAGGCCGAATCTTTCAAAAAGATTGATGCCCGGGACATGGCTAAGTTCATCGAGAGAAATTTGATATGTAGGTATGGCCTCCCACATCACATTGTGTCTGATAATGGAGTACAATTTTTGGCTAAAACTAAGAAACTACTCAAAAAGTATGGCATCGAGCATCACAAGTCCTCTCCATATCATCCACAAGCCAACGGGGCAGTTGAAACGGCTAATAAAAATGTCAAAAAGATCTTGTTTAAAATGGTTCAAAACAACAAGAATTGGGTAGAGAAGTTGCCTTTTGCACTTTGCGGCTATAAAACCACCGTCAGAACCTCTATAGGAGCCACACCTTATTCTTTGGTATATGGGATAGAAGTAGTATTATCGGTTGAGGTAAAGCTTAGGTCCTTAAGAATAGCCTTGGAAGCTCAGATCCCAGAGGCCGAATGGGCACAACAGTGGCTGCAACAATTGAATCTGTTAGAAGAAGATAGACTACGGGCTTATTATCATAACCAGGTTTATTAGAAAAGGCTCACCCGATCATTCAAAAAGAAGGTTAGAAAGCATCCACTAAAAGAAAGAGATCTAGTTTTTAAACAAATGAGGCCAGGTGTTTCAAACATATGCGGTAAATTCAGACCAACATGGGAAGGTCCATTTGTCCTTAAAAAGTTGCTATCCAAGGAAGCAGTAATTCTAACAGACAGCGATGGAAACGAGTTCAAAGAACGGATGAACGTTGTCAAACTTAAAAGGTTCTATGGCTAAAGACTAAAAATCAAAAGAAGAGAATAAATGCCCCATAGGTCGAAAACAAAAAAAAGGCGGCCTTGCTAAATATGGGCACCCCGTCAGGATGAAAACCAGAAAAGGCATCTTAGGTAAAAATTAGGGGTTGAGAGAAAATATCCAATCAAGAAAACTCGGCAAGGCTAATTGGAAACAGGAGTTTGATGCTTACCTTGAGATTAGATGTAGTTCTGCATTATTGATTCATATCAAATGATGATCATATATGATGAAATCATACTGAACTGTACACAATTTTGCAAAAAAGGATATAAAACAGAAACAATTCAACTCATGTGTTCATTATCAACTAGTTCTTTTATAAAAATAAAAATATTATTCTTTACTTGATTTATGTAATCTAATAACTATCTTCTACTGCTCTCGCCAGCCAGATGTCTAAGTCGATGGGTTCTATTATAAACTGCAGGACTGATCACCCACCTCTTGTATGCACTAGTAGAAGTAAAGGTGCAATCTCTAATCTATGGTATAACAGTCTTTACAGGCAGCCATGTTTAGAGGCTATGGTACTTGAAAGCGAAAGCTTAAGACAAAATGCCACCTTGAAAAGATAGAGGGTGCCTCACAACATCTTGACTCCCTCCGAACTGCCGAACATAGCAGGCAGTAATGTAGAAGGTAGCTTCATGAAGCCTACACAAAGGAATGAATCTTGAAGAACCATCCAAAGTTATAGAAGAAAGGGGTAGCTAGAGGCACATGAAGTTGATGTCATCTTCTACCACCTCACCCAATCGAGCAAAACCTTTGTCGGGAGATGCAAAGTAATACAACCGCTGCCTGGGAAGAAAATGCCTCAGCGAATAATTGCTGATCACCCTAAGAGGAGGCTCCGATAGAAATTTCAATTTCTCTTGTAACCATATTTGAAAAACAAAGAAAATCAGGGAGATTAGGGATACTCATGCATAGGGGAACAATTTATTTAAAAATGTGATGTAAAGAGTTAATTGATCTTACGTTTTGCAATAAAATGTGTTAAGCCTTTGATTATCCTATACTCTGTGATTTGAAACTAATTGGGTTTTTAACCTTCTGAAAAAAAAGAGATGTTGGAATGGGTAGGGTCCACTCTAGGCAAAACAAAGGCACGAGGTTATGTGAAAATCTGAGAGGATGCATTTCCCGCTAAAGAAAAGCTAGTGTGAAAATCCATAAGGGACGCGCTACCTTTTAAAAGAATGACAAATACTTACCTAGAGTAATAAGGGGCTTCTGGCGAAAAAAGCAGACGGGTCAGTACAGACGGTGTCCAAGCCTAGGATCGTCTCAGCAAGAATCAAGGGAAATGGGGTCAGCCTGCGATGTATGCCATCCACAATCCAGAATAACTAGTAATCGCCAATCAACTCCTCAGAAATCATCGTTAGATACATAGAAAAGCAAAATATTAGGATAACACTCGCCTGGTATATGGGTACATTAGAGAAGCCTTCTAGTGCCTAAATCAATGGCTCTAAAACAAAAGTTACATCCTAGGGAGCCAATCTAGCCGCAGCTGAAGGTGAAATACCTAAGGTCAGTGCTGCATCCCTTGCCTGAATCAATCCATAGCTTGGGATGTAAGCTAGTGTGCCAAGAGAAAACCTCGTTCTGATGATCGCAACAAATTCTTCGGGTAGAGGGCACAATTCTTGACAGGTAAATCTGAAAACGTGGAACTAGGGGTCCTAGAAGTGAACTACGGCCAATAGAAGATTCTTATCCACCTTAACCCTCCTCAAAAATTTCAAAAAAAGGTACATTTTGTTAAGGGTTGACGTTGACATTTTCAAAACTTCGGGCCAGAAAATTAAATATAAGCAAGGAAAGGAAGAAGAAACAACAAAGAAAAATATTAAAATAGGGAAAAAAGGTGTAAACACCGGGTCTTGAGGCAGCTCCGATCGAAGTTACCCAGTGACGAAAATGATGCTTGTTCACGGGCAAGAGGACAAATGGAAGTGATAGTTTCCTTGAAAAAATGTTTTTCGTTTTTTATTTTTTTTAGAATAAGGAGGGAGAGCGAGCCTTAGGGGCCTGTGTGGTGAGGACCATCTCACTAAGTGAGATACGGCCTCACGTTTGGAGGCCCATCTCACTAATGTGAGATGCAGCTCTCACATGCTCCTGCTCTCCTCTTCCGTTTTTCATGGAGATTTGGTGGGAAAAGTATGGTTTACGTGGGATTTGGTAGGAAAAACAACTAATCCTGTCAAAGACATTAAAAGAGAAGTGAAAGCTAAAGAAAAGGGCAAGAATTATTAGAGAGAGCAAGAACGAAAAAGAAAAACAACACAGAGAGAAAAGAAAACTTTGAGAGCAAGAAAATAATTCTTGTTTTCTCAAATAGCTTCTGAGATTATATCTTAAATCCAGGAAATCCATTCCTGGAGTTTGGGATTCAATCATGCTTTATTTTATTATCTTATCACCATAAACATTTTACCAAACGCATTTGAGTTTCTATTTTAACCACCATTTCAAGAAGAGCAAAGGGGAAACCAGGACTTCCTCATTTGCAAATCAAAGATCAACATCTGAGGGTAAATACTGAATAGCCATCTCTCTTTCTTTTCTTTCTTTCTTTTTTATTTTTTTCATCTTGTTGTACCTATATATACTATTCTTTGTACATATTCTGTTTAGTTGTATAATTTAGTTAACCTGCTCATTGTATGTTGATTGTTGTCATGATGAAATAAGTGTGCTTGCTGCTTAGCTCGCATGATATTATGCATGTTTTGACCGCCTGATATTGCGTTTGTTGGTATGTTATCATCTCCTCTATTCTTCTCTATTTTTCTGGCTGTTGGAGTCATAAGTTTTGTTTTGCTTTGTTTGTGGTTGCCGATTGGATTTTGGCTTCATTTTTTGATTGAGTCTTGCTTCTCCGGTCGGATTTCATTCTTTCCTGGTCTGATAGTGCTGTTGATTGCCTTTTCCCAATCGGACGTTATAGAAGAGAGCCATGTTTCCCAATCGGACTGCACAAACCGTGCATGTAACACCCCTATACCCCCTGGAAGGATATCAGGGCGCCATGAGGACACATACGTATACATATACATATACATACACTAGCGGAAGTGATAGCATTATACACAATCATATAAAAATAATAAAATAATATAATATTACACTAGGGCCCAACATGGAAATCATATTAACTACCTATATACATATTTATCTTTATACATGTTCATATTACAACTTGTTTTCATTTAACTTTACATATACATTTACATAATGATGTTACTCAAAACATCATAAACTCTATTCCTATTTTACACAAAAAGATGAACAAAACTTCCTAGTGGCCTTGGCCTGCAGATGCACGCTCTCACTGGTCCGAACCTGTAAACCTACATGGAAATAAACATCCGTGCTAAGAGATAACGCTTAGTGGGGATGAAAATAATGCAAAGGACTTCTTTACGAAGTCATAAATAAATTACGCATTTCACACAACACAAATCAAATAATTCATGCATATAACCTTCTCACTTGTACAGATCATGTATTCATATATATTCAATAATCATGTGACCACATTCATGTAAACATGTACTTGTATTTAAAACTGCCATGTACTTTAAACATTATTCTCATGTACTATAACATTTATTCACATATACTTTTAATCGTCTCAAGTTCACTACACAACATTAATAAGCCTGAATTCCTTTCATGGTGGATACGGGTAACTTTGGATACTGTTTACAGTATCTTACATATGGAGAATTAACTCAAAACTCTACTGAATACCCGAGGTATTCAAAACTCTGGGCACAATTAAGGCCAACTCTAGTAGCTGCACTCTAACCCTTTATAAACATGCTTATCTATCCACTATAACGGTAATCAGGCTCAATAAATCACTTACATACACTATATACAGATATTAATTCATCAAATTCAGAGGCATTTATCTCATGTACAATTTTTACTAATCATGTTCATTTAAATAATACCAACCATGCAAGAGGTTTAAAAGATAGTTTTAAACCAAACACGGACCAAATGGTGTTACACAAAACTCACATAGACATTTATCAACTCAAATCAAAAGAAATAAATCAAAACAGAAACAATAGAGAAGGAGTGGGCATGAGCACGACTCGTGCTCGCTCCCTCCTCTTCTTCCTCACCTGGAGCACATCTCATGCTCCCTCTCCCTTTTCTCTCTAGTTGAGCACGGCTCGTGCTCATGAGCAGGACTCGTGCTCCTCCATCCTTTTCTCTCCGAGACATGCTATACAACACGAATAGGACAACACCAAACTTTTGAAGAACATGTTCCTGTCATGATCGTGACCACTGTCGGGCTCGCAACAGAAGGTCCCGTCAGGAACTTTTACGAGACTGCTTCTTACCTCAAAATTGTATCGTCTAAACCGACCTCTAAACGTCATTTTTAGGCAACACTTTCTTCCTAAGAATTGTTCCCTTGGATGTGAAATTTTAAATGGAACAAATTTCATGTCAATTGGACAACTATAACTTCAGATATGAGCTAAACAAATTATACTATTCTAATAACCCGACCTAAACAGAGACACTTCGGTTTTTAACATTTTCGAGGATCGTATGTCAAGAACTAGCTCCATCTCCCTGTTAGACATTTTTATCTACGGATCTTAGGTTTTAGATGAAATTTGAATCAACCAAATATAAAACCTATAACTCTACTTATGAGAAAAAAAATACACAAAGGTCTAATAAAAACTGAACAGAATTCCCCCAAAATCACACTTTTCACACAAAAGCTATATGGAAACCATCTAACACATCCAAAACTCAGGCAAAATGATCCAGTACATGATCACAAACATATCTAAATACATATCACATACAAACCCTACAAGCAATCAAAATGAACAAAAATCAAATCGCACACGATCCCAACCTTTAGGAAGCTTGAACTCTATGCCCTATACAGCTCCAACTTTTTCCTTTTCTTTATCCAATCTCTTGTTCATAGCTTCCACAAATCACATAGAAAACACTTGAGTTAGACTTCCTCTCACTTTAAATCAAAAACATAAAGAAAAAGGAGGTCAGATCGGAAAATCAATCAAACTAACCTTCTCAAGGATCAACTCTACCTTTCACAACTCTCTCTTCAACTAACCCAAGAGGCTCACTCAAAGAGCAAGGCAAATGAAGAAGAAAAGAAAAAGAAATGTCAAGGCAAGAGGAGCACGGCCAAAAACAAAAGAGCAAAGGAAGAAAAGAATAACAAAAGGCCAAAGGCAAAGCAACTAACGTGAGAAAAGAAGAGGAGCAGCTGGTCAATGCTCATCTAAAAATTAAATTCCCACCTTCCAAAATTATATACATGTATATCTCTTCAGTTCCTTATTTCCTTTTAATTCATATGTATATCTCTTTTCTTAATAAATAAATACATGTATTTTGACCAAACCACATAATATCCCATGCCACATGTCACCCTCCTACAATGCAACTTATCAAACTCCTATGCCGCCACGTGTCCGATACACATCAAATATATCGCGCTCACGACACTATCGCGCTTGCGAAAGAACCCACACACAAGACACTTACTCAAATGCACTCTCTTGTACACACAAACTCTTGAATTCCTGAACAAAGATTCTGAAATTCTACTAGGGCCAAATCGGGTTGTTACAAATCTCTCCCCATTAAGAAATTTCGTCCTCGAAATTTCCCCGCTAATCACATACAAAGGTAAATCCTTAAACAGATCTCCAAATCGCTATAACTTATACCATACAACTATCAAATCGTACACACTTAACACTTTCCTTAACGCACTGCACTCTAATCTATACACGTCTGCTAAACATTAAACACTCGATGTATATCTTGTCAGCTTTTCTCAATGAAGCGCATACAATGATGCTTTTTCACATACAAATGAGGGATGTGGATGGAATGGCTATGTAATGATCTATTTATGCAAGATGATGCGAAAATGCAATGTAAGCTACTTAATGCACTTTTTCCCATCCCCATGTTTCAATATGCTTATGTCAAATGATTTCAAGGAGATAGCTGACAGGAGTATAGAGAGTCACCTTAAACGCTTTACTAACCATGTAAATTCATATTACTCACTATATCCGACATCTCACTAATCTTTCCACTCGCATCTAACTCCATCTATACACTACACAAAATGATATCTGCATTAGGCCACAACTCTAGACAAACTCCGACATCTAATCTATACTCTACATGTTATAGACCAGAACCTCTAACCTATGCTCTGATACCACTAAATTGTAACACCCCTATAACCCCTGGAAGGATATCGGGGCGCCATGCGGACACATATGTATACATATACATATACATACACTAGCGGAAGTGATAGCATTATACGCAATAATATAAAAATAATAAACTAATATAATATTACACTAGGGCCCAACATGGAATTCATATTAACTACCTATATACATATTTATCTTTATACATGTTCATATTACAACTTGTTTTCATTTAACTTTACATATACATTTACATAATGATGTTACTCAAAACATCACAAACTCTATTCCTATTTTACACAAAAAGATGAACAAAACTTCCTAGTGGCCTTGGCCTGCTGATGCACGATTTCACTAGTCCGAACCTGTAAACCTACACGAAAATAAACATCTGTACTAAGCGATAACGCTTAGTGGGGATGAAAATAATACAAAGGACTTCTTTACGAAGTCACAAATAAATTACGCATTTCACACAACACTAATCAAATAATTCATACAATAACCTTCTCACTTGTACAGATCATGTATTCATATATATTCAATAATTGTGTGACCACATTCATGTAAACATGTACTTGTATTTAAAACTGCCATGTACTTTGAACATTATTCTCATGTACTATAATATTTATTCATATATACTTTTAATCGTCTCAAGTTCACTACACAACATTAATAAGCCTGAATTCCTTTCATGGTGGATACGGGTAACTTTGGATGCTGTTTACAGTATCTCACATATGGAGAATTAACTCAAAACTCTACTGAATACCCGAGGTATTCAAAACTCTGGGCATAATTAAGGCCAACTCTAGCAGCTGCACTCTAACCCTTTATAAGCATGCTTATCTATCCACTATAACGATAATCAGGCTCAATAAACCATTCACACACACTATATACAGATATCAATTCATCAAATTCAGAGGCATTTATCTCATTTAAATTTTTTACTAATCATGTTCATTTAGCTAATACTAACCATGCAAGAGGTTTAAAAGATAGTTTTAAACCAAACACGGACCAAATGGTGTTACACAAAACTCCTATAGACATATATCAACTAAGATCAGAAGAAATAAATCAAAACAGAAACAACAGAGAAGGAGAGGGCATTAGCATGACTCGTGCTCCTTGAGCACGACTCGTGCTCACTCCCTCCTCTTCTTCCTCTCCTGGAGCACATCTCGTGCTCCCCCTCCCTTTTCTCTCTAGTGGAGCACAACTCGTGCTCATGAGCACGACTCGTGCTCCTCCTTCCTTTTCTCTCTGAGACGTGCTATACAACATGACTAGGACAACACCAAACTTTTGAAGAACGTGTTTCTATCACGATCGCGACCACTGTCGTGCTCGCGACATAGGGCCCCGTCAGGAACCTTTACGAGACTGATTCTTACCTCAAACTTGTATCGTCTAAACCGACCTCTAAACGTAATTTTCAGGCAACACTTTCTTCCTAACAATTGTTCCCTAGGATGTGAAATTTTAAATGGACAATAATTCAGGTCATTTTGACATCTATTACTTCAAAAATGAGCTAACCAAGCTATACTATTCCAGTAACCCGACCCAAACAAAGAAACCTCAGTTTTTAACATTTTTGAGGATAGTAGAGCCAGAACTAGCTCCAGATCCCTCTTAGACATTTTTATCTACGGATCTTAGCTTTTAGATGAAATTTGAATCAACCTAATGGAAGCCCTATAACTCTACCTATGAAAAAAACAATACACAAAGGTCTAATAAAAACTTAACAAAATTCCCCCAAAATTACACTTTACACACAAAAGCTATATGGAAACCATCTAACACATCCAAAACTCAGGAAAAATGATCCAGCACATGATCACAAACATATCTAAATACATATCACATAGAAACCCTACAAGTAATCAAAATGAACAAAAATCAAATCGCACACGATCCCAACCTCTAGGAAGCTTGAACTCTATGCTCTATTCAGCTCCAACTTTTTCCTTTTCTTTATCCAATCTCTTGTTCATAGCTTCCACAAATCACATAGAAAACACTTGAGTTAGACTTCTTCTCACTTTAAATCAAAAACATAAAGAAAAAGGAGGTCAGATCGGAAAACCAATCAAATTAAACTTCTCAAGGATCAACTCTACCTTTCACAACTCTCTCTTCAACTAACCCAAGAGGATCACTCAAAGAGCAAGGCAAATGAAGAAGAAAAGAAAAAGAAATGTCAAGGCAAGAGGAGCATGGCCAAAAACCAAAGAGCAAAGGAAGAAAAGAATAACAAAATGCCAAAGGCAAAGCAACTAACGTGAGAAAAGAAGAGGAGCAGTTGGTCAATGCTCATCTAAAAATTAAATTCCCACCTTCCAAAATTAAATACATGTATATCTCTTTAGTTCTTATTTCCTTTTAATTCATATGTATATCTCTTTTCTTAATAAATACATACATGTATTTTGACCAAACCACATAATATCCCATGCCACATGTCACCCTCTTAAAATGCCACTTGTCAAACTCCTATGCCGCCACGTGTTCGATACACATCAATTATTTCAACTCAAATAGGCTTCACGTGAAGCATTCTGTCGCGCTCGCGACACTATCGCGATCGCAACAGAACCCACACACTAGCCACTTACTCAAATACACTCTCTTGTACACACAAACTCTTGAATTCCCGAACAAAGACTTCAAAATTTAACTAGGGCCAAATCGGGATGTTACAAATATCTCCCCATTAAGAAATTTCGTCCTCAAAATTTCCCCGCTAATCACTTACACGGGTAAATCCATAAACAGATCTCTAAATTGCTATCACTTATACCATACAGCTATCAAATCGTACACACTTCACACTTTCCTTAACGTACTGCACTCTAATCCATACACGTCTGCTAAACATCAAACACTCGATGTATATCCTGTTAGGCTTTCTCACTGAAGCGCATACAATGATGCTTTTTCACATACAAATGAGGGATGTGGATGGAATGGCTATGTAATGATCTATTTATGCAAGATGATGCGAAAATGCAATGTAAGCTACTGTAATGCACTTTTTCCCATCCCCATGTTTCAATATGCTTATGTCAAATGATTTCAAGGAGATAGCTGACAGGAGTACAGAGAGTCACCTCAAACCCTTTACTAACCATGTAAATTCATATTACTCACTATATTCAACATCTCACTAATCTTTCCACTCACATCTAACTCCATCTATACACTACATAAAATGACATCTGCATTAGGCCACAACTCTAGACAAACTCTGACATTTAATCTATACTCTACATGTTATAGACCAGAACCTCTAACCTATGCTCTGATACCACTAAATTGTAACACCCTTATACCCACTGGAAGGATATCGGGGCGCCATGAGGACACATGCGTATACATATACATATACATATACTAGCGGAAGTGATAGCGTTATACGCAATCATATAAAAATAATAAAATAATATAATATTACACTAGGGCCCAACATGGAATTCATATTAACTACCTATATACATATTTATCTTTATACATGTTCATATTACAACTTGTTTTCATTTAACTTTACATATACATTTACGTAATGATGTTACTCAAAACATCATAAACTCTATTCATATTTTACACAAAAAGATGAACAAAACTTCCTAGTGGCCTTGGCCTGCAGATGCACGCTTTCACTTGTCCGAACCTGTAAACCTACACAGAAATTAAACATCTGTGCTAAGCGATAACGCTTAGTGGGGATGAAAATAATACAAAGGACTTCTTTACGAAGTCACAAATAAATTACGCATTTCACACAACACTAATCAAATAATTCATGCAATCACCTTCTCACTTGTATAGATCATGTATTCATATATATTCAATAATCGTGTGACCACATTAATGTAAACATGTACTTGTATTTAAAACTGCCATGTACTTTAAACATCATTCTCATGTACTATAACATTTATTCATATATACTTTTAATCGTCTCGAGTTCACTACACAACATTAATAAGCCTGAATTCCTTTCATGGTGGACACGGGTAACTTTGGATACTGTTTACAGTATCTTACATATGGAGAATTAACTCAAAACTCTACTGAATACCCGAGGTATTCAAAACTCTTGGCACAATTAAGGCCAACTCTAGCAGCTGCACTCTAACCCTTTATAAGCATGCTTATCTATCCACTATAACGGTAATCAGGCTCAATAAACCACTCACACACACTATATACAGATATCAATTCATCAAATTCAGAGGCATTTATCTCATTTACAATTTTTACTATTCATGTTCATTTAACTAATACTAACCATGCAAGAGGTTTAAAAGATAGTTTTAAACCAAACACGGAACAAATGGTGTTACACAAAACTCACATAGGCATATATCAACTAAGATTGGAAGAAATAAATTAAAACAGAAACAACAGAGAAGAAGAGGGCATGAGCATGACTCGTCCTCCTTGAGCATGACTCATGCTCACTCCCTCCTCTTCTTCCTCTCCTGGGGCACATCTCATGCTCCCTCTCCCTTTTCTCTCTAGTTGAGCACAACTTGTGCTCATGAGCACGACTCGTGCTCCTCCTTCATTTTCTCTCCGAGATGTGCTATACAACAAGACTAGAACAACACCAAACTTTTGAAGAACGTGTTTCTGTCGTGATCGAGACAGAAGGCCCCATCAGGAACCTTTACGAGATTGCTTCTTACCTCAAACTAGTATCGTCTAAACCGACCTCTAAACATCATTTCTAGGCAGGATTTTCTTCTTAACAATTGTTCCCTAGGATGTTAAAATTTAAATGGAATAAATTTTAGGTCAATTTGACATCTATAACTTCAGATATGAGCTAAACAAGATATACTATTCCAGTAACCCGACCCAAACAGAGAAAATTTGGTTTTTAACATTTTCGAGGATCTTAGAGCCAGAATTAGCTCTAGATCGCTCTTAGAAATTTTTATATACGGAACTTAGCTTTCAGATTCAATTTGAATTAACATAATTGAAGGCCTATAACTCTACTTATGACAAAAACAATACGCAAAGGTCTAACAAAAACTGAATAGAATTCCCCCAAAATCACACTTTACACATAAAAGCTATATAGAAACCATCTAACACATCCAAAACTCAGGCAAAATGATCCAGTACATGATCACAAACATATCTAAACACATATCACATAGAAACCCTATAAGCAATCAAAATGAACAAAAATCAAATCGCAAACGATCCCAACCTCTAGGAAGCTTGAACTCTATGCTCTATTCAGCTCCAACTTTTTCCTTTCCTTTATCCAATCTCTTGTTCATAGCTTCCACAAATCACATAGAAAACACTTGAGTTAGACTTCTTCTCACTTTAAATCAAAAACATAAAGAAAAAGGAGGTCAGATCGGAAAATCAATCAAACTAACCTTCTCAAGGATCAACTCTACCTTTCACAACTCTCTCTTCAACTTAGGCTCACTCAAAGAGCAAGGCAAATGAAGAAGAAAAGAAAAAGAAATGTCAAGGCAAGAGGAGCACGGCCAAAAACCCAAGAGCAAAGGAAGAAAAGAATAATAAAATGCCAAAGGCAAAGCAACTAACGTGAGAAAAGAAGAGGAGCAGCTGGTCAATGCTCATCTAAAAATTAAATTCCCACCTTCCAAAATTAAATACATGTATATCTCTTTAGTTCCTTATTTCCTTTTAATTCATATGTATATCTCTTTTCTTAATAAATACATACATGTATTTTGACCAAACCACATAATATCCCATGCCACATGTCACCCTCCTACAATGCCACTTGTCAAACTCCTATGCCGCTACGTGTCCGATACACATTAAATATTCCAACTCAAATAGGCTTCACATGAAGCATTCTGTCGCGCTCGCGACACTATCACGATCGCGACAAAACCCACACACAAGCCACTTACTAAAATACACTCTCTTGTACTTCCGTGCTAAGCGATAACGTTTAATGGGGATGAAAATAATGCAAAGGACTTCTTTACGAAGTCACAAATAAATTACGCATTTCACACAACACTAATCAAATAATTCATGCATATAACCTTCTCACTTGTACAGATCATGTATTCATATATATTCAATAATCGTGTGACCACATTCATGTAAACATGTACTTGTATTTAAAACTGCCATGTACTTTAAACATTAGTCTCATGTACTATAACATTTATTCATATATACTTTTAATCGTCTCAAGTTCATTACACAACATTAATAAGCATGAATTCATTTCATGGTGGATACGGGTAACTTTGGATACTGTTTACAGTATCTTACGTATGGAGAATTAACTCAAAACTCTACTGAATACCCGAGGTATTCAAAAGTCTGGGCACAATTAATGCCAACTCTAGCAGCTGCACTCTAACCCTTTATAAGCATGCTTATCTATCCACTATAACGGTAATCAGGCTCAATAAACCACTCACACACACTATATACAGATATCAATTCATTAAATTTAGAGGCATTTATCTAATATACAATTTTTACTAATCATGTTCATTTAACTAATACTAACCATGCAAGAGGTTTAAAAGATAGTTTTAAACCAAACACGGACTAAATGGTGTTACACGTAACTCACATAGACATATATCAACTCAGATCAGAAGAAATAAATCAAAACAGAAACAATAGAGAAGGAGAGGGCATGAGCACGACTCGTGCTCAGCGGGGCAGCTGTGCTACCTCTTTGTAGCACACTATATGTACTCTTTTTCCAGGTGCCCGAACGTAGGAAGTTGCCAAAACTGCATGTGATGTAACATAATTTGCTCTATTTTTTTATTGTTAATTTCTGTCTTAATTATTAATGCTATGTATTATTCATCAAAATTTAATGATTTTTGCTGACTTATTTGAGTTGTTTATCTATTAGTTTTTTATTTGATTGTTTGCTCATATATTATTCATTTAATTACTCTACTAACATTTATTTTATTTTTGTTTTATTGTCTCAAAATTGTTTATCTTTGTGAGTCATATTTGCGCACGGGTTGAAGGATCGGGAGACCAAAGACCTTCAATTTAGGGTTTGCATTTTTTTTTATTGTATTTCCTTTTATTATTATTATTTTTATATGTGTTATATGTAAAAATATATTTTAGATTCATCCGCATTATAGAAAATCATATTTTTTACAAAAATTAATAACTTGGGAATTTCTTTTAATAAATTGGATCAATGTCTTATTTTAACCAATAAAATCTCACTTTCAAATGGAGAACTAAATTTTCATAAAATGGGATCACTCATCCCGATTTTCTCAATCAAGGCCAAAAAATGGTTCTCTAATTCTTAAGTTAATAAAAATTGAACCAATGTTCCTAAATGTAATAAATGACCCGATTTATGCATGATGCATTTTTAATTATTTATTTTGAATGTGTTTATTTATTCTTATTCTTTTCTTTTTGGGCCCTTGTAATTATTTTTGGGGCAAGTTTTATTATTTATGCATTCTTATTTTATTTTGGGGGATTGTTCTGTCCCATCTTTTACTCATTTTGGGGGATTGTTCTATCCCATTTTTTATTTTATTTTATTTTTATGATTTATTTATTTATCGCTTTATTTTATCGCTTTCAATGTGCTTGCAAATGCGCTTTAAATTCATTGCGCAATCGCGTGAGATGAGAGATGGAATTTTTATTTTCTCAAAAACTCATTTATAGACTTAAGTCATTAATAAGAGTGAAGTTCCGAACACCATCTCTGGTTTAGACCAATAGAGCTTAGAAACCTTTCCCAATTTCTTGTAAATTGGGTGGCGACTCCAAAATACCTCAATGGTGCCTAAAGGCATTGTGAGACTAGATGATCCTTTCTAATGTTCTATTGGAAAGGAGACATCCAAGATGACTCATGATGCCAAAGATCAAAAAGACGCGAACCAATCCCTCGAGTCCCAAAAGGTAGGCTCAATGAGGGCCTTTGCTAGGTTCCGACACGCGTCACAAAGGCCTCTGAATAAAAACCAAAGGGATAATTACACAAAATCCAAAGAGAATGCCACTATTTATAAAAAGTAATGACCAATGGGCGTGGCTCAAGTGAGTCAAGGCAAGCCCATCGGTCAACCCTTGACTCCCTGGGTGGTGTTTGCTTTGCATCATTCAAGCATTCCACTTGAATAAATCTTTTAAGTGTATTTCTTTTATGATAAGTTGTGCAGGGAAATAAATTTGGTGGATGCAATTATACGCTAAAATTAGGGCTTAAGATAGTCAGGGAGTATTCTAAATTCACGAAAAAAAAATTTGAAATGACCGATGGGGCTTGGGGGATAACCCCCCGCTCGCTCTATGCACGGGCTGCTCGTTGGTCACGAAAGCCTAAATAAGGCGAGCCATTACCTGCCTTTTCACTTTCTTCTTCTTCATCCTTTCTTCTTTTCTTCTCGAACCGACGCTTCCATTCAGTTTTTCTGTGTTTTCTCCTTCGTTTTTCACCCATTTTGCGTGTCATTTACGCCAAAATGTTCCTGTGATAGCCGTGCACGTACGAGTTTGTTTTTTAGCAATTTATTTCGCATATTTTTTCAGTGTAGTTCGTCTACTCATAGGTTGGCTTTCGAAAACTTGTCTCTTTCTTCTTTAAATTTTTCCTTCATTTTTTTTCATTCTAGATGCACCATGGCTATGCATGCTAAGAAATGTAGATGAAATTAGGTCCTTTTTATTTTCTCTAATTTAAGTTTTGTACACTACCAATTGGATGAAAAATGTGTATAAAAATTGTAAATGAAAAGTTAGTTGTAATTAATTATTTTACTTTTGTAGAATTACTCTATTTCTGCGATTGCAAGTTGAATTTATTAAGAGTAGAGTAAGACAGTAAAGTAGCACTTCTCGTTTATGTATTTGTTATAGGACAAAATAATTATGCATATAAAATTGCTGTTGGGGCTTGAGGCCTGTTGTTTGCACTTTTTATACAGGAGGCTATGCACATCCCTATCGAGATGCTGTCGAAATATTTTTTGGATAGGCATATCCTAGCCAGAATGCTGCCAAAATTTTGAAAAAATCTCAAAATGCAAATAATTTATGAGTAACATATTTTTCAAAGCATAAACTAACTCTTACTTTTTTACAAGATGCCTCCGAGATGAAACATCCCTCGGGATTAGCTCGAGCCTTTGGCTTTAGCATGGATAACCCCCGATCTGAGGGAGAGATTTTAGGACCTAGCCCATGTCCAGTTTCATTTTAGTCGATACATCTCCAGGCCCTTCCTCTAGCGCATGGGAATGTTAGATGAGGTTGAGGCACTTCTAGATGCAGCAGGGTGGATCGAGTTTCTCCGACCATCATTCCAGACTCACCTAGAGATTATGAGGGAGGTCTTAGCCATACTTAATTATAGAGGGTTTCAGAGACCGGACACTAGGGAGGGCATTATACAGTTTTGAGTCCAAGGAGACCACTTTACTATTACCCACAAAGTCTTTGCCTAGGCGATGGGACTTCTATTTGGGTAGATGTGATGACACCAGAGAGGGTGATCCGGAGGCAGCATTGGGAGGCTATTACACTGCGAGGAGCCCCATCTGACCATGACACGGCGAAGAACACCTTCTCATCACAGGAATTAAGGTAAATACACTGAGTGCTATCCAGCTCCTACCTTGGTCGGGCTAGGAATCCTGGATCGATGAACGGCGCCGAGATTTGGAGTCTATTAGTGATGATAACAGGCCGGTGACTCAATATTAGCCTTGAGATTTTGGCTAATTTGGTTAGGTTGGCATAGGGGACGACTCCATTTATATGTGCTAGGGATGTGATCACAAGGCTTTTGATGTACCTGAGGGTTCCTCTAGTGGACTTTGGGCCTCCATTGGATGAGGACATTTATGTTGACTTAGCTGTGGCCCAAACTATAGGGATGGTAGCTCAGATACCCGGTCATCATGACGAGTACAAACTGCTTACATTAGCGTGGACTAGATGCCTCTTTCATCCACCTCCACTCTAGCTGGCATAAGAGGATCCAAAGGTGGAGGCCCAACCGGAGGAGGTCCACCCACAACAATAGCAGCCCGAGGAGGACCAGCCTCGTATCCCCCGAGATCAAGGCATGGACATAGATTTAGATGAGATGATCTGCACTCCAGCTTCTCAGCAAGGCCAAATGGAGATGTCGAGTCCTGTTCTTCCATCGCCATCAGTTCAGCAGTTGGACATTCATGCAGAGAGGAAGTATCACCCTATAGCCGACCTAGACATCCGGGGCATCTACATCCATTGCTCCTCCACCATCAGAGCCCTACACAGAGCCAACACAATTTAGCAGCCGGTCACCCTCTCCATCTACGCAGCAAGTGATTATCTCAGCAGTGACTGTTGCCCTCGCCGCCATGGATTGACACATGGAGAAGAGAGGCAGGGTGTTAGGTGAATGCCTAGACAGACAAGAGAGGCTCATAGAGGATTTGAGATAGGGTCTGAGTGCCTAACAAGTAGCGGCAGTCCAGAGGATTGATGAGGCCGTTCAGATGGTTGATGAGTTTGTTACCTCTCTTTGATTCCAAGCAGAGATCTTAGAGGCTTCTATACCAGCCATATCCGGGACTACTAGAGAGTTGCAAGAGTAGATGCAGGATAGGCTTACTAGGATTAGGGATGCCTCCAGGTGCCATAGCTCAGAGCAGACACATGTTTTTTTAGAGCTGGCAAGAGTGATCAGTGAGTTCCTAAAGTTCTTCAAGCCCTGTGCTCAGCCTTTTCTGGACGGGTATGCCCGGATTTAGTTCCAGCATTCTCCATGAGAAGAGCCATCGGTCGTGCAACAATCTCTACTAGCGGATGTCATCTATCAGCAGCCAGCCTCTAGAGCCGACCCTCGGCATTCAAGGATCATCCTGCCTCTTCCAAAGCCGGGCCATTGACTTCTAGAGTAGGGCCATCTTCATCCAGTGCTCAGCCCATTCATGTATCTGACAGTGATCAGGACCCAAATGAGCCATCTAATTACCCTCCTCTTTAGTGCATGTTCAAGAAGACTTGTATATTGATATTTTCTGATGTATAAACTTTTTTTTATATATATATTATTATCATAGCTATTATATTTCTCTCATTTATTATTATTATTATTATTATTATTATTATTATTATTATTATTATTATTATTATTATTATTATTATTATTATTATTATCTATTCTCCTATGCAAGTCCATAACGAAAGATAGTGATAAAAGAGAGGATGAAATAACAAGAACCATAACTCATAAAAGAGATGAACAAACAAAATATTGAACTTATATTTCAACAAAAAAGTTCAGTTAATACCATAATCTAACAAAATGATGTGAAATTACAGGAATTGTACTACAGTATATCAAATGAGTTATAGCAGAATTCATAGGCTTATGGCTCAAAGACGACAACCATATGCTGATGTCTCAAAGGAGACAATCAAATGCTGGATATACTAGTTGCAGTATATTAAAAATGAGTCGTAGCGACAATCATATGCTTATGGCCCAACGGCGACAATCATATGCCGATGTCTCGAAGGTGGCCATCAAATGCCGGACAGACTAACTGGAGTTTATCAAATGATTCATAGCGATAATTGAATGCTTACGGCTCAACGGCAACAATCATATGCCGATGTCTCAAAGGCGATAATCAAATGCCGGACAAACCAACTGCAGTATATCAAATGAGCTGTAGCGACAATCATATGCTTATGACTTAACAGCGATAATCATATACCAATGTCTCAAAGGAGACAATCAAATGTCAGACAGACCAAATGCAGTATATCAAATGAGTCATAGTGACAATCAGATGCTTACGTCTCAATGGCGATAATCATATATCGATGTCTCGAAAGTGACAATCATATGTCGGACAAACCAACTGCAGTATATCAGAACAAGTCATGGTAACAATCATATGCCTAAGGCTCAACGGCGATAATCATATGCCAATGTCTCGAAGGTGATAATCATATGTTGGACAGACAAACTGTAGCCTACAGAACAAGTCGTGGCGATAATCATATGCCTACGGCATGACGACGACAATCATATGCCGAGTTCTCGATGGCAACAATCATATGCCGGATAGATTATCTGCAGTCTGCAAGATATCCCTATGGTGGCAATCATATGCCAGATGGGTTGAGAGCAGTGTTCAGGACCGCTCAACGGTGGCAATCATATGCCGATGTCTCGAAGGCGACAATCATAAGCGATTATCCATGATCTCCAAACAGCACAACCAAAAGGTAAGGACTACCTCAGGTACGCGCTTCTTCCTTTTTTCTCTGAATTTCGGCTCATTTAGACACTAGTGCACCAGCCTCCCTAAAATTAGGGACAACTATAGACACTGGGTCTCGAGGCAGCCCAGATCAGAGTTACTCGATGAAGATATCGGTACCTATTTCACAGGTGAAGGAGTGAGGTTGTAGGCATTCTCCCTTGAAATTCATAAATTTTAAGGATATTAGTGACCAAAAATCTTTTTTATATCTCTTTTATTTCGAAAGAAGCCTTTTTATTTAAATAAATTTTTTTCTTTTGGTTGATCGATGCTCGTCGATCAACCAGGTACCCATTTGATGCGTCGAACGATGGCCTAGTTTTGTGTTGGCAAAACCCAGCCGAGAGCCTTCCCCTCCTCCTCCCTCTTCATCTATTCTTGCACCCTAAGATCAAACCAAAGTGTTTCCAAGGTTAAGTATATGTAAGAGATTAATTTAAGAGTTATTTTGAAGCTAGAAAGGTAAGAGTTACTCTTATCCATCAGCTTCTTCTTCTTGCTTGTTAGGGTGCTAGTTGTGATGTATATGTGTATATGTGTTTATGAGATTAACATGATTTTTGTTGTTTGAACTTGAAGAAGAAGCAGTTATAAGGGAAAGAAAAGAGAAGGAAGAAGAAAAGAAGTGATAGAGTGGAAAGGAGGAGTAACTTTTGCGGTTTGGGAATTCTTCATCCTTTGTGTTGAACTTATGGTTAATTCTAGCTTTTGAGTTAATGAAATGTTTGTTTAGGTTTATGAATGTTATTGAAAACTTTAGGAAGTTGTTTGCATATGAGAAATTATGTATGATGTGTGATTTGTGTGAAAGATTTATGTTGGTGTTGTTTGGAGGATGCATGAACGGAAAAATAGAGCATGTTGAATTTTAAGATTGGCACAGCTGTGCTTTCGAAGCATAGCCGTCCTTTTGAAAACATAGTTGTGCATTAGTGTAAAATAAGGTAGCTATGTTATGTTACACGGTGATCACCCTTACCACCATGTAATCGTGTAAAGTTATGAAAGTATAGCAACCCGTCAACTTACATGGCTGGTAGGTCAGCACTTACCGCCGTGTAAATGCATTCTGCCCAACTAAATGGAATGTGAGGTATTTCACATAGCGATCAAGGACTTCCTGACCACCGTGTGACATGCTTTACACGGCGGTCAGGAATACCCTTACCGCCATGTAAAAGCATTCTATCTGGCAATATATAAATTTTAGCATTTCTCACGGCGAGAAGGATTTCTTTATCGCCATGTACTGCTTTGTTTGAAAATACTTCATGCATTTAGGAATCAAATGAACCCAAATTTGAACCAAATTTGGTATGATGATTAGTTAGCAATAATAAAGGATATTTAATCAGGTTTTGTGATATTTTATCAATGACTCTGAAATTTTGCTATTGTTCTAAAATATGCATCTTTTGATATAATCCCTCACAATACCCCAATCCTCCTTGGTTCTCCTATCCAAACCATGGTACCAATCAATGGCAGGGCTTACCGTGTTGAGATAGAAATACTCAACTTTTTGCTTCTTGCTCAACGTTGTACCCTTCATTACCAAGGTGCATTATTTGACATGCACCGATGGATCGAAAGTGCCATTAAACTTTGGCAAATCGGGCATCTTAAATCTCTGGGGCAACAACACCTTTCCATCTAAATCTTTATCTTTAGGCCCGATGCCTTTCCTGCTGTCAAGACCCATGCCATCGCCTCTAACTTCTCCTCCATTTTCTTCAAAACTGCGTCTTCTACCCTTCATAACTTGGGTGACCACTAGTTCTTCTTCATCTTCTTCTATAAAATCTTCTTCTAGGGAATTAAACCTCTCCCTTCTTTTCTCCACAGGCACTACGTTTCTAGGCTCAGCAGCTAGGGGGCTCACCGCAATAGTCATCATGGAGGATTCCCTAACAACATTTGGTTCTATTTGCCCTACGGCAGGAGCTACATGCTGTGCTACGGTGGGTGGTGTCAACATGGCAGCTAACCCTCCGAACATTGCAATTATCCTTCTCTCAAACTCTTGTAGTCTTTTATCCAACTCTTGTGTAGTTGAGGCACCAGCCTAGCCAGTTGGTTACGATAGATCTATCATTTCTAATTTTGGTAAGTACTTTGATAAAGATTCTGAACTTCTATCAACTGAGCTTGATTCGGACCCCAACTCTAACTCTGACTTTGATTCTAGTTCTGGATGCTCAATCGAAGATCCTCTGATAAGGTGATCGTCCAAAGCCCTGAACCAGTTGGATGAATCTACGATGGCTGTAAGACTCAAAGCATTAGAATGATGCATGAATGACATGTAGTGTATGATCGTGCTATGTAACATTCACAAATGCATACAAAGGAAAAAATAGAAAACCTTCCAACCTTATCACTCCCACATAGGAGGTTGTGCGATATTTTTCCTGTGCGAGCTTACCCCAAGGGTTATCGGGGAAACCAATGGAAGCTTATGGTGCATGGCAAAAAACTGACCTCATAACCTCTCTTATATAAAGCACATACATATGATTTTTGGCCATTGCATATTCAAACATTTCAAATAAATTTGAATGGGCCTATCGGTGCTTGGTGATTATCCTTAACAAAATGGTACAAGACTTAGGCTGGTGATTATCCTTTACAGTTCCCCACATTGAGTGAAAATAGGGTCGTGCGTCGGGAATGCACCGGGGTCAAGAAAGGGATGCCTAACATAATTCTAAGGCCCTAACATACTCTAATGCATCTTATTTTCGAAAAGAAATAGAATTTTAATTTCAAAAACTCACTTATATTTAAGTTAACCAAGGTACTTTAGGAGCAAAGTCTCATGCTCCCCGGTGGAGTTGCCACTGTAACGCATGCTAAACCATGTTAACCCTAGGGACCCGCTTTTAGGGCCCGAGGAGGTTCATTAAACTCTTGAAGATTGGTCACTTTGCAATAGAAAAGGGGCATCCCTATTCCATTGTTTGCGATCAACCTACGAGTGCATCAATTGGGCACCAAAAGGTAGGTATTATGGAGTCGCCACCAAATAAAATATTGGGAAAGTTGTTCTAACTTTATAAAGCCAAAAACCAAAGATGGTTTGGGACATCACTCTTATTTATACCTTGGTTAAATTTTATATAAATGAGTTTTTTTAAGATTAATTTCCTACCTCTTTTCTCACACGATTTTACAAAAATAAATAAGTAAAAGCGCAATAAAAGCACGTAAAGAAAGCTATAAAAAATAAGATAAAATAGTCCAAAAATAGCAAAATAAACCTACATAAAATGGGCAATTCATTCAAATGAGAAACTTGGTTCTCGCATGCATATTTTTAAAAAAAAATGAACAGTTCGTAAACAAGTTTTATGAAAAGGGGGATGAGTGATCCCATTTTTAATGAAAACATGAACTCTTTCTTTATATATCATTTTGTGATGGAAAACTGGATATTGGTCCCATTTTATTTAGAAATATTCCATTTTATTTGTATAAAATCTTTAGGTGAACTTTTTATGTGAGCATGCAAAAAAACCCTTTTATTATTACAATCCCAAACAAAAAAAAAAAGACAAAGCAAACTAAAAATAAGCAAAGTACAAAGGAAGTTACTAATCCACAATGTAACTCATCCTAGCCTCTAAATCTCTACTCATCAGGAAAACAAAAATGTGGGGGATTTCAGGCCAAATGAAACAAAAGAAAAAAATAAATTAGCAAAATTCAATGAATAATAAATGCTTTTAATAAATATATATAATGCATACTAAAAAAATAAGACATAAAATAATAAAACACATAAATAACATGAATAAAATAGCATGTTAAAATAATAAGAGATTAAAGTAATACATGCAATAAAACATAAAAGACAAGAAAACATCCATTAAAAAAGTTCAAAATACACAAATCAGTGACCCAGAGGCCGCCAAAAAATAAGCACAGACGGGCAGAAAGGAGAGCATCAGCGACGGGAAGGAGAGCCCCGTTACGCCCCATTGCTTGCTACGAACGACAAGCATCTCTCGGGCCTTCTTCCCATGGCTTGTGCCTAGAGCACAGAATCACATACCAAATCACCATTTTCATGCCATATTCATTCTGTTCCTATATAAATGCCTTAAACATGCACATAAACATAATAAAATTACTCATATAATTCTAGAAACATATTTAAATCCAGAAAAGTTAAAAATAACAGAAATTTAGATTTCATCATGCAAAAAACACAAAAATGCCATTAATGTGTAGACCTATAAACATGCATTTGCTACATGGTTCTCAATTATTTTCACTCAATCATGGCATAATGAACATGGAAAAGATGTTCAAACATACAAAATAGTAAGGAATCACATAATCAAAATCTCAAATAATGAAACTTAAAAAAAATAATGCATAATACTTAACTTATTAAAAAAAACAAAAAAATATAGGAAATTATGCTAGAATATTACCCTCAATGTGTTGGTTTCCAGAAAATAACAGAACCGTACTGCGATCCCTCCTTGAATTTAACGATCGAGTTAAGAAAATTAAGAGAAAATATGTGTTTATTTAAGAAAAATGATGAAATAAAAATCTTCCCGAAAGAAAGAAATTATGGTTCCTTTCTCAGAAAGTTAATTTTCCTTTAAAAAGCACAGATTTTCAAGAGAAGAAAATTATGTTTTTCTTCCTCAGTAATCTTTTTTAAGAAACTCTCTTTTTCTCTCCACGAATTCTGCCTCTCTTTCTAAAAATCTCTCCCTTTTTTTTTCTAAGAAAAGCTTTTTTTTTTCCTTCTTTCAAAAATGGAAATCTTAGATTTAGGAATTTTGAAAAGTTGAATCTCCTCAAATCGAGTGGAAAATATAAAATCCCTAAAAATCAGCAACTAACCCCTTCAAAATCTCCCATTTTTGCAACTAGATTCAATGTAAATTTCTTGCTTTGAAATTGCCATAGACCGGTGGCACTCGGTCACAAATGGGCAACACTCAAAGAAAAGGATTTAAAATTACAAAAAATGCCTTTCCCATCTTGACTCATTAACCTGCGCCCGTGACTCAGTGAGTTACGAGCAGGAGTCATCGAGCCACGTGGAAGGGAGAGAGATGGGTGAGCCTGCCAGTGAGAGGCAGGTAGAGAAGTGACAAATGGGCATCTCTTTTGAGAGATGGGCGTCTGTCAACTAAGAAAATCCAAATTTTAAACTTAAACCTGTATTTACCTTCAAAAAAGCAAAAAGAGATAACTAAAGAAAAAGACCTTTTGAAAATTGTGAAATTCAAACATGAGGACCGGTGCTTCCATTCTCCATCTGTAGTATAAATAACATCTTCCTCATCAGGTAACTTTGATCTGGGCTGCCTCAGGACCGAGTGTAGACACCAGGTCCTGAGACAGTTCAGATCGAATTTACCCGATGAAGATATCAATGTCTATTTCCAGGCAAATGGATGGAAGTGGTGAGTTTTCATTCTCCGGTTTTACAAGGATTTAGTATTCTTCTTCATGATAGGGGATTTCTAGACATCGGGAGGAATCCCTATTTCAAAAATCTGGATTTTGTTTCACCGATGGGTTATCCATCATTTGGAGTAACGCTTATCGCTTGTTCCTAGGGATGGACCCCTCTCGCGTGAGCATCGCTCGTCACTTATTCCTAGGGGCGGACCCCTCTCGCGTGAGCAATGCCCGTCGCTTGTTCCTAGGGATGGACCCCTCTCCCGGGAGTGATGCCTATCGCTCACATGAGAGGCCCGTCCTTTGCAACGATCGTCGACCGTCGCTTGCTTGCGAAGGTCGTCTCTCGCATTGAGCGATGCCCGTCGCTCGTGTGAGAGACGTTTGCCTCTTGTGAGGGACGGCTGTCTCTCAGCCTCCGTCTCTCATGAGTGGCCCGTCATCGGAAAGACCAAGGATAGCACCCACCGACGCTCGTCGGTCATCGATCTGCTGTTGATTTGAGCTGGATTTCCCAGATTTTCCATATCTCTTCAAATATATTTTCAAGATTTTCCAAGTATTTCCTAAATCTTTTCAAATATATTTTTGAGATTTTGTATATTTCCTAAATCCTTTCAAATATTTTCAAATGTTGGATTTGATTTTGAGAATATTCTATAAATCAGTCGGTTTTGATTTCGATTTCAAAAATCTCTTTCAAATTTAAATTCTAAATTTAAATTTATTTGAATTATTTTCCTAAAACCTATAAATAGGCGATTGGGGCTTATTATTCAGGGTTGGCGTTTTCTTTACAAAAAAAAAGGAGTTAGCAGTTTTGACAAAATAAGAATTTTCTTCTATTTTCGTCATATTTTTATCAAATATTCTTTAGATTAAGGCAAATCTGAGAGAATGAAATTAATTCATTTCTATCTGATCTAGCCCTTTTTAGCATCTATAATTGCTTCAAAACATCAAGAAAGAAATATAATTTTCTTTTCTTGATTTATTTTTGAAAACACAATTTTTGTAGCCAAAAATCTCCTAAAATTATACATCACGGATCAATCCTTATAGAACTCGAGGAACAAAAAGCACGCAACTTTCACCCTCAGAGGTAATATTCCGAGGGTAAACATTATGGATCAATCTCCATTATATTTAATCATCTCATATTGATTTTACACATAAAATCTCATTTTTATTTAAAATAAAAAGTTTTTATTTGATTTTCTTCCTTTTTTTTCTAGGTCTGAGACAACTGATGGGCAGAGGACCCAACAACGGCCTTCACTCATCCGAGAGATGGGTCGTCGAGGGCTTATACCTCCACTCGTCGGTCGGCCCAGGGACGCCCGTCGCTCGCTCATCATGGGTCATCCCTGGGCCTTCTCCCCCATTTTCTTCATTTCTTTACCATTTACACTTCTTATTTATTCTCATGACAATTCTTCATGGATTCTTCCTTACTTATTTTTTTTGAATATTTTAGTTTAAATGTCGCACTAACATGATTTTTGTTTTTGTGAGTTTTATTGCTTCTTTACTGGAGTTGGCTTATTAAAAATAGAAGACACTGCAATGATCTGAGGATCTTCATTCGGGTTTATTTCTCTACCCTTTCTCCTCCATATTTTATGTCACACCCCGTCTGCCCCTAGTAGAATGAGCCATGCGTAGGTGTGCATTTGTGTTTGTTTTGGCTTGCCATGAGGGGCATTTTGGTAAAAGTGCATGTATATGGGTTCTGTTAGCAAGTGGGTGTGTGCATGGTATTTATATGTGACCTAGTAGGATTGTGCTAGGGTGTGCTTGCTCGCATGGTTGTAGGGTGTGAGTGAATTGGGTGTGATTGCATGTGCATAAGTATATCATAGTAGAGTCTGTCTAGTTGGGAGAGTTTTAGGTGTGTGTGATGTATTCATGTAGTGTGTGAGTGGTTAATTTCCACCACTAGAGAGATGCCATGTGTCTAGGGTTGAGTTAGAGTAAGTAAAAGCAGGAAAGGAAAAAGGAAATCAGATTTTTCCTATCTCTTTCCCGTTCCTCTCCTCCCTCTACTGTTCTTCTTCCTCTTCTTCACCTGTTAGTTTGCCCTAGCTTGGATTCAAGCTCTTGGTAGTGGGAATTGATCACATCTTGCATTTAATTCGTAAGTTTTCTACATTTGCCATCTTGTTCTTCCTCTTCTTCATCTTTTCTTCTTCTAGCTGGTTTTGGTTTTTAATTTAGGGTTGTGTTTCTTGTGTTCTTGTGATTTGATGCTTAGTTGAGCCTCCTTGTGAGCCAAAGGGCAAAGAGAAGGTTGGACCTAGTGGATCTAAGCATTAAGAGCAAAGGATTTCAAGGTTTGGGAATTTGTGATTTATGCACTTTTGGTTATTTATTCTTTGAATGAATTTATCGAAAATTTTGGTGTTCTTGATGTTTTTACTGGTTATTATGTTATGGGTTTTGATTCTTATTGTTCATAAAACCTTAATTGTGAGTTATTGAACCAAATGTGAGATTGATTGAGTTGTTGTATGAATAGTGATGAAGTTTAATGTGTAACTTGATGTTGTTTTGAGAATTCATGAGTAGGATCTTATATTGGTATGATTTGATGTTGTTGGATGGTTTATTAATGTAGTTTGAGTGAGGAGATTTTGGTTGGAGTGAGAAGTTTTGGTTTTGGCCTGGAAAAGAGGTGATTTTGGCTCGTGGGTATCGCATCTGGGCATGAGTCACGGTGGCAACCATTTTGGTTATGACCGTGAGGTGTCCAGATTTTGCTTCTGTTCTGGATTCTGGACATGTCACGGTGGCAACCATTTTGGTTGTGACCGTGAGGTGTCCAGACTTTTGCTTCTGTTTGGTCTCTTTGGTATGTCACGGTGACAACCATGTTGGTTGTGACCGTGAGGTACCCCAGACTTGCATTCTGCCGAGAGTTTTGGCATGTCACGGTGGCAACCAATCTGGTTGTGACTGTGACCTACCGTGTTTTTGCAATAAAATCTTATTTGTTCAGGGTGTTTTAAGGATGTTAAAGTAGTGTTTTCAACACACACAATGACACTTAATAAGAGCTTTATACTAGTAAGATGAATGATGTTTTCATGTACTGATTATCAAGGTATGGAATTCTTTGCTTGTTATAATTGAACTATGGACGTTAACTGTATAATTTTAGCCTGCGAATCAACTTAGTGGACAGTTAGGCATGCCTAATAGAGTCTTATAACTGCAGCCTTAGTTCAGTTTGGACTCCGATCAGGTCCCCGTTAGGTTCCTCGCGAACCCTTTAATGTGTTTGGATCTTCTTTAAGGTCCCTTAATAAAACGTTTTGTAAATGACAAAGTAAAATGGTTTTCTATTCGTTCCCGTAAGGTACTGTCCGTACCCGTAAAGTACTGTCCGTTCGCTCGTTATCCACTACCTTGAGTTAGCAGGTGCTTAATTGCTTTGAATCGTTTTGATAATTATGAGAATGTATTATCCGAATATGTATATTAATGAGTTATTATGAAGGCAGTTATGTAATATCAAATGTCTGACTCTATATGTTTGCTTATTCATATTGATATCTAATGTGTATTTCTGATTATGCCATCGGTATGCGTTATGCTTGACTAGGGGTGTTCAAAAATGGGTTGGGTGGGTTATGATAAAATTTGAATCAAATTTATATAATATATTTTGTGAGATTATGTATAATTCAACTCCATTTTTCTTATAAAAAAAATCTAATTGTAACCCATCTAACCCATCTAACCCATTTTTGAACACCCCTATGCTTGACGACCATTGTGAATGGCCGTCCATTTTCATATGTGCGTTTTCCCACTAAGTGTTTATCGCTTAGTACGGTGTGTTTACCCGTGCAGGTGTGGAAGGAGTTTGCCTTAGGAGAGTCATCGCAGCCAAGACAACACAGCTGGGTTATAGTGCAGGGCTTAGTTTTATAGCTTGATGATTCTTTTTGTATAGAACTCTCTTATGTCATTTTGTAATAGCTTCCGCATATGTATAAGTATATTTTTGGATATGTAATTATCTTTTGTACCTGTAGGTTGATCAAATAGTAATGTAATGTTTCCGTTATATTAATGCATGATCAGCTTCTTTCATGAATGGTTTTGTAAAATTTTAATTACCCTGTATTTCAGTATGTATGTATATCCTATATCTGCGTGGTGGCACCTTTACCCATACGGCATCTCACTCCTTATCGGATGGGATCGCCTACGTATGAGTAGGGGGTGTTACATTTTAATTTTCATTTATTGTAAATATTATTTTATTCCGTTAACATGAAAATGGTTAAATATTTATATAAATTAAAATGGAATTTTCTCTAATAAAATGAGGACCAATGTCCTATTTCTCTTATTAAATAAAATTGACGCATTAGAATTGCTTTTGTAAGTATGCATGCGAGGATCAATGCCTTCATCTTTAATGAATATCCCATTTGATGTAAGATTTACATGTCATTTACAATGGGGGTTGTATTCCCCCTCTAGTTTTGTTGTAAGTGTGGCGCGCGCCAAACCTCGGGGCACCCCGAAATCCCGGTTTTAGGGCGATCGGGATGAGGTTCATTAAAACATGTAACGAATTACAAGTGTGTCTATGTTGGGCAATAAGGATGTTTCTTGGAGTCGCCACCCAATAGAACATTAGGAAGGCAGCGAGCTTAAGACGGCGCATACCTATCCATTTTGGGTAAGCCAAGAGGATCTTGGAGGTGCCAGCCCAATAGGACATTAGGACGACCCTCTAACCTCATGGAACCTAGGATTACACAGCGCGTAAATATCCATTTTGGGCAAACCAAAGGGATCTTGGAGGTCTCAGCCCAATAGAACATTAGGATGATTTCTCTAACCCCTTGGAGCCTAGGATTATGTTGATTAGGCCTTTTGGTGGGAAATAAGAGATATTTTGGAGGTTCCATCCCAATGAAACATTGAGATGGACCTCTAACCTCATTGAGCCCAAGACCAGAGCGGGTTCGGGACTTCTCATTTATTTGTACCTTGATTAATATTATAATTAAGTTTTGAATTCATTGTTTCATCAAATTTCCATATAATGCAATTAATTAAAGCGTAATTCATTCACATAGATAAAGCAGTAAATTGACACAAATAAAATACACGAAAATAAATTACAACAAAACTAGGCGCAGAATACAACCCCCATTATAAAACGATATGTAAATCATACAGAAATCGGGATATTCATTAAAATGAGGACATTGGTCCGGCCATGCATATTTATTACAAATCGATTTTTGAGAAGTGTTGATTTTATTAGCTAAAAAGGACTTTTGGTCCCCGATTTTCGGAAAATCCAAAATTAATTACTATAAAACATTTGGCCATTTTTTACTTTAACGAAATTAAAAAAATTTTCATAATAAAATGAATAAAAATAAAATAAAAACAATAAGGGTAGAGAAAGAACCCGGATTGAAATCCTCAGGTTGGCGCAACCACCATCATTAACAACTCCAACTCATCCAAAATGGTAAGATAATAACTCACAAAAATAAACATGCCAGTGTCAAAATCAAAAATAAAATAAAATAAAATAAAGAAAAGTAAAATAACAAGAAATTTTAAAGGAAATGAGTTAAAAGATAAAAGAAATACAAAAGGGTAAAAGAAATAAGTTAAAAACATGCGAATTTGCCCAAGGACGCCTCCTGTATAATACCGATGGGCGTCTCTGGTGTGACCGGCGGATGGAGTGGTGCGTCACATACGTCCTGTCTCTCAAACTAAGGACGGCATCGGTTACCACTCTGCCCGTCGGTCACCCTTGATTTCAGCAAAACGGGAAAACTTCAAAATTATGACTTGAAATTCTTTGTTAAATAAAAAAAATCTTATTAAAAATGGGAACAATTAATATAAATCAATTAAATTACACAAATATTAATCCAGAATATTTACCCTCGGATTTTACCTTTTGGGTGAATATTGTTAGGCATTTTCTATATATGCTAATTATACCGCAAGTATACGGTGTACCGCAATAGTACTTAAGAATGTCGATCCCACGAGGAACGTTTTTACACACTATTACTAATTGATTTTAATCTTGTTTACAATGATTAATTAATGGTAGAGTTGGTTTTAATCTAATCTAACATAAAAAGTAATTAAACCGAATTTATGAGAATCCAAGAAGATAGAAAAGATTAATGATGCTAAGTATAAAGATAGAATTTGAATTAATTGTTCTTAATGACTTTAACATTCTTATCTTGTAAGCCAAGTTGAATAAATTTCCTACTTACTTTCTCAATATAAATAGGAATGCCTAAAACATACACTTATAATTCTAATTCCAAACTTCCATTTAAGAACTAGATTATTATACATGCAAATCTTAGGAATAAAGCACAACCTATAACAACCATTTCAATATTATGATTTCTCAAACAATATCTTGATGATGAATTTCCAATTAGATATAAGAATGAATTTATTTCTCAATTAAACTCAAACTTATAATGATCATACTTAATGTACTAATGAGAAGTTCTACAAGTAAGAACACTTTAATTAATATGAACAATGAAATACTTGATATTAACATCCAAATTCAGAATTTACATCATAAAAATACAAAGAAGAATTAAAAGATAAGAATTGAAGAAGGAGATTTCTCAACCCTTTTCAAATCACCAATTGTAGTCCTCTTCCTTGTAGGCTATCTTCTCTTCAACACATAAATTTACTTAAGTAAAAACTAAAGAAAACTACTATAACTTACAGAAAAATAATATTCAAATGTTCAAAACTCTCTTTTCTATATCTAAATTACAGTTAAAAACAGAATTTATAATGTCAGCTCATGCCCCTTCAGATGCCCTTCTATAAAGGTTGTAATAGTTGGTGGAAAGGTGCAACTCTTAAAGTTCAAATTTGAACTTTAGTGTCTAACGGATCCTTCTGTCGCGATCGCGACAGAACACGCCTTCATTTTCGCTCGCCCTTTCCTCGCGTGTGCCTTCTCCGCGCCCTGTCGCGACCTCGCGACGCCTTCCCTTGGTCGCGACAGCTTCTCTTTTCTTCTTTTTCCCTTCTTTCTCTCTTCTTCCCTTAGCTCTCTCTGTCGCGCTCGCGCCGCCTATCGCGATCGCGACAGAGGCTTTTATGCCTTGGCTCATTTCTTCTTCTTTTCTCCATTTTCTCCATATTTTCTCCATTTGCCTCCTACATACAAAACTTAACAAAACACACCTAATTCCAACAGCTAAAAACACTTAAAATATTATTTATAACCACAAACTATAGTTTAATTATGAGCTATTTAAGCTCATATCAAACCCCCACACTTAAACATTTGCTTGTCCCCAAGCAAAACACTTAAACAACACAAAAACAAAATACATAATAACACAATATTCTGGAGCTCACTTAGACACTTGACAATTATTTGAAAATACCATGCATAGACATATCTTTCTAACACACTAGCCAAAATATGCAACCATTTAAACATTCCCATCATTCATTGAACTTTAACCTCTATGCACATTTGGAAAACCATGAAATGGCAAAACACAATGATGTTTGATCTCAAGAAATCAAATATCTTAGCACATGTAGAGAATATTTCACACAAAGCATTGCCTAAGATAATTTTCACTCAACACTTATTTTGATAAACACTCAATCACTCAAGTGTATAAAGGTTAGTGTTTTCCCTCATTCCTTGATTATGCCATTACATACCATAAGCTTGTAAGTAGTAAAAATCTCCACTACTAGTATAAAGTAGTAAAGAGGATCAAAGGGTCTTAAAAGGGTTGTAATGTGGCTTAGGTTAGGGTAGGAAACTTTTGGGTTTAAGTAGCTAGTATTGTGTAGAGAAAAGCATCAACACAACATAGGAGAATTAACCAAATCAGAATAGTAACAAGCATGATACTTTTAATCTAATTCCCTTCTTAAGAATATAAATTTACTGCTAGCTCTTAATGTATACTTACTATTTTTTTTCTTTTTCTTCTTTTTTTTTTAAAAAATCTTAGGATAGCAAGAGAATTTAGTATGGGTGCATTTTAATGCTCCATCCCACACATAAGTAATTTTAGATGTACATCTTGCTATTCCCATGTTTTTTTTTAATATACTACTAGCATTTGTAACTCTAACTTTGAAAAGATGGAAATTTCAATTGCAAACTTTTACTAATTTCATGCTTTTCAATAACAAATATATCTCCCATGCTATATCAACCCTAATCCCTCCACAATAGGGTAATTACAAAGAAATAGGGCCTTGTTTAAGCAAAAAGATTAGGTTATTAATATGTTTAAACAAGAAAAACAGGAAATAGGCTCAAAGTTGGCTACCTAAAGTCAAAAGGTAAAGGAATTGAAAAGTAAGCCAAAAATAGTTCATTCTAAGTGCCCTTATCATATCCCGTGTACAACCCATACTAAAATGCAGTCTCAAAATTTACCACAAACAAGTTCTAGAGGATATGGCATAATAAGGCTCTCATACAAAGAAAAATTCGTGTATAAGGCTTCAAAAGCTCACATGGCAATAGGTCAAACTATCATAGGCAATAAATTGGCAAAACAATCTTTATTTACATATAAAAAGATACCTAACTTAAAAAGAACCTACACCAAAGTGTTTTACTAAGTCATACCCTTCACTATGTACAACAGAATGCTAAAGTAAAACAAATAATGAAAAAGGTCAAAAAGTTACTATCTAGGCTAATGGACAAAAAATATAAAACCTATACATGCTCTAATTCTCAAATAATTATCAAATACAAAGCTCCAAAACAAAATGTTATTGTAAAACAACCTAAAACAATCTAAAACAATACATTCCTAAATCTAGCAATTCATGCATAACACAAGCTATACTACACAAATACACATAAATATAACCATACATACATATATTTGAAACAAAATCACAAAATCACACACAGAACTCCCCCCACACTTAAAGGACACAATGTCCTCATTGTGTAAAAAGGAATAAACTAAACGAACAAACTGACAGAAAAAACACAAACGAAAACAAAAACAAACAAAATTAAGAAAAGGAAAGGAGACAAACTCAAAAACTCCCACTAGAGGAGCTTGGTGGAGTTGGAGAAAGATCCACATTCTGCTTGCGGAAAAAACTAAGGAGTTTACAACCCAAACTCTTCTGATTTTTTAGCACCATCCGCACATCCGATTCTAGCACATCCATGCGCGCTGCCATACTCTGATTGGTGGCTTCAATACCATCCAATCTTTGCAAAATAGGCTCCAGATCTACAGCAGCGCCTTTATCAGTCCTCCTCTCCTCAGCATCAACACCAGTAGCCGCCTCGTCCTCACCCGAGGAGTCATGAGCAGTAGCTGCTGAAGCTGATTCATGTGCCCTTGCATGAGACACACTTGGTCCAGCCATACTTGGTTCAGCCCTACTAGTTCCACCTGCACATCTATCAACGAACCTTGGGGGCCAAGCTCCCTTGGTTAAAATATTAGCTCTGCGCAAATAGACAACATCCAGCAAAGGAATTGACTCATTTTCATTCATTGCAAAATTATTTAAATCACCCAAACACCCCAAAATAATACCCATTACCATATGACACATCCCCACAGATTTACTACGGGCAATAGAGGCTTGGTAAAGACCATCTAAAATGAAATCAATGGAGTCAGGCATTTTACGGGATTGCAATAAATCTAAAACAAACAAATCCGTTGTTTGCACCTTAGTACTTTATACCCTCCCATGCATAGCATGACACAGAAATTTGTGAAAAAGCATTAATGTATTGTCTTTAATTTGCCTGTTAGTGGAATTTTTATTATTAAAACGTTCTAAACTAGAAAGTCTATTCCAAACAGGGGAGGGTTGAAATATATGCGAATCAAATCTTTTTCCATTTAATGGGAAACCAAACCAAGTATGCAAATCATCATAGGTAAATGTATGATTTCTACCCTGATGTCTAAATTGCATGGAGTCCCTACGTTTATCCACATACGCTAAGGTGACAAAAAATTCTACTGCCCAATCTTTTCTTACAGGTAAGGAGAAAGTAATAAATTTACCCCATTTCATATATTGAAGAAAATTATTAATCTGATCATGCAAACCCATAGTATTTAAAATTGCAAAATCAAGAGCCCACATACCCACATACGTTTTCTTAGCAAAATGAAGGAATTTCTCACCCTCCTCATCAGAATAAATGGGAAAAGGGCAGTCGTACCTGTTTTGAAAACTGAGGGAAGCAGGAGTTGGTTCCTCTTCCGGATGGCTGGATTCCCCCATAGGTCGCTTCCCCTTGCTTTTATCTCCCACATGCTTTGTTCTTACCATTTTAAAATCGTTTGGCCTCTAGATGAACAAAATAAGCAAGAAAAGAAATAAAAGAAGAAGAACAAAAACCTAGAGAAGAACAAATACACAATTTTCGTGAAGAAGTTGGAGAAGTTAGAGAGAATCGTGATGAAGATGTGGAGAGAGAAAAGAGAAATTAAAGAGATTAAAACCGAGAAGGCAAGAGAAAATAAAAAGAAAGAGTAATTAGGGTAGATAAAAGAGAGAGTTAAGGAAATAAATGTGATCTCAACGGTTGGTTTGACCTAAAATTTCGAATTCCGCCTTCTGTCGCGATGTCGCGACAGAACCAAAATGAAAAATTTAAACATCGCGCTATACGTCGCGTCATCGCGACAAATTATTCCCGCTCTCCATCGTGACAGAAAGAAAATTAGAAAATCAAAAATTTTCTGTCGCGATGATACTCACCGTCGCGCCATCGCGATGAAGTTTAAAATACACTTGCCGCTTTCTGTCGCGCTCGCGACAGAAAGGAATTTTGAGAAATCACATTTTCTTTTCCTTCCAAAAATGTCACACGAAGGTATATAAAATAAACTTACATATTAAAAACATCTGTGGAACAAAAAGAATGACATTAGTACATATAAATATCACACATATAATAAAACATTTAATTAAAAAGAAAAATAAAACCAAGTAACCATTAAACCATTTTTAAGGAAAGAAATGAAACCTCCCTTCCATGAAATGTTTCCTCCAAATACACTTTACATCTTTGACCATTGGCTTTAAATAACTCCCCTTTTGCATTTTTTAGCTCTAAAAACCCTTGATCAAAAACTTGGGTGACTTCAAAGGGTCCACTCCATCTAGATCTTAATTTTCCCGGGAAAAGTTTCAATCTAGAATTATACAAGAGAACCTTGTCTCCAATATTAAAATTTTTAATCCGAATATGTGCATCATGCCATTTTTTAGTCCTTTCTTTATAGATTTTTGCATTTTCAAAAGCAAGAAGTCTCAATTCATCTAGCTCATTTAATTGTAAACTTCTTTTGACACTTGCATCTTTAAGATCATAATTCAAAGTTCTAATGGCCCAATATGCTTTGTGCTCTAATTCCACAAGTAAATGACACGCTTTTCCATAAACCATCCTATATGGTGTCATACCAATTGGGGCTTTAAATGCAGTGCGATATGCCCACAAAGCATCATCTAATTTATGTGCCCAATCCTTCCTAGAAGTAGAGACTGTTTTTTCTAATATCCACTTTAACTCCCTATTGGACACTTCCACTTGACCACTTGTTTGTGGGTGATATGGTGTAGCTACCCTATGATGAACACCATATTTATGTAATAATGAATCAAAAGAACGGTTAATGAAATGCTTACCTCCATCACTTATGATGGCTCTTGGCACTCCAAATCTTGAGAAAAGCTTCTTCAAAAATTTAATCACCACCTTTGAATCATTGGTAGGTGTGGCTTTGGCTTCAACCCATTTTGATACATAATCAACCCCAACCAAAATGTAGTTTTGACCAAAAGAAGTAGGGAAGGGACCCATGAAGTCAATCCCCCACACATCAAACACTTCAACTTCCAATATGTTATTCAAAGGCATCTCATCTCTTTTCCCAATATTACCAGCCCTTTGACATTTATCACATTTGGCTACATACATCTTTGCATCATGAAATAAAGTTGGCTAAAAGAATCCACATTCAAGCAATCTAGATGCTGTTTTATTGGCACCATTATGACCCGAATATAATGCAGCATGACAATGCATCAAAATGTTTTGATAATCCTCCTCACTTACACAACGACGAATTATACCATCCCCACTTATATTAAACAAGTAAGGCTCTTCCCAAAGATAATTTTTAACATCACTAAAGAATTTCTTCTTTTGTTACCATGTAAAATTTTCAGGTACAATTCCAGCAGCAAGATAGTTAGCAAAATCAGCATACCAAGGTACATGCATATTCAAAATTGACATTAAGGCTTCATTCGGAAATGTTTCATTAATTTCAATACCATCACCTAAAGTTTGTTCATTGTTTTCTAACCTAGACAAATGGTCAGCAACAAGATTTTCACTTCCCTTTTTATCTTTAATTACAAGGTCAAACTCTTGCAATAACAATACCCAACGAATCAACCTAGGTTTAGCATCTTTCTTTGCAAATAAATACCTTAAGGCAGCATGATCAGTATAGATTATGACTTTAGATCCCAACAAGTAAGATCTAAACTTGTCACATGCATACACCACAGCTAACATTTCTTTTTCAGTTGTTGTATAATTAACTTGAGGAGGAGACAAAGTATGACTAGCATAATATATCGTATGCAAATTCTTACCATGTCTTTGGCCTAATACATAACCCACAGCAAGGTCACTTGCATCACACATAATCTCAAATGGCAATTCCCAATTAGGAGCAGCAATAATAGGAGCACTTATAAGGGCCTTCTTCAAAGTTTCAAAAGCATGCATACATTCTTTAGAAAATTCAAAAGAAACATCCTTAACTAGCAAATTAGTTAAAGGTTTAGCAATTAAAGAAAAATCCTTTATAAATCTTCTATAAAATCCAGCATGTCCAAGAAAAGATCTTACCCCCTTAAGTGTAGTGGGTGGAGGTAACTTCTCAATTAATTCAGTTTTTGCTCTATCAACCTCAATACCCCTACTTGAAATTTTGTGCCCTAATACTATCCCTTCATCTACCATAAAATGGCATTTCTCCCAATTAAGAACCAAGTTAGTTTCTTCACACCTAGCCAATACTTTGTCTAAATTTTGCAAACAAAGCTCAAATGAATCCCCATATACAGAAAAGTCATCCATAAAGACTTCCATTATGTCCTCTATCATGTCTCCAAAAATTGAAGTCATACATCTTTGAAATGTGGCTGGGGCATTACAAAGACCAAAAGGCATTCGCCTATAAGCAAAAGTTCCATAAGGACAAGTAAATGTAGTTTTCTCTTGGTCACTAGGGTAGATAAAAAATTGGAAATACCCTGAATATCCATCAAGAAAACAGTAATGAGAATGGCCAGCAATTCTTTCAAGCATTTGGTCAATGAATGGTAAAGGAAAATGATCCTTTCTAGTGGCCAAATTAAGCTTCCTATAATCTATACACACCCTCCAACCTGTGGTGGTTCTAGTTGGAATTAAATCTCCATTCTCATTCCTCACTACTGTCATACCCCCCTTCTTTAGAACACAATGTATTGGACTCACCCAATCACTATCCGAAATGGGATAAATGATTCCAGCATCAAGCAATTTAATAACTTCCTTTTTTTCTACCTCTTTCATATGAGGATTAAGCTTCCTTTGTCTATCAGCCTTTGGTTGATAGTCATCTTCCATATTTATCCTATGCATGACAACATTAGGACTAATACCCTTCAAATCAGATATTTGCCATCCAATACTTTTTATCCTTTTTCTAACAACTTCTAATAATGCATGCTCTTGTTCTTTATTGAGTTTATTAGAAATAATAATAGGTAAAGTATGGTTAGGTCCAAGAAAGGCGTACCGCAAATGATTAGGTAGTTCCTTTAAATCAACATTTGGAGGACTTTCAATTGAAGGTGGCAACGGTGTTTCATTACGATAAAGAGGTTCACTTCTAAAGCTTTCTTGCTCTACCTCTTCATGAACTTCTTCTTCTTTTTGGACTTCCTCTTCATCTGCATTTTCTAATACTTCCACAATACACGCATCAATGACATCTATTTTCATGCACACATTTTCATCCATTGGGTATTTTATTGCCTTATCCATGTGATATTCAACACTATCATCCCCTACTCTTAAGACTAATGTGCCCTCATAGACATCAACTAAAGCCCGACCAGTCCTCATGAAAGGTCTACCCAATATTAAGGGACATTTCTCATCATATGCAAAATCTAAAATGACAAAATCAGCGGGCAAAATAAATTTATCCACTTTTACAAGCACATCTTCAACTATTTCATATGGTTTCTTAATAGATTGATCAGCTAATTGCAAAACCATGGAAGTAGGTTTAACATAATCTAAACCCAACTTTTTAAAGATAGAATAAGGCATGAGATTAATACTTGCCCCCAAATCACATAAGCACTTAGGAAACTCTTTATCCCCTAAGGTACATGGAATTGTGAAACTACCATTATCTTTAAGTTTTGTAGGCAAATTATTTGTGATTATAGAACTACATGCTTCAGTCAATGCAATAGTGGATATATCATCCCAACTTCTTTTCTTAGAAATTAATTCTTTAAGAAATTTTGCATAGTTAGGAATTTGTGATATGGCCTCAATAAAATTCAAATTTATGTGCAAATGCTTCAATTTATCAATAAAAGATTGAAATTGCTTATCTTGGTTTTGTTTCTTTAGGCATTGCGGAAACGGTGGACAAGGTTGAAATGCCTTAAGAACATTTTCCTTAGAAGCCCCTTCTGTCGCGACCGCGACAGGCGTCGCGATCGCGACAGAAGGCTCTCCTCCTGCTGTCGCGCTCGCGTCTGGTATCGCGCCTGCAACATTGGTTGGCTTCTCCTCTGTCGCGCTCGCGACAGGTGTCGCGATCGCGACAGAAGAGTCATTCTTCATTTTATTGGCCTGAAATTCTCCATGCTTGTTAGTAATAACAAATTCATTGGTGTAAGATTTACCTGACCTCAAATTGATGGCTTTTAAATGTTCCCTTGGATTTTCCTCCGTATTACTTGGTAAAGTACCTTGTAATCTTGAGGGTAAAGCCTTAGCTAATTGCCCAATTTGCACTTCTAGGTTGTGAATGGATGAGGCTTGATTCTTTGTGATTTGATCAAACTTATTTTCCAGCCTCTTTTGGTTCTCCTCTTGTGAGTTAAATTTCATATTAATCCCCTCTAAGAACCTATCCATTTTAACCTCCAAAGCTCCAAACCTATCTTGAGGTGGTTGAAAACTTACTCCTTTATTTTGATTACTACTATTCCCCCATGAAAAATTGGGATGGTTCCTCCATCCAGGGTTATATGTATTGGAAAATGGGTTACCTCTTCCTTGCCCTTGGATAAAACTAACTTGCTCCTCCGTACTATTTATGCCTAAATTACATACCTCACTTGGATGTCCTTGTTGTCCACAAATATTGCATCTATTTGGTTGACTACTTCCCATACCCATATTATTGAGTTTGTGAGTCAAAGCTTCCACTTGAGCTTGCAATGCAAGCACTAAATCAAGTGCATGAACTCCTCTCACATTAGTAGAATTTGAATCTCTACTTCTCTCGGTAGGCCACATGCAGTTGTTCATGGACATCTCCTCCACCAATTCAAACGCCGCTTCAGTAGTTTTTCTCATCAAAGAACCTCCAGCAGCAGCATCAATAGTTCCTCTTGTGGTAGGATTAACTCCATTATAAAATGTTTGCATCAATAATTCTCTTGGCAAGTTATGGTGTGGACACATCCTTTGCAATTCCTTGAATCTTTCCCAAGCCTCATATAATGATTCATTTTCATTTTGAACAAATGTAGTAATATCCTTTATGATTTTTGCGGTTTTGGCCAAGGGAAAATATTTTGATAAAAATGCTTGGGCCAATTGATCCCAAGTAGTTATAGAACCCCTTGTCAATGAATTCAACCAAGCCTTTGCTTTATCCTTCAAAGTGAATGGAAAAAGCCTAAGCTTGATTGCATCAGCCGAAACCCCATTTATCTTAAAGGTATCACAAATCTCAAGAAAGTTTGCCAAATGAGCATTTAGATCCTCATTTGCCAAACCATAAAATTGAATACTATTTTGAATCATAATGAAGGCTTAATTTCAAATTGATTGGCATTTACCGTTGGTCTTACCACTCCTTGTTGAGCACCACTCAAAGCAGGTGTGGCAAAGTCCATCAATCTTGGTGGATTTTCGTCAACCATGATAATTGGTCTCTTATCCTTGTTCTTTTTCTTATTGGACTTCCGGTTACTTGAAAAAAATCTTTCAATTTCAGGATTTAAAGGCTCAAGCTCTTCTAAAGAACTCCTTGTACTAGGCATGAACTTTCAAAATCCTGTAAAAACAAAAACAAAACACAAAATTAATTTAAACATACAAACAAATTAAAACAAAACAAAATATTGTCACCCAAAATCATAAATCAATTTTTATAATGGCAAACAATCGCTCCCCGGCAATGGCGCCAAAAACTTGTTAGGCATTTTCTTTATATGCTAATTATACCGCAAGTATACGGTGTACCGCAATTGTACTTAAGAATGTCGATCCCACGAGGAACGTTTTTACACACTATTACTAATTGATTTTAATCTTGTTTACAATGATTAATTAATGGTAGAGTTGGTTTTAATCTAATCTAACATATAAACTAATTAAACCGAATTTATGAGAATCCAAGAAGATAGAAAAGATTAATGATGCTAAGTATAAAGATGGAATTTGAATTAATTGTTCTTAATGACTTTAACATTCTTATCTTGTAAGCCAAGTTGAATAAATTTCCTACTTACTTTCTCAATATAAATAGGAATGCCTAAAACATACGCTTATAAGTCTAATTCCAAACTTCCATTTAAGAACTAGATTATTATACATGCAAATCTTAGGAATAAAGCATAACCTATAACAACCATTTCAATATTATGATTTCTCAAACAATATCTTGATGATGAATTTCCAATTAGATATAAGAATGAATTTATTTCTCAATTAAACTCAAACTTATAATGATCATACTTAATGTACTAATGAGAAGTTCTACAAGTAAGAACACTTTAATTAATATGAACAATGAAATACTTGATATTAACATCCAAATTCAGAATTTACATCATAAAAATACAAAGAAGAATTAAAAGATAAGAATTGAAGAAGGAGATTTCTCAACCCTTTTCAAATCACCAATTGTAGTCCTCTTCCTTGTAGGCTATCTTCTCTTCAACATATAAATTTACTTAAGTAAAAACTAAAGAAAACTACTCTAACTTACAGAAAAATAATATTCAAATGTTCAAAACTCTCTTTTCTATATCTAAATTACAGTTAAAAACAGAATTTATAATGTCAGCTCATGCCCCTTCAGATGCCCTTCTATAAAGGTTGTAATAGTTGGTGGAAAGGTGCAACTCTTAAAGTTCAAATTTGAACTTTGGTGTCTAACGGATCCTTCTATCGCGATCGCGACACCTGTCGCGATCGCGACAGAACACGCCTTCATTTTCGCTCGCCCTTTCCTCGCGTGTGCCTTCTCCGCGCCCTATCGCGACCTCGCGACGCCTTCCCTTGGTCGCGACAGCTTCTCTTTTCTTCTTTTTCCCTTCTTTCTCTCTTCTTCCCTTAGCGCTCTCTGTCGCGCTCGCGCCGCCTATCGCGATCGCGACAGAGGCTTTTCTGCCTTGGCTCATTTCTTCTTCTTTTCTCCATTTTCTCCATATTTTCTCAATTTGCCTCCTACATACAAAACTTAACAAAACACATAAAACACACCTAATTCCAACAGCTAAAAACACTTAAAACATTATTTATAACCACAAACTATAGTTTAATTATGAGCTATTTAAGCTCATATCAAATATCGGATGATTTCGGTCCTGCACGCTTCACAAGGATCGAATAGAATGGATCAAGAAAAGAAAATTTATATTTTGCTTTCTTGAGAATTTGACAGCGAGTCAAATATTTGAATTAGCCAAATTGATGGAAACGAATGAATTTCATTACCTCAAATTAGCTTAATTTGTAAAAAAATTGAAAGAAGTAGAAAAGTTGAAAGAATTTTTATGAAATAAAATGAATAACTGAAAGTAGAAATTTTTTAGAAAAATTAATCAAATTTGGATTTTAGTAAATTTGCTCACAAAAAGATTTTTCCCTTTTAAAAATTTGCCAACCCCAAATAGTGAAACTTAATCCACTTTTTATAGAGTTTAGAAGATAATTGGGATAAATATTAATTTAAAGAATTTGAATTTGAAAAGGAAATTGAAATTCAGTTTTAATCCCATTAACTATCCTAATCCCATTCAAATTTGAAGAGTTTTTAAACTTATGAGATAAAATTCACCAAATCCGGCGTTATCTGATCTGATCCACTACCGACGGCCTTCCCAAGAACTACCGTTGGCTGTCGGTAATAAGGGTACGCGTGGTAATCTGGACTACAAACGGACCTGGGCACGGGACTTAGGGACGGCCGTCTCTATGCAGACACGTGTCCGTCACTCATACTACAGATGGCCGTCTCTACAACACAAGAGACGGCCCGTCTATCCAAGCGACGGCCCGTCTCTCAATGCTACAGACGGGGAACACCAAATAGAGATGGGTGTCCTAACTCCGACGGGCTTCCCGTCTGAGGAGCAAAATCTCAATTTTCAAGCTAAATTTCCCAAACTCTTTCAAAACCTCATGCTATAGAGAGAAAGACTTTAATACTTGTGAAATCGAAAGATGAAAACCTCTGAATTCCATCCATTTATCCAAAAACAGACGTTGATCTCTTCATCGGGTAACTCTGACCTGGACTGCCTCAGGGCACGGTGTTTACAGTTGCCCCCAATTTTGGGAAAACTAGTGAACTAGTGCCTAAACGAGCCAAAATTCAGAGGAGAAAGAAGGGAAGAAATGCGTACCTGAGGCGGTCCTTACCTCCTTGAAGTTGCACAGGAGCAAATGGTTATTCGTCTTTATCCAGCTGGCCTCATCTCGGTCTGCTCGATAATGAGTATTCCAGAAGGCAGTGTTTTCTAACCACAATCCGTTTGCAATGTGTTCTATTGCATGTGCCCGTACTAGCCTCGTCTCAGCCTGTAAGGTGTCTGTGAGATGTAGTGTTCTCTAACTACGATCCCGTTGTGAAACGCAGTGTTCTCTAACTGCAATCCTATTATGAGGCACAGTGTTCTCTAACTGCGATCCCGTTGTGAGGCACAGTGTTCTCTAACTGCGATCCCGTTGTGAGGCACAGTGTTCTCTAACTGTGATCCCGTTGTGAGGTGCAGTGTTCTCTAACTGTGATCCCGTTGTGATGTGTTCTATCGCTGGCATTTTGTTGGCTTCCTCCCTGCTCGCGCAGCTTTTGTGAGATGTAGTACTCTCTGACTACAACCTCGGTTTGCGATCTCTTCTATCGCTTGTGATCCGCTAGCCTCATCCTGGCCTACACGGTGTCAGTGAGATGTAGTACTCTCTAACTGCAATCTCTGTTTGCGATCTGTTCTATTGCTTGTGATCCGCTAGCCTCGTCCCGACCGACACGGTGTCTGTGAGATGCAGTACTCTCTGACTACAATCTCAGTTTGCGATCTCTTCTATCGCTTGTGATCCGCTAGCCTGATCCCGGCCTGCACGGTGAGACTCTAATTTGCTGATCCCCATCCGATCTGTAATATAGAGTTGGTTGAATGTAATCTTGAAGGACGTAGCATTTGACCTGTTTATCTTTCCTTTTGACTGCTGGTCATTTTTGGATTGGTGTACAACCATGTTCCTATATTGTAAAAGATTCTTGTTAATTCTTGCGCAAATTAACTTGTCTGGTAGATTTATGAACATTTTTATGTTGCCATTTATTATTTATCATCCTTTTTTATTATATGATCAATTGTCTTTTTAAGAAAAAGTCAAGTAATAACATGATAAACATAAAGAAATGACATGCAAATTTAATAGGTTAACCATAAATATTTTCCACTAAAAGGATAAATTTTGTACAATATACAAATGTGATTACAATAATGAGAATATAACATACAGATCAAAAAGAACTCCCTCGACAGCCTATAATGGTGGATAATCTGAGGGCTCCTCTTCTGGATCATCATCTTTATATGATACGAACTGGCTGGCCTCGTGATGAAGAAGCAGAGGATCCTGCGCCCGAAGCAGATGGTTGAGTGGGAGGGGTTGATGGTCCGGGCTGCTGAGTAGATGAGGCTCTAGCCTGCTGCTGGTATCTGGGAGGTACGGCCACCGGTACAGATAACGGCTGCACTCTCGCTGGGTCCTACTGCTGGAACTGGACCTGAGCATACCCATCATGGAAGGGCTATGCACATACTATCATGAACTGCAGTGTATCTGTAACAACCCCCCTAACTCTCTGAAAGCATCACCCAGTCGAACGGTCTGATCTGTGGAGGTGGTGCCCATACTCCTCAGTCTATCCTCTGTCTGCTCTCTAAACCCCCGGATAGACTGGGCGATGGGAGGTATGGCACCCTCCAAAACCTGGATCCTAAAGCTGAGGGCCTCTACTGACTCATCTACCATCTGTAAAGATGCGTCCGTCCTTTGCGTTGCCTCATCCTGGGAGGCCCTCACCTCCTGTCTCAACTGACCCGCGAGCCTCTCCTGCTCCTGTCTCAAATAATCGATGAGCCTCCCCTGCTACTGTATGATACCCTGCTGCTGATCTAGCCGCTCTAACATGACCCTATCACTCTCTTTGAGCTGCCCGAGAAGGGTCCTGTCTCTCTTCTCCTGTCTGCTCTCGAAGGATGCGAACATAGAAGTCAAAATCGCAGAGAAATCTGGCTGTGCTGGGTAAGTCGATGGTGTTGATGGAGGGGGAGCTGACTCCGGCACCCGCTCTGGAGGTGGAACTATAGAAGTAGATGCCCCTGGGTCCCCTGCTCTAGCATACGGACTGAATCTCTCAGGCGCCCGGGGAGCTGTCCGCTGTACCCTCGATGGCAGAGGAGGAGTAGGACTCTGTACCCTCTGTACTTGGGGAGTACCAAATAAATCGTCCATGGTGAACTCGATCCCCATGTCGAAAAGTGTACGAGGCTATTCCTCCTCGGGCTGCGGCTGTGGAGGCTGACCCTCCTGGTGCTCTGGGTACTGGGGAGGCTGCTCCTCCATCTGAGGCTGATCCTGAGGCTGCTCCTCTACTGGCTCTAGCGAGGGAAGGCCAAATGCACGCCTGGTCTCGTGAATAGTGTGAAGTCTGTAAGTCTCAGCCTGACCCTGTATTGGTACTACCATACCCATCGTGATAGCTGCCGGTGCATCCACGTAAATGCTCTCATCTAGAGCATGTCCAAAGATATCCGGACGGACGCCCAAACTTAAAAGTATCCTGGTAATCACTCCGCCAACATACACCACAGGGGCTATTCCCCTAGACACTCTCGCCAAGTTAACCAAAATCTCATGGCTAATGTTGAGTCGGTGGCCTGCAACCATGGCTCATAAACTCCAAATCTCTGCGGCGTTGAGGGACCCCGGATTACCAGCTCGCCCCAAATAGGAGCTGGATAGAAGCCTATGAATGTAGCGAAGAGCCTGTGATGAGAGTACCGTACTCTTTTCTGTATCATGGTCATACGGCATTCCCGGCAAGGCAATGACCGCCCAGTGGTGGCGTCTGACTGCTCTCTGAGGCACCATAACATCCTGCTCCCATGGAAGCCCCATAAACTGCGCTGGCGAGTAATACTGTACTGGTGGCCCTCGATCCAGAACTGGATAATGCTAGCCTCCGTATCGGACCTCTGGAACCCCCCATACTGCAGTGTAGTGAGGAACTGCCGAACCATCTCTAGATAAGTCTAGAAAGCCAGTGTCAGAAACTCAGTCCATCCTACACTCGCTATCAGAGCATCGACGTCGCCTACCATCCCTAGAGTCTCAAGGAATGGCCTGGAGATGAAGTGACTGGCTCGGAACTGCACTCGAGCCAGTGCTTCATACCTTTGCCTGGCCTCGGCACTCATCCAATCCGGGGCCTGAGGCTCAGGCTGGTCACGCGGAATATATTGCCGTGGTGGCATCCTGGAAGGAAAGTAAACAATTAGTTTAGCATCGTGGTCGCAAGTAGACCTAATCTAGAAAATAAAAATTTGGGCAGCATCCCGGCAGGAATGTGCCTAAACCAAAAAATTAAAAAATTTGGGCAGCACCCCGACAAGGGTGTGCCCAACTTCCTGCATAAAAAAACGACAACGAGGGACAGGGCTCAGGCTCCAAGGAACAGTGCAACATAACCTAGTTCTTAATACTGGTTCTAATGTGCATGCATTCCCAGGACTATGTCTAGACGTTTAACTAAATAAAAATTTTCAGAAAAGCATCACATTCTATTCATTTACCCTACACATGCATTTATCATTAATTGTTCTCAAAATAGAATATTACCTTACTCAAAACATTTTATGTCTAACCATCCTCAAAATTAACTAAAAAAATAGCATATTACTTACTCTATGTGTTAATTTATACATGCACTTAAAGCATTAAAATAATTAACTAAACAATGGCATTTTAAATTAAACAGCAGTCGTTAAGATGAACTAAGAATAGCAACTAACATCAATTAGCAGGGTTCCTAATTACACTAAACAAAATAAATAATCTAGAGAAGATAATTAAAATTATATTATTCATAATAAAATAAAAAAGTAGAAAGATTTTACTAACCTGAAAATTGAGACTCAGTAAAGAAGAAAAAAAAAATTCAGGACAGTGACACTGGTGCAAAGGAGACCAACCGAAAAAAAATAAAAAAGGCAACTGAAAAGGGGGATAGAGCGTCGGTGTGGATAAAAAGAAAGAGGAAAGAAAAAAAGAAAGTGGCAATCCGTCGATACCAGCAGTCTTTTATAGGATTTACTTACAGACGGGCTATCCGTCTCCATGAGCGAGCGACGGGAATGCCATCTATCATTCCGGATTCCGTTTTTTAACCCTCATTAACTACCTAATTAATGCGTGTGATATGTACAATGCAAAGATCTGCCAGGTGGACAATTACAGACGGGATAACCGCCTCAGTGGGAGACGGGATGGCCGTCGGTAAAACAATTCTATAAAGTTCACCATTTTCTTGGATTCCGTGCCTTTTCTCTCATTTTAACTTTATAGCAAGTTCCTTTCTCCAGGTTTTTCTCTTTTTCTTCTTTATTTCCTTTAGTGACTTCGATTTTAGCCCTTGAAAAATGAATTCTCCTTTACTTCACAAAATGTACCATATCTTAGACGATGCTCAAACTTGGGAAAATAGCACTCTTGCCCCCCTTTCTGGGCTGAAATTCTTAAGAAGAGTCAAGATAGACTACAACCTTCTTTTAGCTGCAACCCGCTTCTGGGACCCTCGCTTTCATGTTTTCAGATTTACCTATCAAGAGATATGCCCCCTGCTTGAGGAACTTGCTGCTATTGTCGGGACTTGGTAACCTCCTAGTGCTTTGCCCTGCGTTCCTCGCTGTGGTTTGGTTCAAACTCGGGATATTGCTCTGTCCTTAAGCATAGTTCCTTCTGAAGCTGCTCGTCTAGTTCCTCAGGGCCCTACATTTGCCTTAGAACCCTTGATTGAGGCACTAGATGAGCTCCCCAACATTCCTTCATACAGCGCTAGTGTCATTTTTCTTTTCTGTTTGATGAAGTATCTGATTGTGACTTCAGAGGAGCTGCTTAGAGACCCCCATCTGTTTGGAATTTTGGACGACTTTCACCGCAGGCTGACCCCTTTTCCACTGATCCTTGCTAAGACCATCATAGGTCTTGATTCTATCTGTGCTGGGTCTTCTACTACTTTCTCTAGGAGCCCCTTATTACTCCAGTTAAGTCATTGTGTTAAAAAGTAGTGCGTCCCTTGTGGATTTTCACACTAGCTTTTCTTAGCCGGAAGTGCATCCTTTTTCAGATTTTCACACAACCCTATGCCTTACTTTTGCCTGAAGTGAACCCAATTCGCTTCAACGGCTTTTTCTTTGCCTTTTATCTTATTTTCTTTGGCTTTTATTTTTCCTTGTTTCCCCTTTCAGATATGGTTGCAAGAGAAGTTGAAGTTGCTGTCAGAGCCACCTCCTAGGGTCATTAGTCAGTATTCTGAGGCATTTTCTTCCTCGCCAGTGCCTGTACTCATTTGCGACCTCCGACGAAGGTATTGCCATATTCAGCGAATTATCGGACAAGGATATTAGTTTCATGCACGCTTGGCTTCCCTTATCCAGTGTAGTTATTGACGGATCCTCAGGATGCATTCCCCTATGCGGGCTTCGTGAGGCCACCTTCTACATCATGGCCCACTGCGCTTGTCAACTCGGGATGACTCGGTATGTGATAGGGTTCCCTTTATCCTTTCGAGGCAGAGTCTTTTCTGCAACTTTTGCCTCTCGCTATCATGAGCTCTGGAGCCAACTTCCATTGATGACTGTCATACCTCCCTTCGGGAGTCATTCTGTTACCTCCACTAGTGCGTACAAGAGGTGGGTACTCAGTCCGATATCTGATAACAGAACACGACAACTTAGGCATTTGGCCGGCGAGAGTAGTAGTAGGGCATAGTTTAGCTTTGCATGCATTTTGAGCAACATGTTTCTTTTTAAAGCAGAACTAGACAACGATGTAAAGGAATAAATCAAATCTTATTTTACTTCACAAAATTGTGTACATTTCAGTATGATTTCTATATACATGATCATTTTTGGCAATAATTCAATTATGCAAAACTACATTCATTCGTGGAACCAAATCTTGATAGCATAAACTCCTGTTACCAATCAGCCCTCTCAGGTTTTCTTGATTGGACATTTTTAATCAAGCCTCTAATTTTTTACCGGGATGCCTTTTTTTGGGTTTTCACCCTGACGAGGCGCCCAATTTTAGCAAGGCCGCCTTTCTTCAGTTTTCGACTTGCGAGGCTTTTATTCTCTTCTTTTGATTTTATTGTCTTTTAGCAATGGAACCTTTTGAGTATATCAATATTGATCTGCTCTTTGAATTCATTGCCATCGCTATCTGACAGAATCGTGACTCCCTTTAACAACAGCTTCTTGAGGATGAACGGTCCTTCCCACGTCGGTCTGAACTTTCCTCTGATATCCGGTGCACCTGGTCTCATCTGTTTGAATACCAAGTCCCCCTCATTCAATGGATGTTTCTTGACTTTCTTTCCAAAAGAACTGGCGAGCCTCTTTTGGTAGATCTAGTTATGATAGCTGGCTTTCAACCTGTTCTCATCCAACATGTTCAAGTGTTGTAGCCGCTGCTGCACCCATTCAGCCTCCGAAATCTCTACTTCCATTATCACCCTCAATGACTTGAGTTCGACCTCGACTGGCAATACTGCCTCCGTCCCATACACCAAAGAGTACGGTGCAGCCCCTGTAGATGTGCTGATGGTTGTTCTGTAACCCTAGAGTGCAAAAGGCAACTTTTCTGCCCAATCTTTATAACTCTGAACCATTTTGGCTAAGATCCTCTTGACATTCTTGTTGGCAGCTTCGACTGCCCCGTTGGTTTGAGGACTATATGGAGAAGACTTGTGGTGCTCAATACCATATTTCTGGAGTAACTTCTTCGTTTCGGCCATGAACTGGACCCCGTTATCATATACCACATAGTGTGGAAGGCTATACCTACATATCAAATTTTTCTCGATGAATTTCGCCATATATCGAGCATCAACTTTCTTGAAGGACTCAGCTTCTACCCACTTGGTAAAGTAGTCGATGGCGACAATGATGTATCTATGCCCATTGGAGGCCGTGGGGCGTATCTCTCCAATAATTCAATCCCCCAAACTGCGAACGGCCAAGGCGACGTCAAATTATGTAATTTTGAAATGGGCAAGTGCCTTAAATCTGCATACAGTTGGCATAACTGACACTGCTTTACATACTTCGAGCAATCGTTATCTATGGTGAGCCAGAAGAATCCTTGTCTCATAATCTTTTTGGCCAATGTCAGCCCGTTCATATGGGCTCCGCATATACCGGCGTGCGTTTCTTCCATTATCCTCTTGGCATCTTTCTCATCCAAACACCTCAACTGGATACCATCAGCCTGTCGTTTATACAACATTCCATCTATGCAGGTGAACTAAGTAGATAACTTGTGAATCATTCTCTGATCTTTCTCGGTAGCTTCCTCTGGAAAAGTCGCATTTTCTAGGTAGTTCATAATATCGTAGTACCACAGCTTCCCATCCGCTACTTCTGTTTCCATGACCGACTTAGATTCGACGCTAGGTCTCTCAGAGCTAGAAATCAAAACCGGCCTCATAACTACCCCTTCTGGATTGTCCCACATTGACACTAAAGTGGCGAGCGCATCGGCTAACTGATTTTCGTCCCTTGGAACAAAATGGAATGTGCACACTTCCAATTGACTGTTCAGGTCTCTCAAGTGCTTGATGTACGTCATTAGCCTTTCTTCTTTAACAGCCCATTCGCCTCGAATTTGATTAATCACCAAAGATGAATCACCAAACACTTCCATGTTCTTTGCCCCCAAGGCTATTAACGCTTCCAACCCAAAAGTACATGCTTCATACTCGGCCTCATTGTTGGTGGCCATGAATCTCAACTTCTTTTCCAAGGGAAGCTTCTAATCATCCGGGGTTGTCAGAATAACTCCTACTCCTACCCCTTTGCTATTAACAGCCCCATCAAAGTGTAGTTGCCATCCCTAAACTCTGATAGCTGTCACGTCCTCATCTGGAAAGTTAAACTTGTATGAGTCTCCTTGAATTGGGTGTTCTGCTAGGAATTCCGCTACTACATGCCCTTTGATGGTTTTTCGAGTAATGTACTCTACATCAAATTCTTACAATAGCAATAGCCACCTACCCATTTTCCCAAGTAAAGATGGGGCTTCCTGCAAGTATCTTAAGGGATTCTGCTTTACTACTGCCTGTACCTTGTAGGAATGAAAGTAATGTCTCAACTTCTTAAAGGCCCAGATTACCGCAAGGTAACTCTTTTCTACTTCTATATACTTAACCTCATAAGCCAGGAACTTCTTACTAAGGTAGTAAATAGCGAATTCCACTCTAAATTCGTCCTCTTGGGCCATCATGGCGTCTACAGAACTATCTTCTATAGCTAAATACAGAATCAGTGATTTGACTGGCTGCGGCAGCCTCAACACCGGTGGTTTCAGCAAGTATTCTCTGATAGTATCGAAAGCTCTCTGACAATCTTCATTCCACACTACAGGTTGATTTGTCCTGAGGAGTTTAAAGATTGGCTCACAAATCGATGTTAACTTAGCGATAAATCTGCTGACATACTGCAATCTGCCCAAGAAGCTCCTTACATCTTTTTCCTTCTGAGGCACGGGCATATCTCTGATGGCTTTAACCTTGTCTGGGTCAATCTCAATTCCCCTTTGACTAACCACGTATCATAGCAACTTCCTTGATGTGACTCCAAAGATACACTTCTTAGGATTTAATAGCAGATTATACTTATTTATCCTCTGGAAGAACTTTTCCAAGGCTTCGAAATGACCTTCTCTAGTGGCTAACTTGATCATCATGTCATCCTCATATACCTCCACTTTTTTATGGATCAAGTCATTTAAGATTTTTGTCGCCATCCTCTGATAAGTGGCTCCTGCATTTTTTAGGCCAAAAGGCATTACCCGGTAAGCATACGTCCCCCATTCCATGATGAAAGCCGTCTTTATTCGGTCAATTATTTTATTGAAAATTTGATTGTATCCCGCATAACCATCACCAAAGCTATACATCTCGCAAGCAGCGGCGCTGTCTATCAACACATCTACATGGGGCAATGGAAAGTCATCTTTTGGACAAGCCTTATTCAAGTCCTGATAATCTACGCATACCCTTACCTTGCCATTCTTTTTGGCTATGGGGACAACATTGGCCAACAAAGTTGGATACTGCACCTCAACTAAAAATTTGGCTTTGATTTGCTGGTGAATCTCCTCCTTCACCTTATCTGCCCATTCTTGCCTAAGCTTTCTCAATTTCTATTTAATAGGTCTATGGTCTGGATATGTAGGAATAGCGTGCTCTGCGACTTCCCGATCAATTCCTGACATATCTTTGTAGGTCCAGGCAAAGACTTTTTCATATTTTTTTAATATTCTCTCAAATGTTTCTCGCTCTTTAGGAGTTATATTTGATGCTATCAAAATGTCTTTTGGGTTTTCTGTGGTTCCAAGATTAAATGGAGTAGCATCAGTTGAATCAATGTCAAATATGGAAGGATGGTGATCATGATCATGCAAAGTGAAATCATAGGAAACATCGCACAAGTAAGCAAAATCATTCAATTTATTAATAAGATTGAAATTGTCATTAACATCATTAAAAAGTTCTGGAGCAAAAAGAAAATCTAAACTATTTTCTTCCTCCTCCTCTGCAGGCGCATCTGCAGTAGTTGATGGTCCTGCGTCACTTTGGCACTTTGGAGGCTCTTCAGTCACCTCCTGTATGGCTTCCTCTACCTTTGCTTTTCCCTTCAGCTGGGTGGCTACCATCTTCTCAGTGATCACTTCTTCAGGCATTTCACGGTCCCAAACTGTCCTACTGGTCATGATTTCCTCATCCCAAAAGCCCTCTACTGGCTTGATCAATCCAATGTCCCAGTTATAGACATCATTAAAGACCTCGAACCCTGGCACAATTCTTCCATCCACCCACTGCGGTTCAGCTTCCCCTTTATAGGCACATGCTGCGGTTGCCGGCACAAAAGTTTTCTGGATATAAGGAATTTCAATTTCTGGCTTCTCACCCCTCACTACAACACCTGTGTACCCTAGACCCTTACTGTCCTTTTGTAGCAACGGCTGTTGGCACCCCCTAAGAATTCTTCCCTAATCCCGCGCCGGGAAGGAATAACATCTTTTTCATCATATTTAGACCCGAGGGCTTTCTTCCTTCTGCTCTTCCTCTCCTATCATGGCAACATGAAACCCACTAAATGGCTGCCTAGCGATCTCCAGTATTGAAACCTGATTCTCCTGTGTAGCCCTTATAGTCACAATCTGGCCTTTATGGGGTATCTTTACCATCTGGTGAAGCGTAGAGGGGACTCCTCCCAATTTATGAAACCATGGTCTGCCTAAAAGAGCTGAGAAATTGGCGGGTATAGGCAACACCACAAACTCCACTTCTGACTCTACTGGTCTCGTATTCACTATTGCCATGAATGTCCCTAAAGCATGTTTACGCGAGTTATCATACGATGTGATGGTGAGATCAGACTTGGCCAACATGTCTTGTGTCAGCCCAAAAGCAGCCATTGCCACCTGCGGGCATACATTTATCGAAGAGCCATCATCCACTATTACACAGGCTGTGTGCTTTTGGTTAATCTGTGCCCTTATGTACAAAGGGCAATTATGGTTGCGGCCTTCTGCCGGCAAATCAGCATTGGTAAAAACAACATTTTCTCCCGCTCCTCCCTTCACTACATCCAGAAGTTCCGTAGGCGAGATGGTTGTGGCCACAGTTGCCTCGCACAAAGCCTCTACTACCTTCTGTCTATGCAACGGTGATTGTCTTAAGAGATCCCATATTGAAATCTGAGCCGACGTCTTTTTCAGCTGTTTAACAATTAGATCTTCTTTCAGCTCTTTTCCCTTTTCGCCCTCAACCGGCTCTTGGGGCTTCTCGACTTTTCGAGCTACCCTTCCGCTCTGGGTCACAGCTCCTACTTTATTCTTCTTTTCTTCCTCTTCTTCCTCCTCTGAACCCCACGGGTCGAGAAATACTTCAGAATCATAGTTTTTAGTTCCACTATCATCAGTGGACCAACAATCGATTACTGCAGCGGGAAGCCCTTCTTTACTCCCCTCATGGAGGTTTGTGATAGTAGTGTGGTCATCGTTGCTATACAATTCCTTTAACAGAAACTCCTCGGGCATACTGGACCCGATCATAAATACTGGGGGGGGGGGCACATTGTTGTATCCAGCTTTTTTCTGACGCTATCTCTTCTGTGGGTCCGTGATCTGCTTTGAGTCAATTAGATCTTGAATTGCGTGGCTCAAAGCTTTACAGTTATCAGTCGTATGCCTAGTGTGCTGATGATATGCACAATACTCGTCATCCTTATGCCCTGGCATGCCTTGAGTTTTAGCGGGTCTAGGTGGCAAAGGCTGCAGCTTACCCTCTTTCATCACCCTTCTCAGTACCCATAACAAAGACCTTCCAAGGTTTGATAAATGCCTCAGGGTAGCATTAGTAGTTGATACTTCAGCAGTCTTCCTCGTGCCACTAGCGGAGCCTGTCGGTCTACTTGCCCTCTGGCTACTGCTACCCTTCTTAGGATGGTTCTCACTACCCGCTCTCCTAGCAAGGTACTCTCCTTCAACTTCAATGGCGAAACCCTTCAGAGACTCCCAGTCTCTCAGTCCTTTCATCTTTAATCCTTCTCTCAAATACGGACTCGCATTTTTAATTAATAGCCGTATTTGATCCTGGGTATCCGGTTTCCTCTTCATCTCTATTACCCGATTCCTCCATCGGGTTAGATACTCATGGAAGGACTCACCTCCCTTCTATTGTAGCAGCTGCAGGTCCTTCAAGGTCACCTCCATCCTCGTCCTGCAGTCGTATTTTCTCAAAAATTCCTCTGTTAATAAATCCCAGTCCTCCTTGGTTCTTCGGTCGAGCCCGTGGTACCAATCGACCGCTGGGCCAGTAAAACTCAAACAAAAGTATTCGATCTTTTGCCTTTTTGTTAGCGTGGTTCCCTTCATTACTAACGAATATTGCTTTATGTGGGCGGTAGGATCTGATGTACCATCAAACTTTGGCACATCCGGCATCTTAAAATTCATTGGGACCAGGTCCTCTCCTTCTAATTCTTTATCTTCGGGGTTTATTCCTCGCCCCTTTGTCAGCATTCTTGCCATTGCTTCAAATTTTTCCTCCATCTATTTCCAGATGGTGTCTTCAGATTGAGGGGCTTTCCCTTTTTCTCAAACATGCGCTCCTCATATTCTTCGTACTCCCAATCATCATCTAGCCTTGGGGCTGGCCTCCTCTGCTGTTCCCCCAATATGGCAGCTATTGGGTCTACAGGTGGCAGGCGGATCTCCTCTTGCTGGTCTTCTCTGACCTCCTCCCTTTCATTATTCCTCATAGGAGGAGGTGGTGGGTTCTGTGGGGCCGCTGGTTGACCCCTTATGGCCATCATGGCCATCATCCGGTTCTCGAACTCTTCTAACCTTCGGCCCACTTCCTCTGCTATCATTGCCCTGGTGGCATCTGCCCCTCTTGGTGAGTTTGCTATCTCTTCTTATAAGGAGAATTGAGCTGAGGTAGCGTAACTAGTTTATGAAGGAGTGTCCGGATACTCCACCCTTTCTGGTAGTTTGAAGAATGGATTTCTGCGTAGTCGCCCCTGAGAACCTCTTGATCACTTAGGCAGATCTATGATGGCTGCAAGACACACTCGTTAGGATGATGCATGAAGGACATATAATGTATGATCGTGCTATGCAACATCCACAAATCTCATGCAAGCACATAGGTCCTTCCAACCTTATTACTCCCGCACACGAGATCATAGTCTATTTCCTAGGTGGGATTGGCCCATGGATCATCCGAGAACCCGATGGACGCACATGGTGCACGGCGGAGAACCGGCAGCATAACCTCTCTTAACTAAATGCACAGGCGCATGGGTTATGATCGTTATGTATTTAGGCTGTCCGAATGAGTCGAGTTGGGCCTATCGGGGCATGAAAGCCTTTAATTAAGTGACCAGTCAAATTATCTGGGTTTGTCCAATACATAATGATCCATACTGCAAGCATACTATTAAGGTTCATACCACTTAGGGGAAGTAACTATTTTCATTACATGAGCTTTAGTCAAGGTGATGTTACTTTAGGGCTACCCAAGCATGGTCCCTACCAACGGGTCTAGCTCATCACGAGCGTAATGACCGATTGGGTCTCCATTTAATATACCATGATGGTACGAGGCTTGGGCCGGTGATTATCCTTAACACTTCCCTACATTGAGTGAACGTAGGGTTGTGCTTCGGGAACGCACCGGGGTTAAAAGAGGGACCAAACTAGCATATATCTAAGGCTCTAATGAGATGTAATGCAATATTGAAAGAAGATGAAATCTTTAAACTAAAACTCAATTGTAATTTTTAATCAAGGTACTTTCGAATTGAAGTCTCACACTAGTTTTCCCAGCGGAGTCGCCACTGTGACACGCGCTGAACCCCGGGGTGCCCCGAAAGCACCCTTTTAGGGCGATCGGGATGAGGTTCATTAAAACTTGTAACGAATTACAAGTGCGTCTATATTGGGCAACAAGGAGGTTTCTTGGAGTCGCCACCCAATAGAACATTGGGAAGGGTCATCTAGCCTCAGCGAGCCTAAGACGGCGCATACCTATCCATTTTACGTAAGCCAAGAGGATCTTGGAGGTGCCAGCCCAATAGGACATTAGGATGACCCTCTAACCTCGTGGAACCTAGGATTACACAGCGCGTAAATATCCATTTTGGGCAAACCAGAGGGATCCTGGAGGTCTCAGCCCAATAGAACATTAGGATGATTCCTCTAACCCCCTGGAGCTTAGGATTATGTTGATTAGGCCTTTTGGTGCGAAACAAGAGATATTTTGGAGGTTCCATCCCAATAAAACATTGAGATGGACCTCTAACCTCATTGAGCCAAAGACCAGAGCGGGTTCGGGACTTCTCATTTATTTGTACCTTGATTAATATTATAATTAAGTTTTGAATTCATTGTTTCATCAAATTTCCATATAATCCAATTAATTAAAGCGTAATTCATTCACATAGATAAAGCAGTAAATTGACACAAAATAAAATACACGAAAATAAATTACAACAAAACTAGGGACAGAATACAACCCCCATTATAAAATGATATGTAAATCATACAAAAATCGGGATATTCATTGAAATGAGGACATTGGTCCTGCCATGCATATTTATTACAAATCGAATTTTGAGAAGTGTCAATTTTATTGGCTAAAAAGGACTTTTGGTCCTCGATTTTCGGAAAATCCCAAATTAATTACTATAAAAAATTTGGCCATTTTTTACTTTAACGAAATTAAAAGAATTTTCATAATAAAATGAATAAAAATAAAATAAAAAAAATAAGGGTAGAGAAAGAACCCGTATGGAAATCCTTAGGTTGGCAAAACCACCATCATTAACAACTCCAACTCATCCAAAATGGTCAAATAATAACTCACAAAAATAAACATGTCAGTGTCAAAATCAAAAATAAAATAAAATAAAATAAAGAAGAGTAAAATAACAAGAAATTTTAAAGGAAATGAGTTAAAAGATAAAAGAAATAAAAAGGGTAAAAGAAATAAGTTAAAAACATGCGAATTTGCCTAGGGACAGCCTCCTGCATAATACCGACGGGCGTCTCTGGTGTGACCAGCGGACGGAGTGGTGCGTCACATACATCATGTCTCTCAAATTAGGGACGGGCATTGGCTACCACTCTGCCCGTTAGTCACCCCCGATCTCAGTAAAACGGGAAAACTTTAAAATTATGACTTGAAATTCTTTGTTAAATAAATTAAAAAAAATCTTATTAAAAATGGGAAAAATTAATATAAATCAATTAAATTACACAAATATTAATCCAGAATGTTTACCCTCGAATTTTACCTTTTGGGAGAATATCGGATGATTTCGGTCCTGCACGCTTCACAAGGATCGAATAGAATGGATCAAGAAAAGAAGATTTATATTTTTCTCTCTTGAGAATTTAACAGCGATTCAAATATTGGAATTAGCCAGATTGATGGAAACGAATGAATTTCGTTACCTCAAATTAGCTTAATTCGCAAAAAAATTGAAATAAGTAGAAAAGTTAAAAGAATTTTTATGAAATAAAAGGAATAACTGAAAGTAGAGATTTTTTAGAAAAATTAATCAAATTTGGATTTTAGTAAATTTGCTCACAAAAAGATTTGTCCCTTTTAAAAATTTGCCAACCCCAAATAGTGAAACTTAATCCACTATTTATAGAGTTTAGAAGATAATTGGGATAAATATTAATTTAAAGAATTTGAATTTGAAAAGGAAATTGAAATTTAGTTTTAATCCTGTGACGCGCGCCGGAAGTACCCAGCAAGGGCCCTCGCTTTGAATCCGCTATTGGGATTCGAGGTATTGGTTTGCGTCTTTTTGATCATGGGCACCATGAGACATCATCGGTGTATCTCTCCCAATAGAACATTGGGGAGAACAACCTAGTCTAATGACACCTAAAGGCACCTTTGAGGCATTTGGAGTCGCCACCCAATTTGTAAGAAATTGGGAAAAGGTTTCTCACCTCTAACGGTCTGAACCAGAGATATGGTGTCCGGAACTTCCCTCTTATTTATGCTTTGGTTAATTATAAATGGGTTTTTAACTTCTTAAAATTATATCTCTCATCTCACACGAGCGATGCATTTAATTAAATAGCGCATTGAAAGCACGTAAAAAAAATAAATAAAAGCGATAAATAAAGTAAATAAAGAAAGCAATAAATGAAATCGGTAAACACGCAAGCACGCAATTACAAGAGAAATAGGGGCAGAATATAACCCCACTGAAAGGAATTGAAGATATAAATGGGACGGAATACAATCCCCAAAAATAAATAAAGTTGCCCCAAAATTAATTACAAGGGCCCAAAAAGAAATGAGCTTAAATGTAAAACACTCACACAAAATAAGAAAAGGCATACATAAATCGGGGCATTATTTTGGGAACATTGGTTCTTTCGTACTTGGTCGAAACTTAGGAACATTGGTTCCTTCGCATTTATTTAAAGAGGGTTCGAAAAGTAGTTTTGATTGTTTGAATGAAAACTGGGATGAGTGATCCCATTTTTTGATAAAATTGACTCTTCGTTTTAATTGTGATATTTTTATTGTTAGGCTAAACAAGGGACATTGGTCCCAATTTTATTAGTGAAAAACTCAATTTAATTGTAAAAGTATTTTTGTGATTTTTTATCTCACGCGTGCATAAATAAAACAATTATTTACGAATAAACACGTAACACATAAAGGGGAGTTGAAGGGGTCTCACCAAACCGGAGCGTCCGTCTACGCATCGCGACCCATCCGGGGAGTCGCGGGGCGCTCAGGTAGCCCGACTCAAATTAAATCCCATACAAAAATTAACATCAAAAAAAATATTAGTAATAACTCTAGAAATTGATCAAATAGAGACAAGATAATAACAACGGTAAAATTATAACGAATAATCATGGCCATAATAGTGAATGATAATAATAATAATAGTAATGGTAATAATAATAAAAATAATAGTAGTGATGATAATAGCATAATAATGAACATAATATAAATGAATATGATAATAATAATAATAACAATGGCATGAACAACCAATAGAACAACAATAATAATAACTACATGTGATAATAATAATAATAAAAAATGATAATAACAAATAATAGCATGAGCATAAACATGAACACAAGCATAATAATGATAACGGTAAATAATAATAATAATATTAGCATAGGAACATGAAAATCCGTTTAAAGCCAACAAATAACATATTAATGGTGGTACTAACACAGTAAAAGTAAGTAATAGACATGATAACAATAGCAAAAAATAATATTAACAACAATAAATAATATACAAAAATAAATGAGAACAAATCCAAGAATGTTTACCCTCAGAAATTTTGGATCGGAAATAGGATGCCTCGATCCGTTCCCTTGTCGATTTTTTGATGATAATGATATTCAAAGAAAAATACAAGTTCTAAATAAAATTTGAGAAAATATTTTTGAAGTGAATATTTTTGAAGGATGATTTGAGCAAAGAGAATTGATTTTTCTTGCTCAAGGTAAATCCCAAAATGAGGTATATTTCTTGAAGGAAAATTTTTAAATTAAAGCTTGAGAAGAAAAACTTTTTGAAATTAAAGCTTGAGAAGAAAAACTTTTTGAAAATCAGACTGAAAAAGCGAAAAAAGAGGACAGGCGAAGACCAACAGGTCGTGCGGAGGGGGCAAGGGAACGCGCGGCAGCCTGCTGCACGTGCTGTGCCCCTCTGCGCGCGCGACAGCTGCTGCGAGTGCAGGGGGGCGCGCGGTGCCCCTGCACCACGCACGGCACTGCCGCGCGGGCAGGGGTCGCGCGATCCCCTTGCTTGCGCGCGCGCAGGGTGCACGCGGTCCCCCTGCCTGCGCGCTGGGGCAGCCTGCCGCGCAGGCGCCCCTGCGCTGCCGCAGGTGGCATTCGCGACCTTTTTTTTTTTTCTTAAATAACTTTAAGGACACCGAATTAATATTTTTTACCCTATTTTAATTTTTAATATCTAAAATATATAATTTTAAATTATTTTTCAAAAAAACCAATTTTGACAAGGGAACGATCGACTCTCACTTTTCTTGCCGAAAATCGGTCTTTTGTTTCATCATCGGGTAATTCTGATCTTGGACCGCCTCGGGACCCGGTATCTACAGTTGCCCCCAATTTTGGGGAACTTAGAACTCAGATGCCTAAGTGAGCCAAAATTCAGAAAAGAGAGGGAGAGATGAGTACCTGAGGCGGTCGCTGTTCGGAACTTGGTCTTGCCAGCTTGTAGGCATTATAGGATTACTACTGGTCACATGATATAGGAACGTCAGCTCGTCGACGTGAAACCATGGCTGAACGACTGATAAACACCAGCTTGTCGGTGTGTGAAGGCGCCAGACTTTGTAGGACGTGATTGATGAAACACCAGCTTGTCGGCGTGTGAAACCACGGCTGAGCGACTGATAAACACCAGCTTGTCGGTGTGTGAAGGCGCCAGACTTTGAAGAACGTGATTGATAGAACTCCAGCTTGTCGGTGTGTGAAACCACGGCTGAGCGACTGATAAACACCAGCTTGTCGGTGTGTGAAGACGCCAGACTTTGAAGAACGCGTTTGATAGAACACCAGCTTGTCGGTGTGTGAAACCACGGCTGAACGACTGATAAACACCAGCTTGTCGGTGTGTGAAGGTACCAGACTTTGAAGAACGCGATTGATGAAACACCAGCTTGTCGGTGTGTGAAACCACGGCTGAGCGACTGATAAACTCCAGCTTGTCGGTGTGTGAAGGCGCCAGACTTTGAAGAACGTGATTGATAGAACTCCAGCTTGTCGGTGTGTGAAACCACGGCTGAGCGACTGATAAACACCAGCTTGTCGGTGTGTGAAGGCGCCAGGCTTTCCTGCAAAAACAGAAGAGACTTGTATGCAAGGGTAAGTTATGCATGTGCATATGTATATGTTATGCAAGATGCAGGTGACACCATTCATCTGAGTGGCCCAGTGGTCGGGGTGTGATACCTTTTACTGAAGCGACTCTTGACATCGTTTGGTCGATTATGCCTCCAAGGGTCTGAAGGAGCTGCCCTGGTTCGGGGGACCTTTAATTAATGACTTCCGATGCATGTGATGAGTGCTTGTGCCAGGCATGCGTAAAGGATTTGTGTTGCAAGTATGCATAGATTATGTGCACAAAACGCATGCGAAGAATTGCTTATGCAAGATATATATAAAGTTCATGCATGCGTGAATGCACATTGAGGCATCATCAAATGCCATGCCAATGAGATGCATATGTATGCAATAATGCAGGATAAGGATTCATCCGAGTGGATTTTGAGAGCCGAAAGCCGGTTTGGTCGTGATTTGCAGCAGGATCGGTGCCCTCTGGAATTGCTTTTGAATTTCGTGCCTTTAGGGGATTATGAGGCTCTCCTCTGATACCTGTAGTCATTATTTGAAGGTAGTGTGTCCCTCGTAGATTTTCACACTAGCTTTTCTTAGCGGGAGATGCGTCCTTGTCGGATTTTAACATAATCCTGTGCCTTATATTTTTCCTGGAATGGACCCAATCCAATCCAGCGGCTTTTATTTTTTTATTTTTTTTTAGGGCAGACTGCCTGTCGCCAGGTTTTCACCCTACCCTTTGGCCTAACTTTTGCTTAGAGTGCCAGTCACGGTTTTCATCTCTAACGGCCCCTTTTTTTTAATTTTTTTTTGAGAGAGAGAGAAGTTGGAGTTGTTGTGAAAGACCTTTCGGGTGTGATTGGCATGTGCTTATGTCTCAGGTTATGGTTGTATGAACTTGGTTCTTTATCGGGGAGGTGCTGTAGGGTTGGCTTCATAGTGGGTAGCAAGATGAGTTGACTGAAGTGCCTGAGTGGTGAGAATAGTAGAGGGTAGATAGTACCAATGCGCTGATTTTATGCTAGAACCAGACAACTTTGAGTGTGCAAAATGAACTGTCCTGATCACAGACTACACCCTAAGTACATGTAAGAGGAAGGTACTTAGCCCTGCAGTGGATAATAGGACCCCTCGGCTTGGGCATCTAGTTGGTGAGAGCAGGAGTAGAGTAGCCATTTAGATTTTACTTTTTATAAAAGAACTAGGAAATGATGAGTTGAACTGCTTTTTCTTTATGCATTTGCAAAAACTGTGTGCATTTCAGCATGATTTCTCTACACATAATCACCATTTAACATGGATTCAGAATGCAAAAATTACATCTAATCTTGGAGTGGATCTTGTAAGCATCAGACTCCTGTTTCCAATCAGCCCTCGCGGGTTTTCTTGATTGAATATTTTCTCTCTCTTTTTTTTTTTTTTTTTTTAAGCCTCCGCCATGGACACTCCTTCAGTTTGTCAGTATTGGTTGAATTCGCTTTCATCTTCATCTGCCGGGGGGATTGCTGCTTCTGAGAGTGGCTCCTCTTGGTATCAAAGTCTTGGTCTTAACCCTTGTGTAGACTGGTCGAGATGATGGGTTCCTTATTTGGGGCTTGAATATGAAGTTTCGTGTTTGGCCTTTATTGGCTTTGGCGGTTCGAACCCTGGGATGGCCTTTCAATGGCTGAGACAGGGTGACAGGTTGGGCTTGGATGATCTGGGGTACTTTTATCGGTTTTGGTGGTTTAAGCTTTCGAAATTGTTTTCGACGGCTGGGATTGGGTGAATGGTTTGTGGGTTAGCCTTTTTGGTCCTTTTCAGTAGCTAAAAAGAATGGCAATGTGCAAGCATGTGTAGATCAACAGGATTTGAGCGAAGCTTTTCTTCAAATAGCATTCCCTTGCCCCCTGATCAATTCTCTCTTTTCTTCTCTCCTTTATTTTTTAATTTTTAATTTTATTATTTTTTATTATTTTTTTATTTTATTATTATTTTTTTATTTTTTATTTTTTTTGATTGATTTTTTATTTTTTTTCCCAACTTTCTTGCTCTTAACAAGTTTTGCTCAAATCCTGAAGTTTACATACACGCGCACTCTTCTTCTTAACCATTGGGACCATGTTGCTCAATCTAGTCGGGCATATAGTTTTAGCAAGAATTTTGGCTATAAGGGTTCTGGATGGTTAATAGTCGATCATAATTGTTTTTGGGGTATACATTTCAAATGGTTGAGAGGAAAGTGTTCACGTTGTTTGGTTCTGATGAGTTGTATTCTGGTGAGTTATATTTTCTTCGTGAAGGTCTTGAGTCTCATTCGCCTAACTCCTAATGCAGCTTTCGAAGCTTGATCTTATTTGGTGGCACCATACGCATCCCAGATGTCATGGGAGTGCAAAGAAATGGCTTTCAACATTCGGTTCGTCGTCATGTTGGCACGTGGAAGTAGTATTGATCTCAAGAATGTCTTTGTCAATTTTCAGCATGTCATACCAGGTCCAGGCAAAGGCTCTTTTTATTTATTTTATTATTATTATAATTTTTTTTTCTCTCAAATTTCATCTCGCTTCAGGAGTCATAACAGATGCCATCAAGATTTTCTTTGGGTTCTCCCAAAGTTCCGAGATTAAATGGAATGGCATTAGTTGAACTAATGTCAAATGTAAATGTGCCATGATTATGCATAATGTAATTCACAAGAAACATCACACAAGATAGCAAAACCATCCATTTCATTCAATAAAACTAGGATTAAAAACTGTCATCATTAAATAATTCAGGAATAAAAAAGAACATCTAGATAGCTGCTTCCTTCTTCTCTTGCCAACACAGACGCTGCAGTCGACGGTCTACTATCACCTTCGGGAACCCCTCAGCTCCTCATTAATGAGGCCTTGAATTCGCTTTCTCAGAGTTCGACACCCATCAGTCTCATGCCCAGTATGCTGATGGTAAGCACAATACCAATCTGCTCGGCGACCAGGACGCCCTTGGCTCCCGGCGGGTTTTGCAGGTTTTGGCTGTAGCTTTCCCTTATTGATGAAGTGAAAGAGGTGCTCAGATAAGGTCTTATCCCAAATGGCATGGTGATCTTGAGTAGTCCCAATGTTTGGAAGTTCGGTGGCCTCAACATCTCTCACACTGTTATCACCGAGACTCGAGCTTTCCTGATCGTCATCCCTAATGACATTGCTCCCTCCTTCGAAGACCATCAGTTGTTTGTCATGAACAGGACCCCGCACTTGACCTTTTGGGGTTTGGTAATTATCCCTCAGATATCTAGCATGTCGGCGACACCTCCTATGCTCTCGATTTCTGGCTGGGTTTGCTAACCATGAGCGCAGGTCCTCCTCCCCTGCTTGAGTAAAAGATCTATCCATGCCGGAATAACCTTTTTGAACTGTTCTAACCATTGACGCTTCCTTTGTCCCTTGAGTGCCGGCACAGATGTCACACCTATACCGTTGACTTTTCTTTTTTACGTCCATAAAGGCCTTCCCCCGAGCAGCCCGGGTAATCGCAAGTTTTGACTTTGAAATTTCCTCTTCAAGGACACCCATCTTTCTCTTCAGGCCCCGTGTCACTGCTAGGAATCCATTCTCTGAAATATGCCCTTTGCCTTTTTGCTCAGGTGATAGAGTGACGGGCGACTCTCCTCTAGGTCCAGTCGGTGATAGATGTACTCCCTTAGTTCGGTCATGCTCTTTTCGTACCATGGTGGGAGTGGTAGACGGTTGTTCGGCAGGTAGCACCATGGCGGTGACCAAATTCTCTATAGTAGTCATCGTCTGAGGTTCAAACTTTTCAATCCCACCTTTTATCTCCTTTATCGCGCTATCCTCCCCTTTGGGGACTTCATTCGTCACAGCCTGAGGAGTTACCTGCTCATCCTCTTCCTCCACCATGAGATCATCTTTCAGACCAAGAATTCTTTTCGGCTCAAGAGGTGTCGTTGCTCTAGGCTCAACATCTGGTTGTCATATGGTAGGGACTGCTATAGGAGCCTCTTCCAGAATGGGCGATTCAACTTGTTCAACAGCAGGGGCCACAGGAGGTTGGCCGGCATTTGGTGTCATTTGGGCAACAATGTTTTCTATCATGGCCGGCATTTGCCATCGAAGATGATTCACTAGTCGCTGAGAGTGGCTCAAAATCCCAAACAGGCACTAATTCTAGCAATCCAAAGGCACGAGTCAGTCGTCAGAACCTCTAGTCCACTTGGATGAATCTATGATGGCTGAAAGATCCAAATTGTTGGAATGATGCATGGATGACGTATACAATGCATGATCGTGCCATGCAAATATTCTTTGATTAGTGCAGGATCAATGGACTACCACAATACGATGGGATGCATAGAAGAAATTACATGCAGGATGGTATGTGCATGCGAAAAATGATATGCAGACGAGAGGATATACACGCACACAGCATGAGATTAAATATGCAGGATGATATGCACATGTGAAAAAAAATAGCATGCAGACAGAAAGGTATATACGCACACAACATGAGATAAGATATTATTATTTGTACACGTATTTATTTTATTGACATGCATGAATGACATGCGATGTATGAGCATGCTGCGCAGTATTCACAACCACATGCAAGAAAACAGACCCTTCCAACCTTATTTCTCCCGTACACGGGGCAATGTGGTCTCTTTCCTATGTGGGCTTAGTCCATGGGTCAACAGGGGACCCTATGAACGCGCGAAGTGCACGGCGAAAAGCCAGCAGCATAACAGCTCTAGTCTAATGTACATGCGTATGAGTTTTGGCCATTACGTATTTGGACAATTCAATCAAGTTAAGGTGGGCTCACCGGGGCATGAAAGCCTTTGATAAAAGATCACTTAACTTGCTTGATTTTGTTTAATACGCGATGGTCCATGTCACAAGCATCATATTAAGGAGCATACCACCTAGTGGAAGTTTCTATTCGCCATTACATGGGCTTTGGTCAGGGTGATTTTTTTAGGCTACCCAAGCATGGTCCGCGCCAACGGGTCTAGCTCATCACGAGCATAACAACCGACCGGGTCTCCATTTTAACATACCAAAAGGTACAAGGCTTGGGCTGGTGATTATCCTTAACACTTTCCTACAATGAGTGAAAGTAGGGTCGTGCTTCGGGAACGCACCGGGGTAAGATAGGGGCCAACTAGCGTAAGTCCAAGGCTCTAAAAAGATATGATGCAATTTTGGTGAGAGATAGAATTTTAAGTTTTAAAAACCCAATTATACTTTAACCAAAGCACTTTCAAAGCGAAGTCTCAAACACAAAGTCCCGAGTGGAGTCGCCACTGTGACGCGCGCCGGAAGTACCCAGCAAGGGCCCTCGCTTTGAATCCGCCATTGGGATTCGAGGTATTGGTTTGCGTCCTTTTGATCATGGGCGCCATGAGACATCATCGGTGTATTCTCCCAATAAAAAATTGGGGAGAACAACCTAGTCTAATGACACCTAAAGGCACCTTTGAGGCATTTGGAGTCCCCACCCAATTTGCAAGAAATTGGGAAAAGGTTTCTCACCTCTAACGGTCTAAACCAGAGATATGGTGTCCGGAACTTCCCTCTTATTTATGCTTTGGTTAATTATAAATGGGTTTTTAACTTCTTAAAATTATATCTCTCATCTCACACGAGCAATGCATTTAATTAAATAGCGCATTGAAAGCACGTAAAAAAAATAAATAAAAGCGATAAATAAAGTAAATAAAGAAAGTAATAAATGAAAGTGGTAAACATGCAAGCACGCAATTACAAGAGAAATAGGGGCAGAATACAACCCCATTGAAAGGAATTCAAGATATAAATGGGACGAAATACAATCCCCAAAAATAAATAAAGTTGCCCCAAAATTAATTACAAGGGCCCAAAAAGAAATGAGCTTAAATGTAAAACACTCACACAAAATAAGAAAAGGCATACATAAATCGGGGCATTATTTTGGGAACACTAGTTCTTTCGTACTTGGTCGAAACTTAGGAACATTGGTTCCTTCGCATTTATTTAAAGAGGGTTCGAAAAGTCGTTTTGATTGTTTGAATGAAAACCGGGATGAGTGATCCCATTTTTTGGTAAAATTGACTCTTCGTTTTATTTGTGATATTTTTATTGTTAGGCTAAACAAGGGACATTGGTCCCAATTTTATTAGTGAAAAACTCAATTTAATTGTAAAAGTATTTTTGTGACTTTTTATCTCACGCGTGCATAAATAAAACAATTATATACGAATAAACACGTAACACATAAAGGGGAGTTGAAGGGGTCTCACCAAACCGGAGCGTCCGTCTACGCATCGCGACCCATCCGGGGAGTCGCGGGGCGCTCACGTAGCCCGACTCAAATTAAATCCCATACAAAAATTAACATCAAAAAAAATATTAGTAATAACTCTAGAAATTGATCAAATAGAGACAAGATAATAACAACGGTAAAATTATAACGAATAATCATGGCAATAATAGTGAATGATAATAATAATAATAGTAATGGTAATAATAATAAAAATAATAGTAGTGATGATAATAGCATAATAATGAACATAATATAAATGAATATGATAATAATAATAATAACAATGGCATGAACAACCAATAGAACAACAATAATAATAACTACATGTGATAATAATAATAAAAAATGATAATAACAAATAATAGCATGAGCATAAACATGAACACAAGCATAATAATGATAACGGTAAATAGTAAAAATAATATTAGCATAGGAACATGAAAATCCGTTGAAAGCCAACAAATAACATATTAATGGTGGTACTAACACATTAAAAGTAAGTAATAGACATGATAACAATAGCAAAAAATAATATTAACAACAATATATAATATACAAAAATAAATGAGAACAAATCCAAGAATATTTACCCTCAAAAATTTTGGATCGGAAATAGGATGCCTCGATCCGTTCCCTTGTCGATTTTTTGATGATAATGATATTCAAAGAAAAATACAAGTTCTAAATAAAATTTGAGAAAATATTTTTGAAGTGAATATTTTTGAAGGATGATTTGAGCAAAGAGAATTGATTTTTCTTGCTCAAGGTAAATCCCAAAATGAGGTATATTTCTTGAAGGAAAATTTTGAAATTAAAGCTTGAGAAGAAAAACTTTTTGAAATTAAAGCTTGAGAAGAAAAACTTAAAGGATTTTGAGGAATATATTTTTTGAAGAAAAGAACAGTTGCTGGAGAGAAGCTAGAAAAGCCAAAAAATATCCCTTGAAAAAAGAGTTGCCGTCCCCTCAAAATGAAGGGAAACCTCCCTTTAATTTTCAGGTTTGGCCAAAAATAGGAAGGGACAAAATAGCTTTTATTTTTGTTTAACCCAAAAAAGCATGAAATGGTGAAAAACAGAAGCAAATCAGACTGAAAAAGTGAAAAAAGAGGACAGGCGAAGACCAACAGGTCGCGCGGAGGGGGCAAGGGCGCGCGCGGCAGCCTGCTGCGCGTGCGGTGCCCCTCTGCACGCGCGGCAGCTGCTGCGCGCGCAGGAGCGCACGCGGCACTACCGCGCGGTCAGGGGTCTCTCGATCCCCCTGCCTGCGCGCGCGGTCCCCCTGCCTGCGCGCTGGGGCATCCTGCCACGCAGGCGCCCCTGCGCGATGGGGCAGCCTGCCGCGCAGGCGCCTTTGCGCTGCTGCAGGTGGCATTCGCGACCTTTTTTTTTTCTTAAATAACTTTAAGGACACCGAATTAATATTTTTTACCCTATTTTAATTTTTAATCTCTAAAATATATATTTTTAAATTATTTTTTGAAAAACCAATTTTGACAAGGGAACGATCGACTCTCACTTTTCTTGCCGAAAATCCGTCTTTTGTTTCATCATCGGGTAATTCTGATCTTGGACCGCCTCGGGACCCGGTGTCTGCAAATCCCATTAACTATCCTAATCCCATTCAAATTTGAAGAGTTTTTAAACTTATGAGATAAAATTCACCAAATCCGGCGTTATCTGATCTGATCCACTAACGACGGCCGTCCTAAGAACTACCGACGGCCGTCGGTAATAAGGGGCCGTCGGTAATAAGGGTACGTGTGGTAATCTGGACTTCAGACGGACCTGAGCACGGGACTTAGGGACGGCCATCTCCATGCGAGCACGTGTCCGTCACTCATACTACAGACGGCCATCTCTATAACACAAGAGACGGCCCGTCTATCCAAGCGACGGCCCGTCTCTCAATGCTAGAGACGGGGAACACCAAATAGAGACGGGCGTCCTAACTCCAACGGGCTTCCCATCTGAGGAGCAAAATCTCAATTTTTAAGCTAAATTTCCCAAACTCTTTCAAAACCTCGCGCTGTAGAGAGAAAGACTTTAATCCTTGTGAAACCGAAAGATGAAAACCTCTGAATTCCATCCATTTATCCGAAAACAGATGTTGATCTCTTCATCGGGTAACTCTGACCTAGATTGCGTCACGGCACGGTGTTTACAGTAAGCTATCGTACTTTTTATTTACTTTATTGTAATCTTGCTTTTATTTACCGCTTTCATTATATGATTGATCTGTCGCTTTAATTATTGCATTTAACTGAATGAGAAAATGGAATAAAATTTTAAATTCAAAACTCAATTATAATTTAATCAAGATATGAATAAATGGGAAGAACCGAACCATCTCTGGTCTTAGGCTCAACAAGGTTAGAGGACCATCTCAATGTTCTATTGGGATGGGGTCTCTAAAATATCTCTTGTTGCCCAAAATAGGCCCAATGTGCATTATCTTAGGCTCCATGAGATTAGATGATCTTTCTAGTGTTTTATTGGAAAGAGGTGTCCAAAATATCCCTGGCTTGCAAAAAATAGACGTATATGCATCGTCTTAGGCTTCACAAGATTAGATGATCCTCCCAATGTTCTATTGGAAGGAGGTGTCCAAAATATCTCTGATTGCCCAAAATAGACACACATGCGCTATCTTAGGCTCAGTGAGGCTAGACGACCTTTCCCAATGTTTTATTGGGTGTCGACTCCAAAACACCTCCTTGTTGCCCAAAATAGATGCACTTGTAAATCTCTTACATGTTTCATAAACCTCTCCCGAACGCCCTAAAAGCGGGTCGCTCGGGCGTCTTGGGGTTCGGTGCGCATCACAGCGGCGACTCCGCTGGGGAATTAAATGAGACTTTGCTTCGAAAGTACCTTGATTAAAATATATAATTGTGTTTTAATTTAAAATTTTATCCCTTTTCAAAATTGCAATGCATATCATTAGAGCCTTAGATCTATGCTAGTTTGGTCCCTCTTTTAACCCCAGTGCGTTCCCGAAGCACGACCCTACGTTCACTTAATGTAGGGAAATATTAAGGATAATCACCAGCCCAAGATTAGTACCATGTGGTATATCAAATGATGACCCGACTGGTCATTATGCTCATGACGAGCTAGACCCGTTGGCAGGGATCATGCTTGGGTAGCCAAAAAGTATCATCACCCTGGCCAAAGCTCATATAATCAAAGTAGATACTTCCCCTAAGTGGTATGAACCGTAATACTATACTTGCAGTATGGATCGTCATGTATTGGACAAACCCAGATAATTTGATTGGTCACCTAATCAAAGGCTTTCATGCTCGATAGGCCCATCTTAATTTATTCGGACTGCCTAAATACGCAGCGATCACAACCTATGCATCTGTGCACTAGTTAGGAGAGGTTATGCTATCGATTTTCCACTGTGCACCATGCGCATTCATCAGGTTCCCTGTTAACCCATGGACCAAGCCCACCTAGGAAAGAGACTACAACCTCGTGTGCGGGAGTGATAAGGTTGGAAGAACTTATGTGCTTGGATGTGATTTGTGGGTGCTGCATAGCACGATCATGCATCTTATGGTATTCATGCATCATCCTGACCCGATATGCTTTACAGCTATCATAGATCTACCCAAGTGCTCAAGAGATCCTCAGGGGTGGCTACGCAGAAATCCATTCTTCGAGCTACCGGAAAGGATAGCATTTTCAGAGTCAGTCTTTGAAAGCAGTCATGTTACATCCTCTCAGTTCTCTATAAACTATGAAATGGCCAATTCACCAAGAAGAGTAGATGCCGTAGGGCCATGATAGTTGAGGAAGTGGGCAGACGGTTTGAAGATTTTGAAAACAAGATTATGGCCATGATGGCAAATATGGCCCAGCCTGCCGCACTATAGAACCCAACTCCTCCTCCCATGAGACAAAATGAACAGGAGGAGCTCAGAGAAGACCCAGTCGAAGAGATTCATCCACCGCCATTGGACTTAAGAGCCAATATGTTGGCAGGACAGAGAAGGGGGCCAGTCCATAGGGTAGATGAGGATTGGGAGGAAGACGAGTATGAGGAACAAGTGTCAGTGAAGGGAAAGGCACCTCAGACTGAAGAAGCAATCTGAAAGAAGATGGAGGAAAAATTTAAAGCGATGACCAGGATGTTAACTCGAGGACGAGGGATGAATCCTAAGGACAAAGAATTGGAGGGAGAGGATGTGATCCCTATGAACTTTAAAATGCCGGATGTCCAAAAATTTGACGGCACTTTTGATCCTACCGCCCACATAAAGCAGTAATTGCTGGTACTGAAGGGCATTATTTTAACGAAGAGGCAGAAAGTAGAATACTTCTATCTAAGCTTAACCAACCCAGCGGTAGATTGGTACCATGGCCTAGACCGGACGACTAAAGAGGATTAGGACTTACTGACGGAAGAATTCCTCAGGCAATATGAATGTAATATGAGGATAGAGGTGATCGTGAAGGACTTGGAGTTGTTGTAGCAAAAGTCCGGTGAGTCTTTCCTTGAGTATCTAACCCGATGGAGGAACCGGGTGATGGAAATGAAGAGAAAACTAGATACTCAAGATCAGATTCGGCTTTTTTATCAAGAATGCTAGCCCATATCTGAGGGATGGGCTAAAGATGAAGGGTCTGAGAGATTGGTAATCATTGAAGGATATTGCCATCAAAGCTGAGGGAGAGTACCTCACAAGAAGAGCGAGCAACGAAGGTTATGCCAAGAAGGGAAGTAGCAGCCAGGGGCCAAGTAGGCCAACAGGTTCCACCAATGCCACCAGGAAGATTAATAAACTTTCAGCTACAAACACTGCTCTAAGGCAATTCTCTAATTTAGGGAGATCTCTCTCATGGGTACTCAGGATGCTGATGAAAGAGGAGAAATTGCAGCCTTTACCACCCCAATTGGCCAGGACCTAGGGTCTTCCGGGACACAAGGATAATGAGTACTGAGCATACCATCAACATACCAGGCACACAACTGACAAGTGTAAGGCACTAAGGCATGCAATTCAGGATCTGATCGATTTCAAGCAGATCACAGATCCCGAGAAGAGAGGGTACCAGAAGAAGCGTAGGTATAGTAATGTGCCACCGCCTGTGTTCACGATCAGGTCCAGTTTCCTGGAATGGTTTGTATTGGAAGACTTATATGGCATCGATGTCAATGCTACTATCACGAGCCTCCATGAGGTAAGTGAAGAAGGGCTTCCCGTGGTAGTGTTGACTGCTAGTCCGTTGATGAAAGTGGAGATGAAAATGATAATTCTAAAGTTGATAGATTTCCCGACCCATGGGGTTTGGAGGAGGAAGAGGAGAAGAAATAAAAAAAGAGAGTCGGAGCCGTGACCCAGAATGGAAGGCTAGCTCTAGATGCTGATAAGCCATAGGATCCCACAGCGGGTAAAAAAGGAAAAGAGCCGGAGGAAGATCCGATAATGAGGCAGCTGAAAAAGACGCCGGCTCAAATTTCAATCTGGGATTCATTGAGGCAGTCTCCATCTCATAGGCAGAAGTTAGTGGAGGCTTTGTGTGAGGATACAGTGGTCACGACCATCTAACCTACAGAGGTACTAGATGTAGTCAAGGGGGGTGCCGGGGAGAATGTGGTATTTACAAGTGCTGACTTACTGGCGGAAGGCCGCAATCATAACCGCCCCTTGTACATAAGGGCTCAGATAAATCAGAAACAGAAGGCCTGTGTCATGGTGGACGATGGTTCATCAATTAATGTATCCCCACTAGTGGTGATGGCGCCTTTCGGGATGACGAAGGATATATTGGCCAAGTCTGATTTAACGATCACAGCTTATGACAACTCACAGAGGCAGGCATCAGGGACATTTAAAATGATTATCAAGATAGGACCAGTCAAGATTGAGGTGGAATTCGTGGTCCTATCTATTTCGGCCAACTTCTCGGCCCTCTTAGGTAGGCCTTGGTTCCATAAGCTGGGAGGGGTGCCTCTACTCTATACCAGATGGTTAAGATTCCCCACGATGGACAAGTGATGACCATAAGGACCACAAGGGAGAATCAGGTCTCAGTGCTAGAGATTACAAAATAGCCTTTCAGCGGATTTCATGTTGCTATGATAAATGGGGAAGAACATATGGAAGGAAGTCCTCAAGTGATGATATGATGAAGAGAATGTCATTCCTCCCTTGTGCGGGTCTAGGCAAGAGTTTGCAGGGATCACCAACAACCATTGCTACTAGAGGCCAGAAGGATAGGAGGGGCCTTGGGTATGAAGGAATCGCGAAGAAGGGCAAGAAGTCAGTGGATGAGATCCCCCATATCAGAGAAAGCTTTATCCCAGCAACTGCAGTGTGTGCCAACATGGGGGAAGCAGAACCACAGTGGGTTGATGGAAAAATTATGTTGGGTTTCGAGGTTTTCAATGATGTATTTGATTGGAACATTGGATTGATGAAGCCAGCAGAGGGCTTTTGGGATGAGGAAATCATGACCAAAGAGACAATCTGGGATCGCGAAACACCAGAAGAGTTTATTACTGAGAGGCTGATGACTGCCCGAGTGAAGGGGAAAGCGAACATGGAAGATAAAGTTGCAGAGAGACAGAGTGAAGTCTTGCAGGGGGCTACTGCAATACCTCCAAAACTTTAGTTTGATCTAGAACCATCTGCAATATTTGCACCGACGAAAGAAGAGGAAGAGAATAGTTTAGATTTTCTTTTTACACCTGAACTTTTTAATGATATTGATGACATTTTCAGTTCTATCAATAATATGAATAATTTTGCTTACATGTGTGATGTTTCTAATGATTTCATTAAGCATAATCATGAGCATGATTCATTTATATTTGACATTGATTCAACCGATGCTACTCCATTTAATCTTGGAACTTTAGAAAATCCGAAAGAGATCTTGATAACTTCTGACATAACTCCTGAAAAGAGAGAAAAATTTGAGAGAATTTTAAGACAATATGAAAAAGTCTTTGCCTGGACCTATGAAGACATGGCAGGAGTAGACCGCGAGATCACAGAGCACGCCATCCCGACATACCCAGACCATAAGCCAATCAAACAAAAACTTAGGAGGCTCAAGCCAGAATGGGCAGATAAGGTGAAGGAGGAAATTCATAAATTGATTAAAGCCAAGTTCTTGATTGAAATACAATATCCAACCTGGTTGGCCAATGTCGTTCTAGTAGTGAAGAAGAACGGCAAAGTGCATGTGTGTGTGGACTATCGAGATCTGAACAAGGCTTGTCCAAAAGATGACTTTCTGTTGCCTTACATAGACGTGTTAGTAGACAGTGCAGCTGCTTGCAAGATGTATAGCTTCGTGGATGGTTATGCAGGCTACAATCAAATCCTTAACAAAATACCCGATCGGATGAAAACAGCCTTTATCACTGAATGGGGGACGTTGGCTTGTAGGGTGATGCCATTCGGTTTGAAGAACATAGGTACAACTTATCAGAGAATGGCCACAAGGATTCTAGATAATTTGATCCACAAGATGGTAGAGGTGTACGTGGATGACATGATGATAAAGTCAACCACCAGAGAAGGTCATTTTGAGGCTCTAGAAAAGTTTTTTCAGATGATCAGTAAGTACAATCTGTGATTGAACCCCAAGAAATGCATATTTGGTGTCACTTCAGGGAAACTGTTAGGACATGTAGTCAGCAAGAAAGGGATTGAGATCGACCTAGACAAGGTCAAGGCCATCCGAGAAATGCCGGTGCCTCAGAAGGAAAAGGACATCCAAAGTTTTTTTGGTAAATTGCAGTATGTCTGCAGGTTTATCGCCAAACTTACTTCAATTTGCGAGCCAATCTTCAAGTTTCTTAGAAAAAAACTAGCCTGTAGTATGGAACAAAGACTATCAAAAAACCTTTGATACTATTAGATAATACTTGCTAAATCCACCAGTCCTGAGACAACCACAACCGGTCAAGTTGCTTATTCTGTATTTGGCTATAAAAGACAGTTCTGTAGGCACCATGATGGCCCAGGAGGATGAGTGCAGGTTGGAATTTGCAGTCTATTACCTTAGTAAGAAGTTCCTTTCCTATGAGTTCAACTATGCAGAAGTAGAAAAGATTTGCCTCGGGATAATCTGGGCCTCCAAGAAGTTGAGACACTACTTTCACTCTTACAAGGTAGAAGCTGTGGCAAAACAAAATCCCCTTAGAGAACTGTAGGAGGCTCCATCTTTGATAGGGAAAATGGGGAGGTGGTTGTTATTATTATTGGAAGTCAACGTTGAATACATCACCCGAAAGATTATCAAAGGGCGCGTAGTGGCAGAATTTGTAGCTGAACACCCGATCCAAGGAGATTTGTATGAGTTCAATTTCTCGGACGAGGATATGGCAACTATCACAGTACAAGGTTGGCAAATGCACTTTGACGGGGATGTAAATAGTAGAGGGGTAGGAGTAGGAATTATTCTAACAACCCCAGATGATAAAATACTCCCGTTGGCTAAGAAACTAAGACATAAGGCCACCAACTACGAAGCCGAATACGAAGCATGCACTTTTAGACTAGAAGCCTTAATAGCCCTAGGGGCAAAGACCGTGGAGGTGTTTGGAGATTCACCGCTAGTAATCAATTAGATTCGAGCGAGTGGGCCGTTAAAGAAGAGCGACTGATGCCATACGTGAAATACTTAAAAGATTTAAGCAATCAATTCGAAATATGCACATTTCACTTTGTTCCAAGGGACGAAAACAAGTTAGCCGATGCGCTTGCAACTCTAGTGTCACTATGGGATAACCTGGAGGGAGTAGTTATGAAGCCTGTGTTGATTTCTATTCCTGAGAGGCCTAGCTTTGAGTCCAACTCTGTAATGGAAATGGAGGTTGTCGATGGAAGGCCGTGGTACCACGATCTCAAAAATTACATAGAGAACACAACCCTCCATTATGGGGGATTCCAGAGGTCAGACACTGAGGAGGGGGTCATCCAGTTCTGGGTCAGAGGGCAACACCACAGCATCACGTGCCAGAGATTTTCTGAGGCCATGGGGCTGTTATACGGGGATGATGTCATGATTCCCCAGAGAGCTATTAGGAGGTAACATTGTGAGATGATCACCATATCGAGAGAGTTGTATGACCATGATACGGCGAAGAGTACGGTACTTTCATCGCAGGCACTGTGGTATATACATAGAGTGCTCTCCAGTTCTTATTTAGGTCGGGCAGGTAATCCATGTTCTGTGAACGGGGCTGAGATCTGGAGCCTAGGGGTTATGGTAGCTAGCCAGCGCCTCAACATTAGCCACAAGATTGTGGCTAATCTGGTCCGAGTCTCACGGGGAGCAGCCCCTATAGTATGGGCAGGAGGAGTGGTGATCAGCCTGCTTCTACACTTGGGAGTTGACCCCAACATTTTTGGGCCTCCACTGGATGAGAGTGTGTATGTGGATGCTTAGTAGCTCTGACCATGGGTATCATTGCATCAGTGGGTGATCGGGCGGAGGAGTATCGGTTGCTGTCTTTACATGAGACTAGGCGTATGTTCGGCCTTCCTTCACTCCAACTGGCAGAGGAGGAGCCTTAGATGGAGGAGCAGCCTCCATAGCAGCCAGAGTACCAGGAGCCAGAGCCCCTGCAGATGCCCCCATAGCAGTCTCAGCCAGAGAAGGAGCAGCCTGAGATGCCATTTGACATGGGTATTGAGTTCAGTGTGGATGAGCTGATAGTCACTCCTCTGGCATAGAGGATTCAGAGCCCTACTCCACCTCCACCATCACGGGTTCAACGGTCAGTACTCTAAGAGACTGAGAGGTTCCACCCGTAAAGCAGATCAGGACAGCAGGGAGCATCTACCTCTATGGCACCTCCCCTAGAGCACAGAGCAGAGACAGCACCTTTCGCTCCATCGCCATGACCTCAGCCAGCCTAGCCTGACCTCATTGCGGCCATGACCTTCATCCTCACCGCTGTGGAGCATCGACAGGAGAAGAGAGACCAAGCCCTCCTTCAACGTCTTGATCAGTATGAGGAGAGGGACCGGGTCATGTTGGAGCACCTGGGCCAGCATGAGAGAGCTATACAGGAGCAGGGGAGGCTCATTAAGGAGCTGCAGCAGAGTTTGAGCGCCTCCCATGATGCAGTGGCTCAGAGAGTAGATACGGCTGTCCAGATGATGGATGAGTTCGTCAGCGCCCTCAAGTTCTGGATAGAGGTTTTGGAGGGTGCTATACCGCCTATATCTACATCCATCAGGGAGTTCTAGGAGCAGACAGAGGCTAGACTTGAGAGCATCAGGGACACGGCCAGGGATCAGACCATGAGGCTATCGAGGGCCTTCACAGAGCTGGGAGGGTAATCAGAAACACCTTAGAGTTCATGGGGGTTTGCGTTTAGCCTTTCCTGGATGGATATGCTCAAGTGCAGTTCCAGCAGGCCACCTTTAGACACTGGGTCCCGAGGCGGTCAAAGATTAGGATTACCCGATGATGAAAAGGTTGCTTGCCACAAGAAAAGGTGTAAAAAATGATGTCTTCCTTGTCGAAAATCTCTTTTGTTCCTCCAAAAATTTTAATTCAAAAATTTCCATTTTTCTCTTATTTTTTATTCCTTTTATTTTTATTTTTATTTTATATTTTATTTTAGGTTTTATTCTCGGTTTTTTTGCGATGCCCTGTTGCCTTTCAGTTTGCGCGCTGCACGTGCAAGTAGTGGTCTCACGCGTGCGGGCCATGCCCGTGCGGGAACGATGTGCGCACGTCACAACGCGTGACTTACTCTCACTCGGGCGCACGTCACCTGGGGCAGCGCACGCTCCCCTGGCTCACATTGCCTGGGGAGACGCACGCCCTCTCGGGGGCACGTCGCCTTGCACGACATGGGCCCATAGGGGCGCCTGTCACCTTGCTTCACTCACGGGCAGTTGCACGCCTGCTTCCCTGTGCTGTCGTTTTCACCTGCATCTTTTTTTTCAGTCAATTTTTTCTGTCCGTTAAGTTTGTTTCATCTTTTATTGTCATTTTTTGTTAACAAAAAATGGAAGGATGTTTGTCCATTTTCCATTTCGGGACAAGACAGGAAACAAAAGGAATTGCTGCCTTCATTCTCAGGGCAGTGGCATTTTTTCAAAGAAAGAAAAAGTTTTCTTCTCTCAAGCAAAAAGGCAGACGGGAGCTTCTTCAAAAAAATCTTTAAACATTTTTCAAGTTTCAATTTATTTCTTCTCTAAAGAATATTTCATCATTGGTTTGATTTGAGTAAGAAAAATTAATTTTCTTTGCTTAATCATCCTATCAAAAATATTTTCTTGAGTTTTATTTGTCAAAACTAGGATTTTTCCTAAATATTTTCTTGTTTATTATCATAAATTTCAACATGGAGAATGGATCAAAACATCCTATTTTCCGATCTATAAAATTTGAGGGTAAATATTTTTGGACCCGTCCTTATTTATTTTTGTATATCATTCATTGTTGTTAATATTATTACCTTCGGTCATTATTACCACATTTATAATTTATTTTTAGCATTTCCTATGTGATTATTATTGTTGACATATTATTATGTTTTATTTTGTCCACTGATCAATATTGCTATTGTTATTAGTGTTTAGTTATTATTGTTGTTGAGCTCATGTCTACCTCTCCCCATCTTTCCATGTCCATATTGATTTCTCATACTTTGACCACTGTTACTTGCTTACTTATTCTCACCATTTATCCATTTTATTTGGTTAATCTTTTTATTTGTTCAAACCTTTGTTTATTATCACTTTATTATTATTATTATTATTATTATTATTATTATTATTATTATTATTATTATTATTATTATTGTTGTTGTTGTTGTTGTTGTTGTTGTTGTTGTTGTTGTTGTTGTTGTTTCATGGTATTATTATTATTAGTATTATTGTTTTATGTTTAGTTTATATTATCATTATTCATTATTATGCTACTGTTATTATCGTATTATTACTATTTTTATTATTTGATTGGTGCTATTATGCCATGATTATTATTGGTATTATTGTTATCATAATTTTATTATTGTTTTGTCATTAACCTTAGGTTTTTGCATTATTTATTTTATTTCCTTTGCGTGTGAATTATTTGTATACTAAATTAACATTTTCTATATTTATTTTGACTTTATTTGATTAATTTTTAGAATTATTACTAATATCTTTTTAATGTTATTTTTTGTTTGGGGATTTAAATGTGAATTTCTTTACGTGAGCATTCTCGTGACCAATAGAGGGGTCACTACGCGTAGGAGGCTACATTGTTGGGTGAGACCTTTCCTATCGCATTTTTGTGTTGTGTTTATTTGTAAAAAATAGTTTTCATTGTATGCACGTGTAAGATAAAGAGTCACGAAAAGGCTTTATAATTAAATTGGGATTTTATTAATAAAATTGCGACCAATGCCCCTCATTTTAGCCAATTAATATAAAATGTCACGAATAAAGCGAACAATTAAGTTTTCCAAAATGGGATCACTCATCCCGATTTTTCAAACTAGCAACTCTTCGATCCCTCTTTAAGTGTGCATGAAGGAACCAATGTTCCTAAACCAAACGAATGCCCCAATTTATGTTTGTCTTTTTATGTTTGATTTTGTTTGCTTGTTTTAAATTTATGCTCATATATTTTGGGGCCCTTGTAATTATTTTTGGGGCAATATTATTTATCTTTTATTTGGGATTGTATTCCGTCCCAACTCTCATTTTAGCTTTCTTTTTTTGGGGGTTGTATTTCGCCCCAATTTCTCTTGTAATTGTGTGCTTGGCGTGTTTACTACTTTTCTTTATCGCTTTATTTTATAGCTTTTCTTACAGTTTTTTATTTATCGCTTTCTTGATGCTTGCAATGCGCCTTTAATTTAAGTGCATTAATCGTGTGAGAGGACAGATAGAATTTTATGAATTTAAAGACTCATTTATAATTAACCAAAACATAAATAAGAGTGAAGTTCCGGACATCGTCTTTGGTTTTAGACTAATAGAGGTTAGAGACCATTCCCAATTTCTCATAAATTGGGTGGCGACTCCAAAATACCTCGAAGGTGCCTAAAGGTGCTGTGAGGCTAGATAATCCTTTCCAATGTTCTATTGGGAAGGGGGCATCCAAAATGTCTCATGGCACCCAAGATCAAAAAGACATGAACCAATCCCTCGAGCCTTAAAAGCGGGTTTAATGAGGGCCTTTACTATGTTCGGCGCGCGTCACAGTGGCGACTCCACTGGGAAACTTTATGACTTTGTTTCGAAAGTGTTTTGGTTAAAATGTATAATTGAGCTTTTAAAACTTAAAATTCTATCTCTTTTTGAAAATTGCATTGCATCATCTTAGGGCCTTAGAATTACGCTAGTTGGTCGCCTATCTTACCTCGGTGCATTCCCAAAACACGACCCTACTTTCACTCATTGCAGGGAAGTGTTAAGGATAATCACAAGCCTAAGCCTCGTACCATTAATGGTATATCAAATGGAGACCCGATCGATCGCTATGCTCTTGATGAGCTAAACTCGTTGGCAGGGACCATGCTTGGGTAGACCTAAAGTATCACCACCATGACCAAAGCTCATGTAATGGCAATAGATACTTCCACTTGGTGAAATATACCATAATACCGTGCTTGCTATTTGGGCCGTCACATATTGAACAAAATCAATTAAATTAAATGGTCTTTCATCAAAGGCTTTCATGCCCCGCTGGGCCCATCTTAATTTAGTTGAATTGTTTAAATACATAATGGCCAAACACCCATACGTATGTGCATTAGATAAGAGGTGTTATACTGCCAATTTTTTTATCGTGCACGATACGCATCCAATGGGTTCCCTATTAACCTATGGATAAAGCCCACCTAGGAAAGAGACTATATTACCTCGTGTGTGGGAGAAATAAGGTTGGAAGGATCTATCTGCTTGCATGTGTTTGTCTATGCTGCATCAGCACGACCATGCATCGCACTTCAATCATGCATCATCCTAACAGGGGTGTGTTCTGCAGCCATCATAGATTCGTCCAGCTGGTTTAGAGGTCCTGACGGTCGGCTAAGGAAGATTTAAACTCTTTGGGTTGTCAGAGCTAGTGTTAGATCAGAGTTCAGATTCTCTTTTAGAGGGTAGTGCGATATTGTTTTATAAATCATCAATAGAGACAAGCATGTTTGATCCATCAAGCGGTTCTGATGGGACCTGTAACACCCAACTTACCGAAGAATGTGCCTCTGTCGCGATCGTGACCACTGTCGTGCTCGCGACAAAAGGCTCCGTCAGGAACCTTTAGGAGACTGCTTTTCACCTCTAAATTGAATCTTCTAAACTGACCTTTAAACGTCATTTTCAAGCAACACTTTCTTCTTAACAAATGTTTCCTAGGATGTTAATTTCAAATGGGACAAATCTCAGGTCAATTGGACATTTATAACTCCAGATATAAGCTAAACAACCTATGCTGTTCAAATAACCCGACCCAAACAGGGACACTACGGTTTTAACAAATTTTCAGGGTCTTAGAGCAAGAATTTGCTCAAGGTCATTTCTGAGACTATTATAGGTATAGAAGTCGTGGTTCTCTTATCTCCAGAATCACTCAATTCAAAGGTCTATAACTATACCTATGATAAAAACATCACACAGAGGTTAGATGACAAATAAGCAGAATTTGCCAAATCAAACTCTATCATCTACACACACTCTCTCTTGATTAATTCACATACTTATAAGCATATACACACATATCATAAGCACCGCAAGCAATCAAAATGATATTCGCACACGATCCCTGCCTCTAAGAAGGTTGAACTCTATGCTCTAGTCAGCTTCAACCCTTTCCTTTCCTTGTCCAATCTCCTGTCCATCGCTCTCATGCATAACCAAACCAAAACACTTAGGCTAAACTTCTTTTCACTTTAAATAAAAAATAGAAAGAAAAAGGAGGTCAGATCGAATAACCAATCCAACTTACCTTCTCAAGGACCAACTCTACCTTTCACAGCTCTCTCTTCAACTAACCCAAGAGGCTCACTCAAAGAGCATGTCAAATGGAGAAGGAAAGGAGCAAAAGCAGGAAGGGATGGTGAAGCAAGAAAGAACGGTAGAAAGCCAAAGAGAAAAGAAGGAACAAAGGCCAAATAATCAAAGGCAAAACAAACCAACGTGGGAAAAGATGAGGAGCAGCTGGTCAATGTTAATCCCAAAATTAAATTCCCACCTTCCCAAAATTAATACATGTACATCTCTTTAATTTCTTATTTCTTTTTTAATTCATGTGTATATCTCTTTTCTTAATAAATGCATACATGTATTTTGACCAAATCACATAACATCTCATGCCACATGTCACCCTCCTACAATGCCACTTGTCACACTCCTATACCGCCACGTGTCCGATATATTTCAAATAATCCAACTTCCTCTAGGCTTCCCGTGGAGCATTCTGTCATGCTCGCAACACTGTCGTGCTCGTGACAGAACCCACACAAAATCACTTACTCAAATACACTCTCTTATACACACAAACTATTGAATTCTCGAACCAAAATTCCAAAATTCTACTAGGGACAAATCGGGTTGTTACACGACCAGGGTAATGATTATCGAAGAAGTGGGGAAACGAATGGAAGAGTTTGAGGCCAGAATGATGGTGATAGTGGGCAACCTTGCGATTATCCTGGCCCCACTTGCTGGGCAACAGGCTGCTGCTCCAAGTAGGGTGCAAGATGAACAAGGGGTCGCTAGAGAGGATCCCCCAATGTCAGTTGATCCACCCACGGTTGAGCCAAGAGCGCTAGCGCCTATTGAACATAGAGAAGGCCCTAAATCTGAGATTGACTTATGGGAGGAGCAAGAGGAACAGATGGTAGGAAGTTGCCCAAGCTAGAGGATGCGATGTGGAGAAAAATGGAAGAAAGGTTTGAAGCCATTACAGGGATGTTCACGGAAGGAAGAGGAATGAACCTCGAGGACCGAGAGCTGGATAGTGATGATCTGATCCTTCAGAACTTCAAGATGCCTGATATTCCCAAGTTTGATGGCACTTCTGACCCTACTGCGCACATCAAGCAGTATTCATCGGTCATGAAGGGAACGACTTTGGCAAAGAAGCAAAAGATAGAGTACTTTGGTCTGAGTCTCACAGGGGCTGCCATTGGCTGGTACCACGGGTTGGATAGAAGGTCCAAAAAAGATTAGAACTTGTTGACCGAAGAGTTCCTAAAGCAATATGATTGTAGTACCGGGATGGAGGTCACATTAAAGGATTTAGAACTGCTACAGTAGAAGGCTCGGGAGTCTTTTCATAGGTACCTCACTCGGTGGAGGAACCGAGTTATAGAGTTGAAGTGCAAACCTGATACTCATGATCAGATCCGATTGTTCATTCGGAATGCTAGCCCTTACTTGAGAGACGGATTAGGAGTCTTTAAATGACATTGCTATAGAGGCAGAAGGTAAATATATGTCCAGGAGGGCAAGCAATGAAGCTTATGCCAAGAAGGGCTATACTAATTAGGGGGCAACCAAGTCAGTAGGCTCTAGCAGTGGCATTAGAAGTGGGAAGATAGCTAAGGTATCGGCAACGGGTGTGAGTTAGAGGTACTTCTCGAATTTGGGTTAGCCTTTGTCGTGGGTATTAAAAAGATTGATGAAGGAAGGGAAGCTACAACCCCTGCCATCCAGCCCAGCTAGGACCCAAGGACAGTCGGGACATAAAGAAAATGAGTACTGCGCCTTTCACCAACATACAAGGCATTTGATAGACAACTGCATAACACTGAGTCACCAGATACAGGATCTAATCGATAGTAAGCAGATCACTGATCCTAAACAAAGAGAGGGGAAGAAGAAGTCCAACTACAATGCTGTGCCACCACCTGTTTTTATGATTGGGTCGAGCTTAACTGAATGGTACGTATTGCAAGATTTATATGGTAATGGATATGTTGCTGTCACTCGCCCTGAGGTTGGTAAAGAAGGGATGCCCGTGGGAGCGGTAGATTGCCGGTCCACTAGTGAGAGTGGGGAAGAAGACGAAGGAGAAAAGTTTGTGGATCTGTGGGAGTCATATGGAGAAGGGAAGGAATTAGGGGCTGTGACAAGCAGCGGAAGAGTGGTCCTAGAGGTGGAGAAGTCATGTTGGCTTATTTCTAAGTGCCAATTCCGCAAGCATACAGTGTACAGAAATAGTACAAAAGATGTCGATCCCACGAGGAATGTGCTAATTATTACACACTATTACTACCCAATTTTAATCTTGTTTACAATGATCATTAATTTGTGAGTTAAATCTAAACTACTTTATTATGTAAACTAATTAAACATAGTTCATGTTAATCAAATAAGACAAAACATATAATGAAGAATTAATAATTATAAAACTTGATTCCATCATCATAATATAAATTTTAATCTCTTAAGCAAGCCAAGTTGGAATATAGTTCCAATTTACTCTTTCAACATAAATTAGAATGCCTAAAACATAAATTTATAATTCTAACTCACAATTTTCATTAATGAATTATAGTGTTATACATGCAAATTTCAGGAATAATCACCAACCTATAACAACCATCTAACATTACGATCTCTCAAATAATGCTTCAATGATGAACTTCTATTAGATGTAAGTAAGAATTTATCTTTCAATTAAACACTTACTTATAAAGATTATGCATAAAATACTAAGAGAAAATTCTACATTAAAAGAATACTAATAATATATGGAAATAAGAAAATATAAGAAATATAATTAAAGTTTCATGAAATAAAATTCATTTAATAACAGAGAAGAAGTAATAGATGAGAGTAATGAGAAAGAAATCTTTCAACCCCTTTCTCAAACCCTTGTAAAAATTCTTCTTCTCCTTGGTCTTCTTCTTCAAAATATGAAAACAAACTAAGTAAATCAAACTACAGAAAAACTGTTCTTCAAAACTAGAGAAATTACTTAATAAAAAATCTTCCTAAATTACATCATCAAAAATTACATCATCCTAAAAATTACATTTGACGTTGATATTTATAAAATTCTAAAGATTGTGTCCTTTGGAAATGTCCCTTCAAATGGTTGCAATTGTTGGGAGAAAGAGGTGCCTTTTCAGATGACTTTTCAGGGATAATTGTCCCAACGGATAGTTCTATCGCGCTCGTGATAGAACACGGATGCCCTTTCTTTCCACTTCTTTTCTCCCTTGCTTTTCTTCTTCTCTCTGGCCACTCACGACTCGTGATGGTCTTTCATGAGTCGTGACCCTTTTGTGTGAGTCGTGAGCTGGGCTCACGTCTCGTGACTTTCGCTTCCCTTTCTTCTTCTCCTCTTACTGATTTCTTCCTAGACATTCACGACTCGTGATCCCTTCTCTTGAGTCATGAATCATGCTCCTTCACTCTTCTCTTTTCTTGACTTGCTGTGCTGGTCTCTCTGCATAGTCACGAGTCGTGATTGAGTTTCATGACTCATGATCCTACTCCTCACAGCTCCTTCTCTTCTTTCGCTCTTCTTTTTTTCTCCTCTTGCCCTTCACGAGTCGTAACCTCCATTCATTTTCACCCTTTTCTTCTTCAGTAGCTCTTCCTTCGTACACATCTTCACTTCAAGACTCTTAACCCCACTTCTCGAGTCGTGCAAGTCCTTGGTCTTCTCGTGTCTGTTCTTTTCTTCTCTTTTTTCACCTAAATCACCCTACACACATAAAAATTCCTAAAAACAAGTAAACTACACAAATAACATGAAAGATAAATAGATTTTCATACTTTAACTCCTTAAACATACATAAAACATATACTAAATAATACATTAATTAGACACCTATCAAATTCCCCCATACTTAACCCTTGCTTGTCCTCAAGCAAAACAAAAGAGTAAGAAAATTTAATATCAACACACACTGAGTAAATCATATTATACAGCATTGTTCATAAGGCATATATCACACAAGAAATCAAATATCTCACGTACTCAAAATATCAGCAAATCAAAATTTAAAACAGGTATTGAAAATTAAACAAGTCACCAAATTTTACTCATTCCAACATCAAGATTATAGAGTCCCGAACCTAAACATGCCTCAAAGAAAGAATATTGATCATAAACTTTAAAACTCTAAAGTTACTAGCTGCTTTTAGGACCATTTTTAAGCACACTTCCCCTTAATCCAATCTCATGGCATTTTTAGACTTTTTCTCTTTTTTTTTTCCTTTTTTTATATTTGTCTTTTTGTTTTGAATCATGGGTATATTTTTCATTTTTATCCCATGTAGAACAAGAGAATGTAGTATGGGTGTGTTTTACGCTCCATCCCATACTTTTCAATTTTGGATGTACATCTTGCTTTCTATTTCTTTTTATGAACACTGTGGGTGCATTTTATGCTTCATCCCACTTTATTTTTTCTTTTTTAGTCCTCATCCATTATTGAAAAGATATAAGGGATGTATTATGGCTATAGTTTCCATAAGCAACTAAAAACTTAAATTTTTAAACTAAATGAGCAAACTCTAACTTAAAAAACATAGTTAGTAAAAAGACTAAATAATTTATAATGTTGCAAAAAGTAAAAGAAAATAACTTGAAAAACTTAAAACACATGCCAAAATTTTTTAAAAACTAGTAAAATGAGTATAAAAGATAAATGACTTAACAACCTATATAATAACAACTCACATACCAATTGTACAACCTATATAATATACCAATTGAACAATGCTCTATAATAAAACTCACTAAAAAGCCTAAATTGAAAAAATAAAATCACACAAATAACTCACATGTATAACAAACTAATAAAAACTCATCAAACACAAACAAACATATAAACATACTCACTCCCCCACACTTAGAACCAACAGTTTCCTCAATGTGGAGAAATGAGATAAAAGTAAACAAGCAAAATAAAAAATAAAATAAAATAAAAAGGAATCAAGAAAAACTCCCCTAATCTAGGCGAAGGTGGAGGTGAGAGAACCAAATACCCCACTTGAGCTATAATTGTATCCACCTTATGCTCAAGCCTCCTTTATCTTCTAGCAATAGAAGAAAGCTGACTTTGCATGGAATGCTGATTCTACAAAATTTGCTCAAACATGCTGATATAGTGTTTGAAGAAGACCCCACATCAGCAGATGCAGCAAGCACATCATCTGGAGCATTATGCATAGTATCAGCACTACCCTCAGCAGCAACCTCCTCATCTTCTGGAGCAGATGATCCTAGATTATCCCTCCAACAAGACCTTGATTGCGTTGGAATTTCCTGAAAATTACTACTAACAACCTCGCCACGCACAAATAATTTTTTTGTGAAATAAATACAAGGACGTTCTCTATTATAGGTACTAAGATTGATATCAAAATTTCTAGCAAGTATAGTAATAATATGCCCATATGTGATAGGAGATTCATTTCTACTAACACAATACAACAATTGATTTACAACCTAATAGGACCAACATACATCCTTTCTCTTATGTACACACCACATCAAAAATAGTTCATGTAAAGAAACTCGATTAAATTCAGACCTATTAAAAATCAAAGATGCAAAAATTTTATGCAAAATCCAATATTTCAAATCTTTAATAAACATAGATTTAGCACCTCTAACTCTATATGGTGTTTGCAACCCAGTTAAAAAGGACCAAAATACATTAGGTTTAAAAGATTTTGGGGGATCAAATAAACCAGATTGTGAAAACCCAAACATGCGATTCATCATAAAATAAGTTTGAGTGTGTGCTTTTCCATCTAAACAAAAATCAATCCAATATTCATTATCCTCATTCCTTTTCAAAGTGGTACAAAATTCAAGCATTTAATCAGGATAAATATTCTCATGTATATTGGCAAATCTAAGGAAACCACAGTTAGCCAACATTTCATTCATAGTATCTAGCATGCCTGCATATTCTAGCAAATCTGATGGAAAATACTTACATTGCAAAAATGGTTTGTCATAAAGGGCAAGAAATCTGCCACCTTCATCCACGAAAAAAATTGAAAATCCAGCACCAAATGTAGCAGAGATGTCTCCCTCTTCAGCCTCCTGTCTTGCTTGTTCAATGCATGAGGAAGATGGGTTCTTTATTCTAATCATGGTATTTGTTAAACAGATATTAAAGAGAAACAAAATACTACTTGGAAGAGAAATAAACAAATCCAAACACACAAAAGAAAAAACCGAATAGATAGAAGAAAGTGGAATGTAAACAGGAGAAGAAGAAACATATGAGGGGCTAAAAATGAAGGTTACAAGTCATGAACTAGAGTGTAACCCGATGCTAAAGTGAAGAACTAGAGTCGTAAAATTGTAACCCAAAACTGGAAAGTATAAAAAGAAAGGGAAATGTGAAGAGTTAAGTGAGCTGAAAATGATGGGTAAAATTTAATTATTACAGAATTAAAACTGAAAGTGCTAAAAAGGAAGGATGGGTAAAAATGAAACGTTTTGTGAATACGAAAAGGCACTACAGCAAGTGAAAAGTGAAAAATAAAGAGGAGGGAACCAAGAAGAGGGAAGATTACGAAAAGTCACAATTTTAGGGTTTTGAAATAAAATTTCCCTCTTTTAATTTCTGATTTTGTGATTTGAAGTTAATAGAAATTAAGGTAATTGAAAGTAAGATATAATAATCTAAGGATAAAGAAAACAAAACCAAATTAAGAGAAAAATAATAAGTAAAATAACAAAATAGAAGAAAAATTGAGAACGTACCTGACGCTGCACATCACGCTTCACGAGTCGTGAGACATCGTCACGACTCGTGAAGCACCTCACTTACCTCCTCATGGCTGCACTACATCATAAGTCGGCAGCTTCGACAAATGTCCATGCTATTGCGAGCGCGATACCTTCTGCGATCGCGATAGAAGCCTCGAGCGTAAATCGTTGCACATTCTGTTGCCATTGCAATTCGAGTCGGCGCGCCATAGAAAATCACGTCTGCATTTTTTTTTTATTAACTACATAACAAAACACATAATTTAGCTAAATATACCTATAGAACAACAACAAACTTTGTTAGATTATTAAAATTCAAAATATGAAAACATTAATTAACAAATGTGCACAAACTAATCTAGAACAACACCAAATACATATAAAAAGAAAACCTAATTAAGTAACCTAAATAAAAGACTAGAAAATTTTATGGCTTCATGTGCTCCCTAGGATTCTCTTCTGTATTACTTGGAAGACATCCTAGATTTCTAGATGGCAAAGAACTTGCTAATTGCCCCAATTGAACTTCTAGATTATGAATAGATGAAGCATGATTCTTAGTGATTTGGTCAACTTTTCCTTCAAGCTTCTTTTGATTTTCATCTTAAGAACTCATTTTAAAATTTATCTCCTCAATAAATTTATCAATTTTGACCTCAAATGCTCCAAACCTATCTTGTGGTTGTTGGTATCCTTCAACCCTGTTTTGGTTATTGTTATTATTTCCCTATGATAAATTAGGATGGCTCCTCCAACCAGGGTTATAGGTATTAGAATATGGATTACCTCTTCCTTGCCGTTGGACAAAATTAACTCGTTCCTCCTTACTAACCATTCCTAAATTGCAATTGCCACTAACATGCCCTTGTTGACCACAAACATTGCATGCATTTGATGGATTTCCTCCCATACTAAGGCTATTAACCCTATGAGTTAAAGCTTCAATTTGTGCTTGTAATGGAACCACAGAATCTATTGAATGGCATTAGAGTTATTAGATTCCCTTACTCTTTTAGTAGGCCACATACAATTATTTATGGACATTTCTTCCAATAGATCAAATGCTACTTCAGTTGTTTTCCTCATAAGTGAACCTCCAGCTGCAGCATCTATGGTACCTCTTGTGGTAGGATTCACCCCATTATAAAAGGTTTGCATCAATAGCTCCCTTAGAAGGTTGTGATGTGGACACATTCGCTGCAATTCCTTAAACCTTTCCCATGCTTCATACAAAGACTCATTATCAAATTGCACAAAAGTTGTGATATCTTTAATGATTTTGGCAGTTTTGGCTAGAGGGAAGTACTTGGATAAAAATGCTTGGGCCAATTAGTCCCAAGTGTTTATTGATCCTCTAGTTAATGAATTCAACCAAGCCTTAGCTTTATCCTTCAAAGTGAAAGGAAAAAGTCTAATCTTAATTACATCATTAGAAACTCCATTAATTTTAAAAGTATCACATATCTCTAGAAAATTTGCCAAATGAGCATTAGGATCCTCATTTGCCAAACCATAAAACTGAATGCTATTTTGAATCATTTGCAAAAGAGAAGGTTTAATTTCAAATTGGTTAGCATTTACCGTAGGCCTTACCACACCTTGTTGAGCACCACTCAATGCGGGTGCAGCAAAATCCATCAACCTTGGTGGATTTTCCTCTTCAGCCATTATTGGTCTCTTATTCTTCTTCTTCTTTTTATTGGATTTTCTGTTACTTGACAAATATCTCTCTATTTCAGGATTCAAAGGTTCAAGATCTTCTTGAGAACTTCTAGTACTAGGCATGAACTTATCAAATCCTGTAAAAATAACACAAAACACAAATAAGTCAATTTAAATAATCAAACAAATAAAATAAAATAAATATTGTAATCCGAAATCATAAATCAAGTTTCACAATGGCAATATATAAAACATCATTCCCTAGCAACAGCGCCAAAACCTTGTTGGCTTATTTCCAAGTGCCAATTCCACAAGCATACGGTGTACCAAAATAATACAAAAGATGTCGATCCCACGAGGAATGTGCTAATTATTACACACTATTACTACTCAATTTTAATCTTATGTACAATGATCATTAATTTGTGAGTTAAATCTAAACTACTTTATTATGTAAACTAATTAAGCATAGTTCATGTTAATCAAAGAAGACAAAACATATAATGAAGAGTTAATAATTATAAAACTTGATTCCATCATCATAATATAAATTTTAATCCCTTAAGCAAGCTGTAGACACCGGGTCCTGAGTCAGGTTGCGATGGCAATTTTGGATCCTTGATAAATTCTTCCAAAAAATATATATATATATATACAAAAATAATTAAAAATAAATAAATAAATAAATAAAAATTAAAAAAAATTAAAAGTTAAGGTTAGGTTAATTTAATTAGTTAATATTTTAGGATAATTAAAATTGAAAAAGGAAATAAATATAGGGTTTGATTAGATAAAATATATATGAGATTAATTATATTAAATAGCTATAAAAATATAGAGTATTTAATTAATAGAGTGTTTAATTAGTTAGTGTGTTAGTTTAAGTAAATGAATTAAAATTATAAAATGGAAAAATGGAGGAGATTATTAGGACCCAAAAACCAACCCTAATTTTAGGGTATAAAAAGAATAAGATGAAGAGCAAGAGGAGGGGGGTCGGCTAAGAAAAGAAAAGAAAAGAAAAGAGAGAGCAAAAATGAGAGAGCAAGAGGGAGAACCGAGAAAAACACAAAGAAAGAAAGAATCAAAGGGAAATCAAAGAGCAAGAAAACAAAAGAAAGGAATTGAAATAGAAAACAAAAGAAAGGAATAAGGGAGGAGAAGAGAAGGACCAAGAGGGAGACCAGACGCAGGTCACGACGCCGGAAAAGGGAAAGAAAAAGGGAGGAAGAAGAAGAGGTGGCGCCGGCCAGCAACACACGTCCCACCGGCGTGCTCCCGGCGGCCGGACGAAGCCTCCGGCACCGACCGACTATCCCCAACTACCGGCGTGGAGCTGATCGGCGAGAGAGGGGCAGCAACGTCGCATGCGGTTTTTGGCCAGATCCGACGACATCCCGGCGCGTGACCACCGGCGTTCGACTCCCGGCGACGCGATCTACCCGGCGGTGGTGGAGGTGTCCTCAACGGCTGCTCCGACGAGGCTCCGGTGAGGTGAGTCCCATTTTCTATTTATTTATTTTAATATATTATTATTATTATTATTATTATTAATTAATTAATATTAATATTAATATTAATCTTATTATTATTATTATTTATTATTATTATTTACTATTCTGTATTATTATTATTATTATTATTATTATTATTATTATTATTATTTATTTTATGTTTATAGACATTATATGGTGTTTATTATTATTATTATTTGATTTATGTATTGTTAATGTTATTGTATTATACTAATATTTTTGTTGTTGATGTTACTTAATTTATGTTTGTTTTATTATTATTGTGGTATTATTATTATTATGATTATTATTATTATATTTACTATTAATTATTATTCTGTTTTCATATTATTTATTATTATTATTATTATTATTATTATTATTATGAATTATGAATTATTATATTATTATATATTCATTTTGTATTTATTGATATTATGTTATTATAATTATAATTATAATTATTATTATTATTATTATTATTATTATTATTATTATTATTATTATTATTATTATTTTATATATTTAGTTAATATTATTTATTATTGTGTTTTGTGATTATTATTATTATTATTATTATTATTATTATTATTATTATTATTATTATTATTATTATTATTATTATTATGTTTATGTATTATTCATATTATTTTATGATTTTATTATTAGCATTATTATTTTTTATTGGCATCAATCATTATAATTGTCATTTGTCTTTTTATATTCATTTAATTATCAATTTACTTTATTCAATTATTTGTTTGTTTATTTATTCAATTATTTATTTATTCATTATTAACCAATATCATTTTCTGTCTTGACCGCAATGCGGGAGGCATGTGGCTCGTCTGAGAACACTACAAGAAATTTGACTTTTTGTGACAAATTTTTTAATGACGCATAAAATTTCGTCACTAATTATAACTTACAACGACGAATTTTTTAAAACGTCACCATGCTATTTATTACTGTGACGAAATTATTTTACGTCATTATATGTTTTAATTTTCGTCACTAATAGATTAATTTTGTGACGAAAAATATATTTCGTCATGGTTTCTTTAGGAGAGATAATTTTTCACCTCTTTTTTGGAGGGAAAAAAATTTAATGACAAAATAATAGTTTATTGCAACGTATAAGATCGTCACAAAATATTTATTTTTCGTGACGAATTATTTTTGTCACAATTTAATGAATTAGTGACGATAAAATTATTTCGTCATAATAAAGTTATTTATGATAAATAAATTTGTTACAAGAAGGAATATATTATAACGAAATACAATTTCGTCACCAATACAATCAATTTATGACAATAATAATTTTTCGTCACAGTTAGTTGTAATGTTAATATATGATAAAGAAATTATGTCATAAAAAATAATTGAATTTGATGCAAAATAGATTTCGGAATGTTTTTTGGATCGGTTCGACCAACTAAAAAATGGAAAACTTTAAGGGGTTATAATTTTTGACTCGGATTGAGTTACAGGAGCTATTACATGTTAATACGAAATGATTTGTGCGATATACAGTCATTACTGATGTAACCCATCGCCGCTTGTAATAGGCCCAAATTAAATCATTTTCAGCTGTTTCGAACCGTTTAAAATTTTTTATTCAGAAATTTCTTCGTAATTTTCGGTTTATGTTATTTTTAATTACAAAAATTTGTTTGTCTTCTATATTTTGAAAAAAATAACTAAATTATATATGAAAGTTAATTAATTAATAATATAATAATAATTTAGAATAAAATAAATTACTTATTAAAATGATATTTTAATGTAAACTATGCAAAGAAACGGCAGCGTTTCTTGTTGCTTTCTCACCGCATCATCAGCGTGAAGAACTGAAGAAAGGAAACAAAGGAAAACAGAGAGATTTTTGGTGACAAAAAATCCGAAAATCATGGAAGAAAATGGTGGGAAAGGGTTGTTTTTGGCGGCATTTTTTCGGTTTCCTTCCCTTACCCAAACTCTCAATTCCTTATCACATCCCTATTTTCTCATTGCAATTCTACAACCCTAAAGAATTTGAGAAAATTTAGGTTCTTCTGTGTTAAAGGTTAGTTGATTTTGCTTTTCGATTTTATTTTTTTTAAATCATAATATTGTCACAGTTGGGTTCTTCTGTGATTCTCTCTTACTTCTGTGTTAAAGGTTCTTCTGTGTTTCTCTCTTACTTATAATCTGAGCTTGTGGGTTCAACACTCTTGCATTTGTGTGGAGGTGTAAATTTTGTGGAGTGTAGACAGATCTGTATGAATGCTCAATAAGAGGGAAATATGAAATAGAAAAAAAAAATTCAATTTTTATGTCTTGCTGAAGCAATTAACGAGCGTGTTGATCTGCAGTTGGGGAATTTCTTCTGAGCACAATTGGCAGACTGCAAGGTGAGCAACATAGGCAAATACGGGACTTCCAGGTAATAAACTTTTCAAACGTGAACCTGAAAGGAATTCATTTCTTCAAAAATAATTCTTTTATGTCTTGCTGTTTGTTAAGTGTGTTCATGATTTGAAAATTTCTGATGGTGTTCTTCTCTATCTCACGATTGCCTGTTTTTTCCCTAACGATTGTCTGGAACAATTGTCTCAAATTTGTGCTAAAAATTTTTGATTGTCTGTTTCAAGAAGCCAAAACTTTAGATTCTATGTTTCAATTATCATTCTGATGAACGAATATAGTTCCTGATGCATTTGGAGTCCATGGGTTGTATTATGATTTTGCCTTTTTTTTTTGCCCTGTTCTTTCTTCTTTCATTTTATGAATTCTAGTTTATCTTCTTCCCCAAGAGTATCGAACTAAAAGATGCTTCTTTTCACTTTTGTACTGAACTGATGACTTGAATACTCTGGATGTGCTGCCTATTGGGATTTATAATACAAACAAAATCTTTGGAACTCTGTAGATAAATGTTTTCTAACAGTTTTAGGGTTTGGCAGAGCTAAAGAAGTTAGTCTTTTAGATACTTTTGAGGGACTAAATTCTGTCTAGAATTGGCATGAGGGTTTTATAAATTATCATTCATTTGCTCATTTTCTCGTGAAACTATTTATGATGTTTTGATTCCATTAAAGAGCTCATCAGTCAAGATTGGACAGTTCAATTAGTTCACACGTAAGTAAGAATTGAGGGAGTAATTTTCTTTAAAAATACATGTAATTGAAGAAAAGTAATGGATTAGCAATAAACATAATATGATCTCCTTGCACAATCTTGTAGTACCTGCATTTTCACATTTACCATCTCTATGTTAGTATGTTCCACTCAAGAACACAATGGGCAAGACAACAATGGCATAATTATTTTCAAACTGAATTCTCAATCATTAGATAGCTTAAAACTGATAAAGAATGAGAAAGTGTTATAACTAACTAGATCCCTGGTTGCAAGGGTTGACACTGATAACTAGTTGCAATGAATTGGCTTGGGTGTTCCACAGGGAGACGAGGGTGGGTAGATGATATAGTATTCAATGCTCCATCATTATCCTGCCAATCTTCATCACTGCACATAAATTGATTTAATAAATAGTAGAACAATAAACTCAATTTTCTACAATAAGCTCAATTTTCTACAATAATTTTATGAAACAGTAGATATTAGACATCATGCGCCAATTAGGGTCATAATGAGGTGAGCAGCTCATGAGCTAGTCAGAGTACAGTTTGATAAAAACTTGCTCAAATTAATTTGCTAAGGTTAACAGGTTGATCTCAAGCTCATTTTTCAAGCCCAATTGATGAACAAGCCAAACCTGAGCTAGCTAAACCTTAGCTCAAGTAGGATCTTGAACCAAATTGTCACCAGGTTCATGAATAAGCCGATATATAGATATATAATTTGAATTTATCTTGTGTAAGTGTGCATGCATATATTTATTTATAAATCCAAAAATTATCTAAATTTGTTTGCCAAAATAAATTTCACATAGATAACATTATCTTTCAGTTTCATGAAGTATGCTAATAATATAATATTTAATAATCAAATTCTGTATCAGGCATATTATTGAAAACAACCAAGTACATCATTTGATGGATGATATTTAATCATTTGATGGCTCAATCGGAGCTTCTTACTGGCATTTACTAGTTTATTTCATTTTATAGTTTGCTTGTCAGTTGTTTCTTCTTGCTTGTGTTACCAAAATCCTAGTTTGTGCTCCAACAATGTCAAAGTTTGCAGTGTTGATACATATTTGGTTAGTTGGCCATCAAAGTTTGCAGTATTGAAGCATATTTGGTTAACTGCCCAACATTTGCTTAAGTATCACTTTACTGATTTTGGATTCCATACTATGTTATTTTGAATTTAGTAATTTCAAGTGTCATGAATTGGTGAGCTTCAAGCATATGATTTCCTTAACAACAATAGCATTATTTTTGCTATATATGCAATATTATTAGCATCTATAAAGTCCTATCAACAATAGCAAAATTTGCAGCTCTCATACTCAAGTAGTTGTAGTCCCTGGTTCAGCAGTAGTTCCATGCCTTTTTAGATGATTCACAATTAGTTCAAGGAAACGGTAGATACTAGACATCATACGCCAATTAGGGTCATAATGAGGTGAGCAGCTCATGAGGTGAGCAGAGTTCAGTTTGATAAAAACTTGCTCAAATTAATTTGCTAAGGTTAACAGGTTGATCTCAAGCTCATTTTTCAAGCCCAATTGATGAACAAGCCAAACCTGAGCTAGCTAAACCTTTAGCTCAAGTAGGATCTTGAACCAAATTGTCACCAGGTTCATGAATAAGCCGATATATAGATATATAATTTGAATTTATATGCTAAATCTCTATTTCCACATCACACTATTATCCTTTTGCATACATTTTAACATATATGGCATTATGATCTTTTTTCCTATTTCCATTTATTTACCTTGTAAATATATTTTGTATGTCATGTTAATTTGTTAAATTTATTTATTTTGAGCATATTATTATTAATATTATATTAATATATTTATACTTATAATATATCAATATATTTATAATAATAATAATAATATATTTTTTTCTCTTTTTTTTTAGGATACACAAGAATCAACTATATTTTTGAAGGTCTACATCAGTGTCAACATTACATTATAAGGTTTCTCTTTTTTTTGATCTTATAAATTTATAAAATTCATTTGTATGTTGTAATTATTGTCTTGAAAACTGCTTAAATAGTATGTAGATTTTACCCAAAATATTTTTATATATATATATGTTTTATGTTATGTTTGATATATGTGGGCTCAATTTAACTTTAATTATATTATTTTATTTTCCCAATTACTTAATAATGATTATTTTCATTTAGGTTATATTAAAAAATGGATAAGAGTTGGATGTATACCATGAAATGGTCTAAGGAGTACATAGAAGGAGTACGATCTTTTATGAATTTCGTAGAAAATCATATGGGAAAAGATTGTGACATCCGATGTCCATGTATCGTTAGAACCGTAGTGTGTGTATAGATTAAAGGTGTTATATGATTGAGTTTTTTTTATCTAATATAAGATTTTTTTTTTTTGCAGGAACATGATGCAAATTTTGAAGTTTCAACAGATTTTATTTCTTGATTAGGATGCAAATTTAATTTTTTGTATTAGACAGTATGTTTTTTTTTAATTAACCTTTTATTTGAATAAATACATTATATTAGATTTTCTTTAGAAATTTAATTGATTGTATGACATTAAATTTAAAATGTGTCATTTTTACTACAATGCATATATGATAAGTATATTTATCATAATTTGTTGACTTATTAGTTCATAAATAACGATATAATGTTTATAATTACGATATTAATATTGTAATAAAAAAATATAATTTAATGACAATAAAAAATTGTCACTAAAACTATTTTTTGTGACAATTATTTTTATCCCTATTTATGTCACTAAAATGTAACGTAATATGACGATTTATATTCATCGTTAATACACATTATTTTAATGACGAAATCATTTTTCGTCACTTAAAGTATTAGATTTAGTGACGAAATTAAATATTTTATGACGAAAATTATATTTATTTATGACGATAATTACGTAACCAATGCTTAATAGTTTTAATCAGAAGCAGAGTTTCGTCATTAAAAATATTTAATTTCGTGACGAATTTTAAATTTGTCATAAAAAATACCAATCTTTAGTGACGATAAACAATATAATGTGACGAAATATAATTTTATTTATGACATAATTTTTATCATGAAAAGTAAGAACTAAAGATGACGATAATTATTTTCGTCACAAAAAATATACTTACGGTGACAAAAAAGTAAATCGTCACGTAAACTTTAATGTTACGCGCCTACCGTTACGTTCTCTGTGACGATAAAAAATCGTCACCTTATCTTTTCAGCGACGAAAAATGAATTTTTCATGACAATTTTTTGCGTCATAAAAAGTCAAATTTCTTGTAGTGGAAGCATGGTCGGAACAGGTAGATTAAGATTGATTTATTATTTATTATTTGAAAATATGTAATTATTATTTTATTCTCTTTATTCGCTTGTGGTCTGTAATAATAAAAGATTTTCGACCGCACTTGAAAAAATCATCACAAAAATATTTTCTACTAAAATGAAGATTTGTTAATAAAATTGGACCAAAGTCCTATTTTGTCCAACAAAACCGTCACATCAAAATTGCTTTCATAATAAATGCATGCGAGGACCAAAGTCCTCAAAATAAATAAATTTCCCGATTTATGCATGTATCGCACTTTTATAAAATGGGAGTTGTATTCCGCTCCTGGTGTCATTGTATTTCATTTTTCTCATATTTTATTTTATTTTATCTATTTATTTACCGTTTTCAAATATGAATGATTGTGCCTTAAATTAAATTGCATCGTGTGGAGAGAGAGCGAACTAATGAACTCAAAACTTAATTGTAAAATAACTCAAGGTAGAAATAGATGAGAAGTCCCGAACCCATCTCTGGTCTTTGGGCTCAACGAGATGAGAGACCCAATCCAATGGGATCTCCAATACACTTCTTGTGTCCCGCCAAAGGACCTAATTAAAAATCCTAGGCTCCAAGGAAGAGAGGTTCATCCTCCAAGATCCCTTTTGGTTTGCCCAAAATGGATACATGCGCTGTTTTAGGCTCTCCGAGGCGAGAGGAAATTTCCCAATGTTTTATTGCGTGGCGACTCCATGAAACCTCTTTGTTGCCCAAAATAGACGCACTTGCAATTCGTCGCAAGTTGTCAACGAACCTCACTTGTCCGATCGCCCTCAAGCAGGCGGTCGAGGGGCGCCCACGGGGTTCGGCGCACGTCACAGTGGCGACTCCGCTGGGGATGTATTCGAGACTTCGATTCGAAAGTACCTTGATTAAAATTTATAATTAAGTTTTAGTTTAGAAATTTCGCTTTCTTTCAAAATTGCATTGCATCGCATTAGAGCCTTAGATCTATGCTAGCTTGGTCCCTTTATCGATCCCGGTGCATTTTCGAAGCACGACCCTATGTTCACTCAATGTAGGAAAGTGTTAAGGATAATCACCAGCTCAAGCCTTGTACCGTCATGGTATATGAAATGGTGACCCGATCGGTCGTTACGCTAGTGATGAGCTAGACCTGTTGGCAAGGACCATGCTTGGGTAGCCCTAAAATATCATCACTTTGGACCAAAGCCCATGTAATGGACCTAGATACTTCCACTAGGGGGCATGCGCCATAATACGTTGCTTGTGTAGTGGGTTATTGTGTATTGAATAAATCCAAATAAATTTAGATCTTCGCTCCTTAAAGGTTCTCATACCTTGAGGGGCGTGTTTCTGTTTATTCGGATTGTTTAAATACACGATAACCAAAAATTCATCTGCATGCATTTTTTTTTAGTAATGAGAGTTTGTGCTTCGCAGCACGCTTTACCCGCCCATTGGGTTCCCCGTTAACCCATGGGCCAAGCCTACCTAGGAAAAGAGACAGCACGACCTACTGTGTGATAAAAATACGGTTGGGAGAAATTTTTTTCTTGTATGTGTATTTGTGATTGTGCATTCTTTTCATGAGCAATCAATGTAAATAAAACACATGTATTTTGTCTCATGTATAATAATAGAACCTTTGCATTTTGTATATAAGTTTGCTTGTATCATAAATTGTGAATATAAATATAACACGTTTGTCATGCATGCACATAATAATGCTTGTCGCAATACATACATATTAACATTCTTCATGACATCCATTGTGCGCCATTATCTGTATATACAGCATACATCATCGGATGTACATATTAACATGCATTATAGCAAGCACAGACATACTGCCCCCATGACACACAAAAAAAAAATGGAATAAAAAAATGAAAATGATGAAATAAAATAAATACATTCATCATGTGTCATAACATGTGTGCTCACATTATATATGAACATAAATATTGTGTTAGGGCATACACATACCGCTGCATATCATAAAGTACACATATTAGCATATATCATTAGGTCAGTCATTATACATATCATGCACGACAGACACCTTGCACCTTCCACATTGTACGCCATATCATGAACATGTACTATAATACATGAGTTATGCCATGTACATATAAGTTCTTCGTTACGCATGTTAGTCATTGTATATACCAATGCATGTCTTGCATGATCATACCATGTAAATACACGTACTTTGTGAACGCTATTCACTCATTGCAGACACTTTCATTGCATATCTCGTGTTGCATACATACCCCGCTCAAGGTACATAATCATTCATATATTGAGTCCCAAGTCATGTGCATAATTTGTATATATTTTGCATTTTTATCCATGCAAGTTTTGTCGTTCCTCGCGACTCATTAGTGCACATCATCATGCTTGATCATCTTCATCTTATCATGTCTAAATCATGCCATGTGCACATGCGTTATGTATCATAAACATTCATTCTCATATTGTGCCATATCTTGTACTCATGCCTTAATTATGTACTGTTTACATGTACAAAGCACATTATTTGTCCTGCATTGTTTATGCACTCACACTCACTTATAGTTTCTTGTAGATGCTTCAAGTACACACATCTTTGCACGTATTTCATGCACGCATTTTTTATACAAAATGTTTTTACATATGTCTTGCACATATAGTTTCTTACATCCATTACTAATGAGCACAACATTATTGCATGTGCCATTTCATATACATGATTTTTTTTACGTCTAGTTTGCACATTTTTTACAAAAAAAAAAAAAGAATTGGCTTACACGATTTTTATGCATATACATTTTTTATGGAATAAAAATATTTTTGTGTTAAGTTATATCCTAAAACGTTGACATGTTTGCACCTTATTAAGATACCTCTGATTTAAGGTTTGAATCTGCCTAATTAGTTCTCAACTATGAATGGATTTGATCTTAACTTTAGAAATCTGCGTTTCATTCCACTTTGAATTAAGTAAGAGGTAGATATGTTAGATCGCTGAGAGCTGGATTGTAACACCCCCATCGCCGTCCCCGTTGGAAGGACGCCGACGGACGCGCTACACGACGCTCACATATACAGATATACATATGCACAATGCGGAAGCATACATTCATACATAACATACATACGAAAATACGGGTTAATTAAAAACTTACCTCACCTGAGGCACAGACTGAACATGCAATAACTTACACACACGCAGACACTAAGCTGAAGCATACACAGAGGCATACATATAACCATTCAACGGAAGCATAATTGAAATAATAAAACAAAGGAATAACTAAACATAAAAACATACTAACTATTACATTCCCAAAAGAAAACTCCAGATCAAAACATAATCAATTACATATACAATACTACAGAATTACAAAAGCTGAAATACAGAAGCTGAACAAAAATACAGAACTTCTAACTCCTACGTGGCCGACCATGCAGAAACGCGACTCGAACAGAACCAAACCTGCCACCTGCACGGAAAGGAAATCCGTGCTAAGCGATAAACGCTTAGTGGGGAGAACACACAAGAATATGAACGACCATTCACAATGGTCGCCAAGGCATAACACAATCAAATGACAAATGCGAATATTCATAACAAATATGATCATGCTGGCATAGTAACGGCATTCATTCGATAACTCACAACCATAACATATACTCATGTTCAGAATAGGCCAAAGCAGACATAAAACAATACACGATACAAGAATCATCATGCAGAACTTCATACTATACCACATGCATAAACCTACATGGGTAGCAAATATCAGCATCTTACCATGTGGAGTCACATGAGCTTTACACATGCAATTGACATAACTAAATACCCATGCATGAACTGACAACCAAACCAACATACTTAGACATGCTAAACACACACACTAGTCAAAATCCAAGGTACGAAATCCAAAACATCATATTACCGCTGCGCAACTCTCATATTTTAAGTATCATGCAAAAACACTCTGCTAGCGGAGACTGAAGGCATAACCACATAGCATTACATTCATATCATCAACATGCAGAAAGTACAGTAATCATCACATACTTACCATCACAACTGCTCCGGTTCACATGCTGATAAATAACAAAACATGTTTAAGTCACATACATAAATACTCTAGTCGAATCATATTCAAAGCATTCAGAAACTTATAACAAATCACATGACAGGTACGGATAATCATATTAAATATAAAGTCATGCTTACTTAAAACAGACATACATTCTGAAGCCCATAGTCACATTCATATACATATAAACTGATTTCTGAAATCCTTATCATAAACAATCGGATATCACATTCTGATAGCTATTTCAAAGTAACATAAAACAAACCATCAAAGCACCTGCTGACTCACAATAGTGGATAACGAGTGTACTGATTAGTACCTTACAGGTACAAGTCGGCCAAAGGGTACCTTACGGGTACGAATCGAAAACCACTTTATTTTATCACAAAAGCATTTTACTGATGGGGGATCTTAACCCGATCCAAATACATTAAAAAGGATCACGAGGATCCGTACTGATGGGGGTTCGCGAGGAACCAGTCGGGGGACCTGATCAGGGTCCAAACGTTCAAAGGGCTGCAGCTAACTGATCTCTATTAGGCATGCCTAACTATCCACTAGACTGACTCTCGCAGGTCATGCATAAAACAATTCACGCTTCGAATCGCATAACGCATAAATATATAAATATCATGCATAAACTAGAGAATAATAGACATATAAATATGCTCGTAAAGTCGGTCATAAATCATACAATTCGTATTACAAGACATATTACAGTCCATACACTTTAACATTAAACAATGCTCTAAAGCATGCCAAGAATCAGGTAAAGAAGTACTACCATGCCAATGGTTATCAAAACATAATCCTAAACATACGTTTTAAGTGAGGATACTAAGTATAAATCATGCATAGTCCAAATGTAAAATTACATTTGAACATAACACATTGAGTTCCCAGGCTAAAGCATAATCATGCATTCAGACATTAACCATATTATTCAAATAAATATAGCATAGCATAATATCAATCATACCTCATTCAAGTCATATTCTGGAGCATGCTAAAATTCCATCAGTCATATTTTAACGATACTCATCCTACTAAAGCATGTCAGGAACACATGTGGAATCATATTATGCCAATGATCAATAACGTATAATCTGAATCATGGAATGATACAATACTCTTAAACATGGCATGTTATTCTAGGTAAGAATCCGATCAAGGACAGGCATAACATAATGCTGAACACAACTAAAATAGGCTAACCAATCAGATAAGATAGCACACAGTAGAGAAAAGAGTCATAAAAGCATTTGAAAGTCATTTTATAATAAACTAGTCACGGGGAAACAAATCAAAACAGAAAAGCCATACAGGAGCATATAACAGTATGACATAATTTATACAGCAGTGAAGACCCATACAGAAGAAATAGGAAATTCATTTTGGTTAAAACTGGGCAAAATCGGAAAAAGGAGCTGAAGAGGGGTCGGTCACGAGTTGTGTCACGACTCGTGACTGACCTCAAAGGGGTCACGAGATGTGACCTAGTGTCACGTCTCGTGACCTGCTAGAGAGTCACGGGACGTGACTCTATGTCACGCCTGGCCTCACAAGAGTCACGCCGTGACTCTAAGTCACGAGACGTGACTTCCCTCTCACAGAGAGAGGAGTCACGCTTCGCGACTGGAGTCACGCCTTGCCTTTACCAGAGTCACATCGTGACTCTAAGTCACGAGACGTGACTTTCCTCTCACAGAGAGAGACAGTCACGCTTCGCGACTAAGGGTCACGCTTCGCGACTTCGTCCGGCCCTCCGAGAAGTCACGCGTTGTGACTGGGAGACAGAGTCACGTGGCGTGACTGGAAGTCACGTCTCGTGGCTTGTCTCTCTCAGGAATTCTCGACACATACTGGAAATGGAAATTCTATAGAGACGCGATTTTCCATTCCCAGCTTACCCAGAATTCAACGAAACTCGATAAAATCATTTTCAATCTGGTTCAAAACACATCCAAACTCATCTTACCTTACAGTCGATCTTCCAAACATCATAAACAGGATAATTGCAATTAATTCCACAATCAAACAATCAAAATCACGCATAAACCCATTCAAGAATATAAACCCTAAAAGTTACAGTAGGTTCAAAACACAAACTCAGAACTTCAATTTCAATCCTTAACATGCATTACTAACACATCTACTCACGTAATCATGCATATACACATTCCAGAACACATCAATTTCCAGAAATTAGACCACGCAAACACAATCATAAGCCTAGAGAGCAATAGGGCAGAGACAATCAACTGAGATTGAAGAACAGAGAAGTTCAAAACGTTGCATGCATTCAAACACTCCCAAACCTGGAAATGACGATCCAAAAATCACACTTCCGGCTTCAATCCTCAAATCTCAACTTGTCCTTGCCTTTACTTTGCTTCTTCATGCAATCCAAAGCTTGCACAACAAAACCCACAATTCCTTAGTTCAAACCCTAATTGAAGACAAAACCAGGAAGATGAAGAAGAACAGGAGCACGTAGAAAACCTTAAACCAACTTACCTCTTCAAGCAAAGTACAACCTCCACCAAGCCCAACACAATTCCAAGCCAAAGCCAAAGAGAAAGAAAGGAAAAGCAGAGAAAGGAGAAGAGAAGAGGAAGAAGGAGCGTGAGAGGAGGGGACAAACGGGAATGCAATCTGTGTTCCCTCTCTCACTCTCTTTCCTTTCTTCTTTTCTTCACTCAATGCCCACCTAACAAAACCACATGGCAACTCCTAATTGAACCGCAAATTCCACTAAGACTATTCCCAATCCATTAATGCTCTTTAGTCCTTAAACAAATAACACTTCACTCACTTACACATTTCTGTCCTTACAAACTTAATTATCTTTTCAATTAGGTCCTTAACACTCCAAATTGCTCAAACATAAATTACCGAAATACCCTTTCCGATCCCGACTTAGCATGCACAATCCGACCAAGGCTATTTTGGGGTGTGACAACTCTTCCATCCTAAAAGAATTTCGTCCTCGAAATTCACAGCGAAACACTTACATCCACACAACCCAAACAAACAAAACTTACTTAAATAAAAGCTTGCAATGCAACTTACCAGAAGAACCTGCGGTCTCCTTCGAATCCTTGCTAGATGCTACAAACTCTGTAGGCACTTGAGAAGATCTGAGCAAATCCTCCACTTCCTTTCTAGCTTGCCCAGCTAGACACTCACTCATCTTTTTAGGACAATCGGCAATCCGGTGTTCCATACTGCCACACCTGAAACAAGCACCTGAAAGCTTCCGACATGGGCCCCGATGTCGCTTCTGGCAGTGCTGACATACTGAAGGTACCCACTTCTTACACTTGTTCCCATGTTGCTTCTGACATCGTTGACACATCGATGCCTCTCGGATCCTTTTTCCTGCTGGCACTTCACTAACCGACCCTTTTCTCTTCTGAGGTACATGCTGAACAAATTCTTGAGGAGCACGAGGAGCAGTCAATCTATCCAAAATCCGAATCAATCCTTGTACGAGAGCCCTATCCTCAGAAACCCGACCAGAATCTTCAACTGGAAGACGCTCGGAAACACTTTGATCAGCATCTACTCGATTCACACTTTCTGTTGTCTCGCCCACATTCTCACTAGGATCAGACTCCATCTAGACATGACACAAAACAAGACGCATCTGCATTAGGCCACGACACAAAACTGACTCTCATGCAAAGACTCAACACATAACTAATAACACACCCAGAACCATCAAACCTGGGCTCTGATACCACTAACTGTAACACCCCCATCGCCGTCCCCGTTGGAAGGAAGCCGACGGATGCGCTACACGATGCTCACATATACAGATATACATATGCACAATGCGGAAGCATACATTCATACATAACATACATACGAAAATACGGGTTAATTAAAAACTTACCTCACCTGAGGCACAGACTGAACATGCAATAACTTACACACACGCAGACACTAAGCTGAAGCATACACAGAGGCATACATATAACCATTCAACGGAAGCATAATTGAAATAATAAAATAAAGGAATAACTAAACATAAAAACATAGTAACTATTACATTCCCAAAAGAAAACTCCAGATCAAAACATAATCAATTACATATACAATACTACAGAATTACAAAAGCTGAAATACAGAAGCTGAACAAAAATACAGAACTTCTAACTCCTACGTGGCCGACCATGCAGAAACGCGACTCGAACAGAACCAAACCTGCCACCTGCACGGAAAGGAAATCCGTGCTAAGCGATAAACGCTTAGTGGGGAGAACACACAAGAATATGAACGACCATTCACAATGGTCGCCAAGGCATAACACAATCAAATGACAAATGCGAATATTCATAACAAATATGATCATGCTGGCATAGTAACGGCATTCATTCGATAACTCACAACCATAACATATACTCATGTTCAGAATAGGCCAAAGCAGACATAAAACAATACACGATACAAGAATCATCATGCAGAACTTCATACTATACCACATGCATAAACCTACATGGGTAGCAAATATCAGCATCTTACCATGTGGAGTCACATGAGCTTTACACATGCAATTGACATAACTAAATACCCATGCATGAACTAACAACCAAACCAACATACTTAGACATGCTAAACACACACACTAGTCAAAATCCAAGGTACGAAATCCAAAACATCATATTACCGCTGCGCAACTCTCATATTTTAAGTATCATGCAAAAACACTCTGCTAGCGGAGACTGAAGGCATAACCACATAGCATTACATTCATATCATCAACATGCAGAAAGTACAGTAATCATCACATACTTACCATCACAACTGCTCCGGTTCACATGCTGATAAATAACAAAACATGTTTAAGTCACATACATAAATACTCTAGTCGAATCATATTCAAAGCATTCAGAAACTTATAACAAATCACATGACAGGTACGGATAATCATATTAAATATAAAGTCATGCTTACTTAAAACAGACATACATTCTGAAGCCCATAGTCACATTCATATACATATAAACTGATTTCTGAAATCCTTATCATAAACAATCGGATATCACATTCTGATAGCTATTTCAAAGTAACATAAAACAAACCATCAAAGCACCTGCTGACTCACAATAGTGGATAACGAGTGTACTGATTAGTACCTTACGGGTACTAGTCGGCCAAAGGGTACCTTACGGGTACGAATCGAAAACCACTTTATTTTGTCACAAAAGCATTTTACTGATGGGGGATCTTAACCCGATCCAAATACATTAAAAAGGATCACGAGGATCCGTACTGATGGGGTTTCGCAAGGAACCAGTCGGGGGACCTGATCAGGGTCCAAACGTTCAAAGGGCTGCAGCTAACTGATCTCTATTAGGCATGCCTAACTATCCACTAGACTGACTCTCGCAGGTCATGCATAAAACAATTCACGCTTCGAATCGCATAACGCATAAATATATAAATATCATGCATAAACTAGAGAATAATAGACATATAAATATGCTCGTAAAGTCGGTCATATATCATACAATTCGTATTACAAGACATATTACAGTCCATACACTTTAACATTAAACAATGCTCTAAAGCATGCCAAGAATCAGGTAAAGAAGTACTACCATGCCAATGGTTATCAAAACATAATCCTAAACATACGTTTTAGGTGAGGATACTAAGTATAAATCATGCATAGTCCAAATTACATTTGAACATAACACATTGAGTTCCCAGGCTAAAGCATAATCATGCATTCCGACATTAACCATATTATTCAAATAAATATAGCATAGCATAATATCAATCATACCTCATTCAAGTCATATTCTGGAGCATGCTAAAATTCCATCAGTCATATTTTAACGATACTCATCCTACTAAAGCATGTCAGGAACACATATGGAATCATATTATGCCAATGATCAATAACGTATAATCTGAATCATGGAATGATACAATACTCTTAAACATGGCATGTTATTCTAGGTAAGAATCCGATCAAGGACAGGCATAACATAATGCTGAACACAACTAAAATAGGCTAACCAATCAGATAAGATAGCACATAGTAGAGAAAAGAGTCATAAAAGCATTTGAAAGTCATTTTATAATAAACTAGTCACGGGGAAACAAATCAAAACAGAAAAGCCATACAGGAGCATATAACAGTATGACATAATTTATACAGCAGTGAAGACCCATACAGAAGAAATAGGAAATTCATTTTGGTTAAAACTGGGCGAAATCGGAAAAAGGAGCTGAAGAGGGGTCGGTCACGAGTCGTGTCACGACTCGTGACTGACCTCAAAGGGGTCACGAGACGTGACCTAGTGTCACGTCTCGTGACCTGCTAGAGAGTCACGGGACGTGACTCTATGTCACGCCTGGCCTCACAAGAGTCACGCCGTGACTCTAAGTCACGAGACGTGACTTCCCTCTCACAGAGAGAGGAGTCACGCTTCGCGACTGGAGTCACACCTTGCCTTTACCAGAGTCACGTCGTGACTCTAAGTCACGAGACGTGACTTTCCTCTCACAGAGAGAGACAGTCACGCTTCGCGACTAAGGGTCACGCTTCGCGACTTCGTCCGGCCCGCCGAGAAGTCACGCGTTGTGACTGGGAGATAGAGTCACGTGGTGTGACTGGAAGTCACGTCTCGTGGCTTGTCTCTCTCAGGAATTCTCGACACATACTGGAAATGGAAATTCTACAGAGACGCGATTTTCCATTCCCAGCTTACCCAGAATTCAACGAAACTCGATAAAATCATTTTCAATCTGGTTCAAAACACATCCAAACTCATCTTACCTTACAGTCGATCTTCCAAACATCATAAACAGGATAATTGCAATTAATTCCACAATCAAACAATCAAAATCATGCTTAAACCCATTCAAGAATATAAACCCTAAAAGTTACAGTAGGTTCAAAACACAAACTCAGAACTTCAATTTCAATCCTTAACATGCATTACTAACACATCTACTCACGTAATCATGCATATACACATTCCAGAACACATCAATTTCCAGAAATTAGACCACGCAAACACAATCATAAGCCTAGAGAGAAATAGGGCAGAGACAATCAACTGAGATTGAAGAACAGAGAAGTTCAAAACGTTGCATGCATTCAAACACTCCCAAACCTGGAAATAACGATCCAAAAATCACACTTCCGGCTTCAATCCTCAAATCTCAACTTGTCCTTGCCTTTACTTTGCTTCTTCATGCAATCCAAAGCTTGCACAACAAAACCCACAATTCCTTAGTTCAAACCCTAATTGAAGACAAAACCAAGAAGATGAAGAAGAACAGGAGCACGTAGAAAACCTTAAACCAACTTACCTCTTCAAGCAAAGTACAACCTCCACCAAGCCCAACACAATTCCAAGCCAAAGCCAAAGAGAAAGAAAGGAAAAGCAGAGAAAGGAGAAGAGAAGAGGAAGAAGGAGCGTGAGAGGAGGGGACAAACGGGAATGCAATCTGTGTTCCCTCTCTCACTCTCTTTCCTTTCTTCTTTTCTTCACTCAATGCCCACCTAACAAAACCACATGGCAACTCCTAATTGAACCACAAATTCCACTAAGACTATTCCCAATCCATTAATGCTCTTTAGTCCTTAAACAAATAACACTTCACTCACTTACACATTTTTGTCCTTACAAACTTAATTATCTTTTCAATTAGGTCCTTAACACTCCAAATTGCTCAAACATAAATTACCGAAATACCCTTTCCGATCCCGACTTAGCATGCACAATCCGACCAGGGCTATTTTGGGGTGTGACATGGATCACATGAAAATATTTGATTATACCATGTAATTTCTAAGTTCAGAGCACATTTGGCCTGTTTTGAAAATAAACTGAAAAAAAACTAGTTGCAATTAGGGGATTGGATGAAAACTCACTAAGAGCACTAGAACCTTTCCGATTACCCGTCAAAGCGACTCCTGGATATGGCTGAATCTAGAAAATGATTTAGGCACCATTTCTTTGTATAGCTCTCTAAATGACCATTTCCTACCCTCATTTCAAAATCGCTTGCTAGCCCGTTGAGCCTTTATTTTGGTATGCTAAATGCGTACCGATTTTATTATTACATACATTAAAACTACCTTTCGCCTAAAATAGTTTTGGCTTCCCCTTAGAAGAATGGCCGCTCTAGTTAGGATGGATGTATATTACGATATCCGCTTGAGCTATCCAAAAATTGCCCTAGTGAAAGTGGGTTTACACTTCTGAAAGAGATTTTTAATCATTGATGATCTATGAGGCTTGACCATTGGTAATCCTTTGGGCCATCAAAAATTTGCCCCGATGAAAATGGGTCTACATTTCGAGTAGGGAATTTCAACCATTGATAATTTTTGGGTCACCAAAAATCACCCTGTTAAGGATGGGTCTACCCTTTGAAAAACAAATTTGGGATCATCGATAATTTTTGGGCTACACTTCAGGAAAGGGGTTTAAATCACCAATAAATCTTTTGGGTAATTAGAGACATAAATTTATGAAGGAAAAGAGAGAAGAAGAAAAGAAAAAGAAAAAAAAAAAAAGAAAAAAAAAAGAAGAAAAAAGAAGAAAAATAGTAGGGCCCAAGATAATACCCCTTGATGAGTTCAGTAGCTATCTTTCTTAGCTTAATTGTTATGTTGAGCTTGATAAGTTAGAGTATTACCGAGTCCAAATTCGAGAATTTCTGGATAGCATGAAATTAGTTTGAAAATGATTCCATCATCCAAATGAACGTTGCGGCCATTTTTCTCTAGAAACTTAATCCTCCTTTGATAACCATCTACCTGAGCCTAATGTTACAACCAAAGTAAGACCTCTTGATTCTTGGTTTGGCCTTATCTAATTAGCGGAGATGACCTTCTGATAAGGTTTGGTACGCAGGAAGAGGCATATGGTGTTTCTTGAGCTTCAAGCGAGACGTCATGAGTGCATTTATGCATTCGAGTTAAGTCTTGTCCTCGACATTGCATATAGATTTGCTTTTGAAAAATGAAAAAAATCTTGTTTTGGCCTTTTGCACAAACACACAGGGATTGCGTGGTATGCCTTGTATTTACATGTTGGTTTAGTAAACCTTGATGTCTACACATTTATCTTCTTGCCCTTCATTGGGAATGACTCCCGAATTCTTTTGTTGAGATTGAATCAGTTGAGAATGTGGTTCATTCAGTACTTTCAAAGGCAGATAGAAAATTCGAGTTTGGGGTACCTAATAGGTTGCACTCATTTTACAATCTTGGGGTATTTCTTATCACTACCCATGAAACACTCCCAACAATATTCTTTGTACATGTGCTTTCTTCAAATGTTTTTACGCATAACTGTAGCAAACATTCTTATAAAATAGTTTTACATGTATAATTCTTGGTGCATGTCTTTTGGCATAAAAATTTTTAGCGAGCATATTTCATAGATACTTTCGCACACGTGCCTCTCTAAGGTCCATTTATTTTGCGCATTTCGTGGGCATATCTTTTGCATGCATCTCACATGCACATTATTTGCATGCATTTTGTACATGTATACATAATTTTTTTCTGCGTTTGTTTCATGTGCATAGTTATCCATACACATATCACGCACATCCAATTCTTTACATAGCCTTCGTGTATATAATGGCTTCCCCCTATCTTTGCATGTGATTCTTCACACCTATACCAGTGAAGGACTCTTTACCCTCACAGGTATGATCATCTGTATATATTTCATGCTCATAATCCCCTTGCACATATTTTATGCTTGATCTTTTGCATGTATTTCTCATTCATGATCATTTACAAACATTTTACAGCACACGACTCTTTGCACACATTCCATAATTTTTTATCACGCACGTGACTGTGGCATAAATGTTATGTACACAATTCTCTGCATGCATATCATATTCGTAATCCATGCATAGTACACACGCTACACACTTAAATTTCACACATGCATAACATCACATGTCATTTCATACATGTATAACTCTTAGATTTCATACATGTATAACTTTGTATGCCATCTCATACATACATGGCTTTTTGTAGGCATTCCATGCATACATGGCTTTTCAAATGCATACAAAGTGTCATGTGTCTACTAGATGATGTACATCAATCTCAACCTCGTGACTGCACATGTCGACATTTCTCAAGCCCTCTGAGGCGGTACAATCTCAAAGTCCTCTTGAGTAAGCAAACCCTTTCAAGCCCTCTAAGGAAGCACAAGTTCAAAGTGCTCTTAAGAGGCAAATTTCGAAAGCCTCTCAAGGGGCAAATTTCAAAGGCCTCTTAGGGGGCAAATCTCAAAGACCTCTCAGGGGGTAATCATTTCAAAGTTCTTGTAAATCTCTAAGTCCTCTAAGGAGGCACAACCTTCAAAGTCCTCTGAGGAGGCATTCCTCCTCGATTTCGCCAGCAACCTGGATTCTTAGCTACCCCGCAGCCTGGGTCTTAAGCAGCTCCACAGTCCGGACCATCAGCTTCTCCCAGCCAGCCATCTACCTCAGGAGCTGGACCTTCAACCTCTTCATCTCAGTCTCAGACAGTTTATATATCAGATGATGATGGATCGGCAGAGGAGCCTTCGGATTATCCACCATTTTAGACTGTTCAGGGAGTCATTTTTGACTTACATTTTGTATTTTTATTATTATTGTCATATTTGTATATATTGTACAAAATTTATTTTACTAGTGGAACATGTTTATTATTACATTTGCATGTAAATTCTTTATATTTGTTATTGCTTGATTTTCTTCTATAAAGACAACTGATCATATGATCATAACAAGAAAATGATAAGTAACAATGACAACATAAAATATTCATAAGCCTAACAATAAGATTATTTTGCATAAGAATTAACAAAAAATCATTTACCATACAGGAACTTCGCTTCACATCAGTCCAGTGACCAATAATCAAAAAGGAGGATAAAGAGAGCAAACGCTATGTCCTTCAAGATCATATTCAACCAAAACCAACTTGCAGATCGAATGGGGGTTAGCAAGGAAGTTTCAGCAACCGAGACTGTAGTCAGAGAGTGCTACATCTCACAGTTCACACGATAGTCAGAGAGTACTATGCACCTTGCAGATCGGATGGGGGTTGGTAAGGCAACTTCAAATCGAGATTGTAGTCACATCTCGTAGCTCATGTTGTAGTCAGAGAGTACTGTTAGTGGTTATGCCCTAGGCCAAACATTTTGACCTTGATGTAATCATTACATTTTCATTTATATAATGGTTTTCTTCACATTAATATTATTGGCATGTTACATTATTGTAATGTTTATGAATAACAATGTTATTCATGTTATCCCTAGTCATTTATCACTAAAGGGCATAAAGATAAATTAAGACTAGTATAAATTTGCATTGATAATCATGGGATGATTATATATATATGTTGATATAAATCAAATCTATAGGTACTTGCTAGAGAACAAAGTACTGGATAGACCCACTATAAGATCACTTCATGGGATAGTGTCATAAGTGATCTTATAATAGATATGTTATTGAATCCTTTAACCTGAGGTTATCATAGTTTCCTACATAAGGATCATTATGTTTTGACATAATCAAACGTTATCTTTAATCGGATAATTATAAAGTTTATGATCGGACATAATGAGAATTATGCGGAGGAAAGTGAATAATCAAGATGGAATTTGTCCCTCTCTAATGAGAGAGATATCTATTGGGCCCCTCGATAAGTAGGACTGTAAAATGCATGGCCGTGCTCGAATGAATTGATAGTGTTATCAATATCATTTGAATTTATTAGTCTACTTAGTGATCGAGAAATTATATGTTTGAACAATTTAAGTTTGACATAAACCATGACTTATGTTCAAACAAGATATCGTGTGACAAAAGGATAATAACATGTTCTATTGTCAGGTTAAAATCGGACTAACGATATTTATATTATTTGGGTAGTCATAATGTCTTGCTAGAGACCAATTATGACTTGTGGGCTTATCATGGGATTAGACCCACTGCCAACATAATATAAACCTATTGGGTCACACACCAAGAGTAGAATGAACAGAATGGATTTTATTAGGTTATTTCGGAATAAAATATAAATATAGGTATTTATATTTAATTTCGAAATTACATATTTATACATATATATTTATATACATATATATATCTCTTATTTTGAATATGAGATAATAATATGTATTAATATATTATTCCTTATTATTTTGAATAAGAAATAAATAAATAAATAAATATATATATATATATATATATAAATATATGTATATATATATATATATATATATATATTATCTCTTAATTTTGAATTAAAAGAAAATATCCTCATTTATCTTTTCCTAAGAGGAAAAGGATTTGAAAATATACATACAGTTATATATGAGATATATATGTTAAGGAAAAGAGTTTAACCCTTATCAAAAAACCTTCAATCACGTTATTTTTCATATAACAAGAGATTGAAAAGTGGCTGTAAGTGGGATACAGAGAATAAGAAAGAAAATAAAACCCGAGCCTCCTTCTTCTTTGTGAAAGAAAGAAAATTAAAATCCATTCGCATTCAACAGAGCTAGCACCCCTGCATCTTCTGATCATTTGTTCGTGCGTGTGGATACCGGTAGAGGGTGTTCGTGATCAAAGCAGCACCTAAAGTCCAAATTAAAGAGTTATTTTGTTTTAAAGGTCAGTTAATCTTTATCCCTTCCTTTTGAATCAATCGAAAATACTTGGATCCTGTTTCGGGTTTCAATTTTATTCCGCTGCATTAATGTTGTATTAATCCGATGAAACCCAACAGTGGTATCAGAGCCACTTGTATATTCGATTGATTCAAATTTATATGTATGTGATATGTATAATTTTGGGTCTGTTGGAATGTATGTCGATACACTGGTTTTGATAATTGATTACTGTTTTCACTGTTAAAAAAAAACGTAATCTTGTTTTCTAAGGGCTACGATACAATTATGTGGTAATCGATTATGTTAATGCGATTAACTTGTGGAATTAAAGTGTTTAATACAAAATTTTGATGATCCTACTCTGTGTCTGTTAAAAGATTATTGATTGGATCAAAAATCGTTTAATTTTACGATATTACAGAAGAAAGAGTTCATGAAATTGTTCATGAGCACGAGTAGGACATTAGATCACGAGTAGGACATTAGAGCACGAGTCGTGCTCATGTGTCCGACTCGTGCTCACATAGGGAATTCTTGCAATTCCCGTTATGCCGTGCTTGTAAGCACGACTCGTGCTCATGAGCACGACTCGTGCTCATGAGCACGACCCGTGCTGTTTTACTCTACCACGACTAATGTAGTCGTGCTCCTGTGCAGCTATTTACGTAGCCTCTTTTAAATGATTATTGGACAATTATTTATTGATGGTATTCTGTATATATTAAATTATTTAACATGATTAAACGGTGGCTAATATGATCAATAGAATTGTTTTCTCATACATACAGAATAGGGTTTTTTGGGGCAGCCGTGCTACCTCTTCGTACCGCCTTATTTTTATTTATGATTATCAATCGGTAATTTTAATATATCAATTTATGAAATAAGGTATATTATGCATGATATGAAATAAATATGATTTATTATGTTTATGTGTGATGTCTTTGCATGGTGCATAGCATGGCCAATTGAACCTTTTGTGGATGAATTTTATTTTATCTTTTTAAGGGTTTGTAATTTTAAATACGACCTGCGTGTCGTTAATTTTGTTGTAATCTTTATTTTATTCAATAGTTGTAGTAAAATATCTTTGTATTATCATTGTAATGAAGACGAAGAGCAACAATGGAGATCAATCCAAATCCATGGCGATGGAGTTGCAAGATGGAAGATTTTCATCAAGTTCATTTTTCACACCTAGGATTGACCTTTGATCTTCATATTGGCTTATGAGGATCAATATAGATTTGGCCATGCTATGATATATTATGCATATGTTCTTAGTATGTGATGCGATGAATGTTTATATATGTGTATGAGATGGCATGTATGAATTGATGCATGATGTATATAAATAATTAGACAACATAAGTTAAAATTAAATCCCTCACCATAATTTTAAGTCATATGCCACCCATTATTAAAACACTTGTCAAGACAGATCACCAAAATGTAGGTTCTGCCAAAGCGAAGTGCATTAGGTTATCCTAGTAAGGCAAGATGAGTAATGGTGCAACTCATATGTTTAAAATGGTTAGACTTAATTAGGCTATCAAAACGATTTTGGGCCTAAGGGCATAAGATGGGATTATAACATGTCGAGACATATGATGTCAAAATCCCATAAATGATCTAAGAGTTATATAAGATATAATTGGTAAATGAGCTACCTACCTAAATAACTTAACTTTAAGCGTCATGCCAAGGCTGACTTAGAGTTAAGTGAAATATGGATCTTAGCCTACTAAATTATTATAATTATTGTAATTATTAATGAGGGTTACTATTTTAGTGGGAGTTTATAAGAAAACCTAAAATGAAATTGGTACTAATATAATTTATCTTGCATGTTTGTAGATTAATGGCATCAAATAACACTTCTGCTATGTCACTGCAATCTGTTCTTGAGAAGGACAAACTTAAAGAAACTGGCACAAACTTCCTTGACTGGTTCAGAAACTTGAGGATTGTCCTTAAGCAAGAAAGGAAATTGTATGTGCTGGATGAGCCTATTCCCAATGAGCCACCTGCTGATGCCACAAGGGCAGTCAAAGAGAAATTCAAGAAACATGTTGATGATTCTGTGGATGTTGGCTGTCTAATGTTAGCTACCATGGATCCAGAGCTTCAAAAGCATCTGGAAAACATGGAAGCTTATGAGTTGAGTACTCATCTGAAGCAAACATTTCAATAGCAGGCTCGGCAAGAAAGGTATGAGACTACCAAAGCTTTGCATTCTTGCAAAATGGCTGAAGGTGCTTCAGTTAGCTCTCATGTTTTGAAAATGAAGGGCTACATTGATCACCTTGAGAGGCTTGGATTTCCCCTCAGTTTGGAACTGGCAACGGATTTGATCCTTAATTCATTGCCTGATAGTTATGACCATTTTGTCATGAACTACAACATGAATAATATGGAGAAATCAATAGCTGAGATGTATGCCATGCTCAAAATAGCTGAGCAAAGCATAAGCAAAAAGCCTAGCCATGTTCTGATGGTCAACAAAGGGAAAGGCATGAAAGTCAAAGGTAAGGCTAAGGCTAAGGCAAAAGTTGGTGGTAAGCCTAAGCCCAAATCCAAGGCCAAGGTTAAACCTCCAAACGAAGGAGTTTGCTTCCACTGCAATGAACCTAGTCATTGGAAGAGGAATTGCAAGCTTTACTTGGAAGAATTAAAGAAGAAGAAGAGTGGTGAGACTACTTCTTCAGGTATTTATGTTATAGAAATTAACTTATCTACTTCTAATTCCTGTGTATTAGATACTGGATGTGGATCTCACATTTGTACAAATGTGCAGGGACTCAAAAGGAGTAGGCAGCTGAAAAGGGGTGAAGTGGACCTACAAGTTAGAAATGGAGCAAAAGTTGCCGCTCTAGCTGTAGGATCTTATGAGTTGACTTTGCCCAATGGGCTTTTGTTAGTTTTGAACAATTGTTATTATGTTCCTAGTTTGAGTAGGAATATTATTTCAGTTTCAAGTTTGGATGATGAAGGTTTTTCTTTTCTTATTAAGAATAAGAAATGTTCTATTTATTATGATGATATGCTTTATGGTATTGCTGATTCATATTGTGGGCTTTATGTCCTAAACCTAGAAACATCCAATAATCATGATATTTATAACATAACTACAAAGAAATCCAAACCAAATGATTTAAATTCAATATATTTATGGCATTGTCGCCTTGGTCATATAAATGAGAAACGCATAGCTAAACTCCATTCAGATGGACTTTTGCAAACATTTGATTTTGAATCATTTGAAAATTGCGAATCTTGTTTATTGGGCAAGATGACAAAGGATCCTTTTACTGGACATAGTGAAAGGCCCACTGACTTATTAGGCCTTGTACATTCTGATGTATGTGGCCCATTAAGCATAAATGCCAGGGGAGGATTTCATTACTTCATTACATTCACAGATGATTTCAGTAGATATGGCTATGTCTATCTAATGAAACATAAACATGAATCATTTGAAATGTTTAGAACCTTTCAAAATGAAGTACAAAATCAACTTGGTAAAACTATTAAAGCACTTCGATCTGATCGAGGTAGTGAATATTTGAGCCAAGAGTTTGATGATCATCTAAGAGATTGTGGAATTGTCTCACAATTAACTCCACCAGGAACACCACAATGGAATGGTGTATCTGAAAGGAGGAATCGAACTTTATTAGATATGGTTCGATCTATGATGAGTCAAACAGATCTTCCATCATCCTTTTGGGGTTATGCATTAGAAACAGCCGCATTCACTTTGAATCGAGTTCCATCTAAAGCGGTTGAAAAGACACCATATGAGATATGGACTGGGAAAATTCCTAATTTGTCTTTTCTAAAGATTTGGGGCTGTGAGGCTTACGTCAAACGACAAGTCTCAGATAAATTAGCACCAAAATCTGATAAATGTCTTTTTGTGGGATATCCTAAGGAAACTAAAGGATATTACTTTTATAATCCTTCTGAGAACAAAGTGTTTGTTGCTCAAAATGGTGTCTTTCTAGAAAAAGAATTCATTTCTAAAAGAACCAGTGGGAGTAAAGTACAACTTGAAGAAATTCAAGAACCACAAGAAAACATTGAACCATTGGTGGAAACTCAACAAGTTTCACAACCTGTTGTGGAACCTGTACCTGTTACACAAGTACCACGTAGATCTGATAGGATATGACTTCAACCCGAGAGATATGGATTTCTCGTGACAGATAGTCGTGAAGTGATGCTCATGGATCAAGATGAGCCTACTACCTATCAAGATGCCGTGTCAGGTCTGGAATCTCAGAAATGGCTAGAAGCCATGAAGTCTGAGATGCAATCCATGTATGATAATCAAGTTTGGAACTTAATTGATCCACCTAAAGGAATTAAAACCATTGGGTGCAAATGGGTTTTCAAAAAGAAAACCGACATGGATGGCAAAGTAAATACCTTTAAAGCGAGACTTGTTGCAAAAGGATTCAAACAAACTCATGGTATTGACTATGATGAAACCTTTTCACCAGTCGCAATGCTTAAGTCTATAAGAATTCTTATTGCCATTGCTGCATATTATGACTATGAGATATGGCAAATGGATGTCAAAAAAGCGTTTCTTAATGGAAACTTACTTGAGGATGTGTACATGACACAACCTGAGGGTTTTGTCCATCCTGAGAATTCTAAGAAGGTATGTAAGCTTCAACGATCCATTTATGGATTGAAGCAAGCTTCTCGGAGCAGGAATCTTGTGTATACAAGAAGGTTAGTGGGAGCGTTGTGATGTTTCTTGTGTTATATGTCGATGACATATTACTCATTGGAAATGACATCCATATCATGCAAAAGACAAAAGAATGGTTAGGGAAATCTTTTTCAATGAAAGATTTGGGCGAAGCTGCTTATATCCTTGGGATTAAGATCTACAGGGATAGATCTAAAAGGATAATTGGTCTGAGTCAAAGCACTTATATAGATAAGGTGCTAAATAGATTCAGTATGCAAAATTCCAAGAGAGGATTTTTGCCAATGTCTCATGGCATTACTCTTAGCAAGACTCAATGTCCAATGACATCTGATGAGCGAGATCGCATGAGTATGATTCCTTATGCTTCGGCTATAGGATCAATCATGTATGCCATGTTATGCACTCGACCAAACGTTTCGTATGCTTTGAGCATGACGAGCAGATACCAGTCAGATCCAGGTGAAAGTCACTGGACAGCTGTTAAGAATATTCTTAAGTACTTAAGAAGAACTAAAGATGCATTCTTAATATATGGAGGATTGGAAGATGAGCTAATAATAAATGGTTATACAGATGCAAGCTTCCAATATGACAAAGATGACTTTAGATCGCAGTCAGGATATGTGTTTGTGTTAAATGGAGGTACCGTAAGCTGGAAAAGTTCTAAACAAAGCACTGTCGCTGATTCTATAACAGAAGCTGAGTATATAGCAGCATCAGATGCAGCTAAAGAAGCAGTATGGATCAAGAAATTCATTGCTGAATTGGGAGTAGTACCTAGTATCAGCAACCCAGTGGATCTTTATTGTGACAACAATGGTGCTATTGCACAGGCTAAGGAGCCTAGATCTCACCAGAGATCAAAACATATACTCAGGCATTTTCATCTCATTCAAGAAATAATTGAGAGAGGAGACGTCAAGATATGCAGAGTACCTACTGATGATAACATCGCCGATCCACTTACCAAAGCTCTCCCACAAGCCAAACATGATGGACATACTAGGTCAATGGGTATTAGATATATATATGATTGGGCCTAGTGCAAGTGGGAGATTGTTAGTGGTTATGCCCTAGGCCAAACATTTGGACCTTGATGTAATCATTACATTTTCATTTATATAATGGTTTTCTTCACATTAATATTATTGGCATGTTACATTATTGTAATGTTTATGAATAACAATGTTATTCATGTTGTCCCTAGTCATTTATCACTAAAGGGCATAAAGATAAATTAAGACTAGTATAGATTTGCATTGATAATCATGGGATGATTATATATATATGTTGATATAAATCAAATCTATAGGTACTTGCTAGAGAACAAAGTACTGGATAGACCCACTATAAGATCACTTCATGGGATAGTGTCATAAGTGATCTTATAATAGATATGTTATTGAATCCTTTAACCTGAGGTTATCATAGTTTCCTACATAAGGATCATTATGTTTTGACATAATCAAACGTTATCTTTAATCGGATAATTATAAAGTTTATGATCAGACATAATGAGAATTATGCAGAGGAAAGTGAATAATCAAGATGGAATTTGTCCCTCTCTAATGAGAGAGATATCTATTGGGCCCCTCGATAAGTAGGACTGTAAAATGCATGGTCGTGCTCGAATGAATTGATAGTGTCATCAATATCATTTGAATTTATCAGTCTGCTTAGTGATCGAGAAATTATATGTTTGAACAATTTAAGTTTGACGTAAACCATGACTTATGTTCAAACAAGATATCGAGTGACAAAAGGATAATAACTTGTTCTATTGTCAGGTTAAAATCGGACTAACGATATTTATATTATTTGGGTAATCATAATGTCTTGCTAGAGACCAATTATGACTTGTGGGCTTATCATGGGATTAGGCCCACTGCCAACATAATATAAACCTATTGGGTCACACACCAAGAGCAGAATGAACAGAATGGATTTTATTAGGTTATTTCGGAATAAAATATAAATATAGGTATTTATATTTAATTTCGAAATTACATATTTATACATATATATTTATATATATATATATATATATATCTCTTATTTTGAATATGAGATAATAATATGTATTAATATATTATTCCTTATTATTTTGAATAAGAAATAAATAAATATATATATATATATAAATATATGTATATATATATATATTATCTCTTAATTTTGAATTAAGAGAAAATATCCTCATTTATCTTTTCCTAAGAGGAAAAGGATTTGAAAATATACATACAGTTATATATGAGATATATATGTTAAGGAAAAGAGTTTAACCCTTATAAAAAAACCTTCAATCACGTTATTTTTCATATAACAAGAGATTGAAAAGTGGCTGTAAGTGGGATACAGAGAATAAGAAAGAAAATAAAACCCGAGCCTCCTTCTTCTTTATGAAAGAAAGAAAATTAAAATCCATTCGCATTCAAGGGAGCTAGCACCCCTGCGTCTTCTGATCATTTGTTCGTGCGTGTGGATACCGGTAGAGGGTGTTCGTGATCAAAGCAGCACCTAAAGTCCGTATTAAAGAGTTATTTCGTTCTAAAGGTCAGTTAATCTTTATCTCTTCCTTTTGAATCAATCGAAAATACTTGGATCCTATTTCGGGTTTCAATTTTATTCCGCTGCGTTAATGTTGTATTAATCCGATGAAACCCAATAGCTACACACCAGATCGGATGGGGGTTAGCAAGGGAGCATCTCATAGTTCACGTTGTAGTCAGAGAGCACTACACACCTTGCAGATCGAATGACGGTTAGCAAGGGAACTCCAACAAATCGAGATTGTAGTCAGAGAGTACTGGATCTCACAGCTCATGTTGTAGTCAGAGAGTACTACACACCTTGCAGATCGGATGGGGGTTAGCAGGGGAGCTTCTCACAAATCGAAGTTGCTGTTAGAGAACGTTGCTCTTCACCTCGAGACTGTGGTCAGAGAGTACCGCATCTCACCAATTGAAGTTGCAGTTAGAGAACACTGCTCTTCACCTCGAGACTGTGGTTAGAAAACACCGCATCTCATCAATCGAAGTTGCAGTTAGAGAACACTGCTCTTCACCTCGCGACTGTGGTCAGAGAGTACCGCATCTCACCAACCGAAGCTACAGTTAGAGAAGACTGCTCTTCACCTCGAGACTGTGGTTAGAAAATACCGCTTCTCACTAATCGAAGTTGCAGTTAGAGAACACTGCTCTTCACCTCGAGACTGTGGTTAGAAAACACCGCTTCTCACCAATCGAAGTTGCAGTTAGAGAACACTGTTTTTCACCTCGAGACTGTGGTCAGAGAGTACCGCATCTCACCAATCAAAGTTGCAGTTAGAGAACACTACTCTTCACCTTGAGACTGTGGTCAGAGAGTACTGCATCTCATAGTTCATGTTGTAGTCAGAGAGTACTACACACCTTGCAGATCGGATGGGGGTTAGCAGGGGAACTTCACAATCAGAGTTGCAGTTAGAGAACACTGCTCTTCACATCGAGGTGGTAGTCAGAGAGCACTACACCTCACACCGTGCAGGCCAAGACGAGGCTAGCGGTACATACCAGCCACCGTGCAGACCGAGACGAGGTTAGCGGGGCGCCAGCGATAGAACAGATCACAAACAGAGGTTGGAATTAGAGAAACTACACCTCACACCGTGCAAGCCGAGACGAGGCTAGCGGTACAGACCAGCCACCGTGTAGACCGAGACGAGGTTAGCGGGGTGCCAGCGATAGAACAGATCGCAAATAGAGGCTGTAGTCAGAGAGTACTACATCTCACAAACTCCGTGCAGGCCGAGACGAGGCTAGCGGAACACTCGTGGTAGAACAAACCACAAATCGAGGTTGTAGTCAGAGAGTACTACACCTCATAGCCACCATGCGGACCGAGACGAGGTTAGCAGAGGGATTAGCGATAGAACACATCGCGACGAGACTACAGTTAGAGAATATCGCATCTTGCAATGGAGATTTGTAGTTAGAGAGTACTACATCTCATCAAAGCTACGCCAGCCGAGACGGGGCCAGCAGAAACAAGTGAGGTTGCAGTGAGAGAACACTGCCCTTCGCAATGGGATCGTAGCTAGAGAACGTTACATCTCACAAACACCATACAGGTCGAGACGAGACCGGTAGGGGCACCTGTATCAAATTCATTCACCGCTGAGTAGACCGAGACGAGGCCTGCCAGGCGAAGACCGACAACCGTTTGCTCCTACGCAACGTCAACAAGGTAAGGTCCGGCATCTTCAGGTATGTATTTCTCTCTCTTCCTTCTTTGAATTTTGGCCTTTCTTCTTTCAATTTTGGCTCACCTAGGTGTCTATGCACTATCTTCTCCAAAATTGGGGGTAACTGTAGACACCGGGTCCTGAGTCAGGTTGTGATGGCAATTTTGGGTCCTTGATAAATTCCTTAAAATATATATATATATATATATATATATATATATATATATATACAAAAATAATAACAAAAAAATAAATAAATTAAAAAAAAATTAAAAGTTAAGGTTAGGTTAATTTAATTAGTTAATATTTTAGGATAATTAAAATTGAAAAAGGAAATAAATATAGGGTTTGATTAGATAAAATATATGTGAGATTAATTATATTAAATAGGTATAAAAATATAGAGTATTTAATTAATAGAGTGTTTAATTAGTTAGTGTGTTAGTTTAAGTAAATGAATTAAAATTATAAAATGGAAAAATGGAGGAGATTATTAGGACCAAAAACCAACCTTAATTTTAGGGTATAAAAAGAATAAGATGAAGAGCAAGAGGAGGGGGGTCGGCTAAGAAAAGAAAAGAAAAGAAAAGAGAGAGCAAAAACGAGAGAGTAAGAGGGAGAACCGAGAAAAACACAAAGAAAGAAAGAATCAAAGGGAAATCAAAGAGCAAGAAAACAAAAGAAAGGAATTGATATAGAAAACAAAAGAAAGGAATAAGGGAGGAGAAGAGAAGGACCAAGAGGGAGACCAGACGCAGGTCACGACGCCGGAAAAGGGAAAGAAAAAGGGAGGAAGAAGAAGAGGTGGCGCTGGCCAGCCACAGCGGCGCACAGCCACCCGCGCCCCACCAGCGAGCTCCCGGCAGCCGGACGAAGCATCCGGCACCGACCGACCATCCCCAACTGTCGGCGTGGAGCTGATCGGCGAGAGAGGGGCAGCAACGTCGCATGTGGTTTCCGGCCAGATCCGGCGACATCCCAGCGCGTGATCACCGGCGTTCGACTCCCGGCGACGCGATCTACCCGGCGGTGGTGGAGGTGCCCTCAACGGCTGCTCCGTTGAGGTGATTCCCATTTTCTATTTATTTATTTTAATATATTATTATTAATATTATTATTATTATTATTATTATTATTATTTAATTAATATTAATATTAATATTAATCTTATTATTATTATTTAATATTCTGTATTATTATTATTATTATTATTTTTTTTTTTTTTATTATTATATATTTATTTTATGTTTATTGACATTATATGGTGTTTATTATTATTATTATTATTATTATTATTATTATTATTATTATTATTATTTGATTTATGTATTGTTAATGTTATTGTATTATACTAATATTTTTGTTCTTGATGTTACTTAATTTATGTTTGTTTTATTATTATTGTGGTATTATTATTATTATTATTATGATTATTATTATTATATTTACTATTAATTATTATTCTGTTTTCATATTATTTATTATTAATATTAATATTATTATTATGAATTATGAATTATTATATTATTATATATTCATTTTGTATTTATTATTATTATTATTATTATTATTATTATTATTATTATTATTATTATTATTATTATCATGATTATTGTTATTGTGATTTGAATTTTTATTATTATTGTATATATTTAGTTAATATTATTTATTATTGTGTTTTGTGATTATTATTATTATTATTATTATTATTATTATTATTATTATTATCATCATCATCATCATCATCATCATCATCATCATCATCATCATCATTATTATTCATTATTATTTTATGATATTATTATTAGCATTATTAATTTTTATTGGCATCAATCATTACAATTGTCATTTGTCTTTTTATATTCATTTAATTATCAATTTACTTTATTCAATTATTTGTTTATTTGTTTGTTTATTTATTCAATTATTTATTTATTCATTATTAACCAATATCATTTTCTGTCTTGACCGTAATGCGGGAGGCATGTGGCTCGTCTTAGAAGCATGGTCGGAACAGGTAGATTACGATTTATTTATTATTTATTATTTGGAAATATGTAATTATTGTTTTATTCTCTTTATTCGCTTGTGGTCTGTAATAATAATAGATTTTCGACCGCACTTGAAAAAATCATCACAAAAATATTTTCTACTAACATGAAGATTTGTTAATAAAATTGGACCAAAGTCCTATTTTGTCCAATAAAACCGTCACATCAAAATTGCTTTCATAATAAATGCATGCGAGGACCAAAGTCCACAAAATAAATAAATTTTTCGATTTATGCATGTATCACACTTTTATAAAATGGGACTTGTATTCCGCTCCTGGTGTCATTGTATTTAATTTTTCTCATATTTTATTTTATTTTATCTATTTATTTACCGCTTTTAAATATGAATGATTATGCCTTAAATTAAATTGCATCGTGTGGAGAGAGCGTGATCTAATGAACTCAAAACTTAATTGTAAAATAACTCAAGGTAGAAATAGATGAGAAGTCCCGAACCCATCTCTGGTCTTTGGGCTCAACGAGACGAGAGACCCATTCCAATGGGATCTCAAAGACACCTCTTGTGTCCTGCCAAAGGACCTAATTAAAAATCCTAGGCTCCAAGGGAGAGAGGTTCATCCTCCAAGATCCCTTTTGGTTTGCCCAAAATGGATACATGCGCTGTTTTAGGCTCTCCGAGGCGAGAGAAAATTTCTCAATGTTTTATTGGGTGGCGACTCCATGAAACCTCTTTGTTGCCCAAAATAGACGCACTTGCAATTGGTCGCAAGTTGTCAACGAACCTCACTTGCCCGATGGCCCTCAAGCGGGCGGTCGAGGGGCGCCCACGGGGTTCGTCGTGCGTCACACAAGCCAAGTTGGAATATAGTTCCAATTTACTCTTTCAACATAAATTAGAATGCCTAAAACATACATTTATAATTCTAACTCACAATTTTTATTAATGAATTATAGTGTTATACATGCAAATTTCAGGAATAATCACCAACCTATAACAACCATCTAACATTACGATCTCTCAAATAATGCTTCAATGATGAACTTCTATTAGATGTAAGTAAGAATTTATCTTTCAATTAAACACTTACTTATAAAGATTATGCATAAAATACTAAGAGAAAATTCTACATTAAAAGAATACTAATAATAGATGGAAATAAGAAAATATCAGAAATATAATTCAAGTTTCATGAAATAAAATTCATTTAATAACAGAGAAGAAGTAATAGATGAGAGTAATGAGAAAGAAATCTTTCAACCCCTTTCTCAAACCCTTGTAAAAATTCTTCTTCTCCTTGGTCTTCTTCTTCAAAACATGAAAACAAACTAAGTAAATCTAACTACAGAAAAACTGTTCTTCAAAACTAGAGAAATTACTTAATAAAAATTCTTCCTAAATTACATCATCAAAAATTACATCATCCTAAAAATTACATTTGACGTTGATATTTATAAAATTCTAAAGATTGTGTCCTTTGGAAATGTCCCTTCAAATGGTTGCAATTGGTGGGAGAAAGAGGTGCCTTTACAGATGACTTTTCAGGGATAATTGTCCCAACGGATAGTTCTGTAGCGCTCGCGATCATTATCGCGCTCGCGACAGAACACGGATGCCCTTTCATTCCACTTCTTTTCTCCCTTGCTTTTCCTCTTCTCTCTGGCCACTCACGACTCATGATGGTCTTTCACGAGTCGTGAGCCTTGTGTGTGAGTCGTGAGCTGGGCTCACGTCTCGTGACTTTCGCTTCCCTTTCTTCTTCTCCTCTTGCTGATTTGTTCCTGGACATTCACAACTCGTGATCCCTTCTCATGAGTCGTGAATCATGCTCCTTCACTCTTCTCTTTTCTTGCCTTGCTGCGCTGGTCTCTCTGCATAGTCATGAGTCGTGATTGAGTTTCACGACTCGTGATCCTACTCCTCACAGCTCCTTCTCTTCTTTTGCTCTTCTTTGTTTTCTCCTCTGGCCCTTCACAAGTCGTAACCTCCATTCACGAGTCATAACCTCCATTCATTTTAACCCTTTTCTTCTTTAGCAGCTCTTCCTTCGTACACATCTTCACTTCACGACTCTTAACCCCACTTCACGAGTCGTGCATGTGCTTGGTCTTTCTGTGTCTGTTCTTTTCTTCTTTTTTTTCACCTAAATCACCTATACACATAAAAATACCTAAAAATAAGTAAACTGGACAAATAACATGAAAGATAAACAGATTTTCATACTTTAACTCCTTAAATATACATAAAATATATACTAAATAATACATTAATTAGACACCTATCAAGTCACAGGATCTAGTGCAAGCACCTGCGAAAAAGGAGCTGGAAGAGAATTCCATAGTAAAGCAACTGAAAAAGACCATGGCTCAGATATCTATATGGGACCTTTTAAGATAGTCCCCTTCCCATCGACAGAAGTTGGTAAAGGCTTTAAGTGAATCTACCGTGGCCACCACAATTTCTCCATCCGAGTTGCCAGACCTTATTAAAGGGGGATCAGGGGAGAGATTTGTGTATTCTGATGTTGACCTACCAGTTGAGGGCCGCAATCACATCCAGCCACTGTAAATCAAGGCTCAAATTAATGGCAAGTACACCGCTTATGTCATGATTGATGATGGCTCATCCATATATGTCTGCCCTTTAGTGGCACTTCAGGCTTTTGGGCTAGATAAAAGCATGCTTAACAAGTCTAATTTAACTATCACAGCCTATGATAATTCTTGAAGATAAGCATCGGGAACATTCAGAGCTCTGGTTAAGATTGGGCCTATTGAGACAGAGGCAGAATTTATTATTTTATCTATCTTGATAAATTTTTCAGCTCTACTTGGAAGGTCGTGGTTCCATAAATTGGGGGGAGAACTGTCTACCCTGCACCAGGTGATCAAGATACCACATGAAGGAGAGGTGGTGACTATCAAAGCAGCAAGAGAAAACCAAGTGTCTGCCTCAGGGATTTCTAACCAGGCATTTATTGGCTTTCACATATCAGTGATAGGGGAAGATCAGGGTTCAGTGGATAGCCCTCAAGCGGTAAATATGATGAAGAAGATCCACTTTCTCCCCGGAGCTGGTCTGGGTAAAAACTCGTAAAGGCTGTAGTCTGCTATCACTACACGAGGCCAAAAAGATCGAAAGGGTTTGGGATACAGAGGAGAGTATGGCAAGAAGAAGATGTCAAAAAAGATCCCCCATATTTTAGAGAGTTTTATTCCAGCGTCCTCGGTCTATGCTTACACCGAAGAAGAAGAGCCTCAGTGGGTGAATGGAAAGATCATCCCAGGTTTTGAAATCTTTAATAATGTCTTCGACTGGGATGTTAGATTCATCAAATCCGCAGAGGACTTATGGGATGAAGAGGTTATGACGCAATGCAGTGCCTGGGATAGTGATGGGCCTGAGGAGATCATTACTGATAAGTTGTTAGCCACCCGGCTGAAGGGGAAAGAGAAGATGGCAGAGCCAGATTTGAAAATTAAAGAGCTGAAGATTTCACCAGAGCTAGTTGAAAAGCCTCCACCGATCCAAGAAACCAAGGCACAGTCGGCTACAACATCGGCGTCGACGGAAGATGAAGAAAATAGTCACTTAGATAGCCTTTTTATGCCAGAACTTTTTCTTGATGATAAGGTTAACATTGCTAATTATATTAATGAAATGAAATAATTTGCTTACTTGTGTGATCTTTCTGATGATTTCATTTCTCATGATCATAAACATGATGTATTCATTTTTGACATTGATTAAACTAGCACGACTGCATTTAATCTCGGAACTTTGGAGAACCCAAAGGAAATTTTGATAGCATCAGACATAACTCCTGAGGAGAGAATAAAATTTGAGAGAATTCTAAAAAAATATGAAAAAGTCTTTGCCTAGATGTAAGCACCGTGTCCCGAGGCGGTCTGGATTAGAGATTACCCGATGAGGAATCAACGTCCGAGTCCGTACAAACGGTTGAGATTCGGAGGTTTTGGTCCCCTGCTTCACGAGAAATGTGTTCTTTCAGTCTTCGTAGGAAAGAGGGACCAAACGGGGATTTTTTGGGGTCAAAAGGTGTATTTTTCTCCACCGGCAGTCTGCCCTTCTGTCAAAGGCAAGACCGTCGCTCGCTTCGGGTCACCGACGGCCTATGTGATTTTTCAACGCCCATCGGAGGGACATGATTTTTTGGAGCACGCAACCTGATTTCCCGGAACACGCAACCTCTTCGACGCCCGTCGGTCAGAGTTGCAGGCCCGTCGGTTGAATCCTTGGTGTCAGTAGGATTGAACCGACGCCCGTCGGTCACCCCTGGCCTATAAAAGCTTTCATTTCCCACCTAGGAAGGGGTTGGAAAAATTTCTAAAGGGGGAACTCTGTCAAAATTAACACTTGTTTCTCTCTCTTCCAGCAAACACAAATCTTAAGAAATCTCTTTTAGTTTAAGAATCAAACCATTAAAAGGAGCTAAATCTAATTAGTTTTCCTAAGGCTTTGATTCCAAAATTCAGTCTTTTGAAGGATCAAGAAGGAAATAATCTATTTTCCTCAGTCTTGACCTTTCATTTTATCTTCTCGTGGAGCATGCGGGACTTTAATCGACACCAAAAATTCAACCAAAGTATTATCTGAGGGTAAATATTTCGGACTTCTTCTCCGTATTACTTCATCTTTATTTTTATTCTTGTTTTTTTTTTCGACTTTTTGCTTTTATCTTTCTTTATTTTGATCCTTTTCATCTCATTTTTGTGGTAAAAATCTGTTTTTGCTTCGAAAAAATAGTTTCGCCGTCGTTTTTTTAGAGACAGCGGTGACCGACGGGTCATCTGTTTCACCGATGCCCGTCGGTCACCCCACCCACAGACGCCCTCTCTCGAGTGAGCGACAGGACACGTTGGTCGCCTTGACTGACGCCCGTCGGTCACTCGGCAGTGGCTGTCCCTGGGTTCTGTCTCCATATTGTCAAACCCCCTTTTTTTCTTTTCCTTTTTCTATCTCTCTCAAGTCTTAGAGCTTTATTTATATTGAGCTTTTGTACATTAACACCCATTAACCTTTTGTGAGCATATATGATTTTCTTGGACTGTTCTGAGTTCGAGGGGTGATCTACCATGCTTGGAGGATTTCGTCCGGTTTAGTTTTCTAACCTTCTTAGTTATTTCACTCATTTGTTTACTTATTAATTATTTTATGTACATGAATATACCTTTTTGTATCTCGCTAAATATAAAAATTGATGAATGTTTTATATTTAATAAAGAGAGATTTTCATAAAATTAAGGACCCAATGTCCTATTTTTCATCCAATGAAAAATTTTTGCAATAAAAAAAAACATCATTTTTTATAATAAATGCATGCGAGGACCAAAGTCCTCAAAATAAATAATCTCCCGTCTCATGTATGTATTGCACATTTATAAATGGGAGTTGTATTCCTCTCCTAGTGTTGTTGTATTTTTTTTATTTGATATTCCTTTATTTATCTATCGCTTTAATACGTGAATAAAATGCGCTCTTAATTAAATTGCATCGGTGGAGAGAGAGCGAATTAATGAGTTCAAAATTTAATCATAAAATGATCGAGGTAGAAATAGATGAGAAGTCCCGAACCCAGCTCTGGTCTTTGGGCTCAAAGAGGCGAGAGGTCTATCCGATCACTCGTTGGAACTAAGACCTCCAAGATACCTCTTGTGTCACGAGACTTAGACGTTAATCCTAGGCTCCTTTGGGAGAGAGGTTTACCCTCCAAGACCCCTTTGGTTGGCCCAAAATGGATAATAAGCGCAGTCTTAGGCTCTCTGAGGTGAGAGAAACTTTGCCAGTGTTCTTTTGGTTGGCGACTCCATGAAACCTCCTTGTTTCCCAAAATAGACGCACTCGCAATTCATTGCAAGTTGCCAACGGACCCTCAATTGCCCGATCGCCCTCAAGCGGGCGGTCAGAGAGGCGCCCGCGAGGTCCGGCGCTCGTCACACTGGACCTACGAGGACATGCCAGGAATTGATCGAGACATTGCCGAACATGCCATCCCAACTTATCCAGAATCTAAACCAGTCAATCAAAAACTCAGAAGACTTAGGCCATAATGGGCGCAAAAGGTGAAAGAAGAGATCCATAAGCAGATTGAGGCTAAGTTTCTAATAGAAGTTCAATACTCGACTTGGTTAGCAAATGTAGTTCCTGTGGCTAAAAAGGATGGGAAGGTTCGAGTATGTGTGGACTATCGGGACCTGAATAAAGCTTGTCCAAAAGACGATTTCCCTCTGCCTCACATTGATGTGCTAGTGGATAGTGCAGTTGCTTGTATGATGTATAGTTTTATAGATGGGTATGCTGGGTACAAATAAATCCTCAACAAGATTGTGGATCGAATCAAGATAGCCTTCATCACCGAATGGGGTACATTTGCCTACCGGGTCATGCCTTTTGGATTAAAGAATGCGGGAGCAACCTATCAGAGAATGGCCACCAGAATTCTCAATGACTTGATTGACAAGGAGGTAGAGGTATACGTCGACGACATGATGATCAAGTCAGCTACTAGAGAAGGTCACTTTCAGGCTCTGAAAAAGTTATTTCAAAGGATAAATAAGTACAATCTGCGCCTCAACCCCAAGAAATGCATCTTCGGAGTCACCTCAGGTAAGCTGTTAAGCTACATGGTGAATCAGAGTGGAATTGAAGTGGACCCCAACAAGGTCAGGGCAATCAAAGAGATGCCAACACCTCGAAGGGAAAAGGAAGTCAGGAGTTTTTTGGGCAAACTGCAGTACATCAGCAGGTCCATTTCCAAGCTTGCTTCGGTATGCGAACTGATTTTTAAGCTCCTCGAGAAGAATTAGCCACTCCGGTGGAACGATAACTGCCAGAAAGCTTTTGATATTGTCAAGGAATACCTTCTGCACCCCTCAGTTTTGCGGCTGCTACAGCTGGTTAAGCCACTGATCCTTTACCTAGCGATAAAGAAAAATTCCATGGGCGCTATGATGGCTCAAGAGGATAAATTCGGGGTTGAATTTGCGGTTTACTACCTCAGTAAGAAATTCCTTCCTTATGAAGCCAAATATGATGAAGTGGAAATGATTTGTGTAGTAGTAATCTAGGTTTCAAAGAAATTGAGACACTACTTCCATTCTTACAAAGTGCAGGGGTGACGAGCGCCGAACCAGCAAGGCCCTCATTGAGCCCGCCTTTTGGGGCTCAAGGGATTTGTTTGCGTCCTTTTGATCTTGAGCATCATGAGTCATCTTGGATGCCTCCTTCCCAATAGAACATTAGAAAGGATCATTTAGACACACGACACCCTTAGGCACCTTTTGAGGTATTTTGGAGTTGCCACCCAGTTTACAAGAAACTGGGAAAGGTCTCTAACCTCTATTGGTCTAAACCAGAGGTGGTGTCTGGAACTTCACTCTTATTTATGACTTAAGTTAATAAATGAGTTTTTACGAAATCAAAATTCAATCTCTCATCTCACGCGATAATGCAATAAATTTAAAGTGCATTCATTCACATAGGAAAGCGATAAATAAAGCAGTAAATAAATAAGTTACAAAATAGAAATTAGGATAGAACAATCCCCCAAACTAAATAATAAGTAAAAGAAAATGGGACAGAATAATCCCCTAAAATAAAAATATATAAACAAATAAATAAATAAATGGATAAAAGAAATTAAGCAACATACATAAATCTAGTCATGAATTTTAGGAACATTGGTTCCTTTTTATTTATTATAAAAATTAGAGAACTGTTTTTAGGATATTGATTGGAAAAAATCGGGATGAGTGATCCCATTTTATGAAAACTAATTCTCCATTTTGAAGGTGAGGTTTTGTTGGTTAAAATAGGACATTGGTCCAATTTATTAGGAAAAAATCCCAAATTATTATTTATCCAAAAATACGTGATTTTCTATAATACAGATAATAAAAAATACATTTTACATACAATACATAAAAAATAATATAAATAAAATAAACACATCAATTAAAATGAAAACCCTTAAATTGGATGGTCTCTAATTTCCTTGCTCTCCAACCCGTGTGTGAATATGACTCGCGAAGATAAATAATTATTTAGACAATAAAACAAAATGAAATGAATATTAGTAAAATAATTAAATGATTAATGTAATATGAACAAATAAATTGATTGAATAAAATAATTAAAATAATTAATAGATCAATCAAATAATAATCAGTTAAATTAATCAGGTATAAATAATAAATTAAATATAAAACGTTTGCATTAATAAAATATAAATTGAATAAACAGAACAAAGAATAAGTGCAAAAGAACAACGATACGAAAGGGGAAGAACGGAATAAGAACAGCCGAAGAGAGGGTCACGACTAGTGAATACATTTCACTAGTCGTGAGAAGCATTCACGACTAGTGAAATGCATTCACTAGTCGTGAATTGTATTCACGACTAGTGAATACATTTCACTAGTCGTGAGAAGCATTCACGACTAGTGAAATGCATTCACTAGTCGTGAATTGTATTCACGACTAGTGAATTGCATTCACTAGTCGTTCACGACTAGTGACTGCATTTCACTAGTCGTGAAATGCATTCACGACTCGTGAATGCATTTCATGAGTCGTGAAAAGCATGCACAATTCATGCAATCCGATCGGGAAACTGGAGGTTTTCTGACGGGTCCGATCGGGAGAAAGGTTTCAATGGCTCAATCCGATCGAAAAACACAAAATTCGGCCAAAGAAACATGATTCAAGCAAAAATAAAGGCAAAATCCAATCGGTAACAAAAAATAAATCAAAACGAAACTCACGACTCAAACACACAGAAAATAGGGGTAAACAGAGGAGATGATAATAGACCAATAAATGCAATATCATGTGATCAAAACATTCAAAATATCATGCAAACATGTTTAATGAATCATAATGACAATAAACATATGATGAACAGGTTGATAAGATCAAAGGAATAATATATACAATATATACAATATACACAATGAACATAATATACACAAATGAAGAACACTGCAAAAGCAAATAAGAAGAAGAAAGAAAAGAAGAAAGAAAGAAAGAGATCAAAGAAGGAGGTGGTTACCGAGTTATTTACCCTCAGATATGATATGTGACCTGCAGATGACAAAGTTATGGTTTTTCCTCTTTGCCTCTCTTGAAAGAAGATTAAAACCGTGAGTGAAAAAGCTTTTTTAGTCAAATGTTTTTTTTTTTAGAAGAAAAGCAAAATCTGATTGAATCCTCTCCCTCCTCAGTTCTTAACTTTTCCTTTTTATATCTCACAGAAAAGGTTAGGTGGTTTCTCACCCAATCCACCATAATCCATGGTTTTTTCAACCCAATCCTCGAAATAACGGAACAGGGAGGATGCTGGAGGGAAAAGAGGTGCGTGAGGTAGCCTGTCACCAACGTGACAGCTGCCCAGAGGGGCCTCACTAACATGAGGCCTCATCTCACGTTAGTGAGATGGGCCTTACATTAGTGAGGCTGCCATCTCACTAAGTGAGATGGGCCTCACAACCCAGGTCCTCCAGGAAACGGGCCCCTAAAATATTTATTTATTTTTAAATAAAAAACAGAAAACATATTTTTCGAGGAAACCATCACTTCTATTTGTCTCTTGCCCATGAACAGGCATCATTTTCATCACTGGGTAACTTTGGTCTTGGTTGCCTCATGACCCGGTGTCTACAGTTGCCCCGAGTTTTGGGGAACGCAGTGCCTGGGTGCCTAGGTGAGCCAAAACTCAAAGAAAGTGAGAAGAGATGCGTACCTGAGGTAGTTGTCTTCTTGAATGGGGTGATGCGCCAAGTCTGTTTCAGACTTACAAAAGGCGAGGGTTGCTCTTCTGAGCTGCTCTTCTGAGCGGATTTGTTCTTCTGAACTGAAAGGATTTGGAAAAACATAATGCCCTGAAGAGATCGGGGATGTTTTAGAAGAAGGATTTAAGGAATAATGCTCCAAAGAGACTGAAAATGCCTTGGAAAAGGACTTAAAGATAATGCTTCGAAGAGACTGAGAATGCCTTTAAAGAAGGACTTAAGGCTAATGCTTCGAAGAGACTGAGAATGCCTTTAAAGAAGGACTTAAAGATAATGCCCCGAAGAGACCGAAAATGCCTTTAAAGAAGGACTTAAGGATAATGCTCTGAAGACACTGAGAATGCCTTTAAAGAATGACTTAAGAATAATGCTCCGAAGAGACTGAGAATGCCTTTAAAGGAGGACTTAAGGATAATGCTCCGAAGAGATTGAGAATGCCTTTAAAGAAGGACTTAAGGATAATGCTCCGAAGAGATTGAGAATGCCTTTAAAGAAGGACTTAAAGATAATGCTCCGAAGAGATTGAGAATGCCTTTAAAGAAGGACTTAAGGATAATGTTCCGAAGAGACTGAGAATGCCTTTAAAGAAGGACTTAAGGATAATGTTCCGAAGAGACTGAGAATGCCTTTAAAGAAGGACTTAAAGATAATGCTCCGAAGAGACTGAGAATGTCTTTAAAGAAGGACTTAAGGATAATGCTCCGAAGAGACTGAGAATGCCTTTAAAGAAGGACTTAAAGATAATGCTCCGAAGAAACTAAGAATGCCTTGATAAAGGACTTAAAGATTTGAAAAACATAGAACGCTCGAAAGAGACTTGGAATGCCTTGAGAAAAGGACTTAAGAATGCCTTGATAAAGGACTTTACAAGCTACCGCATGATTTCAACTTGCACATGTTTCTTCTTGACTTCATTATGCCAAAGCTATCGCTTGGTTTGGCTTTTTCCTGCAAAATCATTAGCATGAAGGCATATACAAAAGATTGTGTGTGCATAATGTGCGTGAAATGTATGCATAAAGCTATATACATGAATCACAAACAAATTATTAATGTACAAAATTAGGTGTACAAAATTATATGCATGAAGGATTGAATCCACATAATATACAGGAGGAAATGCAAAATGTAACAACCCGATTTGGACCCTAGAAGTTGTGGTAAAGTTTTGTTGAATTTTGAGATGTGGCATCATAGGAGAGTGACATGTGGCGGCTTGGGAGTGTGACTCATGGTAAGAGATTTAGTTGTGTTGCCTAAATTAATAAGGGACAAGTGGCATTGTAGGGAAGAGATACTTGAATTGAGAATGCTTTACCTAAATGCATGCATTTGTTAAAGGAATATGCATGTATTTAATTAAGTAAGTGGCATTAATAAGCAAAATTAATCTTGGATAAGCATTAACCAGCTGCCCCATTTTTTTTCCTCTTTATCCCATGTTGCCTTTGGCTTTGAGTTTTGTTTTTCTTTTCTTTGTTTCCTTGCTTTTCTGCCGTGCTCCTTCTCTTGCTCTTGCTTTTGTTCCTTTCTTCTCCCTTTTGTCTGTTTTGAGTGAACTCCCTGGATTGGTTTGAAGAGTAAAAGAAGAGGTAAGTGGTTTAATTCCTAATTAGTATTGGTCTTCATCTTCTGGGTTCTATTTTTTATTTAAAGTGAGAAAAAGGGTTGATTATTGGTCTGTTTTGAATTATTTTGTTGAAGCTGTGGACAAGAGATTGGATAAAGGCAAAGAGAAGATCGAAAACGAGTAGAGAGCTGAGATCAAGCTTCCTAGAGGTCGGGATCGTGTGTGATTTTAATTTTTGTTGATTTTGATTGCTTGTGGTGTTTTTGTGGTATATGTGTATATATGTTTATGATATATATGTGTATATATGTTTATAAGTATGTGACTTGATCATTTGAGTGCGTGATGATGATAAAGTTTGGTTTTGGCAAATTCTGTTCATTTTGCATCTAACCTCTGTGAAGTGTTTTTGTCATAAGTTGAGTTCCAGACCTCTAAATTGAATGATTGTTGAGCCACTTAAGAAATGAGCTTGAGCAAAGTCTTGCTCTAAGACCCTGAAAATTGGCCAAAACGGAGGTGTCTCTACTTAGGCCGGTTCATTTGACCAGTTCAAATTATTTAAATAATATCTGATGTTATAGATGTCTAATTGACCTGAAATTTGTTCCATTTGATTATTAACATCCTAGGGAACAACTCTTAAGCATAGAGTTTTGCCAAAAAATGAGGTCTAGATGTTGGTTTAGGAGGTACAAAATAGAGTAGTGAAGCAATCTTGAGTTTTCACTTCTGTTTTACTATTTTTTGTATGTCACGGTCACAACCAATTGGTTGACGCCATGACCAAGGCTGAGACAAGGCATAATTGAATATTTTTGGACCTTACAATCAAAACCAAGTGGTTGCCACCCTGACCATCCCCTGCTTTGCATATTTTGAGTGATTTTCTTCCCGAATTGCACCCAAACTTCATTGCAAGTTACTATAGCTTGTCCAACTCATTTCTAACCATATGAAATGAGTATGTGAGTGGTTATCAATGGAAATTAGATGTAAATGACGCTATGGCATAAAATTTTAATAATGGAATTTGACGTGTTCATGCTTTCTAATTGTTGAACATGACTTGCCATGTGATATTAATTATATATGCTTGAATCATGATATAATGCTTGATTTATTATAATGCATTTGGTATAGTATATAGAGTCTTTATGTTGAGCCTGAACGGTAATAGTAGTGGATAGATAAGCATGCTTATAAAGGGATACTGAGTGCAGCTGCCCAATTCGGCCCCGTTTGGGCCAAGCGACCGACCTCCGAGATGGTCATTTGAATAGAGATAGAGAAAATGTTTTAGACTTCGGTCTTCTATTGAGAAAATGTTTTGAGACTTTGGTCTTCTGCTCCCGTATCCACCGTTATTGAGAATTTAGGCTACTTTATGTTTTGTAGTGTTTTTTAAGCTACTTTATGTTTTGTCGTGTTTCTCAGGCTACTGTATGTTTTGTAATGTACAAGAGGTATAGTAGAGACTTGTATATTAATATGAACATAATATAACACGACATCGCCATTGTTTGCTACACTTGGATTTTTGCACATGGAACTGATTAGAGTGAATGTTATCTGTTACAAGATTGTGTACATGATTATTGGTATATGACATGACTATTGATATGCAAGTGATATATTTGTGACTTCATTCGAAGTCTTTTGCTTCTGTTTATCCCCACTAAGCGTTATCGCTTAGCACGGGTGTTTATCTGTGTAGGTTTTCAGGATTGGATCAGAGGGTGCACATCTACGGGTCAAGGCCACTAGGAGCTTTTATAGAAATCTTTTTGTACTAGATAGAGTTTCTTAAATTTTAGGTAACATCATTATGTATGTAGGAAGTATAGTATCGACATGTAAATGGTAACTGTTTTGTACATGTACAGAAAATGATAATGTATTAAGTATAAAGCTTTTGTAATATGTACAGTTTATATGTATTGTAACACCCCCACACCCCCTGGGAGGATATCGAGGCGCCACACGGACACATACATTTACATATACATATACATACAGTAGCAGAAGCGATAGCATTATACACATTCATATAAGGATAGTAAAATAAAATAATGTTACACTAGGGCCCATCATGTATTTCATATTAACTACACATATATATATACATATTTATCTTTATACATGTTCATATTACAACTTGTTTTCTTTTAACTTTACATATACATCTACATGTGACTACTATACTCACTTCTGTACATATACATTTCATAATGATGTTACTCAAAACATCATAAACTCTATTTCTATCTTATGCAAAAAGGTGTAACAAAAGCTCCTAGTGGCCTTGACCTGCAGATGCATGCTCTCGAGGATCCGAACCTGTAACCTACACGGAAATAAACATCCGTGCTAAGCGATAACGCTTAGTGGGGATGAAAATAATGCAAAGGACTTCTTTTCGAAGTCACACATAAACCACACATTTCATATAACAATAATCAAATAGCTCATGCATATAACCTTCTCACTTGTACAGATCATTTATTCATATATATTCACTAATCGTGTGTCCACATTCATGTAAACATGTACTTGTATTTAAAACTGTCATGCACTTTACACATTATTCTCCTGTACTATAACATTTATTCAGAGCAATACTTTTAATCGTCTCACATTTACTACACAACATTAATAAGCCTGAATTCCTTTCATGGTGGATACGGGTAACTCTGGATACTACTTACAGTACCTTACATGTGGAGAATTAACTCAAAACTCTACTGAATACCCGAGGTATTCAAAACTCTGGGCACAATTAAGGCCAACTCTAGCAGCTGCACTCTAACCCTTTATAAGCATGCTTATCTATCCACTATAACGGTAATCAGGCTCAATAAACAACTCAATTATGCTCTGCATTATTGACAAACTATACTCTATAATTCAAGTACATTCATCAAATTCAGAATTATTTAATTCATGTACAACTTTGTTAATCATGTTCATTTAAGTTTTATTAACCCTGTAAGAGGTTTAAAAGATAATTTTAAACCAAACACAGACCAAATGGTGAAGCAACAGATCGAAACAAAACTAATAGAGAAGGAGAGAGCATGAGCACTACTCGTGCTCCTTGAGCACAACTCATGCTCACTCTCTCCTCTTCTTCCTCTCCTGGAGCACATCTCATGCTCCCTCTTCTTTTCTCTCTGGTTGAGCATGACTTATGCTCCTGCTCCCTCTTCTTTCTCTCCTGGAGCATGTCTCGTGCTCCCTCTCCCTTTTCTCTCTGGTTGAGCACGACTCGTGCTCCTGAGCACGACTCGTGCTCCTATTTCCTTTTCTCTCAAAGACGTGCTACTCAACATGACTAGGAAATCATCAAACTTTTGACGAACGTGTTTCTGTCGCGATCGCGACCACTGTCGCGCTCGCGACAGAAGGCTCCGTCAGGAACCTTTATGAGACTGCTTCTCACCTCAAATTTGTATCGTCTAAACTGACCTCTAAACGTCATTTTAGGGCAACACTTTCTTCTTAATAATTGTTCCATAGGATGTTAAATTTCAAATGGGACAAATTTCATGTAATTTGGACATCTATAACAAAAGATATGAACTAAATAACCTATACTGCTCTAGTAACCCGACTCAAACAGGGACGCTACGGTTTTGGCCAATTTTCGGGGTCTTAGAGCAAGAATTTGATCAAGATCATTTATGGGACTTTTGTAGGAGTAGAAGTAATGGTTCTAATAGCTCAAAAATCACTCAATTTAGAGGTTACGAACTCAACTTATGACAAAAACACTTCACAGAGGTCAGATGCAAAATAAACAGAATTTGCCAAAACCAAACTTTATCATCACAACTACATGGTAACCCGTCTAACAATATCAACACACACTCAAATGATCAAGTTACATACTTATAAACATATATACACATATCATAAGCACTGCAAGCAATCAAATTGAACATCTAATAAATATACTCTAAAAGAGCAGTTGAGCTAATTAAAGCTCATCAAGCATCTCTCTATTCAAACATGTCTCTATTCAAACATATTTCATGTAAAAACATGCACGAATAATAAAATCACACTCAATCCCTACCTCTAGGAGCTTGATCACAGCTCTCTACTTGTTTCGATATTCTCTTTGCCTTTGTCCAACTTCTTGTCCACAGCTTCCATGCATAAATCAACCCAACGAACACTTAAACCAAACTCTTAATTTAAATCAAAACATGAAAATGGAGAGAAAAAGGAGGTCAGATCGGAAGACTAATTAAACTAACCTTGTCAAGGACCAGCTCTACCCTTCACAGCTCTCTCTTCAACTAACCCAAAAAGGGTCACTCAAAGAGCAAAAGAAATGAAATGGGAAAGAGCACGGTAGAAAACCAAGAGCAAAGAAAGAAAAGAAGAACAACTAGCCAAAGGTAAGATCAACGTGGGAAAAGAAAAGGAAGAAAGTGAGCAAATGGTCGATCCTCATCCAAACCATTAACTATACTCATAAATGCCACTTACCAAATTAATTACATGCATATCTCTTTGCATAACATAAGCTTAACTCATGCCATGTGTCCAAACCCTACAATGCCACTTGTCACCCTCCTACGCCGCCACATGTCCGATACACATCAAATAATCCAACTTAAGTACGCTTCACGTGAAGCATTCTGTCGTGCTCGCGACAAAACCCACACATAGCCACTTACTCAAATACACTCTCTTATACACACAAACTCTTGAATTCTCGAACAAAAAAAAATCGAAATTCTACTAGGGCCAAATTGGGTTGTTACATGTATGATATAAGAGCAGTTTGTTTGGCCCAAGTTATTCCAATTATTTTACTGTTATCGCTTCCGCCTTTGTGCATGCGTGTGTACGAGTATGTGTGTGTTAGAGTCTGCGTGGCACCCCGATATTCCTTCCCGGGGGTATGGGGGTGTGACACAAAAGATCTATGCATGTCAGATGCATGTGAGATGCAAAAATGGATAGACCACATCCTAGGTGGTCAAGAGATTTGTTGAGGGTATTGCTTGGCTGCTCACATTGTCCGATGCCCCCAAGGATCTAGAAAAGCATCGTCTTGGCTTTAGGGGTTCTAACCCATAATCTTTTCAAAGAGAACTGACCCGTGCACACCTTTGCCCCCCGGTCGATGAGCATTTTGCACCATATGCGTAAAGGGAAGTTATTCGAAGTAATGTTGCCTTATCGCTCCAGGCTTCAAAAGTCATTATTTTAAAGGTGGTGCGTCCCTTGTAGATTTTCACACTAGCTTTTCTTAGCGGGAAATGCATCCCCTTAGGGATTTTCACATGACCCTATGCCTTATATTTTGCCTGGAATGGACCTAACCCAATCCAGTGGCTTTTATTCATTTCATTTTTTGTATGAAAGACTGCCTGTTCCCAGGTTTTTACCCTGCCCTTTGGCCTAACTTTTGCTTAGAGCGCCAATTACAGTTTTCATCTCTAATGGCCTCTTTTCTTTTTTGGATTGTAAAGAAAGTTGAAGCTATTGCCAAAAATCTTTTAGGTGCGATCGGCATGCACTTATGTCTTGGATCTTGGTTGCTTAAGCTTGGTTTTTATCATTAAGGCACTATAGGATTGGTTTCACTGCTGATAATAGGATGAGTCAGCTGAAAGACTAGGATGATGAGAGTGGCTGAGAGTAGATAGTAACAATGTGCTAGAAAACTTTGAGTATACAAGATGAACTGCCCTTATTACATCAATAACATTGCATAAATGCATATATTTCAACTTGATTTCATAACGCATGATCGTTCTTTGGCATTAATCTCAAAAACACAATATCTCATCTAATCTCGGGATGGATCTTGAAATCATCAAACTCCTGTTATCAATCAGCCCTCTCAGGTTTTCATGATTGAATATTTTCTCTCAGCTCTTATTATTATTATTTTTTTTCTGTCTTTGAATGTGGATTCTAGATGTAATGTTGGGGATGAGACTTAACTCAAATGCATGAATGCAGTCGTGGCTCCTTGCTTGAAGCTCAAGAAATAACATATGCCTCTTCCTACGTACTGAACCTTATTAGAAGGTCATCTCTGCTAATTGGATAAGACTGAATCAAGAATCAAGAGGTCTTACTTTGGTTGCAATGTTAGGCTTAGGTAGATGGCTGTCAAAGAAGGATCAGGTCGCTAGAGAAAAATGGCCGCAATATTTACTCGACTGATGAGTGAGCCATTCTCAGTTCAGTTGCATATACAAAGGTATTCTTGAATTTGGGCTTGATAACATTTTAGCTCATCCAGATCAGAATAACAATTAAACAGGTAATCATTGAAACTCGTTAAGTGATTACTATCTTTAGCTCTATTTCTTTTCTTTTCTTTTTTCTTTTATATATATATATATATATATATATATATATATATTTATGTCTCTGACCCTGCTGAGTTTGTGAATAACTGAAACGTCTTTCTTATGTGTAGACTCATCCTTATCTGGGCGAGCTTTGATGGCCCAAAAGATTATCAAATGAAGTACATCCGTCCTTATTAAAACAGCCATTCTTCTAAGGGGAGATAAAAATCATTTCAGGTGAAGGGTAATTTCAACATGTGTAACAATAAAATTGGTACGCATTTAGCATACCAGCATAATGGCTCAACGGGCTAGCAAGCCATAAATAAATGAGGGTAGGAAATGGTCATTTAGAGAGCTATGCAAAGAATAGTTGCCTAAATCATTTTCTAGGTCCCGTCTTATTCAAGGATTGCTTTGATGGGTAATCAGAAAGGTTTTAGTGCTCTTAGTGAGTTTTCATCCAATCCCCTAATTGCAACTAGTTTTTCTTATTTTTATTTTCAACTCTCAGAATGTTTCTCTTCAGAAGTTATATTAGATGCTATCGAGATTTTCTTTTGGGTTTTCCAAAGTTGCGAGATTAAATGTAATCGTATTAATTGAATTAATATCAAAAAATGAATGCATCATGATCATGAGAAATGAAATCATCCGAAACACTATACAAATAAGCAAATTTGTTCATCATATTAAAATTGCAAAGACTATCATAAGAAGTTCTTAGAATAAAAGAATAATGCATCTAAAACATAGTATTCTTCTCATTCCCCCTAGCACAGGTGTTTCGGCCAATGATTCATCATCATCCACAGAAACCGTAGTCCTTCCCCATTTAGATACTTAATTTGTCTTCCTCTCCTTCTTTCGCTCTTCTGGGTCAGAGATCTGCTTGCTATCAATGAGGTCTTGTACCCGGTCCCTTAAGGTCCGATAATAGTCCGTCAGATGCCCTGTGTGTTGATGGAAGGCGCAATACTAATTTGCCCTGTGACTGGGATGTCCCTGGATTCTGGCGAGCTTAGGAGGCAATGGCTGTAATATCCCCTCCTTCATCAGCTTCTTAAAAACCCATGACAAGGATCTGCCTAAATCAGAATAGTACCTTTGATTCATTTTCGTGGTTGGCACTCACATCCTCTTAACATTGCCCTTACTGTTATTGCAGATACCCGGGCTTTCAATTTTTAAAGCATGCATCCTCACTGTATCTCCATCCTCTTCAGGCACAATGTCCCATTCTAGAGTAGATCCGATATCTCCTCTTGGTGAAATGAGTGTAACCTTGTCTCTGGTCTTGGATGTAAAAGGAGACGCCGCGGTCATCGCTGTATAGGCCTTCTCGACAGTGGCCGGCCCAACTTGGTTAAGGGTAATTGCCATAAGTTGAGCCTGAAGAACTAGCGCCATGGCATCCATCCTTTCTTTAATCGTGGCCAACAACCTCTTTTCGAGCTCTACAAGCCTTCCATCTATCTCTTGGGTAATTAAGGCACGAGTTTCTTCAATCTGTCGCGAAGAATTGACCATTCTTAAAAAATTTGTATTCCTATTAATCGCCCTTGATCTTGATCTTGATCCTTGTTAGTGGTTATGCCCTAGGCCAAACATTTGGACCTTGTTGTAATCATTACATTTACATTTATATAATGGTTTTCTTCACATTAATATTGTTGGCATGTTACATTATTGTAATGTTTATGAATAACAATGTTATTCATGTCTCTAGTCATTTATCAATAAAGGGCATAAAGATAAATTAAGACTAGTATAGATTTGCATTGATAATCATTGGATGATTATATATGATGATATAAATCAAATCTATAGGTACTTGCTAGAGAACAAAGTACTGGATAGACCCACTGTAAGATCACTTCATGGGATAGTGTCATAAGTGTTCTTGTAATAGATATGTTATTGAATCCTTTGACCTGAGGTTATCACAGTTTCCCACATAAGGAACATTATGTTTTGACATAATCAAACGTTATCTTTAATCGGATAATTATAAAGTTTATGATCGGACATAATCTGAATTATGCAGAGGAAAGTGAATAATCAAGATGGAATTTGTCTCTCTCTTATGAGAGAGATATCTATTGGGCCCCTCGATAAGTAGGACTGTAAAATGCATGGCCTTTCTCAAATGAATGATAGTGTGATCAATGTCATTTGAATTTATCAGTCTACTTAGTGATCGAAAAATTATATGTTTGAATAATTTAAGTTTGACATGAACCATGACTTATGTTCAAACAAGATATCGTGTGACAAAAGGATAATAACATGTTCTATTGCCAGGTTAAAATCGGACTAACGATATTTATATTATTTGGGTAGTCATAATGTCTTGCTAGAGACCAATTATGACTTGTGGGCTTATCATGGGATTAGGCCCACTGCCAACATAATATAAACCTATTGGGTCACACACCAAGACCAAAATGAACAAAATGGATTTTATTAGGTTATTTCGGAATAAAATATAAATATAGGTATTTATATTTAATTTCGAAATTACATATTTATATATATTTATATATATACATATGCATATATCTCTTATTTTGAATATGAGATAATAGTATGTATTAATATAATATTTCTTATTATTTTGAATAAGAAATAAATAAATAAATATATATATATATATATATATATATATATATATATATATATATATATAATGAAAATATCTCTTAATTTTGAATTAGAGATAATATCATTATTAAGGGTTTAAAACTTATTTACGTGTATATAGATATGTGTTAAGAAAAGAAGTAAAACCCTAATAAAACTCTAATCACATTATTCAAATAGGAATAAAGATTAGAGTGGCTGTACAACTTCATATTAGAGAATAAGAAGTGGAAAAACAATCTACCATTCTTCTTTGAAAAGAAAATCAAAAGCTAACCCAGCCACCTTTTCTTTGAGAAAGAATCTTAAAATCCATTCGCATAATAAGGGAGCTAGCACCCCTGCGAAGTTCTGTTCATTTTGTTCATGCATGTGGATACCGGTAGAGGGTGTTCGTGATCAAATCAGCACCTATAGTCCGAGATAAGGCGTCATTTCGTTCTAAAGGTTAGTAATTCTTTATCTCTTACTTTTGAATCAATTGAATATACATGGATCCTGTTTCGGGTTTCAATTTTATTCCGCTGCGTTAATGTTGAATTAATCCGATGAAACCCAACAATCCTAACCCCAGACAAAAGTTCCTCTAACGGTGACTATCGAAACCCCAAAACCACTTGGACAGATGGTCTACAGTGGCTAAAAAATTAAGGAGTTAGAATGATGCATGAATGTCATGAATGCATGATCGTGCTATGCAGATGGTCCTTGATAAGTGAAAGATCAATAAATTATAATGATACGATGCGATGCATGGAAAAAATTACATGCAGGATGATATGTACATGTGAAAAATAATATGCAGATGAAAGGATATGTACACACAAAATGAAACGCATGTTTTGTTTTTGTTCTTCTCTTTTTTCTATTATTATTATTTTTTTTATTAACATGCATGAATGACATGTGATGCACGATCATGTTGTGCAGTATCCACAACCACATGCAAGCAAATAGATCCTTCCGACCTTATTTCTTCCACACACGAGGTAGTGCGGTCTCTTTCCTAGGTGGGCTTTATCTAAGGGTTAACAGGGAACCTATTGGACACGCATAGTGCACACTGAAAACTGGCAGCATAACATCTCTAGCCTAATGTACATTCGTATGAGTGTTTGACCATTATGTATTTAAACAATTCAACTAAATTAAGATGGGCCCAGGCATGAAAGCCTTTGATGCAGACCATTTAATTTGATTGATTTTGTTAAATATATAACGGCCCAAATAGCAAGCGCGATATTATGGTACATTTCACCTAGAGGAAGTATCTATTAACATTATATGAGCTTGGTCGGAGGTGATGTTACTTTAGGTCTACCCAAGCATGGTCCTTGCCAATGGGTCTAGCTCATCACGAGCATAGCGACCGATCGGGTCTCTATTTGATATACTATTAATAGTACAAGGCCTGGGCTGGTGATTATCCCGAACACTTCCCTACAATGAGTGAAAGTAGGGTCGTGTTTTAGGAACACACCGGGGTAAATAGGGGACCAACTAACATAATTCTAAGGCTCTAGTGGATGTAATGCAATTTCGATTAGAAATGGAATTTTTGATTCTTAATAACTCAATTATAATTTTAACTTAAGTCACTTTCGAAGCGAAGTTTCAATCACTGTCCCCAGCGGAGTCGCCACTATGACGCGCTCCGAACTAGCAAGGACCTCATTGAGCCCGCCTTTTGGGGCTCGAGGGATTAGTTTGCGTTTTTTGATCTTGGGCATCATGAGTCATCTTGGATGCCTCCTTCCCAATAGAACATTGGAAAGGATCATCTAGACTTACGACGCCTTTAGGCACCTTTTGAGGTATTTTGGAGTCGCCAGCCAGTTTACAAGAAACTAGGAAAGGTCTCTAACCTCTATTGGTCTAAACCAGAGATGATATCCGGAACTTCACTCTTATTAATGACTTAAGTTAATAAATGAGTTTTTAAGAAATCAAAATTCCATCTCTCATCTCACGCGATAATGCAATAAATTTAAAGCTCATTCATTCAGATAGGAAAGCGATAACTAAAGCAGTAAATAAATAAATTATAAAATAGAAATTGGGACAGAACAATTTTCCAAAATAAATAATAAATAAAAGGAAATGGGACAGAACAATCTCCTAAAATAAGAAAATATAAATAAATAAATAAACGCATAAAAGAAATTAAAATGCAACATACATAAATTTGGTCATGAATTTTAGGAACATTGGTTTCTTTTTATTTATTAGAAAAATTGGAGAACTATTTTTAGGATGTTAATTGGAAAAAACCGGGATGAGTGATCCCATTTTATGAAAACTAATTCTCCATTTTGAAGGTGAGGTTTTGTTGGTTAAAATCGAAAATTGGTCCAATTTATTAGGAAAAAATCCCAAATTATTATTTATCTAAAAAAACGTGATTTTTTGTAATACGGATAACAAAAAACACATTTTACATACAATACATAAAAAATAATATAAATAAAATAAACACATCAATTAAAATGCAAACCCTTAAAATGGATGGTCTCTAATTCCTCGGCTCTCCAACCCGTGCGTGAATATGACTCGCGAAGATAAATAATTATTTAGACAATAAAACAAAATGAAATAAATATTAGTAAAATAATTAAATGATTAATGTAATATGAACAAATAAATTGATTGAATAAAATAATTAAAATAATTAATAGATCAATCAAATAATAATCAGTTAAATTAATCAGCTATAAACAATAAATTAAATATAAAATGTTTGCATTAATAAAATATAAATTGAATAAACAGAACAAAGAATAATTGCAAAAGAACAGCGAAACGAAAGGGGAAGAACGGAAGAAGAACAGCCGAAGAGAGGGTCACGACTCGTTCATGCATTTCACAAGTCGTAAAATGCATTCACGACTAGTGAATACATTTCACTAGTTGTGAGATACATTCACGACTAGTGAAATGCATTCACGACTCATGAATGCATTTCATGAGTCGTGAAAAGCATGCACGATTCGTGCAATCCGATCGAGAAACTGGAGGTTTTCTAACGCATCCGATCGGGAGAAAGGTTTCAATGGCTCAATCCAATCTGGAAACACAAAATTCGACCGAAGAAACATGATTCAAGCAAAAATAAAGGCAAAATCCAATCAGCAACCAAAAACAAATCAAAATGAAACTCATAACTCAAACACACAGAAAAATAAGGGTAAATAGAGGAGATGATAACAGACCAATAAATGCAATATCATGCGATCAAAACATTCAAAATATCATGCAAACATGTTTAATGAATCATAACGACAATAAACATATGATGAACAGGTTGATAAGATCAAAGGAATAATATATACAATATATACAATGAACGGAATATATACAAATGAAGAACACTATAAAACCAAATAAGAAGAAGAAAGAAAAGAAGAAAGACAGAAAGAGATCAAAGAAGGAGGTGGTTACCTAGTTATTTACCCTCAGATATGATATGTGATCTGTAGATGATGAAGTTCTAGTTTTTCCTCTTTGCTTCTCTTGAAAAGAAGATTAAAACTGTGAGTGAAAAAGCTTTTTTAGTCAAATGTTTTTTTTTTTTTGAGAAGAAAAGCAAAATCTAATTGAATCCTCTCCCTCCTCAGTTCTTAACTTTTCCTTTTTATATCTCACAGAAAAGGTTAGGTGGTTTCTCACCCAATCCACCATAATCCATGCTTTTTTTCAACCCAATCCCCGAAATAACGGAATAGGGAGGATGCTGGAGGGAAAAGAGGCGCGTAAGGCAGCCTCTCACCAACATGAGAGCTGCCCAGAGGGGCCTCACTTACATTAGTGAGGCTGCCATCTCACTAAGTGAGATGGGCCTCACAACCCAGGCCCTCCAGGAAAAGGGCCCCTAAAATATTTTTCTTTTTTTTTTTAAATAAAAAACGAAAAACATATATTTCGAGGAAACCATCACTTCTATCTGTCTCTTGCCCGTGAATAGGCATCATTTTCATCATTGGGTAACTTCTATCTGGGCTGCCTCAGGACCTGGTGTCTACAGCAGGTAGTCGCCAAATAAAACCCTCTTCGGTACCATCAAGAGGCACCGTCTTTGCTAGGAAAAATGGGGAGATGGCTGATATTACTGCAAGAATTTGACATGGAATACATCACAAGGAAGACCATTAAGAGTCGAGCAGTTGCAGAGTTCCTAGCTGACCGCCTGATCGAAGGAGATCAGTTGGAATATGAGTTCCCGGATGAGGACATGGCAGCCATCACATTGTAAAAATGGCAAATGTAGTTCGATGGAGCATTGAATAACAAAGGAGCCAGAACGGGAGTAATTTTAGTAACCACAGAGGGTGAGAAGCTCCCCTTAGCTAAGAAATTGAGATAGAGAGCCACCAATAAGGAAGCTGAGTACGAAGCCTGCATCTTCAGGTTGGAAGCACTCTCAGCAGTGGGGTCAAAAGTGGTAGAGGTCTTCGAAGACTCATCCTTGGTAATCCATCAGGTTAGGGGTGAATGGTCCATCAAGGAACAGCGACTATTACTCTACGTAAGGTTTTTGAAGGAATTAAGTGGTCAGTTTAAAATTTGCACTTTTAACTATGTGCCCCGAGACAAGAACCAATTAGCAGATGCCCTAGCCACTCTGGTGTCTATGTGGGATAACCCAGAGGGGATAGCCATGAAGCTTGTACTCATTTCTAGTTCAGACCGGCCATACTTTGAAACTGAGCAGGTCGGGGATGTTGAGGCCACTGACGGAAAGCCATGGTACTATGATGTCCAGAATTATTTGGAAAAGTCAGTATTCCCAGAAGAGGCCATTGAAAAGAACCAAAGGATGATTCACAAACTGTCCACCCAGTTCATCAGTATAGATAGTGTGTTGCATAAGAGGCATGCTGACGGTATACAACTAAGGTGTTTGGATGAGATAGAAGCCAAGAGGGTTATGGAGGAAACCCATGTAGGGGTCTGTGGAGCCCATATGAATGGTTTAGCTCTGGCAAAGAAAATCATGCGACAGGGGTTCTTCTGGCTGACAATGGACACAGATTGTTCCAATTATGTGAAGCAGTGACAACTGTGCCAATGGTATGCCAATCTAAGACACCTGCCAGTTTCAGAATTGTGTAACCTCACATCTCCATGGCCATTCGCTGCTTAGGGGATTGACATCATAGGGGAAATACATCTGATAGCCTCTAACGGGCATAGATTTATCGTGGTCGCCATTGACTACTTCACTAAGTGGGTTGAAGCTGAATCCTTCAAAAAACTGGGTGCCCGAGAAATGGCCATATTTATTGAACGACATCTGATCTGTAGGTACGGGCTCCTGTATCACATCGTGTCGGATAATGGCATATAGTTCCAAGCTGAGACCAAGCAAATGCTTAAGAAATATGCCATCCAACATCATAAATCCTCTCCTTTCCGACCACAAGCTAACGGGGCGGTCGAGGTAGCCAATAAGAACATCAAGAGGATAATGGCTAAAATGGTGCAAACATATAAGGATTGGGCCGAGAAACTGCTATTTGCCCTATGGGGCTATAGGACCACTGCTAGAACTTCTACAAGAGCTACACCTTTCTCCCTGGTCTATGGGACAGAAGCAGTTCTGCCAGTAGAAATTGAACTCCAGTCCCTAAGGGTAGTAACGGAAGCCAAGTTACTAGAAGCGGAATGGGCACAGCAGCGGTTACTACAGTTGAACCTATTAGACGAAGATAGGATATGAGCATACTACCATAACCAGATCTACCAGAAGAGACTGGCTCGGTCATGTGGGAGGAAAGTCATGAAACACCCACTAAAGGAAGGGGATTTGGTCTTCAAGCAGATGAGGCCAGGTGGTTTCGGACCTTCGGGGCAAGTTTAGACCAACTTGGGAAGGCCCTTTCGTTCTGAAGAAGCTTTTATCTAAAGGAGCCATGATCCTAACAGATAGTGATGGGAATGAATTCAGTGAGCCAATCAATGTCAATAGATTGAAGAGGTTCCATGGTTAAAGGCTAAAAATATATATAATAATAGCAAGGAAAAGAAATCCTGAGAGAAAATGTTCAATCGAGAAAACCTGAGAGGGCTGATTGATAACAGAAGTTTGAGTCTTACAAGATCCATTTTGAGATTAGGAGTAGTCTTATGCTTTTGAATTCTTGTTGAATGAGGATCATGTATGATGAAATCATATAGAAATGTACACAATTTTATAATGAATAAAAGAATTTAGTTTGCATTTCCATCGGTTTTTAGTTCTGTCTAAAAAGAAATATATCATCTATCTAATGACCATTGACTAATTGTTTTCATTGAAAAGCATCTAAGCAGATATATATTGATCACCCTCAGTAGAAGTTCCAATAACGACCTTCTCTCATAGCTGCGAAAAAAAGGCCGTTAGAGATAAAAACCCTAATTGGCGCTCTAAGCAAAAGTTAGGCCAAGGGGCAGGGTGAAAACCTGGGAATAGGCAGTCTGTCCTACAAAATAATAATAATAATAATAATAATAAAAGCTGTTGGATTGGGTTGGATCCATTCCAGGCAAAAATTAGGCACAGGTTCATGTGAAAATCCCTCAAGGGACGCATTTTCCACAAAAAAAAGCTAGTGTAAAAATCCACGAGGGATGCACTACCTTTAAAATAATGACTTTCGATGCCCGAAGTGATAAGGCGGCATTACTTTAGATGCAGGGACATGAGTCAGAATCCTAGGCATATGCTCATTGACCGGGGGGCAAATATGCACACCTAACGGGTTTTTCAGAACAGGTTTCGGGTAAGAGTCCCTAAAGCCAAGATGACACTCTTATGGATCCTTGGGGGCATGGTGGAGCAGCAAAGCCGCATTCTTACGGACCCTTGACTTCCTAGGACGTGGTCTATCCATTTTTTGCAAGCATTTATATCTCATGTCATATACATACAGCGACTTAAGGAAATGGTTTCATTAGCGTGGACGGGAAGATAGCTGCCTCAGGTACGCGCTTCTTCTCTCTCTCCTTGAGTTTTGGCTCACCTAAGCGCCCAGACACTACGTTCCCCAAAACTGGGGGAAACTGTAGACACTGCGTCCCGAGGCGATCCAAGATCAGGATTATCTAATGATGAAAAGGTTGCTTGCCGCAAGAAAAGGTGTCAAAAATGATGTCTTCCTTGTCAAAAATCTCTTTCGTTCCTCCAAAAATTTTAATTCAAAATTTGCATTTTTACTCTTATTTTTTATTACTTTTATTTTTATTTTTATTTTTTATTTTATTTTTTATTTCAGGTTTTATTATCAATTTTTTTTGGTGTCCTGTTGCCGTGCGGTTTGCGCGGCACGCGTGTGGGTCGTGGTCACATGCGTGAGGGCCGCGCCCGCACGGGAACGGCGTGTGCCCGCAGGTGCAGCATATGCCCGCGGGTGACGTGCGCCCACCAAGCAATGTGCTCCTGCATGGACGCTTGTCACCAGGGGTGACATTCGCCCTCCGGGGCGCACGTCATAAAGGGCAATGCGCGCCTGCGGGGGCGCACGTCTCCGCGCATGACTTGCTCCCACTTGGGCGCACGTCGCCGAGGGCGACGCACGCCCCCCAGGTACACATCACCTGGGGCCACGCACGCCCTCCTGGGCGCACATCGCCTGGTGCAACATGCGCCCATAGGGGTGCGCATCGCCTTGCTTCACCCGCGAGCAGTCCTGCTCCTACTTCCCCGTGCTATCGTTTTCACCTGCATCTTTTTTTCTGTCAATTTTTTCAATCTATTAAGTTTTTTTTATCTTTTAATGTCATTTTTGGTTAACGAAAAATGAAAGGATGTTTTTCCATTTTCCATTTCGGGACAAGACAAGAAATAAAAGGAATTGCTGCCTTCATTCTCAGGGTAGCGGCATTTTTTCAAAGAAAGAAAAAGTTTTCTTCTCTCAAGCAAAAAGGCAAGCTGGAGCTTCTTCAAAAAAATGTTTAAACATTTTTTGAAGTTTCAATTTATTTCTTCTCTAAAGAATATTTCATCATTGGTTTGATTTGAGCAAGAAAAATTAATTTTCTTTGCTTAATCATCCTAACAAAAATATTTTCTTGAGTTTTGCTTGTCAAAAGTAGGATTTTTCCTAAATATTTTCGTGTTTATTATCATAAATTTCGACAAGGAGAATGGATCAAGACATCCTATTTTTCGATCTATAAAATCTAAGGGTAAACATTTTTGGACCCGTCCTTATTTATTTTTGTATATTATTCATTGTTGTTAATATTATTACCTTCGGTCATTATTACCACATTTATAATTTATTTCTAGCATTTCTTATGTGATTATTATTGTTGACATATTATTATGTTTTATTTTGTCCATTGATCAATATTGCTATTGTTATTAGTGTTTAGTTATTATTGTTGTTGAGCTCACGTCTACCTCTCCCCATCTTTCCATGTCCACATTGATTTCCCATACTTTGACCACTGCTGCTTGCTTACTTATTCTCACCATTTATCCTTTTTATTTGGTTAATCTTTTTATTTGTTCAAACCTTTGTCTATTATTATTATTATTATTATTATTATTATTATTATTATTATTATTATTATTATTATTATTATTATTATTATTATTATTATTATTATTATTATTATTTTATGTTTAGTTTATATTATCATTATTCATTATTATGCTACTGTTATTATTGTATTATTACTATTATTATTATTTGATTGGTTCTATTATGCCATGATTATTATTGGTATTATTGTTATCATAATTTTATTATTGTTTTGTCATTAAGCTTAGGTTTTTGCATGATTTATTTTATTTCCTTTGCGTGTAAATTATTTGTATACTAAATTAACATGTTATATATTTATTTTGACTTTATTTGATTAATTTTTAGAATTATTACAAATATCTTTTTAATGTTATTTTTTGTTTGGGGATTTAAATGTGAATTTCTTTACGTGAGCATTCTCGTGACCACATGGAGGGGTCACTACGCGTAGGAGGCTACATTGTTGGGTGAGATCTTTCCTATCGCATTTTTGTACTGTGTTTATTTGTAAAAAATAGTTTTCATTGTATGCACATGTAATATAAAAGGTCACGAAAAGGCTTTATAACTAAATTGGGATTTTATTAATAAAATTGGGACCAATGCCCCTCATTTTAGCCAATTAATATAAAATGTCACGAATAAAATGAAGAGTCAAGTTTTTCAAAATGGGATCACTCATCCCAGGTTTTCAAAATAGCAATCAAACAACTCTTCGATCCCTCTTTAAGTGGGCATGAAGGAACCAATGTTCCTTAACCAAACAAATGCCCCAATTTATGTATATCTTTTTATGTTTGATTTTGTTTGCTTATTTTAAATTTACGTTCATATATTTTGGGGCCCTTGTAATTATTTTTGGGGCAATATTATTTATCTTTTATTTGGGATTGTATTCCATCCCAACTCTCATTTTAGCTTTCTTTTGTTTGGGGTTGTATTCTGCCTCAATTTCTCTTGTAATTGTGTGCTTGGCATGTTTATCGCTTTTCTTTATCGCTTTATTTTATAGCTTTCTTTACAGTCTTTTATTTATCGCTTTTTTGATGCTTGCAATGTGCCTTTAATTTAAGTGCATTAATCGTATGAGACGAGAGATAGAATTTTATGAATTTAAAGACTCAATTATAATTAACCAAAACATAAATAAGAGTGAAGTTTCGGACACCATCTCTAGTTTTAGACCAATAGAGAGTTAGAGACCTATCCCAATTTCTCGTAAATTGGGCAGCGACTCCAAAATACCTCAAAGGTGCCTAAAGGCGCCGTGAGGCTAGATGATCCTTTCCAATGTTCTATTGGGAACGAGGCATCCAAAATGTCTCATGGCACCCAAGATCAAAAAGACGCGAACCAATCCCTCGAGCCCTAAAAGCGGGTTCGATGAGGGCCTTTGCTAGGTTCGGCGCATGTCACACCACCCCAGCAGCGGGACAGCCAGTATCCAAACCGGTGGTCATCCCTCCGCGTTTTCCCCCAGAGACCAGACCCTCAGCACCTCCCAGTTTGCCTTCTACCTCCAGAGCCAAACCATCTGCATCTTCATCTTAGAGTCAGCCCGTACACACATCAGATGACGAGGAGGATCCAGAGGAGCCCTCAAACTACTTTCCCCTATAGTGTATTCAGGGAGTTTATTTCTGCTGTACTTGTATACAAAATTTGGACTTTATTAATGAGATTTACATTTTGTTAAACTTACATTTCATTATGTATATTTACATTACTGCTAATATCTTACTTACACTTTTCAAATGTTTGATAAAACGATAAGTAAGGAAAAGAAAATAAATGACAACATAAAAATTGTTTATGAATTTACAAAATTACTTGACTCGCAATGAATTAACAAACTCTTTTAAGAACTACAGGAACATGACGCCGCGCCGACCCGAGGATGGTCGGCAGTTAAGCACTAGGCTAATCAGATGGTGGTTAGCAAATTAGACGCTACGTCATTCATATAATGGTTGATAGGCAGATCAGATGGGGTTTTGCAAATCAAAAATCACACCTTGCAGATCGGATGGGGGTCAGCAAATAAAAAATCACATCTTGCAGATTGGATGGGGGTCAGCAAATCAAAAATCATATCTTGTAGATCGGATGTTGGTCAGCAAATCGAAAATCATATCTTGCAGATCAGATGGGGGTTAGCAAGATCATGTCGTGCAGGCCCGGAAGCGGCTGGCAAGGCAAAATACTAAATCACAGACACCGTGCAAGTCGAGATGAGGCCAGCGAGACGCAGGCGATCGAACAAATCGCAACCGAGTTATAGTTAGATAACACTACCTCTCACAACATTTAGGCATCGTGCAAACCGAGACGAGGCTAGCAGGGCGCATGTAATAGAATAAATAGCAACCAAGTTGTAGTTAGATAACACTACCTCTCACAACATTTAGGCACTATGCGAGCCAAGAAAAGGCTAGCGGTGCACATGCAATAGAACAAATTGCAATCGGGTTGCAGTTGGATAACACTAACTCTCATGACAGTCTGCAGGCCGAGACGAGGCCCGTAGGATGAAGGTGGTCGGACGAATCATCAAACGGTTGTGGTAAAGTATACTATTACTCTGCAGTGAGGAGTTGCCATCTTGGACACAACAACAAAAGGTCAGGACTGCCTCAGGTATGCATTTCTTCCCTTCTTCTCTGAATTTTGGCTCATCTAGACACTAGTGTAATACTTTCCCCAAAATTAGGGGCAACTGTAGACACCAGGTCCTGAGACAGTACAGATCGGAGTTACTCGATGAAAATATCAATGACTATTTCTAAGCAAATGGATGGAAGTGGTGTGTTTTCATTCTCTCGTTTTACAAGGATTGAGGATTCTTCTTGGTGATAGGGGATTTCTAGATGTCGGAAGGAATACTTGTTTTGAAAATCTAGATTTTGCTTCACCGACGGGTTATCCGTTATTCGTTCCCAGGGACGGCCCCCCTCTCACGTGAACGGCGCCTGTCTCTCGCGCGGAAAGGACCGTCTCTCGCGGGAGTGATGCCCGTTGCTCGTGTGAGAGGCCCATCCTTTGTGATAAGTGTCGACCGTCGCTCACTTGCGTAGGCCATCTCTCGCGTTGACCGACGCCCGTCGCTCGTGCGAGAGACGCTTTCCTCTCGCGAGCGACGACTGTCTCTCAACCTCCATCTCTCATGAGTGGCCCATCGTCCGAAAAACCAAGGATTCCCCCATCACCGACACCCGTCGGTTGTCGATCTGCCACTGATTTGAGCGGGATTTCCTAGATTTTCCATATCTCTTCAAATATATTTTCAAAATTTTCCAAATATTTTCTAAATCTTTTCAAATATATTTTTGAGATTTCCTATATTTCCTAAATCTTTTCAAATATTTTTGAATGTTGGATTTGATTTTGAGAATATTCTGTAAATCAGTCGGTTTTGATTTCGATTTCAGAAATCTCTTTCAAATTTAAATTCTAAATTTCAATTTATTTGAATTATTTGCCTAAAAGCTATAAATAGGGGATTGGGGCTCATTATTCGGGGTTGGCATTTTCTTTAAAAAAAAGGAGTTAGCAGTTTTGACAAAATAAGAATTTTCTTCTATTTTCGTCATATTTTTATCAAATATTCTTTGGATTAAGGCAAATTTGAGAGAACGAAATTAATTCATTTCTATCCGATCTAGCCCTTTTTAGCATCTATAATTGCTATCAAGACATCAAGAAAGAAATATAATTTTCTTTTCTTTATTTATTTTCAAAATTGCAGCAAAAAATCTACTAAAATTATACATCACGTATCAATCCTTGTAGAACTCGAGGAACAGAAATCACGTGACATTCACCCTCAGAGGTAATATTCCAAGAGTAAACATTCTAGATCAATCTCCATTACATTTAATCATCTCATATTGATTTTACACATAAAATCTCATTTTTATTTAAAATAAAAAGTCTTTATTTGATTTTCTTCTTTTTTTTCTGGGTCTGAGACAACCGACGAGCAGAGGACCCACCGACGGCTGACGCTCATCCGAGCGATGGGCCCTCGAGGGCTTATACCTCCACCAGTCGGTCGGCCCAGGGATGCCCGTCGTTCGCTCATCATGGGTCGTCCCTGGGCCTTCTCCCCCATTTTCTTCATTTCTTTACCATTTACACGTCTTATTTAATCTCCTGACAATTCTTCATGGATTCTTCCTTACTTATTTTTTATGTATATTTTATTTAATTATCGCACTAACATGATTTTTGTTTTTGTGAGTTTTATTACTTCTTTACTGGAGTTGGGTTATTAGAAATAAAAGACACTTCAATGATTTGAGGATCTCCGTTTGGGTTTATTTCTCTACCCTTTCTACTCCATATTTTAATTTTCGTTTATTGTAAATATTATTTTATTCCATTAACATGAAAATGGTTAAATATTTATATAAATTAAATTTGAATTTCCTCTAATAAAATGAGGACTAATGTCCTATTTCTCTTATCAAATAAAATTGATGCATTAGAATTATTTTTATAAGTATGCATGCGAGGACCAATGTCTTCATCTTTAACGAATATCCCGTTTGATGTATGATTTACATGTCATTTACAATGGGGGTTGTATTCCGCCTCTAGTTTTGTTGTAATCTATCGTACTTTTTATTTACTTTATTTTAATCTTGCTTTTATTTACCACTTTCATTATATGATTGATCTGACGCTTTAATTATTGCATTTAACTGAATGAGAAAATGGAATAAAATTTTAAATTCAAAATTCAATTATAATTTAACCAAGGTATGAATAAATGGGGAGTCCCGAACCATCTCTGGTCTTAGGCTCAACGAGGTTAGAGGACCATCTCAATGTTCTATTGGGATGGGGTCTCCAAAATATCTTTTGTTGCCCAAAATAGGCCCAATGTGCATTGTCTTAGGCTCCATGACTTTCCAATATTTTATTGGAAAGAGGTGTCCAAAATATCTCTGGCTTGCCTAAAACAGACGTATATGCATCATCTTAGGCTTCTTGAGATTAGATGATCCTCCCAATGTTTCTATTGGAAGGAGGTCTCCAAAATATCTCTGATTGCCCAAAATAGACACACATGCGCTGTCTTAGGCTTAATGAGGCTAGACGACCTTTCTCAATGTTTTATTGGGTGACGACTCTAAAACACCTCCTTATTGCCCAAAATAGATGCCCTTGTAAATCTCTTACAAGTTTGATGAACCTCTCCCAAATGCCTTAAAAGCAGGTCGCTCGGAGCACCCGGGGGTTCAGCACATGTCACACTGAGTGTTTACAATTGTCCCCAATTTTGAGGAGGCTAGTACACTTAGTGCCTAGGTGAGCCAAAATTCAAGGTAAAGGAAAGAGATGCGTACCCGAGACAGCAATCTTACCATTTGTGATGATGATTTATGCCAGCTTATCAGCATGTTTAATCGAGGTTGATGAATCATTTACTGCCAACTTGGCGGCATGACAAATAGAGTGTGATAGAGGTGTGATTATCGCTAGCTTGTTGGCATCAAAAAATGCAGTTGATTTAGGTGTGATTATCGCCAGCTTGTCGACATGAAGAACAATAATTGATCGGAGCGTGAGTATCGCCATCTTGTTATCATGAAGAACCACAGTTGATTGGAGCATGACTATCACCAACTTGCCTACATGAAGAACCACAATTGATTGATGAGAAACATGTTTTGATTGTTGAAAGGACTTTATCTTTGTAGATTTACATGATCCCTGTGTATTCAAAGGATTTTGTCAACTGATTGCATCAATTTTAATTTTATGAAAGCATAAATTTATTGTCTTATTGTTCTTGATTTGATTTTCTTTCTTTTCTTCTGTGTTTATATTATATGCTAAATTTGTAAGCGCACCGTTTACCGATTATAGTACTTAAGATATCGTTTCCACGAAGAATGTAAATTGATTATTACTCACTATTACTACTCAATTTTAATCTTGTTTACAATGTCCAATATTTTGAGTATGAAACTAAACTACTAGTGGAATTGTAACACCCCCTTCCCATACGTAGGCGATCCCATCCGATAAGGAGTGAGATGCCGTATGAGACAAGGTATCACCAAACAAAAGCAAAGCAAAATATACATCCATTCATAACATACATTCAGAAATACAGAATAATTAAAAACTTTACATGCAGAAAGCAAAAGCTGATCATGCATTACTATAGTTAAACTATTACAATAATGTGCTGATCAATCAGCAGAAACAAAAGAATATTACAAATATAAAATATAGTTACAGAAGCGGAAGCTGATATAGAGAGTTCTATACAAAAAGAATCAATAACTGATACAAAACTGAGCCTACACTAAAACCCTTCTGTGTTGGCTTGATGACGGCGACTCTCTCAAAGCAAAACGTCTTCCGCACCTGCACGGGTAAACACACCGTGCTAAGCGATAAAACGCTTAGTGGGGAAACACACATAAATTATGGACGGCCACTCACAGTGGTCGTCAAGGCATATCACATTCACAATGGCAGAATGCAAGGACTAATACATAATCCATATAAACATGCTTGTATTTAAAAGCCATACATTCAGTACCTTATAATCATATACATTACAGAATAAACCAACATGTATTTCATCATTAACTCATTCAGATATTCCATTCAAAGCCAAATCAGATCAGAACAATTCCACTAACATTTAAAGAACACCTGCTGACTCTAGACAGTGGATAACGAGTGTACTGAGGGTACCTTACGGGTACGAATCGAATACTGAGGGTACCTCACAGGTACAAGTCAAATATTATATCATTTATCAAAACATGTTATTTATATACTGAGGGAATCTTAAACAAGATTCTATACTGAAGGGTTCGCGAGGAACCAAACGGGGACCTGATCGGGGTCCAAACTGAACTGAGGGCTGCAGCTAAAAGACTCTATTAGGCATGCCTAACTATCCACTTACTTGACTCTAGCAGGTTATGCGTCAAACATATCACATTTCAGAATACAGAATATAATTCATCAGAAAATCATGCTATCACGCATATTGAAGCATTAAACAGTAAAACATGCATCGCACAATATTAAAGTCCATTCAGAAGAAATACCAAATTCAGTTCTGAGTTAAAAACCAGGGAATTTCGGAAAAACGAGCTGAACGGAGAATCGGGCGAGGAATGGCTGGTCACTGGCGTGACTAGCCTTCTCAACAGGCAGGTCACGGCGTGACCTAGGGTCACGTCTCGTGACCTGCTTGCTTCCCGCCTAACGCGTTGCGTGATCCTCGCGGATCACGCAATGCTTATGCAGGTCACGGCGTGACCGAGGGTCACGCGACGTGACGCTGCTTCTCCCTCGCAGATCACGTTGCATGATCTGCCTCTTCCTCGCAGGTCGCACGACGTGACCGAAGATCACGTCGCGTGACTTGCTTCCTCTTCAGCTGGTCACGCGACTGGCTTCTCAGCAGGCAGGTCACGCCGTGACCGAGGGTCACGTGACGTGACTTGCCTTCCTGCATAGCGAGTCACGCGACATGAAGAATTTCAACAGTAATTCGTTTTTCCCAGAATTTCCAGAATTCGATCCCAATTTGATTTAAGTCCATACAAACCTGTTCTTACCTTCCAGAAATTATCCCAAACAATTCAAACATCATATAAACAACTCAAACAGAATTCAATCAACCCAATTCAAGGTATTTGCATTCAAATTGTTCAAGAACATATAAACCCTAGAAATACCAGTAAACTCAAATTATGCAGATCACAAGCAATTGTTCCCAAACCTGAAATCTAAGTCTCTCTCACTTAGCTCCACTAGGTCCAGCAACCTCTTTCCCCTTTGGATCACGTGGAACTTCAGCTAAACACAATCACAGCAAGAACATCCACAAAGAAAACCCTAAGTTAAATCTAACTCAAGGAAGAAGATGAAGATGCAATTTACAGTAAAACAAAGACTAGATCTTGCACTTACCAAGCTAAGGAATGCAAGGGGAGGATTAATTTCACCAATAGAACCTTGAATCAAAATACACAGTACTTGGGAATAAAGAAAGTGAAGAAGAAGAGAGTGAGTGAGAAAATCGTGAATCTGTAAGTTTCTTTTTCCTCATTCCCTTTTCTTTTTCTTTTCTTTATTCTAAATATGTATCAAACTCCTATTGGTGACACTAATCACTCACACTAAAATACAATGCATTACACACACCCTAAGTAACCTCATTTAAATGCACCCTACAATGGTATATGTAAATGCACACAATTGATTCCCAACTAAAAACACCCTAATATGGTATGCTCAAGTGTACACAAGTAATTACTAATTAATTCACACACTAATGCCATGTATGTACCCACACAATAATAAAACCCCAAAATCATGCATTTTACTGAAATACCCTTATGAAATACTGTACACATGCGAATGCTTACACATACAGACAGACAGATATACAGACAGACAGACGGACGGACAGGCTCATTCTACTAGGGGGCAAATGGGGTGTGACAACTCTCCCCTACTAATAAGAATTTCGTCCTCGAAATTCTCACCTGAACTGAATAACTGTGGATACTGAGCTCTCATCGACTCCTCTGGCTCCCAAGTCGCTTCCTCGACTCCATGATGGATCCACAATACTTTAACCAAAGGAATCTGCTTATTTCTCAACTGCCTCACCTCTCGGGCTAGAATAGCTCGCGGTTCCTCATCATAAGAGAAGTCTGGCTGAACCTGAATATCCTGAACTGACAGAACATGCGAAGGATCTGATCTGTACCTACGAAGCATCGAAACGTGAAACACATCATGCAACTTTGCTAACTCCATCGGTAACGCCAATCTGTAGGCTACAGGTCCCACCTTAGCCAAAATCTCATAAGGTCCAATGAAACGAGGACTAAGCCTGCCTTTCTTTCCAAATCGAAGCACTCTCCTCCAAGGAGAAACTTTAAGGAAAACTTTGTCCCCGATCTCAAAATGCACATCTTTTCTTTTCAAATTGGCATAAGACTTCTGTCGATCCTTGGCTGCCTTCAAATTCCGCTGCACTACTCTGATCTTCTCTTCAGTATCCCTAACCAAGTCGGGTCCAATCATAGATCTCTCGGATAGCTCGGTCCAACAAATCGGAGTCCTACACTGACGACCATACAGAGCCTCATATGGTGCCATACCAATACTCGACTGGAAACTGTTGTTGTAGGCAAACTCCATCAATGATACATATCTGTCCCAACTGCCCGGAAAGTCCAAAGTACAAGCCCTCATCATATCCTCCAGAATCTGAATAACTCGCTCTGACTGACCATCGGTCTGAGGATGAAACGCTGTACTGAAGTTCAACCTAGTGCCCAAAGCTCTCTGTAACTCCTTCCAAAACTTGGAAGTAAACCTCGGATCCCGATCTGACACTATGGACAAAGGCACACCATGCAGTCGAACTATCTCATCTACATAGATACTGGCTAATCTGTCCATGGAGTAGTCCACTCTAACTGGCAAGAAGTGAGCTGACTTGGTAAGTCGATCAACAATAACCCAAACTGAATCATGCTTCCTCTGAGTCAAAGGCAAACCAGAAATAAAGTCCATGGCGATGTCATTCCATTTCCACTCAGGAATGGATAAAGGCGTAAGCAAACCTGAAGGAACCTGATGCTCAGCCTTTACCTGCTGACAAGTCAAGCACTTGGAAACAAAATCCACAATATCACGCTTCATACCGGACCACCAATAGAATTGCTTCATGTCTCTGTACATCTTCTCACTGCCCGGATGCATAGTAAAGACTGAACTATGCGCCTCACTCAAGAGCTGTCTCCTCAAATCCTCAGACTCTGGCACACACAGACGATCTCTGAACATAAGTACCTCATCCTGAACTGAGAACTCTGATGGCTTACCCGATCTAACCTCATGCACAATCCGCTGAAGTCTCACATCATCACTCTGAGCATCCACAATCCTCTGTCTCAAAGTAGGCTTCACACGCAACTGGGCAAGCAAAGCCCCATCTGAACCAAAACGCCATCTGAAACGCCTCAAGAACAAGGCTGAAACTGACTTACGACTCAAAGCATCTGCAACTACATTGGCCTTACCAGGATGGTAATCCACAATGCAGTCGTAGTCTTTAAATAACTCAAGCCATCTGCGCTGTCTCATATTCAACTCTTTCTGTGAAAGGAAGTACTTCAAACTCTTGTGGTCCGAGAAGATCCTACACTTTTCCCCATACAAGTAGTGACGCCAAATCTTCAAAGCAAAGATTACAGCTGCCAACTCTAAATCATGCGTCGGATAGTTCTTCTCATGTGGTTTCAACTGACGAGAAGCATAAGCCACTACCTTTCCTTCCTGCATCAGTACACATCCAAGACCAACTCCAGAAGCATCACTATAAATAACAAACTCCTTACCCGAGATGGGTTGAGTAAGGATAGGAGCCTCAACAAGCAACTGCTTTAACCGATCAAAACAAGACTGACACCTGTCTGACCACTCAAATCTAACTCCTTTCCTCAACAATCTAGTCATAGGAGCAGCAATCACAGAAAATCCCTTAACGAACCGACGGTAATAACCTGCTAAACCGAGAAAACTCCTCACTTCCTGAACATTTCGAGGCGCTTTCCAATCAACTATCGCCTCAATCTTGGCTGGATCAACCTGAATACCACTAGCTGAAATAATGTGACCCAAGAATGACACTTCTCGAAGCCAGAAATCACATTTGCTAAGCTTAGCAAACAAATGATGCTCTCTCAACATCTGCAAAACCAATCTGAGATGCTCCTCATGCTCACTCTCATTCTTGGAATACACCAAGATGTCATCAATGAACACTACTACAAATCGATCTAAGTATGGCCTAAACACACGATTCATCAGATCCATAAAAGCCGCTGGAGCATTTGTCAAACCAAACGGCATCACAAGAAACTCATAGTGGCCATACCTAGTCCGAAATGCAGTCTTAACCACATCTGCATCCTGAACACGAAGCTGGTAGTACCCTGATCGAAGATCTATCTTGGAAAAGACACCCGCACCTCGAAGCTGATCAAATAAATCCTCAATCCTAGGCAAAGGATACTTATTCTTCACTGTAACTTTATTAATCTGGCGGTAGTCAATACACATCCGCAGGGATCCATCCTTCTTCTTAACAAACAGCACTGGAGCTCCCCATGGAGATATGCTCGGTCTAATAAACCCCTTATCCAATAACTCTTGTAGCTGAGATTTAAGTTCCCTCAACTCTACAGGAGCCATCCGATAAGGTGCTCTCGAAATAGGTGCAGTACCCGACATGATCTCAATGGACACCTCAACCTCTCTCTCAGGAGGCAAACCAGGCAACTCGCTCGGGAACACATCCCCAAACTCCCGCACAACAGGAATATCCTCAATCTGAACCTGATCCCTCCTGGAATCTAACACAACAGCTAGAAAAGCCTCACAACCTTTCCTGATGAATCTCTTAGCTTGCATCGCAGAAATAACATTATTAACAGAACTAGCACCCAAACCTTTCAGAAACACAAGAGACTGACTTCTATCCCGAAGTACCACTGTCTTCCTATGGCAATCCACTACAGCCCGATACTTACCCAACCAGTCCATACCCAGAATCAAGTCAAACTCTCTGAAGGGTAACTCAATCAGATCCGCTGGAAGCACAACTCCCTCAACAATCAGAGGACAACTCCTAAAAACTCTACTCACACTGACACTATGCCCTAATGGACTGGTCACACAAATCTCATAATCTAACTGATCAACTGAATGCAATTTATCAATAACTCTATCTGTGCACAAATATGAGTGTGTGGAACCAGGATCAATTAGAGCATACAACTCAGTGTCATGGAGTAGGAACTTACCAGCAATAACATCAGGCGCGTCCTGCTCATCTCTGGCTCTCATAGCATAAGCTCTAACACCACTCTGATGAGGATGCTCAACAGTCTCAGAAGCAGCACCATCTCTATGCCGACCACCTCTACCTCTACCTCGGCCTCTGCCACGGGTAGCCTGAGAAGCATTCGAACCGACCCTACTGCCCTCTCTCTGGGAACCTGAATCCTCCTGTACTCTCGGACAACCGGCCAACCGATGCTCAGAACTCCCACACCTGAAGCATGCACCAGTGAGCCACCTACACTCACCACGATGCGACTTACTACAATGAGGACAAACTGGTGTAGTCTCAGCTCTACCACCTCTACCAGAACCTGACTGAGCTGTAGAACACTGACGTCTACCTCTAGAAGTCGGACCAGATGCTGACTCATCCTGTGGGTCCCTCGATCTCTTACTCGAAGAAGATCCTCCACGAGAAGAACTCCTCCTCTGAGCTCTCTCTCTCATCACTGTCTCAGACAACTCTGCTCTCACTGCAGCCTCCACAATCTGATAATAGTGAACCCCAGGTATACACATCAGTGAAATCAAAGCAATCTTCAATGACTCATTTAACCCTGCCTCGAAATGCTTGCATCTAAAATCATCAGTCATAACTCCTCGTGGGGCATAGCGCGATAACCTGTTGAACTCTTTCTCATAATCAGCTACTGACAATGCTCTCTGTCTCAAACCCAAAAACTGCGCCCATCTCGAATCTCTATAGGTCTGAGTAATGTACTTCTTTATGAACTCACCCTCAAAGAACTCCCAGGTAATCGGATCCGGTAGCTGAGGATGCCTGCAAACCAACTCCCACCACTCAAAAGCAGACCCCTGAAGAAGAGCTAATGCACACTCTGCCTGCTGGTCGGGAGGACACCGAATCTCTCTCAAAGCACACTTCACTTTATCTAACCATCTCTCTGCAATCTCAGACTCATTCAACCCAGTACCATAGAAATCCTCAACTCCTGCTCTCCTCAGATTCTCCATAGGTGCTCTAGGAGCAGTCACTCTCTCCAAAACCCTAGCCATGTCCTGATGCAGTCTAAACATAGCCTCTAAGGGCATGGCTGCGGCCTCGGGCTGAACCCTAGCATGCTGAGCCGACACATTTACAGAAACAGACTGATCAACAACTGGAGGATTCACACTCTCGGCGGATTCCTCACGCGCACCATGAGCAGAATTAGAAGCCATCTAAACAAACAAGAAACAACCGTATCAGCCAACACAGATCTAGACACATACGCATCTAAGAAACTCAGAACAATCATAACAACACCCAGAAACGCCTAAACCTATGCTCTGATACCACTAACTGTAACACCCCCTTCCCATACGTAGGCGATCCCATCCGATAAGGAGTGAGATGCCGTATGAGACAAGGTATCACCAAACAAAAGCAAAGCAAAATATACATCCATTCATAACATACATTCAGAAATACAGAATAATTAAAAACTTTACATGCAGAAAGTAAAAGCTGATCATGCATTACTATAGTTAAACTATTACAATAATGTGCTGATCAATCAGCAGAAACAAAAGAATATTACAAATATAAAATATAGTTACAGAAGCGGAAGCTGATACAGAGAGTTCTATACAAAAAGAATCAATAACTGATACAAAACTGAGCCTACACTAAAACCCTTCTGTGTTGGCTTGATGACGGCGACTCTCTCAAAGCAAAACGTCTTCCGCACCTGCACGGGTAAACACACCGTGCTAAGCGATAAAACGCTTAGTGGGGAAACACACATAAATTATGGACGGCCACTCACAGTGGTCGTCAAGGCATATCACATTCACAATGGCAGAATGCAAGGACTAATACATAATCCATATAAACATGCTTGTATTTAAAAGCCATACATTCAGTACCTTATAATCATATACATTACAGAATAAACCAACATGTATTTCATCATTAACTCATTCAGATATTCCATTCAAAGCCAAATCAGATCAGAACAATTTCACTAACATTTAAAGAACACCTGCTGACTCTAGACAGTGGATAACGAGTGTACTGAGGGTACCTTACGGGTACGAATCGAATACTGAGGGTACCTCACAGGTACAAGTCAAATATTATATCATTTATCAAAACATGTTATTTATATACTGAGGGAATCTTAAACAAGATTCTATACTGAAGGGTTCGCGAGGAACCAAACGGGGACCTGATCGGGGTCCAAACTGAACTGAGGGCTGCAGCTAAAAGACTCTATTAGGCATGCCTAACTATCCACTTACTTGACTCTAGCAGGTTGTAGACACCGGGTCCCGAGGCGGTCCAAGATCAGAATTACCCGATGATGAAACAAAAGACCGACTTTCGGCAAGAAAAGTGAGAATCGACCGTTCCCTTGTCAAGATTGTGTTTTTTTCGAAAAATAATTTTAAAATATATATTTTAGGGATTAAAATTTAAAATGGGAAAAAATATTAATATTGTGTCAAAATTAAAAAAAAAAAAAAGAAGAAAAAAAAAATTTTTTTTTATCGCGAGTGCCACTGCGGCAGCGCGGGGCCGCCTGCGCGGCAGGCTGCCCCAGCGCGCAGGGGCGCCTGCGAGGCAGGCCGCCCCAGCGCGCAGGGGCGCCTGCGCGCGAGGCTGGCGCCTCGTGCGACCCCCCTGCGCGCGAGGCGGGGCACTCCGCGCGCCCCCCCTGCGCGCAGGGGCGGGCGCCTCGCGCGACCCCCCTGCGCGGGAGGCGGGGCGCTCCGCGCGACCCCCCTGCGCGCAGAGGCGGGCGCCTCGCGCGACCCCCCTGCGCGCGAGGCGGGGCGCTCCGCGCGACCCCCCCTGCGCGCAGGGGCGGGCGCCTCGCACGACCCCCCTGCGCGCGAGGCGGGGGGCCTCGCGCGAGGCAGGTGCCTCGCGCGACCCGCCTGCGCGGGCCAGGCTGCGCGCAGCAGCCTGCCGCGCGCGGTGCCAGGGCACCACGCGCAGGCTGCCGCGCGCGCTTGCCCCCTCCGCGCGACCTGTCTCGCCTGTCCGTCTTTTTCGCTGTTTTCAGTCTGAATTTTTTTTTCAGTCTGACTTTTTCTTGTTTCACCATTTTATGACATTTTTGATTAACTAAAAATGAAAGTCTTTTTTGTCACTTGCCATTTTTGGCCAAGACCACCTTAAATGAGAATTTGGTGCTCATTTTTGGGAGAGGACGATTCTTTTGGGGCTCCTTTTTTTCTTTTCAACTTCTTTTCTCCAGGGGCCATTTTTTTGCTTTAGCTACTATTTTTTTCTCTTTTCTTAAGTTTTAAATCTGGATTTGCTCTTCAAAAAAATAGATAATCCATCTTATTGAGTGATTTGGGTTAGGAAAATTAATTTCCTCTTGCTCAAATCACCCACCAAAAAAATATATCTTCATCAAAATATTTTCTTGATTTTATTTCAAAACATTAAATTCTACATTTTCTTTAAGTGTTCATCACCACAAATCCGACAAGGAAAATCGATCGGGATACCGTTTCCCCAATCTAAAAATTCTGAGGGTAAACATTCTTGGACTTGTTCTCATTTATTTATTTGATTTTTTATTTGTTCACATTTTTCTTTATTTTATATAATTTCTATTCTATTATCATTTTTATCCTATTTAATAAACATGTTTTATATGTCGTATTAATTTGTTAAATTTATTATTATTTCATCATTATCATTATTTGTTAAATCCTATTTTATGTTAATGCATGTTCCACTGTCACTATATTCCTTCATTTTTGCATTGCATTTTATATATTTTGGACCAATCTATAGTACTTTCTTTATCTTTTTGCTTTGCCTTCCACGGATTTACATACTTTTTCTTCACTTCATTTGTTTTACTTTTGTTTTAGTTTTCTTCATTTATAGATATTTCATTCTCTTTTGTTTTATTCTTTTATTTTCTTTTATTAATTTATTGTTTTTATTTAGTTTAACCATTATTACTATTTAAAGTTAATTTGTTTCCTATTATTATTATTATTATTGTTATTATTATTATTATTATTATTATTATTATTATTATTATTATTATTATTATTATTATCGCCATTACTATTATTATCATTTAATTAATTAATTGGTTAGCATTATTATCCTTATTATTATTATTTAATATTTCGTATTATTTTTATTATTATTGTTGTTGCCATTATTTGTCTCATTTATTGTTGTATTGTTATCCCTGTTAATGATTTGATTTATTTTATCGCATTGCTATCATTGTTGTTATAATTATATTTTGCATTTGCTTGATTAATTCACTTTGAATATTTACTAATATTATTTCTGATGTTAATTTTTGTATGAGTTTAACTTGAGTCGAGTTATTTGGGCGTCCCCGTGACTCCCCGGATGGGTCGCAACGCGTAGGCGGGCACTCCATTTTGGTGAGATCTTTTCAATTCCCCTTTGACGTGTTATGTGTTTATTTGTAAATAATTATTTTACTTGTGTACGCGTGTGATAAAAAAATCACAAAAATATTTTTACAATTAAATTGGAACTTTCACTAATAAAATCGGGACCAATGTCCCTTATTTTAGCCCGACAATAAAAATGCCACAATTAAAACGAAGAGTCAACTTTTCTACAAAAATGGGATCACTCATCCCGGTTTTTCAATTCAAGCAATCAAAAATGACTCTTCGAGCCCTCTTCAAATTAATACGAGGGAACCAATGTTCCTAAATTTCGAACAAGCGCGAAGGAACCAATGTTCCTTAAATAATGCCCCGATTTATGTATGTTCTTTTATTTTAATCTTGAGTGAGTGTTTTAAATTCAAGTTTCATTTTTATTTGGGCCCTTGTAATTAATTTTGGGGCAATTTTATTTATCTTTTGGGGATTGTATTCAGTCCCACTTACATCTTTGATCTCTTTTATTGGGGTTGTATTATGCCCCCCTATTTTTATTGTAATTGTGTGCTTGCGTGTTTACCGCTTTCACTTATTGCCTCCTTTATTTACTTATCGCTTTCGCTTACTTCCTTTACGTGCTTGAAATGCGCTTTTACTTTTAATGCATCGCTCGTGTGGGATGAGAGACATAATTTTAAGAAATTAAAAACCCATTTATAATTAACCAAAGCATAAATAAGAGGGAAGTTCCGGATACCATATCTCTGGTTTAGACCGTTAGAGGTGAGAAACCCTTTCCCAATTTCTTGCAAATTGGGTGGCGACTCCAAGTACCTCAAAGGTGCCTTTAGGTGTCAATAGGCTAGGTTATTCTCCCCAATGTTCTATTGGGAGGGATACACCGATGATGTCTCATGGCGCCCATGATCAAAAGACGCGAACCTTCATACCTCGAATCCTAAAGCGGATTCAAAGAGAGGGCCCTTGCTGGGTTGATTCGGGTTCGGCGCGCGTCACAGTGGCGACTCCACTGGGGACTTTGTGTTTGAGACTTCACTCCGAAAATTCTTTGGTTAAAATTTATAATTGGGTTTTTAAAACTTAAAATTCTATCTCTTTTCAAAAATTGCATCATATCATTTTAGAGCCTTAGACTTACGCTAGTTGGTCCCTATCTTACCTCGGTGCGTTCCCAAAGCACGACCCTACTTTCACTCATTGTAGGGAAGTGTTAGGGATAATCACCAACCCAAGCCTTGTACCTTTTGGTATATCGAAATGGAGACCCGATCGGTCGTTATGCTCGTGATGAGTTAGACCCGTCGGCGCAAACCATGCTTGGGTAGCCTAAAGAAAATCGCCTTGACCAAAGCCCATGTGCTGGCAAGTAGAAACTTCCCCTAGGCGGTATGTTCCTTAATATGATGCTTGTGACATGGGCCATCGCGTATTAAACAAAATCAAGCAAGTCAAGTGGTCTTTTATCAAAGGCTTTCATGCCCCGGTGAGCCCGCCTTAACTTGATTGAATTGTCCGAATACGTAATGGCCAAAACCCATACGAATGTGCATTAAATTAAGACTGTTATGCTGCCGGTTTTTCACCGTGCACTATACGTGTCCGATGGGTTCCCTGTTAACCCTCGGATGAAGCCCACCTAGGAAAGAGACCGCACAACCCCGTGTGTGGGAGTGATAAGGTTGGAAGGATCTACCTGTCTGCATGTGGTTGTAAATGCTGCACGTCATGCTCATGCATCACATGTCATCCATGCATCATTCTAACCCCTTTGATTTTTCAGCCACCATACACCATTCACCGGGGAGGTTCTGGGGTCCTCATAGCTATCTGAAGAGTAAGCAGAATTCGAAGTGGTTGGCAGAGATCTACCGTCTTAGTCAGAGCATCCATAGACATTGGGAATGGCTGGTCCTTCGCGATAGATTGAAGAGGCCCGTGTCATGATTGCCCGAGAACTAGATGAAAAGTTTGAAAAACTTGAGGGGAGGTTGTCAGCCACAATTAAGGAAAGGTTGGACGCCGCGGCACTAATTCTTCAAGCTCAAGTCACTGCAGCTACACTTAACCGATTTGAGCTAGCCATGACCAAAAAGGAGTGTGAGATGATGGCTGTAATGTCTCAATTCGCTCTTGAGCCAAGGGGCGAGACGACACCCAACTCACTGATCGAGCAAGTGGAAAGGGGGAAAGGACTAGGGCCCTTACAGCCGATGGGTCCTCTCAGTCCCGCAGACTCTAAAAAGAGATTAGCTGATCTTGAGGAGGAGATCATGAGGTCCAAGCTTGCAACTACCCGGACACCTCCCGATGGAGCCGTTACTAGCCCTGCAAGTCTCGGAATTGGTTACTATGGTGATAGCAGAGATACAAAAAGGATGGGGAAAGCGCCAATGGTTGAGATGGCTCAGAGGCGTTACTCTAATTTAGGCAGACCTTTGTCTTGGGTCCTGGAAAGGCTGATCAAGAAGGGGGTGTTACAACCATTGCCGTCCAAGCCGGCAAAGACCTGGGGGCAGCCCGGGCACAAGGAAGGCGAGTACTGCGCCTACCACCAACACACTGGCCATATGACGGATAATTGTGCTAGGCTGAGGCACCAGATTCAGGATCTGATCGATAGCAACCTGATCACAAATCCTGAATGCCACCAGGGTAGTCATGGGAGCTTAAGTTTTGCAGGGGGCGATGGAGAAGGTTTTAGAGCCACAAGGACCCCGACTTTCGGAATGACTCAGAGTCACTATGCCATGCTGAAAAAACCCCTATCCAAGCACTTCGCTCATTTTGTCAGCAAGGGAAAAATACAGTCAATGCCGGCCCAACCTGCCAGGGGCCAAGGGCACCCCAATCACCGAGCAGATCTGTATTGTGCCTACCATCAGCGTACCGGGCACGAGACTGACGAGTGCCGAATTCTGAGGAGGCAAATTCTACACTTAATTGATGAGGAGCTGAGAAGTGAGGAGAATGGTTCCCAAAAGTGATAATAGGCCGTTGACTGCAGCGTCCGCGTTGGCAAGAGAAGAAGGAAGTAGCTATTTAGATGTTCTTTTTTTATTTCTGAACTATTTAATGATGACAGTTTTAATTATAGTTTTCTTGAATGAAATGGATGGTTTTGCTATCTTGTGTGATGTTTCTTATGATTTCATTATGAATAATCATGGCACATTTACATTTGACATTGGTTCAACTAATGCCATTCCATTCAATCTCGGAACTTTGGGAGAACCCAAAGAAAATCTTGATAGCATCTGTTATGACTCCTGAAGTGAGACAAAAACTTGAGAGATAAAAAAAAAAAAAAAAAAGAGCCTTTGCCCGGACCTGGTATGACATGCTGAAAATTGACAAAGGCATTCTTGAGATCAATACCACTTTCACGCGCCAACATGACGACGAACCGAATGTTGAAAGCCATTTCTTTGCACTCCCACGACATCTGGGATGCATATGGTGCCACCAAATAAGATCAAGCTTCGAAAGCTGCATCAGGAGTTAGGCGAATGAGACTTAAGACCTTCACGAAGAAAACATAACTCACCAGAATACAACTCATCAAAACCAAACAACGTGAACCCTTTCCTCTCAACCATTTGAGATGTGTACCCCAAAAATAATTATGATCGACTCTTAACCATTCAGAACCCTTATAGCCAAAATTCTTGCTAAAACTATATGCTCGACTAGATTGAGCAACAATGGTCCCATTGGTTAAGATGGAAGTGCACGTATGTGTAAAATTAAGGACTTGAGCAAAGTTTGTAAAAAAAATTGGATTGCAAAAAAAAAAAATAAAAAAAAAAATTAATTAAAAAAAAAATTAATTAAAAAAAAAAAAAAAATTTAAAAAAAAATTGAAATGAAAAAAAAAAAAATGAGAGAAGAAAAGAGAGAATTGATCAGGGGGCAAGGGAATGCTATTTGAAGGAAAGCTTTGCTCAAATCCTGTTGATCTACACATGCCTGCACATTGTCATTCTTCTTAGCTACTGAAAAGGATCTAAAAGGCTAACCCACAAACCATCCGTCCAATCCCGGCCGTTGAAAGGCTATTCCAGGGTTCGAAGCACCAAAACCGATAAGAGTACCCCAGGTCATCCAGGCCCAACTTATCACCCTATTTCAGCCATTGAAAGGCCATTCCAGGGTTGACCCACCAAAGCCAATAAAGGCCAAACGCGAAACTTCATATTCAAGCCCCAAATAAGGAACCCATCACCTCGACCAGTCTGCATAAGGGCTAAGACCAAGACTTTGATACCAAGGGGAGCCACTCTCAGAAGCAGCAATCCCCCTGGCAAATGAAGATGACAGCGAATTCAACCAATGTTGAGAAACTGAAGGAAGGTCCATGGCGGAGGCTTAATAAAAAAAAAAAAGAGAGAAAATATTCAATCAAGAAAACCCGCGAGGGCTGATTGGAAACAGGAGTCTGATGCTTACAAGATCCACTCCGAGATTAGATGTAATTTTTGCATTCTGAATCCATGTTAAATGGTGATTATGTATAGAGAAATCGTGCTGAAATGCACACAGTTTTTTGCAAATACATAAAGCAAGAGCAGTTTAACTCATCATTTCCTAGTTCTTTTACAAAAAGTAAAACCTAAATGGCTACTCTACTCCTGCTCTCGCCAGCCGGATGCCTAAGTTGTCGTGTCCCGTTGTCAGGTGCCGGACTGAGTATCAATCTTTTGCACTCACCAGTAGAAGTTACAGAATGGGTACCGAAAGGGGTATGACAGTTTTCACCGGCGGTTGGATCCAGAGATCTTGATAGCAAGAGGTAAAAGTTTGCAGAAAATATTCCTCCCTGTAACGATAATGGGTCCCTAGCTGGGTCCTGGGTCATCTCGAGCTGACGAGCACGCCGGGCAATGATACAGAAAGTAGCTTGACAAAGCCTGCACAGGAGAACACACCCCGAAAATCCGTCGACGACTGCATCTGATATCTCACTGAATCTATCAATGCCCTCGTTGTTAGGGAAGATGGGAAGATGGCTAATACTGCTGCAAGAATTTGATGTGGAGTATGTCACGAGAAAGACCATCAAAGGTCGGGCAGTTGCGGAGTTTCTTGCCGACCATCCAATTGAAGCAGACCGGGTAGAATATGAATTCCCCGACAAACATGTGGTGGCCATCACCGTACAGAAGTGGCAGATGTATTTTGATGGGGCAGTAAATAACGAAGGGGCCGGGACAGGAGTAATTCTAGCAACCCCACATGGTGAGAAGCTCCCCTTAGCTAAGAAACTGAGATATAAAGCCACAAATAACGAAGCTGAGTACGAAGCCTGCATCTTTGGGTTAGAAGCACTCTCAGCCATGGGGGCAAAAGTAGTAGAGGTCTTTGGGGACTCGTCCTTGGTAATCCACCAAGTCAGGGGTGAATGGACCGTTAAGGAAGAGCGGCAGTTGCCATATGTGAGGTGTTTAAAAGAACTAAGTGGCCAGTTTGGAGTCTGCACCTTTAACTACGTGCCCCGAGATGAGAACCAATTGGCAGATGCCTTAGCCACCCTGGTATCCATAACCCCAAGGGAATAGCCGTGAGGCCTGTGCACATTTCTAGTGCAGACAAGCCATACTTTGAGACTGAATGAGTTGGGGATGTCGAGGCTACGGACAGAAAGCCATGGCACTATGATGTCCAGAATTATTTGGAAAGGGCGGTATTCCCAGAAGAAGCCATTGAAAAAGACCAGAGTATGATTCGCAAGTTGTCCACTCAGTTCGTCAGTGTAAACGGTGTGCTGTACAAGAGACAAGCCGATGGCATACAACTAAGATGCTTAGATGGTAAAGAAGCCAAAAAGGTTATGGGGGAAACTCATGTAGGGGTCTGTGGGGCCTATATGAATGGTCTGGCCCTAGCAAAAAAAAAAATAATGCGGCAAGGATTCTTCTGGCTGACAATGCAGTACAACTCTAAATATGTGAAGGAGTGCCAATTATGCCAACAATACGCTAATCTGAGACACCTTCCAGTTTCGGAGTTGTGTAACCTGGCATCTCCATGGTCGTTCGCAGCATGGGGAATTGACATTATAGGAGAAGTACACCTGACAGCCTCCGATGGACACCGATTTATTGTGGTTGCTATCGATTATTTCACCAAATAGCTCGAGGATGAATCCTTCAAGAAGTTGGACGCCCGGGAAATGGCCGAGTTCATCGGGCGACATTTGATCTGTAGGTACGGGCTCCCGCATCACATTGTGTCAGATAATGGGGTACAGTTCCAAGCTGAGACTAAGAAGATGCTCAAGAAGTACGCCATCCAACACCATAAGTCCTCTCCATACCGACCACAGGCCAACGGGGCAGTCGAGGCAGCTAATAAGAACATCAAGAAGATATTGGCTAAGATGGTGCAGACCTATAAAGACTGGGCCGAGAAATTGCCATTCGCACTATGGGGCATACTACCACAACCAGATCTACCAGAAAAGGCTAGCTCGCTCATTTGGGAAGAAAGTAAGAAAACACCCATTGAAGGAAGGAGACCTAGTCTTTAAACAGAAGAGGCCGGGGGTTCCGGACTTTCGAGGCAAGTTTAGGCCCACTTGAGAAGGACCCTTCATTCTGAAGAAGCTTTTGTCTAAAGGGGCTGCGATCCTGACAGATAGTGATGGGAACGAATTCAGGAAGCCGGTCAACATCGACAGATTGAAAAGATTCCGTGGCAAAAAAAAAAAAAAAAAAAAAAAAAAGGCCGTTAGAGATGAAAACCGTGACTGGCGCTCTAAGCAAAAGTTAGGCTAAAGGGCAGGGTGAAAACCTGGCAACAGGCAGTCTGCCCTACAAAAAAAAATAAAATAAATAAAAGCCACTGGATTGGGTTGGGTCCGTTCCAGGCAAAAAATAAGGCACAGGGTTATGTGAAAATCCGACAAGGACGCATTTCCCGCTAAGAAAAGCTAGTGTGAAAATCCACGAGGGACGCACTACCTTTAAAACAATGACGCTTGGAGTGATAAGGCAGCATTACCTTGGGCAACCCCTTTCAAGCAAAGACACACATCGGGCAATCCTCCCTGAAGAATTATGAGTCAAAGTCCATGAAACAGGACATCGCTTACAGACGTTTGGGGGCATAAGCGACCACACGGAGCCATGAGTCGCTTCGGCAAAAGTTATTGCACCTCGACCCCTAGACCACTAAGATGAATGGTGTTACCTGCATTCTGCATAACATATGCACATGCACATGCATAACTTACCCTTGCATACAAGTTTCTTTTGATCTCGCAGGAAAGTCAGGCGCCTTCACACACCGACAAGCTGGTGTTTATCAGTCGCTCAGTCATGGTTTCACACACCGACAAGCTGATGTTCTATCAATCACGTTCTCCAAAGTCTGGCGCCTTCACACACCGACAAGCTGGTGTTTATCAGTCGTTCAGCCGTGGTTTCACATGCCGACAAGCTGGTGTTCTATCAATCACGTTCTCCAAAGTCTGGCGCCTTCACACACCGACAAGCTGGTGTTTATCAGTCGCTCAGCCGTGGTTTCACACACCGACAAGCTGGTGTTCTATCAATCACGTTCTCCAAAGTCTGACGCCTTCACACACCGACAAGCTGGTGTTTATCAGTCGCTCAGCCGTGGTTTCACACACCGACAAGCTGGTGTTCTATCAATCACGTTCTCCAAAGTCTGACGTCTTCACATACCAACAAGCTGGTGTTTATCAGTCGCTCAGCCGTGGTTTCACACACCGACAAGCTGGTGTTCTATCAATCACGTTCTCCAAAGTCTGACGTCTTCACACACCAACAAGCTGGTGTTTATCAGTCGCTCAGCCGTGGTTTCACACACCGACAAGCTGGTGTTCTATCAATCACGTTCTCCAAAGTCTGACGTCTTCACACACCGACAAGCTGGTGTTTATCAGTCGCTCAGCCGTGGTTTCACACACCGACAAGCTGGTGTTCTATCAATCACGTTCTCCAAAGTCTGACGTCTTCACACACCGATAAGCTGGTGTTTATCAGTCGCTCAGCCGTGGTTTCACACACCGACAAGCTGGTGTTCTATCAATCACGTTCTCCAAAGTCTGACGTCTTCACACACCAACAAGCTGGTGTTTATCAGTCGCTCAGCCGTGGTTTCACACACCGACAAGCTGGTGTTCTATCAATCACGTTCTTCAAAGTCTGGCGCCTTCACACACCGACAAGCTGGTGTTTATCAGTCGCTCAGCCCTGGTTTCACATCGACAAGCTGACGTTCCTCAATCATGTGACCGGAGTAGTCCTATGATGCCGACAAGCTGGCAATGTCAAGTTCCGGACAGCGACCGCCTCAGGTACGCATCTCTCCCTCTCTTTTCTGAATTTTGGCTCACTTAGGCGCCTGCGTTCTAAGTTCCCCAAAATTGGGGGCAACTGTAGACACCGGGTCCCGAGGCGGTCCAAGATCAGAATTACCCGATGATGAAACAAAAGACCGACTTTCGGCAAGAAAAGTGAGAATCGACCGTTCCCTTGTCAAGATTGTGTTTTTTTCGAAAAATAATTTTAAAATATATATTTTAGGGATTAAAATTTAAAATGGGAAAAAATATTAATATTGTGTCAAAATTAAAAAAAAAAAAAAAGAAAAAAAAAATTTTTTTTTATCGCGAGTGCCACTGCGGCAGCACGGGGCCGCCTGCGCGGCAGGCTGCCCCAGCGCGCAGGGGCGCCTGCGAGGCAGGCCGCCCCAGCGCGCAGGGGCGCCTCGTGCGACCCCCCTGCGCGCGAGGCGGGGCACTCCGCGCGCCCCCCCTGCGGGCAGGGGCGGGCGCTCCGCGCGACCCCCCCTGCGCGCAGAGGCGGGCGCTCCGCGCGACCCCCCCTGCGCGCCGAGGCGGGCGCGCGGAGCGCCCCCCCCCTGCGCGCAGAGGCGGGCGCCTCGCGCGACCCCCCTGCGCGCGAGGCAGGTGCCTCGCGCGCGGTGCCAGGGCACCACGCGCAGGCTGCCGCGCGCGCTTGCCCCCCTCCGCGCGACCTGTCTCGCCTGTCCGTCTTTTTCGCTGTTTTCAGTCTGAATTTTTTTTTCAGTCTGACTTTTTCTTCTTTCACCATTTTATGACATTTTTGATTAACTAAAAAATGAAAGTCTTTTTTGTCACTTGCCATTTTTGGCCAAGACCACCTTAAATGAGAATTTGGTGCTCATTTTTGGGAGAGGACGATTCTTTTGGGGCTCCTTTTTTTCTTTTCAACTTCTTTTCTCCAGGGGCCATTTTTTTGCTTTAGCTACTATTTTTTTCTCTTTTCTTAAGTTTTAAATCTGGATTTGCTCTTCAAAAAAATAGATAATCCATCTTATTGAGTGATTTGGGTTAGGAAAATTAATTTCCTCTTGCTCAAATCACCCACCAAAAAAATATATCTTCATCAAAATATTTTCTTGATTTTATTTCAAAACATTAAATTCTACATTTTCTTTAAGTGTTCATCACCACAAATCCGACAAGGAAAATCGATCGGGATACCGTTTCCCCAATCTAAAAATTCTAAGGGTAAACATTCTTGGACTTGTTCTCATTTATTTATTTGATTTTTTATTTGTTCACATTTTTCTTTATTTTATATAATTTCTATTCTATTATCATTTTTATCCTATTTAATAAACATGTTTTATATGTCGTATTAATTTGTTAAATTTATTATTATTTCATCATTATCATTATTTGTTAAATCCTATTTTATGTTAATGCATGTTCCACTGTCACTATATTCCTTCATTTTTGCATTGCATTTTATATATTTTGGACCAATCTATAGTACTTTCTTTATCTTTTTGCTTTGCCTTCCACGGATTTACATACTTTTTCTTCACTTCATTTGTTTTACTTTTGTTTTAGTTTTCTTCATTTATAGATATTTCATTCTCTTTTGTTTTATTCTTTTATTTTCTTTTATTAATTTATTGTTTTTATTTAGTTTAACCATTATTACTATTTAAAGTTAATTTGTTTCCTATTATTATTATTATTATTATTATTATTATTATTATTGTTATTATTATTATTATTATTATTATTATTATTATTATTATTATTATTATTATTATTATTATTATTATTATTATTATTATTATTATTATTATTATTATTATTATCGCCATTACTATTATTATCATTTAATTAATTAATTGGTTAGCATTATTATCCTTATTATTATTATTTAATATTTCGTATTATTTTTATTATTATTGTTGTTGCCATTATTTGTCTCATTTATTGTTGTATTGTTATCCCTGTTAATGATTTGATTTATTTTATCGCATTGCTATCATTGTTGTTATAATTATATTTTGCATTTGCTTGATTAATTCACTTTGAATATTTACTAATATTATTTCTGATGTTAATTTTTGTATGAGTTTAACTTGAGTCGAGTTATTTGGGCGTCCCCGTGACTCCCCGGATGGGTCGCAACGCGTAGGCGGGCACTCCATTTTGGTGAGATCTTTTCAATTCCCCTTTGACGTGTTATGTGTTTATTTGTAAATAATTATTTTACTTGTGTACGCGTGTGATAAAAAAATCACAAAAATATTTTTACAATTAAATTGGAACTTTCACTAATAAAATCGGGACCAATGTCCCTTATTTTAGCCCGACAATAAAAATGCCACAATTAAAACGAAGAGTCAACTTTTCTACAAAAATGGGATCACTCATCCCGGTTTTTCAATTCAAGCAATCAAAAATGACTCTTGGAGCCCTCTTCAAATTAATACGAGGGAACCAATGTTCCTAAATTTCGAACAAGCGCGAAGGAACCAATGTTCCTTAAATAATGCCCCGATTTATGTATGTTCTTTTATTTTAATCTTGAGTGAGTGTTTTAAATTCAAGTTTCATTTTTATTTGGGCCCTTGTAATTAATTTTGGGGCAATTTTATTTATCTTTTGGGGATTGTATTCCGTCCCACTTACATCTTTGATCTCTTTTTATTGGGGTTGTATTATGCCCCCCTATTTTTATTGTAATTGCGTGCTTGCGTGTTTACCGCTTTCACTTATTGCCTCCTTTATTTACTTATCGCTTTCGCTTACTTCCTTTACGTGCTTGAAATGCGCTTTTACTTTTAATGCATCGCTCGTGTGGGATGAGAGACATAATTTTAAGAAATTAAAAACCCATTTATAATTAACCAAAGCATAAATAAGAGGGAAGTTCCGGATACCATATCTCTGGTTTAGACCGTTAGAGGTGAGAAACCCTTTCCCAATTTCTTGCAAATTGGGTGGCGACTCCAAGTACCTCAAAGGTGCCTTTAGGTGTCAATAGGCTAGGTTATTCTCCCCAATGTTCTATTGGGAGGGATACACCGATGATGTCTCATGGTGCCCATGATCAAAAGACGCGAACCTTCATACCTCGAATCCTAAAGCGGATTCAAAGAGAGGGCCCTTGCTGGGTTGATTCGGGTTCGGCGCGCGTCACACAGGTTATGCGTCAAACATATCACATTTCAGAATACAGAATATAATTCATCAGAAAATCATGCTATCACGCATATTGAAGCATTAAACAGTAAAACATGCATCGCACAATATTAAAGTCCATTCAGAAGAAATACCAAATTCAGTTCTGAGTTAAAAACCAGGGAATTTCGGAAAAACGAGCTGAACGGAGAATTGGGCGAGGAATGGCTGGTCACTGGCGTGACTAGCCTTCTCAACAGGCAGGTCACGGCGTGACCTAGGGTCACGTCTCGTGACCTGCTTGCTTCCCGCCTAACGCGTTGCGTGATCCTCGCGGATCACGCAATGCTTATGCAGGTCACGGCGTGACCGAGGGTCACGCGACGTGACGCTGCTTCTCCCTCGCAGATCACGTTGCGTGATCTGCCTCTTCCTCGCAGGTCGCACGACGTGACCGAAGATCACGTCGCGTGACTTGCTTCCTCTTCAGCTGGTCACGCGACTGGCTTCTCAGCAGGCAGGTCACGCCGTGACCGAGGGTCACGTGACGTGACTTGCCTTCCTGCATAGCGAGTCACGCGACATGAAGAATTTCAACAGTAATTCGTTTTTCCCAGAATTTCCAGAATTTCCAGAATTCGATCCCAATTTGATTTAAGTCCATACAAACCTGTTCTTACCTTCCAGAAATTATCCCAAACAATTCAAACATCATATAAACAACTCAAACAGAATTCAATCAACCCAATTCAAGGTATTTGCATTCAAATTGTTCAAGAACATATAAACCCTAGAAATACCAGTAAACTCAAATTATGCAGATCACAAGCAATTGTTCCCAAACCTGAAATCTAAGTCTCTCTCACTTAGCTCCACTAGGTCCAGCAACCTCTTTCCCCTTTGGATCACGTGGAACTTCAGCTAAACACAATCACAGCAAGAACATCCACAAAGAAAACCCTAAGTTAAATCTAACTCAAGGAAGAAGATGAAGATGCAATTTACAGTAAAACAAAGACTAGATCTTGCACTTACCAAGCTAAGGAATGCAAGGGGAGGATTAATTTCACCAATAGAACCTTGAATCAAAATACACAGTACTTGGGAATAAAGAAAGTGAAGAAGAAGAGAGTGAGTGAGAAAATCGTGAATCTGTAAGTTTCTTTTTCCTCATTCCCTTTTCTTTTTCTTTTCTTTATTCTAAATATGTATCAAACTCCTATTGGTGACACTAATCACTCACACTAAAATACAATGCATTACACACACCCTAAGTAACCTCATTTAAATGCACCCTACAATGGTATATGTAAATGCACACAATTGATTCCCAACTAAAAACACCCTAATATGGTATGCTCAAGTGTACACAAGTAATTACTAATTAATTCACACACTAATGCCATGTATGTACCCACACAATAATAAAACCCCAAAATCATGCATTTTACTGAAATACCCTTATGAAATATTGTACACATGCGAATGCTTACACATACAGACAGACAGATATACAGACAGACAGACGGACGGACAGGCTCATTCTACTAGGGGGCAAATGGGGTGTGACAGGAATACTAAATTAACTAACCTAATTAATAATAATCAAAGAAGACAAGTAGGATTAATGATGATGAGTTGATAATTGATAAAACTTAAAATAATTATTCTTGCTTATTAATGATACCTTGTTATGCAAGCCAAGTTGAAATAAAACTCCAATACATTCTCTCGACATGAATTAAAGTGCCTAAAACATACATTTATAATTCTAACTCTTAACTCTTATTAATGAATTAGTTAATTATACATGTATATTTCAGGATTAATTAATAACCTATAACTCTGATCTGGACTGTCTCAGGACCCGGGGTCTACAGTTGCCCTCAATTTTGGGGAAACTAGTACACTAGTGTCTAGATGAGCCAAAATTTAGAGAAGAAGGAAAGAGATGCATACCTGAGGCTGTCCTTTACTTTCCATGGTGTGTTCAAGCTGGTGACCCCTTGGTGCCGAGTTGTAGTGTATTTTACCATGACCCTTTGACGATTCATTCTACCACCTTCATCCTGCTAGCCTTTTCTCGGCCTGCACGGTATCTAACTGTCGTGAGATGCAGTGTTTTTCTAACTACAACCCAATTGCGATTTGTTCTATCGCATGTGTCCCGCTGGCCTCTTCTTGGCTTGCACAGTATCTGACTATCATGAGATGCAATGTTTTTCTAACTATAACCCAATTGCAATTTGTTCTATCGCATTTGTCCCGCTGGCCTCATCTCGACTTGCACGGTGTCTGAGTGTCATGAAAGGTAGTATTTTTCTAACTACAACCCAATTGCGATTTATTCTATCGCATGTGTCCCGCTGGCCTCATCTCGGCTTGCACGGTGTCTGACTGTCATGAGAGGTAGTATTTTTCTAACTACAATCCAATTGCAATTTGTTCTATCGCATGTGTCCCATTGGCCTCGTCTCAGCTTGCATGGTGTCTGAGTGTCATGAGGGGTAGTATTTTTCTAACTACAACCCAATTGCAATTTGTTCTATCGCATGTGTCCAGCTGGCCTAGTCTCGGCTTGCACGGTGTCTGAGTGTCGTGAGAGGTAGTATTTTTCTAACTACAACCCAATTATGATTTGTTCTATTGCATGTGTCCTGCTGTCCTCATCTCAGCTTGCACGGTGTCTGAGTGTCATGAGAGGTAATGTTTTTCTAACTACAACACAATTGCGATTTGTTCTATTGGATGTGTCCCGCTGGCCTTGTCTCGGCTTACACGGTGTCCTTGCTAACCCCCATCCGATCTGCAAGGCATGTGATTGAATATACCACATTTGTCTTGCTGGCCACTTCTGAGCCTGCACGGCATACTCTTGCTAACCCCCATCCGGTCTGCAAGACATGATTTTTGATTTGCGGACGTCTATCCGATCTGCATGGTTTCTACCTGTTAACCACTGCCTAAATGATGTAGTGTCCGATTTACTAACCATCCTTGGGTCGGCATGGCGCTATGTCCCTGTAGTTATAGAAGATTTTATTAATTCATTATAGATTGATTCATTTCAAAACGTAATTTCATAAACATTTTTTATGCTGCCGTTTATTTTCGTCTTTCTTACTTATTATGTAATTTCATAAGAAGTTAGCAATAATGTAAATATACAAGATGAAGCATAAATTTAATAAAATGTAAATTTCACTAATAAAATGCAGACTTTGTACAATAAATATACACGTACAGCAAAATAAACTCCCTGAATACACTAGAGAGGGTGATAATCTGAGGGCTCCTTCGGGTCCTCTTCATCGTCTAATACATATACCGACTGACTATGAGATGAATATGCAAACGGCCCGACTCTGGAGGCAGAGGGCTGACTATGAGGTGCTAAGTGCTTGGCCCTTGGATCTAAATGCGGTGGGACGACGACTGGTGCGGTGCTGGCTGTCTCGCCTCGGGGGCAGCCTGTTGGAACTGAGCCTGAGCGTACCCATCCAAGAAAGGCTAAGGAAAAACACCAATGAACTCCAAAGTGTCCCAGACTACACCACCCAGCTCCATGAAGGCCCTCGACAGTCTCATGGTCTGATATCTGGCCGCTTCTCTGATGCCCATGAGCCTAGTCTCCATCTGCTCCCTGAACTACCGGATGGATGCAGATATGGCTGGTATGGTACCTGTGACGTGCCCGAACCCCGCTCAGCATCCGTTTCGCTCTCGAAGATCCGCTTTTAGGACCCGAGACTGGATGAAGGTTCATTAAAACTCGTGAAAGCTGATCGCTTCACAATGGACAGGGATTCACCCCTATTCCATTATTGGCAATCAACTTACGAGGGCATCTGCTGGGTATCATAAGGTAGGTGTCACAGAGTCGCCACCCAATAAAATATTAGGAAATAAATTCTAACCTTATGAGGCCAAAACCAGAGAGAGTTTGGGACCTCACTCTTATTCAAACCTTTGGTTAACTTTATGTGAATAAGTTTTTAGAATCAATTATTTTATCACTTTTCTCACACGATTCATGCAATAAATTTAAAGCGCATTACAAGCACACAAAAAGGCAATAAATAAAGCGATAAATATAATTATAATTATCAAAAAATAAACAAGAAATTCATAATAGTGATAGAATGAAAATACATACATAAATTGGGACATTCATTTAGACAAGAACATTGGTTCCCAACTACTTATTTTACAAAAAAGGTACAGAGTTCTCAAACCAACTTTCTGAAAAAGGACGAAGTGATCTCATTTTAATGCAAATGTGAACCTTTCGTTTTTGGGATGAAAACGAGGATATTGGTCCAGTTTTATTAACAAATTTTCAATTTAGTAGAAAATATTTTGTGTGGTGGTTCTTTTTAAGTGCGGTTGAAGATCCTTATTATTACAGTCCACAAGCAAATGAAAGAAAATAAAACAATAATTAATACATATCCCAGAATAATAAATAAATCCTAAACTATTCGCCTAACTCCATGGACGAGACATATGCCCCTCGCAGTTGCGGTCGTGATAGAAAATAATATTGATCAATAATTGATTAAATTAAACAAAGTGATAAATAAATAAATAAATAAATAAATAAATAAATAATTGAATGAAATAAATTGAGAAAAATAATTAATCTGATATGGTGAAAGTAAAATAAAATGATCGAGTTAATGAATATAAAACACAAATGACACAATTATAATGATCAATGACAATAAAAATAATGATTATAGTAGTAATGATGATAACAAATAATAACGGTGAAAATATAATATTAACATACGATAATAATAGTAGTAATAATAATAAAAAAACGAATAGTAATATTAATAATAATAATTAACAATAATAGTAATAATACAATATAATAATAATAATATGAACAAAAATAATAATAATAATAATGATGATAAAAACATAAAATAATCATAATGATAATGATAATAATAGCAATAAGAACAATCTCACTACAACAACAACAACAACAACAACAATAATAATAATAATAATAATAATAATAATAATAATAATAATAATAATAATAATAATAATAATAATAAATAAATAATACTAACAATAATAATAACATAAAATAATAATAACAATAATAATAATAATAATAACAATAACAATAACACAACACAACAAAAATAATAACAATAATAATGATAATATAAAATAAACATAAAATAATAATGCTAATAATAATAATGCCATAAAATAATAATAATAATAATAATAATAATAATTATTATTATTATGACAATAAAAATAATAACATTAATAATAATAATAATAATAATAGTGATAATAATAATAATTACAATAATAATCCTCACAATAACAATAATAATAATAATAAACATAAAATAAATAATACTAACCATAATAATAACATAAAATAATAATAATAATAATAATAATAATAATAATAATAATAATAATAATAATAATAATAATAATAATAATAACAACAACAATAATAATAATGATAATAATAACAATAATAATAACAATAACACAACACAACAAAAATAATAACAATAATAATCATAATAAAAAATAAACATAAAATAATAATATTAATAATAATAATACCATAAAATAATAATAATAATAATAATAATAATAATAATAAACATAAAATAAATGATACTAATAATAATAATAACATAAAATAATAACAATACTAACAATAAATAAATAGAATAACAATAATGACAAATATAATAATCATAGTAAAAATAATAATAATACAACAATATAATAATAATGATAATATGAAATAATATTTATTAATAATAATAATAATAATAATAAAAATAAAAATAAAATAAAAATAAAAATAAAAAATATAACCACTTACCGGATTTCCTCGCCGGAGCAGTTAGAGGTCACCGGTGGTCAACACCGCCGGCACCGTAGGACAGATCGTCGTGCCCGGAGGTCATCGCCGTCGGTCACACACAGGAAGGAGCCGCCACCTCGCCCAAAATGCCGTCGGCAGTCCTGCGGTTCACTCCCTCTGATCTCCTTCTCCCCGGCTAGTGTGACTGATCGGTGACCACCACCTAGTTCGTTCGGGCCTCCTCGGTCTTCTTGTGGGGCGCGTGCGGCGGTCCGACGCCATGGGTGGCCAATGGCGCCCCCGCTTTCTTCCCCTCTTTCTCCTTTTCTCCGGTGTCGTGTCCCTGCTCCTCTTCCTTCTTCTTTCTTTCTTTGGTTTTGGTCCTACTTCCCTCTTCTTTTATTTCTTCTTTCTATTTTTCTTTCATTTGGTTTTCTTCTTTCTTTTTCTTGCTCTCTGTTCTTGCTCTTTCTGTTTATTTTTCCTTTTTTTTCTTTCTTTTTGCTTGGCTCGGCCCTATATTCTTGCTCTCTCTTTTTAATTTTTGTTTCTTTGTTTTTCTCATCTACCGAGCTTTCCTCTTTTTCTTCATATTTTTCTTTTTATACCCCAAAGGTAGGTTTAGCCCCCTTAATTCCCTCCTTGATTTTCTCCATATATATATATATATATATTTTAATTTAATTTTATCCCATTTTTTTGATAAATATTACCCTTGACTCAGGACCCGGTGTTTACAGTTGCCCCCAATTTTGGGGAAGCTAGTGCCTAGACTCCTAGGTGAGCCAAAATTCAGAGAAGAAGGAAAGAAGAGATGCGTACCTGAGGTAGTTGTCGTTCCGATCTGAATGAAGTTATTGGGGTATTTATCGTCTACTTGTCGACGGGTTAACCCTCATCGATTTGGCATCTGCGGTGTCTAGCCTTTTATTCGGCATCTAACCTCTGTCGTTTCGGCATCTAACCTATGCGGTGTCTAACCTCAGCTGGGTTGGTATCTAACCTGTTGGTACTGTGTCTAGCCTCCCTTATTGCGGCACCTAACCTGTGTAGTGTCTAGCCTCAGTCGGGTCGGTATCTAACCTGTTAGTGCGGTGTCTAACCTCCCTCATTGTGGCATCTAACATGTGCGGTGTCTAGCCTTAGTCGGGTCGGTATCTAACTTGTTGGTATGGTGTCTAACCTTCCTCGTTGCGGCATCTAATCTGTACGGTGTCTAGCCTTAGTCGGGTCGGTATCTAACCTGTTGGTATGGTGTCTAAGCTTCCTCATTGCAGCATCTAACCAGTACGGTGTCTAGCCTTAGCCGAGTCGGTATCTAATCTATTGGTATGGTGTCTAACCTTTCTCGTTGCGGCATCTAACCTGTGCGGTGTCTAGCCTCAGCCGGGTTGGTATCTAACCTGTTCTGACATTTGAAGTGGTGCCCCGTTAGAGGTCTTTGGTTGGTTGCCCCCTGAGAGGTCTTTGGTTAATTGCCCCCTGAGAGGTCTTTGGTTAATTGCCCCCTAAGATGTCTTTGGTTAATTGCCTAGATTAATGCCTCTAAGAGGACTTGGGAATTTGCCTCCTCAGAGGACTTGAGAACTTGCCTCCTCAGAGGGCTTGAGAGTTTGCCTCCTCAAAGGGCTTGAAAGTTTGCCTCCTCAGAGGGCTTGAAAGTTTGCCTCTTTAGAGGGCTTGGGAATTTGCCTCCTCAGAGGACTTGAGAATCAATCTGCCTCCTCAGAGGGCTTGAGAATCTACCTCCTCAGAGAGCTTCAGAAATGGGATTTGTGAAGTCACGGTTGAGACTGATGTATACCATCTAGTAGGCACAAGGCACCATGTATGCATGGAATACATGTGAAAAGCTATGCATGTATGAAATGACATGCAAAGTTATGCTTGTGTGAAATTCAAGCACTGAATTATTCATATGAAATATTAAACATATGCAAAAGATTGTACCCGTGGGACGCTTAGAATGCGACATGAGATAACTATAAGGAGCTGTGTATGTGAAGTGCATACAGTGCATACTATGCATGGACTACGAGCATGAAATGAATGCAGAGAATTATGTATATGACATATATGTCACTGGAATGGCTTGTATACATGTAAAGGATTATGGAATGTGTGCAAAAAATTGTATTTTATAAAATGTTTGCAAATGATCATGAATGAGAAATACATGCAAAGGATCAGGCATGGGAAATATATGCAGGGGGATTATGAATGCAAAATATATGCAAATGATCATGCATATGAGTCATTGACCGGCATAGATGTAAAGAATCGTATACAAAGATAGGCGGAAAGTTATTATGTACATGAAGGCTATGTAAAGAATTGGGTGTGTGGGATGTGTGCATGGACAACTATGCATATGAAACACATGCAGAAAAAATCATATATATGTTTATACAGGATGCATGCAAAAAATGTGCATGTGAGATACATTTAAAGGATATTCCCATAAAATGCGTGAAAATAAATGGTTATAAAAAATGAAGTTTAGAGGGCTATTTATGCAAAAGTATCTACAAACACTTATATGGTGAAAGATGCTCGCCAAAGATTTCGTGCAAAAAGACATACATCAAAAGTTATACATGCAAAACTATTTATAAGAATATTTGCTACAATTATGTGTAAAAACATTTAAGGAAAGCGTATGTACAAAGAATTTTGTTGGGAGTATATGCAAATTATCACTTTCATGAGTATCAATGAGAAGTACCCCAAGATTGTGAAATGATTGCAACCTATTAGGTACCCCAAACTCAAGTTTCTATCTGTCCTTGAATGCACTGAATGAACCACATTCTCAACTGATTCAATCTTAGCAAAAGAATTCGGGAGTCATTCCCAATGAAGTGCAAGAAGATAAATATGTGAATATCAAGGTTTACTAAATCAACATGTAAATACAAGGCACACCATATAATCACTCTGTGTGTGTGCCAAAGGCCAAAACAGAATTTTTTGCCATTTGAAAGCAAATTCTAGATGGAATGTTGGGGATGAGACTCAACTTGAATGCACATATGCACTCATGGCTTCCTGCTTGAAGCTTAAGAAACACCATATGCATCTTCCTACATACCAAACCTTATTAGATGGTCTTCTCCGCTAATTAGATAAGACTGAACCAAGAATCAAGAGGTCTTACTTCGGTTGTAATATTAGGCTCTTAGGCATATGGTTACCAAGAAAGGATCAAGTTTCTAAGGAAAAAAAAATGGCCGCAACGCTCACTCGACGGATGAAAGGACCATTCTCAGCCCAATTACATACTGTCCAAGTATTCTTGAATTTTGACTTGATAATACTTTAGCTCATCAAGCTCAGCATAGCAATTAAGTTAAAAAGGTAACTACTGAAACTCATCAAGGGGTACTATCATGAGCTCTACTTTTTCTCTTTTTTCGTCTTTTCCCTTTTTTTCTATTTTTTTGCTTCTCTTTTTTTTTGTTTTTACAAGCTTACGTCTTTAATTACACAAAGACAATAATTAAACCCCCTTATCAAGGCGATTTCTGATAGCCCAAAGAATTATCAATGATTGAAACTCTTTTTCCCAAAGTGTAAACCCATCCTTATCAGGGCAATTTTTGATAGCTCAGGGGAATGTGGTAATGTACATCCATCCTTACTAGAGCGGCCATTCTTCTAAGGGGAAGCCAAAATCATTTTAGGCGAAGGGTAGTTTTAACTTGTGTAACAATAAAAATTGGTACGCATTTAGCATACCAAAATAAAGGCTCAATGGGCTAGCAAGCGATTGCAAAATAAGGGTCGGAAATAGTCATTTAGAGAGCTATACATAGAAATGGTTGCCTAAATCATTTTCTAGATTCAGCCTTATTCAGGGGTCGCTTCGACGGGTAATCAGAAAGGTTTTAGTGCTCTTAGCGAGTTTTCATCCAATCCCCTAATTGCAACTAGTTTTTTTTCCAATTTATTTCCAAAATGGACCAAAAGTGCTCTAAATTTAGAAATTACATGGTATAGTCAAATGTTTTCATGTGATCCAGCCCTTAAAGATCAAACATATTTACCCTTTACTTAATTCAAAATGGAATGAAATGCAGATTTCTAGAGTTAAGATCAAACCCATTCATAGTTGAGAACTACTTAGGCAGAGTTAGACTTTGAATCAAGGGTACCTTAATAAGGTGCAAACATGTCAACATTTTGGGTACAACTTAACACAAAAAATTTTACTCTATCAAAATTTATATACACAAGAATCGTGCAGGCATAAAAAAAATTTATTTGTAAAATATGAACAAATTATGTGCTAAGAATCATGTATAGGGAGAGATGCATGCAATAGTGTCGTGCATATTAGTAATGCGTGTAAGGAACTATATATTCAAAACATGTGTGAAAACATATTGTATAGAAATGCATACATGGAATATGTGCAAAGGCACGTGTGCATGGAACACCTACAAAAAAATTATAAGTGAGTGTGTAAATGCTGCATGACAAATGATGTTCATACATAAATTTGTAGTGTACATGCAAGCAACGATGGTATAAGTATAAAATATGGCACAACATAGGAATGAATGTTCATGATACATGGTGCATGTGGGCATGGCATGACTGAGACATGATAGGGACATGTATGCGATGTAAGACGAATAAAGTCTAGCATGATAATGTGTATTAATGAGTCGTGAGGTATGGCAAAACTCACATACATAAAAGTGCAAAATATATACAAATAATGCACATGACATGGGACACAGTATAAGAATGACTGTGTATAGTGAGCAGCATACGTGTGCGACATAAGACATGGGATGAAAGTGGTTGCAAGAAACGAATGGCATTTACGAGGTATGTGTATTTACATGGTATGCATATACAAAGCGTGGCATGGTATATATAATGACTAACATACATGATGTAGGACTCATATGTGCATGACATAACTCATGCATGATAATGCATGTGCATGATATGGGATACAACGCGAAAGGTGCAAGGTGTCACGATGTGTATAATGCCCAGCCTAATGATGTATGCTAATGTGTATATGCTATGATATGAAAAGGTATGCACATTCTCTAGCACACAATGCTTATGTACATATGCAATGTAAGCACACTAAGACATATGTCCATAATTGAATTTTTTTTTTAGGCTTATTATTATGTATGTCCATATGTACTTTCCATGCTACATGCTAGATGTAATGATTATGGTGCACGACAAATATTATGGGTGTCAGGATGAATGTTAATATGTATGTGTTTCGATAAGCATCGTTATGTACATGCATGGCAAATACATGTTATATTTATATTCACAAATTATGATACAAGCAATTTTACATACAAAGTGCACAAGTTCTATAATTATACGTGAGACAAAATGCATATGCTTTATTTACTATTATTGTTTAAGAAAAATGCGCGAGCACGAATACACACATACAAGAAAAAAAACTCCTCCCAACCGTATTTCTCCTACACAAGAGGTCGTGCAGTCTCTTTCCTAGGTGGGCTTGATCCATGGGTTAACGAGGAACCTAATGAACGCTTGCAGTGTGCTGCAAAAAACCAACAGCACAAACTCTCATTACTAAAAAGCGCATGCAGATGAATATTTGGCCACCGTGTATTTAAACAATCCAAATAAATCGAAACACGCCCCTCGGGGTATGAAAACCTTTAATGAGCGAACATCTAAATTTATTTCTATTTGTTCAATGCACAAAAACCCACTCCACAAGCAATGTATTATGGCACATGGCCCCCTAGTGGAAGTATCTATTTTTATTACATGAGATTTGGTCAAAGGTGATGATATTTTAGGGTTACCCAATCATGATCCCTGCCAACAGGTCTAGCTCGTCATGAGCATAGTGATTGGTTGGGTCATCATTTAATATACCGTGATGGTACGAGGCTTGAACTGGTGATTATCCTTAACACTTCCCTATATTGAGTGAACGTAGAGTCGTGCTTCGGGAATGTACCGGGGTTAAAAGAGGGACCAGCCTAGCGTAGATCAAAAGCTCTGCTAAAATGCCATGCAATTTTTCGAAAAGAGATAAAATTTCTTGATCCTAAAACCAGTTACATTAGATTAACCAAAAGTACTTTCGGAGTAAAATCTCATGATATCCCCAGTGGAGTCGCTACTGTGACGCGCCCGAACCCCGCTCGGCATCTGTTTTGCACTCGGAGATCCGCTTTTAGGACCCGAGACCGGATGAAGGTTCATTAAAACCCGTGAAAGCTGATTGCTTCGCAATGGACAGGGATTCACCCCTATTCCATTGTTGGCAATCAACTTACGAGGGCATCTTCTGGGTATCATAAGGTAGGTATCACGGAGTCACCACCCAATAAAATATTAGGAAACAAATTCTAACCTTGTGAGGCCAAAACCAGAGAGAGTTCGAAACCTCACTCTTATTCATACCTTTGGTTAACGTTATGTGAATGAGTTTTTAGAATCAATTATTTTATTTTTTTTCTCACACGATTCATGCAATAAATTTAAAGTGCATTACAAGCACACAAAAAGGCAATAAATAAAGCGATAAATAAAATTACAATTATCAAAAAATAAACAAGAAATTTGTAATAGTGATAGAATAAAAATACATACATTCATTTAGACGAGCACATTGGTTCCCAACTACTTATTTTACAAAAAAGGTACAGAGTTCTCAAACCAACTTTATAAAAAAGCACGAAGTGATCTCATTTTAATGCAAACGTGAACCTTTCGTTTTTGGGATGAAAACAAGGACATTGGTCCAGTTTTATTAACAAATTTTCAATTTAGTAGAAAACATTTTGTATGGCGGTTCTTTCTAAGTGCAGTCGAAAATCCTTTATTATTACATTCTTCAAGCAAATGAAAGAAAAAAAAATAATTAATACATATCCCAGAATAATAAATAAATCCTAAACTATTAGCCCCGACCGTGCCTCGCCTAGCTCTATAGACGAGCCACATGCCCCTCACAGTTGCGATCGTGACAGAAAATAATATTGATCAATAATTGATTAAATTAAACTAAGTGATAAATAAATAAATAATTGAACGAAATAAATTGGGAAAAATAATTAATCTGATATAGTTATAAGTGGCAAATTGGGCGGGTTGGGTGGGTTTGGGTTGGGTCATAAATGGGCGGGTCATAAATAGGCAAAAAAGTATGGGTCATAAATGGGTTGGACAGGTTGGGTCGACCCATGGGCTAAAAACTTTTTGAATATACAAAAAATTTATAATAATACGTAAATGAGTTGGGCGGCCCAAATGGACTGATTTTGGTCCAAACGGATTGGGTGGCCCAAATGGGCCACTTGAGGCCTAAACGGGCCGAGATGTGGTTTGACCCTTTTAATCCATTTTTAATAAAAAATAATTTTTGATATAATAAAGTGATATTAAAGTGACTAATGTAAAATAATTTGGCCCAAATGGATTGGGTGGCCTAAATGGGCCACTTGAGGCCCAAACGGGCCGAGATGTGGTTTGACCCTTTTAATCCATTTTTAATAAAAAATAATTTTCAATACAACAAGTGACTAATATAAAATAATTTGGCATAAATGGATATACAAATAGCAAGTAATTGTCCATTTCCAAAAATTAGTCTTACAAAAATGTTGTATATACAAATAGTAAGAAATAAGTGTTTTCTGACTTTAATTGATTATCACTCCACACTTTGATTTTGTTTTGAAAATTTAATATCTTTTTCCATGTGATATTGAGACTCATCCTCAACTGCAATAATAATAAATATCTTGTCAGAATATTATAAGATTACGCAAAACATGTTCAAAAAAAATTAAGTGCATTTATTTTACCTTCAAATCCAAATAACCAACTACGAGTTGTAATCAAAGCCTTTGCATTTTCAGGTAACATGGATGCCCTCCATTTGTTGAGAATTCTTCCTCCCATACTAAATGCTGACTCTGAAGCAACAGTAGTAATGGGAATTGTCATAATATCTCTGGCCATTACATAAAGAATGGGATATTTTAACTCATTGTCCTTCCACTAATATAATACATCAAATTGAAGAGTTCTACTCAGTCTTGGATCATTCAAATATACATCTAACTCGGATTTATCTCCAAAACTACTGCCAAGAGTTCCAAATTCCTACATAACAATTATTATACAAGTTATACAATATATTACTGCAAGAATGCAAATCTATTATTATAAAAAAATATAAAAATTAAGGATAAGAGGCGCACTTTCATAAGATCATCGTCCACACTTGGTGTCCTTTCTGTTGATGCCTCACAAGTTGGATTATTAATTGCATATGATGCAAAAAGATCATACAACTTATGCTTAATTTCTCTGCATTCATATTGAACAGCAATCTCATCTCCAAATAATGTTTTATAAGAAAATGTTATAAAATCCAACTTATAACGAGGATCTAGAATAATAGCAAAAGAAAGAATAGTGCTGTAGCAGTCCCAGCACTTCTCAAACTTATCAAACATCAAAGTAGTCATATCCTTAATACACCGATCTTGACTTCTTTTTCCTTCCAACAACAACAGATGAATTCTCAAAACGCTATAAAAGTACATATTTGAGCTGGGATAAGAGGTTCCTGAAAAAAGATTTGTAATATCTTAAAAAGGCTTCAATATATAACATATTTTCTCAACTAAAGTCCACTGATCATCAGTTGGATTCCAAATAAATGTCAGGTCAGCAACAGCCAAATATGAAAAAGCCTTTCGATAAAAGAGGGCTCTATCAAGCATCACATAGGTAGAATTCTGTAGCAGTCCCAGCACTTCTCAAACTTATCAAACATCAAAGTAGTCATATCCTTAATACACCGATCTTGACTTCTTTTTCCTTCCAACAACAACAGATGAATTCTCAAAACGCTATAAAAGTACATATTTGAGATGGGATAAGAGGTTCCTGAAAAAAGATTTGTAATATCTTAAAAAGGCTTCAATATATAACATATTTTCTCAACTAAAGTCCACTGATCATCAGTTGGATTCCAAATAAATGTCAGGTCAGCAACAGCCAAATATGAAAAAGCCTTTCGATAAAAGAGGGCTCTATCAAGCATCACATAGGTAGAATTCCACCTCGTGGGATAATCCAATCACAATCCTTTGGAAAACTCAAGACCTAACCTATCAACACATTCAACAAACTTAATTTTTCTAGCTTCTGAGCCATTCACATATTTCACCCCTTCCCTGATAGACATACTTGATCTGTCAATCAATTTCAAACCCTCTTGAACATTAAGATTTAGAATATGAGCTCCACAACGCACATGAAAATACTCACCATTATAATGCAAATAACCATGTAAATTAAGTTGATCTCTCAATAACTCTTGCATATTATCGTTATTTCTTGCATTATCTAAAGTAATGGTAAAAATTTTCTTCTCTATTCCCCAAAATTTTAACATGTCATAAACGTTTTCATATAATAGAGAAGCAGTGTGCAGAGGAGGAAAATAACAAAAGTTCAATATTTTACAGCATAACTTCCAATCCTTGTCCACATAATGAGTAATTAGGCAAAGGTATCCCTCCAAAATACATGATGTCCATACATCACATGTCAAACAAATCCTACCCGGTACTTCGGCTAAAGTATTCTTAAGAATATCCAATTCTCTCTTATGTATCTTTAAGCAACATGATTTTGCTATATTCCTACATATCGGCTTCACATCTTTGTTCAAGTATGTATGAAGATTTCTATTATCTTCATGTTCAGCAAAAGTAAAAGTGTACCCATACCTAATTATAGCTAAAGCTAAGTGCTCTTTGTATGCATCATGGTCTATCTTGTACCTTGATTCATCAGACATAACATTAAATTTAAGACATACCTTCAGGTAACGTCTTAAACTAGAAGTCCCATGAGTGGAATCCGCAATATATTCTTTTGAGCAATGCTTACACTTTTCTCTAGATTTTCCATCATCATACTGACTTGATGGTATGAAATTGAAATCATTCCATATAGAAGATACTCGTCGACTTTTGGAAGTAGCTTCTGCAGAAGTGTCAATGCTCTCATCCACACTACAAACACTAGGATCCATTCTATAAAAAATAATAAAGAAAAAATCAAGTCTACGTAAGTATTTTAACTAATAAAAAAATTTGCTTTGTTAACAATAAAGAAATAGAAAATCAATTGCATGCATATACACTTTTACTATTATGAGTTCTGCCTTCATGACTATTACAGCTAGGTGAAAAAAAAAAAAATATCTATGCACAGAATTAGAATGAACTTGTTCAAAATTGAGGTATATCAACACCTAACCCTAGCCTAACACAAACTTCAATTCATAATCTAAAGCTCTTTCAATGAAAACGTAGATATAAGGCTAAAAGTTCTGAGACTATGAATGCAAATTGCTTAAGGAATCTTGATACCAACATTCTTTGTGGCTATCAACTCAAATTACCTTACAAAACTCAAAGATAATAAAGGAAATTGTCATGATTTAGTTGCTGGCAAGCTTAATAAAAGACAGAGAAGGTCTCAATTTTGATTTTTCGTATTGACATATGTATATATATAACAAACTACATTTTATTCAGAAAATTGATTAGAATAAAAAGGATTATGCATAAGCATGAATCGTTATTGATGAGCATGCATGGTGTTGCTAATATTTGTTCCCTTTTCCATTAATTAATAAAGAAAGATAGTTAAATAAATAATAAGAATGGGAAGTTAGTGGTGATGGAATCTAATTCCTTAGCCATATTTTAATATTGACAGTGTTCGTCTTTTTTGGTGACTTTGATGAAAAAAGCCAAGCCAACCCCATGTGTGGATACTTCTAGTTGTAAAGCCTTTAGCTAATTTTGATGAAAATAGCTAACCACATTATAAGTTCTCACATCATGAAATTATAAACCTAGCAAATCCATATATAATCTATGGCAAATAATAAAATGGCAGCTACTAAAATGAACAACCATAACAAAAATCACAATAACATAATTTCTTACAAAAGCAGAGGTAACAAAAGACAAATAACATCAATGAACCAGGTGACAAATGTCGTATAGCTAGGAATTTGCAAATCAGTAGAAAAGTCAATTAACATGTTTCAGGAAAGTCAAATAGTTAGTCAATTTCCCATGTGATATTGAGATAGGATTTCCTTTTTTTATTACTTTTCCAGTAATACAAATCATAATAAATAAACAAGAAATCAAGTGCATTTTTAAAGAAACAAGAAATCATCTACTATTTGATAATAAAAAAATAAACTATTCCCATTATTTGGCATAGGAATTAGAACCACTTAGAGAAATAGAGAAGTGAACAAGCATACAATTAATCAAAAGAGTATAGAGAATTGGCAAGATAATATACATAGAGAAATAGAAAAATAAATTTGATCATCTGCATAGGAATCTTTAATTTACTGCCAAACACATAGAAAGATTAATCATAAAAGAGATCAATGGAGGAGATTGTCGAGACAGCCAAAGCTTACTACGCAAATTCATCAGAACCAGTTAATATCGCTTACATGGCAGCGAGCAAGAGAGAGAGGCGGCAAACAAGAGAGAGAGAGGCAGCGAGCATAAGAGAGAGAGAGAGGTAGCGAGGGTGGCAGCGGCAATGACTAGACAGTGGAGAGGGAGAGAGGAGGCAAAGGTGGAAGCACTCGATGGAGAGAGCGAGAGAGATAGAGAGGGCAACAACAAACAGAGACTGGAAGGGGCAAAGTGAGTCCCGTTGGGCATTAGGGGGCAGACCCAAATGGGCCATGTTTTATATGGGTCTCATTTGGGTGGGTCTAAATGGGTAGATTTTTAATTGCGTTGGGTTTGGGTCAATTTTTTTTTGGGCGAGTGTGATGCGTGCCGGACCAGCAAGGCCCTCATTGAGCCCGCCTTTTAGGGCTCGAGGGATTGGTTCGCGTCTTTTTGATCTTGGTAATCATGAGTCATTTTGGATGCCTCTTTCCCATTAGAACATTGGAAAGGATCATCTAAACTCACAACGCCTTTAGACACCTTTGAGGTATTTTGGAGTCGCTACCCAATTTACAAGAAATTGGGAAAGGTCTCTAACCTCTATTGGTCTAAACCAGAGAAGGTGTTCGGAACTTCACTCTTATTAATGACTTAAGTTTATAAATTTGTTTTTAAGAAATCAAGATTCCATCTCTCATCTCAGGCGATTGTGCATTGAATTTAAAGTGCATTTGCAAGCATTTTGAAAGCGATAAAACAAAGCGATAAATAAATAAATAAATCATAAAGATAAAATAATGAATAAAAAAATGGGACAGAATAATCCCCTAAAATGAATAAAAGATGAGACAGAACAATCCCCTAAAATGAAATAAAAAGGCATAAATAATAAAACTTGCCCCAAAATTAATTACAAGGGCCCAAAAATGAATAAATAACACATACAAGATAATTCAAAAAAGCCTCATACATAAATCGGGTCATTTATTGACTTTTAGGAACATTGGTTCCTTTTTTATTAACTTAAATAATTAGAGAACTATTTTTAGGTATTGATTGGAAAAAACCGGGATGAGTAATCCCATTTTATGAAAACTAATTCTCCATTTTGAAAGTGAGGTTTTGTTGGTTAAAATAGGACATTGGTCCAATTTATTAATTGTTTTAAAAATATGGTTTTCTATAATACGGACAAGTATAAAATACATTTTTACATATAACACATAAAAAATAATATAAATAAAATAAACACCTCAATTAAAATGCAAACCCTTAAATTGGATGGTCTCTAATTCCCCGGCTCTCCAACCCGTGCGTGAATATGACTCGCGAAGATAAATAATTATTTAGACAACAAAACAAAAATAAAATAAATGTTAGTAGAGTAATTAAATGAATAATATATGAACGAACAATTAAATAAAAAAACTAATCGATAAACAACCCAAATAAGTCAGCAAAAATCATTAAATTTTGATGAATAATACATAGCATTAATAATTAAGACATAAATTAACAATGAAAAATGGAGCAAATTTTATTACATCACATGCATTTTTGACAACTTCCTACGTCGGGCGCCTAGAAAAAAGTACATATAAGGCACTACGAAGAGGTAGCACGGCTGCCCCACGTGCGCTCAGGACTTGGGTAAAACAAGGAAGGAAAAACCTTCGGGCGCTTAAAAAAAATACAAAGGAAAATGCTCGGGAAAAACAGAAGAAACGAAAACGAGGAGGGGATCGGGCATACACGACTCGTGCATGTATTACACGAGTCGTGCAACACATTCACGACTCGTGAATGTGTTGCACGAGTCATGCAATACATTCACAACTCGTGAATGCACTGCACGATTCATGCAATGCATGCACGATTCGTGCAATTCGATCGGGAAACACGGCTCTCTTTTATAACGTCCAATCGGGGAAAGGGAATCAACGGCACTATCCGACCGGGAAAGAACGAAATCCAACCGGAGAAGCAAGACTCAATCAAAAACGAAGCCAAAATCCAATCGGCAACAACAAACAAAGCAAAACAAAACTTACGACTCCAACAACGAGAAGAACAGAGAAGAACAGAGGAAATGATAACAGACCAACAAACACAATATCAGGCGGTCAAAACATGCATAATATCATGCGAACTAAGCAGCAATCACACTTATTTCATCATGACAACAATAAACATACAATGTGCAGGTTAACTAAATTAAACAACAACTAAACAGAATATGTACAAAGAAGAGTACTGAGTAAAGTAAAATGAAGAAGATAAATAAAAAGAAAAGAAAACGAATAAAGAAAGAAAAGAAAGAGAGATGGCTTTTCAGTATTTACCCTTAGATATAAACGTTAGATTGCAGATGATGAAGTTTTGGTTTCCTCTTTGCTTTTGTTTGGAAAGAGATAAAAAAACTGTGGCTGATAAAAACCTTCAATCGTTTTCTTCCTCTCAAAATCTTTCTCTCCATGTTTTTTCTTTCAGGGTTTTTTCGGTCCTTTCAAAAACCATCCCCCGTTCCCATAATTCTCCCCCCTTCCTCTCAGTTTTTTTCTCTTTCTTTTTAATCTCTCTGCCAGATTAGATGGTTTCCCACTAAATCCAACATATCCCCTTATTTTCAAACCAAATCCCTGTAAAAACGGAAGATGAGCACATGAGGCAAGGGGGCAAGTGAGCCTCCTCACTAGCGTGAGGCTGGGCCTCACGTTCTCACGTTAGTGAGATGGGTCTCACTGCCCAAGCGCAAAAATTAATTTTAATTTTTTTTTTAAATAAAGAAACGAAAAACTTTTTTTTTCCGAGGAAACTGTCACTTCTATTTGTCTTTTGCCCGTGCAAAGGCATCATTTTCATCACTGGGTAACTTTGGTCTGAGATGCCTTAGGACCCGATATCTACAGCGGGTTGAGCTGGTTTTTTGGGTCTGGGCCAAGTTTGACAGGTCTAGATATAATGAAAGTAAAATAAACTGAAAGAATTAATGAATATAAAACACAAATGACACAATTATAATGATCAATGACAATAAAAATAATGATTATAGTAATAATGATGATAACAAATAATAACGGTGAAAATATAATATTAACATACGATAATAATAGTAATAATAAAAATAATAAAACGAATAGTAATATTAATCATAATAATTAACAATAATAGTAATAATATAATATAATAATAATAATATGAACAATAATAAGAATAATGATAATAATTACACAATCACAATAATAATAATAATAATAATAATAATAATAATAATGATGATGATGATGATGATGATGATGATGATGATGATGATAAAAACATAAAAAATAATCATAATAATAATCATAATAATAATAAACATAAAATAAATAATACTAACAGTAATAATAACATAAAATAATAACAATAATAATAACAATAACACAACACAACAAAAATAATAATAATAATAATGATAATATAAAATAAACATAAAATAATAATAATAATAATAATTATTACATTAATAATCATAACAATAACAATAGTAATAATAATAAACATAAAATAAATAATAATAACAATAATAATAACATAAAATAATAATAATAATAATAATAATAATAATAATAATAATAATAACAATAATAATAACAATAACACAACACAAAAAAAATAATAACAATAATAATGATAATATGAAATAAACATAAAATAATACTACTACTAATAATAATAATAATAATACCATAAAATGATAATAATAATAATAATAATAATAATAATAATAATAATAACAACAACATTAATAATAATAATAATAATAATAGTAATAATAATAATAATTACAATAATAATCATAACAATAACAATAACACCACCACCACCACAACAACAACAACAACAACAATAATAATAATAACAATAATAATAAACATAAAATAAATAATACTAACAATAATAATAACATAAAATAAAAACAATGCTAATAATAAATAAATAGAATAACAATAATGACAAATATAATAATCCTAGTAATAATAATAATAATAATAATAATAATAATAATAAAATAAAAATAAAAAACATAACCACTTACCAGATTTCCACGCCGGAGCCGCCGGAGGTTGCCGGTGGTTGACACCGCCAGCACCATAGGACAGATCGCCATGCTCGGAGGTCATCGCCTTCAGTCACGCGCCGGAAGGACCCGCCACCTCGTCGGAAACATCGTGTGCAGTCCTGCGGTTCACTCCCTCCGATCTCCTTCTCGTCGGCGAGTGCGGCTGATCGGTGACCACCACCTGGTTCGTCCGGGCCTCCTTGGTCTTCCGGTGGGGCACGTGCGGCGGTCCGACGCTGTGGGTGGCTGGCGGCGCCCCCACTTTCTTCCCCTCTTTCTCCTTTTTTCCAGCATCGTGTCCTTGCTCCTCTTCCTTCTTCTTTCTTTCTTTGGTTTTGGTCCTACTTCCCTCTTCTTTCATTTCTTCTTTCTATTTTTCCTTTTATTTGGTTTTCTTCTTTCTTTTTCTTGCTCTTTCTTTCTATTTTTCCTTCTTTTTCTTTCTTTTTGCTTGGCTCGGCCCTCTGTTCTTGCTCTCTCTTTTTAATTTTTGTTTCTTTATTTTTTCTCATCTACCGGCCTTTCCTCTTTTTCTTCATATTTTTCTTTTTGTACCCCAATGGTAGGTTTAGCCCCCTTAATTCCCTCCTTGATTTTCTCCATATATATATATATATATTTTTAATTTAATTTTATCCTATTTTTTAGATAAATATTACCCTTGACTTAGGACCCGGTGTTTACAGTACCCTCTAAAATCTCTATCTAAAATCTGAGGGCGGTGATAAATTCATCAACCCTTTGAGCCTCCGCATCCTAGGGAGGCACCCAAACTACGCCTCAAGTCCTCAATGAGCCTCCCCTGCTCCTCTATAATCCTCTCCTGCTGGCCCAAATGCTCAAGTATAACCCGGTCCCTCTCCTCATACCGATCGAGATGCTCAAGAAGTGCTCGGTCTCTCTCCTCCTATCCACGCTTCATGGCAGTGACAATAGTGATTATAGCAGCAATAACATTAGGCTAGACTGACTGTGGAGGTGGCGACAGAGTGGGCCGTGCTGTCTCTTCCCTATACTCTAGGGGAGGTGCTGTGGAGGTGGATGCCCCCGGGTGTCCTGACCTGCTATAGGGGTGGAACCTCCTAGTCTCCCAAAGCAGGGAATGCTGGACTAGCGATGGTGGCGATGGAGTAGGACTTTGAACTCTCTGCGACGGAGGGGTGGCTATCAGCTCATCTACACTGAACTCAATACCCATATGAATGGAGTCTGAGGCTGCTCCTCCTCCGACTAAGACTGCTGTGGGGGTGTCTGTGTGGACTATAGCCCCTGAGACTCAAGCTGCTATGAAGGCTACTCCTCCATCTGGGGCTCCTCCTCTACTGGCTGGAGTGGAGGGAGACCGAACATCCACATGGTCTCTGGCATGGAAAGCAACCGGTACTCCTCTGGCCGATTGGTCACTGTAGACACCGGGTCCTGAGTCAGGTTTAAAAAAAAAATGGCACTGGCAATTTTGGGTCCTTGATAAATTCCTCCAAAAAAAAAATAAAATAATAAAAAAAATAAAATAATAAATACATAAAATATAGGTAAAATTAAAAAAAAAAAAAAAGATCAAGTTTATTTAATTAGATAAATTAAAAATTAATTAGTTAATTAATTAGTTGATTAATTAGTTAATATTATCAGGTAATCAAAATATTGTAAAATTAAATGTCAATTAGTTAATTTACAAATTAGTATTGTAGTATATTTAAAATTAAAAAAAAAAGAGAGAAAACAAATATAGGGTTAGATAAAATATATGTGTGATGAGTAGATTAATTAAAATTAAATAGGTATAAAAATATAGAGTGTTCAATTAATAGAGTATTTAATTAATTAATTAATATATGTAGTAATTTGAGTAAATTAAGAAAAAGAAAAAATTAGAAAATGGGGGAAATTATTAGAGGAACCAAGTTTACCCTAATATGGGGATATAAAAAGAATAGGATGGACTCATTTGAAGGGGGGGTGCTCTCGGCAACTGAAGAAAACACAGGCAAATTGAGAGCAAAAGTAAAAAGAAATAAAGTAGAGAGAGCAGACCAAATAGAATAAGAGAGCAAGAAATCAACAGTGAAATGAAATCAAAGAAAGCAAAACAGTGAAATGAAATCAAAGGAAAGCAAAAGAAACAAAAGGGAAAAGAAGAAATAAGGGACCAAAGGAGAGAGGGACACGGAAAACGCAGACCAGAGGCGCCGGAGCGGAAAAAAGAAAAAAAAAGAGGGGAGAGAGGCGGAGGCTCCGCCGCCCAACCGCGGTCACCGGCGACGACACGCACCCCACCGCCGGCATCAGCACCCCCAGACGCTTCCGACGGCACCGGCCGATCCTCCAACGGACCCCGGTAGGCGGCGCGTGTAGGCGATCTCCGGCGAGGCATCATTCACGGTTTTTGGCGATTTCCGGCTCCGGCGAACCCCCTTCCGGCGCGTGGACCAGTCCGCCGTCTTCCCCGGGCGACGATCCATCAGACGGCGTTGGTGTTGCAGACCGTCTCCCCTCCGGAGACCCTCCGGCGCCGGTAAACTCCTTTTCTGATTTTTGTATTATTATTATTATTATTTACTCTATTTTCTGTTTTTGTATTATTTAGTCTTATTATTATTATTATTATTATTATTATTATTATTTACTCTATTTTCTGTTTTTGTATTATTTAGTCTTATTATTATTATTATTATTATTATTATTATTATTATTTACTCTATTTTCTGTTTTTGTATTATTTAGTCTTATTATTATTATTATTATTATTATTATTATTAATGTTACATTTTCTGTTTTTATATTAATGTTATTATTATTATTATTATCATTTCTCTTTTCCTATTATTATTATTATTAATGTTACATTTTCTGTTTTTTATATTATTATTTTCTGTTCTTATATTATTATTTTTATTATTATTATTATTATTATTATCATCATTATCATTACTGTCATTATTTGTTTGTCATCATAATATTATTGTTTTTACCATCATGCATTATTTTTATTATGTTTTGCATCTATTTGATCGATCCGATTAGAATATTCACTAATATTTTTGATATTATTTTTTGTATGAGTTCAATTTGGAGTTGGATTTTGTGAGCGCCCCGCGGCTCCCCGGATGAGTCGCGACGCGTGGACGGACACTCCATTTTGGTGAGATCTCTTCAATTCCCCTTTGATGTGTTACGTGTTTACTCGTAAGTACTTGTTTTATTTTTGTACGCGTGCGATAAAAAATCACAAAAATATTTCTATAATTAAATTAGAATTTTCACTAATAAAATCGGGACCAATGTCCCTTGTTTTAGTCCGACAATAAAAATGTCACAATTAAAACGAAGAGTCAACTTTTCTACAAAAATGGGATCACTCATCCCGGTTTTTCAATTCAAGCAATCAAAATGACTCTTCGAACCCTCTTCAAATTAATACGAAGGAACCAATGTTCCTAAATTTCGAACAAGTGCGAAGGAACCAACGTTCCTTAAATAATGCCCCGATTTATGTATGTTCTTTTATTTTAATCTTGGGTGAGTGTTTTAAATTCAAAGTTCATTTCTTTTTTGGGCCCTTGTAATAATTTTGGGGCAAACTTATTTATTTTTGGGGATTGTATCCTATCCCATTTATAGCTTCATTTCCTTCCAATAGGGGTTGTATTCTGCCCCTATTTCTCTTGTAATTGCGTGCTTGCGTGTTTACCGCTTTCATTTACCGCTCTCTCTATCTATTGCTTTATCGCTTTTATTTACTTCCTTTACGTGCTTGAAATGCGCAATTTAAATTAAATGCATTGATCGTGTGAGATGAGAGATATAATTTTAAGAAGTTAAAAACCCATTTATAATTAACCAAAGCATAAATAAGAGAGAAGTTCCGGACACCATATCTCTGGTTTAGACCAATAGAGGTGAGAAACCTTTTCCCAATTTCTTGCAAATTGGGTGGCGACTTCAAATACCTCAACGGTGCCTTTAGGCGTCAATAGGCTAGGTTATTCTCCCCAATGTTCTATTGGGAGGGATGCACCGATGATGCTTCATGGCGCCCATGATCAAAAGACGAGAACCTTCATACCTCGAATCCTAAAGCGGATTCAAAGCGAGGGCCCTTGCTGGGTTTCCGGGTTCGGCGCGCGTCACAGTGGCGACTCCACTGGGGACTTGTGTTTGAGACTTCACTCCGAAAGTGCTTTCGTTAAAATGTATATAATTGGGTTTTTAAAACTTAAAATTCTATCTCTCGCCAAAATTGCATCATATCATTTTAGAGCCTTAGACTTACGCTAGTTGGTCCCTATCTTACCCCGGTGCGTTCCCGAAGCACGACCCTACTTTCACTCATTGTAGGGAAGTGTTAAGGATAATCACCAGCCCAAGCCTTGTACCTTTTGGTATATCAAAATGGAGACCCGATCGGTCGTTATGCTCGTGATGAGCTAGACCCGTTGGCTCGGACCATGCTTGGGTAGCCCTAAAGTATCATCGCCTTGACCAAAGCTCATGTACTGGCAAGTAGAAACTTCCCCTAGGCGGTATGTTCCTTAATACGATGCTTGTGACATGGGCCATCGCGTATTAAACAAAATCAAGCAAGTCGAGTGGTCTTTTATCAAAGGCTTTCATGTCCCGGTGAGCCCACCTTAACTTGATTGAATTGTCCAAATACGTAATGGCCAAAACCCATACGAATGCGCATTAGATTAAGACTATTATGCTGCCGGTTTTTCACCGTGCAATATCCGATGGGTTCCCTGTTAACCCTTGGATGAAGCCCACCTAGGAAAGAGACCGCACGACCTCGTGTGTGGGAGTGATAAGGTCGGAAGGATCTATTTGCTCGCATGTGATTGTGGATACTGCACAGCATGCTCATGCATCGCATGTCATTCATGCATGTCAATAAAATAAATACATGTATATATAATGATAAATCTTCTCTCATGCTGTGTGTATATATCTTTTCATCTGCATATTATTTTCGCATGTACATACCATCCTGTATGTAATTCCTTCCATGCATCCCATCGTATCGTGGTAGTCCATTGACCCTGCACTCATCAAAGACTATTTGCATGGCACGATCATGCATTGTATATGTCATCCATGCATCATTCTAACAATCTTGATCTTTCAGCCATCCTAGATTCATCTGAGTGGACTAGAGATTCTGACGATCGACTAGCGACGACAAACTCGCCCTTTGGATTGCTAGAATTAGTGCCTGTTTGGGATTTTGAGCCCCTCTCAACGACTAGTGAATCATCTTCGATGGCAGAACTACCTCGAGAGACCGGTGCTTTGACGATGAAAGATCTGGATAAGAGGCTTGGGGACTTTGAAAGGAGGATATTGGCCATGGTAGAAAACATTGTTGCCCAAATGACACCAAATGCCAGCCAACCTCCTGTGGCCCCTGCTGTTGAACAAGTTGAGTCGCCTATTCTGGAAGAGGCTCCTATAGCAGTCCCTACCGTACGACAACCAGATGTTGAGCCTAGAGCTACGACACCTCTTGAGCCGAAAAGAATTCTTGGTCTGAAAGATGATCTCATGGTGGAGGAAGAGGATGAGCAGGTAACTCCTCAGGCTGTGACGAATGAAGTCCCCAAGGGAGAGGATAGCGCGATAAAGGAGATAAAAGGTGGGGTTGAAAAGTTTGAACCTCATACGATGACTACTATAGAGAATCTGGTCACCGTCATGGTGCCGCTTGCCGAACAACCGTCTACCACTCCCACCATGGTACGAAAAGAGCATGACCCAACTAAGGGAGTACATCTATCACCGACTGGACCTAGAGGAGAGTCGTCCGTCACTCTATCACCTGAGCAAAAAGGCAAAGGGCATATTTCAGATAATGGGTTCCTAGCAGTGACACGGGGCCTGAAGAGAAAGATGGGTGTCCTTGAAGAGGAAATTTCAAAGTCTAAACTTGCGATTACCCGGGCTGCTCGGGGGAAGGCCTTTATGAACGTAAAAAAGAAAAGTCAACTGTATAGGTGTGACATCTGTGCCGGTGCTCAAGGGACAAAGGAAGCGTTAATGGTTAGAACAGTTCAAAAAGGTTATTCCGGCATGGATAGATCTTTTCCTCAAGCAGGAGAGGAGGACCTGCGCTCATGGTTAGCCAACCCAGCCAGAAATCGAGGGCATAGGAGGTGTCGTCGACATGCTAGATATCTGAGAGATAATTACCAAACCCCAAAAGGTCAAGTGTGGGGTCCTGTCAATGACAAACAACTGATGGCCTTCAAAGGAGGGAGCAATGTAATTAGGGATGACGATCAGGAAAGCTCGAGTCTCGGTGATAACAGTGTGAGAGATGTTGAGGCCACCAAACTTCCAAACATTGGGACTACTCAAGATCACCATGCCATTTGGGATAAAACCTTATCTGAGCACCTCTTTCACTTCATCAATGAGGGAAAGCTACAGCCAAAACCTGCAAAACCTGCCGGGAGCCAAGGGCGTCCTGGTCACCGAGCAGATTGGTATTGCGCTTACCATCAGCATACTGGGCATGAGACTGATGGGTGTCGAACTCTGAGAAAGCGAATTCAAGGCCTCATTAATGAGGAGCTGAGGGGTTCCTGAAAGTGATAGTAGGCCATCAACTGCAGCGTCTGTGTTGGCAAGAGAAGAAGGAAGCGGCTATCTAGATGTTCCTTTTTATTCCTGAATTATTTAATGATGACAGTTTTTAATCCTAGTTTTATTGAATGAAATGGATGGTCTTGCTATCTTGTGTGATGTTTCTTGTGAATTTCATTATGCATAATCATGGTACATTTATATTTGACATTGGTTCAACTAAGGCCATTCCATTCAATCTCGGAACTTTGGGAGAACCCAAAGAAAATCTTGATGGCATCTGTTATGACTCCTGAAGCGAGATGAAATTTGAGAGATAAAAAAAAAATAATAATAAAATAAATAAAAAGAGCCTTTGCCTGGACCTGGTATGAAGTGCTGAAAATTGACAAAGACATTCTTGAGATCAATACTACTTCCACGTGCCAACATGACGACGAACCGAATGTTGAAAGCCATTTCTTTGCACTCCCACGACATCTGGGATGCATATGGTGCCACCAAATAAGATCAAGTTTCGAAAGCTGCATCAGAAATTACGCGAATGAGACTCAAGACCTTCACGAAGAAAACATAACTCACCAGAATACAACTCATCAGAACCAAACAACGTGAACACTTCCCTCTCAACCATTTGAAATGTGTATCCAAAAAAAAAAAAAATAAATAAAAAAAAAACAATTATGATCGACTCTTAACCATCCAGAACCCTTATAGCTAAAATTCTTGCTAAAACTATATGCCCGACTAGATTGAGCAACAATGGTCCCATTGGTTAAGATGAAAAATGCACGTATGTGTAAAATTAAGGACTTGAGCAAAGCTTGTAAAAAAAAATTTGGGTTGCAAAAAATAAAAAAAACAAAAAAAAAATTAAAATTAAAAAAAAAAATAAAAAAAAAATAAAAAAAAAAAAAGAGAAAAGAAAAGAGAGAATTGATCAGGGGGCAAGGGAATGCTATTTGAAGAAAAGCTTCGCTCAAATCCTGTTGATCTACACATACCTGCACATTGTCATTCTTCTTAGCTACTGAAAAGGATCTAAAAGGCTAACCCACAAACCATCCATCCAATCCCGGCCGTTGAAAGGCTATTCCAGGTTTCGAACCACCAAAACCGATAAAAGTACCCCAGATCATCCAAGCCCAACTTGTCACCCTATCTCAGCCATTGAAAGGCCATTCCAGGGCTCAAACCGCCAAAGCAATAAAGGCCAAACGTGAAACTTCATATTTAAGCCCCAAATAAGGAACCCATCACCTCAACCAGTCTGCGCGAGAGCTAAGACCAAAACTTTGATATCAAGAGGAACCACTCCCGGAAGCAGCGGTCTCTCCGACCAATAGAGATGAAAGAAATTCAACAGACGTGGACGGACTGAAAGAGGGTCCATGGCAAAGGTTTAAAAAAAAAAAAAAAAAAAAAAGAGAAAATATTCAATCAAGAAAACCCGCGAGGGCTGATTGATAACAGGAGTTTGATGCTCTCAAGATCTATCCCGAGATTAGATGATGTCCCATATTTTTCGAGTTAATGCCAAATAATGATCATGTGTTATGAAATCAGATTGAAACATATGCATTTATACAAAGATGTTTGGGTGTAACCAGAGCAGCTCATCTTGCACACTCAAAGTTGTCTGAGTCCGGCACAAAACCAGCGCATTGTTACTATCTACCCTCTGCCCCTCAGGCGCTTCAGCCAACTCATCTTGCTACCTACTGTGAAGCCAACCCTACAGCACCTTCCTAATAAAGAACCAAGCTCATACAACCAAAATCTGAGACATAAACACATGTCAATCATACCCGAAAGACCTTTCACAACAACTCCGACTTCTCTCACACCAAAAAAAAAAAAAAAAAAAAAAGGCCGTTAGAGATGAAAACCGTGACTGGCGCTCTAAGCAAAAGTTAGGCCAAAGGGCAGGGTGAAAACCTGGCGACAGGCAGTCTGCCCTAAAAAAAAAAATGAAATAAAAGCCGCTGGATTGGATTGGTTCCATTCCAGGCAAAAAATAAGGCACAGGGTTATGTGAAAATCCGGCAAGGACGCATCTCCCGCTAAGAAAAGCTAGTGTGAAAATCCACGAGGGACGCACTACCTTCAAATAATGACTACAGGTATCAGAGGAGAACCTCATAATCCCCTAAAGGCATGAAATTCAAAAGCAATTCCAGGGGGCACCGATCCTGCTGCAAATCACGACCAAACCGGCTTTGGGCTCCCAAAATCCACTCGGATGAATCCTTATCCTGCATTATTGCGTACATATGCATCTCACGGGCATGGCATTTGATGATGCCTCAATGTGCATTCACGCACGCATGAACTTTATATATGTCTTGCATAAGCAATTCTTCGCACACATTTTGTGTACATAATCTGTACATACTTGCAACGCAAATCCTTTACGCATGCCTGACACAAGCACTCATTGCATGCATCGGGCAATCCTCCCTGAAAAATTATGAGTCAAAGTCCCTAAATCAGGACAACGCCTGCAGGCCCCCGGGGGCATAATCGACCAAACGAAGCCATGAGTCGCTTCAGCAAGAGTTATCGCACCTCGACCACTGGGCCACTTAGATGAATGGTGTCACCTGCATCCTGCATGACATATGTGTATGCACGTGCATAACTTACCCTTGCATACAAATCTCTTTTGTTTTTGCAGGAAAGTCTGGCGCCTTCACACACCGACAAGCTGGTGTTCATCAATCGCTCAGCCATGGTTTCACACACCGACAAACTGGTGTTATATCAATCGTGTCATTCAAAAGTCTGGAGCCTTCACACACCGACAAGCTGGTGTTCATCAGTCGTTCAGCCGTGGTATCACACGCCAAGCTGGTGTTCTATTAATCACGTTCTCCAAAGTCTGGCGCCTTCACACACCGACAAGCTGGTGTTTATCAGTCGTTCAGCCGTGGTTTCACACGCCGACAAGCTGGTGTTATATCAATCACGTCCTACAAAGTCTGGCGCCTTCACACACCGACAAGCTGGTGTTTATCAGTCGCTCAGCCGTGGTTTCACACACCGACAAGCTGGTGTTTCATCAATCACGTCCTACAAAGTCTGGCGCCTTCACACACCGATAAGCTGGTGTTTATCAGTCGTTCAGCCGTGGTTTCACACACCGACAAGCTGGTGTTCCATCGATCACGTTCTTCCAAGTCTAGCGCCTTCACACACCGACAAGCTGGTGTTCATCAGTCGCTCAGCCATGGTTTCACACACCGACAAACTGGTGTTATATCAATCGTGTCATTCAAAGTCTAGCGCCTTCACACACCGACAAGCTGGTGTTTATCAGTCGCTCAGCCGTGGTTTCACACACCGACAAGCTGGTGTTCTATCAATCACGTCCTCCAAAGTCTGGCGCCTTCACACGCCGACAAGTTGGTATTTATCAGTCGTTCAGCCGTGGTTTCACACACCGACAAGCTGGTGTTTCATCAATCACATTCTTACGCCTTCACACACCGACAAGCTGGTGTTTATCAGTCGCTCAGCCGTGATTTCACACACCGACAAGCTGGTGTTTCATCAATCACATTCTTACGACTTCACACACTGACAATCTGGTGTTTATCAGTCGCTCAGCCGTGATTTCACACACTGACAAGCTGGTGTTCTATCAATCACGTTCTTTCAAATCAACCCAAGACCTCTCCGAGGGGCAAAATAACCCAACCTGTGCATCCCATTTTTTCTTCTTCTCTGTGTTTTGGCCTTTCCTCTCTGAATTTTGGCTCACCTAGGTGTCTGGGCACTAGATTCTCCAAAATTGGGGGCAACTGTAGACACCGGGTCCTGAGTCAGGTTTAAAAAAAAAATGGCACTGGCAATTTTGGGTCCTTGATAAATTCCTCCAAAAAAAAAATAAAATAATAAAAAAAATAAAATAATAAATACATAAAATATAGGTAAAATTAAAAAAAAAAAAAAGATCAAGTTTATTTAATTAGATAAATTAAAAATTAATTAGTTAATTAATTAGTTGATTAATTAGTTAATATTATCAGGTAATCAAAATATTGTAAAATTAAATGTCAATTAGTTAATTTACAAATTAGTATTGTAGTATATTTAAAATTAAAAAAAAAAAGAGAGAAAACAAATATAGGGTTAGATAAAATATATGTGTGATGAGTAGATTAATTAAAATTAAATAGGTATAAAAATATAGAGTGTTCAATTAATAGAGTATTTAATTAATTAATTAATATATGTAGTAATTTGAGTAAATTAAGAAAAAGAAAAAAATTAGAAAATGGGGGAAATTATTAGAGGAACCAAGTTTACCCTAATATGGGGATATAAAAAGAATAGGATGGACTCATTTGAAGGGGGGGTGCTCTCGGCAACTGAAGAAAACACAGGCAAATTGAGAGCAAAAGTAAAAAGAAATAAAGTAGAGAGAGCAGACCAAATAGAATAAGAGAGCAAGAAATCAACAGTGAAATGAAATCAAAGAAAGCAAAACAGTGAAATGAAATCAAAGGAAAGCAAAAGAAACAAAAGGGAAAAGAAGAAATAAGGGACCAAAGGAGAGAGGGACACGGAAAACGCAGACCAGAGGCGCCGGAGCGGAAAAAAGAAAAAAAAAGAGGGGAGAGAGGCGGAGGCTCCGCCGCCCAACCGCGGTCACCGGCGACGACACGCACCCCACCGCCGGCATCAGCACCCCCAGACGCTTCCGACGGCACCGGCCGATCCTCCAACGGACCCCGGTAGGCGGCGCGTGTAGGCGATCTCCGGCGAGGCATCATTCACGGTTTTTGGCGATTTCCGGCTCCGGCGAACCCCCTTCCGGCGCGTGGACCAGTCCGCCGTCTTCCCCGGGCGACGATCCATCAGACGGCGTTGGTGTTGCAGACCGTCTCCCCTCCGGAGACCCTCCGGCGCCGGTAAACTCCTTTTCTGATTTTTGTATTATTATTATTATTATTTACTCTATTTTCTGTTTTTGTATTATTTAGTCTTATTATTATTATTATTATTATTATTATTATTATTATTTACTCTATTTTCTGTTTTTGTATTATTTAGTCTTATTATTATTATTATTATTTACTCTATTTTCTGTTTTTGTATTATTTAGTCTTATTATTATTATTATTATTATCATTATTATTATTATTAATGTTACATTTTCTGTTTTTATATTAATGTTATTATTATTATTATTATCATTTCTCTTTTCCTATTATTATTATTATTAATGTTACATTTTCTGTTTTTTATATTATTATTTTCTGTTCTTATATTATTATTTTTATTATTATTATTATTATTATCATCATTATCATTACTGTCATTATTTGTTTGTCATCATAATATTATTGTTTTTACCATCATGCATTATTTTTATTATGTTTTGCATCTATTTGATCGATCCGATTAGAATATTCACTAATATTTTTGATATTATTTTTTGTATGAGTTCAATTTGGAGTTGGATTTTATGAGCGCCCCGCGGCTCCCCGGATGAGTCGCGACGCGTGGACAGACACTCCATTTTGGTGAGATCTCTTCAATTCCCCTTTGATGTGTTACGTGTTTACTCGTAAGTACTTGTTTTATTTTTGTACGCGTGTGATAAAAAATCACAAAAATATTTCTATAATTAAATTAGAATTTTCACTAATAAAATCGGGACCAATGTCCCTTGTTTTAGTCCGACAATAAAAATGTCACAATTAAAACGAAGAGTCAACTTTTCTACAAAAATGGGATCACTCATCCCGGTTTTTCAATTCAAGCAATCAAAATGACTCTTCGAACCCTCTTCAAATTAATACGAAGGAACCAATGTTCCTAAATTTCGAACAAGTGCGAAGGAACCAACGTTCCTTAAATAATGCCCCGATTTATGTATGTTCTTTTATTTTAATCTTGGGTGAGTGTTTTAAATTCAAAGTTCATTTCTTTTTTGGGCCCTTGTAATAATTTTGGGGCAAACTTATTTATTTTTGGGGATTGTATCCTATCCCATTTATAGCTTCATTTCCTTCCAATAGGGGTTGTATTCTGTCCCTGTTTCTCTTGTAATTGCGTGCTTGCGTGTTTACCGCTTTCATTTACCGCTCTCTCTATCTATTGCTTTATCGCTTTTATTTACTTCCTTTACGTGCTTGAAATGCGCAATTTAAATTAAATGCATTGATCGTGTGAGATGAGAGATATAATTTTAAGAAGTTAAAAACCCATTTATAATTAACCAAAGCATAAATAAGAGAGAAGTTCCGGACACCATATCTCTGGTTTAGACCAATAGAGGTGAGAAACATTTTCCCAATTTCTTGCAAATTGGGTGGCGACTTCAAATACCTCAACGGTGCCTTTAGGCGTCAATAGGCTAGGTTATTCTCCCCAATGTTCTATTGGGAGGGATGCACCGATGATGCTTCATGGCGCCCATGATCAAAAGACGAGAACCTTCATACCTCGAATCCTAAAGCGGATTCAAAGCGAGGGCCCTTGCTGGGTTTCCGGGTTCGGCGCGCGTCACAGTCACCTATGCAATCATCCCCATAGTCAGAGCCACCGACGCATCCATATAAACATTCTCATCAAGCGGTGGTCCATAGCTGTCAGGATCAACACCTAAGTGTAGAAGTAACCTCGTAACCACTCCCCCGGCCCATATTATTAGGGCTACCCCCCGTGAAACTCTGACCAAGTTAGCCACTATCTCGTGGCTAATGTTAAGGCATCGTCCTGCTGCCATCGCCCATAAGCTCTAAATCTCCACCCCATTCACGGACCGGATTACCTGCCTGTCCCAGGTATGAACTGGAGAGGACCCTGTGTATATATCTGAGGGCCTCAGATAAGAGTACCATACTCTTTGCCGTGTCATGGTCATACGGCACCCCCGGCATAGTAATGACCTCCCAGTGATGCCTCCTAACAGCTCTCTAGGGGACCATCACATCATCCTCATAAGGCAACCCCATGGCCTTTGTAAATGTCTGGCGCGTAATGCTGTGATTGTGACCTCTAACCAAAAACTGAATGACCCCCTCCTCCGTGTTCGACCTCTGGAATCCCCCGTAGTGGAGAGTGGCCAAAAACTCCCTGACAACCTCGGGATGTGTCTCGAATGAGGGCCATAAAAACTCCGTCTATCCTGCCACTGCTGCTAGGGCATCTACCTCCTCGAGCATCCCCATGATCTGCAGAGTTTTTTTAGGCCTCTGTAGTGAGCGTGACTTCATGTCGCGATCGCGACAGAACCTTTGTCTGTTTGTCCTATTTTTGTCCAGTTTTCGAAAAGGACCTTTTTCTTTCACTTTGCACGGTTTCTCACTATTGCATGGAACATGTTTTTGCTTAATTATTGTTAGTATTTGTATTTTGAAGTATATGATTGTCAAATGATGGTATGTCTATGTTTGATTATAATATGTTTAGTGATGGTAATCCCTGTTAGACTATCGTTTGATTTTAGTTGTATGATTTAGTTTATCAGTGTTAATATTATGAATTGTATCACATGTTGCCTTTTGAATACAAGTAAGTTATGAATGCCAACTTCATGGTTATTTATTGTGAACATGTTCTACTAAAATGTGAAGTGTGTAATGCATATCTTAATTCACGATTCTTCCCTAAAAATAATATATGATATTATATTTGAGATGAATTATACTAGTGCATGATACAGGTTTTGTTTGGATAATCTTTGTCATAATATGGTTTCCCATATTTGATTCTGATATGCTTTAGAGTAATGTTAAAAGTATGTGACTGGGTTAAAGTATATGCTTGGCAATGTGAATTGTATGATGTGTGTCTAATACTAGAAAGAAATGATATGTCTATCATACTCTGATTTATGCATGATGATATATATATATATTATGCAATGCAAAACATGAATTATTTTATGCATGACCTGCGAGAGTCAGTTTAATGGATAGTTAGGCATGCCTAATAGAGCTTTATAGCTGCAGTGGCCTTTGAACGAATGGACCCTGATCAGGTCCCTGGCTGGTTCCTTATGAACCTTTATACTGTATGGATCATGTTTAAGGTCCTTTTATTGAAATGTTTTCGAATGTGGAAAAAATGATGTTGCTTTTCGATTCATACCCGTAAGGTGCATTACCGTATTTTCTCGTTATCCACTAAAGTGAGTCAGCAAGTATTCTGTTTGCTTTGTCTGATATGAATATGAGAATGCAATTATGAATCTCGGAATGCGTTAATTGTGACTCAAGCATGTATATTGTGTATTCTCTGCTTGTATGTAAATGACCTTGTTTATTGTACGTGTATATTGTTCATATGTGTCGTATAATATGTATACTACACTTTTGTATAGTGATGAGATAAATTAGAATGTATATAAATATAAGCTGGAATTTCGGAATGCTATGATTAATATATGAATTAGTATGAGTATAAATATGATCTTGCTCTAGCAAATGCAACAAATTTAATATTATGTTACATGTTTCCCCTGATCTCAGCTATTGTAGTATCTTCGGCATGTTGTCATATGTTTATATTTCATGGTATGATATTTTATGTATTAAAGTTGTGCAGCGGAAGTGTGGTGGTTTTGGACGTTGTCCCTTGGGTTTTGGCTAGTGTGTGTGTTATGGCCTGATAAAAGTATGTTTAAATGTCTCGTAGCTTTGCATGATAGTCAGGTACATTATTGCATGGTAAATTGTCTTGCATATGAATGGGTTTTCAGTTAACATTTGGATTATTGGTACGAAGGCTGCATGTTTAGTGGTTGAGTAATTAGGCATGATGCGGTTTGATATCTGATACCTCGGTAAGTATATGCATATGAGATTGTATATGTTTCTGCATGACGATACTTGTATCTTGTAGGGTACATTGACTTCTTTGGTTTGTTCAACGTGAGTTTTTGAAAGTGGTTATGATTTTCTGAATGCATGGCTTTTATATGCAAGTATATATATCTATTTGTTAAGTCTATGTGCATATGCCATTCGAATGTGTTATGCCTTGGCGACCATTGTGAATGGCCGTCCGTATTGCTTGTGTGTTCTCCCCACTAAGCGTTATCGCTTAGCACGGGTTCTTTTCCTGTGCAGGTGGCAGTTTAGTTCGGGTCCAGTCGCGCATCTGCAAGGTCGGCCACATAGGAGTTAAAAGTTTTATTATTTTGTTATCAGTTCCTGTATTTTAGGGTTTGTATTTTTTTTTATATAGTCTTATGTTTATGTAATAATATGTAAAGATTCTGATTTAATATTTTGGGCTATGTAAATGTTTCTTTTATATTTTTGTATTAAGTATTTCCTCAATTTTATCTTTCTTCTTAGGCTTCTATTGTATGATTGTAAGTATGCATGTGTGTGTGCTTTCGCTTAGTGTATGCGCATTGGTGTATTAAGTATGTTCAGCTTTTGCTCCTTAAGTCTTAAATTCTTCCGTATTTTTTTATATGCTTTATATCACTTTCATCTGGTAACACACCTACTCGTACGGGTTCCTACTCCTGTGCGGATGGGTTAGCCTACGTACGGGTAGGGGTTGTTACAGTGTGAGCGTACATCTTATGACAGAGACTTACTTGCTTGCTCCCGGCATGGTGTGCATGAGAAAGGCTTATTCTATTCCCTCTTGGGAGCAGGTCCTTGAGATTCTTCTCTCCTGATGACTTCATTTTGACTATTTTGTGATGTGTACAAGCATACATCTTACGTTAGAGAAACTTACCTTGTTGTTCCTGACATGGTGTGTTTGAGTCGGCTTGCTCTCTTAAATGTCTTTCTGGGAGCAGGTCCTTGAGATTCCATTCTAGTGAGGACTTCATCTTGACTTGATTGTCCGGCATGGATGAACGCCAATGTAGAGCTGAAATTGTACCTCAGCCCATTTCTACATTTGATTGCCTCCGACTAAAGTATGTGTGGATAGTTCGGCTTCTCAAAGGATCTTCTTTTCTGTGGATTTGCGAGATTTCGAATTACCCTTAGCATGGCATGTCATGAATAGGTTTGTTCTTATGGTCATTCCACCTCTGTACATATACACCTGATTTTATGCCGGATACTGTGGCCAATAATGCTGATATGAATCCGTCCTTTGGACCATCCTTGCTCATGAGGTCTACTCGAACCTTTCCTTTTGAATCATGTACACAACAACATATACAACAGACTGCGTGTGTGTATGGAATCATGGGTGTGAAATATACATATAAAACTATATATAAGAAACATATGCAAAGGATTAATGTACAAGAATCGTGTGTGCATATCTATACGTGTAAAAGACTGAATGCACGTGACATGCATGTGATATGCAAAAATGAATAGACCACATCCCAGGTGGTTAAGGGATTTGTTGAGGGTAGTGCTCGACTGCCCACATTGTCTGATGCTCCCAAGGATCTAGAAAAGCATTATCTTGGCTTTACGGACTCTGGCCCATAATCTTTTCAATGAGAACTGACTCGTACGTATCTTTGCCCCCCGGTCAATGAGCATTTTTGCCCCAGGACTCTGAATCAAGTTCTGCCTAAAGGAAAGTCATTCGGAGTAATGCTGCCTTATCGCTCCAGGTGTCAAATGTCATTGTTTTAAAGGTAGTGCGTCCCTTGTGGATTTTCACACTAGCTTTTCTTAGTGGGAAATGCATCCCTTTAGGGATTTTCACAAGACCCTGTGCCTAATTTTTGCCTTGAATGGACCCAACCCAATCCAGCAGCTTTTATTCATTTCATTTTTTTTAAGGGCAGACTGCCTATTCCCACGTTTTCACCCTGCCCCTTTGGCCTAACTTTTGCTTAGAGCGCCAATTACGGTTTTCGTCTCTAACGGCCCTTTTATTTTATTTTTTTTAGACTCTCTTGCCTTTCAGGTACGGCTGCAAGAAAAGTTGAAGCTGCCATCAAAGCCCCTTCCTAGAGTAATTCGCAATTATTCTTTGAGGCATTTCTCTCTAGGCATCGATTGCATTCCATGGCCTTCCTTGATGAATGTGTTGCTAGATTGGGTGAAGTAGCAGATAAGGATCGGGTTCTTTAGGGCTTCATGAAGCTGCCCTTTACACTACCACCCATTGTGTTCAATAGTTCAGAGGGATTAACGATGTAGTGAGGCATCCCTATCTTTCTAAAGCGGACCTTTATCTTCAGCTTTTACCTCTAGATACCATAGCCTCTGGGCAACCTACCGGTGAAGACTATTATGCCATTTATCGGGGGTTGTTCTTTCACTCCCCTTAATGCACTCAAGAGATGGGTGCTTAGTCTTGCATTTGATAATAGAACTCATCGACTTAGACATCTGGACAGTGAGAGTAGTAGCAGAGCGTAGTTATTTAGATTTCATGCATTCAACAATGAACAACATTTCTCTTTTCATAAATGAACTAGAAAATAATGAACACATGTATTTGCAAAGATTATGTACATTTCAGTATGATTTCTCTACACATGATCATTATCTAACATCGATTCAAAATGCAAAACTATATCTAATCTCAGAGTATATCTTGTAAGCATCAAACTTCTATCTCCAATCAGCCCTCTCGGGTTTTCTTGATTGGATATTTTCTCTCAAGCCTTTAATTTTTGCCCAGGATGCCTTTTTTCGGTTTTCACCCTAACGAGGCGCCCAATTTTAGCAAGGCCGCCTTTTTTTGATTTTCGACCCGCGAGGCTTTTATTCTCTTCTTTTGATTTTTATGTCTTTAGCCATGGACCCTCTTGAGTTCGTCGATGTTGACTGGTTCTTTGAAGTCATCTCTATCGCTGCCTGTAGCTATTGTCTCGGATAACAACTTCTGAAGAACGAATGGGCCCTCCTCACATCGGCCTGAACTTGCCTCATTTGTCCGAAACTCTTGGTCTCATTTGCTCGAAGATTGAACCTCCCTCTTTCATTAGATACTTTTTAACCTCCCTCATGAATGGTCGAGCAGAGCATTTTCTGATAGATCCAACTGTGGTAGTAATCCCATAATTTGTCCTTGCCTGACGCATTTAACTGCCGTTGCCATTGTTGTGCCCCTTTCAGCTTCCAGAATCTAGGCTATCTTAAAGGTTTGAACTTTATAACGATAAGCCATGCTGCTTCTGCCCCCCTATGACTTTTGTAGAGGTTTCGACGGTGATTCTTTAGCATCGAAGTATACAAGGCAATTTTTCTGCTCAATCTTTGTAATTCTGGACCATCCTAGCCAGGATCCTCTTGACATTCTTGTTGGCAGCTTCTACTGCCCCGTTGGCTTGAGGACGATACGGAGAAGACTTGTGATGCTCAATACCATATTTCTGGAGTAACTTCCTCGTTTCGGCCATGAACTGGACCCCGTTGTCAGATACCATGTGGTGTGGGAGGCCATACCTACATATCAAATTTTTCTCGATGAATTTCGCCATATCCCGAGCATCCACCTTCTTAAAGGACTCAGCTTCTACCCACTTGGTAAAATAGTCGATGGCGACAATAATGTATCTATGCCCATTGGAGGTCGTGGGGTGTATTTCCCTAATAATATCAATCCCCCAAGCTGCGAACAGCCAAGGCAATGTCAAATTATGCAATTCTGAAATGGGCAAGTGCCTTAAATCTGCATATTGTTGGCATAACTGACACTGCTTTACATACTTCGAGCAATTGTTATCCATGGTGAGCTAGAAAAATCCTTGTCTCAATCTTTTTGGCCAATGTCAGCCCGTTCATATGGGCTCCACATACGCCGGCGTGCATTTCTTCCATTACCCTCTTGGCGTCTTTCTCATCCAAGCACCTCAATTGGATACCATCAGCCTGTCATTTGTACAACACTCCATCTATGCAAATGAACTGAGTAGACAGCTTGCAGATCATTCTCTGATCTTTCTCGGTAGCTTCCTCTGGAAATGTTGCATTCTCTAGATAGTTCTTAATATCATAATACCACGGTGTAAGCACCGTGTCCCGGAGCGGTCCGGATCAGAGGTTACCCTATGATGAAATCAGTGTCCGAGCCTGTATGAGAGGCTGGGTTTGGAGGTCTTAGTCCCGCGTTCCATGAGAAATGAGGTTTTTATCATTCCTGGGCAAAGGGAGAGAAAAATAGAGGTTTTTTTCGAGTCAAAATGATTTTTGCCCTCCACAGACGGCCAGCCCGTCTGTGAAGTCAGCCCGTCGCTCCGAGTCACCGACGGCTTGTGGTATTTTTTGACGCCCGTCGAAAAGTCACTGCCCCTGTCAGAACGCCGCCTGGTTTCCCGGAGCACGCAATCGCTCCGACGCCCGTCGGTGGATGTGGCAGGGCCGTCGGACGAATCCTTGTGTCAGAAGGATTCTTCCGACGCCCGCCCCTATACACCGACACCCGTCGGTCGTGTCTGGCTATAAATGCTCCGGATTTTCATTTGAAAAGGGTTGGAAAAATTTTCAAAGGAGGAAACTCTGCCCAATTTCAAGCAAATTTTCTCTCTCTTCCAACAACACACACTTTCTAAGGGAATCTATTGAATCAAGGATCAAATCAATCAAAAGGAACTAAAACTAATTAGTTTTCTTTAGATTTTGACTCCAAAACCGATCTCTGAGGGGTTGAAGAAGAAATAGTTCATTTTCTTTCTTCGGTCCTTCATCTTTTGCTTCTCATGGAACGCGCGGGGCTCTAATCAACACAAGAATCTCACCCAAAGCGATTATCTGAGGGTAAATATACCGGATTCTTTCTCCATTTCATCTCATATTTATTTCCTATTGTGTAGAATTTTTAAACATCTGTCCTTATTTTCTCTTATTTTAACTCTCTTATCTCCCTTTTGGGATAAAACCATTTTTTGACTTTGAAAAGGTTCTTCTCCATTCTGTTTTTTCAGAGACAGTGGTGACCAACGGGTCATCTTTATCACCGACGCCCGTTGGTCACCCACCTACAGACGCCCCTCCTTGAGTGACAAACGGGCATCTCGCTTACCTTAACCGACGCCCGTCGGTCAACCAAGGAAGGCCGTCGGTGGGTTCTATCTCCATTTTTTAATCATTTTTTTTAAGTCCCTTTGACTTCTTATATGTTAATTTTATGTATATTAACATCTCTTAACTTTCTATGAGTGTATATGATTCTCTTGGACAATCCCGAGCTTGAGCGGCTGACTACCATATTTGGAGGACTTCATCCGGTTTAGTTTTCCTAATTCTCTTAAGTATTTTCTTTATTTGTTATTCATTGATTATTTCATGTATATGGATATACTCTTTTCATACCTCGTTAATATATAACGATGATCCAATGATTTGTACTCAAATAAAAATGAGATTTGTATAAATTGCAAAAAGGGGGGTCCAACGCCCTATTTTTATCCAATAAAGATCACTACGAATAAAAATCCCCAATTTTAATAACGATGCATGCGAGGACCAAAGTCCTCAAAATAAGCAAATGCCCCGATTTATATATGATCCGCACATTTACGGAAGGGAGTTGTATTCCGCTCCTTGTATTATTGTAATCTATTGCTTTCATTATCTATTTGATCATTTATCGCTTTCAAGATGTGAATAAATGCGCCTTTTAATCAAACTGCATAGTGTGGAGAGAGAGCGAATTAATGATATTAAAATTTGATCATAAAATAATTGAGGTAGAAATAAATGAGAAATCCCGGACCCAGCTCTGGTCTTTGGGCTCAAGAGGTTAGAGGTCATCCTTCAAGATACTTCTTGAGTCACGAGGCTTTAGCGCTAATCCTAGGCTCCTTAGGGTGAGGAGTTCACCTTCCATGATCCCTCTGGCTGGCCCAAAATGGATACCAAGCGCAGTCTTAGGCTCTCCGAGGCGAAAGAAACTTTCCCAATGTTCTATTGGGTGGCGACTCCATGAAACCTCCGTGTTGCTCAACATAGACGCACTTGCAATTCATCGCAAGCTGTCAACGGACCCGCAAATGCCCCGATCGCCCACATGCGGGTGGTCCGAAAGGGCGGCGCATCAGGATCCGGCGCGCGTCACACACGGCTTCCCATCTGCTACTTCTATTTATCCCACATTGACACTAAAGTGGTGAGTGCATCGGCCAACTGATTCTCATCCCTTGGAACAAAATGGAATGTACACACCTCGAACTGATTGCTCGTGCTTGACATACGGCATCAACCTCTCTTCTTTAACTGCCCTTTGATAGTTTTCCGAGTGATGTACTCTACATCAAATTCTTGTAGCAGCAATAACCACCTACCCATTTTGCCAAGTAAAGATGGGGCTTCCTGCAAGTATCTTAAGGGATTTAGCTTTGCTACTGCCTGTACCTTGTAGGAATGAAAGTAATGTCTCAACTTCTTAGAGGCCCAGATTACCGCAAGGCAAATCTTTTCTACTTCCGTATACTTAACCTCATAAGCTAGGAACTTCTTACTAAGGTAGTAAATAGCAAATTCCACTCCGAATTCGTCCTCCTGGGCTATCATGGCACCTACAGAACTATCTTCTATAGCTAAATACAAAATCATTGGTTTGACTGGATGTGGCGATCTCAACACCGGTGGATTCAGCAATACTCTCTGACAGTATCAAAAGCTCTCTGACAATCTTCGTTCCATACTACTGGTTGGTTCTTTCTGATTAGTTTGAAGATCGGTTTGCAGATCGAAGTAAGCTTAGCGATAAACCTACTGACGTACTGCAATCTGCCCAAGAAGCTCCTTATGTCTTTTTCCTTCTGCGGTATGGGCATTTCTCTGATGGCCTTAACATTATCTGGGTCAATCTCAATTCCCCTCTGGCTCACTACGTGTCCTAGGAGCTTCCCTGAGGTGACACCAAAGATACATTTATTAGGATTTAATCGCAGATTGTATTTATTTATCCTCTGGAAGAACTTTTCCAGGGCTTCGAAATGACCTTCTCTAGTGGCCGATTTGATCATCATGTCATCCACGTATACCTCCACATCTTTGTGGATCAAGTCATTTAAGATTTTTATCTGATAAGTGGCTCCTGCATTTCTAGGCCAAAAGGCACTACCCGGTAAGCATACGTCCCCCATTTTGTGATGAAAGCCGTCTTGATTCGGTCAATTATTTTATTGAGAATTTGATTATAGCCCGCATAACTAGCTCTAAAGCTATACATCTCGCAAGCAACAACGCTGTCTATCAACACATCTATATGGGGCAACGAAAAGTCATCTTTCGGACAAGCCTTATTCAAGTCCCGATATGCATACCCTTACCTTGCCATTCTTTTTGGTTACGGGGACAACATTGGCCAGCCAAGTTGGATACTGCACCTCAACTAGAAATTTGGCTTTGATTTATTGGCGAATCTCCTCCTTCACTTTATCTGCCCATTCCGGCCTAAGCCTTCTCAGTTTCTATTTAACAGGTTTATGGTCTAGGAATAGTGTGCTCTGCGACTTCCCGATCAATTCCTGGCATGTCTTCGTAAGTCCAGGCAAAGACTTTTTCATATTTTTTAATACTCTCTCAAATTTTTCTTACTTCAGGAGTTACATTAGATGCTATCAAGATTTTCTTGGGAATTTCCAAAGTTTTTGAGATTAAATAGAGTAGCATCAACTAAATCAATGTTAAATATGAATGAGTCATGATCATGATCATGCATAGTAAAATCATAAGAGACATAACACAAGCAAGCAAAAGCGTTCATCTTATTAATGAAGCTAAAATGTCATTATTAAACAGTTCAAAAATAAAAAGAACATTCTAAACAGCTAATCAACTTCCGTTTTTGCTAACAAAGATGTTACAGTCGATGGTTCATTATCATCCCTAAGAACCGTCCTGCCTTTCCACTTAGGCACCTAGTCCATCTTATTCTTTCCCTCTCGCTTTTCTGGATCAGAGATCTTCTTGGAATCAATCAGCTCTTGAATGGCATGTCTTAAGGCATTACAATCATCAGTGATATGCCCGGTGTGTTGTGGTAGGCGCAATACTTATTTTCCTTATGATTGGGCTGTCCCTGGCTTCTAGCTGGCCTAGCTAGCAATGGCTGTAGTACCCCTCCTTTATCAGCCTTTTGAGGACCCAAGATAAAGATCTGTTCAAATTAGAAAAATACCTTTGCCTTACTTCTGTGGTCGGCGCTTTTCCTGTCCTTCGGGCACCACTGGTATTATCACCACAACCCACTCTTAGACTTGTAGGACTAGTAGTAGTTTTATTGAGAGGCATTCGGGTAGTTGCAAGCCTGGACTTCATAATTTCCTTTTCAAGATTCGCTGTCTCTCTTTTCGTGCCTGAGGATCTAGGGATGTCTATTGACTGTGAAGGCTCTATCCCTTCTGCCCTTCTTACTTGTTTTTATAACCGCATCGAAGACCCCTCGAATATTTCACCTAAGTACGGACCTGAGCTTGACCTTAAATCATATCTTGCCCTTGATGCTTTACTATTCAGAGCTTGCATTACTGCTGGAATGTCTTCCTTTTTAGGAATACAGTCATATTCTAGAGCAGGCTTCTTGCCTCTTCCTTATTCAATTGGCAAAATAAATAGCCCTTTAGTTTTGGGTTCGCAAGTAAAAGGAGACGTTGCAGCCGTCGCAGTATACGCCTTCTTGATAGTGGCCGGCTCCTCTTGATTACGAGTTATTGCCATAAGCTGAGCTTGGAGAACAAGTGCCATGGCATCCATTCTTTCTTTGATCACAGCTAATAGCCTATTTTCTAGCTCTTCAAACCTTCTATCTATCTCTTTAGCAATCAAGGCACGAGTCTCTTCATTCTGTTGTGAAGGGCCAGCCATCTTTAATACCTTCAGATGCTCTGGTAAGGATGTTAGGTCTCTGTCGGCCAATATCAACTCTGATCGTTCTTTGAACAACTATCGGGATCCCTAAACAACCTAAGCAAATGGTTTACGGTTGCTAAAAATCAAAGGGTTAGAGTGATGCATGAATAACATGCAATGCATGGTCGTGCTGTGCAACAAATGGTATACAATGGTTAAAAGAGATTACAATGGTACATGTGAGACATGTGAAAAACTATACACAAGATAATATGTACATATAATAATTATATGCAAACAATAAGATGTATACATAGGGAGAAAATAAAAAATTTTATTTGTGCATGAATGACATGAATATGCAATGCATCATCCACAACCACATGCAAGCAAATAGATCCTTCCAACCTTATTGCCCCCACACACGAGGTCGTGCGGTCTCTGTCTTAGGTGGGCTTGATCTATGGGTTAACAGGGAACCCGATGGATGCACATGGTGCTCAGTGGAAAACCGGCAGCATAACCTCTCTTAGCTAATGTACATACGTATGGGTTTTGACCATCATGTATTTAGGCAGTCCGAATAAGTTGACATGGGCCTATCGGGGCATGAAAGCCTTTGATTAGGTGACCAATCAAATTATCTGGGTTTGTCCAATACATAATGATCCACATAGCAAGCATAGTATTGAGGTTCATACCACTTAGGGGAAGTAACTATTTCCATTACATGAGCTTTGGCCAAGGTGATGTTACTTTAGGGCTACCCAAGCATGGTCCTTGCCAACGGGTCTAGCTCATCACAAGCGTAACGACCGATTGGGTCTCCATTTAATATACCATGATGGTATGAGGCTTGGGCTGGTGATTATCCTTAACACTTCCCTACATTGATTGAACGTAGAGTCGTGCTTCGGGAATGCACCGAGGCTAAAAGAGGGACCAAACTAGCATAGATCTAAGGCTCTAATGAGATGTAATGCAATTTCGAAAAAGGATGAAATGTTTAAATTAAAACTCAATTGTAAATTTTAACCAAGGCACTTTCGAAGTGAAGTCTCGAGTATTGTCCCCAGTGGAGTCGCCACTGTGACGCGCGTCGAACCCTGGGGCACCCGGAAGGCCCACTTTTAGGGTGATCAGGTGGAGGTTTATGAAAACTTGTAAGGTATTTATAAGTGCGTCTATGTTGGGCAACAAGGAGGTTTTTTGGAGTCGCCACCCAATAGAACATTAGGAAAGGTCGTCTAGCCTCAGTGAGCCTAAGAAAGCGCTGCTGTGTCCATCATAGGCAAGCCGGAGGTGTCTTGGAGGTATCCACCCTAATGATAGAATGGTCCTCTAGCCTCATGCTTGGGCAAACCAGAGATGTCTTGGAGGTATCCACCTTAATAGAACATTAAGATGGCCCTCTCGTCTCGTGGCGCCTAGGACTGTGCAAATTTGATCCTTTTACGGGACACAAGAGGTGTCTTGGAGATTTTCACCCCAACAAAATGCCGAGGTGGCCCTCTCGCCTCATTGAGCCCAAAGACCAGAGTAGGCTCGGGACTTCCCATTTATTTATGCCTTGGCTAAGTTTATGATTGAGTTTTGAATTTAGATTTTCATCTCATTCATTTTAATGCAGTTTAATTAAAGCGCATGTCATCCATTCAAGGGAAAGCGATAAATAAAAGTGTAAAGTAAAGTATATGCAAATATATTACAACAATACTAGGGGCAGAATACAACCCCCATTGTAAATAAGATACAAATCATGCATAAATTAGGATATTTATTAATGATGAAGACGTTGGTCCTCGTATGCATATTTATTATGAAACAGATTTGATGTGATGATTTATTTGGGTATGAAAAACTAGGACATTGGTCCCATTTTTATCTAGAAAAGATGCCAAATGAATTAATAGAAATGTTTTTGTGATTTTCTTTTTAGTATGCCTAAAATAAACAATTTTATTAAAGATTACATGGCAAAATAAATGAAAAAGCCAAATAAATGAAATATTACAAATAAAGCAATTAAATATCTAACCCAAATGAGCCTTCTGGATCTCCTCGTGTGCTCGCAAAAAAATGCCCAAGTAAAGAAAATAAGTTTTGACCAAAAAACAAAATACAAATGAAATAATGTTAGTAATTAAATCAATTAAATAAATTAATGATAAAATGAGATAAAATAAAGAGAGATGGCATAAAAAATGGATTAAATGAATTGAAATATTAATAAACTAAAATAAATGGAAAAATGCATTATAAGTGACAAATGAATTAAAAGATATGATTGAAATAATATAAAACGTGTTAATGAATTAATATATGAAAATATACACATGATAATAATTACAATGAAAATAAATAAATAACAATAAATAAAACATGTGACAATGATAAAAAGAATGATAAAAATGAATAAGAGAATGATGAAAATAATCAAATGAATGGCATGATTAATTAAATATGTTCACAAATGATATAAACCATTTACATGGTAGAAATATCAATTAAAACGAATTTATTAATTACATGTTAAAAATAATGATGAATTAAAGTGAAATAAATCAATTACATGTTAAAAATAATGATGAATTAAAGTGAAATAAATTAATTACATGTTAAAAATAATAAACAGTCAATATTTACATGAATAAAAACAAAATAATATGATAATATTAACAACAGTAATGAAAATAATGAAAGAGAATGATAATAAACTAATAATGGCAATAATATTATATAAACATAATAATATAAACATTAAATGGAATAAACCTACAAGACATAGAATAAATAAATGAGAATAATAATGAAAATATACATGTTAATAAATTAAATATAAACAAAATAAATAAAGGAAAATAAAAGATTCAAGCCCGGAATGTTTACCCTCAGAGTTTCGGATTCGATGAAGGTGAAAATGATGATTGATTTCCTTGTTTTAGATTGCAAGATTAGAATTGGGATATTAAAATGTTGGAAATTTATTCCAAGAAAAATAAGCTTGAAAAAAAAAAAACTAATCAAAAAAACTCTTTGAGAACAAAGAATTAATTTCTTTGCTCAAAGGAATTCTTTTTATTGATTAAACAAAAAAACCTTGAAAAAGTTTAATGGAAAACAAATGAGAAGACCAAAAACTGAATTTTGAGAGCAAATCATTAATTTAATTGTCTCAAAATTAAATCCATCAACAAAATTTCATCCAAAAATATATTTAGAAGAAATTGTGTTGGAAAAAGAATGAAAGATTGATTTTTCTTTTTGATCTTTGGTTGGGGAAAAAATCTGGAAGTTTTTAGAGAGTTTGAAAGGAAGAAGAAGAGAAAAAGATGAAGAGAAAAACCCCAGAAGAATCCCCCCTTTAGGTTTTCTTCTTATTCTTTTTATATGAAGAAAATAGGAAAATATTATTAATTAAAGGGATAAAATTTAATAAAATCAGATATTAACAATTTTAAATTTTAAAAATTGAAAAAACCTGAAAATCCCTTAAAAAAGTAATAAAAAATTGAATTTGGTGGAAAAAAATCGAAAAACATCAATTTTGGGGCGAAAATGGCAATTTGCAACGGAACAGGGGCTACGGATGCCTGTCGGTGCGCTCGACGAGCGTTCGTAGCGCGCCAGGCAAGCGCGGTAGCGCAGTAGCGCCGAACGCAGGCGCTGCCGCGCGGCCGACGCTCCAATTTTATTTTATTTTATTTTTTTTTCTAATTTAACTAAAAATATTGTAATTTCAAGCCCCCATTTTTCAAAACTAATTTTTAAAATATTTTTTATTATTTTTTTTATCTTTTCACTCTAAAATGCAAATTTAAATAGGAAATCACCACTTTAACCTTTTTGCCTATGACAAGGCATCTTATCATCATCGGGTAACTCTGATCTGGGCTGCCTCAAGACCCGGTGTTTACAAAAGGGAAAGACAAAAGTACAAAGAAACTTACATGTTTATAAGCAGATATTTATTATAAGATGAGGATGGCAATAGCTGATTACATTACTTGAATCGGTCTAAAAATATTAATGAATTGAGATTAGATATTTAACATGAAAATTACATGACAGTCAACCTGCAAAATAATTGCCTAAAATCAATTATTTCTCTCATGAGGCAAATTATATAGCTGAAATTTACACTTGTCATTTCTGTTACAAAGAAAGAAAAAGAATCACTTCCGTAATGAGTTTAAAAAGAATGTATGCAAATTAGGAAAGATTTCTAAAGCATAAGATAAAAAATTTTCAGTAAAGCTATTTAAATCAAGAAGATGATTAACTAAAAAAATACAGAAAAAGAGAGTGCAAACCTGTATCTCTATGAAATTTGACAGAATTGCACAGTTCAATACCCTATATAAACTATGGAATAGATTTGGACACACAAAAAATGGGGTAAGAGTATAAAACAGAGGCAAAGAGTAAAAATAATTAAAAAAGAAGACTAAAATTTGTTTCTTAGTGCAGTATAGAATAGGGTCCAAGAGAGGAGGAGGATACTTAAGCTACATCGCATTTTCATGTTCATGAGGATTGAAATCGGAATACATTAATCATAAAATAAATGAAAATCGAAACAAAAATAAGATCAGTGATGAAGCTGTACCTTGTTTGAGCATTGAAGTAAGTTTCTTCAATTGGGTAATGAAGCTAGAAGAGAATCAGAAGGTTTGAGCATTATTTAATGGTTAAGTAAAGAAAAAGGCAGAAGAAGTCAAAAGAAAAGAAAATGAGGCAGGAGGAGGAAGATGCAGAGCTCCATCACGATCTGGAATCTCGTTTTCTACCGTTAGAGAGAAAGATTTAGGGTTTCTTTTTAAGTAAATAAATTTCGTCAAATTATTTTTAAGTGTTTTTATGAGGTGGTTCTAAAGGGAAAAAGAAAAAGCGGGATATGTTCCCGCACGTAGCTTCACAATCAGGGACCGAATTTTTCAGTTTTAGCGACCGTATATTTTTACCTTCACTGTTTGTTGGCCCAAAAATGAGAGTGGATGAAGGGAAAAAATTTCGGTCCCTATTATTATATGTTTAGGGACCGAATATTTTTACCTTCGTTAATTTTGGTCACTAATACCCCTTTTTCTTGTAGTGAATTGTGAAGTATGTATTTCAGACTTGAATGAAAGAATAAAATTTATTAAGTGGGCCAATGTGATGGATTAGTAAGTTATGAGTGTTAATGTATGAGGCTATGGGAGTTGGAGGATTAAGAAAGACAATTTGACATAAATATCTAAATTGGACCAATGGAAATGTGACAAGTGGCAAGGGGATAGGAGGAGTATAAAAGAGGAGAGAGAAGGCAGAAAAATTTGCCCTCTCCCTTTCCCGTTCTCTCATTCTTTCTTTCTTCTTCCTCTTCATCTTTTCCTTCTTGTTTTAATGCCTTGTGTTTCCCCTATGATCTAAACTCAAGATTGATGATGAAGTTGATTAACTCAAGTGATTGAAGTGAAGATTTTGTTAGGAAATGTGAGTTTAAGTTTTGGATTCCTTCTATCTATTTTGATTAGCTTAAACCCTAGATTTATGTTTTGTATATGTTTGTGTGTTTTGGATGAGGATGCTTGGATGAGAAAGATCTTGAATGAGTTTGGAAGCAAGAAAGATCATCTAAGAAGCCATTAGGAGCAAAGGAAGTCAGGTTTGGGAATTTATGTTTTTTTATGCATTTTTCATGGTTTGTATCTTGGGTTGATTTTTTTGGAATTTGATGTTTAATGAGGTTCATGTTAGTATAAATGTTATGGGTTTTGTTAGTATTGAGTTATAATGCTTTATTGATGCACTCTTGAAGTAATTGGTTAGCGTTTGTTTTGATTGGGTGTTTGGGTGTGTTTTGGAGGATGGAGGATTTTCGCAGAAGTTTTGCAGACCTAGAAATCATCGGGCATCCCGTGGCTTCATCACGAGTCATGATGTCTATCACGAGTCGTGGCGGTAAGCCTCTGTCACGAGTCGTGACGTTGTGCACGACTCATGAAAGCTTCCTGCTTTAGGTTGGCTTCGTCACGAGTCGTGATAATCGTCACGAGTCATGACGATAAGCCTCTGTTATGAGTCGTGACGTTGTGCACGAGTCGTGACAGCTCCTTGTAAGAGGCTGGCTTTATCACGAGTCGTGACAGTAAGCCTCTATCATGAGTCATGACATTATGCGCGACTCATGACAGCCTCCTCTCCTACAGCGTGTTTCTAAATGTCTTCTATCTTTAATTATGATATTTTAAATTCTTGTCTTTTGTTCCATTTTAACTTATATTCTGGTTTTAATATTTATTTAATGTCACCTCAATTTTTAAATGATATTTAGATGTATTTATTTTTGTTGCATCGTATTATATTGAATATTATGTTTCGATTATGGAATATTTTATGCATGGCCTGCAAGAGTCAAACTAGTGGATAGTTAGGCATGCCCATAGAGTTCTGATACTGCAGCCTTTATGTTCTGTTTGGACCCTGATTAGGTCCCCGTTCGGATCCTCGCGATCCTCAATGTGTATGGATCTTGTTTAAGATCTCCCAATGTGAAAATGTTTTGATGAGAAAATAAAGATGTTGCTTTTCGATTGTACCCTCGGGTACCTCAATGTGATCTGTTACTCGCTTATCCACTCCCTTTGACTTAGCAGGCAATTAAAAGAATAAAAGAATGTGAATAAATCGATAAGTTCTGTGATGATGTGCATTTGAAAGTGTTTGTTAAGATATTGAGCTTGTGCTTTATGGACTTAATTGTTCTAGATCCCTTATGGACACCTATGTGAAAATGTGTGGTATCTTCGGGTACCAATGTGTTTTGTATAATAAGCCAATGTTCGTAAATGAAAAGAGATATAACAAATAATGTTATTCTGGCAAGTGTGTATGAATGAATACTGACTGCATGAGAATTTGTATGTGAAAAATGCATATTATGAATCTATTTAAAAGTTATAAGTATGATTAGATGAAGTCTTCGTAGGAAATTTGTGAAGTATCTGATGTGCGTATTTGCTATGGTTGACTATTTAGTGAATGAATTTTTATGTATATATATGTATGTACATTTGTTGATGGGTTTAAAACGAGAATACAGGTATGTTATAATATTTGCCTATTGGATCGTAGCCTGGATAACTACAGTAAGTATATTGTTAAGAAATTTATGTGCATTGTTTGTTGTTCTGTATGAGCACGGTAATGATATGCATATATTAGTTAAAGGGAAATAAAGTAGTAAGCATGATAGATAACTAGATTTAGGAAATCAAATAGGATTAATTCTGTAACATGTGGGTATAAAGTTTATGTAGAACTATATGGTTCTGATTCCCAATAATAGGGATACATAGGAAGCTTCGGATGATTATTTCAGGCCTGAACCAAATCTGAGAATCAAAGTGTTTTGGTTTTGAACAATGTAATGGATAAAACAAATGAAATGTTTTGACTTCAGTATCGATATTTTAATCTGCATGATTTTGGAAATATTAGTAATAATGGAAATGGGTAAGACTTAGTATTTTCTGACTAGCAATTGTATTTTTGGTAACGTATGAGGTATAACTATTTATATGGTCAATTAATGAATTAGGTGAATGATGGGTATGTGTAATGTTCTTGTGATTAAAAAGTAATAAGGTAAATTTCTAGTTGTGGTATATAAATGAATGTGTAAATGAAATTGCTTAGGTTTTTGTATGAGAATAATGATATGAATTTGTAATAGTCTTAACTGGTATTTCTTTACGCTTGTGTATATATATATATACTTATGCATGTGTTTGTATTATCAACCACTGCGAATGGCTCGTTACTATTTGTTTAGCCCCACTAAGCGTTATCGCTTAGCATGGGTGTTTCTCTGTGCAGGATAAGAGATTGAAGTCTAGTTCGAGCGATCCGCTGTGACTTTTGCCAACAAGTCGGTAGAAATTTATAGGAAGTTATTATTATTTTTGGAAAGTAATTAAGTTTATTTATTAGCATTTGTAATAAGTTGTAATATTCTCTAGTGTGAATGATGGTGTGGTGATGATATAGGCTTAGGATGTGCATGTTTTGAGGTTTTGATTTTAGAAATTTTATTATTCTGCTTTTTCGTTATTGCTAAGAGTGTTTGTCTGGTAGCACCCTTCGCTCACCGTAGCTCTCTGTCTTTCGTTATGCTACGTGTGGAAGTTGGGGGGTGTTATAATTAGTGGTATCAGAGCTCTGGTTTAGTCGGTTCTGGTTAACTAGGTGTTTTAAAGTGTGTCTGTATAGTTTAGCGTTGGCCAAAGTGGATGACCTTGTCCTTTAGATATGTTTTGGGAAGGGAAACCTTCCGATATGATAAAGTGTTTAGTTAGGTGTTGGCTCGGTAGGTCATGATCTACCTGCCTTGAATTGCTATGAGTGTGTGCAATTTAGAATGTGTTTGTTAGATGAGTTATTAGAGTTCTGTTAAGATGTTGTTTGATAATAGGTGGCTTAAGGAGAAGGTTTCATGGAAGATCTTGAAGTGCATTGATATGTGGTTATCTTATGAAAATAGAAATTGTGGCATTTTAAAAATAAAGAGTGTTTGGATATTTGTAATATTATAGTGATGCTCTGTATGCCTGCCAGCTTTCTTTAGAAAATTGTTTGAATATAATCATGTTGAACCATGGGGATGCTAAAAAGTGCATTATTATAGCATCGATTTTATTTCTGCATCATCTTGCATACATGAACCATCACATCCTCATTGCATCATCATCTTTTGATCACACATGAGAAGCATTTGTGTATGCGTTTTCGATGGAGAAAAAGCTAACAGGGTGTACATTGTGTATTTGATATTAAGATTAGGTGTGATTTAAGAGCATAGCAATTATTAAGGAGAATGTATTATGTTTATAGTTAGAATTGGAATCTTGCATGAACGAATGTGTAAAGATTTTGGAGTAAGATACGAGTATTGTTAGTACGAAAAAATAGCATGTGTGCTGGATGTTTTTGAAATATTGAGGAATTATGTAGCAAAATGTTGTAAGTTAAATGATTTATGTGTGAAGTGTATATGCTTTGGTTTTCGATTGGTGGTTAAAGTAATGATTATTCTGATAGATATGATTGATTTGAATGTAAGATAATGAGAAGAGAAGTATGAGATTTATTTAAATCAATTTTAAGAGTTTGGGTTTAGTTATGGACAAGAGGAAGTTATGGTTTGTGTAGTCTTTTCGATGTTAAAGAAGTGGTTTGAGAGTATAGTGATGAGAATAAGTAAAAGCAAGTGAGTATGTGAAAAGTGAAGTGTCTGAGAATGTTAGTGAATTGGAGCATAGCGTTCAAATTTTTCAAATGTAAGTGAATTTCGAGGACGAAATTCTTTTAGGAGGGAAGAATTGTAACAACCCGAAATGTACCCTAGAAGGATTTGAGCATATTGAGGATTAGTGGTGACTAAAGTTATGCAAGTTGAAGTGTTCGGTATGCTAACTAGATAATTTAAGATTTAATGTAAAAGTTTCGGCAGGTACGGCCAATGGTAAAATTGTGAAGTATGTATTTCGGACTTAAATGAAAGAATAAAATTTATTAAGTGGGCCAATGTGATGGATTAGTAAGTTATGAGTGTCAATGTATGAGGTTATGGGAGTTGGAGGATTAAAAAAGAGAATTTGACATAAATATCTAAATTGGACCAATGGAAATGTGACAAGTGGCAAGGGGATAGGAGGAGTATAAAAGAGGAGAGAGAAGGAGAGAGAAGGTAGAAAAATCTGCCCTCTCCCTTTCCCGTTCTCTCGTTCTTTCTTTCTTCTTCCTCTTCTTCTTTTCCTTCTTTTTTCAATGCCTTGTGTTTCCCCTATGATCTAAACTCAAGATTGATGATGAAGTTGATTAACTCAAGTGATTTAAGTGAAGATTTTGTTAGGAAAGGTCAGTTTAAGTTTTGGATTCCTTCTATCTATTTTGATTAGCTTAAACCCTATATTTATGTTTGGTATAAGTTTGTGCGTTTTGGATGAGGATGCTTGGATGAGAAAGATCTTGAATGAGTTTGGAAGCAAGAAAGATCATTTAAGAAGCCATTAAGAGCAAAGGAAGTCAGGTTTGGGAATTTATGTGTTTTGATGCATTTTTCATGGTTTGTATCTTGGGTTGATTTTTCTTGAATTTGATGATTAATGAGGTTCATGTTAGTATAAATGTTATGGGTTTTGTTAGTATTGAGTTATAATGCTTTATTAATGCACTCTTGAAGTAATTTGTTGCCATTTGTTTTAATTGGGGGTTTGGGTGTGTTTTGGAGGATGGAGGATTTTGGCAAAAGTTCTACAGACCTGGAAATGACCGGGCATCCCGTGGCTTCATCACGAGTCCTGACGTCTGTCATGAGTCATGACAGTAAGCCTATGTCACGAGTCGTGACGTTGTGCACGACTTGTGACAGCTTCCTGCTTTAGGTTGGCTTCGTCACAAGTCCTGACAATCATCACGAGTCATGACGATAAGCCTCTATCACGAGTCATGATAGCTCCTTGCGAAAGCCAGGCTTCGTCACGAGTCATGGCGACTGTCACAAGTTGTGACAGTAAACCCCTGCCACGAGTGGTGACATTGTGCACGACTCGTGACAGCCTTCTCTCCCGTAGCGTGTTTCTAAATGTCTTCTGTCTTGAATTCTGATGTTTTAAATTCTTGTCTTTTATTCCATTTTAACTTATATTCTAGTTTTAATATTTCTTTAACGTCACCTCAGTTTTTAAATGATATTTAACTGTAATTATTTTTATTGCATCGTATTATATTGAATATTATGTTTCCATTATGGAATATTTTATGCATGGCCTGCAAGAGTCAAACTAGTGGATAGTTAGGCATGCCTATAGAGTTCTGATGCTGCAACCCCTTTGTTCTGTTTCGATCCTGATCAGGTCCCCGTTCGGATCCTCGCGATCCTCAATGTGTATGCATCTGGTTTAAGATCTCCCAATGTGAAAACATTTTGATGAGAAAATAAAGATGTTGCTTTTTTATTGTACCCTCGGGTACCCCAATGTGTTCTGTTACTCGCTTATCCACCCCCTTTGACTTAGCAGGCAATTAAAAGAATAAAAGAATGTGAATAAATCGATAAGTTCTGTGATGATGTGCAAAAAATTTATGCGAATAAGCATTTGAAAGTGTTTGTTAAGATATTGAGCTTGTGCTTTACGCACTTAATTGTTCTGGATCCTTTATGGACACCTATGTGAAAATGTGTGGTATCTTCGGGTATCGATGTGTTTTGTATAATAAGCCAATGTCCGTAAATGAAAAGTGATATAACAAATAATGTTATTCTGACAAGTGTGTATGAATGAATACTGATTGCATGAGAATTTGTATGTGAAAAATGCATATTATGAATCTATTTAAAAGTTATGAGTATGATTATTTGAAGTCTTCGTAGGAAATTTGTGAAGTATCTGATGTGCGTATTTGCTATGTTTGACTATTTAGTGAATGAATTTTTATGTATATATATGTATGTACATTTGTTGATGTGTTTAAAACAAGAATACAGGTATTTTATAATATTTGCCTAATAGACCGTAGCCTGGATAACTACCGTAAATGTATTGGTAAGAAATTTATGTGCATTGTTTGTTGTTCTGTATGTGCACGGTAATGATATGCATATATTAGTTAAAGGGAAATAAAGTAGTAAGCATGATAGATAACTGCATTTAGGAAATCAAATAGGATTAATTCTGTAAAATGTGGGTATAAAGTTTCTGTAGAACTACGTGGTTCTGATTCCCAACAATAGGGATACGTAGGAAGCTTGGTATAATTATTTCAAGCCCGAACCAAATATGAGAATCGAAGAGTTCGGGTTTTGTACAATGTAATGGACAAAACAAATGAAATGTTTTGACTTCAGTATCGATATTTTAATCTGCATGATTTTGGAAATATTAGTAATAATGGAAATGGGTAAGACTTAGTATTTTCTGACTAGCAAATGTATTTTTGGTAACGTATGAGGTATAACTATTTATATGGTCAATTAATGAATTAGGTGAATGATGGGTATGTGTAATGTTCTTGTGATTAAAAAGTAATAAGGTAAATTTCTGGTTGTGGTATATAAATGAATGTGTAAATCAAATTGCTTAGGTTTTTGTATAAGAATAATGATATGAATTTGTAATAGTCTTAACCAGTATTTCTTTATGCTTGTGTATATATATATATATACTTATGCATGTGTTTGAATTATCAACCACTGCGAATGGCTGGTTACTATTTGTTTAGCCCCACTAAGCGTTATCACTTAGCACGGGTGTTTCTCCATGCAGGATAGGAGATTTAAGTCTAGTTCGAGCGGTCCGCTGTGACTTTGGCCAACAAGTTGGTAGAAATTTATAGGAAGTTATTATTATTTTCGAAATTTAATTAAGTTTATTTATTAGCATTTGTAATAAGTTGTAATATTCTCTAGTGCGAATGATGGTGTGGTGATGATATAGGTTTAAGATGTGCATGTCTTGAGGTTCTGTTTTTAGAAATTTTATTATTCTGCTTTTTCGTTATTGCTAAGAGTGTTTGTTTGGTAGCACCCTTCACTCACTATAGCTCTCTATCCTTCATTATGCTACGTGTGGTAGTTGGGGGGTGTTATAATTCTGGACTCTAAAAAGGCTAGATCGGATAAAAACGAATTAATCTCGTTCTCTTAGATTTGCCTTGATTTGAAGAGTATTTGGTAAAAAATCTGGTGAAAATAAAAACAAGAACTTTTTCTTGAGAAAATGAAAAAATTTTTAGCTGACGAAAATTGCTAACCTTGAATAATGAGCCTCAATCCCCTATTTATAGGTTGAGAAAAACAATTCAAATAAATTTAAATTTTAAATTTGAATTTGAAAAATATTTCTGAAATTAGAATTAAATCTGAATGATTTGCAGAATATTCTCAAAATAAAATCCAAGATTTGAAATATTTGAAGAGATTTTGAAAATATGGGAAAATCTTGGAAATATATTTGAAAAGATTTGGAAAATATGGGAAAATCTTGGAAATATATTTGAAAAGATACGAAAATCTTGGAAATATATTTTATATCTTTGAAAAATCTGTAAAATCTAGTTAAATCTTGCAGAAGATCACAGATTGATGGGCATCGATCGAGGATCGATAGGCGTCACTCACGTGGGCACTCTCGGTCTTTTGAGCGGCAAACCACTCCACGAGAGGCGGATGCCGAGAGTCCACCATCGCTAACTAGAGGTAGGCGTCTCTCGCACGAGTGACGGGCGTCTCTCAGTGTGAGGGACGATCTCTCGCACTCGAGCGACAGCCGACACTCACCGCAAGAGACGGTCCCCTCACACGAGCGACAAGCATAGCTCCCATGAGAGATGGGCCCGTCCCGAGCGAGCGATAGGAGCTGCTCGCTCGAGTGAGGCCATCCTTCGGAATGAACGACGGGCGTCTCTCCTGATCGACGGGACTCCCATTGGTGAAGCAAAATCAAGATTTTCTAAAGACAAACTCCTCCTGATGCCCGGAAATCTCCTATCATTAAGAAAAATTTTCAATCCTTGTAAATCCGAAGAGTGAAAGCTCACAAGTTTCATCCATTTGCCCGGAAACAGGCATTGAGATCTTCATCGGGTAACTCTGATCTGGACTGCCTCAGGACCCGTTGTCTACACATACCAAATTCTAACATAACTAACCACAACTAAACATGATTTTAATCACAAAACACTAACTAAATATGAGCTATTTAGGCTCATATCAAGTCCCCACACTTAAATCTTTGCTTGTCCTCAAGCAAAAACTTAAAATGCAAGAGACAACAATATAAACACAAAACAACATAACAAAACTAAAACACAACAATATGATAACATGAAACCTTATACCTTATAAACTTTTGGTAACAAATGAAACAACTTCCATCTCACAAATCCACTAGTCTATGTCAACAAATTCCTAAGCAATACCATAGAACATCAAACTCTAAAATCCATGTACACCTAACTAAAGAACTATGAAAATGCCAAGCACTAAAATATAGAAACTTTAAGAATCAAATTTCTTACAATAGGTATCAATTGTTGCTAATGTCACATTTCATAGAGTAACTCTCACTCTAGGCAAACACTTTCCCTCACATCACTCAAGTGTTTATTAGGTTAGTGTTTCACTCCTTCCCTCAATATACCAATACATACCATAAGCTTGTAAATGAGCAAAAATCTCCACTACTAGCACAAATAAATGCACAAAATCAGAGGGTCTTAATGAAGGTTGTAACTTGGCTTAGGTTAGGGTAGGTATAACGTTTGGTTAAGTAGCTTAAATTGTGAAAAGAAAAGTACTTACCACATCATATGAGAGTTCCAATTATGAAGCATAGCATGATGTATATGATATCTAAGTCTTAATTTTCGTTTTTTCCTTCTTTTATTTCTTTTCTTTTTCTTTGAAGACACTTTAGTTCCCTTTTAATCATGTCCACGACTTTCTTTCTTTTATATAGTTTGTCTCTTCTCTTTTTTGAGGACATATATTTAGTAAGGGATTAAAACTAGTATCATGTATATACACAAAGCAAATTTTGCCTCAAATGACATGACAAGAACTAATCCTCCCACAAATAGGGTGCCAAAAGAAAAGTTAAGCATTCAAACAGGAATTGAGGTTAAAAATGTGCTTCTTAAATAATAAAATGGCTAATGGCTCAAAGTTGGCTACCTAAAGTCAATACAGTGGTTGTTTTAAATCAAGTTAAAAATGGCTAATTCTAATGCCCTCATCATGTTTCATGCACAACTTATACTAAATATAGTCTTGAAATTTACTCATAACAAGTTCTAATGTATATAGATATAAAAAGGGCTCTCTTACAGAGAAATATATCATCATTAGTCTCAAAAGCTCACAAGTTAAGGATATGAAATACTCTAAGTAATGCTTCATTAACACAATCCAAGATTCCTATATAAAGAAAAATAACTTAAAAATAACCTACATCAAATTGCTTGGCAAAAACATATACCCTTCATAGGTGCACATACCATTCTAAAGTCTAATATCCAAAAACATCCCTAAAAGATCTCATCAACTAGACTAATAAATGCAAAATGCAAGAAGTTTCATCAAATTGTTCCCAAAGATTCTCAAATATAAAGGTTCCATAAACACACCAACACATATCAAAAGCTACACATCACAAGCTATAAAACATAACTCACAAAAACACACAAGCTTTCCCACACTTAAAAGACACAATGTCCTCATTGTGTAAGAAAGATCCACAACCTAACACAAACTAGAAAAACAAGACAAATAAAACGTAAAACAAAGAAATAAAATAAGAAATAAAATTGAGAAAAGAAAACTACCCTCAAAAAGTTCCACTAGGGGAACTTGGTGGAGACAGAGTGAACTGAATGTTTTGCTTGCGGAAGAAAGAAAGCAACTTCTGACTTAAACTCTGCTGGCTCTTGTGCATCTCATGAATTGAGGCTTCCATGGAATCTATCCTTACTGCCAAAGTCCGGTTTTCCTCCTCCATTGCATCCATGCAAGTTAATACTTACCTCCAACCTGCAGCACTGCTACCCTCACCAGCTGCAGAATCTGACTCCCTAGCATCAGCATCTTTATCATTAGATTCTTCATCATCCGCAATAGCTGCTGAAGTAGTAGATGCCTTACCCTTGCCACCACCAGATTTCTCGGTTCGCTCATCAACAGAATAAAAAACTAGAGGCCAACCTCCTCTTTTCAACAGGTTAGAATTTCGCAAAAATATGACATTCATCATAGCAATGTGCTCATCCTCATTAGGCACAAAATTAGACAATTGGTCCACACACTCTAAAATAATCCCTGTAACCATATGCCCTATTCCAATGGATTTAGTTTTAGCAATGGAAGCATCGTACAATCCATCGAAAATGAAAGATATAAAACAGGGAATTTTCTTGCTTTGCACAAGTGACAACACAAACAAATCTTTAACTTGTACCTTATTACTCTCTACTCTACCAAACATAGCATGGCATAGATATTTATGCAATAACAGCAATGCCTCATTTTTAATTAAACGGTTGGTAGAATTCTTAGTGTCAACATGTGAAATACCAGTTAAGTGCTTCCAAGTGTCATTTGCCACAAAGTGTTGGGGAATAAATTATTTACCATTTAAGGGAAAACCAAACCATCTATGCATATCATCAAAATCAAAAACATACTCAATTCCATTATGCCTAAATTGCATGCTAGTTCTTTTCTTATCCATATAAGATAAAGTAACAAAAAATTCTAATGCCTAATCCTTACGAACAGGGAATTCCATGTGAACAAAATTTTTCCATTTCATGCATTTCAAGTATTTATTAATATTATTATTCAGTCCCAATGTTTTTAGCAACTCAAAATCCAAGTTCCAACTCCCTACAATTGATTTTTTAGAAAAAGCCTCAAATTTCTTACCCTCTTCTCAAGACAAAAGAGCAAAAGGACACTCATACCTATTTTGCAAATAAATAGAATCGTGGCTTTGGGAGCTTGATCCTGCAGCAACCTTTTTCCCCTTGTTCCCTAATGTCTTTGTGTGCACCATATAGATTAGCTCAGCAAAAATAGACCCAAAACAAGCAAAAATTCAAATACCCAGCAAATACCAAGAACAACCCAAAGAAGGAGTAGAAATTAGAGAGAAAACGAAAGAAAAACAAAGGAAGAAAAAGAAAGTAGAGAGAAAACAAAGGAAAAATGAGAGAAAGGTTGAAAAACATAGTGAAAATGGGTAAAAAATTAGGTTCTAACAGTCAGAATTCCCCTCATTAATTCAAATTCCGCAGTTCGTCGCGCCCGCAACACATGTCGCGCTCACGATAGAAGCAAATTCTGCTCTCTGTCACGCCCGCAAAGCCAAGCGCACTTGTAACACCCCCTACCCATACGTAAGAGAACCCATCCACAATGGAGTGAGAACTTGTATGAGTAAGGGTGTCACCAAGCAAAACAATATAATAAACATACATCCACATACTATACATATACGAAAATATAGCGGAAATAAAACTTTTAATAAAATGATCATTCATAAAAGTAATAATAACATTCAGTACAATATCTCTCTAAACATAAGCTGATATTACAAAATAATTGCTTCTTCCAAAATACAAGGCGGAAGCTGAACCAAAGAATAATACAATGAGAGTTCACTATTACAAAAAGAATCATAATACAAAAAGCTAAGTCCTAACATCAAACCCTCTGTGTTGGCTGGACTTGCGGAGACTCTCCCAAAAGCAAACCACCTTCCGCACCTGCACGGATGAAACACCCATGCTAATCGATAATGCTTAGTGGGGAAAACAAACAATAGATTGGACGACCATTCACAATGGTCGTCGAGGCAAAACACATTCATAATGGCATATGCTGATAATCATATAAAACATAATCATAATTGAATCACATTCGTAATCATTCAAAGGCTCATAATCATATTCACATATTAACTGATTCATATGCTCATAAATAGAGTTATTCAGAATTCACATTCTTATAACACAACAAAACATAACACCTGCTGACTCACAATGGGGTACCCGTGGCTACTAATCGAAAAGCAACATCATATTTTTCTCATTCAAAACATTTTCACATTGGGGATCTTAAACAAGATCCATAAACATTGGAGGATCACGAGGATCCAAATGGGGACCGGATTAGGATCCAAACAGAACAAAGGTGCTGCAGCTACTTAACTCTATTAGGTATGCCTAACTATCCATTAAATTGAATCTTGCAGGTCATGCATAATACGAATCATATTCGGAACATAACATGTAATTTATCATAAAGAAACCATGATATAATACATATATATAAGCATGTTTTTGTTTCATACAGTAGGAAAAACCCATGAAGAACAGATATAAAATTCATTTTAGAAGAAAAGGGCAATATCAGAAAAATAGGGCAGGCAGGGGGGTCACTATCGCAACAGTGGCCAGAAGGCTAATCACGAGGGAAGAAGCGAGGGACACGAGTCGTGCAGGTCGACATGACTCATGTTGATGCTCCTTTGCCCTGTCACATATTGTGCTCTAGTGCACGACTCGTGACTTGGCTCCCCAACAAGCACGAATCATGCTAATGCTCCTCTGCCGTGTCATGAGTTGTGCTCTAGTGCACAACTCATGACTTGGCTCCCCAGCAAGCACAAATCGTGCTACTCCTGATTGGGAACTGACGACTGTCGATCGGCAGCCAAATGCTCTTTCGTACTCACGACAGTGCACCCATGGCAATTCCGATTAGAAGATGGCAGCTTGGTCGGGACCTAGAATCACCGATCCCTGTCGCCCTCGAGACGATCGGCACGCTCGCGATAGAGTCACGTTCCAAGTCTGCAGAAATTCTACAGAACTCCCTTCATCTCCAAACCACACCCAAGACTCCAAAAATCAATTCAAACTTTAACTTACCTTGGATCAAGCATATCCCATCATAACAAACAGCATAAACACAACTTTTACAACAATTAATACAATCAATCCATTAATTAACATAATCAAAACTCCAATAATAGCAAACCCAGAAAAACTACAGTAAAATCCATCCAACTCAAATTTGCTCCCATAATTCATCATTCATGCATCTTAACTTAAATCAAACCAAGACTCATAACATTTATACTAACATGAGCCTCACAATCGTCAAATTTTCAGAAATTCAAGAAAGAACACAAAATCATAAAAATGCACATAAATCCCAAACATGTAAATCCTATGCTCCTAGTTGCAAGCTTCACTCCCACTTGCCTTCTCTTTTCCCTTGGGATCACGAGTAGGGACTTCTAAACCAGGAAACCCAAGATATCACACCAACACCAAAAACCCTAGATTAAGAACATATCTAACAACAAATGCAGAAGATGAAGAAAAGAAATAACTCAACAAAACTTACCCAAAATAATCTCTTGAGTTGATTAATTTCCACCAAAACTCAGCCACAGGAAGAGGGATCAAGATGGAGCAAAGTGGAAGGAAGAAGAGAAGGAGAAGGAGGTGTGAGGAAGAGAGGACGGGAGTGCTAAGGCAATTTCTGCTCTTCCTTTCTCTTTCCATGCCCTTTTTATCCTTCTCTAAATCCTTGCCACGTGCCCTCCTATAATTGGTGGAACTTGACCACTCACACCTTACACCCATGTATGACACTATACATAAGACTAACCCTCACTAACACATACACTACTTCCCTATGAGCATGCAAACGATATCAAAACCCACAAAACATGCATATAACCCCAAAATACAATTAACACATGCCAACCCCCACACACACATGCACACATACCCATAGCTCAAACTACTAGGGGGAAAACAGGGTGTGACTACTCTCCCCTACTAATAAAAATTTAATCCTCAAAATTCTCACCTGAACTGAACAATTGCGGATACTGAATCCTCATCGCTGCTTCTGGTTCCCAAGTTGCTTCCTCAACTCCATGATACTACCAAAGGACCTTAACTAGAGGAACTTGCTTGCTTCTCAACTGCCTCACTTCCCGAGCTATAATGGCTTTCGGTTCCTCATCATACGAATAATCTGGCTGAACCCGAATGTCCTGAATCGATATCATATGTGACGGATCCGATCGGTATCGATGAAGCATAGAGATATGGAAGACATCATGTATCTTAGCCAATTCCATCGGTAAAGCCAACCTATAGGCTACCGGACCAACCTTTTCAAAAACCTCAAAAGGCCCAATAAACCGAGGACGAAGCTTGCCCTTCTTGCCGAATTGTAACACTTTCCTCCAAGGCAACACCTTAAGGAACACTTTATCCCCAACCTCAAATCGAATATCCTTCCTCTTCAGATTGGCATAAGACCTCTGTCTATCCTTAGCCACTTTCAGATTATGTTGCATAACTCTGATCTTCTCCTCGGTATCTCTAATTATCTCTGGCCTAACAAAAGATCGCTCGGTCAACTCTATCCAACAAATCGGAGTCCTACACGGTCGACCATATAAAGCCTCAAACGGTGACATCCCGATGCTCGACTGATAGCTATTATTGTAGGCAAACTCCATAAGTTGCACATAATTGTCCCAACTACCAGAAAACTCCAAAGCACAAGTCCGAAGCATATCCTCTAGAATCTGAATAACCCGTTCGGACTGACCATCTGTCTGAGGATGAAATGTAATGCTGAAATTCAACTTAGTACCCAAAACTCTTTACAATTCCTTCCAAAACATCGATGTGAACCTTGGATCCCGATCGGACACTATCGACAGCGTCACACCATGCAGTCGGACCACCTCATCCACATAAATACTAGCCAACTTATCCATCGAGTAGTCCACTCTGGCTGGCAGAAAATGAGCTGACTTAGTAAGCTGATCCACAATCACGCAAACCGAATCGTGCTTCTTCTGCTGGCAAACCTGACACAAAATCCATGGCAATGTCATCCCACTTCTACATAGGAACGAACAAAAGAGTGAACAATCCTGAAGGGACTTGATGCTCAGCCTTTACCTGTTGACAAGTCAGACACTTTGCTATGAATTCCATAATGTCTTTCTTCATCCTAGATCACCAATAGAACTGCTTAATATCCCAATACATCTTCTCACTACCAGGATGCATAGTAAAGACCATAGTGTGTACCTCACTCAAAAGCTTCTTCCTTAACTCATCACTCTCGGGCACACACAAACGATTCCTATACATAAGCACCCCATCCAAAACCGAAAACTCATACTATTTACCCTGCTGAACCTCTTGCAAAACCCGCTGCAATCTTACATCATCCTTCTGAGCATCCACAATCAAATGTCTCAAGGACGGCTTCACTCTCAATTGGGCAACCAAAGCCCCATCCGAATCAAATCTCCACTTAAACTGTTGCAAAAACAAAGCTGAAACCGACTTCCTACTCAAAGCATTCGCAACCACATTGGCTTTGCCTGGATGATACTCCAAAATGCAGTCATAATCCTTGAACAACTCTAACCATCGGCACTGTCTCATATTCAACTCCTTTTGCATGAGGAGATACTTCAAACTTTTATGATCCGTGAAAATCCTACACTTCTCCCCATACAAATAATGTCACCAAATCTTCAAAGCAAAGATCATAGCCGCCAGCTCTAAATCATGCGTCGGATAGTTCTTTTCATGAGTCTTCAACTGGCGAGACGCATAAGTCACAACTTTACCCTCTTGCATCAACACACATCTAAGTCTAACTCCCGAAGCATCGATGTACATTAGAAACTCCTTACCCGAGATGGGCTGAGTAAATACAGGAGCTTCAACTAACAATCTCTTCAACTGCTCAAAACACGCCTGACACTTATCCGACCACTCAAATCTAACTCCTTTCGTCAATAATCTGGTCATAGGAACAGCAATGACTGAAAAACCCTTCACAAATCGATGGTAGTAGCCTGCCAAACCAAGTAAACTGTCACACCCTGTTTTCCCCCTAGTAGTATGAGCCATGTTTGTGCATGTGCATTGTATGAGTTTTGACATGTATAAAGGGCATTTTGGGCATATTGCATGTTTTATGGGTTGTGATAGTGTGTGCATGAGCATATCATAGTAGGATATGCATTAGTGTGAGTTGCATTATGTGTGGTTAGTCATACCATGGTAGGGTATGTTTTAGTAGGGTGTTCATTGTGTGTCTATGATGTATATTTGTAGGATATGTATTAGTTGGGAGAGTCTTGTGTGTACATGATGCATGTGCTTTGGGTGTGAGTGATCAAATCCCACTAATAGGGAAGTGACACTTGTCTAGGGTTAGGAAAAGAAAAAGAAAAAGGAAAGAGAAGAGTGGGATGGGCGGTGGCTACCTTCATTCCCGTTTTCCCTTTTCCCCTCACTCTCTTCCTCTTCCTTTTCTCTTCCTCTAAGAACTCTAGCTTGGAATCAAGGCTTGATTGGTGGGAATTGATCATTCTTTAGCATTTTACAGGTAAGTCTATGCATTTTTCTCTTCTTTTCTTCAATTGGTTCTTCTTCTTTTTCTCCCTTGCATTTTTCTGGGTTTGGATCTAAGTTACGGTATTGTGTTTGTGTGTTTTGTTGGTTTGATGCTTAGTTGAGCCTCCTCGTGAGCCAAAGGGCAAAGAGAAGGTTGGATCTAGTGGATCTAAGCATTAGGAGCAAAGGATTTCAAGGTTTGGGAATTTTCTACTCTTAAATGTGAAAATGTTCTTTTGTGTTCTTAATGAAATTCTGGAAAATTATGGTGATCTTGATGTGTTTTGTGGTTCAAATGTTATGGGTTTTGTTTTATATGTGTTAAGGAAGTTCAATTGTGGCAGAATGAATTTAATTGTGATCTTAAATGTGATGATGATGAATAGTGCTGACATTTCAAATTGGGTAAATTGATGTTGTTGTTGGCATGATTTAGTTGGAATTCTTGGTATATATGTTGTGATATATGTTATATTTTGTGATATTATGGGTATTGATGGTGATGAGTGGCTGGAATTGAGGTAAGAGGCCATTGGATGTGATTTGTGTGTTTGTGTATGAGTTTTGGGAGAGGAAGAAATCTACAGAATTCTGTAGATTTTGTAAATCACGACTCTGTCGCTATAACGACACTGTCACGAGCGCGACAGAGACCGGTGATCTTGGGCTGTGCTGTCGGGAGCACGCGACCCTGTCGCGAGCCCGCGATAGCAAAAGATGATGTGTGCTCTCTGTCGCAATCGCGACAGAGCGCAATGGTGGCCTGTGCTATCGCGAGCACGCGATCTATCGAGAGTCGCGATAGCGATGTTTAGCCTCTCTGTCGCGATCACGACACTGTTGTGAGCACGACAGAGTCAGGCTTTTCCCTCCTCCCTGCGATCGCGAAGTCCGTCGCACGCGCGCAGCGAAGAGACTATGGTATCTATCGCGAGCGCGACAGCCTTGTTATGCTGAATGAGTTTTCTGTTGGTGTGTGTGTGGTTTTGAACTCCAGTTTCTTTTGGTGACTATGAGCCTTATATCTGTTAACCTATGAATCATACGAATGCGAATCCATGATATGAATATGCCTATATGTATGTAAATATGTGTATATATGATTTGGGATATTATGGAATGAATGGAATGGATTATGCATAACCTGGTAGAGTCAGTTTAGTGGATAATTAGGCATGCCTAATAGATTCTTATAGCTGCATCCTCAGTTCAATTTAGACCCCGATCAGGTCCCCGTTTGGTTACTCGCGAACCCTTAATGTGTTTGGATCTTGTTTAAGGTCCCTCAATAAAATGTTTTGTAAATGGCAAAGTAAAATGTTTTGCGATTTGTACCCGTAAGGTACTGTCTGTAATCGGTTCGTACTCGTAAAGTACTATCCGTTCACTCGTTATCCACTGCCCCGAGTCAGTAGGTGCTTTATTGGTTGGAATTGTTTGATAATTATGAGAATGTATTATCTGAATGTGTCCAATGATGAGATTATATGAATGCAGTTTTGTCATATTAAATGTATGATTATATATGTTCATATTTGTATCTAATATGTATTTCTGCTTATGCCATCTGTGTGTGTGCTTTATGCTCGACGACCATTGTGAGTGGCCGTCTCATTCATGTGTGTTTTCCCCACTAAGCGTTTATCGCTTAGCACGGTGTGTTTACCCTTGTAGGTGTGGAAGGAGCTTTGTTTTGGGAGAGTCGCCGCAGTCAAGCCAACACAGCAGAGTTTAGTGTAGGACTTGATCTTTTGTAGTCTTAGATGATTCTTTTTGTATAGAACTCTCTTATGTCAATTTTTGTAATAGCTTCCGCATATGTATATGTATATTTTTGGGTATGTAATTATCTTTTGTACCTTTGAGTTGATCAAACAGTAATGTAATGTTTTTCGTTATATTAATGCATGATCAGCTTCTTTCATGGATGTTTTTGTAAAATTTTATTTACCCTGTATTTCGGTATGTATGATTATGTATGAATGTATGTATATCCTGTTTCTGTGCGGTGGTACCTTTACCCATACGTCATCTCACTCCTTATCGGATGGGATAACCCACGTATGAGTAGTGGGTGTTACAAGTGTGGTATCAGAGCCCGGTTTAGGCATTTCTGGCTAATGTTGTTGATGTGATGCTGTGTATAGATGCGTATATGTCTAGGGCTGTGTTGGCTGATGCGGTTTTCCTTATTTGCTTTGATGGCTTCTAATTCTGCTCGTGGATCACTTAAGGAGTCCGCTAAAAGTGTGAACCCTCAAGCTAGGGATCCTTCTGTTACAGTGTCAGCTCAACCTGCTAGGGTCCAGCCCGAGGCCATTGCCATGCCTTTTGAAGCCATGTACAGGCTGTCTCAGGAAATGGCGAGGGTCTTGGAGAGAGTGGTTGCCCCCAGGCCTCCCATGGAGAACTTAAGAAAAGCTAGGGCCGAAGACTTCTATGGGATAGGATTGGACGAATCAGAGTTAGCAGAGAGGTGGTTAGATAAGGTGAAGAGGGCTTTGAGAGAAGTTAGGTGCCCTCCGGATCTGCAAGCAGAATGTGTTGTGGCCTTGCTTCAAGGGTCGACGTATGAATGGTGGGAGCTGGTGTGCAGACAACCTCAGATGCTCAATCCTGTTACATGGGAATTCTTTGTTGAGGAATTCACGAAGAAGTATGTAACTCAGACGTACAAGGATGCGAGATGGGCACAGTTTCTTAGTTTAAAGCAAAGGGCTATGTCAGTTTCGGATTATGAAAAAGAGTTTAATCGGTTGTCCCGATATGCTCCGCAAGGGGTCATGATAGATGATTTTCGATGCAAACATTTTGAGGCTGAGTTGAATGAGTCCTTAAGGGTGGCTTTGATCTCCTTAATGAGCACGCCAGGGGTGAACTACTATCAGATTGCAGATGCTGCCATGCGAGCGGAAAGGTCAGAGTCAGTGCTGAGGGAGAGAGCTCAGAGAAGGAATCCATCTCGGGGTGGGTCTTCTTCTTCATCTTCGGGTAAGAGAGCAAGGGATCCGCAAGATCAGTCATCATCTGGTTCAGCCACGAGGGGTAGAAGGTAGGGTTCAGTAGCTGAGTCTGGTTCTAGCAGGGGTGGTAGATCGGAGGCTATGCCTATTTATTCGCACTGCAGTAAGGCTCACCAGGGTGAGTGTAGGTAGCTCACTGGTGGGTGTTTTAGATGTGGGAGCACCGAGCACCGTCTTGCTAATTGTCCACAATTGAGTGAGGATTCAGGTTCACAGAGAGGGGCTAGTGGAGTTGGATCTAATGCTACTCAGACTGCCCGTGGTAGGGGAGGTAGAGGTCGAGGCAATCGACCTAGGGATGGAGCTATTTCGGAGACAGTTGAGCGTCGTCCACCAGTTGCAGCCAGAGCTTATGCTGTGAGAGCTAGAGAGGAGCAGGATGCCCCTGATGTGATTGCTGGTAAGTTCCTACTCCATGACACTGAATCGTATGCTCTAATAGACTCTGGTTCCACACACTCATATTTGTGCACGGATAAGATTATTGATAAGTTGCATGTGGTATATCAGTTAGATTATGAGATATGTGTGACCAATCCATTAGGGCATAGTGTCAATGTGAGTAGAGTTTTTAGGAGTTGTCCCTTGATGGTTGAGGGAATTGAGTTTCCTGCGGACTTGATAGAGTTACCTTTCAAAGAGTTTGATCTGATTTTGGGTTTGGACTGGTTGGGTAAGCATCGGGTTGTGGTTGATTGCCATAGGAAGACCTTCGTGCTTCGGGATAGAAACAGATTTCTAGTGGTTGTAAGAGGTTTGGGTGCTAGTTCTGTGAATAATGTGATCTCAGCGATGCAAGCCAAGAGATTTATTAGGAAAGGTTGTGAGGCTTTCCTAGCTGTGGTTTTGGATTCCAAGAGAGAGCAGGTAAGGATTGAGGATATCTCTGTGGTACGGGAGTTTAGTGATGTTTTCCCGAGTGATTTGCCGGGTTGCCTCCGGAGAGAGAAGTCAAGTTGTCCATAGAGATTATGCCGGGTACCACACCTGTATCGAAAGCAACTTATCGGATGGCTCCTGTAGAGTTGAGAGAACTTAAAACTCAACTACAAGAGCTATTGGATAAGGGGTTTATTCGACCCAGCACATCTCCGTGGGGAGCTCCAATTTTGTTTGTTAAGAAAAAGGATGGATCCTTGAGGATGTGTATCGACTATAGGCAGATCAATAAGGTCACAGTGAAGAATAAGTATCCGCTGCCTAGAGTCGAGGATTTGTTCGATCAGCTTCGGGGTGCAGGTGTGTTTTTCAAGATAGATCTTCGGTCAGGGTATTATCAGCTACGTGTTAAGGATGAGGATGTGGTTAAGACTGCATTTCGGACTCGGTATGGCCACTATGAGTTCCTTGTCATGCTGTTTGGTTTGACCAATGCTCCAGCAGCATTCATGGATTTGATGAACCGAGTGTTCAGGCCATACTTAGACCGGTTTGTGGTGATGTTTATAGATGATATCTTGGTGTATTCCAAGGATGAGAATGAGCACGAGGAGCATCTTCGGTTAGTTTTGCAAGTTTTGAGAGATCATCGGCTGTTTGTTAAGCTTAGTAAGTGTGATTTTTGGCTTCGGGAAGTGTCGTTTTTGGGTCATATAGTTTCAGCTAAGGGTATTCAAGTGGATCCAGCCAAAGATTGAGGCGATATTGGATTGGAAGGCGCCTAGGAATGTCCAGGAAGTGCGGAGTTTCCTCGGTTTGGCGAGTTATTACCGTTGGTTTGTTAAGGGTTTCTCCGTGATATCCGTTCCGATAACTAGGTTGTTGAGAAAAGGAGTTAGATTTGTATAGTCGGATAAGTGCCAAGCCTGTTTTGATCAGTTAAAGAAGTTGCTAGTCGAGGCTCCTATACTTACTCAACCCATCTCGGGTAAGGAGTTTGTTATGTATAGTGATGCTTCGAGTGTTGGCCTTGGATGTGTTCTGATGCAAGAAGGTAAGGTGGTAGCTTATGCTTCTCGACAGTTGAAACCGCATGAAAGGAATTATCTGACGCATGATTTAGAGTTGGCGGCTGTGATTTTTGCTTTGAAGATCTGGCGCCATTATCTGTATGGGGAGAGATGTAGGATATTTACGGATCACAAGAGTTTAAAGTATCTCCTCATGCAGAAAGAGTTGAAAATGAGACAGCGTCGTTGGCTCGAGTTGTTTAAGGATTACGACTGCATTGTGGATTACCATCAAGGTAAGGCTAATGTAGTTGCGGATGCTTTGAGTCGGAAGTCAGTTTCTGCTTTATTTCTGAGGCGATTTAAATGGAGGTTTGGTTCAGATGGGGCTTTGATGGCTCAGTTGAGAGTGAAGCCTACCTTGAGGCAGAGGATAGTTGATGCTCAGAGGAATGATGAGAGGTTTTAGCGGATTGTGCAAGAAGTTAGTTTGGGCAAGCAATCAGAGTTTTCAGTTCAGGATGGGGTTCTTCTATTTGGGAACCGTTTGTGTGTATCGGACGATGAAGAATTAAGAAGACAGCTTTTGGAAGAGGCGCATAGTACGGTTTTTACCATGCATCCGGGTAGTGAGAAGATGTACAGAGACATGAAACAGTTCTATTGGTGGTTCGGTATGAAAAGAGACATTGGGGATTTTGTGTCCAAGTGCTTGACATGTCAGCAGGTAAAGGCTGAGCACCAAGTTCCTTCGGGATTGCTTACGCCTTTATCCTTTCCTGAGTGGAAGTGGGATAATATCGCCATGGATTTCGTGTCGGGTTTGCCTTTGACTTAGAGGAAGCACGACTCAGTTTGGGTGATAGTGGATCGGCTTTCAAAGTCAGCTCACTTCTTGCCAGTGAGGGTAGATTATCCGATGGACAGATTGGCCAGTATCTATGTGGATGAGATAGTTCGGTTGTATGGAGTGCCGGTGTCCATAGTATCAGATCGGGACCCAAGGTTCACATCCAAGTTTTGGAAAGAGTTGCAAAGAGCTTTGGGCACCAAGTTGAACTTCAGTACAACATTCCATCCTCAGACAGATGGTCAGTCCAAACGAGTCATACAGATTTTGGAGGATATGCTGAGAGCTTGTGTCTTGGACTTTCCGGGCAGTTGGGACAGATATGTGTCGCTTATGGAGTTTGCCTATAATAACAGTTATCAGTCGAGTATTAGTATGGCACCGTATGAGGCTTTGTATGGTCGGCAGTGTAGGGCTCCGATTTGTTGGACCGAGTTATCCGAGCGATCAGTGATTGGGCCAGAATTGGTTAGAGATACAGAGGAAAAGATCAGAGTTGTGCAGCGAAATTTGAAAGCAACTAAGGATCGACAAAAGTCTTATGCCAATCTAAAGAGAAAGGATGTGCAGTTTGAAGTTGGGCACAAAGTCTTCCTTAAAGTGTTGCCTTGGAGAAAGGTGCTTCGGTTTGGAAAGAAGGGAAAGCTTAGTCCTCTCTTCATTGGACCGTATGAGGTTTTGGCTAGAGTTGGCCCGGTGGCTTATAGATTGGCTTTGCCAATGGAGTTATCAAAGTTACATGATGTGTTTCATGTTTCGATGCTTCGTCGGTACAGGTCAGATCCATCAGATGTTCTTTCGGTTCAGGATGTGCAAGTGCAACTAGATTTTTCGTATGATGAGGAACCAAGAGCTATTCTAGCCCGAGAAGTGAGACAGTTAAGAAGTAAGCAGATTCCTCTGGTTAAGGTTTTGTGGAATCATCATGGAGTTGAGGAAGCAACTTGGGAGCCAGAAGAGTCTATGAGAGTTCTGTACCCGCATTTGTTCTGATCAGGTGAGAATTTCGAGGACAAAATTCTTGTTAGTAGGGGAGAGTTGTCACACCCCGTTTGCCCCCTAGTAGTATGAGCCATGTTTGTGCATGTGCATTGTATGAGTTTTGACATGTATAAAGGGCATTTTGGGTATATTGCATGTTTTATGGGTTGTGATAGTGTGCGCATGAGCATATCATAGTAGGATATGCATTAGTGTGAGTTGCATTATGTGTGGTTACTCATACCATGGTAGGGTATGTTTTAGTAGGGTGTTCATTGTGTGTCCATGATGTATGTTTGTAGGATATGTATTAGTTGGGAGAGTCTTGTGTGTACGTGATGCATGTGCTTTGGGTGTGAGTGATCAAATCCCACTAATAGGGAAGTGACACTTGTCTAGGGTTAGGAAAAGAAAAAGAAAAAGGAAAGAGAAGAGTGGGATGGGCGGTGGCTACCTTCATTCCCGTTTTCCCTTTTCCGCTCACTCTCTTCCTCTTCCTTTTCTCTTCCTCTAAGAACTCTAGCTTGGAATCAAGGCTTGATTGGTGGGAATTGATCATTCTTTAGCATTTTAGAGGTAAGTCTATGCATTTTGCTCTTCTTTTCTTCAATTGGTTCTTCTTCTTTTTCTCCCTTGCATTTTTCTGGGTTTGGATCTAAGTTAGGGTGTTGTGTTTGTGTGTTTTGTTGGTTTGATGCTTAGTTGAGCCTCCTCGTGAGCCAAAGGGCAAAGAGAAGGTTGGATCTAGTGGATCTAAGCAATAGAAGCAAAGGATTTCAAGGTTTGGGAATTTTCTACTCTTAAATGTGAAAATGTTCTTTTGTGTTCTTGATGAAATTCTGGAAAATTATGATGAATAGTGCCGACATTTCAAATTGGGTAAATTGATGTTGTTGTTGGCATGATTTAGTTGGAATTCTTGGTATATATGTTGTGATATATGTTATATTTTGTGATATTATGGGTATTGATGGTGATGAGTGGCTGGAATTGAGGTAAAAGGCCATTGGATGTGATTTGTGTGTTTGTGTATGAGTTTTGGGAGAGGAAGAAATCTGCAGAATTCTACAGATTTTGCAAATCACGATTCTGTCGCGACACTGTCGTGAGCGCGATAGAGACCGATGATCTTCGGCTGTGCTGTCGGGAGCACGGGACCCTGTCGCGAGCCCGCGATAGCAAAAGATGATGTGTGCTCTCTGTCGCGATCGCGACAGAGCGCAATGGTGGCCTGTGCTGTCGCGAGCACGCGATCTATCGCGAGTCGCGATAGCGATGTTTAGCCTCTCTGTCGCGATCGCGACAGCGTTGCGAGCGCGACAGAGTCAGGCTTTTCCCTCGTCCCTGCGATGGGGAAGTCCGTCGCGCGCGCGCAGCGAAGAGACTATCTTCTCTGTCGCGAGCGCGACAGCCTTGTTGTACTGAATGAGTTTTCTCTTGGTGTGTGTGTGGTTTTGAACTCCAGTTTCCTTTAGTGACTATGAGTCTTATATCTGTTAACCTATGAATCATACGAATGCGAATCCATGATATGAATATGCCTATATGTATGTAAATATGTGTATATATGATTTGGGATATTATGGAATGAATGGAATGGATTATGCATAACCTGCTAGAGTCAGTTTAGTGGATAGTTAGGCATGCCTAATAGAGTCTTATAGTTGCAGCCTCAGTTCAGTTTGGACCCCGATCAGGCCCCCGTTTGGTTCCTCGTGAACCCTTAATGTGTTTGGATCTTATTTAAGGTCCCTCAATAAAATGTTTTGTAAATGGCAAAGTAAAAAGGTTTGCGATTCGTACCCGTAAGGTACTGTCTGTAATCGGTTCGTACCCATAAAGTACTGTCCATTCACTCGTTATCCACTACCCCGAGTAAGTAGGTGCTTTATTTGTTGGAATTGTTTGATAATTATGAGAATGTATTATCTGAATGTGTCCAATGATGAGATTATATGAATGCAGTTTTGTCATATTAAATGTATGATTATATATGTTCATATTTGTATCTAATATGTATTTCTGCTTATGCCATCTATGTGTGTGCTTTATGCTCGACGACCATTGTGAGTGGCCGTCTCATTCATGTGTGTGTTTCCCCACTAAATGTTTATCGCTTAGCACAGTGTGTTTACCTGTGCAGGTGCGGAAGGAGCTTTGTTTTGGGAGAGTCGCCGCAGTCAAGCCAACACAGCAGAGTTTAGTGTAGGACTTGATCTTTTGTAGTCTTAGATGATTCTTTTTGTATAGAACTCTCTTGTGTCGATTTTTGTAATAGCTTCCGCATATGTATATGTATATTTTTGGGTATGTAATTATCTTTTGTACCTTTGAGTCGATCAAACAGTAATGTAATGTTTTCCGTTATATTAATGCATGATCAGCTTCTTTTATGGATGGTTTTGTAAAATTTTATTTACCCTGTATTTCGGTATGTATGATCATGTATGAATGTATTTATATCCTGTTTCTGTGTGGTGGCACCTTTACCCATACGGCATCTCACTCCTTATCGGATGGGATCGCCCATGTATGAGTAGGGGGTGTTACAGAAACTTCTCACTTTCGAAACATTCCTAGGCACTTTCCAATTTACAATCGCCTCAATCTTAGCTAGATCAACTTGAAAACCCTTAGCTAACACAACGTAACCCAAGAAAGACACCTCTCAAAGCCAAAAGTCACACTTACTAAGCTTTGCAAACAAACGGTGTTCCCTCAAAATTTGCAACACTAAACGAAGATGCTCCTCATGCTCACCCTCATCCTTCGAGTAAACCAAAATATCATCTATAAACACTACTGCAAATCGATCGAGATATGGCCTGAACACTTGGAGCATAACCCTGAGATGAAGAAGACTAGGATGATGACTAGCATGGTCGAGACTGATGTTGTGCCTCAGGCTGCCCTTGCGGCGGCGGTCGGCAAACTCGAATCCTAATAGGTGTTGTGTGAGCGGATGTAGGATGGTCCCGATGACTTCAGCCAACTTGCTAATGTTAGACTCCAAGCAGGCAATATATTGTGTATGTTATTCTAAATACCACCTAAGGTCATCACTCAACCCTATAACATGGATATCCACCCCCCCATGCCTGTCAATCAATGCCTCGGTCATCCTAGGAAGGGCTTCCTTCAGCCTCTCCACTCAATGTCTCACCATGGTCACTGACTTATCGATCACCTGGAGAGCATAATCAAATCATTGCCCACCAGCAGCAAGACATGCTTGCAAAGTGTCATTAAATCGCTACCTAATAGTAGCAAGACCCGCCTGTAGTGTCTCTATAGCTGGCTCCATCCTAGCCATCCTTTGCTCTATTTTTTGCTCAAAACTATCGGATGGGGGACCTGCCACCTCTAGCAGTGGTGGTGGAGCCCTAGATGTGGAAGCTTCTGGGTCTGGATAGGGCCTATACCTCCTAGATGTGAGGGTGGCTAGCTGCTGAGGTAAAGGAACTGGCTGTGGTTGAAGGTCTCCGAGTAACTCATCCCAATCCATCCCCTAGGTCCATGTCTTGAAACTTCGCTTGAGGCAAGTGAGGGGGAGGTAGCTGTGGTACGGGCCTCTTTAGTACTAGGGTGTCCACTGCTGCTATTGGGAGATCAGGCATGCGGTAAGCTCATCTAGTCTCCTGGAGGGTCAGCAATCTGTAGTGGCCGGGGCGACCAAGCTGTTGTGCCACCATTCTTAGAGTTCTTACTGTGGCCAAGTCCACATACATATCCTCATCCAGAGGATCACCAAAAGTAGCTACATCTGCCCCCATGTAATGGCCCAAAATTTCAATAATCGGCATGTAATGGCCCACAATTGTGATAGATGTGAAAGGTGTTTTCCGAGTGCTATTATACTAGCACCAATGCATCGAATTCTATCAGAACTCCGAGATTAAACGTGCTTGGATGAGAGTAATATTGAGATGGGTGACCTTCTAGAAAGCCCACAGGGTAAAAAGTACATCAGGAAAAGAAAAATATTTTATTTGATAATGGGAAAATACCAGTCGCGACTAGTCTAGGGATGATATTTGGCATGAAAACAAGGTCTAATAAGTCTTTAAAAGTCAAAAATAAGAAATGCCTCTGGATCAGTTCAAATAGCAACTAGTTTGACCGAGGCTTTAAAAATAGCAAATGATCTCTGAAAGATTATCTAAAGGCATAGTTAAATTCAGAATGATAAGTAGAATTATTTGATAGTGAAAAAGCAATTTTATGGTAATATTGAAAATTGGTGAATCGAACCAGTTAAAGTGAACCGGACTGAAAATAGACGCTGATTGGGCTGAAACTGAGGTGAAATAGGCTCTCAAGAGTAAAAAGAAAGAGAATGAATGGATAGTGAGTCGAACCGGTTTAACTAGTGAAACGAACCGATCGGACCAGTTTGACCGGTTTGACCAATGTTTGACTGGGCTTCAAATGGTGTTACAGACCTTCAAAAAATTATATAGAAACTTGGATTTTCTCTAAATAATGAGGGAACACATATAGTGATGAAAAGTAAATTTTACGGTGAGACAGAAATTTGGGTTATTTGACTAATAAGAAATTACCAGACCGAGAAACGGTCTCGGATTGACCTAAAAATATTTGTAGAGCCTAATAAATATATTTGAATAATTTTAGAATCATTTTTGGGAGAAATTGAGCTTAAGAAGTAAGGGAAATAAATTGGATTTGCTTAATGGGCCTAAATACCTAAGTAGGCTTAAGATTAGGTTGGCCTAATTGGTTGGACCAAGCCCAACCCATTAAGACATGGTAAAAAAGGCAGAAAATATCAAAATTTTATAGAAAGCTCTCTAGCTCTCTCCTCTCTTCTCAAGGCCGAATGGCCTTATCTTTTTTTCTCCATGAATTTGTTTTTTCTCTTTTGTTCACTCCACTAAATCAAACATTATCAAGCAAACTTTAGCCTCTTTTTTCAATGGCAGTGGTCTCAAAAGTCCATTTTAAGTGGTAGAAGTTATTGGAATAAAGTAGAAAAAGTTATGTACCAAAATTGATGTAAGTGATTTTGAGTATTATAATTTGATTTGATGGTTTCTATAGATAGATTTAAGGTTATAGATCATGATTATGAAATTAGATTGAATTATAGAGAAAAGAAAATGAAGGTTATATATGGTATAGGCTCGACCATTATAGGTTTCCAAGGATGGCAAAGTGGTTCAAAGGTGAAAAGCAAAAGAAATGAAGATTAAGATGCGGAGGTCAAAAATATAAGGTTAGGGGATACAATATCCCTTAATTTCCATGAGTTTTGTATGGATGTGTGATTATGTATGTTATGTAACTATGTGTATAATGCATGTTTAATTGAAAATAAGGTTATGGATATGTTAATGGAGATTAAAAATGAGGATTTGAATGTTTAAAAATGAAAGAAATAATTTTTAACATGAAACTCTAACTATGGCCGAATTTAGTACTAAAGTTATTTAATGTGTATTTTCATGATTAATGGTATATAAACTTATATAAATGTTTATTAACATATAAACTAATTAAATTAATAATTAATGGAAAAAAATAAGTATGTGTGAAAAACTAAGCATGTGGCCGAATGGTGATTATTAATTTCTTATAATATATTTTGTGAATTTAGTGATTGCAATGCTTAAAAATGAATATATAAGTGAAATAGAGTGTAAGATGATATAATTGGAATATTTTATATGTTAAGCATGCTTTATGTCCAAAGTGAATGTTATGAAAAATGATATGTTAAAGAGAAGAGATGCTATAATTGGTGTTAGAAATAAATAATAAGTGAAATGGGATTGAAATTGGAAGAAAAGAAAGAGAATGAGCGATGAATATACTTATAGTCGAATGTTTGTGTGAGAATATATAATGAAATGTAGAGAAATAATGAAAAATGAAGTTGCCCTTAGTAGTCTGGTAGTAAAATCTAGTTCAGGATATAGATTATAGACACCGTATGCTAAGGCAGTCCAGATCAGAGTTGTCTAATGAGGATACTTATGCCTATTTCACAAGTGAAGGGCTGAAGTTGCGAGTTTTTGCCTTGAATTTCACAAATGTTGGATTCATTTATAGTTAAAAATCCTTTTTTTTTTACTACTGATTTGAAAAATAGAGAATTTTGGTGAAAAGTTTGAATTTTGTGTGACCATCACGAGGGATGCCCGTCGGTTAAGACTCGGTTGCCCGTACCGTGCGAAGGACGGACCCCGCAATGTATCGTCCCTTTCGAGCGACGCCTATCGCTATGATGAGGGACACCTGTCATTCCCTCTGGTTCCCATTGTTCCCTCCAGCTCCCATCGGCACAATTTGGCAAGCGATGCCTGTTGCTCAAGTGAGTGACGGTTATCACTCGCGTGAAAGATGCCCGTCTGAGCATGCCTTAAAAGGGATGGCCTAACGAGAGACCGATGCCCGTCAGTCACTCAAAGGGACACCCCCTCGCTGAAGGACAGATTGTCGAAGGGCAAGATTGCATTTTAGTTTTTTTTTTTACAAGCGACGGCCATCGGTCATGATCTGATATCGAATTTCCAAATTTCTTTCTACAGGAAATCTGGAATTTTGATTTCAAAGATCTAAGATTGGATTTCCTACATTTGTTAAAGGATTTTAGGGGCTTTTACTAATTTTTCTCCTCAAATATTTCTGAAATCCAGTTTTTCAAGGGCAAGGATGCCTATAAATTGAGATAACTTCCAACCAAAAATGGGGCTTTTTTTAGGGGGGGGTGTTCAAAAAGAAGTGATGGGAAGGAAAATTCTCTCTTTGTGTTTATTTTCTTTCAAAATTCTTTTCAAAACATCAAAGAGTTTAACTGAGCAAGAGAAATTAATTCTCTTTTTTCATTATTTTAGAATTCTTAGAGAAAGTAGAGAGAGAAAGTGATTTTCTCACCGATTTCTTAATCTAATTGTGTGAAGTTCAAGGTAAGAACTTACGGTTTCATCACTCCTCAGAGATCCAAGTTTTAAGGGTAAAAATTCTATATTTCAATTGGCCTAACCATGCCTTGACTTCAAGAACATGTTATGCATATTTTGATGAAATATGAATTTGGTTTAATTTGTATAATTTTGTTGATATACCATCTTTATGAACTAAGTCTGATATTATCGGGTGGTTTTAAGCTGAGAAAGATGTAAAGAATGTGAAATTGGAGCTTTGAACATGCATCTATGGAGTTTCCCTCTCATTTTTGGGTTCTAGTGATGACCAATAGTAAGAAGCTCCCACGGACGGCCGTCGGTCAAGCGAGAGACTGGCCATCGGGAAAACCGCTTTCTTCCCGTTAGTCACCTTATAAACGCCTATCGCTTGATTTTCTTGTCCGTACCTGATCATTTTTTCCTTCTATTTTTTAGTATTTTCTTTAGCTTATTATATCATCTTTTAATTAATGTTTCTTTGCCATTTTATTTATCTATTTTCAGAACTTAATATTTGATTTATTTAATGTTCCCTCTAATGTTATTAACATGTTATCTTCTCTTGTGATGATTTGTGAGTTTATTTTGGATGAGGATGTTAAAATGGAGGCTTAAATTGGTCAAATCACATTGAGTCAACTCCTTGGTTCATTCTTCTCACCTTTTTTTTTTTAGTTATGGAATTTCAGTTTAATTGTGAAATTAATATAACTTATTGCTTAAAATTGTGTTATTATTTCTGCCTAAATGATTGATATTTGCGATTTAATTGAATGAGAAAAGAAATGGAAGTTTAACTAAAAACTCACTTATAACTTTAACCAAGGTAAGAGCGAAGTTCCGAACTCTCTCTAGTTTTAGGCTTCATAAGGTTAGATACCCCTTTCAATGTTCAGTTGGAAGGTAATTCCAAAATACTCTCATAATGGCCCAATATAGACGTATTTATATAGTCTTAGGCTTCATGAGGTTAGATGACCCTTTCTACGTTCTATTGAAAGGTAAATCCAAGATACTCTCATGGCCCAAAATAGATACACATGCATAGTCTTAGGCTTCAAAAGGTTTTATGACCCTTCCAGCGCTGCATTGGAAGGTAATTCCAAGATGTTTTCTTGATAGCCCAAAATGGATGCACATGGATAGTCTTAGGCTCAATGAGGCAAGACGAAACTTTTCTAATGTTATATTGGATGGCGACTCTTAAACACCTCTTGTGGCCCAAAATAGACGTGAACCCTATTCTCGGACCCTAAAAGTGGGCCCCCTGGGAACTATGTGGGTTTGGCGCCCGTCGTATAGATGACAAGCCATAGGGACACTATACCGCGGTACAAGTTATAACGACTCGCTCTGGTAGGCTAATGACGGTCTACCGTACTGATACTATTACTGAAACTTTCACTGCTACTGTATTGTATTACTGTTACTATTATTGTATTACTGTTACTGTATTTATGTTAATACAATGGACCGACGTCCCGTGTATCCGGTACAGAGATTTCTACCAGATTGCTACTAGGGGCAAAATAAAGAAAATGAAATAAAACGAATAATAATGAAGTAAAATGGAAATTGAAGTGAAAAAGGACTTGTATGTATAAATTTAATTGTATTAGGGGTAAAATGGTAATTTAGGCAAAAGTTAAGACTAATGTGTAAATATGAAAACATAAGTGATTAAGCAGTAAAGTATGTGAAAATGATTAAAATTAGGATATAAGGACTAAACGTTAATTTGGTATGTTTTATAATGAATTAAATGTAAAATAAGGATGACTAGTAGCATAACTATAATTAAGTTAAAATTGAAGGGCAAAATTGTAAATTCATGTAAATTAGAGGACTAAATTGTAGTTTGAAAATAATAATGTTAAATGAATGACTAAAACAGAAATTCGTAAAATATAACCAAGTAATGTTAATCTTAAGGATAATGTAAATATATTAAATAACTTGGTGATTATAATTAACAAGATAAGAATAAATATAAGAAACCTGCAGAGGAAACAAAGTAGGAGAGGAATGGAAATTAATGGTTTGAAATTGAGGAAATGTGAATAATTTATATGAGTTAGGAATGGTATATAGGCAAAAAGAACGTGGGACCTGTTAGTTTTAAGACAATGTTCATATAAGTTTAATTAAATAGTGTGCATACATTAAAGCAATAACTTAATTAAGTAATAATATATTTAATGAATATAATTAATAATAGTTAATGAATTAAATTGTACTTGCATGCATGAAATATTTATGTGTGGAAAATCTATAATGAAAATGGAAATAACATTAATATAAATTGTGAAGATTGTATGTAATTAATTAAAGTGGAATTATAATATGATTAATTATGAAGTATGTTAGAGCAAATAAAGGAAATAATGTATATAAGTCTAGAGGTGGCAAATTGGGCGGGTTGGGCGGGTTTGGGTTGGGTCATAAATGGGCGGGTCATAATTGGGCGGGTCACAAATGGGCCAAAAAGTATGGGTCATAAATGGGCCAAATACTCAAATGGGTTGGGCGGGTTGGGTCGACCCATGGGCTAAAAATTTGATCAATTTTTTTAATAAAAATAATTCTCGATATAATAACGGGATATAAAAAATACTACTAATATTGGCCTAAATGGATCAGGTGATGGTTCAAATGGGTCGGGGGGCCCAAATGAGTCGAATGGAGGCCCAACTGGGCCGATATGTGGGTCGGTCCATTTGACACATTTTTTTTAACGAAAAATAATTCTCGATACAATAACGGATACTAAAATAACTACTATAAAAATTACTAATATTGGCATAAATGGGTCAAATGATGGCCCAAATGGGCCCGATGGAGGCTCAAATGGGTCGAGATGTGGGTCGATCCATTTGACACATTTTTTAATAAAAATAATTTTAAATAAATTAACAGAATGTTAAAATGACTACTATTAAAAAATATTAGGTCAAATAGGTCGTATGGTCCAAACGGGCCTGATGGAGGCCCAAATGGGCCGAGATGTGGGTCGACCTAATTGACCAATTTTTTAACGAAAAATAATTCTAAATATAATTACGGTATATTAAAAAGATTACTATAAAAAATATTGGCTCAAATGGATCGGATGAGTCAAACGGGTCGGATAGACACTCAAATAGGCCGAGATGTGGGTCGACACCCATTTGATGATGTGTTTGCTTATATACGAGCTCAATTCTCAAAATAATAAATTAATACTCCACAAAAAATTTCAGTTCAATCAAAGTCCGTTTCCGGGACTGGTTCACTCTAACCCATCCGATTCGCTAATTTTCACTGTTACCGTAAATTTAATTTTTCATTGTCAAAAGTTTCTAAATATTTTTCTAAATTTATCTATACCCTTAAAATAATTTTTGGAGGTCACTTACTATTTTTAGAGGGCCGGTCAAACCTTAGTCAAACCAGCGTTCCTTAATACGGCCCAGGACTTTTTCTTATTTTTGACTTTTGGAGATCTATTTAAACTCATTTTCACTCCAAATTTTACCACTGGACTTACCGTAATTAGTATTTTCCGATGGTCAAATAAAATATTTTTCATTTCCGGAAGTAATTTTTACTCCGAGTGTACTATTCACCCGGGAGAAGAGTGAAAAAGAAAAAGAACTCATAAAAATAAAAGAGAGAAAAAAATTATTTTCCAAGAGTAATTGTTATGAGATGATAATAATAATAATAATCATAATAATAATAATAATAGTAAAGGTAGTGATAACCGTAATATGGTTCAAGCAAAGAAAGAAATAAAAATAGAGTTAATGGAAATTTGAGTTGACAGTGGTTTACAAATTAAAGTGCACACGTGTAATTAGAAATACGATATTGATAGTATGAGAAACGGAATTAAAGAGGTATATAAAGTATGAGAGGCGGAAGAAGTAGGAAATAATTTAGAATGATATTAAATGAAATAAGAGTTAATTAGATTAATAAGTATGTGTATGCAGGGGAGTCACGTGAACAGGTATGCATGGGCAATATTAAAAACTAAAAGAAAGAAACGAATTAATAAGTAAAGAAATGGGTAAGGTGACCATAGAAATTGGGAATTATTGAAAAAGTACTTTTGAAAATAATATGAATGGAACTAATGATAATAAATTATAAAAATAATAATGATATGGTGAATAATTGAACCAAAAGTATTGAATGAGTCTAATAAGTGGTAAAACTAGTGAAAATAGCATGGTTATTAAAACCGGACCGGCCGGTTCAACCGGGAACCGGTTGGTTCAACTGCAGAAAACCGGATTGGGAAAAAACCGAAAAGAACCGGTCAAAACCGGGTTGAACCGGCCAAAAATCGGGTATAATTTAAAATAATTATTTTTTCATAAAAATAAAAAATAAATAATCTAATAAATTTTATTTAACAAATAATTGGTTTTTTTACTATTTAATCACATTTGATAATAATATAATGATTTAATAATTCAATAAAATATAATAGAACAAAAATTGAATAAATTATTAAAATTGGTAAACTTAAAGATAATTTTATATCATTTATTTTTAATTTCACCTACAGTTATTAAATTATTTAATTTTTAAATTAAAACTCATAAAATAAAATATTTTAACAAAAAATAACTAATCAAATAATAATTTAAAAAAAATAAAAGGTGAAAAAATATTATTACTAGTATATTTGAGGCATATGTTAAATGTTTTGATTGATTTTTTTTTTTGAGTAGTAGTATTTATAAAAATTATACTAATTAATAATATTTTAAAAAACATAAAAAAACCTGGTCGAACCACGAACCCTCAGCCTTGCCGGTTCTTTATCCGGTCCAGTTTTAATAACATTGGAAAATAGAATTATCGTTAATAACAAAAATAGTGCCAATACTAGTGTTAATGGTGATATTAATAGCAATACTAATGTTAGTATTTAAAAACAAAAAACATAAAATGATAAGATATTATAATCTGAGAATATAGTAAAATACTAAACTAAGATATAAACTAGTTAAGCGTATTAAAAAGAAAATGTCTTTATAATATATGAAAATAAGAACACCTATGTATGCATATGCATGATTATAGAAATGGAAAGTTTGGAATATGAATTCACCACTGGGCATTAATTATGTTGCTCAGCGCATAGTTTTATTGACTGCGGGCAGATTATGGAAGGTAGAAAAGTTGAAGTGGCCAATGCTTTGCTGACGATCGAAAGGAGTGACGAAAAGCAATGATAGAGATGCAGGCATGGCATGAATATGATCGTGATGGATGAAATCAAGAACACGTATAGACAGGTTTATAGTTTATGTGCATGTATAAGTGTAGATTTTAGACAAAAGTCATGTATGGACTGTTATGAAAATTAAGTAGAACTATATGAATTGTCATATTGTTAGTTGTTCCTAAATGTCATTAATTGTATAAAATAAAATTTACCGAACTGTCTAATGTAACGTAACTTGTGGCTTTAGCACTGATATGTCATCAGAGGTAAATGACCACCGTACGTACTATATAACAAGATAAGGGTGTTACACCCCAGGTGGAGCAAAAGTCTTGTCACTACCCCCCTACACAGATCTGAGTAGTTGGCTATCCAGCAAGCCTGACTAGGTTTGCCACTATCTCGTGGCTGATGTCGATGCGGCGATCCCTAGTCATGGCCCACAAGCATGCTATATCTGCTGCATTCACTGACCCCGGACTGCCCGTATGACCCAACTAGATATGACTCTCTAGATGTAGCGAAAACTTGAGTGGCCAGTGGCCAACAGTGTACTTTTTGCTGGATCAAGATATTATGGGGGCCCCAATAATGCTATCTCAGCCCAATGTTGCTGATCTACTGATCTCTTGGCAGTAAGGAGTCCTTCCCCCGTTGGGAGCTGCATGGCCTCCACGAACTCTCATCGACTCATATTGTAGGGTATCCCTCTGACTCAGAATGTGATGACCCTGGCTTAGTGTCTACTCTCTGGAACCCAATATAATGTAGGGTGGACAAGAACTCCCATGCGATCTCAGGATATGTCTGGAATGTACCCCAAAAAAGTGTGTCCAGCCTGCTGCTGCTAACAAGGCATCCACGTCCGCTAACATGCCTAGATCTCCAAGGAAAGTCTGAGACACAAATCTACTGATTCTGAATTGTACGTGGGCTAGGGACTGGTATCGATGTCTCTGTTTGGGAGTCATACACTCGGGCACTGGTGGTTCAACAGGTGCCTGAGAGGGATCTCGTCTAAGAGGCATCTGCATAAACAAAATAACAATAATTAGTTTGTGTAAAAAAAAATTCTAAAGACAAAAATATTTAAAAAAGACAACAATTTTATTATTATTATTATTATTATTATTATTATTATTATTATTATTATTATTTCTAAAAAATTTGGCAACATTTCAGCTAAAATGTGCCTACCCTCCGGCATAGAAAACACAATTCGTAGCACAGCTCGCAACCCAACATTCTACAAACACATTAAATATCCATAATGGCAAAATATAAAAATCCAGTTGAGCAAATTATTCATTTTTAAGCATATTTAAGTCTAATGCACAAGCAAAAAATTATAAACATTATTTATACATCTTCATTTTCATTTTTATTACAACTTAATCACAATAGGCAGTTAAGGGCATTCAAAAAGACACAAATTCAAACTGCATATTTTTGTAATATTTCAACCCACAAATGCATAAACGCATTTACAAAGAATATTTACACAAGAAAATGACACCTTATGGAGCGCAAATGACAATCTTGTGACACGCGATGAAAGTTTAAAAAATGCTACCTCGAGGTGCATGACTCTCGAGGGATCGTTTTGGTGCAAATGATACATAAAAGGATGAATAAATCAAGAAGAAAGTGGAAAATAATCGAGACAAGTAATTTCATAGCAAAGGAAGAAAGAAAGAAGAAGGAGGAGGAGGGAAGAAGAAAAGGTTCAGCCTTTAAAAATCGACGTGACAGATAGGCAACCCATGGCTCACAGCGAGTGATGGACACAAGCTCTGCCCCATTTGTCATTCAAATCATGCTTATTCCCTTACTTTTAGCGCCAAACACTTATACAGCATGTATTTTTCTCAAATTATTTAAAAACCTAAAAATTACCAATTTTACCCTTAATTAATTTTTATTAAGCTACAAAATCTTTTTTTTTAAAATAAATTAAATACTCCCTAAATATTCAAGCTTAACCCTTGTCGATGCCCACATCAGACCTCTCGTCCTGCAAAAAATGGTTTTCTTTTTCTACAGAATTTTGGCAAAACAAATATACGAATAGTGCATATGCATATGAAATGCGTGGGCCATGCAAAAATGTAGAGAAATAATTCATCCAAGTGAGCCAGGGGTGAGAGACGACATGGCTGTGACTCGCTAAGGGAGTCACACCCGTCTGTCAATGCGTCCCTATAAATAGAGCTTAAATTTTGTCTATTTGTGAGTCGAATCTCCCTAGCTACTGGATCAGATCTTCTCCCCAAGTATTTTCCTCTCTCTCTTTTAATTTCTTTTTATTTTTTTATTTCGTTTTCACATTTTATTTTCCACACAGGAAATCCCATCATGCCAACGCCAGCTATTAATAGACTGCACAAACTTTTAGATGACCCTAAAACTTGGGAAAATTCCACTTTAGCCCCATATGCCAACCTGAAATTTCTGAGATGACTTAAACTAGACAGATTCTATTAGTTGCTGCCCATTACTGGGACCTTAAATTTCACGTCTTTAGATTTACCCATCATGAATTATGCCCCCTAACTGAAGAATTTGATGTAATCATTGGTGTGAGGTTCCCTCCTAGTACATTACCCTATATCCCAAATTGTGTTCCAAATTATCTGAGAGAGGTAGCACAAGCCCTAAGGATCTTACCATTAGCAGTTGGCAAACTGGTGCCCTGAGGCGGTCCTTTTTCTTTGGAACTTCTGATTTACGCATTAGGTGACTTTTCAGATGTGCCTACCTATCGTACCAGTGTCATTCTACTGATCTGCCTTGCCCAATACCTGACATTAACCTTGGATGAGCTGATTGGTGATTATTGACTATTCAACATTGTTGAGGGTATTAGCCATAGGATCACTCCATTTCCATTGATCTTGGCAGAAACAATCTTTGGTTTGGATGCACTCTGTGTCGACTCTACTACTTTTCTGAGTGGCAGTCCCTTATTGCTCCAAGTAATTATAGTGATTATTTTAAAGGTAGTGCACCCCCTGTGGGTTTTCACACTAGCTTTTCTTAGAAGGAGGTGCGTCTTTTTTGAATTTTCACACATCCTTGTGCCTTATTTTTGCCTGAGATGTTTCCAACTCACCCCCAGCGGCTATTTTTTTTATTCAGATGTGGTTATAAAAGAACCTGAAGCTGCTATTAAAGCCTTCTTTTAGGGTGATCAGCACATACTCACTGAGGCATTTTATTCCTATACAGAGGCTATATGATTTCAATTCTCTTCATGAAGGTGTTATATGGTTGGCTATAGTGACTGATGGTGATATTAGCTTTATATCCCTATGATTGATTCCTTCTTCTCTGACTCGAGACGAGTACTCTTGATGTATACCATTATGTGGACTATACAGAGCTACCTTTTACATCACAGCTTGTTGCACTCAAAAATTTGGAGAATGGCAAGATATTGTACGATGCCCTCTATCCTTCCAGGGCCATCTCCTATCTATTGCCTTCCTTTCTGATTATCATTGCCTCTAGGCAAAATTGCCTATGAGAATAAACATCCTTAAGATCGAAGATTGCAACTTTACTACCTTATTTGAGTATAAGAGATGGATCGCTAGCCCTGCAGTTGATAATAGGATGAATTGGCTAAGGCACCAGGATGACGAGAGTAGTAGAGGGTAGTTAATAGATTAAATATGTAATAAAGAAACAATATGCTACTTTTTATACTTGAATAACTTTGAATATGCAAAATAAAATGCTCTGGTTATATTAACATATAATTGCATAAATGTGTACATTTGAGTTTGATTTCATCACACATGATCATTATTTGGCATTAAGCTCAAAAATACAAAAACTCATCTAATCTTGAGATGGATCTTAGAAGCATCAAACTCCTGTTATTAATCTGCCCTCTCGGGTTTTCATGGTTGAACATTTTCACTCACCCCTTAATTTTTGCTCAGGATGCACTTTTTCGATTTTCACCCTGACGAGGCACCAAATTTTAGTAAGGCCATCATTTTTAGATTTTTTACCCGTGGAGCTTTTATTCTCTTCTTTTGATTTTTAGTCTTTAGCCATGGAACCTTTTCAATCTATCAACCTTGATCGGCTCCTTGAACTCATTTCCATCACTATTAGTTAAGATTGTCGTTCCTTTTGATAACAACTTCTTTACTACGAAAGGTCCTTCCCAAGCAGGTCTGAATTTTCCTTGAATATCTGGTACACCCGGTCTCATCTGTTTGAAGACTAAATCACCTTCTTTTAGGGGATACTTTTTGACCTTCTTTCCAAAAGAATGAACTAATCTCCTTTGATAAATATGATTGTTATAATAGGCTTGCATTCGATCCACATCTAACAAGTTTAACTGCAATGGCCTATGTTATGCCCATTCAGCTTCTGGTAACTTTTCTTATAAGACCACCCTCAAAGATTGAAGTTCGACTTCTACTGATAACACTGCTTCTATTCCTTATACCAAAGAAAATGTTGTGGTTCCAGTCGAAGTTCTAACAGTGGTCTTATAACCCCATAGCACGAACGGTAACTTCTCCGCCCAATCCTTGTATGTCTGAACCATCTTAGATAGTATCCTCTTCACATTCTTATTTGCCGCTTTAATTGCCCCATTAGCTTGAGCTCAGTAAGGGGAGGATTTATAGTGTTGAATTCCATCTTCTTAAGCATCTGTTTTGTTTCAGCTTGGAATTGCACTTCGTTATTAGACACGATGTGATGTGGAAGGCCATATCTGCTTTATCAAATGTCGTTCGATGAATTTGACCATTTCTCGAGCACCCAACTTCTTAAAGGATTCAGCCTCTACCTATTTGGTAAAATAATTAATGGCCACTATAATATACCTGTGCCTGTTTAAAGCTATAAGATGTATCTCTCCTGTGATATTGATTCCCCAAGCTGCGAATGGCCATGGAGATGTGAGGTTAGACAATTATGAAATCGGCAAGTGTCTTAGGTCTGCATATTGCTAGCATAAATGGCACTACTTTACATATCTAGAATAGTCTATGCCCATTGTAAGACAGAAGAACCCTTGGCGCATGATCTTCTATGCCAATGCTAAACCGTTCATTTGAGCGCCAAAAACCTCTGTGACAGTTGTATACTGTTGGGTTACCTCTTATACAGTACTCTATCTACACTGACCCTTTAAGCTTTTTTCTAATCCAAGTACCTTAACTGGATACCATCTAGTTGCCTCTTGTACAGTACTCCATCTACATTGATGAATTGGGTGGACAACTTACGAATCATCCTTTGATCCTTCTCGATGGCTTCCTCAGGGAATACTGACCTCTCCAAGTAATTTTGAATGTCATAATACCACGGCTTCTCATTAGTGGACTCGATATCTACAACCTGGTTGGCTTCAAAACATGTCTTGTTTGAACTCGCAATCTATACTGGCTTCATGACCACCCCTTATGGATTATCCCATATAGATACTGAAGTGGCGAGGGCATTTGCTAATTGGTTCTCATCTCTAGGTACGTATCCAAAAGTGCATGCTTCGAATTGACTGCTAAACATCTTCAAGCACTTTATGTATGGTAACAGTGGTTCTTCTTTAACAGACCACTAACCATGATCCTGATGGATTACCAATGATGAATCTCCAAAGACTTTTGCAGTTTTTGCCCCTAAGGCTAAAAGTGCTTCTAACCTGAAAACACAGGCTTCATACTCAATTTCATTGTTAATGGCCTGGTATCTCAACTTCTTGGCTAAGGGGAGTTTTTCACCATATGGAGTTACAAGAATCATCCCTCCCTCGATTCATCTGATATTAACTGCTCCATCAAAATACATATGCCATCCTTGCACTGAAATAGTGCAATATCTTCATCAGGAAATTTGTATTCAACCTTGTCTCCTTTTAGGGGATGTTCAACTAAAAATTTTGCTACAGGACATCCTTTAAGAGTCTTCCTAGTGACATACACTATATCGAACTCTTGTAACAATATTAGCCATCTCCCCATCTTTTCTAGTAAAGAGGGTGCTTCCTGAAGGTATCTAAGTTTGGCGACTGCTTGCACCTTGTAAGAATGGAGATAATGTTGCAACTTTTTAGAAGCCCAAATCACTACCAAACAAATCTTTTCAACTTTAATGTACATGGCCTTATACGGAAGGAACTTCTTACTAAGATAGTAGACTGCAAACTCCCCCAGTCTTCTATCCAACTCTTGTGCAATTAAAGCACCAGCCTGGCTAGTAGGTTGCAATAGATCTGTCATTTCTAATTCTGGTAAGTGCTCTATTAAAGATTCTGAACTTCTATCAACTTAGCTTGATTCCGACCTCAACTTTGACTTTAACTCTAATTCTAATTCTGGATGCTCAATCAAAGGTCCTTTGTTAAGATGACTGTCTAAACCCTTTCACCACTTTGATGAATCTATGATGGTTGCAAGACTAAAAGTGTTAGAATGATGCATGAATGATATGTAGTACATGATCATGCTATGTAACATTCACAAACGTATACAAAGGCAAAAATAAAAAACCTTCCAACCTTATCACTCCCACACAGGAGGTTGTACGGTCTTTTATCTAGGTGGGCTTAGCCCAAGGGTTATCGAGGAATCCAATGGACACGTATGGTGCGTGATAAAAAAATTTACATCATAACCTCTCTTATATAAAGCGCATACATATTAGTTTTGGCCATTACGTTGTAAGCACCGTGTCCCGGAGCGGTCCGGATCAGAGGTTACCCTATGATGAAATCAGTATCCGAGCCTGCATAAATGGTTTGGATTTGGAGGTTTTAGTCCCACGTTCTACGAGAAGTGAGTCTTTTTACCTTTCGTAGGCAGAGGGGGAGCAAATAGGGGATTTTACTGTCAAAAAGGTAAATTTTTCCTCCACAGACGGCCAGCCCGTCGCTTAGGGTCACAGTCGGCCTGTGGTATTTTTCGACGCCCGTCGAAAAATCACCGCCCCTGTCAGAGCGCCGCCTGGTTTCCCGGAGCACGCAACCTTTTCGACGCCCGTCGGTGGATGTGGCAGGGCCGTCGGACGAATCCTTGTGTCAGAAGGATTCTTTTGATGCCCGCCTCCATACACCGACGCTCGTCGGTCGTGTCTGGCTTATAAAAGCTCCGGATTTTCACTTGAAAAAGGGGTTCCAAAAATTTTTAAGAGGGGAAACTCTGCCAAAATTCAATCATATTTTCTCTCTCTTCCAGCAAACACATTCATAAAGGATTTCTTTCAAAGGAGGATCAAATCAATCAAAAGGGACTAAAAACTAATTAGTTTTCTTTAGATTTTGATTCCAAAGTCAATCTTTTGAGGGGTTGAGGAGGAAATAATCCATTTTCCTTCTCTTGATCCTTCATCTTGCTTTTCGTGGAACACGCGGGGCTCTAATCAACACAAGAATCTCACCCAAAGCAATTATCTGAGGGTAAATATTTCGGATTCCTTCTGCATATCATTTTATATTTACTCCTTATTTTGTTGATTCTTTCAATTCTGTCATTATTCTTCTTTATTTTGACTCCCTTCACCTCATTTTGTGTTAAAACCCCTTTTTTGACTCTCAAAAAAGAGTCCTTTTTACTGTTTTTTCGGAGACAGTGGTGACCGACGGGTCATCTTCTTTACCGACGCCCGTCGGTCACCCCACTCACAGACGCTCTTCCACTTGAGTGAGCGATGGACATGTCGATCAATTTGACAGACGCCCGTCGGTCACCTAAGAAAGGCCGTCGCTGGGTTTTGTCTCCACGTTTTCAGACCTCTTCTATCTCTGTCTAATCCCTTTGACTTTATTTATGTTGATTCTTTTTATATTGACATTCTTTAACTTTCCGTGAGCAATGTATTGATTTCCCGGGACCATCCTGAGCTTTAGGGGTTATCTACCATATTCGGAGGATTTCGTACGGTTTAGTTTCCTAACCTTCTTGATTATTTCTTTCATTTGTTATTCATTGACTGTCTTATGTGCATGGATATAATCTTTTCATATCTCGTTAAGTGTAAAAATGGATCAATGTTTTATACTCAATAAAAACGAGGTTTGTGTAAATGCAAGGGTCCAATGCCCTATTTTTATCCAATAAAAATCATCACAAATAAAAACATCCAATTTTAATAATGATGCATGCGAGGACCAAAGTCCTCAAAATAAGCAATGCCCCGATTCGTGTATGTGTTGCACATTTACAAAAGGGAGTTGTATTCCGCTCCTTGTATTATTGTAATTTATTGCTTTTGATATTTATTTGCCCATTTACGGCTTTCCAAATGTGAATGAATGCATCTTCGATTAATTGCATCGTGTGGAGAGAGAGCGAATTAATGACAATTAAAATTTGATCATAAAATAATCGAGGTAGAAATAGATGAGAAATCCCGAACCCAGCTCTGGTCTTTGGGCTCAAAGAGGCTAGAGGTCTACCCTCCAAGACACCTTTTTATGCCACGAGACTTTAGCGCTAATCCTAGGCTCCTTAGGGTGAGAGGTTTACCTTCCAAGACCCCTCTGGCTAGCCCAAAATGGATACTAAGCGCAGTCTTAGGCTCTCCGAGGTGAGAGAACTTTCCCAATGTTCTATTGCGTGGCGACTCCATGAAACCTCCTTGTTGCCAAACATAGACGCACTTGCGATTTATTGCAAGCTGTCAACGGACCCACAATTGCCCGATCGCCCTCGAGCGGGCGGTCTCATGGGCGACCACGGGGATCCGGCACGCGTCACAGTGGGGACTCCACTGGGGACGTTTATGGTTCGAGATTTCAATTTGAAAATACCTCGCTTAACAATTATGATTAAAATTTAATTCATAAATTTGCTTTCTCTCAAATTTGCATTCGCATATCATTAGAGCCTTAGAATATGCTAGTTTGGTCCCTCTTTTAGACCTGATGCGTTCCTGAAGCACGACACCCCATTTTCACTCAATTTGGGGAAGTGTTGAGGATAATCACCAGCCCAAGCCATGTACCTCAATGGTATATCAAAATGATGACCCGATCGGTCGCTATGCTCGTGATGAGCTAGACCTGTCGGCAGGGATCATGCTTGGGTAGCCTTAAAGAAATATTTCCCTTGTCCAAAGCTCATGTAATGACCATAGCTATTTTCCACAGGTGAAATGAACCCTAATTCCATGCTTGCTGTATGGATCCTCATGTATTAGGTGAGTCCAGATGTCTCGCTTGGTAACCTAGCCAAAGGCTATCATGCCCCGGTAGGGCCATGTCGAAATTTATGGAACGTCCAAATATGTGGCGATCATTATCCATCCGCTTGTACATTAGCATAGGAGTGTCATGCTGCCGGTTTTTTGCCGTGCACCATACGTGTCCATTGGGTCCCTCGTTGACCCTTGGGCTAATCCCACCTAGGAAAGAGACTGCACGACCACGTGTGTGGGAGAAATAAGGGTGGAATGACCTACTTGCTTGCTTGTGCTCTGTGAATGTCGCATATCACGACCATGCATTTCATGCATCATATCTAATGTCTTGCCCTGCAGCCATCATAGATCTGCCCAGGTGGACTAGATCACCAACCGGATGACTGATCCGAGTTCCCACTTTTGAGCTGTCAGATAGGGAAGGCCTGCCAGAAATTTTACCAGAAATCAGTTGCACTATATCTGAGATGGCAAACTCACCTAAAGGGGATGACGCCACCAGGGCTATGATCGCGGAAGAAGTGGGCCGGCAATTTGAGGAATTCGAGGGCAGAATGATGAATATGTTGACCGCCCTGGCACAGTAGAATGCTCCACAGAATCCTCCTCCTCCCGTGAGATAGCATGAGCCAGAGGAAGAAAGAGCTGAAAGACGAGAAGAGCCTGTTAGGCCGCCGCCAGTAGAGTTAAGGTCAATAGCCTCAGGGGAGAAGAGAAGAAGGCCTGTACTGAGGATTGATGATAATAGAGATATCGAAGATGACAGAGTGAGTATTGCATCGGAGAGGGGGAAGGCACCTCAGACTGATGATTTCATTTTAAAGAAGATGGAAGAGAGGTTCGAAGCTATGGCCCGTATGCTGAGCAGGGGTCAGGGGATGAACCCAGAGGATAAGGAATTGGAGGGAGAGGACCCGATTCCTTACAACTTCAAGATGCCAGACATGCCGAAATTTGATGGTACTTCTTACCCGACCGCTCATGTGAAGCAATATTCTCTAGTCATGAAAGGGACCACGTTGTCTAAGAAGCAGAAAGTAGAATACTTCTATCTGAGTCTGACCGCTCATGCCATCGACTGGTATCATGGTCTCGACCGTCGCACTAAAGAAGATTAGGATCTGCTCACTGAAGAGTTTTTGAGACAGTATGACTGCAACACCAGAATGGAGGTGACTCTAAAAGATCTTAAACTGCTCCAGCAGAAGGCCAGAGAATCTTTCCATGATTATCTCACCCGATGGCGGAACCGAGTAATGGAGATGCGGAGAAAGCTAGACACCCAGGACCAGATTCGTTTATTTATCAAGAACGCAAGCCCATACTTGAAAGATGGGTTGAAGATGAAGGGGTTGAAGGACTGGGAGTCTCTCAAGGATATAGCCATCGAAGCAGAGGGAGAGTTCTTGGCTCGGAAAGCTAACAGTGATAATTTTGCCAAAAGGGCTAACCCCGGTCAAGGAACCAGTAGGCCAGCGGGTCCCAGTAGTAGCACCAGAAGAACAGGTGAGGCGTCTGCTACTGAGGTAACCACCCAGAGGAAGTTTTCGAACTTGGGGAGACCATTATCTTGGGTCTTGAGAAGGTTAATGAAGGAGGGAAAATTGCATCCCTTAGCTCCTAGGCCTGCTATGACGCAGGAGAAGCCTGGGCACAAAGACAATGAGTTCTATGCGTTTCACCAGCACTCGGGCCATATAATAGACAAGTGTAAAGCGCTGCTGCACTCTATCCAAGACTTGATTGATAGCAAGCAAATTTCTGACCCTGAGTAGAGGGAAACTAAGAAGAAGCCCGGTTATAATGCCGTACCACCACCCGTGTTTATGATCGGATCTAGCTTGCCAGAGTGGTACGTGCTATAAGATCTATATGGGAGCGAGAATATTGTTGCTGACTGTTCCGAGGATAGAGAGGAGAAAGAAGTCGTGGTGACCCTTGATTGCTGGTCTAGCAGCGAGAGCGGTGGAGAAGCCGAGGAGGAGGGAGAGATGAACCTTGATTTGTGGGGGTCTGATGAAGACAGAGAAGAGATAGGGGCTGTAACGAGAAGTGGGAGAGTGGTCCCTGAGATTACGAGGCTACCTGAGCCAGCGCAGATGCTAGCAGAAAAAGAGCCAGAGGAGAGTCAGATTGTCAGGCAGTTGAAGAGGACTGCAGCTCAAATATCCATCTGGGATCTCTTGAGACAGTCCCCCTCTCATAGGCAGAAGGTAGTAGAGGCTTTGGTTGAGGCCACGGTCGCCACCACGATTTCCCCATCAGAGCTTTTGGACTTAGTTAAAGGAGGGTCCGAGGAGAGATTGGTCTTTTCTGATGCCGACCTACCAGTCGAAGGCCGTAATCATAACCGACCCCTGTACATCAAAGCACAGATTAACGACAAGCACACTGCTTGCGATATGGTAGACGATGGGTCTTCTATCAATGTATGCCCTCTGATAGCTCTGCAGGCTTTTGGTTTAAACGAGGATATGCTCAGTGGATCAGATCTGACTATCACAGCCTATGATAATTCCAGGAGGCAAGCCTCGGGAACCTTTAAGACCTTGGTCAAGACAGGACCCATTGAAGTGGAGGTAGAATTCGTGGTTCTGCCCATCCCTGCTAACTTCTCAGCTCTTTTCGGGAGACCCTGGTTTCACAAATTAGGAGGAGTGCCATCCACGCTGCATCAAATGATAAAGTTCCCACACGAAGGGGAGGTGGTGACTATCAAGGCAGCCAGGGAGAACCAGGTCTCAGCGCTTGAAATAGCTAATCAGCCATTTAGTGGCTTCCACGTGTCCATGACAAGAGAAGAGCACGGGTCAGTGGATAACCCAGCTGTGGTTAATATGATGAAGAAGATGCACTATCTCCCTGGGGCTGGTTTGGGCAGAAACTCTCAAGGGCTGCAAACTGCGCTCACCACTCGAGGTCAGAAGAACCGGAAAGGTCTGGGGTACAGATGCGGCTTTGGCAAGAAGAAGGCGGCAGATAAGATCCCTCACATATCAGAAAGCTTTGTACCGGCATCCTCAGTTTGCGCTTATACGGGCGAAGATGAGCTGCAATGGGTGAAGGGGAGGATTGTGCCTGGGTTCGAGATCTTTAACGATGTATTTGACTGGCGTGTCGGGTTTGTCAAGGTCGCTGAGGACTTCTGGGATGAAGAGGTCATGACTCATGGTATCACTTGGGATAGATACGAGTCTGAAGAGGTCGTCACCGAGAAGATGATAGCTGCCAAGCTGAAAGGGAAAGAGAAGATAGCAGAATTAGAACTGAAAATGGGGGATTTGAAGATTTCCACCGACATGCCTGAGGGGCCTCTGCTGAATCAGGAAGCCAATGGGCAAGCTACAACAGCATCAACCTCTGGAGTGGCGGAAGAAGACTCTAGCTTAGACTGTCTTTTTATTCTAGAACTTTTTTATGATGTAAATGACAATCATAGTGTTATTAATAAGGCAAATGATTTCTCTTACTTGTGCGATGTTTCTAATGATTTCAACATGCATGAACATGATCATATTCCATCAATTTTTGAAATCGATTCCACTGATACAACGCCTTTTAATCTTGGAACCTCTGATACAACGCCTTTTAATCTTGGAACCTCGAAAAATCCAAGAGAAATTCTAATAGTATCAAATATAACTCCCGAGGAGAGAAAATATTTTGAGAGAATAATAAGAAAACATGAAAAAGTCTTTGCCTTGACCTATGAGGACATGCCGGGGATTGACCAAGACGTGGCAGAACATGCTATCCCGACTTATCCGGACTATAAGCCTGTGAAACAGAAGTTGAGAAGGCTCAGTCCAGAATGGGCTGGCAAGGTCAAGGAGGAAATTCGACAGCAGATTGAAGCCAAGTTTCTTGTTGAAGTGCAGTATCCTACATGGTTGGCGAATGTGGTCCTTGTAGCGAAAAAGAATGGAAAGGTCAGGGTGTGTGTGGATTATCGAGATCTGAACAAGGCCTGCCCTAAAGATGATTTTCCACTACCCCACATCGATGTGTTGATAGACAGCGCCGCTAATTGCGCGATGTATAGCTTTGGAGATGGTTATGTGGGCTACAACCAGATCCTGAACAAAATAGCTGACCAGGTTAAGACCGCTTTCATCACAGAGTGGGGGACCTACGCCTACCGAGTCATGCCTTTCGGCCTAAAGAATGCAGGGGCCACATACCAGAGGCTGGCGACCAAGATCTTAAGCGACCTGATCCACAAAGAAGTAGAGGTGTATGTCAATGACATGATGGTCAAGTCAGCCACCCGAGAGGGACACTTTGAAGCTCTGGAAAAGTTCTTCACCAGGATTGACAAGTATAATCTGCGACTTAACCCCAAGAAGTGCATTTTCGGAGTGACTTCAGAAAAACTATTGGGACACGTCGTCAGCCAGAGGGGAATAGAAATTGACCCGGACAAGGTGAGGGCCATCAGAGAGATGCCTGTGCCGCAAAAAGAGAAGGATGTAAGGAGTTTCCTGGGCAAGCTGCAGTATGTCAGCCGATTTATTGCCAAGCTCACTTTAATATGCGAGCTTGTTTTTAAGCTGCTTAGAAAGAATCAACCTGTGGTCTGGAATGAAGACTGCCAGAAAGCTTTTGACAGCATAAGGGAATACCTGTTGAATCCGCCAGTGCTAAGGCCGCCGCAACCGATCAAACCGCTTATCCTGTATCTGGCAGTAGAGGGCAGTTCAGTGGGCGCCATGATGGCTCAAGAAGATGAATTTGGGGTGGAATTTGCAATTTATTACCTCAGCAAGAAATTCCTAGCTTATGAGATAAAATATGCTGAAGTAGAGAAGATCTGCCTTGCAGTGATTTGAGCATCAAAGAAGCTGAGACATTACTTCCACTCATACAAAGTTCAAGCAGTGGCCAAGCAGAATCCGTTAAGATATTTGCAGGAAGCACCGTCTTTGCTTGGTAAGATGGGGAGGTGGCTGCTCTTGCTACAGGAGTTTGATGTGCAATACATCACTCGCAAAACTATTAAGGGGCGAGCCGTAGCCGAATTTCTTGCTGAGCATCCTATTCAAGGAGACACTCCCGAGTTCACCTTTCCAGATGAGAACATAGTCGCGATTTTTGTCCAAGGATGGCAGTTACATTTTGACGGGGCAGTGAATAATAGAGGGGCCAGAGTTGGAATCATCTTGACAACCCCAGATAATGAGAAACTTCCCCTAGCAAAGAAGCTAAGGTACAAAGCAACCAACAACGAAGCCGAATACAAAGCATGCACTTTCGGGTTAGAAGCTTTAGCTGCATTGGGGGCAAAGAATATAGAAGTCTTTGGTGACTCATCCTTGGTGATCAACCAGATCCGAGGTGAGTGGGCTGTAAAAGAAGAACGGCTGGTACCCTATGTTGAATATTTGAAAGAGGTATGTGGGCAGTTTGAGACTTGCACTTTCCACTTCGTGCCGAGAGATGAGAATCATCTAGCTGATGCGTTGGCAACCTTAGTATCAATGTGGGATAATCCTGAAGGAGTAGCTATGAAGCCAGTACTAATTTCGAGTTCTGAGAAGCCCAGCTTTGAGATCAAGCCTGTAATGGAAGTAGAAGTGGCGGATGGGAAACCATGGTACTTCGACATCATGAATTACTTGGAAAACAATAAATTTCCAGAAGAAGCTACTGAGAAAGACCAGAGGATGATCCGGAAGCTTTCTACTCAGTTCATATCCTTAGAAGGGGTGTTGTACAAAAGACAATCAGACGGGATCCAGCTCAGGTGCTTGAATGAGAAAGAAGCCCGCAAAGTGATGGAGGAAACCCATGCAGGTGTCTGTGGGGCCCACATGAACGGTTTGACCTTGGCTAAGAAGATCATGAGAGAAGGCTTCTATTGGCTTACGATAGACAATGATTGCTCAAAATATGTTAAGCAATGCCAATTGTGCCAACAATACGCAAACTTGAGACACCTACCAGTAGCGGAGCTACATAACCTGACATCACCTTGGCCTTTCGCTGCATGGGGGATAGATATCATCGGAGAGATTTGCCCTATGGCATCCAATGGGCACAGGTACATCATAGTCGCAATTGACTATTTTACCAAATGGGTAGAGGCGGAATCATTCAAAAAGATTGACGCAAGGGATATGGCCAAGTTCATAGAGAGGAATCTGATCTGCAGATATGGCCTCCCTTGTCACGTAGTGTTTGATAATGGGGTGCAATTCATGGGGGAAACCAGGAAGCTCCTCGAGAGGTATGGTGTCGAGCATCATAAATCTTCCCCCTACCGACCACAAGCAAATGGAGCAGTAGAGGCCGCGAATAAGAATATGAAGAAGATCCTGTCCAAGATGGTCCAAACCTACAAAGACTGGGCTGAGAAGTTACCCTTCACCCTGTGGGGATATAGAACAACGGTAAGGACGTCTATAGGCGCTACACCATTTTCCCTGGTATACGGAACGGAAGCAGTATTGCCAGTTGAGATAGAGCTCAAATCACTGAGGGTGGTCATGGAAACCCAAGTTCCGGAGGCCGAATGGGCGCGGCAGAGGCTACAGCACTTGAACTTACTGGACGAGAGTAGGCTGAAAGCTTATTATCATAACCAGATTTACCAGAAGAGATTGGCAAGGACTTTCGGAAAGAAGGTGAGAAAGCATCCGCTGAAAGAAGGGGACTTGGTGTTCGAGCAGATGAGGCCAGGCATACCAGATATTAGAGGGAAATTTAGACCTACCTAGGAGGGGCCGTATATCCTTAAAAAGCTGCTGTCCAAAGGAGCCGCAATGTTGTCGGATAGTGATGGGAACGAATTCAAAGAACCAATCAACGTCGACAGACTCAAAAGGTTCCATGGCTAAAGACCAAAATAAAAAGAAGAGAATAAAATGGCCTGCAGGTCGAAAACCGAAAAAGGCGACCGTACTAAAATTGGGCACCTCGACAGGGTGAAAACCGAAAAAAGGCATCCTGTGCAAAAATTAGAGGCATGAGAGAAAATGTCCTATCGTGAAAATCCGAGAGGGCCGATTGGTAACAGGAGTTGATGCTGTTAAAATTTGGTTTCATGTATTAACAGCGCGTAAGCAGCTGAGTAAATGTCAAAACTGATTATGTATGCTGAAATTATATGAAAATGTACACAAATTCATGAAATAAAATGAATATTATTCTTTTCATTTTTGTCATTTCCTAGTTCTGCATTAAAAAGAAATGTAGCACCAAAAGAAATACATATGTAAGCTAAGCTAAGTCCTGTTGCTGCTCTCGCCGACCAGATGCTTGAGACCTCGGGTCCTGTTATCGGATGCTGGACTAAGGATCCACCTCTTGTACTCGTTAATCGAAGACACAGAATGATTGTCGAACCTCGGGATAACAGTCTTCACTGGTAGTTTGCCCCACAGCTCATGATACCGAGAAGCAAACGCAACCGAGAGAGCTCCTCCCTGGAAGAGTTCTTAAATAACTTTTAGGAAAAGGGGGTATAAGCGATCCCATTTTTAACGAAAACATAAACTCTTTCTTTATATGTCATTTTGGGATGGAAAACTGGACATTGGTCCCATTTTATTTAGAAAAAATCCATTTTATTTCTACAAAATCTTTAGGTGAACTTTTTATGTTAGCGTGGAAAAAAACATTTTATTATTACAATCCCAAATGAAAAATAAAGACAAAGCAAACCAAAAATAAACAAAGTACAAAGGAAATTACTAATCCCCAATATAACTCATCCTACCCTACAAATCTCCATTCATCGGGAAAACACAAATGTGGGGGATTTCGGGTCAAAAGAAACAAAAGAAAAGAAATAAATTAGCGAAACTCAATGAATAATAAATACTTCAAATAAATAAATGTAAGGCATACTAAAAAATAAGACATAAAATAACAAAAACATAAATAACAGGAAATAAAATAACATGTCAAAATAATAAGAGATTAAAGTAATACATGCAATAAAACATAAAAGACAAAAAAACATGCATTAAAAAAGTTCAAAACACAGAAATTAGTGACCCACGAATAGCCAAAAAATAAGGACAGACAGGTAGAAAGGAGAGCGCCACCGACGGGAAGGAGAACCCTGTTACGTCCCATCGCTCACTGTGAGGGACGAGTGTTTCTCGGGCCTTCTTCCCATGGCTCGTGCCTAAAACACAAAATTACATACCAAATCACCATTTTCATGCCATATTCATGCTATTCCTATGTAAATGCCTTAAACATGCACATCAATACAATAAAATTACTCATATAATTCTAGAAACATATTTAAATCAAGAAAAGTTAAAAATAATAGCAATTCAGATTTCATCATGCAGAAAACACAAAAATGACATTAATGTGTAAACCTATAAACATGCATTTTCTACATGGTTCTCAATTATTTCCACTTAATCATGTCATAACGAACATGGAAAAGGTGTTCAAACATACAAAACAGTATGGAATCACATAATCAAAATCTCAATAATGAAACTTAAAAAAAATAATGCATAATTTTTAACTTATTAAAAAAATAGAAAATTTAGGAAATTATACCTAGTATATTACCCTCGGTGTGTTGGTATTCATATAATGAAAGAACCATGCTCCGAACCGTTCTTTAATTCCATGATCAAATTAAGAAAATTAAGAGAAAAATATGTTTTTGTTTAAGAAAAATGAAGAAATAAAAATCTTCCCAAGGAAATTATTGTTCCTTTTTCAGAAGTTAATTTTCCTTCAAAAAACATAGATTTCCAAGAGAAGAATATTATATTTTTCTTGCTCAGTAATCCTTTTTAACCCCCTTTTCTCTCTACGAATTTTGCCTCTCTCTTTCAAAAAATCTCTCCCATTTTTTTCTAAGAAAAGTTTTTATTCCCTTTTTCAAAAATAGAAATCTTAGATTTAGGGATTTTGAAAAGTTAAATCTCCTTTAGTAAAGTGGAAGATCAAATATGTAAAATCCTAAAAAATCAGCAGCTAATCCATTCAAAATCTCCCATTTTTTAAACCAGGTCCGATGCAGATTTCCCTCTTTGAAAATGCCATAGACGGGTAGCACTCAGTCACTGATGAGCAGCACTCAAAGAAAATGGTTTAAAATTACATAAAATGCCTTTCCCATCTTGACTCAGTTGACCTGTGCTCATGACTAATGAGTTACGGGCGCAAGTCATCAAGCCACAGGAAGGGAGAGAGACGACAGAGGCTGCTAGTAAAAGGAAGGAAGGGAGGTGATAGACAGGCATTTATCAATGAAAAGAATTAAAATTTTGCTCATCTAGTAATTTTACTCAGCCCCTCGGCAGGTTGCCCTTTGCGGCAGGCCGCCCCTGTCGCTTTCCTTGCTCTGGAGCACGATTCTGTCGAATTTTGAGGGAGCTACAGTCTAAATTGGACTGGAAAAACCTGGTTTTTTTAGCTTTTCTGCATTTTCGAGTGGATTATATAAGAAGAGGAGAGAGAAAAATAAAAGTAGGATTAGAAAATTTGAGAAAAAGGATTTTAAAAAGAGAGTTTTTGAGAGAAAAAAGTGAGTTTTCTTTGGAGGAGACCAAAAGGTTCTCTTGAGAGCAAGTTTTTCTTCTTTGATTTTCTTAAATCAAAAAATGTTTGTTGAGTTTGGATTTAACTTAAGGAAGGGAGAATCAATTCCCTTATCTTGGGTTTTCTCATCAAACAATAAAAAAACCATTTTCAAGTTTTGGTGTTCTTGAGTTTTTTGAGATAAAAACTTATGATTTTTTTTGAATCTTTTTGAGTCTGTTTTTCAATCTTGACAAGGGGAAAGGATTGAGAACATCTTGCTTCTAGATTATCTACTCTGAGGGTAAAGGATCTTGAACTCATTTTTATTACCTCATTTTATTTTCTCATTTTACTTTTCCTGCATTAATGAATAAATGAATAATGATTTGATAAATATGTGTTTTAGGAGCTGAGATTTATTCTTTTTGCATGACTTTCCAACCTTTATCTTATTTTTGTTTGATAATGGACAAATGTATATAATTTAGGTGTGAAAAATCAAGTTTTTAGTGTTTGATATTTTGGAAAATCTTGAGTTTTTGAAAGCTGCTCCACCACCCCCCAGGGGCAGGAAAGAGGTGGGGGGGGGGGGGGGGGGGGTGGTGGGCTGGCCGTCCCTCATTGCTAGGCCGCCCCTCACCCCCTGTGGTGTCCCTTCGCGTGCCTTTGTCCCATTTTGGCTTGATTTTAGCCTGTTCGATGCATGTTTCGTGCCCGTTTATGCGATAACTTTTTCTTTTTTAATTTATATTTTATTTTTTGCCTTATGATGCTTATTTCCCTTATTGTCATTTTATTTAGTTGATTTTAGAATTATTGCTAATATTTTTATTGTTGTTTTTTGTTATTTGGGTTAAAAATGTGATTTTGCTTGTTTGAGCGTTTTCGTGACCAAATGGAGGGGTCACGATGTGTAGGAGGTTACGATATTTCGGTGAGATCTTACCTATCTCTTATTTGTGTGATTGTGTTTGTTTATAAATAAAATAGAGATAAAAAATCACAAAAATATTTTTATGATTAAATCGGGATTCTTATTAATAAATTAGGACTGATGTCCTTCATTTTAGCCAAGGAATGCAAAAATGTCATGAATTAAAACGAAGAGTTAATTTTCCTAAAATGGGAGTAATTCGTCCCGGTTTTCAAGCAAATAGCCGAAATAACTCTTCGATCCCCTTTTAAGTGAGCATAAAGGAACCAATGTTCCTAAACAGAATAAATATTTCGATTTATGCACGTTATGTTTATATATCTTGTGGGCCCTTGTAATTAATTATTTTTGGGGCAATTTTGTTTTACCTTTATGTTTATTTATCTCATGGGCGCCCCTTGTAATTAATTATTTTTGGGGCAATTTTGTTTAGCTTTTGTTTTCATTTGGGGGATTGTATTTGTCCCAATTTCTATTTTGTAATGGTGTGGTTTTGTGTGTTTACCGCTTTATTTACTGCTTTATTTATAGCTTTAATTTACCATTTTCTCAATGCATGAATTGCACCTTTAATAAATTGCATTAATCTTGTGAGATGAGAGATGGAATTTTCTAATCTAAAACTCATTTATAACAAATTAAGACACTAATAAGAGTGGAGTTCCGAACTACTCTCTAGTTTAGACCATAGAGGTTAGATGACCTTTCCCAATTTCTCGTAAATTGGATGGAGACTCTAAGACACCTCGAAGGTACCTATAGGTTTCACGGGACTAGATGAACTTCCCCAATGTTCTATAGGGTATGGATTCCAAAATGTCTTGTGTTACCTAAGATCAAATGGCGCAAACCAATCTCCTAGCCCTAAAAGCGAGTCTCGAAAAGGGGAGCCTTTCCCTAACGGGCCGGCTCCAGCGCGTGTCACAGCGTGAAACCTAGATTCTCATTTATCATTTTGCTCTTCACATACAACCCTTTTTTAAAAAACTTAAGTAATATTACTATGAACTTAAGAACCTATTTAGTAAGTAAATGAACACACCCACATGAAGTTACACACATAACAAACTTACTAAAATGGACACTTATGAAGTTGATGTCCAAAACCTTCAAGGAGTTCAACAAAGAATTCAAGCACCTACAATGTAATTTTTTCTCAAAAAATCAATTCAACATAGATAAAACCAAAATTCTAAAGATGAGTAAAATTCCTAAATTACCTTTGTTCATATTTAGCCCTTCTTCTTATTATCTTCTCTACTTTTAACTTACTAGGTTTTCTTCTTGCATTTTCAATTACCATGAATTCTTAATTCATAATTCTCCTGTAGTTGGTGAATTATTTAAAAAAAATGGACAATGAATTTGTTTCAGTTGATGTTCCCAGTAACTAGAAAAAAATTAATAAAAGTCTATTACTTCTAACATTCACACAATAAATTAAAGGACAACCTAGGTCCAATTGATGTTACTTTAATATTACCACCATGAATGGATTAGCAGATCCAACACAATAAATAAGAATGCCAATATTACTAAGAATATATTGATACATAGAATGCAAACTCTGTAATACTCACAAATATAAAAACCAACATATAAACAACACCTTTATCATTCTTTTACCAACAAGCAAAAACCCAAACGCATATAAGAATGAATTAACTAAAAAAACAAAGCAAAAAAAGACCATAGCACTTATCTTTCGAAGCTAGCATTTCTCAACACAAAAATGTCTTTGGTTCATGTGAGCACAACATGAAAAACTTAAAAAAAATGAAACAATTAATAGATATGACATGCAAAGAAACTTAAGAGGAGAAATTTGCAGAAATAAAAAAGAGGCTGACCAAACTCATTTATAAAGGCCATGCAATCGCCCACCTAAACATAAATCCTCCCAAACAATCCAATATCTACAAGTGTTCTTCAAAGAACAACACCAAAAATAAAAAAATACTAGGATGGGAACATAAAAACCTCTATCTATTAAAAATAAAATTTAAACTTTTTTTTTACATAAATTAGTTGAGGGGAATCAAAATTAGAGGCAAATGGTGAAGAATATATTTGTAACACCCCAAATTTTGAATCAGTTAACTATAGCACCTCCAGCGTCAGGTGGTGACATAGATGGCACCAAAAGGTTGATAGGGGTGAGGCGAGTCTCCCGATGTCGCTCAATTCTCCTTACTCTCTAACGATGAGCAGATCAAAGAGGAGTGTACCTAGACCTTCCGACGCTGATTCCAACTAAATGACATGGAATTTGGGCGCGTGACCACCAACAGCCAATTCCAGATGCTCTGAGCTTCATATCGGCAGTAAAAGTGCATCTCTGGTGAGGCTCCAGTGACCATTGACCGGTGAAGGAGATTTGATAACGACAGAATTGAGTTGGAATTATAGAAATTTGGCTCCAAAGTTTTATGTGCACTACCAAATTTAACTTTCCATGTGATCTTTAAATAAATTAAACTTGTTAGGAAATTTTTGTGTTCTGTGTGTTGTGTTCTATTGTGTGATTAGTATAAGAGTTTAGTTTAGTTAATTAATGGCATTTAATTATTAGTAAGGCATGCTAAAATTTATGTTTAGATGAGTAGAAATTATAAAGTGCAGTTGTGGTGTAAGTGGGTAGATTATGGAATTTGTACTTGAACAAAAAGAAAATTTATAATTAATTGATGCTCAAAGAACCTTGAATGTTCTAGATGAAATATGTTATTTGTACTAGTTATTCCTTGCACCTCTCTAGTATTAACTTCCTTCAATCATTAACGTATTTCATCTTATACTTTACTCATGGAAGCTTTCATGCTTGTTAGAATGTGTTATGAGTTATTTTAAATGAAGGGAAAGTAAAGAATACATGTTAAAAGTAAAAAATATGCTTGGGCCAAATTGAGCATGTGTGTGTAATGTAATATTTTCTTTTATTAATCGATCATTAAAGTTTACTCTAGAGTGAGAATTATGGGCTAAGTGCACGTAATGGTATAATATATGTGTGTAATTTGATAAACTTGATATATGGCATTTATATTCGATTTAATTTTATTACTATTGAACTAGGTGGCATGATGAGAATTATTGGTTTGGTGGGAAATTCCTAGAGTGGCTAGATATTGATCCGACTTTGGGAAGTGTACCAAATCGACAAGTAATATAGCGAGAAAATTTATGACCCGCAGATATCATACCCAAGGGGAAGGGATTCGAGACAAAGGTTGTTGAAATTATGCTAAAGAATTCCCAATAATTTTGTGAAGTTTTTGGCTAAAATAACAATAAGAGCAATTAAAATAATTTAACTAAGAAATTAAAAATTGGATAAAATAAACTATGAACTAATGCAATAAAAAAATTAAGATAAAGAAAATAGAGCTAACTCAAATTGATTAAAACCTTGCCAAGGAATACCCATTCTCCCCAATACTACCATGCAATAAACCTCATACAAAACTCACATGTGCTAACGGTGGACAACCCAATTAAACCCAAGCCTACCATTCTGGACTCAACTATTCTTGTAATGCCCCAATTTGCACCCTAGTAGTTTTGAGCATGTTCGGGAATATATTCAAGGGTAAAAGGGAATATTGTGTTTATAAGTTAATACATAATTGGAATTAATTATTTGTTGGGAATTAATCTAATTGGAGGGGTAATCTAGAAATTTTACATGTGAGGACTTAATTTTATAAATAGGTGGATTTAATTGCATTAATTGAGAAGTTAAATGTGCCTATGAATGAATATAATTAATCAATAGTTAAATGTATGAAATTAAGTAAGAAGAAGGATCAAATAGCAAAAAGACAAGAGGAACCAATCACACTAAGACACTTATCCATTCTAGACTTGGGAGGAAACTTCTCCATGGCTTTATAACCCATAAAGGTCAACTACCAAGGGAGAGAAGAAAGCTAGCCGACCTTCCTCCTCCAAGGTAGCCATCCTCCATCTTTTTGACCCCAAAATTTGATTAAGAGTGGTTTCAAGTGGAATTCAGGCTAGAGATTTAGTTATTAGAGTGGATTTATCTAAACAAGATAAGAATTTTATGCTATTCATCATCTTTTTCCTCTTGAATGTTTAGAGTGCAAGTTTTGTGTTTATATGAAGTTAATATGGTTTTACTATTTGAACTTGAAGAAGTAGCTGCTGAAGGGAAGAAAAAGAAGAAAGAAGAAGAAAAAAGGTGATAGAGGTGAAGGAAGGAGTGATTTTGAGGTTTGGGAATTCTTCATCTTTTGTGTTGAATTTATGGTTAATTCTAATTTTAAGATGATGAAGCATTTGTATGTGCCTATGAATGTTATTGAGAGCTTTGAGAAGTTGTTTATGTATGAGAAATGATTCTTAATGTGTGATTTTTGTGAAAGAAGTGTGTCGGTATTGCTTGGGGGATATAAGAATGGAAAAACAAAGTGTGTCAAATTTCCAAATTAGCAAGTTGTGTTTTAGTGAAAATGAGGTAGCTGTGTTGTGTCACACGGCGGTCAAGAATCCCCTAACCACCGTGTGAACGTATTGAACTATAGAAGTAAGGCGATCCATTGCCTTACACAGCAGGCAGGTTAGCCCTCACCACTGCGTAAATGAATTCTTTCCAGCAACATTTGAATCTTAGCATTCCACACGGTGGTCAGGACATTTTTGCCTACCATGTGGCATGTCACACGATGGTCAGGAGTGTCCTAACCGCCGTGTAAAAATATTATGTTTGACAATATTTAAATTCCGGTATCTCACACGGTGGACAGGATCTTCTGCCCACCGTGTGGAGTCTCTTACACGGCAGTCAATATTACTCTTACCGCCATGTAAAACCATTCTATTTGTTAAGGCCTAAATTATAGCATTTCACATGGCAGGTAGGTTTTCCTTACCATCGTGTGACCCCTGTTTTCAAGACTATATTTGTAAATTTTGCTATTAAATGGCTTGCAAATGTAACCAAGTTAAATATAATGATTATTTAACAATAATAAATGATATTTACCATGCTTCTGTACTATTCTATGAGTTGTCCATGTGAGGAATATATGTGCTATGCAAATCTTTATTTAATGCCATGACATGATTAAAATTTGGATATATGCTCTCCTGCCTACTTTAGACTGGGTTTGTAGATAAATAGGCATGCCTATAGGGACTCCAATTGCTGTAGCCCCCATTCTATCATGTAGACTCCATTTGGGTCATCATTCATTGCAAAAGAAAGAAATAATATAATTAAAATGTAATATACCTTTGGGTACCCTTGTTCTGTACCTTCGGGTACCCCTATTCAATATTTTCTCGTTATCCACTTCCTTATGAATAATGCAGGCATTTTATGTTATTACTGTATACACTTTATTGTGATTTGAAATGTACTTACTATGGATATATTGTTATTCTCTATCTTGCTCATGTTGAGATTATGGTTACGCAATATATATCTGTTTATGATCTATATTTATGCATTCATCATTTTTGCATGGTTTTGATGACTGCTATAAGTAGTCATCCATTTCATGCTAATTCCCCACTAAGCTTTACGCTTAGCACTGGTGTTCTATCCGTGTAGGTATCGAAGAAAATGTTAGCGCTAAGGACATCTCGCGTTAGCCAAGGCCAACACACTTGTAGAAGAACCTTTATGTAGGGTTTACTTTTGTTATAAGTTATGTATTTAGTATCTGTTGGCTTGTATATATTTATATATTTTAATAATGTGTCCGAACATGTGTATTGCTGAAATATCTTTTGGTAATGTAAATTAATATGACTTCTGTTGAAATTATTTGTATAGTTTAAAGAAATGATGAAATTTTATATCTCTGACTATTGGATTTGTTCTTTACTCTGCTACACTCTGTTATTCTCCAAAAAAGGTATAAGTAGTGTTAAAATTCTACACAATACACCTACCATTCCGGACTCAGTATATTGAATAGCATAGACATGGGTTACTAGATCCCAAGCCTAGACACCCTACCATTCCGAACTCAGATATCTAAAACCCATTCATCCTTCACTATTCTGAACCTATTAACATCAACAACTAAAGATCAAGCTACCATTCCGAACTCACTTGATAGATAGATGAAGAAAATCAACAAAATAGAGAATGTATATGAACAATCATCAAATCCACTCATTCAGACCACCATTCTGGACTAAATCCAAATAAAGCATTTGATTCATACTCATAAAGATAAATATCAAAAAGGATGAAACTGAGCAACGTGCATAAATTATTAAATAACAGAGTATTACATAGGTATTGGGGATTCAAGGAATCCCTTAGCAAGTATAAGTCTACTCACTTCTCATTGTAGCTAACACTAAAATAAAAGGAATGAAACTAAAAATACCCATTGAATAGCTCAAATCTGAATGTCTTACAGTATTAAAGTTGTTCTTCAATAGTAAATCAAAAGCTATAAAAAATAAATCTAAAATCTAAAGTAAAAATAGTAACTAAACTAATTACAAATCAATGGAAACTAGTCTAAAATACTGAAAATAAATTATTAGATCTAAAAAAATGAGAGAAAAAGTTAACAATGAAGTTTTTAAAGAAAAAGCATCAAGATCCTAAAAAAAAAAGGAATTGCAGGCTTAAATATCCAACAAACTACACGGAGGGAAGACATTCCTGCACACCGTGTAAAGGCAGCTATAACTAAAATTTGATAGTTAGATGGCAGGGAAACATTTCTGCTCGCCGTGTAAAGTGCTTCTATTTGGCAACTTTTGCAAAATCCTTCAATTTACATGACAGGAAGGATTTTGTCCCCACCGTACTTGATGGCATCTTAGTGCAATCTTTAGAATCTTTCAATCTACATGGTGGGGAGAAGTCTTTGCCCACCGTGTAAGCTATCGACAGAATCTGCTTTATCGAGATCACACGGAGGGTAGAACCTCTTGCCTATCGTGTGAAATTCCATACTTGAATTTTTTCTGACTGCCCTTGATCACATGGTGGGGAGAAAATCTTGCCCGCCGTGTGTAATGCTAAAAACTTGCAAAATAAGCCAAATTTTACCCTAATTAAAGCATTCAAGGATCTAAGATCAAATAAAACTGAAATAACCAAAAATAACAACTCAAACACTAAAAACATTAGCTAAAAACACACAAAATAAAACATTAATTTGAACTTAACAACAACCCCACACTTAGTTTTTGCTCTTCTTTGAGCAAATGAATAAACCACTAATTCCAAATTTCTCAAAATTTTCAACTCATAATTCAGCAGTTCAAACACAGATAGACCACACTCAGCAAGTTCCACTTGAAAGAAATCTCATTCCAACAGAGAATCCAAACAAGAGAATACAAATAAATTTCCAAGTGTGTGTGTACAAAAGGCCAAAACTAATAATCACCAATTTCAAAACCAAAACATCTAGTATAATTCAACCCTTGACCAATCAAATCAGTGCATAAATGCACTTTTGGTTTCTTCACTTGAAACTCTAACAACACCATAAGCCTCTCCTTTAGTACCAGAACCTGTAGGTCATCTCCACTAAAGCAAATCGAGATATTAAATAGATCATTAGGTCTTACTGAGGTTGTAATGCAAGGCTAGGGGATGATGGCTAACAAAGAAAGATTAAGTTCACAAAAAGAGAATAACCACTACTACCCAAACTAAACACCACACTATCTTCCCAAAGATAACCTCTTCCTACTCACTTTCCCTTCAAAACATAGACTGAACTCTCTTAAAATTTAAAGAACAACACAAAGCTGAGAAAAAGACAAAAAACTTTCTTATTGAATTCACATAATATAGATTTTTTTTATCTCTAAAAATAAAGTGAATACTAATAGACAAAAGAGTTACCCAACACTTGAATATTTCAGTAGCTCACTTTTTATGAAATTCTAAACTAAAGTTAATGCTAAAGAAAAGCTACTAATTCCAAAAATTACAAAGGTACTCTCTCCAAACTTGTTTTTCTCCAATTCAAGCTTACTAATAATAAATTCAATCTTTCACACTTTTCAGAATAGAAAATTTTCCCCCTTGAATATTTAAACCCAACTCGCTCGCACCAAAAACTTCTTGAAACCAAATCACCCAAAATACCCAAAAGCATAACCCCACACTCCTAGATTGGCCAGCTCTCCTGAAAGGTAAGCTAAAGCATTTTTAGGTTATAGGCAATAATAAGCTGTGTAAATAAAAAAATTCTCAAAGTATGCATTTAGCATACTCAATAAGCTCAAAAGTGATAAACAAGGAAAAATAAATGCATTAGGTAGGAAAAAGGCTTTTTGGAAGTGACTAAACAAAGAAAATTGCCTTAAACATCTCAAAATCATGCCTCAATTGCCAAATCGATTCGAAAGGCAATGAGGAAGGTTTAAGTACTCTAAAGATTATCTTAGTCAAACGTTTGCATGCACTAGTTTTTCTAGTCAATTTTTGAAATTTGGCCTATATGCAAAGTGGTAAGGAAATTTAAAAGTATGCATCAAATTTGAAGACTAAGTTAGAAAAGATAACCTCAAATAGAAACTAGTTCCCTTACAGTATAAAAGTTCTACACAACTGATTCTAAATAAAAAATCTGAAAAAAATTATTCCATCAAAAAGACAATTCAAGGGTTAACTAAGCTAAGCAAAGGAATTGATAAATTCAAATTTGAAACCACAACTAAAACACAAAAAGAAAAACAAAACAAAACAAAAGCAAATAAGCAAATAAACTAAAAACAAATGTATGTGGCTAAATCAATTATTCACAAAATATACACCCACCCCACACTTACAAAGTTGTTGTCCCCAGCAAAAAGACACTTTATCAATGCAAAAAGATAACTAGATAAAAAGTAAAGTTTCTTGAAGGACAACTCCCGAAATCACTCCTATGGAGGTGGTGGTTGTGGTAGTGGCAGTCTCTCCAGCAAAGTCCGGTAGTAGTGCTCCGACTCCTGCCTCATCAAGTTAAAAGATCACTCCAAGTGCTCGAAACTATGACACGCGCCGAACCCGCATTGGTCCCGAAGGGCTCGCTTTTAAGGTCCAAGAGAGATCTTAGGTAACATGAGATATTTTGGAATCCCTACCCAATAGAACATTGAAAAATTTCTTCTAATCCCATGAAATCTTTAGGCACCTTTGAGTTATTTTAAAGTCACCACCCAATTTAAATTTGGGAAAGTTCATCTAACCTCGAGGGTCTAAATCAGAGAAAGATTCGGAACTTTACTCTTATTAATGCCTTGGTTAATTATAAATGAGTTTTTAATAATTAATTTTTCAATCTCTCTTCTCACACGTCATGCAATTTAATAAAAGCACACATCAAGCATCGGGAAAAGCGGTAAAAAGCGATAAATAAATAAAATAAAATAAACTACAAAAATAAATTACAAGATGAAAATCTCGGACAAAAATACAATCCCCCAAAATAGAAAATTAAATTGACAAAATCAGTTAAATAAATAACATGCCTAAATAGGGACATTTATTTAGAATAGGAACGTTGGTTCTTTCATGCTTACATAAAAATTGAAGGGTTATTTTTTGGGTATTATTGAGAAAATGGGATGAGTGATCACATTTTATAAAAACTAACACTTCTTTTGAAAGTTATATTTTATTGGCTAAAAGTAGGACATTAGTCTCATTTTATTAATATAAATCCCAAATTTATTAATATAAATATTTTTGTGATTTTCAATTAAATGTGCATAAAATAAACAATTTTATTACAAATTACATGATAAATAAATAAAAGGCAAAATAAAGAAAAATGATGAAAAGAAATGAAAATAATAAATCAACCAAAATAAATATCCTATATCCCCTCATTCGCTTGCAAGAGTGCTTAAACATGAAAAAAAAGTATTAAAATCAAGAACAAACACAAACAAAATTAATGTTAGTAATTAAATCAAAAAAATCAATTAAACACATAAAATAATAAAAATGAATTAAAATAAATAAAAAATGAAATAAAATGCATTATGAATGACAAATAAATTAACACACATAAGAACATAAATAATAATAATAATAATAATAATAATAATAATGAATGAACAATCAAGTAAATAAATAGAATAAAAAAACAAAGTAAAAAGAATGCTACATAATGTTAAATCTATGACTAAAATCACATAAAATAAATAAATAACCAATGAATCCAAAGATTTACATTGTGATTAATTGATTAAAAATAAAAAATAATAACAAAAAATATAAAATAAAATTAACCCCAGAATATATACCCTCAGAATTTGGATTCGATGGCGGGAAGAAAATGAATGATTTCCTTGTTAAGATCTACAAAATTAAATTAGAAAAATAAAAATCTAAACTTTTTCTTTAGAAAGAAAATTGCAAAAAAAATGTTCAAAGAAAAATTATGGAGGAAAATTTGAATTTCAAGAACAAAAAATTATTTTCTTTGTCTCAAGAATGATTTTTTGATTGAGAAGAAATCAATTTTGAAGCCTTAAAAAAATTTCTTGAAGAAAAAGAAAAGAAAATTGCAACCTAAATTTCTCTTGAAGAAGAAAAGAAAAGAAAAGAAAATTACAACCTAAAAAATGTCTCAATTTTTTCTTTCTTTATTTTCTATTTATATGATTTTAGGAAACAATCTAGTTAATTTAGGAAAATAAATTGAATTTAAATCAAATTTTACCTTAATTAGATGTCAAAAATAGGAATTATCCTTGAAAATCTCGGAAAAATGATTAAAAATAAAAAATTGCCCAAAAAATCCCGTTTTTTGGGTGAAAAACGTGTTTTCGACGGCCTGGAGGCGAGGGACGGGCTGCGCCCAGGTGACTAGCATGCTATACGTGTGGGCGAGCGGTGCCCCACGCCTGCCCCAGCGCCAACGCGCGAGGGAGGCCTACCCTCATGCGCTGGTGGCCACAAACGTTCGAATTTGTTTTTTAATATTTTTCTTTAAAAGCAATTTTTACAAGAATACCATCACTTCCAACCTTTTTTTTATTATTTTATTTTTTAAAGTACTATTTATTTATTTTTTTTAAAAAAATGCAATTTTAACAAGAAAACTATCACTTCCTACCTTTTTGCCTTTGAATAGGCGTTTTGATCTGGGCTGCCTTGAGACCTGGTATCTATAGAAACACTAGTCAAAAAGGTCGAGTCGCTGATCTTGAATGTCCATGTAACAACCCAAAAAGGGTCTAGTCGGAATTCGTGAGTTAAGTCAGAAGAATAAGGGCATTTTAGTAATTTGTGCGTGAGAAATATTTGGATTAAAAGGATTTATTTTGCAAATTAGATTAAATGTTATGTTAATGAAGGGATTTATCTAGTGGATTGTGAGTATTGTGCCAAGGAGGTAATGTGTTTCTTTTAGAAATATGTATGTGTTTTATGAGTGGTGATCAAGTGGATTATGAGTATGGTGTTTAGTTGGGAAGTTAGTTGAGATTTGGACACGTGGGAACCTTGGAGAGTGCCACTTGGCATGGTAGGTGAGCAATTAATGGGGAAAAGAAAGGGAAGTGAAAGGAAGAGAGAGGGAGTGTGGATTTTGTTGGCTTCCCGTGGAAGCTACCTTCTCCTCTCTTCCTCTTTCCATCTTCTCCTCTCTTTCTTTCCCTCATTTTGTTGCTCTCCACTCTTTCCTTGTTTGGTTTCTTTAAGATTTGAGTAGGATTTCTAAAGATTTGAGCTAGGTTTTGAAAGGTAGGTGCTTGGGTTTGAGTTGAGTTTCTTCCTCTCCTTCTTGTTCTTTAAATTTTGGTTTTGATGAATGATTGAATGGCTTGACTTAAAGTGTGTTTTGGCTGGGTTTTGTGCAAGAATCGAAGGAAAGAAGGAAGAGCAAAGGAAAAGAGAAGGTTGGATTTTGAAGGGACGGATTGAAGCGTTATTTTGAGGTTTGGGAGTGTTTTTGCCTTGTTCTCATCTTGGATTGTTGTGTGTTATGCCTTGGTTTTCTGATGATCTTGAGTGTTATAGTATGTGTAAAGGCATGTATTTGTTTAAGTAAGAGTGTTGATTTGGCATGATTAAGTTGTAGTGATTTGTATGTGAGTTTGATGGTAAAATTTCATGTGTTACTATAAAATATGATTTGTTTGCTTTAGTGATTCAATTGTACATTCTTGTGCAAATTAGTGTGATTGGAGTGTATATTGATGTTAAGCATGTCTTGGTATGCTTTGGATTGTTGAGGTAAGTGTTTGTGCATGATGGAGTGGTTTTGGTGTTGGATGAGTTGGAAGGAAGTGCGGTGAAGAACAATTTCTAGGCAATTTTGGGCTCTGTCGCGAGCGCGACAGAGTGCGGAATGGCTCTCTTGTTGTTGAGGAGCCCCTGTTGTGAGCGCGATGCATATCGCGAACGTGACAAAGAGCTCGGTAGGCCGAGCTGTGGCGAGTCAAGCCCCAACGCGAACGCGCCTGCGAGGGCAATCACGAAGGGGAAGTTTCCGGTCTCTGTCCTGAGCGCGACAGAGCTCGGTATTATGAGCGTTTGCTGGGCGTTCTTCGTCGCGATCGCGACAGAGGCCCTTCCTGCCAGCCCTATTTTTCGAAGTGAATCTTTTGCTTCACTTTGCACGGTTTCTCACTATTGCAAGGCTCATGTCTTTGATTATGCCCTGTTAATGTAAATGTTTTGAATTGAGTGAATGATTGATTGATGCTCCTGTTTTTGACTTGTACTTTTAGCACTGTCTAGTGAATGTTTTGTGATTTTAGTTTTGTCAAGTGGAATGTCTTGTGTTGATAATAGTTACTATTTCAGTGTTATGATTCTGGGTTTTGATTTAGTCCAGTGGTCTGTTAGAGTGAGTGAGTTGAGCCTGAAGTGTCATGGTAGTGGATAGATAAGCATGCTTATTTAGGGATATAAGAATACAGCTGTCCGTGTAGGCCCCGTTTGGGTCGATTGGCCGATCTTCGAGATGGTCATTTTTCGTGCAGTGATAAAATGTCTTGAGGCTTCGGTCTCCACAATAAAATGTTTTGAGACTTCGGTCTCCCGTGCAGTGTGTGATTGAGGCTTCAGTCTCTCACTTTGATACTGTTCGCAGTATACAGTTGAGTGCAGTGCTCCCGTATCCACATCTTATGAAATTGAGGCGATTATAGTTGTGTTACTTTTTTTTTGTTCAGTGAAGTGTTGTGTCTTTGCGAGTGACTTCAGCTCATATTTTAGTATTGTGTGTGTTGGTGTGTGTTACTGCTTGAATTTTTAATGGTTATCTGTTCTGTATCTCGGTCTTTTGTTATTTATAGATTTCTGTCTGCTAATTTTTATAGATATATGTGTGCCTGTTATTATTTGTATAGTGCTCTCTTTCTTTGTTTCCTCCCCACTAAGCATTATTGCTTAGCACGGGTTCTTTTCCCGTGTAGGTGGCAAGTTTTTGGTTCGGTTCGAGTCGCGCATCTGCAGGGTTGGCCACATAGGAGTTTAGAAGTGTTTTTGTTATTTTTATACTCCTCCTGTATTTCTTTTGTATATTATTTTGGTTATATTATTTATGTGATATTCGGATAATGTATAATTTGTAGTGTATATATGTACTATGTTTTAGTTTGTTTATGTCACACCCCGAATCGGGCCTAGTCGGATTTGGCAAGCTAAGTCGGATAAGTGAAGGATATTTTGGTAATTTGTGCATGAGGAATTTGGATGATAAGGATTTAATTGCAAAGTAATTAATTAAATAAGTTAAGTGTGGAAATTATTTGGTGTGCATGTGGTGTTTGGTTGTAGGGTGTTTTGTTGTGGCATTTATCTAGTGGTTTGTGTGTTTGGTACCAAAGTTGGAAAATATCTAGTTAAGAGATAATTTGGTGTGAGTGGAGTTTGGTGCCATGGAATTTAAGTCATTGATTTGAGGGAGCAACTATGGTGCATGTGTTGTATGGTGTGTTAGTACATTAAGCCAAAAAGTGGAATGGTTGGTCCAATGAGAGCTTGCCATGTGGCATGGTTGGTGGCATTGAATGAGTAAAGAAGAAGAGAGAGAGAGAGAACACAGATTTTTGGCATTCCCGTTCTCCCCTCTCTCTCACGCCTCCTCTTCTTCTCTTCTCCATTCTTTGTTTTTCCTTTCCTTCTCTTTTGGCCGGATTTGTGCTTGCTTAAGGGTGCTTTGATTGAGTTTTTGGAACAAGATTAAAGAGGTATGTGTTTGGGTTTTTGGATTTACAGCATTTGGGTTCTTTCTCTCCTTCTTCTTTTGGGTTTTATTTCAGTTAGGGTTTGGATTAAGAAGTTTTGGGTTTTGTTTGTGCAAGCTTTGGGTGGAAAGAAGAAGAATAAAGGTAAAGAGAAGATTGAAGAGTGAAGATCAGCTGGGTTGTGCTTCAAAGAGGTTTGGGAGCTTGATTTCTGCATTTGAGTTTTGAATTGTCTTTCCCTAATTCTCCTTGGATCATGAGTGTGTATTTGTGTTTGTTTTCCAAAAATTTGAGTGCTTTGATATGAGTTTATGCATGAATTAATTTGGGTAAATGTGTTAGTAATCCATGTTATTGATTGAGATAAATGTATATGAGGGTTGGTTTGACATGCATGAGTTTGGGTATTTCTTTGAATTTGATGTTTTATGGTGATTTTAGCAACTCTGTTCAGTTCTCATCTGACCTCCGTGTATTGTTTTTGTCATAAGTAGAATTTTAGACCTCTAAATCGTGCGATTCTTGAGCCATTAGAACCATAATTTTCATTCCTTTAAAAGTCTTAGAAATAGTCTTGGGCAAATTCTCGCTCTAAAATCCTGAAAATTTCAAAAAACGGTAGCATCTCTGTTTGGGTCGGGTTACTTGAATAGTATAGGTTTATTAGCTCATATCTGAAGTTGTAGATGTCCAATTGATCTGAAATTTATTTCATTTGAACTTTAACATCCTAGGTAACATTTGTTAAGAAGGAAGTTTTGGCTAAAAATGAGGTTTAGAGGTTGGTTCAGGCTATACAAGTTGGGGGCGGGAAGCAGTCATCTTAGTCTGTTTTCGTAGTACTGTGGCGGAGGCTTCTGTTGCGAGTGCGACCCTTGTTGCGAGCGCAACAGAACCTACTTGCTGAAGTTGTTTTCTCTTATTTTGAACCCTATGGTTGGCTTGAGCACTTGCCCTTCCTTACCCTCCTTTAGGTTGAGTATTTTGGTACGTTTTGCTTCCGAAATACATCCGAACTTCGTTATAACTGTCTAAAACTTAGTCATTACTTGTTTAGAGTTTGGAGATAGAATAAATGAATGTTTGAGAATTGAATTATGGTGGTCTTGATGTTCATAGTAGTTTAAATGTTATGGGTTTTGATTTAGATGATGTATGAAGCCTTGAGTGTGAGTTATTGAAGTTAATTGTGTTTTTGATCGAGTTGAATGACAAATAGTGCTGATATTGTAGATTGTGTAAATGGATATTGTTAGTGGCAAGATTTATTTGGAATTCTTGGTATGGATGTTGTGTTTTATGTTGTCAATAATGTGTGGCTTGCTGGAGACGAGGTAGTTGATGTTTTGATGTTTGGTTTGAGATTTGGGTATTGTGAAGTTGGGCTTTTCTGCAAATTGCTCGTGTAAGGGTTGGAATTCATGACTCTGTCGCGAGCGCGACATTGTTGTGAAGTCGCGACAGAGCCCGATGAAAGCAGCCCTCGCACGCATCCGAGCCGAGCAGCAGAGTCTCTGTTGCGAGCGCGACAGAGCGCTCGGCTGCCAATCTGATTTGGGCGATCCTCTATCACGAGCGCGCTCTCGAGCGCGAGCGCGATAGATTGGGCCAGCAGCTCACTGTCGCGAGCGCGACAGTAAGATGTGTATTGTTCCCTCGCGAGATCGCGAAGGTTTCCGTGATCGCGACTTGGGCCAAGTTGCCTCTATCGCGAGCGCGACATCCGTCGTGACTGCGACACTCCCTGGTTTCCAAAGTGAGTTTTCTTTTGTGATTCCAATGTTTGATTTCCGAACTTGTGATGCCCTTAGGTTTATACTTGGACTATTTTATGATGTATATTGATATAATTGGATGTATTATGCATAGACAATATTATGAATTATATGAATGTGATATGTTAAATTATGCGCTATGATGTGAGACATGAGTTGTATTACGCATGACCTACGATAGTCAGTTTAGTGGATAGTTAGGCATGCCTAATAGAGTCTCTTTAGCTGCAGCACATTTGGACGTTTGGATCCTGATCAGGTCCCTGTTTGGTTCCTCGTGAACCCTTTTATGTATTCGATTCGCACCCGTAAGGTGATGTCAGTATTCGATTCGCACCCGTAAGGTGATGTCAGTATTCGATTCGCACCCGCAAGGTGATGTCAGTATGCGATTCGTACCCGTAAGGTACTGTCAGTTCACTCGTTATCCACTATTTTGAGTCAGCAGGTATCCTGTTTGTTTTATCTGATATGATTAAGAGAATGTGATATTTGGATGAGCATAATTATGGACATGTGAATCAGTTATGTACTCGAATGTGATCATGAATCTCTGAATGGGTTGAATGTGACTCAAGCATGTGTATTGTACATGATTATCAACATTTATCATATTGTGAATATGTTCGTATACAATCAGTCATGGACATAAGTATGTGAATTGAAAGGTGTACTGATAAGTTTAAATTAAATAATGTTTTGATGTGAATTTAGAGATTATTTCTTAGTCTAAAAGTTGTTATTTGTGTTAATTTTTGATAAAATGTCATTTGATGTTATTTGGTGCACTAAATGGAGATTTATGTTGTTTTGGCAATATTTTAGTTAGGTTACACGGCGGTGAAGGCATCTCTCACCGCCGTGTGAGACGGGAGGCCAGAATCATGAGAAAAAAATTAAGGAAGCAGACTGGAGTGTTTACACGGCGGTGAGAAAATTCTTCACCGCCGTGTGAATCGAAATCAAAGAACTTAGTAGCAGACCTGGAACATTTACACGGCGGTGAAGAATTTCCTCACCGCCGTGTAACCTCAAAATTTCAGAATAAAAATATATCCAGGGACATTTACACGGCGGTGAGGATATATCTCACCGCCGTGTAACTTTTAAGATCTGTTGTGTGAATCAAATCAAGGAAAAATCAGATTTGGAGGCCACCGAATAGACTTTTGACTTTTATTGTTGGGGGGAAAACTAGCTTAAAGGAGGACGATTTTGGCGGAGTTAAGGGACAACGAGGAGAGTTTTAGTTTTAGTTTGGCTAAAAAAAAATAAACTCTGAGATTTCTGATCTGAAAATTCTTAGAAGTGAGATTTCAATTCTGTAATTTAATTTGGAAGTTGGAATAGCTGATTCAATTGAAGAACATCGTTTGGTTTACTGTAAGATTTTCATTTTTAGATTCAAATGGGTAATATCAATTTCTCTCTATTTAATTCAGTCTTTATTTCAAGTATGAGTGAGTAATTTTAATTCTTGTTAAGGGATGCCTTAAATCCCCAGTAAATCATGTGAATATTTTGTATGGATTGTATTATGCATATACTCAGTTGTATTTTCTCTGATTTTATTTGTTGTTGCTGAATTGAATACAAGTTAAGGGGAGATCTACCAAGATAAACTTTATTTGTAATCAGTTCATAATACATACAATTATACTTCAGTTTTATCTTCTCTGAAATTATCTGTTGTTGCTGGTTTGAATACAAGTTAAGGGGAGATCTACCAAGATAAACTTTGATTGCAATCAGCCAATAAATACATATACATGTTCTGTTCTATTTTAATCAACTTTCATTGATTTGATGAATCCGAATTGTTAGTTAAAATCTGTGAATGTTTATTTCAATAGGTTCAGAATGGTGGAAGATAAATGAGTTTGATATCTGAATCCGGAATGGTAGGATTATTTAACTTAGAACTTTAAGACCTGTAATAATGCTAATTTATGTGCTGAATCCGGATTGGTAAGTGCATGTTTTAGAGAAGCTGGATCCGAAAGGCAATCTATGGTATAGGCTAGGTTATTCACTGATTGTATATGAAATTGTTGAATTAAGTATTCACATGGGGAGAATGGGTATTCCTTAGCAAGATCTCTTAGTTATTTTATCAAGTTGCTGTATTATTAAATCGTTAATATTCTTAGACATTAATACCATCAGTTAGATTATTAATTTTTCTGAGTTAAACAATCACCACATCAAAATAATTGGGAATTCTTTAGCATATAATTAATTGTCAAACACTTGCACAACACAGTCCCTTGGGTTCGATAACTTGTGGTCTTAATTATATTCCACTATATTACTTGCCGATTCAGTACACTTGCTGAGGTCGCATCAAGTTTTTTGGCGCCATTGCCGGGGATCGTGGCGTTGTCAGTATGTTTTGATTTTTATTTGTATGTGTTTTCATTTTTCTGATTTTATTATTTTTATTCTTTTCGGGTAGTTGTGGTGTATGAGCAGAGTTAGACAAGGACCATTAGCACCCTACGACCCTGAAATCGAGAGGACATTGCATCAACGCAGGAGAGCCAATAGAGAAACCGTCATGGAGAACAACCCGAATGTTGGTGAATTTCCTCTCGAGAATGAACAAGTGCCAAGGGCACAAGAAGAGGTACCAAGAAATTATGGAGGAGAAGTCCCTAGACAGCGAACGATAAGGGATTATGCTGTACCAAGATGGACTGAAGACCATAGGACAATTGTGCTGCCAAGAGGAGTACAATTTGAACTGAAACCAGCAACTATCAACATGGTGCAAAGAAATCAATTTTCTGGATCAGAAGTGGAAGATCCTGCACAACACCTGGACTTATTTTTGGAGATTAGTGACACAGTGCAGATTCCAGGAGTGACACCTGATGCTATAAGACTGAAACTATTTCCTTTCACCTTGATTGGAAAGGCAAGAGAGTGGTTGCAAATGTTACTAAGACAGTCAATTACATCTTGGGATCAATTGTAAGAAAGGTTTCTGATGAGATTTTTCCCACCTACAAAAACAACAAATATTCGCAACAGCATTTTTCAATTTAGCCAATTGAGTGATGAGCCTTTTTATGAGGCTTGGGAAAGATTCAGAAGATTGTTAAGAAGTTGTCCGCATCATGAAATACCAATCTACCATCTGATGCAACAATTTTATTCTGGTATTTCACCACAAACAAAATCTTTGCTGGATGCATCATCAGGAGGTTCTTTTATGAATAGAATACCAGAAGAAGCATTCCAACTGCTGGATGAAATGGCAGCAAATGACGCTCAGTGGGCTAATCCCAGATCAGTCTCAAAGAGACAAGGAATACATAGTGTAGATGAAGTGTCAATGCTAAGGGCACAGGTGGAGTCAATGCAGAACGAGATGAAAAACTTAAGGGTGAAAAATGTAGCCTCTGTTTCCCAAGAAGATGAGTGGTATGAAAGTGGGCAATATGCTCAAGAGAGTGCAGCAATGGGAAATGTTAATGCTGTAGGGGATTATCGGAGGAGTGACCCCTATAGTAACTCATACAACCCGGGCTGGAGAAATCACCCGAATTTTTCTTGGAAAGATGGAAATCAGAATGCTTCATCCTCTCACCCACCAGCAAGACCCCCTTTCAACCAAAGTACTCAGCACAATCAAGGACATTCATACCAACCCCAAACATCCAACCAATACCAAATGCCATATCCACCCCATCACAACCATGGACAAAACTTCAATCAACCACAAGCTCAATTATACCATCCACCGGGATACCCACCTAGGCCACCTATGCAAGAGAAGAAGCCAAACCTTGAGGATATGGTGGCTAGCTTAATAAACAGTCAGCAGCAATTCATGACAAATCAAGAATCTAGGTGGAAATCCCAAGAGCAGTGGAACCGAAACCAAGATGCTTCTATGAGAAATCTGGAAACTCAGTTGGGTCAGCTTGCAAATTCTGTATCCCAAAGGCAACCAAGAACATATCCCTCAAATGTGGATCGGAATCCAAAAGAGGAAGCAAAAGCAATTACACTGCGAAGTGGAAAGGACGTTGCACAAAGAGAAGATCAAGGTAAAAATTCTTCATCAGAAAAGGAGGAGCCAACACGGACGGTAAGTAATTCTAACTCTAATTTAGAAATGAATGAAAATGCTCCTAAAAAGGATAAAGGTAAAAGTATAGTGAATCCAAGGGTAGAGGATCTCGATATAAATAGACTGCCATTTCCTGCTATTGCTAGACAGGAAAAGAAAAATGAGCAAAAAGCTAGGTTTATAGAAATGTTTAAAAAATTACACATTAATTTACCATTTGCTGAAGCTTTAGCTCATATGCCCAACTATGCTAAATTTATGAAAGAACTATGTTCTAATAAAAAGAAATTAGAAGGGCATGGAACTGTTCAACTAACAGAAAATTGCAGTGCTATAATCATGAACAAGATCCCTGAGAAATTGGAAGATCCGGGTAGCTTCACTGTACCTTGTGCTATTGGTGAAAATTTTTATGGTAATGCTTTGTGTGATTTAGGTGCAAGCATAAATCTAATGCCTTATTCTATTTGCAGGAAGCTGAATCTTGGTGATCTTAAGGAGACGGGAATGAGACTCCAACTTGCGGATAGATCGGTGAGGTGACCCAAGGGAGTGATAGAGGACCTGTTAGTGAAAGTGGGGAAGTTTATTTTTCCAGTAGACTTTGTGGTGATGGAAATGGAAGAGGATAGGAAAGTACCACTTATTGTGGGGAGACCATTTTTAAACACAGCAAAAGCTTTGATTGATGTGCATGGGCAAACCGTTACCCTGAGATTCAATGATGAAAAATTAGTTGTTGATATGAACAAAGCTCAAAGGTATCCATCAGATGATATAAAAGAATCTGCTTACTTTGTGGATACAATAGACAAGTGTATAGAAGAAATGCAAGAGGAAATGTTAGAAGCTGATCCGGTGAATGAGGATTTACTGCATTCTACGGAGAATGAAAAATTTGAAGATGAGGAAGTGATTACAGCTGTGGAGCAAGAAAGTGGAGAAGAAAACACACAGGAAGAAGGACTGAACCTGGGAAAGGGGGATACACATTCTGAACTTAACCCTCTTCCTTCACATTTAAAATATATATTTTTAGAAGATAATGCAAAACCAGTAATTATTTCATCTTTATTGACAGGTTTGGAAGAAGAAATGCTTATTGAAGTACTCAAGAAGCATAAAGGAGCAATTGGCTGGTCAACTTCAGATTTAAAAGGAATCAGTCCCAGCTATTGTACACATCGGATACCTATGGAAACTGACTTCAAACCGGTGGTGCAACCCCAAAGGCGACTAAATCCAGCAATGCAAGAAGTGGTGAAAAAGGAGGTACTCAAGCTCCTTGATGCAGGTATTATCTATCCCATTTCTGATAGCAATTGGATAAGTCCAGTTCAATGTGTACCGAAGAAAGGAGGGATGACTATTGTAGCCAATGAAAAAAATGAATTAATTCCCACACGCACAGTGACAGGATGGAGAGTGTGCATAGACTATAGGAGGTTAAATAATGCAACCAGAAAGGATCATTTTCCTTTACCTTTTATTGACCAAATGTTGGAAAGATTGGCAGGAAATGGATTCTATTGTTTTTTAGATGGATATTTAGGTTACATGCAAATACCCATAGCTCCAGAAGATCAAGAAAAGACCACATTTACCTATCCTTATGGCACCTTTGCATACAGGAGAATGCCCTTCGGGCTGTGCAACGCACCAGCTACATTTCAGCGGTGTATGATGGCAATCTTTCATGACTTCATAGAGAAATTTATGGAGGTGTTTATGGACGATTTTACCATTTATGGGAGTGATTTTGAGAGCTGCCTTAGGCATTTAAATTTGGTGTTAGAAAGGTGTAAGGAGACCAACTTGGTGCTGAATTGGGAAAAATGCCATTTCATGGTAAGGGAAGGCATTGTGCTTGGGCACAAAATTTCTGAGAAGGGGATAGAGGTTGACAAGGCTAAGGTAGAGGTGATAGAAAAGTTACCACCCCCAACTAGTGTGAAAGGCATTAGAAGTTTCTTGGGTCATGCAGGATTTTACCGCCGGTTTATCAAAGATTTTTCAAAAATTGCTAAACCTTTATCCAATTTGTTGATGAAAGATGCTCTTTTTAATTTTGACGATGAATGTATGCTGGCTTTTCAGACTTTGAAACAGAGGCTCATTTCAGCCCCAGTGATTATTTCTCCGGATTGGAATTTGCCTTTTGAATTAATGTGTGATGCTAGTGATTTTGCAGTTGGTGCAGTACTTGGGCAGCGAAGAGAGAAGGTATTTTGTGCGATTTATTATGCAAGTCACATTTTGACAGGAGCTCAATTGAACTACACCACAACGGAGAAGGAACTTCTTGCAATCGTGTATGCATTCGAAAAATTCAGGCCATATTTGCTGGGAGCAAGAATTGTGGTGTGGTCTGACCATGCTGCCTTGAGACACCTATTTGCAAAGAAGGAATCCAAACCAAGACTGATCAGATGGGTACTTCTACTGCAAGAATTCGACCTGGAAATTAAAGATAAGAAGGGAGCAGAAAACTTTATAGCAGACCATTTGTCAAGACTGGAAAATGCTCACATTGAGAAAGGGGAGATTTCAGATTTATTCCCTGATGAACATATTTGTGCTTTGTTTGCAAATGAGATTTCTGTTCCTTGGTTTGCTAATTTAGCTAATTTTCTCACAGGGGGATTTATGCCAAAGGATTTCACATGGCAGCAGAAAAAGAAGTTGAAGGCTGATGCAAAGCATTATATTTGGGATGATCCTTATTTATTTAGTTTGTGTGCAGATCAAGTGCTGAGAAGATGTATTCCAGATGAGGAGAAGGGTGAGATTATCACAGCCTGTCATAGTGGAGAAGCTAGTGGACATCATGGACCAAACAGAATGGTAATGAAAATTTTATCTTCTGGGTTCTATTGGCCTACAATGTTTAAAGACGTTCAATCTTATGTGAAAGCTTGTGATAGATGCCAGAGAGTAGGGAATATATCAAAGAAAGATGAGATGCCTTTGACCAATATGCTTGAGGTAGAGCTGTAACACCCCGGAAATCACCCTAGAAGAATTAAGTGTCATTAGTGTAATAGAGTGCATGATAATTAGGGTTTACAGTATTGGACCTAAGTGAACAAGTGAAGTGAGGGACCCAATTGAAGAAAAATAAAGTATTGTAGTGGCTGAATTGCACTTTGCATGATTAGCTAACAAGTGAAGATTAATTAGTGTAGTGGAGATTAATTAAGTTAGTCAATAGCTAGTGGGATCAGCTGTATATTAGTGGAGTCCAAGTGGATTGTGTTAAGGGAGCCACCTAGCATGAGGGGATTGAGAGGTTGACACCTCATTCATGCATGCAAGCATGAGGTGGTTTAGTGGAATGAATCTGTATTTTGATACTTTGAGCCGGCCACTCTCTCTCTGTCAAAAAAAGTTTACTCTCCTTCTTGTTCCTCTTTCATTTTTCTCTTTGATCATGAAGTCTTAAGAGTTGAGTAGAGATAGCTTAGAGGATTGAGTCAAGAACTAGAAAGGTATGTTAGTGTTGAGTTTATCTTTTCCATCTCTTTCTATTTGATTCATAATTGTAATGGGTATAGTCTAATGGACTTAAATGTGTTGTATGTTTATGTGTTATGAGTTGAAGAGCAGAGTAGAGCTGGAAAAGGGAAGGAGAAAGTGATATAGAAGAGTAAGAAGGAGTGCTCCAAGAGGTTAGGGATTTGTTGTGTTTTGATGTGTTAGTATGTTTAAAGTTCTTGCAAATGATATGTGATATTGATATTTGCTATTGCTATTGAATTGGATAGTGAACTAGTGTAAAGTGAATATTGAAGTGAAATTAGTGTTAATGGCATATAGTGACTAGTGGAATCTATTGGCATGCTTAGTTAATTAGTGTGATTATAGTGTCTTGAATGTTTGTGTGACTAAGTGAATAGTGAATATGGAATGAAGTATGCAAGACTTGGTTGTGTATCATGGCATGTAAATGAGGAGGTGAGGTATGCTTGAATAGTGGAAGGGTTGCCAAGCTATGAGAATGCAAGAATGCAAGATATGAGAAAAGCACAGCTGTGTCTTGGTAAAACACAATTGTGCAATGGAGATTTGGCATGGGTCACGGTGACAACCAGAGAGGTTGTGACCGTGAGGTGTCAAAATGAGCATTCTGTTTTGAAGTGCAGTATGTCACGGTGACAATCAAATTGGTTGTGACCGTGACCTACCTCAGACATGCATTCTGCCCGTGAGTTGGTCATATGTCACGGTGACAATCAAATTGGTTGTGACCATGACCTATCACAAACTACATTCTATTTTGGGAAATTCAGTATGTCACGGTGACAATCAACTTGATTGTGACCATGAACCCTCTACCTTGGCAATGCAACCCTATTGTATATGAACGTGTAAATTGTGCAATTTAATCTATGAATGAGAACTTTATTGTATGAGTATTACATAAGTGTTAAATAAGGTTTATAAGCATACAAGTGAGATAGAGATGTGAATATATCAGTATGTAAATGTATGCGAATTAGAGATGCATGATAGCCTAACTCAGCATGATTGCATTATACGCGAAATAATTACATATGCGATGAATAACTTATATGCTTGGATTTATGCATGCGAATGAGTAATACTGTGAGAGTGAACAATGACATGTAAATGAGTGATGCCATGAATATGTATGCGTGGTGAATAAACAAATGAACCTATAAGCCTGTAGTCGGGTCGTGGATAAATAAGCATGCTTATGAAGGGCTAGTGAATTGCGGCTGCTAGTGGGACACCGACGGGTGTCTAGTGATTGATACCGACGGGTATCTAGTGATATAGTGTTCAAGACTTCTGTCTCTAGTGATATAATGTTCGAGACCTCGGTCTCTAGTGTTTATTGAATAGTGCACCCGTATCCATCTATAAGACTATACAGGCTATTAATGAATAACAAGAATATTGTATGTGTTCATGATAAATATGTATTGGAGTTATGGTTTCTTGACAATAGTGCGATATTTATGCCATGCTATTGAATTAGTGATAGTGCAGTGAGCCTATAAATGGCTTAGTGTAGTGACTAATGAGCAATGCATATGATTGTTGATTGATAGTGACTTATTGTTCGTCATTGACATAGTGGAGTGAATATTGAACTTGGTAAGTGAATAGTGATTTAAAGTATGTTATAGACAATATATGACTAGTGATTAACATGAGCTACGGTATATTGGCATGTTAGTGTAATATTGATCTAATGAGTGTACATGATTTGCCATATGTGTTAAGCATGCTCTCTATTGTGTAATGCTTTGTGATTGTTGTATTAGTGCTTGTTTGTACATCCCCACTAAGCGTTATCGCTTAGCACGGGTGCTTGTCTCCCGTGTAGGTTGTGGATTGGAGCCAAGTTTTTGAAGGAGTTCTGCGGGCCACTATAGATGCAGGAAGTGTCCTCTTAGTGTAATGTTTTGTAAAGTTTTGTTTAGTAGAGCTCCATTTTTGTAAAAGCTATTCTTTTATATATGTACAGTGTTATATGTAACTTATTGTAGTGAAGCATGTAACTTGTAATATTGAATAGTGAAGAGCTAGTGAAAAAGCATAGTGTAGTGGAACGCATGAATCATCAGTGTTAGTGAATGTTACAAGCAAAAGAGAGAGACTAGAAAGGTAATTGCATGCTTAGTGTTGTGTAGCACTCCCTTGTCCTTCCACGGGGCATTGGGGGCATCACAAGTTGTGGTATCAGAGCATAGGTTTAGGCGGTTCTGGACTATAGAAGTTATAGTGAATAGAATTGTTTAGAGTCTGTCTAGAGTGTGCCCATAATGCAGAAATTGTGTGTTCGTTTTGTAGAGTAACATGGAGACTGATCCTAGCGAAGAGATAGGCGAAACGACCGGAAGTGTTAACCCAGGTAGAGCTAACCAAAATTAGTTTGTACCTGAGCCTCCACCAAATAGGGATGCGAATCCACCTCTTATGCAAGAAAATGCCATGTTAATGCAAGGGTTTATGCGAATGATTGATAGGATGACAGCCCCCAAACCTCCTTCAGATCTGATTAGGAAAAGAGGGGCAGAAGAGTTTAAGGGAACCTCAATGGATGAGTCGGTTATAGCTGAGTATTGGATAGAGAAAATAGATCGAGTGCTACAAGAAGTGCATTGTCCTCAAGAGCAACGAGTGGAATGTGCTGTGTCATTATTACAAGGACCAGCATATGATTGGTGGAAATTGGTACTGAGGGATCCGCAGCGACCTATAGAATTGACTTGGGAATTCTTTGTGCAAGAATTCGAAAAGAAATATGTTACCAAAGCTTATCGAGAGGCTAAGTGGAGAGAATTTGTGAGTCTGAAGCAAGGAAGTATGAGTGTAGCAGAATATGATAAGGAATTTTGTCGTCTCATTAAATATGTGCCAAAAGATCTAAGGACGGATGAGTTTAAGTGTCAACAATTTGAAGAGGGCTTGGATGAGATGATTAAGGGGTTATTGGCAGCCACAACATCAATGCAAACAGTTAGTTACTATCAATTGGTACAAGTTGCATTGAAGGTAGAGAAATCCGAAATAGTTCAAAGAAAGAATCAAAAGAGAAAGACACAAGACAGTGGACATGGGTATAGTTGGGCAAAGGATAACCAAGGTGTACATGGTGCAATTCCAAAAGCAGTGAATCGAGACAAGTCAAGTAAGCGAACTCGAGTGTCTGAAGTTGGGATTAAAGTTCCACCGAGCACGAGAAGTGTCCCGGAGCTATGTGAGCATTGTGGACGGTCTCATTGGGGAGTATGTCGAAAGCTCACAGGAGCTTGTTTTAAATGTGGGAGCTCTGAATACATGGTCGCAAGATGTCCACAAGCACAAGAGAACTTGACTGTGCAATCAGGAAAGGACAGTGTACTAAACCCTATGGGTGAAAGAAGAGGTAGAATTGGGAATGGAGCTGGTCAAGCCGGACAACGATCGGGCATAGTTTCAGAAACAGTGGAAAGACCTAATGTATCAAGAGGGAAAGTATATGCCTTGACTATGGAAGCGGATAAGAGAGGGCAAGACGAGATACCCAGTATGAGTTAAGTTATAGTTGTGATTGTTAAAGTTAGTGTCTTGCATATTGTTTGTGTAGCGCATGGGGTGAGAATCATAACATGTATGGATAAGGGAAAATTTCGCGGACGAAATTCCTTAAGTGGGGGAGACTTGTAACACCCCGGAAATCACCCTAGAAGAATTAAGTGTCATTAGTGTAATAGAGTGCATGATAATTAGAGTTTACAGCATTGGACCTAAGTGAAAAAGTGAAGTGAGGGACCCAATTGAAGAAAAATAAAGTATTGTAGTGGCTGAATTGCACTTTGCATGATTAGCTAACAAGTGAAGATTAATTAGTGTAGTGGAGATTAATTAAGTTAGTCAATAGTTAGTGGGATCAGCTGTATATTAGTGGAGTCCAAGTGGATTGTGTTAAGGGAGCCACCTAGCATGAGGGGATTGAGAGGTTGACACCTCATTCATGCATGCAAGCATGAGGTGGTTTAGTGGAATGAATCTATATTTTGATACTTTGAGCCAGCCACTCTCTCTCTGTCAAAAAAAGTTTACTCTCCGTCTTGTTCCTCTTTCATTTTTCTCTTTGATCATGAAGTCTTAAGAGTTGAGTAGAGATAGCTTAAAGGATTGAGTCAAGAACTAGAAAGGTATGTTAGTGTTGAGTTTATCTTTTCCATCTCTTTCTATTTGATTCATAATTGTTATGGGTATAGTCTAATGGACTTAAATGTGTTGTATGTTTATGTGTTATGAGTTGAAGAGCCAAGTAGAGCTGGAAAAGGGAAGGAGAAAGTGATATAGAAGAGTAAGAAGGAGTGCTCTAAGAGGTTAGGGATTTGTTGTGTTTTGATGTGTTAGTATGTTTAAAGTTCTTGCAAATGATATGTGATATTGATTTTTGCTATTGCTATTGAATTGGATAGTGAACTAGTGTAAAGTGAATATTGAAGTGAAATTAGTGTTAATGGCATATAGTGACTAGTGGAATCTATTGGCATGCTTAGTTAATTAGTGTGATTATAGTGTCTTGAATGTTTGTGTGACTAAGTGAATAGTGAATATGGAATGAAGTATGCAAGACTTGGTTGTGTATCATGGCATGTAAATGAGGAGGTGAGGTATGCTTGAATAGTGGAAGGGTTGCCAAGCTATGAGAATGCAAGAATGCAAGATATGAGAAAAGCACAGCTGTGTCTTGGTAAAACACAATTGTGCAATGGAGATTTGGCATGGGTCACGGTGACAACCAGAGAGGTTGTGACCGTGAGGTGTCAAAATGAGCATTCTGTTTTGAAGTGCAGTATGTCACGGTGACAATCAAATTGGATGTGACCGTGACCTACCTCAGACATGCATTCTGCCCGTGAGTTGGTCATATGTCACGGTGACAATCAAATTGGTTGTGACCGTGACCTATCACAAACTACATTCTGTTTTGGGAAATTAAGTATGTCACGGTGACAATCAACTTGATTGTGACCGTGAACCCTCTACCTTGGCAATGCAACCCTATTGTATATGAACGTGTAAATTGTGCAATTTAATCTATGAATGAGAACTTTATTGTATGAGTATTACATAAGTGTTAAATAAGGTTTATAAGCATACAAGTGAGATAGAGATGTGAATATATTAGTATGCAAATGTATGCGAATTAGAGATGCATGATAGCCTAACTCAGCATGATTGCATTATACGCGAAATAATTACATATGCGATGAATAACTTATATGCTTGGATTTATGCATGCGAATTAGTAATACTGTGAGAGTGAACAATGACATGTAAATGAGTGATGCCATGAATATGTATGCGTGGTGAATAAACAAATGAACCTATAAGCCTGTAGTCGGGTCGTGGATAAATAAGCATGCTTATGAAGGGCTAGTGAATTGCGACTGCTAGTGGGACACCGACGGGTGTCTAGTGATTGATACCGACAGGTATCTAGTGATATAGTGTTCGAGACTTCTGTCTCTAGTGATATAATGTTCGAGACCTCGGTCTCTAGTGTTTATTGAATAGTGCACCCGTATCCATCTATAAGACTATACAGGCTATTAATGAATAACAAGAATATTGTATGTGTTCATGATAAATATGTATTGGAGTTATGGTTTCTTGACAATAGTGCGATATTTATGCCATGCTATTGAATTAGTGATAGTGCAGTGAGCCTATAAATGGCTTAGTGTAGTGACTAATGAGCAATGCATATGATTGTTGATTGATAGTGACTTATTGTTCGTCATTGACATAGTGGAGTGAATATTGAACTTGGTAAGTGAATAGTGATTTAAAGTATGTTATAGACAATATATGACTAGTGATTAACATGAGCTACGGTATATTGGCATGTTAGTGTAATATTGATCTAATGAGTGTACATGATTTGCCATATGTGTTAAGCATGCTCTCTATTGTGTAATGCTTTGTGATTGTTGTATTAGTGCTTGTTTGTACATCCCCACTAAGCGTTATCGCTTAGCACGGGTGCTTGTCTCCCGTGTAGGTTGTGGATTGGAGCCAAGTTTTTGAAGGAGTTCTGCGGGCCACTATAGATGCAGGAAGTGTCCTCTTAGTGTAATGTTTTGTAAAGTTTTGTTTAGTAGAGCTCCATTTTTGTAAAAGCTATTCTTTTGTATATGTACAGTGTTATATGTAACTTATTGTAGTGAAGCATGTAACTTGTAATATTGAATAGTGAAGAGCTAGTGAAAAAGCATAGTGTAGTGGAACGCATGAATCATCAGTGTTAGTGAATGTTACAAGCAAAAGAGAGAGACTAGAAAGGTAATTGCATGCTTAGTGTTGTGTAGCACTCCCTTGTCCTTCCACGGGGCATTGGGGGCATCACAAGAGCTTTTTGATGTATGGGGAATTGACTTTATGGGACCCTTTCCGGTTTCCTATGGTTGTGAATATATTTTAGTGGCCGTTGATTACGTAAGTAAGTGGGTAGAGGCTGTGGCCACTAGAACCTGTGATGCCAAAGTTGTGCTTAAATTTTTGAGGAAGAATATATTTACTCGATATGGAACCCCGAGAGCAATCATTAGTGATGGTGGTAAACATTTTGTGAACCATCAATTTAAAGCTTTATTGAAAAAATTTGGTGTTAGACATAAGGTTACAACTCCTTATCATGCTCAGGCCAATGGACAAGTTGAGGTATCCAATAGAGAATTGAAAGCCATTTTAGAGAAAACAGTCAGTGTATCTAGGAAGGATTGGTCCATTAAGCTAGATGACGCTCTTTGGGCTTATAGAACAGCTTTTAAGACACCCATTGGAATGTCCCCATTTAGGCTGATGTTTGGAAAGTCATGTCATCTTCCGGTCGAGTTAGAACATAAGGCATATTGGGCTACAAAATTTTTGAACTTTGATCTTGAAGGTGCAGGAAAACGCAGGTCCCTACAGCTGAATGAATTGGAGGAGTTCATATTTTGGGCATATAATCATGCTGAGAAGTACAAGAGCAACACAAAAAAGTGGCATGATCGAAGGATAGTAAGAAAAGAATTTGTTCCAGGAATGAAAGTTTTGTTATATGACAGCAGGTTGCGATTGTTCCCTGGAAAATTAAAATCAAGGTGGACGGGTCCTTTTGAAGTCGTGGCGGTCGAAAAGTTCGGAACTGTTACCATCAGGAAGCAACCTGGGAGCACGGAATCTAAGGTAAATGATCATCGTCTAAAACCTTATTTTGAAAACCACGCTGAAGGTGCAGCAGTGGCTATTTTATTGGACGAAGAATGAGGTACGTGAAAGTCTAGCTGAGACTTAAAAATCAGAACTAAATAAATTCCTAAACCTTGCTATTTTTGTTTTCAATGTGTGTATTTTTAGTCATTTGCATCAATCAATGTCATTGTCATTTCATGTTGAATTTGTGTTGAGGAAGGGTGCAGAATGTGTGGAAAGAAATTTGGGAAGAAAATTGTGCAATCTTAAATTTTTTGGCGGATAATTTCGGATTACACGGCGGTGAAGAAATCTCTCACCGCCGTGTGATAATTTAATTAACGAAAAAATTGAGTCCAGTGGAGTTTTACACGGCGGTGAAGAAATCTCTCACCGCCGTGTGATAATTTAATTATCGAAAAAATTGAGTCCAGTGGAGTTTTACACGGCGGTGAGGAAATATCTCACAGCCGTGTGAAATTCTTATTCTTGAAAAAAATGAGCCCAGTCGCGATTTACACGGCGGTGAGGCAATATCTCACCGCCGTGTAAGGTAAAAATTTTGGTTTTAAAATTGTTAACTGCCAGTAACTTCAGTTTTAAAAACACAACCAAATCCCATTTTCCCTCTCGCATATCTCTCTCGCCCTCCCTCTATCTTTTTTTCTTTTATTTTCTCACATCAGTAAGTTGTCTTCCATTTTCGTGGGTGAATTTGTCCATTAAGCATAAATTCTGCATAGTTAGCATCAAATTCAAGTAAGTTTTATCCTTTCTTTTCTGTTCTTTGTTTTTGTTTGTTCTTTTATTCTCTGTTCTTATTAATTTTAGGTTTTTAAAATTTTCTGTCTTGCTCTTTCCTTTTGAAATTAAAGAGTGAATTTGTTATTTCTGTGTGTTTTGGCTGAGATGTTGTTACTGATTGAGAAAATGGGGGTAGGAATTTCATCAATTTTGCATGTTGTGTGCAACGAAATTCATGCCTACCAAGTGTTTGATAAAATACTTGAATGAATGAAATTCATATCCTTGTTTGCTGAAATCATGTGTTTTTTTGTGTTTTCATTGTGTGATTGTGGGTTCTTGATACCCTGTGATTAATGTTGGGGTTAGGAATTACAGAATTGAGTGTATTGGATTTGTCAAAATTTCTGCTCACCAAGTGTTGATAGACTGTCTGAATGAACATGTATTTCATATCGTTTATGTTATTGGTCAGAAACAATTAGTATTCATTGTTGAGATTTTTTTGTCTTGGTTATATCATACAATTCATCCATCCTAGCAAGTTGAATCAAATTTTGCAAACTCCATAATCATGAGTGACGATTGTGCAAGTGGGAATGTGATGGCCTTCTATTTTAATTGCTGCTTGAGATAGAGTGAAGGTGCATTAAGAGCTAGCTGAATTTTATGTTCAATTGTATTATGCTAGCATTGTCTTTTTAATTAAGTTGCTGGTAGCCACATTGTTTTCCTACTCTAATTTGTTTTCAAATGTTCATGCAGTGGCCCCTAAACGACCCAGAACCAGTCAAGCATCATCTTCTCAAGGGAGAGGCGATTTGGTACCTTCTTGGGTACCTACTCGATGCCGTCCAGCATACAAGGACTTCACTGCTGCAACCTATGTCCCCTCCACTTTTCTGGACTTCACTTCTTTAGGGAAGCTGGACATTAGAGATGAAATTGATGGGTTGATCGCTGGGATCGGGTGGACAGATTTTTTTACAAAGGAGGAGAAAGTATATCCAAACTTGACTCGCGATTTCCTTGCAACAGTAACATGCAAGATTGATACAGATGGCGGAGAAGATATTGGTGAGGTAATTTTTTGGCTGAATCAGATGAAGTATATTATGCCCTTTCATGATTTTGTGGAGGCACTTGGATTCCCGGTTGATGGTGCTCGGTATATAACTGATTTGGACAAGCAAACCATATGGGCAGCAATCAGAGATCCCATCACCGCCACCAGATATGTGACTGGGCAGTCCAAAGCCCATCATTTGAGGGATCATGCACTGCGAATTTTACACAGGTTTTTCTCACTTTCATTCTATGGACATATCGAGGCAGCAGGTGCAGTGAACCAATCAGAGGCACTATTTCTCTGCTGTATGGTCCAACAGGTAAGGCTAAATGGAGCCTACTATTTGTTGAAAAAGTTTGAAGACCTCCAGGGCAATCCCAAGAAAGTAAAGAAAATATCTATTGGATGGATTGCGACTGTGTTGGCCAAAAGAGTCGGCCACAGTCCCTTGGGAGATGAATTAGGTGAGAGCACTTTGATAGACTTTAAGATGCTAAAAAACCTCAGAATCATAGTAGACGACCACCACTTCCATCATTAGGTCAGGCTATCTAGCCGGGACGAGTACTTGAGGCTTGTAGAGAGGGGCAGTGTGCAATTGCCAGTAGAAGAAGCCGATGAGTCTGAGGAGGAGCAAGAGGCGGCTGGAGGAGCAGCTGCTGGTGCTGAGCCTGCTGCCGCTGGAGCCATTCATGATCTAGCGCATATTACTGCCCAGTTAGGGGCACTACAGGCTGGACAAGATCAGATGTTGCACCGTTTAGCTGTGCAGGAGCAGCAATTACTCTCATAGTCCCTGAGTTTCTCCAAGATAGAGCGCGCCATAGCCCTTGCTCGGGAGGAGCAGGAGCATTTTTTTAGGACGATGATGGACCGCTTTCCACCGCCACCACCTCCACAGGACTGATTTTCTGGGAGTTCTCTGATCTTTTATTTTGCTACTTTCATTATTTTTGGTTGACTGAATTACTTGCTGGGGACAGCAAGCTTTTAAGTGTGGGGTAACTAGTTTGTGTAACTTGGATGTGACTAACCCTGCAGTACTTTAGTAAGCTTAATTTTATTATTTCTTTTGAGTAAGTTTAATTTTATCAAAGCTTAATATTATTATTTCTTTTGCCTTTATATTTTAGAAGTTATATTTTCTGCTTTTTGATAATGGTTTCTTTAGTTAGTTGTTTAAGTTGTATTTTGTGATTTGAGTTCATCAATTTGACTCATGCTTAGCTTAACAAATTTTTAAGTTGTTATTCCAGCTCAATTGTTAATCTTGAAAAGGTCATTCAGAGCACTTAGTCTGCAAGAGAGTAAGATTATGTCTTAAAGTTATTTTTCTTAACAATTTTCAAATTAGAAATATACAATTGCAATTTCCATGAATTGTGCACTTAGGCCAGCTTTTACAAGTAAAGAAAAACCAGCATGAAATCTTTTGATCAAAAAATTTTTAGAACACTAGAACCTTCCTCATTGCCCTTCGAAACGATATAACAATTAAGGCATAAATGTTGACATGATTTAGGCATTAATTCTTTTGAGTAGCTACTTAAAATCAACTTTTTCCCACCTATTGAATTAATTTTCCATTGCTAGCCCCATTGAGCTGAATTGGTATGCTAAAAGCGTACTCTGAAATTTTTCTTGTTACACACTTAATATGCCATTTAACTTAAATGCTTTTGCCTATCCCTTCTAAGAATTGGCCACTCTAGGATTGGGTTGGGAAGACATTGAAAGTTGAAATAGGGTGTTTAGTATTAAATAAGTGGGCAAGAAAAATTAAAGAATTTTGGGATATTGCTGGACAAGTAAGTTGCAAGAAAATAGAGGATATAAGTATCCCACTAAATTTAATTCAAAAAAAATAAAAAATAAAAAAAATAATATATATATATATATATATATATATATATATATATATATATTTTAGTATAGCAAAATTCAAGTGTGGGTATCCTCTATTAGAAGATAATATTGGGGTATAATAGGGTTTGAGAAAGAAATTGTATCTTATTATTTCTCTTGTGATTAAAATTTTTCATATTTGGGAAAATAGCTAAGTCTTGGCAATTGTTGTTAAATTGGAAGTAGGTGATGAAAAAATTTTTTATTGGGTAGCAGTGTGAGTTGGTAGAGTGGCTGAATCTTCATTTGATTTCCTAAACCTTTCTTGTTAGCCATCACCGATTGAACCGTACATTACAACCTGCTTAAGACCTAATGATCATGTTTATGTTTTAATTTGTTCAGTGGAGATGACCTTCGGGTTCCGGTACTAAAGGAGAGGCCTATGGTGTTTCTAGAGTTTCAAGTGAGAAACCAGAAGTGCATTTATGTACTGATTTAATCTGCTCTTGATTGATTGATGCTGGAAGTTTTAAGTTTTGAAAAATAATAAAACATTGGTTTTGGCCTTTGCACACACACATCAGAAATTCGATTGTATTTTCTTCCTTTGAAACTTATTTGAGTAAGAATTACTCTAAAGTGGAATTTACTAAGTGTTTGCTTGGTATTCTGAATTTCCATTTTCCTGCTTGAAAATTGAGATGGCTGGAATTGAAGAGTTATTTTACTCGAGGGCGAGCGAAAGCTAAGTGGGGCGTATTTTGATAAGTTTAAATTAAATAATGTTTTGATGTGAATTTAGAGATTATTTCTTAGTCTAAAAGTTGTTATTTGTGTTAATTTTTGATAAAAATGTCATTTGATGTTATTTGGTGCACTAAATGGAGATTTATGTTGTTTTGGCAATATTTTAGGTAGGTTACACGGCGGTGAAGGCATCTCTCACTGCCGTGTGAGACGGGAGGCCAGAATCATGAGAAAAAAATGAAGGAAGCAGACTGGAGTGTTTACACGGCGGTGAGAAAATTCTTCACCGCCGTGTGAATTGAAATCAAAGAACTTAGTAGCAGACCTGGAACATTTACACGACGGTGAAGAATTTCCTCACCGCCGTGTAACCTCAAAATTTCAGAATAAAAATATATCCAGGGACATTTACACGGCGGTGAGGATATATCTCACCGCCGTGTAACTTTTAAGATCTGTTGTGTGAATCAAATCAAGGAAAAATCAGATTTGGAGGCCACCGAATAGACTTTTGACTTTTATTGTTGGGGGGAAAACTAGCTTAAAGGAGGACGATTTTGGAGGAGTTAAGGGACAACGAGGAGAGTTTTAGTTTTAGTTTGGCTAAAAAAAAATAAACTCTGAGATTTCTGATCTGGAAATTCTTAGAAGTGCAATTTCAATTCTGTAATTTAATTTGGAAGTTGGAATAGCTGATTCAATTGAAGAACATCGTTTGGTTTACTGTAAGATTTTCATTTTCAGATTCAAATGGGTAATATCAATTTCTCTCTATTTAATTCAGTCTTTATTTCAAGTATGAGTGAGTAATTTTAATTCTTGTTAAGGGATGCCTTAAATCCCCAGTAAATCATGTGAATATTTTGTATGGATTGTATTATGCATATACTCAGTTGTATTTTCTCTGATTTTATTTGTTGTTACTGAATTGAATACAAGTTAAGAGGAGATCTACCAAGATAAACTTTAATTGTAATCAGTTCATAATACATACAATTATACTTCAGTTTTATCTTCTCTGAAATTATCTGTTGTTGCTGGTTTGAATACAAGTTAAGGGGAGATCTACCAAGATAAACTTTGATTGCAATCAGCCCATAAATACATATACATGTTCTGTTCTATTTTAATCAACTTTCATTGATTTGATGAATCCGAATTGGTAGTTAAAATCTGTGAATGTTTATTTCAATAGGTTCAGAATGGTGGAAGATAAATGAGTTTAATATCTGAATCCGGAATGGTAGGATTATTTAACTTAGAACTTTAAGACCTGTAATAATGCTAATTTATGTGCTGAATCCGGATTGGTAAGTACATGTTTTAGAGAAGCTGGATCCGAAAGGCAAGCTATGGTATAGGCTAGGTTATTCACTGATTGTATAAGAAATTGTTGAATTAAGTATTCACATGATATTATTGGGGAGAATGGGTATTCCTTAGCAAGATCTCTTAGTTATTTTATCAAGTTGCTGTATTATTAAATCGTTAATATTCTTAGACATTAATACCATTAGTTAGATTATTAATTTTTCTGAGTTAAACAATCACCACATCAAAATAATTGGGAATTCTTTAGCATATAATTAATTGTCAAACACTTGCACAACACAGTCCCTTGGGTTCGATAACTTGTGGTCTTAATTATATTCCACTATATTACTTGCCGATTCAGTACACTTGCTGAGGTCGCGTCAAGATGTGAATCAGTTATGTACTCGAATGTGATCATGAATCTCTGAATGGGTTGAATGTGACTCAAGCATGTGTATTGTACATGATTATCAACATTTATCATATTGTGAATATGTTCGTATACAATCAGTCATGGACATAAGTATGTGAATTGAAAGGTGTACAACTGTGATCATGATCTCTTGAATGCCATGGTTATAGTTTATTATGTTGTGCTGATGAGCATGTGAATCCGATTAGTTATGTTTATAAGCATATGAATTAATAGGTATACGAATGCAAACTTGAATTACTGAATGCTATGGTTAATAAGTATGTATATGAACGTGATTTTGGTGCTATTGACTGTTATGGTGAAGTATGTGAATCAAGATACGTATGAATGTGCTATTGACCATGGAATGTTATAAATATTGTGTTATGTTACGTGTTCTCTCTCTAGCTTTTCCTATTGTAGTGATTTCGGCATGTGGTCTTGTGTTTACATTTCAAGGCATGATAATTTGTAGCTATGCATATGAAATCTCTGACATCTGACGCCCGTGAGTTCGGTAAATGAAAGTTAATTTGTATGTGTAATTGCATGATATCGCTTGTATCCTGTATGGTATTCTGTCGATTTTGGTTGCTTTAGTATGATTATAGAATTATGGTAACCGCATAATTATGATAATGGAAAGAACAATCAGGTAATATGTACATGAATGTGGTTATGATCTTCTGAATGCATGACTTTTATGCAAGCATGTATATCTATCTGTTAGGACTATATGCACTTGCTATTATGAATGTGTTATGCTTTAACGACCATTGTGGATGGCCGTCCATGTTGCTTTTATGTTCTCCCCACTAAGTGTTATCGCTTAGCACGGGTTCTTTTCCCGTGCAGGTGGTAGGTTTGGTTCCGTTCAAGTCACGCATCGGCAAGGTCGGCCACATAGGAGTTAAAAGTTTTGTATTTTGTTCAGCTTCTGTATTTTGGATTTTGTAATTCTGTAGTCCTTTGTATATGTAGTCATATGTAAGATTCTGAATGTAATATTTGGGCTATGTAAAGGTTATTATATTTTTGTATTAAGTCATTCCTCAGTCCTATAGTTCGTCTTATGCTTCCGCTGATTGAATGATTGAATGTGTGTATGCATGTGTATATGCCCTACTTAGCGCCGGTGTGTGTGTGTGAGTTAATGCCGTCCAGTTTTGCTTCTCAAAGTAAGTTTTTAATTTCCCCGTGTTTTTGCTTGAATGTAGGCTTCCGCTTAGTGCATGTGCACATGTTTGTGAGTGAGCGTCGGTAGCGCTTTCCGGCGTCCTTCCAACGGGGACGTAGGGGGGGTGTTATAGTTTATGTTTTATTGCTTTATCATTTGCTTCCGCTGATTAGTATGCTTGAGTGTGAGTGAGCATCGTGGTAGCGCTCCGGTATCCTTCCAACGGGGGTATCGGGGTGTTACAGTCCATCCTCATCATAGCCTGGTCCATGCTAGAATGAAGTTGAGCTTGGTCTATGGATAACAACTCCATCTATGCTAAAAGCTCCGAATAGCTTTGAAAAGTAGGCAGGGCAGCAGCTTGTTCTCCTACTTCAACTTCCTCTGCTAGCTCAGCCTGGGTGTTAGCATATTTTATAAGTGCTAATTTTTCGCAAGCATACGGTGTACAGAAATAGTACAAAAGATATCGATCCCATGAGGAATGTAATTTTTACTCACTATTACTACTTGGTTTTAATCTTGTTTACAATAATTAATAATTTGTTGGTTAAATCTAAACTACTCTATTAAATAAACTAATTAAACCTATTTTATGTTAATCGAAGAAGACAAAATATATAATGAAGAACTTAAGATAATGAACTTGATTCTATCATTTTAAATTAACAATTATTATCTTTTCATGCAAGCCAAGTTGGAATAAATTTCTGACTCATTCTCTCGACATGAATTAGAGTGCCTAAAGCATGCATTTAAAACACTAATCCTTAATTCTCATTAATGAACTAGTTGATTTTAATTACATATTTTAAGAATAATCACCAACCTATAGCAACTATCTCAACATACTGATCTCTCTATCTATGTTTTGATAATGAACTTTTATTAGATTTAAGTTAAATGATCTCTCGGCTCTACTTTAACTTATAAAAATCATGCAATTGTACTAATAGAAATTCTACATTCAAAGACTCTTAAAATAGATGGAAGAAGAGAATAATAATAACATTCAAATTCATTAAAGAAATGTTCATTTAATTTAAAGAGAAGAAATAAAAGATAAGAGTATAAGAAAGAAATCTCTCAACCCTTTTTCCAAACTCTTGTAATAGATTTTCTTCTCCTTGATCTTCTTCTTCAAAACATAAAAAACTAACTAAGAAATTTAACTAAGGAAAAAGAAAAACTGTTCTTCAAAACTACAGAAAACTACTTAATAAAAATTCTATATCTCTAAATTACAGTTAAACTACATATTTATAGATGTTATTTTGAAGTTGGTGTCCCTTAGAGATATCCCTTGGAGATAGTTGCAAAGTTTGGTGGAAAGAGGTGACTTTTCAAATGACTTTTGGAGTAAAACTGCCCCAACAGATAGTTTTTTCACGCTTGCGAGGATGTCGCGCTCGCAACAGAACACGCTAGTGTTTTTCCTCTTTCCTTTTTTCTCTCTTTCTCTCTCTTTCCCTTCGGTTTGTCTCAGCATCAGCATGACTCGTGCTCTCCCAACACGAGTCATGTCCCCTCATCCTAGTCGCGCTCTTCATGCACAACTTAGCTGCTTTCTTCCTTCTCTTCTTCTTTCCCTTTCTCTTTTGACATACTGCACGAGTCATGCTCCAACATCCGACTCGTGCTCCTCCTGCTTTCTTCTTTGTTCTATTCGATTCGTGCTCCACTTCTCCAGTAATGCCTTTTCCTCACCATTTATGCTTCTATTCACACTTTTACACTTAAATAAACCTGTAAACACAGAAACGCACAAACTAGCACATATACACATAAACTAACACATATGACATCAAATACACATACAGTTGCATAATTAATTTCATAAACTCATACAAAACATACACTAAATTATACCTCAATTAAGCTCCTATCAAATTCCCCCACACTTAACCCTTGCTTGTCCTCAAGCAAGAGAAAAGAATAAGAAAATTCAGCACTAAGTAACCCTTATTACACAGCACTGTCCATTTAGCATATATAATAGATTTAAAAAGATCAACTATCTCAAACACTCAAAAATATCAGTAAAATAAATTTTATAGCATGCATTGAAAAATTAACAAGTTGCTTAACTTTACTAATTCCAACATAAAGAGTATTAAGTCTCAAAAAACTAAACATGAATTAAAGAAAGAAAATTGATCATAAAGTTAAAAATTCTAAGAGAGCTAGCTGCATTTTAGGACCAATTTTAAGCTCACGTACCCTTAATCCAATCTCATGGCATTTTTAGACTTTTCTTTTTCTTTTCTTTTGATTTTTCTTTTACATGGGTATATTTCTTCATTTAATCCCATGTATAGCAAGAGAAAGTAATATGGGTGCGTTTTACGCTCCATCCCATATTTTTTTGCAATTTTGGATATACATCTTGCTAATAATTTTTAAAAATTGTGGGTGAATTTTATGCTCCATCCCACTTGTGATTTTCTTTTATTTTTTCTAAGTCCTCATCCATTATTGAAAGAAATAAGGGTAAGTATTATTGCTATATTTCCTTAGACAACTAGAAACCTAGAATTTTAGACTAAATGAGCAAATTCTAACTTTAAAAACATGGTTAGTAAAAAGACTAAATAATCTATAATGTTGAAATAAGTAAAAGAAAATAACTTGAAAAACTTAAAACACATACCAAAAATTTTGAAAAATTGGTAAAAATGAGCATAAAAGATAAATGTTCTAACGACCTACATAACATAAGCCTAATTGAACAATGCCTTATAATAAAGCTTACTATCAAGCCTAATTGAGAAACTAAGACACACAAATAATCATGCAATTAACATACAAAATACATATAAAAACTCATAAAGCAAAAGTAAACACAAACAACACAACACACTCACTCCCACACACTTAGAACCAACATTGTCCTCAATGTGGAGAAATGAAACACAGTAAACAAATAAAAGAAATAAATATAATAAGGTGAAGAAAAACTCCCTGCTCATAGTGAAGGTGGAGGCGATGGAACCTCAAATCCCGATTGAGCAATAAAGTTATCCATCCTATACTCTAATCGCCTTTCTCGCTATCGATGAGAGCTGAGCTTGCATATGAGATTGATTTTGTAGAAGCTGCTCAAACATTTCTGTCACATTGTGGCTAGAAGATTTAATATTAGGTGCTGCAGCCACCTCATGCATAGATGCATCTCCACTTGGCTCCTCATCACTCTCTACTCCTTGTTGGGCAGAGGGGCCTACAAGTTCCCTACAACAAGACCTTGAACATGGTGGTATTTCCTGAAAATTAGCACGAACAACCTCTCCATGCACAAATAAGTGTTTAGTAAAGTATACACAAGGACGATCACGAGAATATGAATGAAAATTAATTTCTAAGCTCCTTGCAATAATACATATAATGTGCCCATGTGTGAAAGGTGAGTCTTTCCTACTTGCACGGTGCAACAATTGAGTAAATACCCAATATGGCCAACATATAGATTTGCCCTTGTGCACACACCACATTAGAAATAATTCATAGTAAGACACTCTATTAAATTCAGCCCTATTAAAAATTAAAGAAGCTAAGATCTTATGTAAAATCCAATATTTCAAATCCTTGATAAACATTGATTTAGCATCTCTTGTCCTAAAACGTGTTTGCAAATCAGTTAAAAAGGGCCAAAACTCATTGGGCTTAAAGGATCTAGGTGGTTCTGTTAATCCAGTCTATGAAAAACCAAAGATTCTATTCATCATGAAATATGTCAGAGTATAAGGTCTACCATCCAACCTAAAATCTAACAGATCTTTGTTTTTAGCATTCTTGTTCAAAGTAGTATAAAACTCTAAAATTAAGTCAGGATAAATGGAGTCTTGCAAATTTGCAAATCTAAACAAACCACAGTTGACTAGCATTTCATTAACAGTTCTAAGCATACCTACCTGCTAAAGAAGATTAGTAGGGAAAAACTTACATTGAAGAATATCTCTATCCTTGAGAGCAAGAAATCTGTTACCTTCATCAGCAGAATGAATGGAGAAATTGGCTCCCAATGTTGAAGACAGATCACCTCTTGCTTCCTCCATCTGCTCTTGGTTAACTCTTCAAGAGGAGGGATTTTTAGTTCTTACCATGGTGCTTAAAATGCAGAGATTGAAATGGAATAAAACCAAGTAAATCCTAAGAAAATGGAAGATATTGACGAGAGCAGAATACTGCGATGGAGAGAAAGAAACTAAGAAAGGAAAACGGAGTATATTGCGTTAAAGAAAAATAAAGAAAGAACGAACAAAGAATGAAGAAACAAGAAACAAGAACGAAGAAGGAAGATGAAGGGACGCGACTCGTGGTCAAGAGTGCGAGATCGTGAAATGGAAATTGTAACCCGATACTGGAAAGTATAAAAAGAAAAGGGAAATGTGAAAACTCAAGTGAAAGAAAAATGAGATGCACAGATGAAACGTTTTGTTAAAACTAAAAGGCACAACGTCAAATGTAAAGTGAAAAATAAAGAGGAGGGAACCAAGTGAGTGAAAAGGCACGATTTTAGGGTTTTGAAATAGAATTTCCATCTTTAATTTCTAAATTTATATTTTAATGGTTTAGGGTATTGAATAATAATCTCCTATTTTGATTTCTCATTCCGTGACTTTAGGGATAATTGATCTGAGACTAATTAAAATTAGGAAACTCGCTTAAAAGAATATAAGACCGAATTAGTAAGAAATAAAAAGAAAACAATTAAGAAAAAGAAACACTTATAGCGGTTAAAAGAAACGACGCGACTGGAGATTGAGGCAAACTGCACGAGTCGGAGGATTCTACCTGACTCGTGCAGCTTGTGCCTTACCTACTGGGACTCATGCACGCTAACACGAGTCGAAGAGCATGTGCAGTAATGCCTTCTGTCGCGATCGTGAGGCATATCATGCTCGTGACAGAAGCGACATCTTCAGCTAATAACACGAGTAGGACGCCCATCCACGACTCGTGTCCCATTTTCCCACTCATGATACTTCTGCACGACTCGGGGGATCTTCCCGTTGTACTCCTTCAGCAGCCTTCTATCACGCTCGCGATGTAGTCGCTCGCGCGACAGAAGCAGAATATCGTGCAAAAATGTTTTTTATTATTATTAATTTTTTTTTAACACAGCACATAATTTTACTAATTTTACCTGTAGAACAACAACACTTTGTTAGATTATTAAAATTCAAAATATGAAAACATTAACTAACAAATTTGCACAAACTAGTCTATAACAATGCCAAATACATATAGAAAGAAAACCTAATTAAGTAACCTAAATAAAAGACTAGAAAATGTTATGGCTTCATGTACTCCCTAGGATTCTCTTCTGTATTACTTACAAAACATCCTAGACTTCTAGATGGTAAAGAACTTGCTAAGTGGCCCAATTGAACTTCAAGATTATGAATAGATGAAGCATGATTCTTAGTGATTTGGTCAACTTTTGCCTCAAGTTTCTTTTGATTTTTATCTTGAGAATTCATCTTAAAATTTATCTCCTCAATGAATTTATCAATTTTTCCTTCAAAAGCTCCAAACCTATCTTGTGGTTGTTGGTATTCTACACCCCTGTTTTGGTTGTTATTATTATTTCCCCATGAAAGATTAGGATGGTTTCTCCAACCGGGATTATATGTGTTAGAATATGAATTCCCACGCCCTTGGCCTTTGACAAAATTAACTTGTTCCTCTATTCTAACCATTCCTACATTGTAATTATCACTCATATGCCCTTGTTGACCACAAACATTGCATAAATTTGATGAATTACCACCTATACTAAGGCTATTGACTCTATGAGTCAAAGCTTAAATTTGAGCTTGTAATGTAACCACATAATCTATTGCATGGACTTCCCTAGCATTAGAATTATTAGACTCCCTTACTCTTTCAGTAGGCCACATGCAATTGTTCATCGACATTTCCTCCAACAATTCAAACGCTGCCTCAGTAGTTTACCTAATTAAAGAGCCACTAGCTGAAGCATCTATAGTACCTCTTGTGGTAGGATTAACTTCATTGTAAAATGTTTGCATCAATAGCTCTCTTGGAAGATTGTGGTGTGGACACATTCGCTGTAATTCCTTAAACCTTTCCCACACTTCATACAAAGACTCATTATCATTTTGCACAAAAGTGGTCATATCCTTTATGATTTTGGTAGTTTTGGCTAAGGAAAAATATTTTGATAAAAATGCTTGGGCCAATTGGTCCCAAGTGGTTATAGATCCCCTTGTAAGTGAATTCAACCAAGCTTTGGCTTTGTCCTTCAAAGTGAAAGGAAAAAGCCTAAGCTTAATTGCATCAACCGAAACCCCATTAATCTTAAAGGTATCACAAATCTCTAAAACGTTTGCCAAATGAGCATTAGGATCCTCATTTGCCAATCCATAAAATTGTATGCTATTTTGAATCATTTGTGAGAGAGAAGGTTTCATCTCAAATTGATTAGCGTATACCGTAGGTCTTACCACACATTGTTGAGCACCACTTAATGCGGGTGTGGCAAAGTCCATCAATCTTGGTGGATTTCCTTCTTCAGCCATCATATATCTCTTTTGCTTATTCTTCTTCTTGTTAGATTTGCGGTTACTTGACAAAAATCTTTTGATTTCAGGATTCAATGGTTCAAGATCTTCTTGAGAACTTCTTGTACTCGGTATGAACTATCAAATCCTGTGCAAACAAAAATAAAACTCAAAGTCAAACAAAACAAACAAACGAATACAATAAAAAAAAAATATTATAATCCAAAATCATAAATCAAGATTCATGATGGCAAAAATTATTTATTCCCCGGCAACGGCGCCAAAATTTTTTTAGCATATTTTATAAGTGCTAATTTTCCGCAAGCATACGGTGTACCGAAATAGTACAAAAGATATCGATCCCACGAGGAATGTAATTTTTACTCACTATTACTACTTGGTTTTAATCTTGTTTACAATAATCAATAATTTGTTGGTTAAATCTAAACTACTCTATTTAATAAACTAATTAAACCTATTTTATGTTAATCGAAGAAGACAAAATATATAATGAAGAACTTAAGATAATGAACTTGATTCCATCATTTTAAATTAACAATTATTATCTTTTCATGCAAGCCAAGTTGGAATAAGTTTCTGACTCATTCTCTCGACATGAATTAGAGTGCCTAAAGCATGCATTTAAAACACTAATCCTTAATTCTCATTAATGAACTAGTTGATTTTAAATACATATTTTAAGAATAATCACCAACCTATAGCAACTATCTCAACATACTGATCTCTCTAGCTATGTTTTGATAATGAACTTTTATTAGATTTAAGTTAAAATGATCTCTCGACTCTACTTTAACTTATAAAAATCATGCAATTGTACTAATAGAAATTCTACATTCAAAGACTCTTAAAATAGATGGAAGAAGAGAATAATAATAACATTCAAATTCATTGAAGAAATGTTCATTTAATTTAAAGAGAAGAAATAAAAGATAAGAGTATAAGAAAGAAATCTCTCAACCCTTTTCCCAAACTCTTGTAATAGATTTTCTTCTCCTTGATCTTCTCCTTCAAAACATAAAAAACTAACTAAGAAATTTAACTAAGGAAAAAGAAAAACTGTTCTTCAAAACTACAGAAAACTACTTAATAAAAATTCTATATCTCTAAATTACAGTTAAACAACATATTTATAGATGTTATTTTGAAGTTGGTGTCCCTTCGAGATGTCCCTTGGAGATAGTTGCAAAGTTTGGTGGAAAGAGGTGACTTTTCAAATGACTTTTGGAGTAAAACTGCCCCAACGGATAGTTCTGTCGCGCTCGCGACAGAACACGCTAGCATTTTTCCTCTTTTCTTTTTCCTCTCTTTCTCTCTCTTTCCCTTTGATTTGTCTCAGTATCAGCATGACTCGTGCGCTCCCAGCACGAGTAGTGTCCCCTCATCCTAGTCGTGCTATTCATGCACAACTCAGCTACTTTCTTCCTTCTCTTCTTCTTTCCCTTTCTCTTTTGCCATACTTCACGAGTCATGCTCCAACATCCGACTCGTGGTCCTCCTGCTTTCTTCTCTATTCTATTCGACTCGTGCTCCACTTCTCCATTAATGCCTTTTCTTCACCATTTATGCTTCTATTCACACTTTTACACTTCAATAAACCTGTAATCATAGAAACACACAAACTAGCACATATACTAACACATATGACATCAAATACACACACAGTTGCATAATTAATTTCATAAACTCATATAAAACATACACTAAATTATATGTTATGGGTTTTGATTTAGATGATTTATGAAGCCTTGAATGTGAGTTATTGAACCAAATTGTTCATTTAATTGAGTTGATGAATGAATAGTGCTGAGATTTAAATTGTGTTAATTGATGTTGTTATTGGCATGATTTAATTGTAATTCTTGGCATAAATGTTGTGTTTTATGTTGTTAATGATGTTTGGTTTGCTGGATTTGAGGTAAGTTGATGTTTGGGTTGAGTTATAGTTGAGATTGAAGGTTTGGGTGTTTTGGATTTTTGGAAAATTCTGCAGAATCGTGTAAGAGCTGGAAATCCCAACTCTGTTGCAAGCTCGACATTATCGCGAGCTCGCGACAGAGCCGAGTGAAAGCAGCTCTCGCACGTGCCTGAGCCCTCTGCTGAGCAGCGTGCCTGGCTGTCGAGCCGAGCAGCAGAGCCTCTGTCGCGAGCGCAACATATGTCGCGAGCGTGACAGAGCGCTCGACTGTTTCGGGCGATCCTCTGTCGCGAGCACGCGCTTAAGCCCGAGCACGACAGATTGGGCTGGCAGGTCACTGTCACGAGCACGATAGTGAGCTGTGTTCGTTTCTCCGCGAGATAGCGAAAATTACCGCGATCGCGACCTGGGAAAAGTTCGCCTCTGTCGCGAGCGCGACAGTGACCTTCTTCATGCCCTGTTTTTTCGATTTTGCCTTTCCTTCCAAAATGAATTTTTTGTATCACTTCTCTTTGAGTTTCTACTACTGTATGGGAATAATTATGTTTATATATGTGCACTGCTATGATTTCTTTATGATAAATTATATGTTTTCCTTGAGCGTAATTTGGATTATACATGACCTGCAAGAGTCAGTCTAGTGGATAATTAGGCATGCCTAATAGAGTCTCTTAGCTGCAGCCCTCCATTCCATTTGGACCCCGATCAGGTCCCCGTTTGGATCCTCGTGATCCCTGAAAAGTTTTGGATCTTGTTTAAGGTCCCCTCCGTAAAATGTTTTAAATGTGATAAATTAAAATGGTTTTCGATTCGTACCCATAAGGTACCGTCACTGTTGACTCGTTATCCACTATTGTGAATCAGTAGGTGTTATGTTTTGCTTTGCTTAATTTGATATGATTATATGAATGCAATATCCAAATGAGTATGATGAAAAGTATGAGCCATCAGATTATATGTGTATGAATGTATTTATGAGCTTCCGAATGATGTTATATATATATGTGTGTGTGTGTGTGTGTGTGACTCAAGCATGATTATATGTGTGATATGATGCTCTGCATATGTCATATCATATGTGTTATGCTTTGACGACCATTGTGAATGGCCGTCCACTATCTTGTTGTGTGTTCCCCACTAAGCGTTATCGCTTAGCACGGTGTTTTATCCGTGCAGGTGCGAAAGGCATTTTTGCTTGGGAGAGTCACCGCCAGTCAAGCCAACACAGAGGGATTAGTGTTAGGGCTTATTTTGTGGTCTGTTGATATTCCTTTGTAATAGAACTCTCATTATATCAACAATTTTTTTTTTAAGCTTCTGCTTGTATATTATGGATATGTAATTATTTTGTAATATCAGTTTGATTAAAACATTATTGTAATTAATGTTGTTATATTAATGTATGATCATGATGATGTTTCTCTAAAGTTTTAATTTCCTCTGTATTTTTGTATGTTTTTTATGTATGAATGTTTGCTTATATCGATCTGTTCGGTGTGACACCCCTGCTCCTACGGCATCTCACTCCGATCCGGATGGGTTTGCCTACGTATGGGTAGGGGGTGTTATAGTTTTTGCTATCAGAGCCTAGGTTTAGGCGTTTCTGGGTGTTGTTGTGCATAGATGCGTATATATGTTTAGGACTGTGTTGGCTGATGCGGTTGTCTTTGTTCGTTTAGATGGCTTCTGATTCCGTGCGTGGGCCACTTGAGGAGTCCGCCGAGAGTGTTAACCCTCAAGCTATTAATCCTTCTATTTCTGTGTCGGCTCAACCTGCTAGAGTACAGCCCAAGGCCGCAGCCATGCCCTTCGAGGCGATGTTTAAGATATCTCAGGACATGGCTCGAGTCTTGGAGAGAGTGACTGCTCCTAAGGCCCCGATTGAGAGTATGAGAAGAACTAGTGCTGAGGATTTTTATGGGACCAATTTGGATGAATTAGAGTATGCTGAGAAGTGGTTAGATAAGGTGAAGCGTACTCTAAGGGAGGTCCGGTGTCCTCCTGATCAACGAGTGGAGTGTGCAGTGGCTTTGCTCCAAGGATCTGCTTTCGACTGGAGGGAGTTGGTCTGTAGGCATCCCCAATTGCTTGACCCGGTTTCTTGGGAGTTCTTTGAGAGGGAGTTCACAAATAAGTATGTGACTCAGACCTACAGGGATGGGAAGTGGGCGCATTCTTGAGTTTGAAGTAGCAAGCCACGACAGTATCTAAATTTGAGAAAGAGTTCAACCGTTTGGCGAAGTATGCACTAGAAGGTATTTTGATGGAGCAGTTCAGGTGTAGGCATTTTGAGGCTGGTTTGAATGAGTCATTGCGGGCGATGTTGATTTCTTTGATGGGCACTTTAGGAGTGGGGTACTACCAGATTATGCAAGCTGCAGTGCGGGCTGAGAGGTCCGAATCGGTCTTGAGAGAGAGGGCTCTAAGGAGAAACCCCTCTCATGGAGGTTCATCTTCTTCATCCTCGGGTAAAAGGTCGAGGAACCCATAGGATAAGTCATCTGCAAGCCTGGCTACGAGAGGTAGAAGATAGGGTTCAGCTATGGTATCCGGTCCTAGTAGAGGTAATTCAGGTGGAAGGACTGAGATGTTACCGGAATGTTCCCATTGTAGCAAGCGGCACAGAGGTGAGTGTAGGTGGCTCACAGGTGGGTGTTTCCGCTGTGGGAGCACTGAGCACTTTTTAGCCAATTGTCCAAGATCGAATGAGGCTTCGGGTGATCAGCAAGAGGCCAGTAGAGTTGGTTCAAATGCTACTAAAGCTAGTCGCGGTAGAGGCCGTGGTAGAGGTTGAGGCGGTCAACCTAGAGAGGGAGTTGCATCAGAGTCAGTTAAGCATCCCTTGGCAATGCCAGCTAGAGCCTATGCAATGAGAGCTCGGGAGGAGCAGGATGCTCCAGATGTGATAGCCGGTAAGTTCCTACTCCATGACACTGAATTATATGCTCTAATTGATCCTGGTCCCACACACTCATATTTGTGCGCATATAAGTTATTTGATAAGTTGCATGTTGTAGATCAGTTGGATAATGAGATTTGTGTGACCAGTCCTTTAGGGCATAGTGTCAATGTGAGTAGAGTGTACAGGAATTGCCCCCTGTTGGTTGAGGGAGTTGAGTTTCCAGCAGATTTGATTGAGTTGTCTTTCAGAAAGTTTGATCTAATTTTGGGTATGGACTGGTTGGGTAAGCATCGGGCAGTGGTTGATTGTCATAGGAAAACGGTTGTTCTTCGGGATAGAAACCAGTCTCCTGTGGTTGTCAAAGGCTTGGGTGCTAGTTCTTTGAGTAATGTGATTTTCGCTATGCAAGCGAAGAGATTCATTAGGAAGGGTTGTGAGGCTTTTCTAGCAGTGATATTGGATTCTAAGCGGGATTAAGTTAGAATTGAGGACACCCCAGTTGTTTGAGAGTTTAGAGATGTTTTTCCAAGTGAGTTGCCTGGTTTGCCTCCTGAGAGGGAAGTGGAGTTGTCCATAGAGATAGTGCCGGGTACTTTCGAAAGTACCTTATCGGATGGCTCCTGTAGAGTTGAGAGAACTCAAAACTCAGCTACAAGAGTTTTTGGATAAGGGGTTTATCAGACCCAACATATCTCCATGGGGCGCTCCGGTTCTGTTTGTTAAGAAGAAGGATGGTTCTATGAGGATGTGTATCGACTATAGGCAATCAACAAGGTCACAGTGAAGAATAAGTATCCATTGCCTAGAGTCGAGGATTTGTTTGATCAGCTCAGGGGTGTGGGTGTTTTTTCTAAGATTGATCTTCGTTCGGGCTATTACCAGCTTCGAGTACAGGATGCTGATGTAGTTAAGACTGCATTTCGGACTAGGTATGGCCATTATGAGTTTTTAGTGATGCCGTTTGGTTTGACCAATGCACCTGCGGCTTTCATGAATTTGATGAGCCGAGTGTTTAGGCCATATCTTGATCGATTTGTAGTGGTGTTTATAGATGATATCTTGGTTTACTCGAAGGATGAGAGTGAGCATGAGGGGCATCTCCGGTTAGTTTTGCAAGTGTTGAGGGAGCATCAGTTGTTTACGAAGCTCAGTAAGTGTGACTTCTGGCTTCGAAATATGTCATTCTTGGATCATATTATTTCGGCTAAGGGTATTCAAGTTGATCCGTCTAAGATTGAGGCGATTGTTGATTGGAAAGCGCCTAGGAATGTTCCAAAAGTGAGGAGCTTTCTTGGTTTGGCGCGTTATTGCCGTCGGTTTGTGAAGGGTTTTTCAGTCATTGCTGCTTCGATGACAAGGTTACTTAGGAAAGGGGTCAGATTTGAGTGGTCAGATAAGTGTCAGGCTTGTTTTGAGAAGTTGAAGGGGTTGTTAGTTGAAACTCCTGTACTTACTCAACCCATCTCGGGTAAAGAGTTTGTGATATACAGTAATGCTTCCGGTGTCGGTCTCGGTTGTGTGTTGATGCAAGAGGGGAAAGTTGTGGCTTATGCTTCCCGTCAGTTAAAGCCACACGAGAGGAATTACCCGACGCATGATTTGGAGTTAGCGGCTGTGATCTTTGCTTTGAAGATTTGGCGTCATTATCTATATGGGGAGAAGTGTAGGATCTTTACAGATCATAAGAGCTTGAAGTATCTCCTCATGCAGAAGGAGTTGAATATGAGGCAGCTCCGATGGCTAGAGTTGTTCAAGGACTACGACTGCATATTGGATTACCATCCTGGTAAGGCCAATGTAGTGGCTGATGCTTTGAGTCGGAAGTCAGTTTCTGCTTTGTTCTTGAGGCGGTTTAGGTGGAGGTTTGATTCGGATGGGGCTTTGGTTGCTCAGTTGTGAGTGAAGCCTATTTTGAGACAGAGGATTGTAGATGCTCAGAAGGTTGATGAGAGGTTGCAACGGGTTATGCAAGAGGTTCGGTCTGGTAAGCAGTCTGAGTTCTCAGTTGTGGATGGGGTGCTGATGTATAAAAATTGCTTGTGTGTGCCCGAGAATGATGAGTTAAGGAAGCAGCTTTTGAGTGAGGCACACTCTACGATTTTCACTATGAATCCCGGTAGTGACAAGATATATCGGGACATGAAACAGTTCTACTGGTGGTCTGGTATAAAGAGAGATATCATGGATTATATGGCAAAGTGCTTGACTTATCAGCAGGTAAAGGCTGAGCATCAAGTTCCTTCGGGATTGCTCACACCTTTATCCATTCCTGAGTGGAAATGGGACGATATTGCCATAGATTTTGTATCTGGTTTGCCATTGACTCAGAGGAAGCATGACTCGGTTTGGGTGATTGTGGATTGGCTTACGAAGTCAGCTCATTTCCTACCGATTAGAGTGGATTATCCGATGGATAAGTTGGCCAGTATCTACGTGGATGAGGCAGTCAGATTGCATGGAGTGCCGTTATCTATAGTATCAGATCGGGACCCAAGGTTTACATCTAAGTTTTGGAAGGAATTGCAAAGAGCTTTGGGTACCAAGTTGAATTTCAGTACGGCATTTCATCCTCAGACAGATGGTCAGTCAGAGCGAGTTATACAGATCTTGGAGGATATGTTAAGGGCTTGTGCATTAGATTTTTCGAGTAGTTGGGACAGATATGTGCAGTTGATGGAATTTGCTTACAACAACAGTTATCAGTCGAGCATCGGTATGTCACCGTATGAGGCTTTGTATGGTCAAAAATGTAGGACTCCGGTTTGTTGGACAGAGTTATCCGAGCATTCACTTATTGGGCCAGAGTTGGTTAGGGATATAGAGGAAAAGATCAGAGTTGTGCAGCAAAATCTGAAGGCGGCTAAAGATCGGCAGAAATCCTATGCTAACTTTAAGAGGAAAGATGTTCAATTTTAGGTCGGGGACAAAGTTTTCCTTAAGGTTTCACCTTGGAGGAAAGTGCTTCGATTTGGCAAGAAAGGTAAGCTTAGTCCTCGATTTATTGGACCGTATGAGGTGTTAACTAAGGTTGGTCCAGTAGCCTATAGGTTGGCTTTACCGATGGAGTTGGCGAAGTTGCACGATGTATTTTATGTCTCCATGCTCCATCGGTATAGATCGGATCCATCGCATGTTTTGTTGGTTCAAGATGTGCAAGTGCAGCCAGATTTCTCATATGATGAAGACCCGAAAGCTATTTTAGCTTGGGAAGTAAGACAGTTAAGGAATAAGCAAGTCCCTTTGGTTAAAGTGTTATGGAATCATCATGGGGTTGAAGAAGCGACTTGGGAGCCAGAAGCGACTATAAGGACTCAGTATCCACAGCTTTTCAGTGTAGGTGAGAATTTTGAGGACGAAATTCTTGTTAGTAGGGGAGAGTTGTAACACCCCATTTGCCTCCTAGAAGTTTGAGCCATGTTTGTGCATGTGTATTGTGTGTGTGTTGGCATGTGATAAGGGCATTTTGGGCAAAATGCATGTTTTGAGGGTTTTGTTATTGTGTGAGCGCATGTATGGTATTAGGGTGTGAGTAAGTTGGGTTGTGATGGTGTGTGTTTGGTCATACCATTGTAGGATGTGAATAAGTGAGATAGCCTTGTGTGCATTGTGGTGTTTGCTTGTAGGGTGTGAATTATTAAGACCCACCAATCTTGAGGTGCCATGTGGAAAGGAGAATAGTGGAGGGTATTAGTGAGGAAAGAGAAATAAGAGAGAGCAAAAATTGAATTACTGCTCTCCCGTTCTTCTCTTCCCCTCTCTTTGCATTCTCCTCTCTTCCTCTTTCTCTTGCTCACCTTGATTTCCTTCTTTTTTGTTGGATTATTGGTGGATCTTGGTAATTTTGAGGAGTTTATTGGGTAAGTTGCTGCATTTCCATCTTCTTCTTCTTCTTCTTCTCCTTCTTTTCCCATTTCTGGTTTTGAGTTTAATCTAGGGTTTGTTGTTTGTATGATTTATGGGTTTGGTTGTTAGTTGAGCCTCCTCGCGATCCTAAAGGCAAGGAGAAGGCGGGAGGAAGTGGCACTAAGTGATTTGGAGTATAGTAGTTTCAGGTTTGGGAGTTATTGTGTTTAATGCATTTTATGGGTTTTGCATGTTTAGTTGAATTTCTGGAAATCTGATGTTTCTTGATGTTTATAATGGTTTATATGTTATGGATTTTGATTTAGATGATTTATGAAGCCTTGAATGTGAGTTATTGAGCCCAATTGTGCATTTGATTGAGTTGATGAATGAATAGTGCTGAGATTTAAATTGTGTAAATCGATGTTGTTATTGGCATGATTTAATTGGAATTCTTGGCATAAATGTTGTGTTTTATGTTGTTAATGATGTTTGGGTTGCTGGATTTGAGGTAAGTTGATGTTTGGGTTGAGTTGTAGTTGAGATTGAAGGTTTGGGTGTTTTGGATTTTTGGAAAATTCTGCAGAATCAGATAAGAGCTGGAAATCCTGACTCTGTCGCGAGCGCGATATTGTTGCGAGCTCACAACAGAGCCCGGTGAAAGCAGCTCTCGCACGCATTTGAGCCATCTGCTGAGCAGTGTGCCTGGCTGCCGAGCCGACCAGCAGAACCTCTGTCGCGAGCGCGACAGAGCACTGGACTACCGAGCTATTTCGGGCGATCCTCTGTCGCGAGCGCGCGCTTGACCTCAAGCACGACAGATCGGGCTAGCAGCTCACTGTTGCGAGCGTGATGTGTGACGCCCGTTCCCTAACGACAAACTAGCTCAGCTAATCTTAGTTAGAGAAGGTCGCACACACACCCAGAACACATGCGGAAACTGAATAATAAAATTTCATCACACACTATTTTAATTCATGCATCACATGCCAACTACTATTAATCACACGCCTTAGTTATTCACATGACACAAATACATGTGGGAGGTTACATCCGTGATTACTACATTATTACATGCCTTTACATATTCAAAATACATATTAACCATATAAAACTTATACAAAAGTCCCGAATAACAAGCCCCCAAACCTACACTATATACTTCCTATTGTTGACCGTACCAAAATGCGGGGGACGTCCTTCAGTCACCTCTCGTCCGTACCTGCACGGATTAGAGTAAATCCATGCTAAGCGATAACGCTTAGTGGGGAACTCATACACATAGCATGTAATATATCACACATCAGAATCATCATACATAACATGCTAATAAACATGCCAGATCAACCATTACTATATTCAATCATAAGGCATTAATTACTTATTCACATTTCCATACTTTCTTGTATCACAATCACTTCTGTTTATATTTTATTAACTTTTAGCCGATTAACCAATTAGCCTTTCTGCCACTTTGCCTGCAATTCAATGACGCGGATAACGGGTATCGCATCGGTATCTCTCAGATACCAGTAATCTCATCGAGACTACTTTTTCACATTAGCACCTTCTGGTGCTTCTTATCACATTAGTACCTTCTGGTACCTTTCATCATTTCACATAACACAATCCAGTAAGGATATTCGCATTGTGATTCCCATGGAATCAGACACATTTAACGCATGGGGCTGCAGCACTTGACCCTATAGGCATGCCTAACTATCCACTACTTGACTCGCAGGCTTAAGTTGTTAAACACGTTATTCAGTTCACTTTTCACTTTACACATTTGTATTAGCACACAGCCATATATTTCATTTGCATATTCAATATGCTTTCAAATTCAGTCTTCCCATTTAATATTCACATAACTTATCACATTCAGAAGTCATCATAGTTGTATGCATTTGTAGATCACTTAACACATATACATTACTTACTCATGCTGTCCTTCATTTCAGCTTAAAGCCATGCCATTTGAATGACCGAACACATTAGGATTATATTGCCAAAAGAGGGTGGGTCACGGTCACAATGGATTTCATTGTCACCGTGACATATTGAAGTCCAAAACAGAATGCAAATTGGGGACATGTCACGGTCACAACCAATTTCATTGTCACCGTGATGTGTTCCCAACTCTCGGCAGAATGCAACCTGAGGGTATGTCACGGTCACAATGAATCTCATTGTCACCGTGACATATTCTCATTTGCAAAACAGAATGCCTTCCTGGGTAGGTCACGGTCACACTAAATTCCATTGTCACCGTGACATACCAAATTCCTCTAGGCAGAATTGAACTCAGCATATGTCACGGTCACAATCAATTTCATCGTTACCGTCACCTATGCAAAAATACCAAAACACAGCTGTGTTTATCACTAGCACGGCTGTGCTTTTTCAGTCCACTTCTCCTTTTACGCCTAGACCTCAAATCTCATTCTTATTTGTTTGGCAATCAACCCAAATGCAACAACCACACAATCAATAACACATACCTGATTTTCCCTTTTGTTTGGCATTCAATAATAGTACAAATCATAATCATATTGCTACTATAATCATACAATTTAGCATCACATAACTCATGCTCCACCTTCAATTTCACATATCATGCAATTCAGTTCAAAACCCTATTTAACCAACACTAATCACATATTCATACAATTAGGGTTTGTTCCCAAACCTCGTCGCCTTAGCTCCTAGTTACGACGGACGCTCGGTTTGCCGATTACAGCCTTTCCCTTATCTCTCTTCACTTCTTCAGCTAGCAAAACCAGTTCAAATTCCAGAATTGAGCACAATCCATCAATCCTCATTCCAAACTATATCAAAACCAAGAGGAAAAGTAGAAGATGAAAATATGCACACAAAACCACTTACCTTAAGGTCTTAACACTTAATTCTTGTTCCAATTAGCTACATGCTCACATCCACTTAAACCACTCTCATCCTTACTCACGGAAACAAGAAGAAAGCCAAAGCCAAATGCAGAAAATGAAGAATGAGGCCAACACACACTCACCTCTCACTTCACTAGGCAAATGCATGCAAAGAAGGAGGTGGCAAAACCTTACAAAGCCACACGGAATCCACTTCAGAAAACCTGCCTCCACTTACCAATTTCTTACTTTATTTTATTCCTAATTAACCCTCCATTAACTAGTTAATCAGCCTTTAACTCATGCTTAGCACAAACATTCATAATTACCATTTAACCCCTTAACTATACTGCTTTCTTTCAATTAGGTCCAATCCTACACATTCAATCCACTCACACACATGCCAAATTAGGTTAATTCTCTTAGGGTACAAATCCGGCCATGACACGATGACTGTCGCGAGCGCGACAGTGAGATGTGTTCGTTTCTCCGTGAGATCGCGAAGATTACCGCGATCGCGACCTGGGCAAGGTTGCCTCTGTCGCGAGCGAGATAGTGACCTTCTTCATGCCCTGTTTTTCCGATTTTGCCTTTCCTTCTAAAATGAATTTTTTGTATCACTTCTCTATGAGTTTCTAATACTGTATGGGAATAATTATGTTTATATATGTGCACTGCTATGATTTTTTATGATAAATTATATGTTTCCCTTGAGCGTAATTTGGATTATATATGACCTGCAAGAGTTAGTCTAGTGGATAGTTAGGCATGCCTAATAGAGTCTCTTAACTGCAGCCCTCCGTTCCGTTTGGACCCCGATCAGGTCCTCATTTGGATCCTCGCGATCCCTGAAAAGTTTTGGATCTTGTTTAAGGTCCCCTCTGTAAAATGTTTTGAATGTGATAAATCAAAATGGTTTTCGATTTGTACCCGTAAGGTACCTCACTATTCTATTCGTACCCGTAAGGTACCGTCACTGTTTACTCGTTATCCACTATTGTGAGTCAGCAGGTGTTATGTTTTGCGTTGCTTAATTTGATATGATTATATGAATACGATATCCGAATGAGTATGATGACAAGTATGAGCCATCAGATTATATGTGTATGAATGTATTTATGAGCTTCCGAATGATGTTATATATATATATATATATATATATATATATATATATATATATATGTGTGTGTGACTCAAGCGTGATTATATATGTGATATGATTCTCTGCATATGTCATATCGTATGTGTTATGCTTTGATGACCATTGTGACTGTCCATCCACTATCTTGTTGTGTGTTCCCCACTAAGCGTTATCGCTTAGTACGGTGTTTTATCCGTGCAGGTGCGGAAGGCATTTTTGCTTGGGAGAGTCGCCGCCAGTCAAGCCAACACAGAGGGATTAGTGTTAGGGCTTATTTTGTGGTTTGTTGATATTCCTTTGTAATAGAACTCTCATTGTATCAACATTTTTTTGTAAGCTTCCGCTTGTATATTTTGGATATGTAATTATTTTGTAATCTCAGTTTGATCAGAACATTATTGTAATGAATGTTGTTATATTAATATATGATCATGATGATGTTTCTCTGAAGTTTTAATTTTCGCTGTATTTCCGTATATTTTTGATGTATGAATGTTTGCTTGTATCAATCTGTTCGGTGTGACACCCCTGCTCCTACGGCATCTCACTCCGATCCGGATGGATTTGCCTACGTATGGATAGGGGGTGTTACATTCATCTATTTTTTCGGAACGGTTATATTAATTTTTATTTTACTTTGTATCTCAGTCTGTCGTTATGTATTGACTTACAATGTTTCATTTATATTACTTACCTTCAGGCTCAGTCATTAATTTTATTATCATTTTTCAGCTATACATTATACCTTTCATCAGAATATTAACAGTGGCAGTGTCAACTACTATCAGTATTCTTATTTCAGTTATTATTATTATTCACAATATCTTTCATTTTTATTTGGCTTTGCTCTACAGCTAACTTAAATCTTTTGTTGTGTATTATTTCCATTTCCATGAGCTTTTGTTTTAAGTACAGTTATTAATTTCATTAACATTTACTTACACCGTTTATTTATATTTATTTTTTTTTACACGATTACTTTTAACTTTCCTTCTCTTTAATTTACTTGCAGTTTAATTTCTTAATTTATACCAAGTTACATTTAGCCCTTGGACTTTTGTTAAATTTCGGTTTGATCCCTATCATCACTATTTACAATTATTAAACTTCAGTTCGGTCTTTATTATCAATATTTCCAGTTAAACCCTTTACTTTATTAATTTTCATTTCTAATTTACTCAATGATATGAAGAGTTATCATTTAGTCTTTATGATTTCATCATTTATATTTGATTAAAAACTAAGTTAAGCTTTTATCATTTGTCACTTACTTTATCATTCAGCTACTTTCTTCGTAGAGTATTTTCTCTTAATCCCATTTAATTATTTCTTTGCGAATTCAATAACTTGTTTTCTACCTTAACTCTGTTGACATCAGTATTACTAATAACATTATTATTTTCCTTAATTTAAATCGTTATATCTATATTTATCTTAATGTTTATATTTATTATTCATTCTTCTATTCAAAGTACGTTTCAGTCCTATTTATCGATTTAAGTATTTTCAAACTACAATTTAACCAGTATATATTTTTAATACGTAACAGTTCAATCTCTTTTTATTTTTTCCTTTTTGTTTATCTTTCGCTTATTTCAGTTTATTTTCTTACTTCGCCTCTAGTATTCATCCGGTAGACAACTCTGAACCGGATATACGGGACGTGGACCATCGCGAATCCACTATAGTAACAGTTCAGTAATAGTGGCAATACAGTAACAGAAATAAAGAAGTAATAGTAACTGTTTCAGATGCAGTATAAGTATAGTATAATAGTAGACTATCATTGGTCTACAGACGTGAGTAGTCATGACTCACTACCGCGGTATAAGTGTCCCTATAGCTAGCCAATTATATCCTGAGTTAAGTATGACTACCAGACTACTAAGGGCCATAGCAGTGTCTATACATTTTTCGTAAATCATTATATTTTTCTCTCAAATTAATTTATCTTTCATTTTCTACAAATTACTGTTCAGTCTTTAATATTCCATTCACACATCAGTGTCTTATCCCTATTTTCCATTTCTCAATCTTTCACTAACAGTTTTATTTCAGTAATTAGTTTCTCATTCAATCATAAACTTCTTTTCACTATTCCCTATTTTTAATTAATTCAGTGATAATTCCTTTTCAGTTCGGTCATTATGCAATACGGTCATTACTGGTGACATTATTTCTATTCTATACATATTATAATGTCAATATCAATAATATATAGTAATTACCAAAAAAGATTTCTAACAAACTTATATATATTCATTAAATCATAAATTCATTTCATTATCTTAATTTCAATTAAATTGACAGTTTTCACGTTAAATTCTTTTAGAAAAGCCTTCAACTTTATTAAACTTTATCTTATTAAATTTTTCTTTCTATTCTTTTTGTTATTTGTTTTCAGAACACAATTCTTTGTCAGTTATTTTCATTTTATGATTTGATTAACAACTCACATATTAGTCATTATTATTTTCACAATACAATTTACCCATTTTATACTTTATTCTAGTTTTTAATTTTTTAACATCTATTTTATTTCAGTATTATTGTACATTTATTCATTGCATTATCACCCTAGATCTTTATTACTTTTAGTTTCACATTATCTAACTTTAATTATATGAAAATTACATTTTGGACCTCAAAATGGCCTAATTACCATTTAAACCCTTAAAACTCGTTAAATTACAATTTTGCCCTTTTCATTTTATTTACGACAATGCCCTTAATTGTATAACTTACATCTTTAATCCAATATACATTTGTAAACTTACCAATTAATCCCTAAAATGACTAAATTACCAATTAGTCCCTTATATTTTTTCTAATTAAGAAAATACCCTTCAACTTCAGTTTAATTACAAAAATGCCATTAGATATTTTCATAATACTAATTATTCAATATACATTGGTAATATTATCATTTGGTCCTTCATATTCCGATTAATTATGAAAGTGTCCTTCAATTTTCCTTTTAATTACAGACATATCTTTAGCTATTCATTAATCACCTCTAATTCAGTATTCAATTTTAACATTTCAATTTAGTCCCTAATCTTCGTTTCAAGCATAATTTCATATTTAATGCTCATTTGATTATCCATTTAACTTGTTTAATCTTTATTTTACTTAATTTACCATTTACCATTCTCTCTCAATATTTAATCAAATTACCATTTTACTCCTATAACTTTTAAATTTTTTCATTTATGCCCTTTTTCATTCAATTCATGATATTTTCATTCTTTTTATTAATATTTCAAATTTTATCTTTATTTCCCTTTAAATACCATTTGGCCATAATATAAAATTCACTTTTAAATTTTTTCTTACTTCTCATTTCATCAATGCAACTTCATATCATGTCAAATAAATGTTAATATACACTAACATTGAAAATACACTTTAAACATACTTATATACCCATTCGGCCACCATAGTTGCTTTTCATACATAACTTATTTTATGCCTTTAATCACGCATATCACTAATTAATATTTTCATTTTCATTTATTCATAGTTATATTTCATTAATCATTCAAAATTTTTAAAGTAACCTAACATATCATTCGGCTATATTATGTTCATCCCTTTAAACTTATTTTCTTCCACCTTTAATTGTCCAAACCATCACTTTTAGCATTCTCAATCATTCCTTTGACATTTATTTCAACCATACATGCATAAATCTCATACACACATAACATACATAACAAAAAAATACACCAAAATTAATGGAAAACAAGGAATTTTGTATCCACATAAATTAGATTCTTTTTCTCCACACTAAATTCTTCATCTCCTTTGCATTACTTCTTAAAACACCATTATCTCCTTTAGTTTCCATAAAGTGGCCAAATCTTTTCACTCAATTTTGATACATAGTTTCCAATCCTTAGTTTTTCCCACTTTAATTACACTAAATGAAGATTAAAGACCATAATAATCATTTGGCGAATTTGAAGAAATTTCTAGTGAAGTCTAATTTTTCACATTATATATAGACCTCTTGTTGGGTTGGGCTTGGTCTAACCAAGTTGGGCTAACCACTTCCAACCCCAATTAGGTTAATAAGCCCAAAATGCAACCCAAATTTAATTCTCTCACTTTATAAGCTCAATTTCTCCCTAAACTAATTCCATAATTCTTAAAATATATAATTTAGCTCACGTAAAAAATTTTAGCCCAATCGGAGTCTGTTTCTAGTCCGGTTCACTCAAACTGGTCCAATTCATTACTTTTCGGTGTTACCATAAAATTTCCTTTTTACTGTCAAAAATTTTTAAATATTATTTAAAACAAATCAAGAAATTTTGGTAATTTTTAGAGGTCATTTACTATTTTTAGAAGTCCGGTCAAACCTAAAGTCAAGCTGGTTATTATTTAAATTGAGTCCGGATCTTTTCTTATTTTCGACTTTCGGAGGCCTATTTAGCCTCATTTTCACTTCAAATTTCACCATTGGACTAGTTGCTACTAGTATTTTCCAATTATCAAATAAAATATTTTCGCCCCGGGAGGTCACCCATCCTTAAATTTCTCTAGCGCGCACACGTTTAACCTCAGAGTTTCGATGGAACTTGATGCATTAATGCTAGTATATTCGCACATGCAGAGGAATTTTCACGCTTAACTGGGAATTAGGCCCTCACAAATATCCCGGTGTCACTATTCACTGCCCAAAATTCACTATTCACGATAGTCGAAATTTTGGGCCATTATACAAACAAAGGCTTAAATGCTTGTAATTAATGTTAGAACCCCCACAAAATGTACGTGAGATAAAAACACAATCAATGATATCCAGAATTCCAAAGCAAATAAGTGCATATCACTTAAAGTCAAAAGTTAAACATGCATTGCAAAGTGTACGAAATAACCAGAACTTGGTTGAAGCATCTTGTTTAGCACCTGAATTGCATTTTAGCATTTTAAACAAATTCTCAACAAAAGCATGCAAGATCACAAAATAATCCACAACCTTTCCAAAATAAGTTCCAAAATCAGAGCAACCATGTCCAAGCAAACAATTTCAACTAATGAAAGAAAAGAAAACTAAAATACTTAAAAAACCTAAAAAGAAACAAACTTGAAGAAAATGGAAGCGAAAATAGATAAACAAAAATGAAAATAATGCAAAAATAAAAGAAAAACTAGAAAGAAATACAGGAAAAAATTACTTTGTAATGGCCTTAAATTACAATTTTCATGAATAGTGATTTTTTCGGGCCATGAATAGTGATACAGTGATGAATAGTACTAACTGAGGTCAAAATATTTTATTGGATCATATGAAAGGGCAGGTTAGCAAGAGTCCAATGATAAAATTTGAGTTAAAACAGAGGTCAAATAGACCTTTAAAATGCAAAAAGAAGGAAAAAACTAAATTATGGGCGTCTGTCATGAGGGATGGACGTCTGTCATTAAGGACAGGCATCTATCACTGAGTTGTGGGCGTCTGTCACTTCAGAACTGGAAAACTGACCCAACTTGATCATTTTGGCCAGGGTTTGGGTAATGGCTCCAATTCGAGGTCAGTCGTAAATAGTATTTCCCGATAGTAAATAGTGCTTTCGAGGTGAAAAGTACACCCAAAGAGAAAAATATTTTATTTGATTATCAAAAAATATTAGTCAAGATGAGTATGGGGTTAAAAATTGGAGTGGAATTGAGGTCAAATGGATCCTCAAAAGTCAAAAATAAGAAAAAGTCACGACTTCGTTTCAAATAGTAACTAGGTTGATTAAGAGTTTGACCGGACCGTAGAAAATGCTAAGGACCTAGAAAAAATAATCTGAAAATATGAATGTACTCGTATTGATGAGTAGAATCATATGCTAATAAAAAATTAAAATTTTGGAGACACTTAAAAATTGGATTATCAAACTGGTAAATAATTATCGGACCGAGAAATGGTTTCCGATTGACCAAAAAATATTCTTGGAGTCTAACAAATATACGTTAAGAATTATGAAGTTATTTTTATGAGGAATTAACCTTAGAAAGTAAGGAAAAGTTACGATTTCGGTTTAAATAATACTCGGATTGACTGGAGGTTTGACTGAGACTTTAAAAATAGTAAATGATTTCTAAAATTGATCAAAAATTTTAGATAAACTCTAAATATTATTTAGAAATTTTTGGTAGTAAAAAGGGAAATTTTCGAGAACACCGAAAATTTGCTAATCGGACTGGTTTAATTGAACCGGACTGGAAACGTACTCCGATTAAGTTGAAATTTTGTGTACAGCCTAGTTTTCACATATTATGAACTATGAACTCAAATTTGGAATGAATTGAAATTGGAAAGTGAGAAAGCCATAGAAACATTGCATAATGGGGCTAAAATGGCAAATTGGGCTTTATAAGTTGGACCAAGGCTCAACCATTTTGGTTCACTCTAAAATAAATAAGGTAGCAGATTTATAGGTGAATGATCCTTATCTCCTCAGCCTTTTCTCTCCCTTAGCTGGGCCGAAGTCCCTTCCTCTACCTTTTCTCTCCATTTCTCCAAGTCTTACTCCAATTCTTCTTAAATTCAAACATCCTAAGCGTAATTCAGCCTATCTATGAGATTATAGCTGCCCCTAATATCCATTTGATGGATTAAAATCAAGGAAAAGCAAGGATCTAAGGTTATGTCTTCAAATTAAGTTAAGTGAAATAGGTTATTTTAAATTGATTTATTGGTTCTAGATGATGGATTAGGGCATTTTAAGTGTCTTTATGAGGTTATATTTCATAAAAGAAGGAAATTGATGAGTGTTTTGTTGCTTTGTGTTTTGGGCCACTAAGGAAAAATCAAGGGAAAAAGGCATATCAAAGGTTAAGGGTAAGAAATAAAGGGATTGTGAAGGTTAAAGCAAGGATATGAGATTTGTGGTTACATAATCTAAGTATTTCGATGTGAAAATTAGGATTTTACATTATGTTTGTATAGTTAATGTGTGTGAATTGCATGTGTAATTGAAATTGAAGTGATAATTGAGTTTAAGAAGGATAAATATACTAATTAGAAGGATTAAATTGAAATGAAACCAAGTGTATGTTTTGGTCATAGTGAAACATAATAGTATATTTAGGTATGTTCATGGTATACCTAGTGATTAAGCGTAATTAAAGGGTATATACATGTGAATTAGGACTTAATTTAGTGGAATAAGTAATAAGTGAATGAAAAATAAAATGGTAGAGTAAAATATTAAGGGTGGCCGAATGGTTTAAGGAAGGAATATGGTAGGTTAATTATATGGTATACATGATATATGAGTGATAAATTAGATAAATGAATGACTTAGAAGTGAAAAAATAATACATGAAAAATTGAATAATTGACTTAATGAATCAAAGATATAATGAGTCCATTTAATAATATTAAAGCCATAAAATGATTATGTATGTAATTTGAAAGTGTAAGAATTTAATTAAGTATTTTTGAGAATATTTTTTCCATTATGTTGATGGTGGGAAATATTGGTAAATATTGAAATAATTGAAATTATACGTATATTGATGTTATTTTGATTAGATGAATAATTGAAGTTAGAATGATAAGAAAAGAATGAAAGTGGCTTTCAAATGAATTTATGGCCACTTACTGGATCAAGTATACTTATTATGTAAAATAAGTATATACTGAGAATTGTAAATAAATGATAAGAATATTGATTGATTAGTGCATTAAAATGAACATGAAGTGGATGAAATGAAAACGTAAGTGAAAGTGTCAAAATTTGAAAAGTGAATTTAAAAGATAATTGAGAAAGTATTGCACTTTGTAGTGGTTTCGCGATCTAAATCTAGTTCATGATATGTTTAGCTAGCCATAGGAATAACCATACTGCGGTGCAAGTCATGACGACTTGCTTTACTATGGCATATTCGCGATGGTCTCTCATAGTGCATTGATATGTTATATGTTATACGTTACACGTTGTATGTTCAATGAAAGTGATGGAGTGGTCCTTCGAGGTCCTTCCTCAGTGCAGTGCAGTGCAGTGGACCTGTGGGGTCCACATTCCATATATCCAGTCTGCAGATTTTCTATCGGGATTGTACTAGGGGCATAACATAATGGTAAAATGACATGAAAATGTGAAAAGAAAAGTGAAAACGAGAATTTGTATGAAAAAAGGACTTAAATGAAAGAAAATGAAAAGTTTAGGGTGAAAAAGGTAACTTACCCAAATAATGATTAAACGGGTAATAATGTTAAAATGACATGAAAATGTAAAAAGTAATGCGAGAATGAGAATTTGAATGAAAAAAGGGCTTAAATGAAAGAAGATAAAAAGTTTAAGGTCTAAAATGTAATTTATCGCAAAAATAATTAGTTGGAAGGCTAATTGATAAATTATAAGTTAAGAAGTGAATAAATGTGAAAATTTAGTTAATTAATGGAAACATTGTAAATAAACGTTAAAAGAAGGGCAATGTTGTAATTTGATAAATGTTTAGGAGCAAAACCGTAATTGTGTGTGAAAGTAAGTTAATAAGTGATATGTAAGAGAAAGGTGAAATTAAAATGTCATCTACATAAAGAATGCAAAGTTTAGATACAAAAATATAATTTGACATGAAAATAATAAAACATGAATTAATTGATAATTTGCATGTCAATTAATGAATTTAAGATGAAAAGAGAAATGAACTAGTGGTAAATTGTAATTATGATGTAAAATTGGCATTTTTGTAATTAATTGAAAGATTAGGAACTAAAATGAAATTTTACCATAGTTGTAACACCCTTATACCCGTAAATGTTACGGATATCGAAAGTCACAGCATTGCACTGACAAATATTACAATGCACTAGATAGATTAGTGATTTTTTTTTCAGCATTAACAATCACAAACATACACATATACAAAAACTTAACAGTACACTAACATGCAATTCAAATACTCGTACCATACGCCATTACTTCCATCAACTGCGGTCGTATACATGCCATGCTACTCCTTCTACCCTTGCTGTTGAAACTTCCCTCGGTCATCACTACATCTTCGGCCACATCCAAATCAACTATAACCTGTGCACAGTAACATTTTACGCGCTGAGCATTAAACTACCCAGTGGTGGATACATATGATAGGAGCTAAAATGAAGTATAATTATGTATTTATTTTGTGTGAATTTATGTAATTAATAATGCTATTGTATGTAAAGTTGAGGTGATATGTTAGTTTAGGATTATTTGTATTAGATTTCATGTTTATTTGTGTTTACTGTTGTTTTTAGGTGAAAATTGAAGAGAAGAATCAAATATAGAGTGGGAAGTCAAGAGAAGGGGAGCAGATCATGCCGTGACCATGAGTCACGTGACGTGATTGTATTAAGAAGAAAGAAGAGGAAGGAGGAAAAGAAGAGAAGGAGCTACAAGAGCGAGTCACGCCGTGAGCAAAGGTCATGAGACGTGACTGAAGAAGAGAAAGAAGAAAAAGAGAAAGAAAAGAAGAGGAGGAGCTGCGAGAGGAGAGGTCACGCCGTGAGCAACGGTCACGCGACGTGACGCCACAGAGAGGCCAGGAAAGGAAGGGAAAAGAGAAGAGAAGAGAAAGGAGAGGAGGAAGCGAGGCGTGAGCGCCAGTCACGCCACATGAACACGCGAAGACACGCCGTGAGAGTGAGTAACGAGACGTGACTGGCCAGAGAGGGAAGAGAAAACCGAAAGAAAGAAAGAGGAAGAAATTGGGCAAGCGTGTTCTGTCGCGATCGCGACACCGTTGCGAGCGCGACAGAAACGACCGTTGGACGGTTTTGGGCCAAAAGTCACTTGGAAAGTCACCATCTTTTCACCAAATTTTGCAACCATTCCCAAGAGACATCTTCAAGGGACATCAACTTTCAATCAACATCTATAAATATTAGTTTAACTATAATTTTTAGGTGGAATTCTTATTGAGTAATTTTCTGTATTTTAGTTAAACAGTTTTCTTTTCTTTAGTTAATTTTTCTTAGTTAGTTTTTATAATTTGAAGAAGAAGATCAAGGAGGAGAAAATCTATTTCAAGAGATTGGGAAAAGGGTTGAAAGGCTTCTATCTTGTTCTCTTATTTTTAATTCTTCTCCAATATTTCTATGAATATCATTTTAATGAATTTGCATGTTTTTATTCTTTCTATTTTCATCAACTTTCATAGTCTTTCATTGTAGATTTTCTATTAGTATCTTTTGCATAATCTTTACAAGTTAAAGTAATTCAAGAGTTTACTTTATCTGAAATCTAATAGAATTTCATGATTAAGATATATTTAAGAGATTGGTATATTGAGATAATTGCTATAGGTTAGTGTCTATTCTTAAAATATGTAATTAGAAACCTCTAATTCATTAATGAAAATTGTGAGTTAGAATTTTAATTGTATGTTTTAGGCATTTTAATTCATATCGAGAGAGTGAGTTAAAAATTTATTCTAACTTGGCTTGCATGAAAGATGAATAAATGTAAATCAAAATGATGGATCAAATTCATTATGTTTAGTTCTTCATTCATATACTATTTATCTTCTTCTGATAAACATAACTTAGGTTTAAATTAAGTAGTTCTAATTCAACCATCAAATTAATTAATCATTGTAAACAAGATTAAAATCAATTAGTAATAGTGTGTAAAGACGTTCCTCGTGGGATCGATATCTTAAGTACTATTGCGGTACACCGTATACTTGCGGTATGTTGCATCATTAGAAAATGCACAACAAGTTTTTGGCGCCGTTGCCGGGGAACGGTTGTTTGCCATTGTGAAAATTGATTTATGATTTTGGATTACAATATTTTCTTTTGTTTTAATTTGTTTGTGTATTTAAGTTAATTTTGTGTTTTAAATTTGTTTTGCAGGATTTGAGAAGTTCATGCCTAGTACAAGGAGTTCTTTAGAAGAGCTTGAGCCTTTAAATCCTGAAATTGAGAGGTTTTTATTGAGTAATCGGAAATCCAATAAAAAGAAGAACAAAAATAGGAGATCAATTATCATGGCTGAAGAAAATCCACCAAGATTGATGGATTTTGCCACACCTGCTTTGAGTGGTGCTCAACAAGGAGTGGTAAGACCAACGGTAAATGCCAATCAATTTGAAATTAAGCCTTCATTATTACAAATGATTCAAAATAGTATTCAATTTTATGGTTTGGCAAATGAGGATCCAAATGCTCATTTGGCAAATTTTCTTGAAATATGTGATACCTTTAAGATAAATGGGGTTTCGGCTGATGCAATCAAGCTTAGGCTTTTTCCATTCACTTTGAAGGATAAAGCAAAGGCTTGGTTGAATTCCCTAACAAGGGGATCTATAACTACTTGGGACCAATTGGCCCAAGCATTTTTATCAAAATATTTTCCATTGGCCAAAACTGCAAAAATCATAAAAGATATCACTACATTTATTCAAAATGATAATGAATCATTATATGAGGCTTGGGAAAGATTCAAGGAATTGCAAAGAATGTGTCCACACCATAACTTGCCAAGAGAGTTGTTGATGCAAACATTCTATAATGGAGTTAATCCTACCACAAGGGGGACTATTGATGCTGCTGCTGGAGGATCTTTAATGAGGAAAACAATTGATGCAGCATATGAGCTATTGGAAGAGATGGCAATGAATAACTGTATGTGGCCACCTGAAAGAGTAAGGGAGTATAATAATTCTAATGTTAGGGGGATACATTCAGTAGATTCTATGGTTGCATTACAAGCTCAAGTTGAGGCTTTAACTCATAGAGTTAATAGCCTAGGCATGGGAGGTAATGTATCAAATGCTTGCAATGTGTGTGGTGAAAATGGGCATGTTAGTGGCAACTGCACTTTAGGCATAGCTAATAAAGAGCAAGTTAATTTTCTTCAAAGTCAAGGTCGTGGTAATTCTTATTCTAACACTTATAATGCTGGTTGGAGAAACCATCCTAATCTTTCATGGGGAAATAACAATAATAACCAAAATAGGGGAGTAGGATATCAACAACCACAAGATAGGTTTGGTGCTTTTGAAGGAAAACTTGATAAGTTTATTGAGGAAATTAATTATAAGATGAATTCTCAAGATGAAAGCCAAAAGAAACTTGAGGCAAAAATTGATCAAATTTCTAAAAATCATGCAGCCTCTATTCATAATCTTGAGGTTCAAATAGGCCAACTTGCTAATTCTTTACCTTCAAGAAATCTATGATGCCTTCCAAGCAATACTGAGGAGAATCCTAGGGAGCATATTAAGCCATGATATATCTAGTTCTTTTATTTAGGTTACTTAGTTATTTTATTTTTATTTATGTTTTGTTCTTTGTTTTCATTTTGTTTATATATTTTATTTTATAGATTTTCATGCTACTAACACATTTGTTTTTATTTTATAGCTAATTTAGTAAGATTAGAGTTGTTCAATTATAAAAAAAAAAATTAATAACAAAATAATTAAATAAAAAAAAAAGGGTTTTGCAGACGTTGCTTCTGTCGCGATCGCGGCAAGTATTGCGATCGCGACAGAACGCGATTTTGGCAGGGGCGTGCGAGTCGTGACGTTGCTTCACGCGACGTGACGCTCTTTGGTTTTCGCTTGAAGCTCTTCGCCCAGGTAAGTATTGCAGGGGAGCACGTCGTGATGTTGCTTCACGCGACGTGAGGGGCTGAGGCGAAGGACTTCGCCCAGGTAAGGCTGAAGCGTCACGAGTCGTGACGTTGGATCACGACGTGACGCTTGAGGTGCTCCATCAGGTATGTTTTAAATTTTCTTTTCTTTTTATTTTCTTATTTCACTTATTGTTTTTATATTATTTGGTTTTGTTTTGCTTTATTTTCTGATTTATAAGATTTAATTTTAATTACATTAACCTAATTTTACATTTAAGCATTAAAAACACAGGAAAAGGAGAATTAAAAAGCGAGAACTCTAATTTTAAAAACCCTAAAAGTCGTGACCCTTCATTTTCATTTTCATTTCCCTTTCTATTTCATTTCACTGTTAGTTTTCTTTTGCCTAACGCGGGTCACGAGATACCATCTCCTGTTTTCTTCTTCTTTCTTTTTCTTCTTCGTGTCTCCTTCTTCCGCAGAGAACTTCATTTCTTCATTTCCTTTTTCATTTAATTTTCTTAGGGATTACGGGCTTTTCATTCAGGTTTGTTAATTTCTTTTCGTTCTTCTTTGTTTCAGTTCTTTTCATCTTTACCCAAACACACATGATTTCGGTTGCATCTTTGTATCACTACATCACATTTTGTTTATAGTTTGTTCTCTGTTTCTATTTCTTTTTCTTTTATCTTTTCTGTTTTTCTTTTGAGTATTTGGTTTTGTTAATTTTTTCATTTTCTACAGCTTTACTTCCCTTTAGTTTTCATTGTCTGTTTACCCAAACACAAACAAATATGGTGAGAACAAAGAATCCTTCTGTTTCTCATATTGAACAAGAAGGGCAGGAAGGTGAGGAAGTGAACATTGCTTCTCATTATGGTGCCTTGTTTCCTATCTTCTCTGTGGATGAAGGTAGCAGGTATTTAACTCTTCGTAATCGGCATTTGATGCAATGTAAGTATTTTCCTGACTCTTTACTCAATCAAATTGGCATGCTAGAAGTAGTTAATGATATGTTAAGGGTATGTGGGTTGTTTAAATTTGCCTCTATGCATGAAAATGTGCGTCCTGATTTAGTTTTAGAATTTTATACCACATTAAAAAAGAATGATAATAATGAGAATTGGTTAGATTTTAGGATGGCTGGTACACCTTATACTTTAACCTATTTTATGATGAATAGGATATTTAGATTTTCTCAAACGGGTTTAACTGAGCCACCTAAATCGTTTAAGCCACATGAATTTTGGACATTTTTGACTGATTTGCAAACTCGTTATAGGGCTAGGGATGCTAAATCCATGTTTATTAAAGATTTAAGGTATTGGATTTTGCATAGGATTTTAGCTTCTTTAGTTTTTAATAGGTCTGAATTCAATAGAGTTTCATATAATGAGTTGTTTTTGATGTGGTGTGTACATAAACGCAAGGACGTATGTTGGCCTTTTTGGATAGTAAGTCAATTGTTGCAATGTGTACATAAGCATGATTCACCTTTAACACATGGGCATGTTATTTCTAGTCTTGCGAACAATTTAAATGTTGATCTTGATGCCTATTATAGAGTTTTTCCTTGCCATTATTTTAATAAGACTATGTTAGTTCATGGAGAAGTTGTTGGCAATAATTTTCAGGAAATTCCGGCACGTGCTCGATCATGTTGGAGGGATATTGCTGGAAATGCTGCGCCACAAGTTGAGGAACAAGAAGAAGAAGAGGGTGAGGAGCAATCTAGTGGTGATGCTTCAATGCCTGAGGTTCCTACTGCACCTGAAGTTGGCTCATCTAGCCAAAATATGCCAGCAATGTTTGATCAAATTCTTAGCAACTTGCACCATATACAAGATCAGCAAACTCTTTTGGCTAGAAGGCAAAGGAGGTTAGAGTACAAGTTTGATCAATTCATCACCCAAGTTGGGTTTCGGGTTCCATCGCCTCCACCTTCACCATGATAGGGGAGTTTTCTTTAATTTTTATTCATTTCATTTATTTCTTTTTACTTATTTTTGTGTGTCATTCCTACACATTGAGGACAATGTTGGTTCTAAGTGTGGGGGAGTGATTGTGTTGTGTGTTGTGATATTTGTGATTGTTTTAGTGAGTTTGTGTGGGTATTATGTATGGAAATTGCATGAATGTTTTTATGTGTGTTTTTATATTTCAATTAAGTTTTTAAGTAAGTTTTATTATAAAGCATTGTTTATTTGGTATATTGTATAGGTTGTTAAGTCCATTATTTTTTATGCTCATTTTTATCAGATTTTCAAAATTTTTGGGATGTGTTTTAAGTTTTTCAAGTTATTTGGTTTTACTTATTTCAACATTATAGATTATTTAGTCTCTTTACCTACCATGTTTTTAAAGTTAGAATTTGTTCATTTTGTTTAAAATTTTAAGTTTCTAGTTGCCTATGGAAACTATAGCCATAATACTTGCCCTTATTTCTTTTCAATAATGGATGAGGACTAAAAATAAAGAAAAAATAAAAATAAGTGGGATGGAGCATAAAATGCACTCACTTAAGTTATAAAAAGAAAATATTATATGCATGCACACACAAATATATTTTTTTTATTTAAATTATGAGAATATTCATTTTTAAGTTTTTTAGATAGTTATAGCATATTTTTACGGCCCTCATTATCTTTGCCTTTATCATTATCATTAATCATTATCACATTAATCATTATCATTACAAGCACATTAATTATTATCAATGTTGTTGTCAATATCACTATCACTTACACTGTTACTTTTACGATATATTATTATTGCGTTCTTTCCATTTCTTTAAGAACTAACTATATTGACAATTTCGTAATTATCTTATAAATAGATTCATTTGTTTTGTATCTATTTTTTTGATACATTACCCTTTTCATTTCTATTATTAGTAACTTTATTAGGTGCACTAATAATCTCAACACTGATTACATTATATTCGGTCTGTCAATTAAAAATCAGTTCCATTAATGATTTTTTTATTATTTTATCTATATTATAACTTGTGGATTCCTTCCTTTTTCTTTAACTTATATACTTAATTACAGTCTATAATCGGTCACTTTATTGATTATTAACCCGCTTATTAATTAGCCATTATTTTCGACATTAGCAACACTGATCTAATGCTATTACTTTATTTACGTTCCTAACACTTTCTTTACTCTTTTGCACTACACTAACTCTTTTACATTAATATCTTTCACTATGTTAAATCTTTCACTGGGTTTGTAACAACCCAAAATGGGCCTAGTCGAAATTAGTACGCTAGGTTGGGATTTCAAGGATAATTCAGTAATTTGTGCATTTGAAAATTTGAGTATTGAGGACCCAATTGAAGAATTAATTAAAGTTCAAGTGAGGTATTATTGTGTTAGTGAGTGAAGTGTAGGTTTGGTTTGGAAGTTTGGGAGTTTTTTTCTCTGTCCTTCTCCCTCCTTAGATCAAGTCTGTGTGTGTAGGGTTTGATTTCTGGAATTTTGCATCACTTGGTATGTGTATATGCATGAATTAGTTTGGGTACTTGTGTTAGTAATGCATGATTAGTGATTGAGTTAAATGTATATGAGGTTTGGTAGTGAAAATGCATGAGTTTGGGAAATTTCTTTAAATTGGATGTTTAATGGTGATTTTAGGTGTTTTGCATGATTCTCTGGAAATATGATGTTTATTTGGCTTAAGTTGGTATAAATGATATGGGTTTTAGTTTGATTTGAGTTATGATGCATGATTGTTGAGTTATTGGAGCAACTATGAGTTTGATAGAATTTATTGTTAAATTTTATGATTTTCTATTGTTGAGATTTTGATTTGTGAAATCCATGATTTGATTGTGATAATTGATGGAAAAGTTGTGTTTTATGTTGTTTGTGATGCATGGAAGGTTTATTGGAGGTAATATTGAGTTTAGATTTGATTTGGGTGAAAATGGTTTTGATTTGAAATTTTTGGATTTTTCCTGCGTTTCTGCTGAGAATTGAAGGACATGACTCTGTCGCGAGTGCGACAGAGACGTGAAATCCAGCTCTCGCGTGTGGACTGTGCTGTGGGCAGAGGGTTGATTCACGAGTAGTGAATGAGGATCACGACTAGTGACTGAGAATCACGAGTCGTGATTGACATTCACGACTCGTGAATGATTCTTCTCAGTTGTGAACCGCGTTCACGAGTAGTGAACGTGATTCACGACTTGTGAAGCTTGCTCACGAGTCGTGAGCAAGGCTCATGAGTCGTGAGCCTCCTGGCCAATGAGTGAGGCTCACGAGTCGTGAGGCTCCTTAATTTGATTTTCAAATGCCTTTTTCATGGCTTTTCCCTCTAATGTATGCTATAGTACCTTGCTCATATGTGTAATGACCATGATTTCATCATGATAAATAACATGTTATCCATGATAAATTATATGCTGTGTTTTGGATATAAATATTGCTGAGATTTAAATTGTGTAAATGGATTTTATGCATGATTGATATGATGAATTATACGTTTATGAACCAATGAATGTTATATGAGCAATTTGGTGAATATCATGAAATGAGTTTGATTTATTATGCAAGCCTAAGATTTGTGATCCTTGCCATGAATAATGTGCTAGGCTTAAGTGTGATTGGTGTTATGCATGACCTGCGAGAGTCAGTCTAGTGGATAGTTAGGCATGCCTAATAGAGTCTCTTTAGCTGCAGCACCTTTGGACATTTGGACTCCGATCAGGTCCCTCATTTGGTTCCTCGCGAACCCTTTTAATGTGTTCGGATCCTCGCGATCCTTTTCAATGTGTTTGGATCTTGTTTAAGATCCCCTCAGTATAAATATTTTTAAATTTGATAAAAATTAAATGGTTTTCGATTCGTACCCGTAAGGTACCTCTTTGGCTGATTCGTACCCGTAGGGTACGCCTCCGTACACTCGTTATCCACTATTGTGAGTCAGCAGGTGTTTGATTTGTTTGCTTTGTCTGATATGAATGTAAGAATGTGATTATAAGTTTCAGAATGCTATGATAGTGATTCGAATATAATGTATATACGCATGTGACTCAAGTATGTTTATATTATGTATGATTATATCCGCATATGTCATATCGTAGGTGTTTGCTTTGGCGACCATTGTGAATGGCCGTCCACTCTTTTGTTGTGTTTCCCCGCTAATTGTTTATCGGTTAGCATGATGTTTTATTCGTACAGGTGCTTTCTTGTTATAAATATAAGAATGTGAATGTTATGCTTAGAGAAATGTGAATTCGTTCGGTTATAACTAGAGGTATGTGAATATGATTATGATCATGAACTCTCGAATGTTATGAATGTAGTGTCATGTTACATGTTTCTTGGGTTTCTGTTATTGTAGTGATTTCGGCATGTTGGCATGTGTTTGCATTTTATTGTATGCTAATATATGTATTAGTATCGTGATGTGGGAGTGCTATGCAATTGATCTTGTGCATCAGTTCCAGCTAATGTATGTGCATTTTGTACTATAGCTGCATGTTGGGTAATTATTGATTATGTTATGATATGCCTATGATGATTTTGGTATGCTATGCATGATACCTCGCGGATTGCTTCGATAAGTATTTCTGTATGTGTACGCACCTATATTTGCATGACTTGTTGAACTTTTGTAATGTGTTATGGTTCCTTTTTAACCTTATGTATCGGTTTGCGGTTAGTGTTTTGATATTACTATATAATAACTGCTTGTTTAGATATCTTAGTCTTTACGCATTTTTGCATCCTATGATTCTGACATTTTAGTGAACCTGGTTTATGCATGCAATTTATATGTATTGTGCATGATTATAGTCGTATATTGCATAGTGTCCTTTTGTTTTTGTTCCTCCCCACTAAGCGTTATCGCTTAGCACGGGTTCTTTTCCCGTGTAGGTGGTAGGTTTTTTGTTTCTGCTCGTGTCGCGCATCTGCAGGGTCGGCTACATAGGAGTTAGAAGTGTTATGTTATTTTGTTTTCAACTCCTTTATTTTGGATTATGTATTTCTGTATCTTTTTGTATATGTAATTAATGTAAGGTTTTTAATGAAATTTTCGGATGACATAAATGTTATTATCGTATTGATGTATTAAGTTATTCTTTTGTTTCGTTGCTTAGTGTATGATTCCGCTTAGTGCATGTGTGCATGTATGTGAGTGTGTGTCGGTAGCGCTCGCCGGCGTCCTTCCAATGGGGGCATCGGGGGGTGTAACAGGGTTATTCGATTCTGAGTCGTATTTGTCCTTGAATGGTTAACACTATAATTTAATCACTAGCTAATTTGAACACCTATTATTCTATCATGATTTTTTTTTCATTTCTTCCTTAATGAATACTATTTCTGTTATTACTGACATTGTTATCACTCATGTCCTTTACTCTAGAAATTTCTTGTCAATTATTCAATATTATAATTATAACATATATCTTAACAATCATCTAATCCACATTTTTACATTATTGTAGCTCTTGTAGTTTCATTATTAATACGTAGATTCTTTTCAATTTTATTCACGTGTATAATTAACATTATAATGGGTCTAATAATTTCTTTTTATATTGACACTTCCTATTAATTATGCTACTATTTATCACTATTACCTTTAAAACCCTTATTTTCCCTTATACTTAGTTAGATACTTTTAATTTTCCAATTTAACCAACTTACATAATTAGTCTATCAATTCTTTATAACCTTTCATTTAGTAATCTTTCACTATAACTTAATTCATTATGGCTCCTTTAATAATCTTTCCCTAATTTACTATTGTATATTCAAATCAATATTTTCATTACTTCACTCATTAGTTATTTCCCTAATTAACGATGTAGTATTTTCCATTAATGGTCCGTCCTTTATTCAATGTATTATTTGATCCCTACATTAACACTATTTGAAACAATTACCTCTATTTTACTCACTTCCCATTTATTCACATTAATGCCGCTAATTCACATTTTTGCCCCTTCTTATATTCTATTACAATTCTGTTACTTTATAGACCTAATTAAATTACACACATATGCCTAATTACACTTTAAATCCATTATTCAATTAATAATTATTTATACTACAATATTCTAATTTCGATGATTATTTACTCACCAATCAACAAATGTGCACTTAATATCGGTGTCAACAATTAGCTATATTATAATATTTTAATTAGTCTTACTATTGTAAATTTACAATTTGGTCCCTAAACTTTATGTTAATATGAAATCTCACCTTTAACTGTCCCATATTATAAAAATGCCACTATTTAAATCCACTACTTCATTTATTTACTGTTTAACATACACTTCACCGTTTAGATCCTATATAACATTCTAATTCAAATTACACTTTAGTCTTTGCTTAATCTTTACTTTCCAACTTTATTTCTCCAATTTACTATTATTACACTAATGCCACTACTTACTCTTAATATCACTTTTTAATTTGTTATTATTATTTTCCATTAAATCATTAATCACATTTAACCAATAAATTCATGAAATCAATTACATAATTACTCATTAAATCATATTATGCACTAATTATATTTTAATCATTTTATTAAACTTACTATTTTATTAATTACATTTAAATCCTTAATCTTTTTCCTTGATTTCCAACAATGTCCACATCTTTTCTAATAATGACATCTATGTCCCCACTTTTACCATAATTTCATCCATGTCCTTTCTTTTACAATAATTCCACTTATGTCCGAATTTACCTTTTAATTACTAAAATGCCATTCCATATGCTTAATTTTACACTTTTAACCTCACTTATTCTTAATTTCCACTCTTACCCCTTTTATTATTTTTAATTACCAATTTACCCTTTTTACACTTAAATTCCACTTTTAACCTTATTGTTTTACCAAATTTCATTTAGATCCCTAATTTACCACTTTTACACTAAATTACCATTTTAACCTTATATTTTGTCCAAATTACCCTTATGTTTACACTTTTTACCTAAATTTACCACTTTTTACCTACTTAGTGTAAATTTATCATTTTACCCCTAAACTTTCCATTTAGTCCCATTTTCACTCATTTTCACATTTATTACTATTTTAATCATTTTTATCACATAATTACCATTCAATCATTTATTTAATTCCTTTTTACACTTTTTCACTATATACCACAATAAATTTCTTTTTTAATCAATTTCTTTCCACTTCTGCCCCTAGTAATATCCAGTAGAAAATCTACTGACCGGATATGCGGGACGTGGATCCCACAGATTCACTACACTATAGAATGATCGTCAAAGGAATCATTCAACACTGCACTGCACTACACTGAACATTGAAATCATTGAACGCTGCACTGAGATAGGCCGTCATTGTCCTATCAATAGTGAGTCACCATGACTCATACCACGGTGTGGAATCTTTATGGCTAGCCAATTATATCCTGGACTAGATTTCACTACTAGACAACTACAAAGGGCAAATATCATCATAATTTCACTTGCATTACACATTATGCCAATATACATATTTCGGCATACACATCATTATCACTTTTAATTTTGAATACACACTCACTTATCATTATTTAACCATTTTATGCCATAATATATCATTAAACATCAAAATACACATTAAAATCCCTATGTACCCAATTCGGTCAACACACTAACTTCTCATTATATTCACTTTAATTTCATTTAATCATTCAATCATACAATTTACATATTTTAGTCATTATAAATACGTATTATATACCTTAGTTCACAACATATCTCATTATTTCCTTTAATAACCCATTCGACCAAACCTATATAAATTCATTATACTTGTTTTTCATTCCTTTAATTATTCCATCATATACTACATAAATTATACAAACAATAAAGACCATTCATATGCTATAAACACTTAATATTCATTATGTTTTCCTTAAATTTCTATTCGGCCAACCCTACAATTTTCATACCATAAAGTTTTAATTTATTCTAAGCATATTTATACACTTATTTAAGCCCACTAATTATGATTATAATGTTAGATTTAATTAAACATGCATTAATCACAAATTTACACTTAAACATAACCTAAAATACATGCATAATCAATGGAAAAAGAAGGATATTGTATCCATTCACCTTAGATCCTTGATCTCCACTCCTTAGGCTTCCTTTCCATAGCATTAATCCTTTGAAACTCTTTTCTCCATAAACTTTCCGTAAGTGGCAGAATGTTCAAGGATATAAAACCATCATTTCCTTTACTTCTAAATTCAATATAACATCCTAAACATACTCTAAACACCTTAAAATACCTATGATAACCTTTAAATTAAATTATAGAACCCTAAATCATTTACCTCATTTTTAGGGCATAACTTTTGTCACTTGCTTTTTCCCATTTTTAATCCACCAAATGAACTCTAATCATCACCATTAGATTCTAAAGAGGCTAAAATTTGTTTAGGAGGCTTGGATTTGGGGGGAGATGAAGAGAGATTTGAAGAAAATGGAGAAAAAATCAAGATGAACAATTATGCCTTATGGAGGAGGAGGAGAGCTGCTGGAATTCTAGGGATTTCTCTAGAGAAATCTGATATTTCAACCTTTATATAGCCTCTCCTAATGGACCAAATCATGGGCCGATTAATTGGGCCAAACCAAAAGCCCATTTAGGAAATTTAAGCCCATTTTCCAACCAAAACTAATTTCTCCCACTTTCCAAGTTCAATTTCACTCAAAATCAATTTCATAATTTTTAAAATATATAATTTAGCCTCCACATAAAATTTTAGCTCAATTGGAGACCATTTCTTAGTCCGCTAATTTCTTATCAGTCCGATAACTCAGTTTTCTGTCTCACCATAAAATTTATTTTTCACTAATATTTAATTCTCCATAATATTTCAAGCAAATCTGTGTTTTCAGATAATTTTTCTGAGATCCACAACTCCATTTAGAGTCCGATCAAATATTGGTCAAACTAGTCAAACTAAAGTCAATTGGTCCGACTAGTTCGATTCACTGGTTGAACCGGTTCGGTTCACTTTCTTAACATCATTTTCACTCTTAATAGCCTATTTGACCTTGGTTTCATCTCAATGAGGGTCCTTATCCGGTCCGGTTCAATGAAATCGGTCCGATTCACCCATTTTTCATTGTCACTATAAAATTACTTTTTTGCTACCAAACTGTTCTACACACTATTCTGAGTCTATCTATGCCTATAGATAACTTTCCAGATGTCATTTACTATCTTTAAAGACTCGGTCAAATTTTGGTAAAACTAGGTACTATTTGAATCGAACCAGAGACTTTTCTTCAATTTGACTTTCAGATACTTATTTGATCTCATTTTCTCTCCAAATTACATCAATAGACTCCATTTAACAGGAACTTTTCAACAATCCAATAAAATATTTTTTCCTACCGGTTTCCCGATAGGTCACCCATCAGGGGGCTTCCGTGGCCTGGGCACGTTTAATCTATCTTCTTTAGTGTCCTTTTGGATTCAATTGCTGATATTTTTACCTAAAATCCACACTACATACTTTGCATATTTCACTGATCACTACTGACCCGGTATTCAGGCCATTACAATAGTGAAGGTATGTAATAGAATAACATGAAAAGTGAAGTGGTAATAGGTTTAATAAATGATAATAATCAAATGAATGATTAATGGATCTAATTGCAACGAACGGCTTAATAGGGACTAATATGCAAAATGGACATGGAAGTAATAATTTGGGGACTAAACCATAAATTACATGTCAAAGGAAAGTAAATGAAAGTTTGAGGGTTAAATGGTAATTTATATGCTAATTAAGTGATTAAATGTGTGAAAATTTCTTAATGGCATGTTTGTAAATAAATGGAAACTGGATGGCAAAAATGATTATTTAGTTGAATGGAATGGTAAGTTGGTAAGTATTGAATAAGTTAGGGATTAAAAGTGTAATTTACTCAGAATGAGGTTAGATCAAGCACTGTGGTGTAAATTGGCATTAATTGAGGGTTTAGTGAGTGTTTTAAATGAAATTAAGGAATTAAATAAAAGTAAATGAAGTGAAAGGATTAAAACACAGAAATTTTAAAGGTTAACGTAGTAAAATGGTTATTTTATAAGAAAAGGGGTTAGAGTGTAAATGGAAAGAAGAGAAGTTAAATGATAAGATAAGTGAAAAATATTAAATTAAGGACTAAAAGACTAAAAATTCAAAGAGTAAGTTTAAAGGGCCAAAGTGGATATTTTACAAGTAAGATAATAAGTTAAGAGTAGAAAATAGAAAATAGTGTAAAATGGTGATTAAAAAAAATGAAGGGTAAATTCAAAAAATGAAGAAAAAATGAGGGACTAAATAGTAATGTGACATTGTTTAGTCTAAAAATGAAGATTAAAGTTATGTGTATATATGTGTGTGCATATATATGTATGTTTAAGTTAGAATTGGAAATTTTTTGATTTGTAACAACCACTGAGCATATTTAATACTCAGCACGTAGTTTATTTGACTGCTTGTAGGTACTGGGTAAGGCGTCCGAGGAGCAGGCGTGCTATCAGTTTTGAGATCCGACTAGACCTTTGGATTGAAGCTAAGAATATTAGGTTTGTGTTGTCGGCATGTATATGTAACAGATTGGCATTGAGTATGTACCATGTATTGTGGATACATTAGATTATTATTGAATGATATGATGCGATAAATATAATGTTTGCATTGGATTAAATGAGATTTATTAGTGACATGAAAGTTTTAAAAGATAAATGAAAGAATAAGTCAAATTTTTTTTTTACCACAATTGCCATAAGTATCGATTAGACAGTAACTAGACAATTATGGTAATCGTTAAAGTAATGTAACGTATGTGGTGTATGGAAGTGATAAGGGTGTTACAGTTTGACTGGACTTTAAATGATGCTACGAATCTCCAAAAAATTATCCGAAAATAAGGATGTGTTCTAAATGATATGGAGAATCATATGGTAAGGAAAAATTAATTTAATGGTGACACTGAAAATTGTTGATAAATATTTATTCGACTAGGAAATGGTATCTAATTTACCCAAAAATATTCGTAGAGCCTAATAAATATATTTTGACAATTATGGAAGCTTTTTTATGAGGAATTGAAATTGGGAAATGAGAAAATTAAATTAAGGTCACATAATGGCTAAATAAATGCATTTAGACTTGAGTTGGGTTAGTCCCAATTGGTTGAACCAATTCTAAATGAGTCTAAAGAACTTATAAAAGGCTGAAATATCAACCATTTTGCTGAATTCTCTCCTCTCCTCTCCCATTTTCCTTAATCGTATGGTGTATTCTCTCCCTCTCCATAATTTCTTCATTTCTCTCTCCCAATTTCCACTAAATTTTAGCATCCTAAGCAATCTTCAGCCCCTCATCTCATTGGAAATCATCTCTAGAGTTCATTTGAGGTGGAAGAAATGGTGAAAATCAAGAAGAGAAGATTATGTGTTAAAATTGAGAGCAAAGGAAGGAGGTGATGATTTTGAAAAGCAAGAATAAGGAAAAGGAGAAGTAAAGTGTGAAGAACAAGAATACAAGGTTAGTGGATACAATATCCCTTAATTTCCATTTAATTTATGTAGGTTTAAGCTTACGTTTATGGTGTTCTTGAATCAAAGTCGCATGTATAATTAAATTTAAGCTTACAAACATTGTAATGGAACTTAGAAATGAAGATTAATGTGATTAAAATGAAAAGAATTAATATGGAAATAAAACTTTAGATGAGGCTGAATTGGATATTAAGGTATATTTAGATGTTTAATGATAGATTATTATAGATATATATATGTTAATTAGTGTAAGAAATAATGTAATTAATGATAAATGAGGAAAGAATAAATTTAGAAGTGAAAATAATTCCTTGGCCGAATGCTTTAGTATGGTATATTAGTGTATAATTTGTTAATTTAATGAATGAAAGACATGAAAATGAATATAAAATGGAATTTTGAGTGTATTAATTTATTGGAAATTATTAGAGTTTAATTGAATATAATTTAGGTTGGTATTGTATTATGTTTTAGGTGAAAATAATGGAATATATTACTTTTAAGTGAAATAAAGGCATAAATGGAATTAGAAATAATTAATAAGTGGTATGTAATTGAAATTAGAGGAAAAAGAAATTGAGTGTAAGGTTGGCAAAGTGATGGCCAAATTGAGTATTAGCTAGAAAATAAAATAAATTGATAATTTAATGAAAATTTTGGTTTGAAATTGATATAGAATTAAAATTGAGTACGTATTAAATTAATGGGAAATTTTACAATTTAATGGAATAAATGTTAATATGGAAGTATAATATGTTTTGTAACACCCCTTACCCGTACGTGGCCCTCCACACAGTAATATGGTCGAAGCACAATGACAAGTAAAGGATGCTACCAGACAAAACACTGCAGAAACAATATCAAAAACAGAGTTATAATTTTTTTTTTATACACAATACTTTCACATACCAATTCGTATAATACTTTTACTATACACATATTATATACAAATCCTTTACTAATGAAGCCATAGTTCATAACATTACAATTAACAATTAAAATTTTATTAAGATACTCCTACATACTCGTTGGCCTTGACTGCTACGGAATGTCCCTGACAACTCTTCTATCTTCAAACCTATACAGATGAAACACCTGTGCTAAGCTTAAAGCTTAGTGGGGAATACATAAAGATAATATAAACGACCACTCACAGTAGTCGTCAACATAACATTCATTTAATGTGCACTTATAGCAGTTTTATAACCTTACTTCATTCAATAAGATAGGGATTTCCACATTCATAACATCTAATGGATATTTGCACATACAATCATTCACTCATTAAGTTATTATACATTTACACAGTCATTTTATTAGCCATACCTTTTTAAAACATTTAACATAACCTTCTTTTAATTGGCACTTATTATTTATCATTAATTTTACACATATGATAGTTTAACTTCATATTTACATACTTATCCATTAGGTGCAAAATTATCATTATGCCTACAAATCTTTTTATTAATTACAATTATGTCCTTTTTCACACAAATAACATTTTTAAATCACAATTCAACCAATTAAAGCACATATTTACCATTAACTAACAATATAACTACTTGATTTCATTAAATGACATGTAATAAACACATTAAACCTCCAATAAGCACATTTAATACACAAATACATTTAAATCCAATTAATATAAAATAATCCAAAGATTAACTATATAATCATTCATTACAATCACGCATGCCAATTAAAACATTTCTATCACTTTAATCATTTTTTGCCATTTGCCCTTGTATAAAAACTGGCAGACATCTATGACCAGGATAAATAAGACGCGAATCCCTAAAGGCTCGAATAACCTGAAGGACCATGAAAGATAACTTCAGTCTTTAATACATATCAGAGTAAATCCCGAGGAACTACTCCTGTCTTTAAATACTTTCCAAAACATTTTGACTTTTAAATACAATGAGGTAGGACCGTTATTGGTCTACCATAAGTGAGACGCCATACTCACACCCGCGGTCTTAAGTCCCTATGGCTAGCCAACATATCCTGTACTAGACTTGACTACCAGATTACTACATAGGGCATCATTATTCTATTTTTAATATCTTTAAGTAATCATATATACATTTCATGGAATTTATCATGCTATTCCATTACTTTTCATTCATATGCCATGCCATGTCATTAATTCATCATGTCATCATGATATACATGGATGCACACATGTATACCATTCAGCCAACATATCAATAATTCACCATAAATTATTTTTATATCATTTATCATCCATTTATCATAATTACATATTGATTAACATAGCCATACCATTAATTCACATCAAAAATCAGGTCTTTCATATTTTAACACTTATCATGCATAATCTAACAGTTATACCATGTTAATAACATATAACATTCATTTTTCATATAATCTTTGCATATAGAATCTTAAAGTGTTTTCATTATAATCTTTCTTACATGTTTATACCTTATTTTTAAGTCTTATATATGTCTTTTTAACTTATCCATGCCTTGAGAATGCATTGGAACACTTTAGGATAAAAAATATTGCATAAATCATCAAGGTGGGCAGAATTGGGGCTGTCATGAGTCAGCACGGTGGTGCTGAGTCGTGACAGAGGGCAAAGGTGCCGAGTCAAGTGCCGACTCACCGACATTTTTCCACTTGCATCGCGATTTTGAGCTAGTTAATGACATGTTTATCAAAAATGGTCTTCTAGACTTTTGTTCCACTGTGTCTTATCTATCTACTGGTAAAATTTTAGATCATTTGAAGCTATATCCTATTAATTATGGCCTTATCATTATAGACTATTCCAGAGCAACATTCAAGGACAAAATTGTGTTCCAATTTGAAAATTTATTGAGAACAATAGAGACACAATTAGACCACACTATCTTCATCAAATTTATTTTCCTAGATGTTTATTTTCATTGTAATTTTTATTCACCACATTTGGACAACTCTAACTCCTGAAATGGCCTTAACATTATAAACTGCTCCCTTAACCTGGCCAGAACAGATACCCCTTTGTTTTGGTCACTTTTGGGTAGCTTAGAGCTAAAATTATCCCTTTACCTCTATATAAATGTTTAGGTATGCATCTTAAATTTCACCTCAAACTAGAATCATTCAATTTAGGATCCTATAACTAAATTTATAGTAAAAAAATCACTAAAGGTTAGATTGGATTTAGATAGAGTTTTTATTTTATCATGTGTGATAGATAAATAATATCATTTATTTATGTTACAATTATCTCCATATTATCCATTTAAATGCATATATCCATGTATAATTTAAGGACAAGTATCGTATAAGTATTAAAGAATGATCAAATTAATTGCCTATTATTTACCAAGTCCAGAAGGCTAATTCCCACTTCTATTTACAAAGAATTGAGAAAACTATTACAAATGAAACAAAATGGGAGAAGGAGAAGCTGTCACGAGTTGTGCCCAAAGTCACGACTCATGACTATGGCCCGAGTCGTGCCCAAAGTTAGGACTCATGACTATGGCCCGTTGTCACAACTCGTGACAATTGTCACGACTCGTGACAGTGCCTAATCGTGCCGAGTTGTGACGATTGTCACGACTTGGGACAGGACTTGCATCAGGGCGGATTCCGACCCTCTCATTTTTTGTTCAATAGGAAATAGAAAATGGCATTTTCAGTCAAGGTAGTCTTCTTAACAAATGTTTCCCAGGATGTTATCTTTCTAATGGATCTAATTTTAGGTCATTTGGATAAATATGTCTCTAGATATGACCTAAACAACCCAGACTGCTCCCATTGAGGCGGCAGAATCCTATTGTCAACTTTAAGCTTAATTTTGAGCAACCAACGATCAGAATTAGGTCACGTATATTTCTATCAAATATGTAGATATATGTCTTACCTTTCTAACCCATAATCAATTAATTTGACACCATCAATTCACCAAATGCAATCCAAATCAACATAACAAATATACAAATATCTCCAAACATCCAATTTATCAGTAACCATTTAATACCACAAACATTAGCACAATAATTGCCAAACCTCATTTGATGGCTCCTTCATCTTCATTAACTCTTTTTTTTTCTTGCTTTCTCACTCTTTTAACTTAGAAGAATCACCTTCTTCACCTTAAAACAATCATGGCCAAAATTCCCATGTAGAACAACCAAGAAAATCATCCATTAATAACTCAATTAAACCTTATAAACTAATAATATAGAACCTAATAGAGTTATTAGAACCAAAGAAATCAATTAAAATCCATTAATTACAACTTAAAACCTAGAATTTTGATTTCTCTCTTAATCTTCACCAACTTCAGAAATTAGGGCTGCTATAACCTTCATTAGGGGCTCCTAATCAAGCTAAAAGCTTGGATTGAAGAAGAATTGGAAGAAAAATGGAAGAAATCACAATGAAGAGGAAGAAGAAATGGCTTCGGGTGAGGGAGAGAAGAAAGGAGGATGGGCTGCTGGAAAATTCTAGGCAAATATACAGATTTTTTGGGCTTTTACAGTGGGTTTTTGGGTTGGTTTAAGGTCCAACCAAGTTGGGCCAACCAATCCAAACTCAAACCACTTTTATGGCTCAATTTGCACTCTTAATTTAATTTTCTCTTTTACCTTGCTCAAGTTCTCACAAAATTAATTTCATAATTCATATCATGTAAAAACTAGGCTGTAGACCAAATTTCACCTTAATCGGAGTCCGTTTTAGGTCCGGTTCACTCAAATCAGTCCGATCAGTAAATTTTCAATGTCCTCAAAAAATTATCTTTTTACTACCAAAAATTCCTACATATCATCTACAGTCAATCTGAAAATTTTCATCAATTTTGGATATCATTTGCTATTTTTAAAGTCTTGGTCAAACTTTTGGTCAACTGAGTACTATTTAAACCGAAATCATTTATTTTTCCTTACTTTCTAAGCTTAATTCCTCATAAAACATGACTCCATGATTCTTAACACATATTAATTAGACTCCAATAATATTTTGGGGTTAATTGAAAATTATTTTCTGGTCTGGTAATTATTTATCAACCCGATAACCCAATTTTTCAGTGTCACCAAAAATTAATTTTTCATTACCATATCATTTTACTCATTCATACGAGCATGTCCATATTTTCAGATTATTTTTCTAGGGTCCATAGCATCCTCTACGGTTCGATCAAACACTCAGTTAAACTAGTTACTATTCATACCGAATCTGTGACTTTTTCTTATTTTCGACTTTTGAGGCCATACTTGACATCGATTTTACTCCAAATTTTAACCTCAAACTCACTGTAGGTTATACTTTCCAATAATCAAATAAAATATTTTTCAACTCCGGTAGATACTATTTACCCCGGTGTCACTATTCACTATCGGGAAAAATTATTGCCGGCTAACCCGGTAATGAGGCCATTACATGTTTAAAGTGGAAAAATCTACAAAATGTATATCTAAAGGAAAAATAATAGTGTATGTAAGTTAAAAACAAATAATTAGTAATATAGAAATTGGAAATAAAGAAAAAAGAAAGAAAATATGAAATGAAAGATGCATGGGCCGAATAATGTGTAAGTAATGTATCAGGGATTTTTATGAAATTTGCCAACCTAATTATGGAAAAAGATAATTGATATGGAAAACGTGATATGGAATAATATTAAAGATAAGTGTATACGTAAGTAAAAGTGTATGTGTAAGGATATGAAAATAAATGTATGTTATGCTGGCATCCAAATAAATATGGATCATGGATAAAAATGTAAGTATTAATGATATGGCATGGTATATAACATGATGTATAAATATATTTACTGAAAAGTAATGGAAATACAACTACATTTAGTAGTCTGAAAGTTAAATCTAGCTCAGGATATAGTTGGCTAGTCATAGGGACATTATACTGCAGTGCGGGTCATGGCGACTCGCTTAGGTAGGCTAATGATAGTCTACCACATTGATATTGTCACTATTACTGTCACTGCTACTGAAATTACTGTACACCGTATGCTGTAGTGGGCCTGTAGTCGAATTGATATTAGGGAAAAATATTGATAATGAAATAAAATGAGTGAATAACCACTAAGAAGAGAAAATAGAGTGAAAAAGGATTAAATTGCAAAGATGTAAAATAAATAGGAGTGAAATGATAATTATGTAAAAGATTGAGATTAAAGGGTAAAAAAAATATTGAAGAAATAAGCAACCAAATGATAAACCAGGTAAAATGATAATAATATAAGAATCAAAAGGGTAATTTGGTATAAAAACGATATTTAGGGACCTAAATGGAAATTTTACATGATAAGTAATGAATTTAGTTAAAAAGTAGATAAGAAATGACATAATTATAGTGAAATAAAGAGAAAAATCGTAATTTGAACTAACTAAAGGACTAAACTGTAAATTACCCTTAATATGCCTAATAAAAGGATTAAGTTGAAATTTAATAAAAATAATAAATAATAAGTGTAATTTTTAAGGAAAATTGATAATTATGTAGTAAAGTATGGGAAAGATGAAAAAATAAAGGTTTAAAGAGTAGTTGGGTATAAAAGTGAGATGTAAGGGCTAAATAGTAATTTTACACACTAAAGAATGGATTAAGTGTGAAAAATTATTAAGTAATGGAAAAATGGTAATTAATGTTAAATGAAGGACCAAAAGAAAATTTGAATATATATAGTATTTAATGGAGTTAGGAAAATTAAGTATATTTAATAAGTAATGAGTGTAGCAAAATGTACATAATAATAATAATAATAATAATAATAATAATAATAATAATAATAATAATAATAATAAGAATAAGAATAAGAATAAGAATAAGAATATTAATGTTAATATTTATGTTAATGTTAATGTTAATATCAATAATAATAATAATAATAGTGAAAACTTTGGAATTCTTAAGAAAATAAAGTGTTAGGTGTATGAAATTGGACATTTAAGGTTACATAATTAAAGTACAAATTATAAAGAAGAAAGAATGTGAGAGAAAATAATAAAAAAAGATAGTGTGATGTAATCGGCATAAATAACATAAGTATGGGCTAAGCTATAAAAATGTAAAATGTGGAACCAAATGCTTTTAGGATATTATACATGCAATTTAGTAAAGTAATATTAAATAGTAATATGGTTAGTGACGTAGTGATAATGTTAAAGATAACAATGATAATACTACGATGTTAATAGAGAAATTGATGTAAAGAATAATTATAGTAATGGACATGAGAGGTGTAAATTATAATGTTAATAAATAATTGGAAGTTTTATAGAAATGTTAGTGAAGTAATGAATTAATTAAAAAGGGTCATGTGAGAGTATTAGTGACAGAACCATACACATGCAACGAACATAGGACTGTTAGAAAAATGTCAAAAATTAATAATGAAATAATTTTAACTGTTATGCTGATAATAATAATAATATAAGTAATGCAGATATTGTTATTAACAATGGTAATATTAGTGACAATAATAATAATGTTAATTATGAAACAGTTAATAATATGAAGTTAGTTAAATAATATTAACAAAATTTATGTATAGAATTAAAAGTATAACGATAAAAATAATAAGTATACAAATAAGATTAGTGTATTGTGTAGCATTATTAATGATATAAAAGATTTCAAATTAGAAAGAAACTAACTAAAATAAAATAATGAAGATAATTTATACACATACTATGATTATAACTATAATAAAAGTAGCATTGAAGGGATTGGTTAAGATAAAAAGTAGTAATACAAGTATAAAATTAGGAAAGATTAGTCGTAACTAAAGGGCAGTAATAAAAGTATTAATGACATAAAGGAAATAATAATGTTAGTGCTATAAATTATTGATTGTAATAGTGTTGTTGTAAATGCTAATGTTAACAATGCAAACATAAATTATACTGATAACTGAACCATAATACTAAAGTATAGTGGTAGAAATACTAACGAACATAGTGATAATTGAATTTGATAAAATATTTAGTAAACCTAAGTTAAGACACAAGTTAAGTAAAAGTTTTAAGGAATTAATATTCACATAGTGTATAGAAAAGGTATGTTGTGTGTGCATGCATGTGATTATAGAAATAGAAAGTTTGGAATATCTATTCACCACTGGGCATTTTAATGCTCAGCGTGTAGTATTGTTACTGCGTGCAGGTTATAAAAGTTAGAAGAATTGAAGTGGCCGAGGCTTGGTTAACGATTGAGAGGAGTAATGTATAACAGAGATAGATACATAGATATGGCATGTATAAGATCGTGTTGGATGCAGTTAGAAAATACGTACATACAGGTTTATGACTTAGTTCATATGTGTTTATAAGTGTAGAAATTTAACAGAGCTATGTACGGATTGTGATATTATTATATGTGTATGAATGTCATTGATGTTTGAAAAAAAATGTTTTTACTTAACTGTCAGGTGTAGTGAAATCTTATGACTTTAGCACTGGTGTGACGTCCGAGTTAACCAATCACTGTACGTATAGTACAATGTTTTAAGGGTGTTACATACTTACTTGGATTGAGAACTCTGATAGTCACTGTTGAAAAAGATCAATTTCACAAGCAAAAATGCACACCGGAGCAAACCAAGGTGAAGTTTTGAGAGAAAGAGAGAACAATGAAAATGGGAGATGAAAATGTTTGAAGACAAATGAAATAAAATGGCCCTTTTTGAATCTGAACTGACGTTTACACGACAGGAAAATATTTCTGCTCGCCGTGTAAAATGGTTATGCCTAAAACTTTTAAAAGTTACATGGTGGGGAGACATTGTTGCCCTCTGTTTAAAGCAGTTATATTTACTGTTCACAAAAATTGCACATTGTTAAATGGCAGGCAGGATAGACACCGGGTCTCGAGATACCCCAGACTAGGGTTACCCAATGATAATATTAATACCTGTTCACAGGCAAAAAAGTTGGAGGTGATGTTTTCCTTGTCAAAACTGTTATTTTTTTAAAATAATAATAAAAAATAAAATAAAAGAAAAAAAAAGACTGGAAATAATGGTACCCTTGTCAGGTTCCCATTTAAAAAAAAAAATTGGAGGTTTGTAGACGTCGGCGCGCAAGGGCAGGCGCAAGAGAGGGCTCCCTTCGCCCAGCGGGCGAGCACACGTGACCGTGGCGTCTCTCACCCGCGCGCGCTCTATTGTATGGCCTAGGTGCCCCGCGAGCGCACCCAGCCAGTCCCTCGTCGCCAGGCTGGAGAAAATTGTGTTTTTCTCTCAAAAATCAAGATTTTGAGTCCAAATTTGATTCCAAATCATATTTTTCGAGATTTTTTACAATGAATCCGATTTTAACAACTAATTAAGGTAGAATTTGATTAAAATTTATTTATTTTTTCTAAATTAACCAGATTTTTTTCCTAAAATCATATAAATAGAAAAGAAAGAAGGAGAAAAAGGGAGAAAGATATTTTGGTCGCAATTTTTCTTTTCTTCTTCAAGAGAATATTTTGCTGCATTTTTTTTTGGGTTTTCTTCTTCTTCAAGAGAATTTTTTTAAGGTTTCAAAATTAATTATTCTTAATAAAAAAAAAGAGCATTCTTGAGACAAAAAAAAATAATAATTCTTTGTTCTTGGAAATCTTAATTTTCTTCCATTGTTTTTTTTAACAAGTTTTTTCTTTCTAAAGAGATAAAACTCCAATTTTTATCTTTTTTAATTCTATTCTTGCGGATCTAGACAAGGAAATCAACCATCTTTTTCCTTCTATCGAATCCAAATTCTGAGGGTAAATATTATAGGCTTGATCCTATATTTTTAATTTTTTTTATTTATAGTCAATTAATCACCATGTAGATTCTTAGATCCATTGATTATTTTACTATTCTTTCTTTATTTGTTTTTGTTTTGGTATTTACTTGTTTATTTATTTACTTGATAGTTCATCCGTTATTATTATTATTATTATTATTATTATTATTATTATTATTTATGTTATTATGTGTGTTAATTTATTAATCTATTAAATTTTTTGTTTCATTATGTCATATAATTTATTTGTCATTCATAATGCACTTTATTTCATTTTAATTCATTTTTTATTATTTTATGTGTTTAATTGATTTTTTGATTTAATTACTAACATTAATTTTATTTGTATTTGTTTTGGTCTCAATAATTATTTTTCCTTATTTGAGCACTCTTGTGAGTGAAGGAGGGGATCCAGGAGATTTATTTTGATTGATTTATTATTTTTACTATTTTTTTTATTTTGCTTCTTTTTTTTTTTATTTTATCATGTAATTTGTAATAAAATTATTTATTTTATGCGCAATTAGAAAATAAAATAAAAAAAATTTATATTAAATGAATTTGGGACTTTTTCTAATAAAATGGGACCAATGTCCTAATTTCAGCCAATAAAATGTATCTTTCAAAAGAAGAGTTAGTTTTCATAAAATGGGATCACTCATCCCGCTTTTCTCAATAACGCCTAAAGATGACTCTTTGTTTTTTAAGTGTGCATGAAGGAACCAATATTCCTACTCCGAATAAATATCCCGTTTTATGTATGAATATTATTTGTTTATTTAATTTTCTATTTTTGGGGGATTGTATTTTTTGTCCTAATTTCATCTTGTAATTTATTTATCGCTTCTCTTTACCGCTTTCTTCCAATGCTTGACGTGTGCTTTAATTTTAATACATGACCATGTGAGATGAGAGATGGAAAATTAATTATTAAAAACTCATTTATAATTTAACCAAGGCATTAATAAGAGTAAAGTCCCGAACTACTATCTGGTTAAGACCCCCGAGATTAGATGAACTTTCCCAATTTATATAAATTGGGTGGCGACTCCAAAATATCTCAAAAATGTCTAAAGGTTTTAAGGGATTAGATAAACTTTTTCAATGTTATATTGGGTAGGGATTCCAAAATATCTCATGTTATCCAAGATCTAAATGCGAACCCTCTCATACCTTAAAAGCGGGCCTCCGAGAAATTATGCGGGTTCGGCACGCATCGTACAGGGTTTTAAGCCAGCCGTGGAAAACGGTGGCAGGCAAAGTTTTAAGCCCACCATGTAAATCGATTCTGGAATGCCAAGTTGCTACCTACATGGCAGGGAGACATCTCTGCCCTTCGTGTAACCTAGAAAATTCCCAGAATTACACAGTTTAAAATCATCTCTTAAAGAACATATTAACTCCCTATTCATGCATAACTCCCTCGAGCAACTTCATTGACTCAAAATCAATTTAGCCACTTTATTCTAAAGACACAAACACACTCAAATGCTAAAGCCTAATTAAAACTAATTAAAAGCAAACAAAGAAAACACCAAGTTAGAAAACATAGTTTTTATTTTTTAAAAAGTCTCAACTAGACTTTCAGAAGTTACTTACAGGTCATCCAGAGTAACAACCACTGCTGCAAGTTCAGTGTGGCATTCAAAGTATGGCTTTAACCTATGCCCATTTACCTTGAATTCTTTCCCATCAGTTTGCTTTCAAATGGTGACAACTCTAAATTCAGTGACATGAATAACCTCAAATGGCCTCGTCCACCTGGACTCACTACAAGAATTTTGTGAAATAGCAACGGAAAAATAGCAAGGGAATTTTTTCCCTTGCTAAATAGCAACGGAATTCCATTTCCATTGCTATTTAGCAACGGAAATATTATTCCGTTGCTATTTTCTGTCATGTTTCACATCTATAGCAACGGAAATTATTTTCGATATTTTCTGTCGCTAAAAGACGAGGGAAAGTTTGGCGCGTGAATTTAGCAACGGTTTATAGCAACGGAATTGAAAATCCGTTGCAAAAAATAGCGCGAAAAAAATGCGGGAGCAGAAAATAGCAAGGGAAATAATATTCCGTTGCTAATGTAGCAACGGAATTAGAATTCCGTTGCTATAAATGTGGGATAAAAGAATTGACTCATAAAATAGCAAGGGAAATAATATTCCGTTGCTAAATAGCAACGGAATATAAATTCCGTTGCTAATTTAGCAACGGAATTGAAATACCGTTGCTAAATATCGCTCGAACATAAGGTGGGAGAAATTTGGAGCGAAAAATAGCAACGGAAATTTTATTCCGTTGCTATTAATTTCTAAATAAATAGAGAGGAAAATCGGTTTCAAAAATAGCAACGGAAACTGTATTCCGTTGCTAAATAGCAACGGAATTTTTTTTCCGTTGCTATTAATTTCTACGTATATAGTGGAAAAATCGAGTTCTAAAATAGCAACGGAAAATTTATTCCGTTGCTATTTAGCAACGGAAATTCCGTTGCTAAATAGCAACGGAATAAATTTTCCGTTGCTAAAAAGTTGGGTCCTAAAATAGCAACAGAAACAAAATTCCGTTGCTATGTAGCAACGGAATTTAATTCCGTTGCTATTTAGCAACGGAAATATGATTCCGTTGCTATCAGATTAGTAAGAGGAAAAATTGAGCCCTAAAATAGCAACGGAAATTTTGTTTAATTCCGTTGCTATCACTTTCTTAATAGAAATAACACACGGTTTTCATTCAATCTTGCTCACTTTCTACCCCATTTTCCTAATTTCCCTCACTCGTGTATACCTAAAATCATAATCCTCACACCGCTATCACCTTCCACCAGATCCGCCGCTCTTCCTGACTCCCATCGCCTCCCTCCACTCCTCCTCTGCTCCTCAGTCACTCTCCGCCTCCCCCCTAGCTATTAGTACTCCCCGTTTATTCTCCCTCTGTCCCTCTGCCTCGCCTTCTCCTTTTCTTTGTCCCTCTCCCTTCAAATGCCCAACGGCCAAGCCCCACGAACCCAAGAATCTGCCGTTGATGAACAAAATCAGCAGCAAACTCAAGAGCTCGCCATTGTTCCTTCACAGCCACCATTTGCTACTGCCTCTATCTCTCTCTCTTTATCCACAATTCTTCCTACCCACTTCTGCAATCAGCCAAAAATAACCCATTGTTGCTGGAATTTGTCGGGGGCCAGGTGTATCTCTCTCTCTATTCGAGGTATGTATAGTTTACCTATTTTTCGTTTTTATTTTTTTTTTTTCAATTTGCTTAAGGATTTGGAAAACCTGATTTTGAAATTTGGAGTTTAACTGGTACTAGTCTCTGCCTTAGTATTAATTTTCATTAATGCAAACTCCTTCCCTCTCACAAATTTGAGATTGACGGTCCTTCATGTTCTGCTTTTTGATCCTCAACGTTGCTTCATGTTCTTATTTTTTTGTCTTTCATCTTCAATCTCCAGATCATATTCTTTTAACATTCAGAATTGTGAGTAGTTGATTGCCTTTGGATTTAACATTCAGAAAGTTTTTAGGAGTCAAATACAGATCAAACACCATTAATTGTAAATAATTCAAACCAGATGTCTGATTAATTGCCAATTTCATATTATTTAAATTTTTGCTTATCAAATTACAGTATCCGAAAATTTCATATTCTTAAGTTTGATGAACTCTGAGAATGGCCGATATGAAGTGTAAATAAATTCCTAGAATCATTGATATCAAATCTAATACACGGGTTTTTCCTTTTTCTTTAACAACATTTTTCTTTTTCAATTTCTTTCAACGATTTGCCCTTGCTGCAGTGGAACTTAACGGTTCAAATCCGCAGAGTATTTTTCAGGTATTGATTTAAATTTTAAAACCTCATGCTCTGTTTTGTTTTTAAAATGGTGTAGCAAATTCCAATCTCTTCAGGAATCTGAGCCACTAACAGCTAGCAAGAAAAAATTTTTGACTTTGTGTGACCCAAACCTTTGATCTAAAATTCCTTTAATCCTCTATTTTTTCAATTAATTTCTTGAATCTGAATACTGAGATATTAGTTTAGTGAAATAAATTAGTTTATAAAGACATAAAATTTGAAATTGTGAATCCTTGATCTGACCACTGACATATGAATTTAGTGTTTCAAAGTGGGCATGAAGTATTACCCAACGCAGTTCTCTGAAATGAAGAAGACTATTTGTGAAAATTTTGAAAAAGTCATCCTTGAGTAGTTTTGCTTTTATATATTCCGTTGCCAAGATTTACTGTTTGCTAATACTTAAACATATAAAATAATCTCCCATTTTAGTAATCCATCCATGAAAAGTATTTATACTCACAATTCAATTTAGTCAAGCTTTTAATAAAATTAGAATCAAATTACAGTTTAGTCTCTCTGATTTGATCTGCTATCAATTAATTTTATTCTCTAGGATTCTTTACTTTTTAGCCTTTTGTATAGTTATATATATGTACCAATACAAAACAAGACATATATGAGTATTTTTAGCATACAAGTTTATAATTGTCCATCACAATGCATGTGCAAACCTATTGTGTGGGAATTCCTACAAAAGTACTGGCAGATTACTAAGTTAATCTATTTATATATTTTCAAGTAAAGTTATGATCTTCTGTTGAAATTCTATGTGGTTACTTTTGACTTGTCCGTAAAATAACTTAGAAATAGGATCATCCATATCATTATATCAACCTCCACTTTTATGAAATCAAGATACTTGCACGTGGACTCAATTTTGACTTGTTTCAATGTTGTATTTCAGGTTCTGATTCTGTTGCCATTTAGAAATATAGCACTGCAACTTGTTATAAGCTAATACAGCTGACCCCTCAAGCTTACAAGGTATAAATTGTGTTTGTGAATTTGTTTTATCAGTTTAAAAATTTTGATGTTCATATTATAATTTATTTAGTTTTATGATTTTTTTTTCGACATGGTTTTTTGATTTGTCTGTAAATTCATAATATTTTGATTCTATATGTACGTGAAGGGAGTTTGGTGGAAGTTGTTTTTTTATTCTATCTCTACGTGGAGGGGGTTTGGCGGAAGCTGGCTTTTCTCATTGGATTTCACTCGCCAAGTTGAGGGTTGAAGATTTGGAAACACATCGTGCTCCGCAGTCAGATCGGTCTCCTTCACCTCCACCTCCACCTATGTAGTATTTTTAATGTCATTTGTATTGAATTTATATTTTGTTTGTGACAATTTCACTAGTTTTTTTACTTTACAATGATATTATACTGAATTTAATTTTGTGATATTTTTTGGATTTTTCTTTTATATATTATAATATATTTTCAGGATTTTAATTATTGTGTATTACAATTTTTATATGAGATTATAAGCATACATTATTAATATATATAGGATTTGAATTATATAAATTTAATAAATAATTTTTTTCACTTGTTTTAAAAATAGCAAGGGAAATGTTTTTCCGTTGCTAAAAATAGCAAGGGAAAAGGCTTTCCGTTGCTACTTTTAGCAACGGAAATTATATTCCGTTGCTAAAAATAGTAAGGGACAAACATTTCCCTTGCTATTTTTAGCAACGGAATAACATTTCCGTTGCTAATTGTACTATATTTATTTACAAATATAATACATACTGTTGAAAATAGCAACGAAAAATGTATTCCGTTGCTAATCCCTTGCTACAGAAATTATAATAATAATAATAATAATAATAAAATACGGAAAATAGCAACGGAATAAATATTCCGTTGCTATTTTTAGCAACGGAAAAATTTTCCGTTGCTAAATTTAGCGTCGGCCGAAATTGCAACGGAACGTTCCGTTGCTAATTTTAATTAGCAACGGAAAAGTAGCAAATTCCGTTGCTATTTTCCCTTGCTATTTCTTAATTTTCTTGTAGTGACTTCAATTTTCCAGGAAACACAAGTAAGCAATTATCATATAGCAAAACTTGCATATTTGGAATGAATTCTTTAGGGATCAATTTATTGTCATGCAACTTTTTGGTTTTTACTTTATACTTCTCAGCATGATAATAAGCCCAAAAGCGAATTTTATCAAGTTCATTAAGCTTCAACATTCTTTTCTTTCCTGCACTATGAATATCAAAATTCAACAGTTTTGTTGCCAAATAAGCTCTATGCTCCCATTCGACCGGCAAATGACACAACTTTCCAAAAACCAATCTAAAAGGAGACATGCTAATAGGTGTTTTGTATTTAGCACGGTATGCCCATAATGCACAATCCAGCTTTTAAAACCAATATTTTCTTGAAAAATTGACTATTTTCTCTAAGATGGATTTAAGCTCTCAGTTGGACACTTACCATTACCTTGTGCATGATATGGAGTTATTACTTATGTCTCACACCAAATTTCCTCAATAAAACATTAAATTGATGGTTGACAAAGTGCTTGCCCCCATCACTTATGATTGCTCTCTATGCTCCAAAATGGGTAAAAATGTTTTTCCTCAAGAATTTTAAGATGACTATTGCATCACACGTCTTAGTGGCTATTGCTTCTACCCACTTGCTAACATAATCTACAGCCATTAAGATATATTCATACCTATAGGAGTTAGGAAAAGGTACCATGAAATCCACATCCCACACATCAAATATCTTAATCTCTAACATATTGGTCAAAGGCATTTCATCCCTTTTAGATATATTTCCTACCTTCTGACATCTATCACATGTAAAAAAAATAACTTCACCTCATTAAACATTGTAGGCCAATAAAAACCTGATTGAAGTATCTTTGCTACAGTCTAATTTGGCCCGTGATGTCCACCAACTTCTCCTCCATAGCAAGCTTGAATGATTTAGCCTTGCTCTTCTTTTGGGATACATCTCCTTCAAATTTGATCTGCACACAATTTGAATAAAAATGGATCATCCATATATATTGTTGTGCATCTACCTTGAGTTTTTTCCTTTATTTCCATGAAAATTCGTTTGGTGAAATGCAACTTGCAAGACAATTGGAAAAATTAGCATACTAAGGAATAGCACTTGCACAAACACAAATTTCACAAATATGCTCATTAGGGAAAATATCAAATATCTCTCCCTTCTCCACATGCTCATGTTCCAATCTAGACAAATGATCCATAATAAAATTCTTTGCCCCCTTTTTTTCTTTAATTTCATGATCGAACTCTTTCAAAAGTAAGACCCTTTAAATCAATCTTGGTTTTAAGTCCTTTTTAGCAAAAAGATGTCTAAGAGTTGTATGATCAGACCAAACAATAATTTTAGTACCAAAAAGATAAGATCTAAATTTTTCAAAAGCAAAAACTATTGCAAAAAGCTCATTCTCCATGGTTGTATAATTAACTTGTGCTCTCGTCAAGGTATGACTTGCATGATAGGTTGCACAAAAGATTTTCTATTTCCACTGTCCCAATGCCGCTCCCACTGCATAATCACTCGCATCACACATCATTTCAAAAGGAAGATTCCAATCCGGGGAAACAATCACAATTGCTGTTATCAACCTTTGCTTCAACATGTTAAATGCCTATAAACACTCATCAGAAAAATAAAATGCAGAATCTTTCCCAAGTAAATTGGACAAAGGCTTAGCAATTTTGGAGAAATAGTTTAATGTGTAACACCCCAAAACCACCCCAGTAGTTTGAGCCTGTCCGTGTCTGTGTGTGTATTTTATGTATGTGTGTTAGATTGGATTATTTCATTTATTTAATTATTGTACATGTGTGTGTATTAGTGAGAAGAGAATATTAGACTAGTGTATAAATGAGTGTATGGAAGTAAAGGTATGAATAGGAGTTAGCTTAGTGTGTATAGGCAAGTATGGGAGTAGGATGTGTTAGATGGCATGTGGTTTAGGGAGATGGAAACATGTGGCTTATTGGGGAAGTGACAAGTGGCTAGGAGGATAAGTGGGCATTTATGGGTTAGGTGAGGAGAGAGAAATCAGCCATTTCCCTTGTTTTTCCCGTTCTTCTTCCTTCCTCACGCCCTCTTCTTCGTTTCCTTCTTCTTCTTCCTTTGTTCTTCCTTTTCTTTGCACAACCTTGCTCCCACTTCCTTTAATTAAGTAATTATAGTTGATTAGCTTGTGGGTTTTGGAAGCTTAAAGGTGAGTTGGGGTTTTAGATTTGCTTCTTCTTCCTCTTCTCTAGGTTTTGATTTGTATGTATTTATTTATGGGTTGTTTAGAATTGATTTTGATTGTTATGGGTTATGGTTCAGAGGAGGCTCCTAGACCTGATAAAGGAAAAGGAATCGCAAGCGGAAGCGGAGCTCGCGATTAGGAGCTAAGGAGAGAAGGTTTGGGAATTTTTCATATTTTTGTGTATTTTGTGATTTGAGTTTGATGAATGTGTTTATGCTTTGATTAGGATTATGAGTTGAGTGGTTATAACTTAAATTGAAATTAAAGTGATATGTGATGTAAAAGAATGAATATTGTTGAATGATTTGTGAGAGATCATGTGAATGGTTGTTAGTGTTGTAGAATTTGCTGTTTTGGGATTTCTTGGAATTGGGCATGTATTTGATTTGATTTAATTGAAATAAATTATGGTAAAGCTGGGTTTTTAGTCATATTATGAGTTGTGGATGAGTGTATTGCTGAATTTTGAGGTTTGGAATCAAATTTGGAAGTTTGGATGTGAATTTGGTAAGAATTCTGCAGAAATTGGGCGTAAGAGCTGGAAATCCCGTGTCTGTCGCGATCGCGACACTGTCGCGAGCGCGACAGAGCGCGGAGCTTTCAACCCTCGCGCCGGCGCGAGAAGTGTCGCGCCAAGAGCTCGATAGGGAACTCTCTGTCGCGACCGCGACATATGTCGCGAGCGCGACAGAGCGCTCAACCTCCGAGTGAATGCAGGATTCCCCTCTGTCGCGAGCGCGCGGTAGTCGCGAGTGCGATAGAAGGGGAAGATTGTCTTCTGTCGCGAGCGCGACGTCCGTCGCGAGCGCGACAGAGGGTGATGCCTTTGTCCCCTCGCGAGCGCGAGACTCTTCTCGCGACCGCGAGACTTGGCGAGTCGATGTGTTTGGTCTCTGTCGCGATCGCGACAACCGTCGCGAGCGCGACAGACGCAGCTTCCAAAGGAGATTTCTTTCCTTTTTGCTTAATGACTTACTTTCTTTTACATGCAGTTTTCATTAAAGCTTTGACTATCTATTTACATGAATTATATGTATGAAAATGTGATAATATTTCGCATAACCTGCTAATGTCGGATAAGTGGATAGTTAGGCATGCCTAATAGAGTTATGTGCCGCTGCAGCTATGTGTACGATTTGGACCCTGATCAGGTCCCCCGACTGGATCCTAGCGATCCCTTTGTCTGAATCTTTCTTAAGATTCTATGTGTAACAACTTGGAATAAAATAAAAAGAATGTTTGATACCTTTGGGTATCTATGTGTTTATCATATAGAACCGATACTCTCAAGTATCTATGTGTACTCGTTATCCACTCATTATGATTAAGCAGGTGTTATTGAGTGCCTTTGTGCAAGAATTCTGAATGAGAATGCAATTAAATGAATTGGATATGTATGATGATATATCTGTGTATATATAATTGTATTGTGTCATGTGTTATCTGGTACCGTCACTGTGAGTGGCGGTCATGCATTGTGTGTTTCCCCACTAAGCGATTTCGCTTAGCACGGGTGTTTATCCGTGCAGGTGTGGAAGGTTTTGGTACGCGTGTTCTGGGTGTGTCGCATCGGGAAGGCCAACGCAGCTTGAGTTCAGAAGTTTTATAGTTTAGGCTTTCCTTCTTTTGTAACAGTATAATGTTTTGTTGGCCCTTTTGGAACTATGTATGTTGGGCTTTTGTAAGTTGGTTCTTTTTGTAATCGGATGTAATATGTAAAGAACTATTTCTGTATATTAATAAAAGTACTCATTTTGTTCTATTATCCTCTTCTTTCTATTAAAGTTTTTATTTGTACTGAATATGTGATTCTGCAAATGTGATGGTTACATGTGTGTACTAGTGGGATGTGACACTCCTTCCTATCGGGGTACTTCTCGCTCTAATCATGGAGCAGAAGTATCCATGTTATAGGTTGGGGTGTGACATAATGAATCTACAATAAAATCCCACATGACCCAAAAAGCTCCTAATTCCTTTCACACTAGTAGGGGTGGAAGTTTGTCTATCACATCAACCTTCGTTTTATCAACTTCTATCCCCTTTTTATAAATCTTATGCCCTAACACAATCCCTTTTCTTACCATGAAATGACATTTTGCACAATTTAGCACAAGATTGATTTCCTCACATCTACCTAATACTAAATCCAAATGTGCTAGGCAACTCTCAAAGTCCCTTTTATATATGGTGAAATCATCCATGAATTTCTCAATAAAATCGTAAAAGATGGCCATCATACACTACTGAAATGTAGTCGATGCATTACAAAGGCCGAATGGTATGCGTCTATATGCGAAAGTACCATATGGACGAGTAAAGGTTGTTTTCTCTTGATTTTCTGGGGCTATTGGAATTTGTAAAAACCACAAATACCAATCTAAAAAATAGTAACATCTATTACCCGTCAACCTCTTAAGCATTTGGTCAATAAAAGGTTAAGGAAAGTGATTTTCGGGTTGCATTATTTAACCTCCTAAAAACTATACATACACTCTAAGCCGTAATCGTACAGGTTGGAATGAGTTTATTTTGCTCATTCTCAATCGTAGTCATCCCCCTTTCTTAGGAACACATTGAAAGGGACTAACTCAACTACTATCGAAAATAGGAAAAAATCTACCTACGTCCAGCAATTTAAGAACTTCCTTTTTCACTACCTCTTGCATGGCTGGATTCAATCTTCGTTTGGGTTGAATAACCAGTTTGAAATTCTCCTCTATCGAAATCCGGTGTGTGTAGTAACTTGGATTGATCCCTTTGAGACCGAAAGTCTCCCATCCTATAGCCCTTTGGTGCTTCCTAAGCACTACAATCAATAAGTCCTCTTCTGCTCATATCAAAATAGAAGAAATTATTATAGTTTTTCACCATTTTCTAAAAACACATACTTCAAATGTGAGGGGAGGGGTTTAAGTTCAACTTTTGTCTCTTCCTTAGGAAGTTCAAGGACTTCTTCTGTAGACGCCGGGTCCCGAGGCAGCCCAGATCAGGATTACCCAATGATGAAATCAGATGCCTGTTTATAGGCAAAAAAAAAGTTGAAAGTGATAGTTTTCTTGTCAAGTTTGCTTTTGAAAAAAATAATAAATAAAAATATTTTAAATATTTTAAAATAAAAAAGGGTGTTTTGAAAGGATAGTATTTTTATTATAATTATTTTTAAAAAAAAATTTGGGTGTCGGCACAAGTTGGTGCGCGCGGGACTGGGCGTCTCTCTCCCCGCGCGCGAGCGACGCCCATCACCTGCGGGCAGCAGGCGTGCCCCCTGGGCGTCGCTTGCCCTCTCCGCGTGCCTGGGCGCCCTTCCGCGCGCCTAGTGTCCCCCTAGCAGCCCTCTTGGGCATTTTTTAGCCAATTTATGGCATTTTTTCTCATTCTTTTTGGTAGAATTTAATTTTAAAATTATTTTTTCTCTATACCGTTGAAATTATTCAGTTTTTTGTATTTAATGGGAATTAAATTAATTTAATTTTTTCATTAAATCTGATTTTTTTGGGATATAAAATGGGTTTTTTGTGAGGAAAAAAGTGGGGATTTTTCTTAAGAAAATTTTTCTTCTTCAAGAACAAATTCTCCAAATATTATAATTTTATTTTCTAAGTTAATTCTTGAGATAAAGAGAACAATTCTTTGTTCTTGGGAATTTTCTTCATCTTTTTTCACAATGTTTTCCTTGAGACGAAGAAATTAATTCTTTATTCTTGAGATAAAAATTTTCTTCTATATTTTATTTTTTGTAATCTTATTTTCACAAAATCAAGACGACAAGGAAATTGATCATTTGCCTTCATTCATCAAATCAAATTCTGAGGGTAAGTATTCTGCGCTCAATTTTTTATTTAATTTTTGTTGCAATTTTTGTTTATAATTAATTAGCAACCATGTAGATTTTGAAATCTGTTGTTGTTTTTTTTACTTTTTTTGTGTTTATGTGATTTAGTCATAGATTTAATATTTTTAGCATATTTTATTTTATTCTTGTTTATTTATTTTATTGTTCATCTCCTGTTTATTATTATTATTATTATTATTATTATTATTATTATTATTATTATTATTAGTTGTTGTTGTTGTTGTTGTTGTTGTTATTATTATTATTATTATTATTATTATTATTATTATTATTATTATTATTATCGCCATTTATGTTTTTATGCATGTTGAATTGTTAATATGTTGAGTTACTTATTTTATTATGTCATTTAATTAGTTTTGTCACTCATAATGCATTTTATTTTATTTATTTTAATTCATTTTCATGTGTTATATCTTTAATTCATTTTTTATTACTAACATCACTTTTTGTATGTGTTTTTTTTTTTAATTTCAATACTTATTTTTTTTATGTGTGAGCTTTTCCAATGGCAAGTGGGAGCCCATGGGGATTTGAAGACATCATTTTGGTGGAATTTGTCTTGTTTAGCATTTTTATTATTTTATTTTTCATTATTTTGCTTTTATTTATTTTTATTATGTAATTTGTAATAAATTTTATTTATTTTTATGCACGTTAATTAGAAATCACAAAAAAGATTTATATTAATAAATTGAGATTTTTTTAATAAAATGGGACCAATATCCTAATTTCAACCAATAAAAACTCACTTTAAGAAAGAAGAATTAATTTTCTCAAAATGGGATCACTCATCCCGATTTTTCTCATAATGCATAAAAACAACTCTTCGATTTTCTAAGTGAATATGAGGGAACCAATGTTCCTATCTTAAATAATATCCCGATTTATGAATGTTTATGTATTTATTTTGAGTTTTTTTTTTATTTATGTTTTATTTGATTTTATTTGGGGGATTGTATTTTTTGTCCCAAATTTTTAGCCTTTTTATTTTAGGGGATTGTATTTTATCCCAATTTTTATCTTTCTTTAGTTTGCTTTCTTTACCGCTTTCTTTACTGCTTTCTTTACTGCTTTATCTGCGCTTTATTTTTAATGCATAGCCGCATGAGAAGAGAGGTGAAATTTTTAAAATTAAAAATCCATTTATAATTAACCAAGGCATTAATAAGAGTAAAGTTCCAAATCTTTCTCTGGTTTAGACCCCTGAGGTTAGGGGAACTTTCCCAATTTCTTGTAAATTGGGTGGCGACTCCAAAATACCTCAAAGGTGCCGAAACGGTTTAATGGGATTAGATGATCTTTCCAGTGTTCTACTAGAAGGAGGTGTCCAAAATATCTCATGATTACCCAAGATCAAAAGACACCCGGGAACGGGTCAGGTCCGGCGCGCGTCACAATGGCGACTCCACTACGGATCTGGAAACTTTGCTCCGAAACTGTCTTGGTTAATAATATAATTGGATTTTTTATAAATTAAAATTATATCTCTTTTTGAAAAATTGCATTGCATCCATGCTAGAGCCTTAAAACTATGCTAGTTTGGTAACTCTTCTTAACCCCAGTGCGTTCCCGAGGCACAACCCTATGTTCACTCAATGTGGGGAAGTGTTAGGGATAATCACCAGCCCAAGCCTCGTACCTTATGGTATAGACCCAATCGATCGTTATGCGCGTGATGAGCTAGACCTGTTGGCCGGGACCATGCTTGGGTAGCCCTAAAGTATCACCAACTTTAACCAAAGCTCAGGTAATAACAATAGATACTTCCACTAGGTGAAATGTACCGTAATACTGTGCTTGCTATTTGGGCCGTTATATATTGGACAAAATCAGTTAAGTTAAATGGTTTTTCTATCAAAGGCTTTTATGCCCCGGTGGGCCCATATTAATTTAATTGAAGTTTTTAAATACATAATGGCCAAAAACCCACACGTATGTACATTAGGCAAGAGATGTTACGCTCTCGGTTGTCCACCATACACCATTCACGTCCAATGGGTTCCCTGTTAACCCTGGGATAAAGCCTACCTAGGAAAGAGACCAATTGACCTCGTGTACGGGAGTTAAAAGGTTAGAAGGATATATTGGTTTGCATGTGGTTGTAGATGTTGCACTGCATATTCATGCATTACATGTCATTCATGCACATAAAAACATAAAAAGACATAAAAGATTAGTTTCCTTCGTGTGTGTATATATCCTTTTGTGTACATATTATTTTCACATATACATATCACCGTGTGTATAATTTTTTCTATGCATCACACGTGTCATTATAATTCCTTGATCTACCAATCGTTGAGGACCATTCACATAGCACGATCATGCATTACATGTCATTCATGCATCATTTTAACTCCTTGATTTTACAGCCATTGTAGACCATTTGCCTAAGTGGTTTTGGGGTTTCGACAGTCACCTAATTAGAAGACCTTTTATTTGAGGCTAGGACCAGTATCAAGGGCAGTTAATAGAAATTCAAACATTCGAAAATGGCCAATTCTTCACAACAGACTAAAGAGACTCGTGCCCTAATAGCCCAAGAGATAGATGGAAGATTCAAAGAGATTAAAAAGAGGCTATTAGCCATGGTTAAGGAAAGAATGGATGCCATGGCACTCATTCTTCAAGCCCAGCTTATGACGACTGCTCTTAACCAAGTTAAACCGACTAGAGTCCGGAAGGCCCGTACAATGATGGCTGTAGTGCATCCATTTCCTTTCGAGGCCAGAGGCAAGGAGCCGCTTGATTCACTAGTTGAGCAAGGAGGAAATAGGAGTGTAACGCGCGCCGAACCCCATGGGCGCCCCTTGACCGCCCGCTTGAGGGCGATCGGGCAAAATGAGGTTCGTTAACAACTTCTAAGGTATTTACAAGTGCGTCTATTTTGGGCAACAAGGAGATTTCATGGAGTCGCCACCCAATAAAACATTGGGAAAGTTCGTCTCGCCTCAGTGAGCCTAAGACGGCGCTGCTATGTCCATTTTGGGCAAGCCAGAGGGGTCTTGGAGGTCCTATCCTAATAGAACATTAGGAGGGCCCTCTCACCTCGTGGAGCCTAGGACTATGCAAGTTAAAGCCTTTTTACGGGACACAAGAGGTGTCTTGGAGATCCCACTAAAATGGTTCTCTCGCCTCGTTGAGCCCAAAGACTAGAGACAGATTCGGGACTTCCCATTTATTCATACCTTGGCTAAGTTTATAATCATGTTTTGAATTTAGCGTTTCATCCCATTTCTCATTGAATTTTAATGCAACTTAATTAAACGCATATCAACCATATAATAAAAGCGATAAATAAAGTAAATGAAAGCAAAATAAATTACAACAAAACTAGGGGCAGAATACAACCCCCATTTGTAAATAAAAAACAATTCATACATAAATCGGGTAATTAAAATGAGGACATTGGTCCTCTCATGCATAATTAAAGAAAACAATTTTAAAATGATAATTTATTTTGGATGGAAGAAACTAGGACATTGGTCCCATTTTTATTTAGAAAAACCAAATTAATTAAGTAGAAATATTTTTATGGTTTTTTTAATTAACGTGCATAAAAATAATTTATTACAAATTACATATTAGAAATAAAATAATGAAAACAAAAGAAATGAAAATAATAAAAATTAACAAATCAAATCCCAAATAGATCTTCAAATTTTCATGGGCTCCCACTTGGTATGGAAAAGACTCATACATAAAAATAAATACTGAAAAAAAAAACAAATAAAAGTGAAGTTAGTAAAAAAATTAATTAAACATATAACATGAAAACAATTAAATTAAAGCAATCAAAATTGCATCATGTATGACAAGCCAATTAAAATGACATAATAAAAATTTGCAATCTAATTAATTAACAATTTAGCATGTATAAAAGTTGACATAATAATAATAAAATTCAACATGCAAAAACAAGCATAAAATAATGATGATAAAATTTAACATGCATAAAGACATAAAGTAACATCAATAACATCCAATCATGCATAAAAAGCAAAAGAAATAATAAAAACAGCATGCATAAAACATAAATAATAATAGTAATAATAAAATCAAACAAGAATAAGGATAATAATAATAATAATACTAATGATGTTAATAACTACAATAATAATAATAACACAATGATAACAAAGAATATGAACAATCAAATATAATAATAATAATAATAATAATAATAATAATAATAATAATAATAATAATAATAATAATAATAATAATAATAATAATAATAATAATAATAATAATAATGATAATGATAATGATATATGAACAATTCAATTAAATATGGAAGAATAAAATGAAAATAAGAAGAGCCAATTATGCTAAAACATGTTAAATGATAATACTAATACTATTTGAACAAAAATGATGACAATAATATGAACATGAACAATTAAGTAAGAAATAAGAAATAAGAAATAATATGAACAATAAAAATAAAAATAAGAAATATGAGCAATTAAATAATAGATCTAAAAGAATTCACATGATGATTAATTAAATAAAATCAAAAGAATAAAAAAGGATAAAATGATAGAACTAAAAGAATTTACATGTTAATTAATTAAATAACAAAAAAAGAATGAAATTAAAATTAAATGAAGAAATTGAGCCAAGAATAATTACCCTCAAATTTATCTTGAAGAAATGAAGGTAGATGATCCATTTTCTTGTCTTGATTTGAAGAATGTGATTAGAAAAAAAAAATATTGAAAGATGAATTTTACTCAAGAACAAACAATTAATTTATTTGTCTTAAAGTAAAAAAATTGTTAATTGAAAAGAAGAAAGTCACCAAGAACAAAAATTATTATTTTTTGCCTTGATAATCTCCTTGGAAAAAATTCTTTAGAAATTGAGAGAGTTTGGTTTTTAGAGAAGAAGGAAGAAGAAAAATATTTTCTAAAGAAAATCCCCCCAAAATTCTTTTAAAAAATCTTTTTTATAACCCCAAAATTCAGAATTTTTAATTAAGAAAATAAATTGATTTAATTCCAATAATTACAAAAAACAACTGAATTTGAAGGGTTAGAAGATAAAAGGCTTTTTAAATTAAATTATGCAAAAAAAAATGAGCTAAAAAGCATTTAAAATGAAGAAATTATGGCCAAAAAGGCCATAAAAGCTGAAACGGGCGAAAACGGGCGCACAGGGGCGAGGGACGCCCCGTCGGAGCGTCCGACGGGCTTCCAGCGCGCAAGCGCGCGCGACGGGCAATCCGTCAGCGCACGCCCGCCTACCGCGTGTGTGAGCGCATCGGGGCGCTGCGGCGCGCGCCCAGCACTGCCGCAGCCCGACACTCGCGAAATTTTTCTTTTTTTTTTAAATTTCTATAAAAACACAATAATTTAAAAACTAACTTTTTATCCCAAAATAATTTTTAAAACATTTTTAAAATATTTTTAAAATACATTTTTCTTCATTCCTAATAAATAAAAACGACAAGGAAATTATCACTTCCAAATTTCATTATTTTTGCCTATAAATTGGCACACTTAATTTCATCATTGGGTAATCCTGATTAAGGCTACTCGGGACCCGGTGTCTACGGTTGCCCCCAATTTTGGGGAGGCTAGTGTGTGGGTGCCTAGGTGAGCCAAAATTCAGGAAAAGGAAAGAAGCGCGTACCTGAGGCTGCCTCCTTCCAACTGCTCCCTCGGGCACAGTGCTGTGATTCATCCTCTTGAGTTGCACTGAGTCGCTGACAAGACTACAAAGTGCCAGGGAGCCATCCTCAGACGGTGATGCGCCGAGTCGCTGACGAGACTACCAAATGCGAGGGATGAATCGCACCGAACCTCTGACAAGGCTACTAAAAGTGCGCTGCACGGAGTCGCTGACAAGATTACTAAACGTACAGGTGCTATCCACAGATAGCGATGCACCGAGCCACTGACAAGACTACTAAAAGCGCTGAACAAACAATCGCACCGAGCCGCTAATAAGGCTACTAAAAGTGCGCTGCACGGAGTCGCTGACAAGACTACTAAACGTGCAGGGTTTCATCCTAAGACGGTGATGCGCCGAGCCACTGATAAGGCTACTAAAAATGCACAAGAGAGATGCACCGAGTCACTACCAAGACTATCAAAATTGCACGAAAGAACTATACCGAGCCACTACCAAGGCTACCAAAGGTGCACTGTTCCATCTTCTGATGATGATGCGTCGAGTTGCTGACAAGACTACGAAACGCGAAACTTGCTCTTCTGAGCTGCACCGAGTCTGCTACAGACTACCAAAAGTGCACTGCACCGAGTCACTGACAAGACTACTAAAAGTGCTGGATTCCATCTTCGCATGGTGACTGTCTTCTTCTAGATATTTCCTGCAAAATTATGTGCACAAAAATACATACAAGAAAACGTGTGTGTATGATATGTAAATGTATGTAAATGTTTGCAAAAATAGATTGATCCTATCCTAGGTGGTTAAGGCTCTGCTGAGGATATAGCTTGGCTGTTGCGTTGCGCTTCCAAGATTCTGATAGAGTGACATTTTGGCTTTAGGGACTCTAACCCCAAAACATTTTCTGAGAGAGACATCAAGTGTGCATCTTTGTCCCCCAGTCAATGATTATATGCCCAGGATTCTGACTCATGCATTATCTGACTGAAGAATGATCATCTGAAGTAATGTCGCCTTATTGCTCCAAGCATCAAACGTCATTGCTTTAAAAGGTAGTGCGTCCCTTGTGGATTTTCACACTAGCTTTTCTTTGTGGGAAATGCGTCCTTTTAGGGATTTTCACATAATCCTTTGCCTGGAATGGACCCAACCCAAACCAGCCGCTTTTTATTTTTTTCATCATATTTTTTGTGGGGCAGACTGCCTGTCTCCAGGTTTTCACCCTACCCTTTGGCCTAACTTTTGCTTAGAGAGCCAGTTACGGTTTGCATCTCTAACGGCCTCTTTTTTTTTTTTAACTGCAAGAGAAGGCTATTATTGAAACCTCCCTTACGGGTGAATATATTTCTTTTCAAGGCAGAACTAAAAGAACAATGTAAACTGTATTCTTTTATTCATTGCAAAATTGAGTACATTACTATATGATTTCATCATACATGATCCTTATTTAACAAGAATTCAAAAGCACAAGGCTACGCCTAATCTCGGAATAGATCTTATAAGCATCAAACTCCTGTTATCAATCGGCCCTCTTGGGTTTTCTCGATTGAACATTTTCTCTCAGCCCTTAATTTTTGCCCAGGATGCCTTTTTTCGGTTTTCACCCTGACTGGGCGCCCAATTTTAGCAAGGCCGCCTTTTTTCGATTTTCGAACTGCGGGGCATTATTCTCTTCTTTTTATTTTTTTGGTCTTTAGCCATGGAACCTTTTTAGTCTATCGACATTGACCGGGTCTTTAAACTCATTCCCATCGCTGTCTGCCAAGATTGCTGCTCCCTTTGTTAGCAACTTTTTCAAAATGAACGGGCCTTCCCAGATTGGCCTGAATTTCCCTCGTATGTTTGGCACTCCTGGCCTCATTATCTTAAAGACCAAATCCCCTTCTTTCAATGGGTGCTTTCGTACCTTCTTGCCAAAGGACCGAGCTAGTCTCTTCTGATAAACCTGATTGCGGTAATAGGCTCTCAACCTATCTTCATCCAACAGATTCAACTGCAACAATCGCTGTTGTGCCCATTCTGTCTCTGGAATCTTGGCTTCCATGACTACCCTTAAAGATTTCAGCTCAATTTCAACCGGCAGAACTGCTTCGGTTCCATATATCAGGGAAAATGGTGTTGCTCCCGTAGAGGTTCTGACTGTGGTTCTATAACCCCATAATGCAAAAGGCAGCTTTTTTGCCCAATCTTTATAGCTCTGAACCATCTTGGACAGTATTCTTTTCACATTCTTGTTCGCCGCTTCAACCGCACCATTAGCTTGAGGACGGTAAGGAGAAGACTTGTGATGCTGGATTCCATACTTTTGAAGCATCTGTTTAGTTTCTGCTAAGAATTGTACCCCATTATCAGATACAATATGGTGTGGGAGGCCATATCTGCATATCAAATTCCACTCGATGAACTTAGCCATATCCCTAGCATCAATCTTCTTGAAAGATTTAGCTTCGACCCACTTAGTGAAATAATCAATGGCAACTATAATGAACCTGTGCCCATTAGAAGCTGTAGGACGTATCTCGCCTATGATATCTATTCCCTAAGCTGCAAATGGCCATAGAGATGTCAAATTATGTAGCTCTGAAACTGGGACATGCCTTAAATTCGCATAGTGCTGGCATAACTGGCATTGCTTCACATATTTTGAACAATCTGTATCCATTGTGAGCCAATAGAATCCTTGGCGCATGATCTTCTTTGCTAAGGCTAAGCCATTCATGTGAGCTCCGCAGACTCCGGCATGAACCTCTTCCATAACCTGTCCAGCGTCTTTCTCCGCTAAACATCTTAACTGGATACCATCGGCTTGCCTTTTATACAAAGTGCCATTTACACTGATGAACTGAGTGGACAACTTTCGAATCATCCTTTGGTCTTTCTCGGTGGCTTCTTCTGGAAAAATTGACCATTCCAAATAATTTTGAATGCCGTAGTACCAAGGGTTTCCATCGGTGGCCCCAACATCCATCACTTGCTCAGCTTCAAAACAAGGCATTTTCGAGCTAGAGATTAGCACGGGTCTCATAGCAATCCCTGTTGGATTATCCCACATGGACACCAATGTCGCTAGAGCATCAGTCAATTGATTTTCATCCCTGGAGGTGAAGTGAAAAGTGCAAGTCTCGAACTGGCTACTCAACATTCTCAAATGCTTCACATAAGGTAACAGCCTCTCTTCCTTAACCGACCATTCCCCTCTGATCTGATGGATTACTAATGAAGAATCTCCAAAGACTTCTGCGGTGTTTGCCCCCAGAGCCAGCAATGCTTCCAATCCGAAGATGCAAGCTTCATATTCCGCTTCATTATTGGTCGCCTTGTACCTCAACTTCTTGGCTAATAGCAGCTTTTCACCATCCGAGGTTGTAAGAATGATCCCTGCTCCTGCCCCTTTACTGTTAACTGCACCATAAAAGAACAATTGCCTCCCTTGTACTGCTATGGCCAGGACATCTTCATCTAGGAAATCGTATTCGAATTGGTCTCCCTCAATAGGATGCTCAGCCAAGAACTCAGCTACAACCCTTCCTTTAATGGTTTTCCTGGTGATGTATTTGATATCGAACTCCTGCAATAGTAGTAACCACCTTCCCATTTTTCCTAGTAGAGAGGGCGCTTCCTGAAGGTACCTAAGCGGGTTATGCTTAGCAACCGCTTGCACACTGAAGGAATGAAAGTGTCGCAACTTCTTAGAAGCCAAAATAACTGCCAAGCAAATCTGTAACACCCCAAAACCACCCCAATAGTTTTATGTATTTCATGTATGTGTTAAATTGGATTATTTATTTAAATAGAGTATGTGTGGGTGTAATAGTTTGAGAAGAGGAGCTAGGTTAGTGTATCAGTGAATGTATGGTGGTAAGGTGTGAGTAAGTGAATAACTTTGTGTGTGTGTTAGAGTATGGGAGTAGGGTGTGTTAGGGGGCATTTGTCCTATGGAGAGAGTGACATGTGGCATAGATGATAAGTTAGCATTTAATGGGTTTGGTGAGAGAGAGAGAGAGCAGCCATTCTCTTCCTGTTTCCCGTTCTTCTTCCCTCCCTCACGCCATTCTCTTCTTTTCTTCTTTCTTCTTCTTTGTTCTTTCTTTTCTTGGCCCGATCTTGCTCCCTCTCCTTTCCTTGAGTAATTAGAGTTTTTTAGATTGTGATTTTGAAGCTCAAAGGTGAGTAAGGGTTATGGATGTCTTGACTTCTTCTTCTTCTTCCTCTTCTCTAGGTTAGGTTTATATATATTTATATGTGGGTGGTTTTAGAATTGATCTTGGCTGTTGTGGGTTTGTGGTTCAGAGGAGGCTCCTAGACCGGCGAAAGGGAAAGAAATCGCTAGCGGGAGCGGAGCTCACGAATAGGAGCAAAGGAAAGAAGGTTTGGGAACATTTGTTTCATATATGTATTTGTGATTTGAGTTGGATTTTGACACTTTTAGCTTTGATTGGAGTTACGAATTGAATATGTATAGTTTAAATTGGAATTAGCATGATATGTGAGGCTAGAGAATGAATATTGTTGAGAGATTTGCAAGAAATCATGTGAATAGTTGTAATTGTTGTTAAATGTGCTGTTTTGGGATTTCTTGGAATTGAGCATGTGTTTTGGCTTAATTTAATTGAAATAAATGGTGATAAAGCTGGGTTTTTAATTATGTTATGAGTTGTGGATGCTTGTGTTGCTTAATTTGGAGGTTTAGAATCAATTTTGGAAGTTTGGATGTGAATTGTATGAGACTTCTGCAGATTTTGGGCGTAAGAGCTGAAAAACCCGTGTCTGTCGCGATCGCGACACTGTCGCGAGCGCGACAGAGCGCGGAGGTTCCAGCCCTCGCGCCGGCGCGAGAGGTGTCGCGCCAAAGAACTCGAAGGAGCTCTCTATCGCGAGCGCGATAACTGTCGCGAGCGCGACAGAGTGTTCGATCTCCGAGCATGTGCAAGGCTCTATTCTGTCGCGAGCGCGACAGAGAGCAGTACCCACGTCCTCTCTCGACCACGAGGTCACTCGCGATCGCGAGATTAGGCGGGGAAGTGTATTTTGGCTTCTGTTGTGAGTGCGACAGTCTTCGCGAGCGCGACAGGCGTAACTTCCAAACTTGATTTCTTCTCCTTTTGCTTAATGACTTGATTCCTTTTTCATGCACTCTTTTATTAAAGCCTTGAATACTTATTTAAATGAATAATATGTATGTTAATTTGACAAGATTTCATGTAACCTGCTAATGTCGGATAAGTGGATAGTTAGGCATGCCTAATAGAGTTATGTGTTGTTGCAGCTATGTGTACGATTTTGGACCCTGATCAGGTCCCCCGATCGGATCCTCGCGATCCTTCTGTTTGAATCTTTCTTAAGATTCTATGTGAAAACAATTTGGACCAAAAATAAAAGGAATGGTTTGATACCTTCGGGTATCTATGTGTTCATAATATGATATTGATACTCTCAAGTATCTATGTGTACTCGTTATCCACTCATTATGATTAAGCAGGTGTTAGTGTGTCTTTGTACAAGAATTTTATGATGATAATATAAATATTTGAATTAACTATATATGATTCTATATCTGTAATTGTATCTTTATCATGTGCTTTCTGTTGCCGTCACTGTGAGTGGCGGTTATGCATTTGTATTTTCCCCACTAAGCGATTTCGCTTAGCACGGGTGTTTATCCGTGCAGGTGTGGAAGGTTTTGGTAAGCATGGTTTGGGCGTGTCACATCGGGAAGGCCAACGCAACTAGAGATTGAAGTTTTATAGTCTAGGCTTTCTTTTCTTTTGTATCAGATATGTAATGTTTTGTTAGCCCTTCCGAACAGTGTATATTGGGCATTTGTATAATTGCTCTTTTTTTTTTGTAATCGGATGTAAGATGTAAAGACCTCTTTTGTATATTAATAAAAGTATTCACTTTGTTCAGTATCACTCTTCTTCCTTTTAAAGCTTAACTTATTCTTGATATGCCATTTTGTATGCGATGTTTTTATATTTGTACTAGTGGGATGTGACACTCCTATCTATCTGGACCCTTCTTCCCTCAATCCGAGTAGAAGTCTCCATGGTATAGGTAGGGGTGTGACAAAATCTTTTCTACTTCAACATATTTGGATTCATATGTTAGGAATTTCTTGCTAAGATAGTAAACAGCAAACTCCACCCCAAAGTCATCCTCCTGGGCCATCATGGCACCCACTGAATTGTCTTCTATCGCCAGATACAGGATTAATGGTTTGGCATGTCGTGGTGGTCTTAAAACTGGAGGATTCAGGAGATAATCTTTAATAGTATCAAAAGCCAATTGACAATCATTATTCCAGATAATCTTTAATAGTATCAAAAGCCAATTGACAATCATTATTCCACACCACTGGCTGATTCTTCCTAAGAAGCTTGAAGATGGTCTCACATACTGAAGCCAGCTTGGCGATAAACCGGCTGATGTACTGAAGCTTTCCCAGGAAACTTCTAACCTCTTTCTCTTTCTGAGGCACTGGCATCTCTCTGATGGCCCTAACCTTGTCAGGATCTACTTCAATTCCTCTCTGGCTTACCACATGGCCTAACAGCTTACCCGAGGTAACTCCAAAAATGCACTTCTTGGGATTGAGGCACAGATCATACTTATTGATCCTTTGAAAGAACTTTTCCAAAGCCTCGAAGTGACCTTCTCTGGTAGCTGACTTGATCATCATGTCGTCAACATACACCTCCAGTTCCTTGTGAATCAAATCATTGAGAACTTTGGTGGCCATCCTCTGATAGGTAGCTCCTGCATTCTTTAGTCCAAAAGGCATGACCCGATAAGCAAATGTACCCCATTCGGTGATGAAGGCTGTCTTAATCCGATCCACTATCTTGTTAAGGATTTGATTGTACCCTGCGTACCCGTCCACGAAGCTGTACATCATGCAAGCAGCGGCACTGTCTACCAGCACATCAATATGAGGCAGAGGAAAATCATCTTTCGGGCAGGCTTTGTTTAGGTCCCAATAGTCCACACATACTCGAACCTTTCCATCCTTTTTAGCCACAGGAACCACATTAGCCAGCCACGTCGGGTATTTAACCTCCAATAGAAACTTAGCCTCAATCTGCTTATGGATCTCCTCTTTCACCTTCTGAGCCCATTCTGGCCTAAGTTTTCCGAGTTTTTGCTTGACCGATTTACCCTCTGGGTAAGTTGGAATGGCATGTTCGGCTACATCTCGATCAATTCCCGGCATGTCCTCGTAGGTCCAGGCAAAGACTTTTTCATATTTTTTTAATATTCTCTCAAATTTTAGCCTCTCCCCAGGAGTTATGTCTGATGCTATCAAGATTTCCTTTGGATTCTCCAAAGTTCCGAGATTAAATGCAGTCGTGCTAGTTGAGTTAATGTCAAAGATGAATGCATCATATTTATGATCATGAGAAATAAAATCATCAGAAACATCACACAAGTAAGCAAAGTTATTCATCTCATTAATGTAATCAGCAACATTAACATCGTCATTAAAAAGTTCTAGCATAAAAATAATATCTAAACAACTACTGCCTTCATCTTCTGCCGATGATGATGCTGCAGCCGACTGGGCTTTGACTTCTTGGCTTGGTTGAGGCTTTTCAACTACCTCTGATGAGATCTCCAAATCTTCAAACTTCAGCTCTGGCTCCAACATCTTTTCCTTTCCCTTCAACCTGGTAGCTAACAGCTTATCAGTGACAATCTCCTCAGGTGCATCCCTGTCCCAGATACTGCATTGAGTCATGATCTCCTCATCCCAAAAATTCTCTGCGGACTTGATAACTCCAACATTCCAGTCAAAGACATCATTAAAAATTTCAAACCCCGGAATGATCTTTCCATCCACCCACTGAGGCTCTTCTTCTCCAGTATAAGCACAGACCGAAGATGAGGGAACAAAACTCTCTGAAATGTGGGGTATCTTCTTTGACACTTTCTTCCTGCCATGCTCTCCTTTGTAGCCCAGACCCTTCCGATCTTTCTGGCCTTGTGTTGTGATGGCATCTTGCAACCCCTGCGAATTTTTACCCAATCCGGCCCCTAAGAGGAATTGCATCTTCTTCAGCATGTTCACCACCTAAGGGCTACCTGCCAAGCCCTGCTCCTCACCAATCACTGATACATGAAAGCCACTAAATGGCTGATTAGAGATCCCTAAGGCAGACACTTGGTTCTCACTTGCTGCTTTAATGGTCACCACCTCCCCTTCATGAGGTATCTTTCATTTGGTGTAGGGTGGATGGCACTCCTCCCAATTTATGGAACCATGGCCTTCCCAGTAGGGCTGAGAAATTTGCCGGGATAGGCAAGACCACAAACTCTGCCTTCGTCTCAATAGGCCCAGTCCTAACTAGAGCTCTGAATGTTCCCGATGCCTGTCTTTGAGAATTATCGTAGGCTGTAATGGTCAGATCAGACTTACTCAACATACTCTCGTCCAGGCCAAAAGCCTGAAGTGCCACTAGAGGGAAAACATTTATAGATGACCCATCATCAACCATAACACAAGCGGTGTGCTTGTCGTTAATTTGAGCCTTGATGTATAGTGGTCAGTTGTGATTGCGGCCTTCAGTTGGCAAATCTGCGTCAGAAAACACCAGTCTTTCCCCTGATCCCCCTTTGATGAGATCTAGCAGCTCAGATGGAGAAATTGTGGTGGCTATAGTGGACTCACTCAAAGCCTCGACTAACTTCTGTCTTTGAGAAGGGGACTGCCTTAGAAGGTCCCAAATAGATATCTGAGCCGTGGTCTTTTTCAGCTGCTTTATTATGGAATTCTCTTCCGGCTCCTTCTCTACAGGTGTTGCACTGAGTCCTGCTGCTTCTCAACTTCGGGGACCACTTTTCCACTTCTTGTTATATCCCCAACTCTCTCATCCTCCTCTGAATCCCATGGATCCGTGAACTCTCCATCTTTCTCATCTTCGTCTTCGCCTCCACTCTCACTAGTGGACCAACAGTCTCTCGCCGCCACGGGAACCCCTTCTTCACTTGCCTCTGGACGAGTGATAGCGACGTATTCATTGCCATACAAATCCTGTAATACATACCATTCGGGTGGGCTCGACCCAATCATAAAGACAGGCGGTGGCACAACATTGAAATTAGACTTCTTCTTGCTCTCCCTCTTTTCAGGATCGGTGATCTGCTTACTATCGATCAGATCCTGAATCTGGTGCCTCAGCCTGAAGCAATTGTCTGTCAGATGACCCGTATGTTGGTGAAAGGCACAATACTCATTCTCTTTATGCCTCGGTTCCCCTTGGGTCCTAGCTGGCCTAGGTGGCAAGGGTTGTAGCTTCCCCTCCTTCATCAACCTCTTCAATACCCATGACAAAGGCCTACCCAAATTCGAGAAGTACCTCTGATTCATTCCTGTTGCTGACACCTCAGTTGTCTTCCCACTTCTGTTACCACTGCTGGAACTAGCTAACTTGGTTGCACCTTGATTGTTGTAGCCCTTCTTGGCATAAGCCTCACTGCTTGCCCTTTTGGCCATATACTCTCCTTCTGCCTCTATAGCAATGTCTTTCAGGGACTCCCAATCTTTCAATCCTTTTATTTTCAGTCCATCTCTTAGATATGGGCTAGCATTCCGAATGAATAACCGGATCTGGTCAGGTGTATAAGGTTTGTGCTTTATCTCTATAACCCAGTTCCTCCACCGAGTAAGATATTCATGGAAAGACTCCCCAGCCTTCTGCTGCAATAGCTCTAGATCCTTCATTGTGACCTCCATCCGGGTACTGCAATCATATTGCTTTAGGAACTCTTCAGTCAACAAGTCCCAGTCTTCTTTGGACCTCCTATCCAGCCCATGGTACCAGTCAATGGCAGCCCCTGTAAGACTCAAGCAAAAGTACTCTATCTTCTGCTTCCTTGTTAAAGTTGTCCCCTTCATAACTAATGAATACTGCTTAATATGTGCAGCAGGATCAGAGGTGTCGTCAAATTTGGGAATATCAGGCATCTTAAAGTTCTGGGGGACCAGATCATCCCCATCCAACTCACGATCCTCTGGGTTCATTCCCCTTCCTATCGTCATTATCCTTGTCATAGCCTCAAACTTCTCCTCCATCTTCCTCCACATTGCTTCCTCTAGCTTGGGCGACTTTCCTTTTGCCACCATCTGTTCCTCTTGCTCATCTTCCCAGAGGTTAACCTCAGATCTCGGGCCTTCTCTACGCTCAACAGGTGCTGGTGCTTTTTGCTCAATCGCAGGCGGGTCAACTACAGCAGGGGGATCCTCCCTAACAGCCCCTTGTTCATCTGGCCCCCTAATAGGAGCAGCAACAACTTGTTGCCCAGCTATGGTAGTGGCAAGATTGCCCATCACGGCCATCATTCTAGCCTCAAACTCTTCCATTTTTCTCCCCACTTCCTCGGCAATCATTGCCCTGGTTGCATCAGACCCACTGGCTGGATTAGACATACTTGTATCAGCTGATAATTCTGAAGAGAAAGTCTCACTACCCTCTGAAAGAGAATTTGAACTCTGATATGACACTAGCTCTGGTAACCCCAAGAGTGGAATCCTTCACAATCGATCGTCGGGACCCCTAAACCACCCGGCGAATCTATGATGGCTGAAAAAAATACATCTCGTTAGGATAATGCATGATTGAAATGCAATGCATGGTCGTGCTGATGCAGCATAGACAAACACATGCAAGCAGATAGATCCTTCCAATCTTATTGCCCCCAGACACGAGGTAGCATAGTCTCTTTCCTAGGTGGGCTTTATCCAAGGGTTAACAGGGAACCCATTAGACGTGTATGGTGCACGGTGGAAAATTGACAGCATAACAGCTCTTATTTAATATACACACGTATGAGTATTTGGCCATTATGTATTTAAACACCTCAATTAAATTAAGATGGGCCCATCGGGGCATAAAAGCCTTTGATGGAGACCATTTAATTTAACTGATTTTGTTCAATATATGATGGCCCAGGTAGCAAGCACGGTATTACGGTACATTTCACCTAGTGGAAGTATCTATTGCCATTACATGAGCTTTGGTCAAAGGTAGTGATATTTTAGGGCTACCCAAGCATGGTCCCTGCTAACGGGTCTAACTCATCACGAGCATAACAACCGATTGGGTCACCATTTGATATACCATAAGGTACGAGGCTTGGGCTGGTGATTATCCTTAACACTTCCCCACAATGAGTGAACGTAGGGTCGTGCTTCGAGAATGCACCGGGGTTTAAATAGGGACCAAACTAGCATAATCTAAGGCTCTAGCATTCATGCAATGCTATTTCAAAAAGAGATAAAATTTCTAAATTAAAACTTAACCATAAATTTTAACCAAGGTACTTTCGAAGGGAAGTCTCTTAGGTCCCCAGTGGAGTCGCCACTGTGACGCGCGCCGAACCCCATGGGCGCCCCTTGACCGCCCGCTTAAGGGCGATCGGGCAAAATGAGATTCGTTGACAACTTGTAAGGTATTTACAAGTGCATCTAGTTTGAGCAACAAGGAGATTTCATGGAGTCGCCACCCAATAAAACATTGGAAAAGTTTGTCTCGCCTCAGTGAGCCTAAGACGGCGCTGCTATGTCCATTTTGGGCAAGCCAGAGGGGTCTTGGAGGTCCTATCCTAATAGAACATTAGGAGGGCCCTCTCACCTCGTGGAGCCTAGGACTATGCAAGTTAAAGCCTTTTTACGGGACACAAGAGGTGTCTTGGAGATCCCATTAAAATGGGTCTCTCGCCTCGTTGAGCCCAAAGACCAGAGACAGATTCGGGACTTTCCATTTATTCATACCTTGGCTAAGTTTATAATCAAGTTTTGAATTTAGCGTTTCATCCCATTTCTCATTCAATTTTAATGCAACTTAATTAAATGCATATCAACCATATAATAAAAGTGATAAATAAAGTAAATGAAAGCAAAATAAATTACAACAAAACTAGGGGTGGAATACAACGCCCATTTGTAAATAAAATACAATTCATACATAAATCGGGTAATTAAAATGAGGACATTGGTCCTCTCATGCATAATTAAAGAAAATAATTTTAAATTGATAATTTATTTTGGATGGAAGAAACTAGGACATTGGTCCCATTTTTATTTAGAAAAACCAAATTAATTAAGTAGAAATATTTTTATGGTTTTTTTAATTAACGTGCATAAAAATAATTTATTACAAATTATATATTAGAAATAAAATAATGAAAGCAAAAGAAATGAAAATAATAAAAATTAACAAATCAAATCCCAAATAGATCTTCAAATCTTCATGGGCTCCCACTTGGTATGGAAAAGACTCATACATAAAAATAAATATTGAAAATAAAAAAAAACAAATAAAAGTGAAGTTAGTAAAAAAATTAATTAAACATATAACATGAAAACAATTAAATTAAATCAATCAAAATTGCATCATGTATGACAAGCCAATTAAAATGACATAATAAAAATTTGCAATCTAATTAATTAACAATTTAGCATGTATAAAAGATGACATAATAATAATAAAATTCAACATGCAAAAACAAGCATAAAATAATGATGATAAAATTTAACATGCATAAAGACATAAAGTAACATCAATAACATCCAATCATGCATAAAAAGCAAAAGAAATAATAAAAACAGAATGCATAAAACATAAATAATAATAGTAATAATAAAATCAAACAAGAATAAGGATAATAATAATAATACTAATGATGTTAATAACTACAATAATAATAATAACACAATGATAACAAAGAATATGAACAATCAAATATAATAATAATAATAATAATAATAATAATAATAATAATAATAATAATAATGATGATGATGATGATGATGATGATGATGATGATGATGATGATGATGATGATGATGATGATATGAACAATTCAATTAAATATGGAAGAATAAAATGAAAATAAGAAGAGCCAATTATGCTAAGACATGTTAAATGATAATACTAATACTATTTGAACAAAAATGATGACAATAATATGAACATGAACAATTAAGTAAGAAATAAGAAATAAGAAATAATATGAACAATAAAAATAAAAATAAGAAATATGAGCAATTAAATAATAGATCTAAAAGAATTCACATGATGATTAATTAAATAAAATCAAAAGAATAAAAAAAGGATAAAATGATAGAACTAAAAGAATTTACATGTTAATTAATTAAATAGCAACAAAAGAATGAAATTAAAATTAAATGAAGAAATTGAGGCAAGAATAATTACCCTCAAATTTATCTCGAAGAAATGACGGTAGATGATCCAATTTCTTGTCTTGATTTGAAGAATATGATTAGAAAAAATAAAATATTGAAAGATGAATTTTAGTCAAGAACAAACAATTAATTTATTTGTCTTAAAGTAAAAAAATTGTTAATTGAAAAGAAGAAAGTCACCAAGAAAAAAAATTATTATTTTTTGCCTTGATAATCTTCGTGGAAAAAATTCTTTAGAAATTGAGAGAGTTTGGTTTTTAGAGAAGAAGGAAGAAGAAAAATATTTTCTAAAGAAAATCCCCCCAAAATTCTTTTCAAAAATCTTTTTTATAACCCCAAAATTCAAAATTTTTAATTAAGAAATTAAATTGATTTAATTCAAATAATTACAAAAAATAACTGAATTTGAAGGGTTGGAAGATAAAAGGCATTTTTAATTAAATTATGCAAAAAAAAAGAGTTAAAAAGCATTTAAAATGAAGAAATTATGGCCAAAAAGGCCATAAAAGCTGAAACGGGCAAAAATGGGCGCACAGGGGCGAGGGACACCCCGTCGGAGCGCCCGACAAGCTTCCCGCGCGCAGGCGCGCGCGATGGGCAATCCGTTAGCGTGCCGTACACGAGTGCACGCCGCGCGGGCGCTGCGCGTCACCCAGCGCCCGGGCGAGCGCTGAGCGCCGCCCAGCGCGCCTCGAGCCTGCTCCGCCTGCGCACCCAGCGCTGCCGCAGCCCGACACTCGCGAATTTTTTTTTTAAATTTCTATAAAAACACATTAATTTAGAAACTAACTTTTTATCCCAAAATAATTTTTAATATATTTTTAAAATACATTTTTCTTCATTCCTAACAAATCAAAACGACAAGAAAATTATCGCTTCCAACTTTCATTCTTTTTGCCTATAAATTGGCACACTTAATTTCATCATTGGGTAATCCTGATCAAGGCTACTCGGGACCCGGTATCTCTAAGGAGGCCTACTCTAGAATATAACATTGTGCCTAAAAAGGATGGAGATCCAATAAGGACGCATGCTCTGAAAAATGAAAGCTCAAGTATCCACAACAACAGTAAGGGCAATGTTAAGAGGGCAGAAGCATTAACCATGAAAATGAATCAAAGGAATTATTCTAATTTGTGCAGATCCTTGTCTTGGGTTCTTAGAAAGTTAATAAAGGAAGGTAAGCTACAGCCACTGCCTACTAAGCCTACCAGAAACCAGGGATAGCCCAATCACAAAGTGGATCAGTATTGTGCCTTCCACCAGCACATCGGGCATACCACAGACGATTGCAAGACCTTGAGACATGCTATTCAAGATTTGATTGATTCCAAACAAATCTCCGACCCAGAAACGCGAAAGATAAAGAATAAGATAGATTAAATGCCTAAGTGGGAAAAGAAGACGGTTCCTAAGGATGATAATGAACCATCGGCCACAACATATGTGCTAGTGAAAGCAGGAAGAAGATAGCTATTTAGATGTTCTTTTTGTTCTAGAACTATTTGATAATGACATTTTTAAATTCTAGCTTTTATTAAATGAAATGAATGGTTTTGCTTATTTGTGTGATATTTCTCATGATTTCACTATGCATAATCATGACACATTCATATTTGACACTAATTTAATTGATTCCATTTCATACAATCTCGAAACTTTGGAAAACCCAAAGAAAATCTTGATAGCAGCTAATGAAACTCCTGAAGAGAGATTAAAGTTTGAGAGAATTTAAAAAATTGAGATATATGAAAAAATTCTTTGCCTGGACCTATGAAGACATGCCGGAAGATGATCATGAGGTCGCCAGTTTCAATAAATAGTAATCTTGGTTGCATCCAACTTGACTCCTGAAGTGAGATAAAAAAAAACTAGTTGCAATTAGGGGATTGGATGGAAACTCACTAAGAGCACTAGAACTTTTCTGATTACCCGTCAAGGCTTTCCCTGGATAAGGCTAAATCTAGAAGATGATTTAGGCAGCCCTTCTTTGTATAGCTCTCTAAATGACCATTTTCTACCCTTGTTTTGCAACCGCTTGCCAGCCCGTTGAGCCTTTATGCTGGTATGCTAAATGCGTACCGATTTTATTGTTACACATGTTGAAACTACTAAAATGATTTTTACCTCCCCTTAGAAAAATGACCGCTCTAATAAGAACGGATGTACATCATTGACAATTCTTTGGGTTATCAAAAATTGCCCTGATAAGGATAAGTTTACACTTCGGGAAGAGGGTTTTAGTCATGCACAAAAGACATGAGCTCTAAAAAAAATAAAAATAGCTCAATATAGTAACCACTTGACGAGTTTCGACGAATATCTTTTTTTTAATTGTTATCCTGACCTTAATGAGCTAAAATATTATCAAGCCCAAATTCAAGAATACCTTTGTATATACGACTGAGCTAAGAACGGTTCACCCATCAGTCGAGTATATATTGCGGCCATTTTTCTCTAGCGACCTGATCCTTCTTTGACAGCCATCTACCTAAGACTAACGTTACAACCAAAGTATGACCTCTTGATTCTTGGTTTAGTCTTATCCAATTAGCAAAGATGACCTTCTAATAAGGTTTGGTATGTAGGAAGAGGCATATGGTGTTCTTGAACTTCAAGTGGGGAGCCACAAGTACGTTCATGCATTTGAGTTGAATCTCATCCCCAACATTGCATTTAGAATCTGCGCTCAAAGAAAAAATTAAGTGCTAAGAGAAAATATTCAATCATGAAAACCTGAGAGGGCTGATTGATAACAGGAGTCGAATGCACCTGAGGTGTTACTCAATGAGATTGAACAAAACTAGTGTTTTTGCATCACATGTCTAGTCACGGTCATTCTTATTGCCATATGGTGCATATAAATAGAACTGCATGCATAAGCTAGGTATAAACATGCAATTGAATGGTTAAGAGAAATCTGTTGCAAACATGAGGACATTTGTTGGAGTAAGTCTTACGGCAGTAATAACAATTTTTCATGTGATAAATCCTACTCCTTTCCATTAAAAAAAAATTAAATGAAAAAAAAATGAATAAAAGCCGCTGGAGTGGGTTGGGTCCATTCCATGTAAAAATTAGGCAGAGGGTCATGTGAAAATCCCAAAGGAGATGCATTTTTCGCTAAGAAAAGCTAGTTTGAAAATCCACAAGGGAAGCACTACCTTTAAAACAATGACTTTTGAAGCCTGGAGCGATGAAGCGACATTACTTCGAATAACTTCCCTTTAGGCATATGGTGCAAAATGCTCATTGACCGGGGGGCAAAGAGTTGCACGGGTCAGTTCTCTTTGGAAAGATTATGGGTCAGAACCCCTAAAGCCAAGACGATGCTTTTCTAGATCATTGGGGGCATCAGACAATGTGAGCAACCAAGCAGTATCCTCAACATATCTCTTGACCACCTAGGATGTGGTCTATCCATTTTTTGCATCTCACATGCATTTGACATGCATTGATCTTTTACATATCCTCCAGTATATCACGTGCATTCAATCCTTCACGCGTATAGTTGTGTACAAATAATTTTGTACATTAATCATTTGTTTGTGTTTCGTGTATATAGCTTTATGTATGCATTTTACGCACATTATGCACTCACAATCTTTTGCATATGCCATCGTGCTAATGATTTTGCAGGAAAAAGCCAAACTAAGCGATAGTTTCGGCACAATGAAGTCAAGAAGAAACATGCGCAAGTTGAAATCATGCGGTAGCTTGTAAAGTCCTTTATCAAGGCATTCTTAAGTCCTTCTTTAAAGGCATTCTCAGTCTCTTCGGAGCATTATCTTTAAGTCCTTCTTTAAAGGAATTCTCAGTCTCTTCGGACCATTATCTTTAAGTACTTCTTTAAAGGCATTCTCAGTCTCTTCGGATCATTATCTTTAAGTCCTTCTTTAAAGGCATTCTCAGTCTCTTCGGAGCATTTTCTTTAAGTCCTTCTTTAAAGGCATTCTCAGTCTCTTCGGAGCATTATCTTTAAGTCCTTCTTTAAAGGAACTCTCAGTCTCGTCGGAGCATTATCTTTAAGTCCTTCTTTAAAGGCACTCTCAGTCTCTTCAGAGCGTTATCTTTAAGTCCTTCTTTAAAGGCATTCTCAGTCTCTTTGGAGCGTTATCTTTAAGTCCTTCTTTAAAGGTATTCTCAGTCTCTTCAGAGCGTTATCTTTAAGTCCTTCTGTAAAGGCATTCTCAGTCTCTTCGGATCATTATCTTTAAGTCCTTCTGTAAAGGCATTCTCAGTCTCTTCGGAGCATTATCTTTAAGTCCTTCTTTGAAGGCATTCTCAGTCTCTTCGAAGCATTATCTTTAAGTCCTTCTTTAAAGGCATTCTCAGTCTCTTCGGAGTATTATCTTTAAGTCCTTCTTCAAAGGCTTTCTCAGTCTCTTCGGATCATTATCTTTAAGTCCTTCTTCAAAGGCATTCTCAGTCTCTTTGGATCATTATATTTAATTCCTTCTTCAAAGGCATTCTCAGTCTCTTCGGAGCATTATCTTTAAGTCCTTCTTTAAAGGCATTCTTAGTCTCTTCGGAGCATTATCTTTAAGTCCTTCTTTAAAGGCATTCTCAGTCTCTTTGGAGCATTATCTTTAAGTCCTTCTTTAAAGGCATTCTTGGTCTCTTCGGATCGTTATCTTTAAGTCCTTCTTTAAAGGCATTCTCAGTCTCTTCGGAGCATTATCTTTAAGTCCTTCTTTAAAGGCATTCTCAGTCTCTTCGGAGCATTATCGTTAAGTCCTTTTCCAAGGAATTTTCAGTCCCTTTAAAGCATCAGCATTATCCCTCAAATCCTTCTTCTAAAACATCCCCAATCTTTTTAGAGCCTTAAGTTTTTCCAAATCCTTTCAACCCAAGAACGGCCGCACTTTGTAATCTTGTCAGCGATTCGATGTAACCATTTTGTAGCCTAGATAACGGCTCGGTGATATTCAAGAACATCCGCACTTTGTAATCTTATTAGCGATTTAGTGCAATCACTTTGTAGCCTAGACAATGGCTCAGTGATATTCAAGAACATCCGCACTTTGTAATCTTGTCAGCGATTCGGTGCAATCACTTTGTAGCCTAGACAATAGCACGGTGATATTGAAGAGCAGCCACACTTTGTAATCTTGTCAGCGATTCGGTGCAATCACTTTGTAGCCTAGACAATGGCTCAGTGATATTCAAGAACATCCACACTTTGTAATCTTGTCAGCGATTCAGTGCAATCACTTTGTAGCCTAGACAACGGCTCGGTGATATTCAAGAACATCCGCCTTAAATAAATTGCATTAAACGTATGATATGAGAGATGAAATTTTATAAATTAAAAACTCATTTATAATTAACGAAAGACATGAATAAGTGTGAAGTTCCGAGCTACTCTCTGGTTTAGACCATAGAGGTCAGATGACCTTTCCCAATTTCTTGTAAATTGAGTGGCGACTCCAAAATACCTCAAAGGTGCCTAAAGGCTTCATGGGACTAGATGAACTTTCCAATGTTCTATTGGATAAGGAATTCCAAGATGTCTCATGTTGCCCAAGATCAAAAGACGCGAATCAATCCCTCGAGCACTAAAAGCGAGTCTTGCCTACGAGAGCCTTTGCTAGGTTCGACGCGCGTCACACACCTGCTCCACAGAACCCACTACCTCCTCCTATGAGAAATAATGAAAGGGAGGAGGTCAGAGAAGAGTTTTAAGAAGAGATCCATCCACCAGCCGTAGAGTTAAGAGCTACCACATCAGGGGCACAGAGAAGAAGGCCAGCCCAGAGAGTAAAAGATGATTGGGAAGAGGATGAGTATGAAGAAACAGTGTCAAAAAGAGGGAAGGCGCCTCAGAATGAAGAAGCCATCTGGAGTAAGATGAAAGAAAAATTTGAGGTCACGGCAAGAATGTTGACGCGGGGTCGAGGGATGAACCCCGAGGATAAGGAGTTGTAAGGAGAGGATTTAGTCCCGACGAACTTTAAGATGTTGAATGTTCCAAAGTTTGACGGCACCTCCGTTCCCACTGCCCACATAAAACAATATTAGTTAGTGATGAAGGGTACTACGCTGATGAAAAGGCAGAAGATTGAATACTTTTGCTTGAGTTTGACTGGCCCAGCAATGGATTGGTACCACGGGCTTGACCGCAGAACCAAGGAGGACTGGGATTTACTGACGGAAGAGTTTTCGAGGTAGTATAACTGCAGTACGAGGATGGAGGTGACTCTAAAGGACCTGGAGCTATTACAGCAGAAGGGAGGCGAGTCTTTCCATGAGTATCTGACCCGATGGAGGAATCGGGTGATAGAGATAAAAAGAAAACCAGATACTCAAGATCAAATACAGCTGTTCATTAAAAATGCGAGCCCGTATATGAGAGAGGGATTGAAAATGAAGGGATTAAGAGATTAGGAGTCCTTGAAAGACATCGCAATTGAGGCCGAATGAGAATACCTTGTTAGGAGGATGAGTAATGATAACTATGCCAAGAAGGGCAGTAGTACTCAGGGGGCGAGTAGGTCCGCAGGCTCCAGTAGTGGCATGAGGAAGACGGCCGAAGTATCAGCCACTAATACAACCCCGAGACATTTCTTTAACTTGGGAAGGTCACTGTCATGGGTGCTTTGGAGGTTGATGAAGGAGGGGAAGCTGCAGCCTTTGCCACCTAGACCTGCCAGGACTCAAGGTATGCCGGACCATAAGGATAATGAATACTGTGGGTATCATCAACATACTGGGCATATAACTGATGAGTGTAAAGCTTTGAGGCACACGATCCAAGACCTAATTGATTCGAAATAAATAACAGTCCCGGAGAAGAGAGGAGGTCAGAAAAAGTCTGGGTATAACAATGTGCCCCCGCTAGTATTCATGATCAGGTTCAGTCTGCCCGAAGAGTTTGTTTTGAGAGAACTATATAGCAACGATGCCAACACTACTGTCACGAGCCTCCATGAGGTGAGTGAAGAAGGGATTCCCGCTGCAGTGATCGATTTCTAGTCCACTGAAGAGCGTGGAAGTGAAAATGATAATCCTAATGTGTTTCCCGACCCATGGGGTTCGGAGGAAGAAGAGGAAGAGAAGAAGGAAAAGAAAAAGAAAGTGGGAGCGGTGACTCGGAGTGGAAGGGTAGCTCCAGAAGTTGAGAGGCCCCAGGAGCTGGTAATGGGCCAAAATGAAAAAGAGCCAGAGGATGATCCAATAATTAAGTAGCTGAAAAAGACCCCAGCTCAGATTTCGATATGGGACCTCCTGAGGCAGTCTCCGTCCCATAGGAAAAAGTTGGTGGAGGCTTTATGCAAAACAACTGTGGCCACAACTATATCGCCTACGGAATTGCTGGATGTGGTGAAAGGGGGAGCTGGAGAGAATGTCGTGTTTACAAATGCTGACTTGCCGGTAGAAGGCCGCAACCACAACTGCCCTTTGTATATACAGGCCCAGATTAGTCAGAAGCACATGGCTTGTGTGATGGTGGATGACGGTTCATCAATCAATGTGTGCCCGCAGGTGGCCATGGCATCTTTTAGTGTGACAGAAGATATGCTAGCTAAGTCTGATCTGACGATCATGGCTTATGACAATTCAAGAAGGCATGCCTCTGGGACATTGAAGACAATGGTTAAGATGGGGCCTGTGGAGACGGAGGTGGAGTTTGTAGTCCTGCCTATCCCTGCCAATTTTTCAGCTCTTTTGGGAAGGCCTTGGTTCCACAAGCTGGTAGGCGTCCCCTCTATGCTACATCAGATGGTCAAGATTCCTCACGAGGGGCAGGTGGTGACCATAAAGGCCGCAAGGGAAAATCAGGTTTCCATACTAGAGATTGCGAGGCAGCCTTTCAGTGGGCCATGTGGCTATGATAGATGAGGAAGAACAGATAGAAGGAAGCCCCCAGGTGCTGAACCTGATGAAGAGGATGTCATTCCTCCCCAGAGCGGGATTAGGCAAGAATTCTCAGGGGTTGCCCGAAGCCATAGCCACCATAGGCCAGAAGGATAGAAAGGGCCTAGGTTATAAAGGTGTGGTGAAGAGGGCCAAGGGGTCAGCAAAGAAGATTCCCCATATCCGAAAGAGCTTTATACCAGCAGCTGCAGCATGTGCCTACACCGGGGAAGCTGAGCCTCAGTGGGTTGACGGGAGAATTATACCGGGTTTTGAGGTTTTTAATGATGTCTTTGACTGGGACATTGGATTAATCAAGCCAGCAGAGGGTTTTTGGGATGAAGAAATCATGACCAGCAAGACAATTTGGGACCGCGAGGAGCCCGAGGAGATTATAACTAAGGGGATGGTGGCCATCCAGCTGAAGAAGAAAGCGAAAATTGAGGAAGCTGTATAGGGAGTTGCTAAAGAAATCCCGAAATGCCAAGTTGATGCAGGACCGTCAGCTGCAACAGATGCGCCAGCGGAGGAGGAGAAAGAAAATAGTTTAGATTTTCTTTTTACTCCAGAACTTTTTAATAATGTTAATAACAATTCTAGTTTTATCAATAAAGTGAATGATTTTGCTTACTTGTCCGATGTTTCTGATGATTTCATTATGCATGATCATGATTATAATCTATCTATATTTGATATTGATTCAATTGATGCTACTCCATTTAATCTTGCAACCTCGAAAAACCTGAAAGAAATCTTGATAGCATCTAACATAACTCCTGAAGAGCGAGAAAAGTTTGAGAGAATATTAAGAAAACATGAAAAAGTCTTTGCCTGGACCTACGAGGATATGCCGGGAGTGGACCAAGAAATCGCGGAACATGCCATCCCGACGTACCCAGACTATAAGCCTGTCAAGCAGAAGTTGAGGAGACTCAGACCAGAATGGGCAGGCAAGGTGAAGGAGGAAATTCATAAGCAGATCGAAGCCAAGTTCCTGATCAAGGCACAATACCCAACCTGGTTGGCCAATGTTGTCCTAGTAGCCAAGAAAAACGGCAAGGTAAGGGTATGCATGGACTATCGAGACTTGAATAAGGCTTGTCCAAAGGATGACTTTCCATTGCCCCACATAGACGTGCTGGTGGATAGCGCAGCTGCCTGCATGATGTACAGTTTTGTAGATGGTTACGCAGGCTACAACCAGATACTGAATAAGATAATCGACCGGATTAAGATAGCTTCATCACAAAATGGGGGACATTCGCTTACAGGGTAATGCCTTTCGGCTTAAAAAACACAGGCGCAACCTATCAAAGGATGGCTATAAAGATTCTAGATGACTTGATTCTCAAGGAAGTAAAAGTGTATGTGGATGATATGATGATCAAGTCGGCCACCAGAGAAGGCCACTTTGAAGCCCTAGAAAAGTTCTTTCAGAGGATCGGAAAGTATAACTTGCGATTGAACCCCAAGAAATGTATCTTTGGTGTCACCTCAGGGAAGCTCCTAGGACATGTAGTTAGCCGGAGGGGAATCAAAATTGACCCGGACAAGGTTAAGGCCATTAGAGAAATGCCGGTACCACAAAAGGAAAAGGATGTGAGAAGCTTTTTGGGTAGGTTGCAGTATGTTAGCAGGTTTATCACTAAGCTTACTTCGATCTGTGAACCGATCTTCAAACTACTCAGAAAGGACCAACCAGTAGTATGGAACGAAGATTGTCAGAAGGCTTTCGATACTATCAGAGAGTATTTGCTGAATCCACCGGTTCTGAGACCGCCATAGCCAGTCAAGCCGCTTATCTTTTATTTGGCCATAGAGGATAGTTCTGTAGGCGCCATGATGGCTCAAGAAGATGAGTTCGGAGTGGAGTTTGCTGTTATTACCTTAGTAAGAAGTTCTTGGCCTATGAAATCAAATATGCAGAAGTAGGAAAGATTTTCCTGGTGGTAATCTGGGCCTCTAAGAAGTTGAGACACTATTTTCATTCTTACAAGGTACAGGCAATAGCAAAGCAGAATTCCCTCAGATATTTGTAGGAAGCTACATCCTTACTTGGAAAAATGGCTAGGTGGTTGTTGCTATTACAGAAATTTGATGTAGAATACATTACTCGGAAGACCATTAAGGGTCGTGCGGTGGTTGAGTTTCTGGTAGAGCACCCAATCCAAGGAGACTTGTACAAGTTTAATTTCCCTGATGAAGACATAACAGCTATTATGGTTCAAGGTTGGCAATTGCACTTTGACGGGGCCGTAAATAATAAGGGAGCAGGAGTAGGAATTATTCTGACAACCCCGGATGACGAAAACTTCCCATTAACCATGAAGTTAAGGTACAAAACCACCAATAATGAAGTCAAGTATAAAGCATGTACTATTGGGTTAGAAGCACTGATAGCTTTGGGGGCAAGGAACGTGGAAGTAATCGGGTGTAACACCCCCTACCCATACGTAGGCGAACCCATCCTGATAGGAGTGAGATGCCGTAGGAGCAAGGGTGTCACACCAAATGGATCGATACAAAGCATACATTCGTACATTAAAAACAAATGGAAATTTAAAACTTTTGACAAACATCAACTTGATCATGCATTAACATAACAACATTCCTTACAATAATGTTCTGATCAAACTGATATTACAAAATAATTACATATCCCAAAATATATAGAGCGGAAGCTTGCAAAAATTACTGATACATTGAGAGCTCTATTCCAAAAAGAATCGTCAATCTAATACAAAAGTAGTCCTAACACTAAACCCTTATGTATTGGCTTGACTGGCGGTGACTATCCCAAAGCAAAACACCTTCCGCACCTGCATGGATAAAAACCGTGCTAAGCGATAAACGCTTAGTGGGGAAACACACAACAAAAGAGTGGACGGCCATTCACAATGGTCATCAAGGCATAACACATACGGTATGACATATGCGGATAATCATGTCAGATATATATATAACCATACTTACAGAATAAAGGCATACAATCAGAAGCTTATTTCCACATCCATATACATATAAACTGATCCTCACATTTATCATGTTCATTCGGATATCACATTCTAATAATCATATCGACATAAACCAAAGCAAACAGAACACCTATGGACTGACAGTAGTGGATAACGAGTATACAAACAGTACCTTACGGGTACGAATCGAATACAAACAGTACCTTATGGGTACGAATCGAGAAACCAATTATTTTATTACATTCAAAACAATTTTTGGAGAGACCTTAAATAAGATCCAAAATTCATAAGGGTTCGCGAGGAACCAGACAAGGACCTGATCGAGGTCCAAACGAAACTGAGACTGCAGCTAAAAGACTCTATTAGGCATGCCTAACTATCCACTTAGTTGATTCGCAGGTTAAAATTATACAGTTAACGTCCATAGTTCAATTATAACAAGCAAAGAGTTCACATACTTTGGTTAATCAATACATATAAACATCATCCATCTTACTAGTATAAAGCTCTTATTAAGTGTCATTGTGTGTGCTTAAATCAATAATTTAACACCCCTAAAACACCCTGAATAAATAAGATTTTATTGCAAAAATAGGGTAGGTCACGGTCACAACGAGATTGGTTGTCACCGTGACATACCACAACTCTCGGCAGAATGCAATTCTGGGGTACCTCACGGTCACAACCAAAATGGTTGTCACCGTGACATACCACAGAAACCAAATAGAAGCAAAAGTCAGGGCACCTCACGGTCACAACAAAAATGGTTGCCACCGTGACATGTCCAGAACCCAGAACAGAAGCAAAATCTGGACACCTCACGGTCACAACCAAAATGGTTGCCACCGTGACGTGTCCAACTCACGGTAGAATGCATCTTGTATACACCTCACGGTCACAACCAGATTGGTTGTCACCATGACCCATGCCCAGATGCAATACCATAGAGCCAAATTCACCTCATTTCTAGGCCAAAACCAAAACTTCTCATTCCAACCATTTTGTCCTCACTCATACTACATTAATACACCATCTAATATCCTCAAATCATACCAATATAAGATCCTACTCATGAATTCTCAAAACAACATCAAGTTACACATTCAATCTCATCACTATTCATACCGCAACTCAATCAATTGCACATTTTGGTTCAATAACTCACAATCAAGGTTTCATGAAATATAAATCAAAACCCATAACATAATAACTAGTAAAAACATCAAGAAAACCATAATTTTCCAGAAATTCATTCAAAGAATAAAATCACAAAAAATGCATAAATCACAAACTCCCAAACCTGAATCTCCTTAGCTCCTATTCACTAAGTTCCACTTCCTGATGCCTTCTCCTTGCCTTTAGGCTCACGAGGAGGCTCAACTAACGATCAACCCACAAGAACACACAAAACACAACCCTAAATTAAAAACCCAAACTAGCTAGAAGAAGAAAAGATGGAGAAGAGGAAGAACAAGATGGAAAAATGCAGAAAACTTACTAAATACATGCAAGATGTGATCAATTCCCACCACCAAGAGCTTGAATCCAAGCTTAGGGCACACAAATGGAAAGCAAAGGAAAAGAAAGACAAAGAGAAGAGGGAAGAACGGGAAAGATGGATGAAGAATTCTGATTTCCCAATTCTCTCTCTTCTTCTACTTTTCATTTTCCTAACCTAGCCATGTGTCCATTCCCTAGTGGTGGAAATCAACCACTCACACCCAACAACAATGCACTACAGACACACAAAGTCACCCCAACTAATAACACCCTACAAAGATATGCTCATGCACACACTATTACAACCCAACTTACTCACTTACATCCTAAAACCAAGTGAGCAAACACACCCAAATGAAACCCATCTAATTCACACCTTAGCACCGAACATGCACCCACATCCTAGCAAAACCCGTAAACATGCATTATACCCAAAATACCCTTATGACATGCAAATACACACTAAATGCACATGCACAAACTTGACTCGAACTTCTAGGGGGCAAACGGGGTGTGACAACTCTCCCCTACTATCAAGAATTTCGTCCTCAAAATTCTCACCTGAACTGAAGAAATGCGGATATTGCGCCCTCATGGTCGCCTCTGGCTCCCAAGTAGCTTCTTCGACTCCATGGTGATTCCATAATACTTTAACCAATGGGATTTGCTTACTTCTCAGCTGTCTCACTTCTCGAGCTAGGATAGCTTTCGGTTCCTCATCATACGAAAAATCTGGCTGCACTTGCACATCCTGAACTAACAAATTATGTGAGGGATCCGATCTATATCGACGTAGTATCGAAACATGGAAAACATTGTGCAACTTTGCTAACTCCATCGGTAAAGCATACCTATAGGCTACCGGGCCGACCTTAGCTAACACTTCATACGGTCCAATAAATCGAGCACTAAGCTTGCCCTTCTTCCCAAACCGTAGCACTTTTCTCCAAGGAGAAACTTTAAGAAAAACTTTATCCCCGACATCAAATTGAACATCCCTTCTCTTAAGGTTAGCATAAGACTTCTGCCGATCCTTAGCTGCTCTCAGATTTTGCTGCACAACTCTGATCTTTTCCTCTATATCTCTTACCAATTCTGGCCCAATAACTGAACGCTCGGATAACTCTGTCCAAAATACCAGAGTCCTACACTGACGACCATATAAAGCTTCATACGGTGACATACAGATGCTCGACTGATGACTGTTGTTGTAGGCAAACTCCATAAGCTGCACATATCTGTCCCAAGTACCCGGCAAATCCAATGCACAAGCCCGCAACATATCCTCTAAGATCTGAATGACCTGCTCGGATTGACCATCTGTTTGAGGATGAAATGCTGCACTAAAGTTCAACTTGGTACCCAAAGCCCTTTGCAATTCTTTCCAAAACTTCGAAGTAAACCTTGGGTCCCGATCCGATACTATGGACAACGGCACTCCATGTAATCTGACTACCTCATCCATATAGATACTGGCCAACTTATCCATCGGATAATCCACTCTAACTGGTAGAAAATGAGCTGACTTCGTAAGCCGATCCACTATTACCCAAACTGAGTCATGCTTCCTCTGAGTCAAGGGCAAACCAGATACAAAGTCCATGGTAATATCGTCCCATTTCCACTCGGGCATGGATAAAGGTGTGAGCAATCCCGAAGGAACTTGATGCTCAGCCTTTACCTGCTGATAGGTCAAGCACTTAGACATGAAATCTATAATATCCCTTTTCATACCAGACCACCAGTAGAACTTCTTCATGTCTCGGTACATCTTGTCACTACCGGGATGCATAGTGAAAATCGTAGAGTGTGCCTCACTCAAAAGCTGTTTCCTTAACTCCTCATTTTCTGGCACACACAAGCGGTTTCTAAACATCAGCACCCCATCCAAAATCAAGAACTCTGACTGTTTATCAGAACTAATCTCTTGCACAATCCGTTGCAACCTCACATCATCCCTCTGAGCATCTATAATCCTTTGTCTCAAGGTAGGTCTCACTCTCAACTGGGCAACCAAAGCCCCATTAGAATCAAATCTCCATCTAAACTGCCTCAGGAACAGAGCAGAAACTGACTTCTAACTCAAAGCATCTGCGACTACATTGGCCTTACCCGGGTGGTAATCTAATATGCAGTCGTAGTCCTTGAATAACTCTAGCCAACGGCGCTGTCTCATGTTTAACTCCTTATGCGAGAGAAGATACTTTAAGCTCTTATGGTCCGTAAAGATCCTACACTTCTCTCCACAGAGATAATGCCGCCAAATCTTCAAAGCAAAGATCACAGCTGCCAACTCTAAATCGTGCGTCGGATAGTTCCTCTCATGTGGCTTCAACTGATGGGAAGCATAAGCCACAACCTTACCCTCTAGCATCAAAACACAACCAAGACCGGGATGGGTTGAGTAAGTATAGGAGCTTCAACTAACAAACTCTTCAACTTCTCAAAGTAAAGCTGGCACTTATCCGACCATTCAAATCTGACCCCTTTCCTTAACAATCTCGTTATCGGAGCAGCTATAACTGAGAAACCCTTAACAAACCTATGGTAGTAACCCCCCAAACCAAGAAAACTCCTCACTTCTGGGACATTTCTAGGCGCTTTCCAATCAATAATCGCCTCAATCTTAGATGGATCCACTTGAATACACTTAGCCGAAATAATGTGACCTAAGAATGACACTTCCCGAAGCCAAAAATCACACTTACTAAGCTTGGCAAACAACCGATGCTCTCTCAAAACTTGCAAAACCATCCGGAGATGCTCCTCATGCTCACTCTCGTCCTTGAGTAAACCAATATATCATCTATGAACACTACTACAAATCGATCAAGATATGGCCTGAACACTCGGTTCATCAAATCCATAAAAGCCGCCGGTGCATTGGTCAAACCAAACGACATCACTAAAAACACATTCGCATCCTGAACTCGCAGCTGATAATAACCCGACCGAAGATCAATCTTTGAGAAGACTCCCGTACCTCGGAGCTGATCGAACAAATCCTCAACTCTAGGCAAAGGATACTTATTCTTCACTGTAACCTTGTTGATCGGCCTATAGTCGATACACATCCTCATAGTACCATCCTTCTTTTTAACAAACAAAACCGGAGCGCCCCATGGAGATATGCTGGGTCTGATAAACCCCTTATCCAATAGCTCTTGTAGCTGAGTTTTGAGTTCTCTCAACTCTACAGGAGCCATCCGATAAGGTGCTTTCAAAATAGGCAAAGTACGCGACACTATCTCTATGGACAACTTCACTTCTCTCTCAGGAGGCAAAGTAGGCAACTCACTCGGAAACACATCCGTAAACTCTCGGACAACCGAAATGTCCTCAATCCTAACTTAATCCCTCTTGGAATCCAACACAACAGCTAGAAAAGCCTCACAACCCTTTCTAATAAACCTCTTAGCCTGCATTGCGGATATCACATTGCTCAAAGAACTAGCACCCAAACCTTTAATAATAACAGAAGACCGATCTCTATCCTGAAGCACAACTGTCTTCCTATGACAATCAACCACAGCTCGATGCTTACCCAACCAGTCCATACCCAGAATCAAATCAAATTCTCTGAACGGCAACTCAATCAAATCTGCTAGAAAATCAACTCCCTCAACCAACAGGGGACAGTTCCCATACATTCTACTCACATTGACACTATGCCCTAAAGGACTGGTCACACATATCTCATAATCTAACTGATCTATCTCATGCAACTTATCAATTAACTTATCTGTGCACAAATATGAGTGTGTGGAACAAGGGTCAATTAGAGCTTACAATTCAATGTTACGGAGTAGAAACTTACCGGCTATAATATCAGGGTTATCCTACTCATCTCTAGCTCTCACAGCATAAGCTCTGGTTGGAATAGGTAGCGGACGCTCAACTGACTCAGATGTAGCTCCCGCTCTAGGTCGACCACCTCGACCTCTTCCTCTGCCTCTAACATGGGTAGCTTGTGTGGCATTCGAACCAACTCTACTAGACTCTCTCTGAGCATCCGAATCCTCATTCACAGCCAGTTGGCCAAAAAGTGTTCAGTACTCCCACATCTGAAATACCCACCTGTGAGCCACCTACACTCACTCCGGTGAGGCTTACTGCAATGAGAACATACAGGCATCGACTCGGTCCTACCACCAGCACCGTCTCTACCAGAACCAAACATACCTCTCGTAGTTGGGCCTGCAGATGATTTATCTTGCGGGTTCCTTGACCTCTTTCCCGATGATGAAGAAGATGAACCACCACGAGAAGGATTCCTCCTCTGAGCCCTCTCTCTCAGCACTGATTCTGACCTCTTAGCTCTAATAGCAGCTTGCACAATCTGATAGTACCCCACTCCCGGAGTGCTCATCAGAGAAATAAACATCGCCCGCAGCGACTCATTCAACCCGGTCTCAAAGTGCCTACACCTGAACTCCTCCGTCAAAATACCTTCCGGTGCATACTTAGCCAACCTGTTAAACTCCTTCTCAAACTCAAACGCAGACATCGCCCTCTGTTTCAAACTCAAGAATTGAGCCCATCTTGCATCCTTATATGTCTGAGTCACATACTTATTCGTGAACTCTCTTTCAAAAAATTCCCAAGTAATCGGGTCAGGCAACTGAGGATGCCTACAGACCAATTCCCACCATTCATAAGCAGACCCTTGCAGCAAAGCCACTCCACATTCTACTTTCTGATCAGGAGGACATCGAACTTCTCTCAAAGCACGCTTTACTTTGTCGATCCACTTTTCAACGACTTCCGACTCGTCCAAACCCGTTCTATAAAAGTCTTCAGCACCAGCTCTTCTCAAACTCTCAGTCGGGGCCTTAGGGGTAGTCACTCTCTCCAAGACCCGAGCTATGTCCTGGGATAGCTTAAGCATAGCTTCGAAGGGCATGGCTGTGGCCTCAGGCTGTACCCTATTAGGTTGAGCCGACACAGAAATTGAAGGATCAACAGCTTGAGGATTCACGCTTTCAGTTGACCCCTTAAGAGACTCTCGAACAGAATCGGAATCCATCTAAACAAACAAAAACAACCGCATCAGCCAACACAATCCTAGACATATACTCATCTATACATAACAACAATAACAAAACACATAGAAAAGCCTAAACCAGGACTCTGATACCAAAAACTATAACACCCCCTACCCATACGTAGGCGAACCCATCCTGATTAGAGTGAGATGCCATAGGAGCAAGGGTGTCACACCAAACGGATCGATACAAAGCATATATTCATACATTAAAAACATACGAAAATTTAAAACTTTTGAGAAACATCAACTTGATCATGCATTAACATAACAACATTCCTTGCAATAATGTTTTGATCAAACTGATATTACAAAATAATTACATATCCCAAAATATACATAGCGGAAGCTTGCAAAAATTACTGATATATTGAGAGCTCTATTACAAAAAGAATCATCAATCTAATACAAAAGTAGTCCTAACACTAAACCCTTCTGTGTTGGGTTGACTGGCAGTGACTCCCCCAAAGCAAAACACCTTCTGCACCCGCACGGATAAAAATCGTGCCAAGCAATAAATGCTTAGTGGAGAAACACACAACAAAAGAGTGAACGGCTATTCATAATGGTCGTCAAGGCATAACACATACGGTATGAAATATGCGGATAATCATATCAGATATATATATAACCATACTTACAGAATAAAGGCATACAATCGGAAGCTTATTTCCACATCCATATACATATAAACTGATCCTCACATTTATCATGTTCATTCGGATATCACATTCTAATAATCATATCGACATAAACTAAAGCAAACAGAACACCTGTGGACTGACAGTAGTGGATAACGAGTATACAGACAGTACCTTACGGGTACGAATCAAATATAGACAGTAACTTACGGGCATGAATCGAGAAACCAATTATTTTATCACATTCAAAATAATTTTCGGAGGGACCTTAAATAAGATCCAAAATTCATAAGGGTTCACGAGGAACCAGACAAGGACCTGATCGAGGTCCAAATGGAACTGAGGCTGCAGCTAAAAGACTCTATTAGGCATGCCTAACTATCCACTTAGTTGATTCGCAGGCAAAAATTATACAGTTAATGTCCATAGTTCAATTATAACAAGCAAAGAGTTCACATACTTTGGTTAATCAGTACATATAAACATCATCCATCTTACTAGTATAAAGCTCTTATTAAGTGTCATTATGTGTGCTTAAATCAATAATTTAACACCCCAAAAACACCCTGAACAAATAAGATTTTATTGCAAAAACAGGGTAGGTCACGGTCACAACCAGATTGGTTGTCACCATGACATACCACAACTACCGGCAGAATGCAATTCTAGGGTACCTTACGGTCACAACCAAAATGGTTGTCACCGTGACATACCACAAAAACCAAATAGAAGCAAAAGTCAGGGCACCTCACGGTCACAACCAAAATGGTTGCCACCGTGACATGTCCAGAACCTAGAACAGAAGCAAAATCTGGACACCTCACGGTCACAACCAAAATGGTTGCCACCGTGAGGTGTCCAACTCACGGCAGAATGCATCTTGTACATACCTTACGGTCACAACTAGATTGGTTGTCACCGTGATGCCTAGATGCAATACCATAGAGCCAAATTCACCTCATTTCAGGGCAAAAACCAAAACTTCTCACTCCAACCATTTTTTCCTCACTCATACTACATTAATAAACCATCTAACATCATCAAATCATACTAATATAAGATTCTACTCATGAATTCTCAAAACAACATCAAGTTACACATTCAATCTCATCACTATTCAAACCACAACTCAATCAATTGCACATTTTGGTTCAATAACTCACAATCAAGGTTTCATGAACAATAAAAATCAAAACCCATAACAAAATAACCAGTAAAAACATCAAGAACACCAAATTTTTCCAGAAATTCATTCAAAAAATAAAATCACCAAAAATGCATAAATCACAAACTCCCAAACCTGAATCTCCTTAGCTCCTATTCACTTAGTTCCACTTCCTGATGCCTTCTCTTTGCCTTTAGGCTCATGAGGAGGCTCAACTAACGATCAACCCATAAGAACACACAAAACACAACTAAATTAAAAACCCAAACCAGCTAGAAGAAGAAAAGATGAAGAAGAGGAAGAACAAGATGGAAAAATGCTGAAAACTTACTAAATACATGCAAGATGTGATCAATTCCCACCACCAAGAGCTTGAATCCAAGCTTAGGGCACACAAATGGAAAGCAAAGGAAAAGAAAGACAAAGAGAAGAGGGAAGAACGGGCAAGAGGGATGAAGAATTATGATTTCCCAATTTTGTCTCTTCTTCTACTTTTCATTTTCCTAACCTAGCCATGTGTCCACTCCCTAGTGGTGGAAATCAACCACTCACACCCAACAACAATGCACTACACACACACAAAGTCACCCCAACTAATAACACCCTACAAAGATATGCTCATGCACACACTATTACAACCCAACTAACTCACTTACATCCTACAACCAAGTGAGCGAACACACCTAAATGAATCCCAACTAATTCACACCTTAGCACCGAACATACACCCACATCCTAGCAAAACCCCCAAACATACATTATACCCAAAATACCCTTATGACATGCAAATACACACTAAATGCACATACGTAAACATGGCTCAAACTTCTAGGGGGCAAACAGGGTGTGACATCGGGGATTCGTCCTTAGTGATCAATTAGATTAGGGGGGTATAGGCCGTTAAAGAAGAGAGGTTGATGCCATATGTCAAACACCTGAGGGAATTGAGTGATCAATTCGAAATGTGTACATTCCACTTTGTTCTGAGGGATGAGAATCAATTAGCTGATGCGCTTGCAACTTTGGTATCGATGTGAGACAATCCAGAAGGGGTAGTCATGAAGCAAATTTTGATTTCTAGTTCAGAAAGGCCAAGCTTTGAGTCCAAGTTAATAATGGAAATAGAGGTAGCAGATGGGAAGCCGTGGTATTATGATATCATGAATTATCTAGAAAATGCAAAATTTCCAAAAGAGGCTACCGAGAAAGATTAGAGGATGATCCGCAAGTTATCTGCCTAGTTTATCTGTATAGATAGGATGTTATACAAGCATCAGATCGATGGTATCCAATTGAGGTGTCTGAACGAGAAAGAAGCCAAAAGGGTGATGGAGGAAACTCACGCTGGAGTATGCAGAGCCCACATGAATGGACTGACGTTGGCTAAAAAGATCATGAGACATGGGTTCTACTGGCTCACCATGGATACAGATTGCTCCAAATATGTAAAACAGTGCCAGTTGTGCCAACAGTATGCGGACTTGAGGCACTTGCCCGTTTCAGAATTGCATAGCTTGACATCGCCTTGGCCGTTCGCAGCTTGGGGGATAGACATCATCGAGAAAATATGTCCCACGGTGTTTAATGGATATAGGTTTATTATAGTCGCTATCAATTATTTTACCAAGTGGATAGAGGCTGAGTCTTTCAAAAAGGTCGATGCTCGGGATATGGCCAAATTCATCAAAAAAAACTTAATATGTAGATATGGCCTCCCAGACCATGTGGTCTCTGACAATGGGGTCCAGTTTATGGCCGAAACGAAAAAGCTATTTCAGAAATATGTCATTGAACACCACAAGTCCTCTCCTTATTGTCCGCAAGCTAATGGAGCAGTAGAAGTCGCTAATAAGAACGTCAAGAGAATCCTGGCCAAAATGGTTAAAAGTTATAAAGATTGGGCAGACAAGTTACCTTTCGCACTCTGGAGCTATAGAACGACTATCAGGACTGCAATAGGATCCACTCCATATTCCTTGGTCTATGGGACAGAAGCAGTATTGCCAGTCAAGGTCGAACTCAAGTCACTAAGGGTGGTTATGGAAGCTAAGATTTCGGAAACTGAATGGGCACAGCAGCGGCTGCAACACTTAAACATGTTGGATGAGAGCAGGTTGAGAGCCTATTACCATAATCAGGTATATCAGAAGAGACTTGCCAGATCATTCGGGAAGAAGGTCAAAAGACACTCATTAAAAGAGGGAGACTTGGTATTCAAGCAGGTGAGACCAGGCGCGCCAGACATAAGGGGGAAATTCAGACCGACATGGGAAGGGCCTTTCATCCTCAAGAAGCTGTTGTCAAAAGGAGCGACAATTTTGTTAGATAGCGATGGCAATGAGTTTACAGAGCTGGTCAACGTTGATAGACTTAAGAGGTTCCATAGCTAAAGACAATAAAATCAAAAGAAGAGAACAATAGCCCTGCGGGTCGAAAACTAAAAACAGGTGGCCTTGCTAAAATTGGATGCCTCATCAGGGTGAAAACTGAAAAAAGGCATCCTGGTCAAAAATTAGAGGCTTGAGTGAAAATGTCCAATCAAGAAAACCCGAGAGGGCTCATTAGTAACAGAAGTTGATGCTATCAGGATTTGGCTCCTCGAATAAGTGTAGTTTTGCGTCCTTGAATTAATGTTAAACGAAGATCATTTGTATTGAAATCATATCGAAATGTACACAATTTTGTGAAATGAAATAAAACTGAATCTTTTCATTCATATTATTGTCTAAGTTCTGTTCTAAAAAGAAACATATGCTCAAAATGCATACAAATCTGAACTAAGCCCTACTACTACTCTCATTGGCCAGATGTCTAAGTCGTCGTGTCCTGTTATCAACGGCAGGGATGAGCGCCCATCTCTTGTAGGAGCTAGTAGAAACAACAGATTGATGACCAAAAGAGGGTATAACATTCTTCAATGGTAGTCCAGCCCAGAGTTCATGATAGCAGGAGGCAAAAGCTGCAGATAAGATTCTGCCTCGGAAAGATAGAGGGGCTCTCATCGCATCTTGAGTCATCCCGAGCTGTCGAGCGCATCGGGCCGTGATGTAAAAGGTAGCCTCACGTAGCCCACACAAGGGAACACATCCTAAGGAACCATCAACTATCGCAGCAGGTAGGGGAAGCCAAGTGCTCATGAAATTAATGTCCTCGTCTGTCACCTAGCTAAACCTGGTGATGCCCTCGTCAGGGTCACAAACGAGTACAGTCGCTGGCGAGGAAGAAAATGCCCTGGAGAATATTGGCTAATGACCCTGGGAGGCGGTTTTGACAGTAGCTTCAACTTCTCTTGTAGCCATATATAAAAAAGGAAATAAGAAGAGAATAAAAGCTAAAGAAAATAAGGAAAAAAGGCAAATAAAAAGCCGCTGGAGAGAGTTGGGTTCACTTCAGGCAAAAATTAGGCATAGGGCTGTGTGAAAATCCGAAAAGGACGCAGTTCCCACTAAGAAAAGCTAGTGTGAAAATTCACAAGGAGCGCACTACCTTCGAAAACAATGACTTACCTGGAGTAATAAGGGGCTCCCAGAGAAAGCAGTAAAAGATCCAGCACAAACAGAATCAAGACCTATGATAGTCTCGACAAAGATCAGTGAAAAGGGGGTCAGCCCACGTTGAAAATCATCCAGAATCCCAAACAGACGAGAGTCGCCGATCAGATCCTCTGAGCTCACAATCAGATACCTCATCAGGCAGAAAAGGAAGATGACACCTATAAGCACCGTGTCCCGGAGCGGTCCGGATCAGAGGTTACCCTATGATGAAATCAGTGTTCGAGCCTGTGTAAAGGGCTGGATTTGGAGGTTTTAGTCCCACGTTCCACGAGAAATGAGGCTTTTTACCATTCCTGGGCAGAGGGGGGACAAAACAGAGGTTTTTCGAGTAAAAAAGCTTTTTGTACTCCACAAACGGCCAGACCGTCTGTGAAGTCAGCCCGTCGCTTCGAGTCACCGACGGCTGGTGGTACTTTCCGATGCCCGTCGAAAAGTCACCGCCCCTGTCAGAACGCTGCCTGGTTTCCCGGAGCACGCAACCCTTCCGACGCCCGTCGGTGGATGTGGCAGGGCCGTCGGATGAATCCTTGTGTCAGAAGGATTCTTCCGACGCCCGCCCCTATACACCGACGCCCGTCGGTCGTGTCTGGTTTATAAAAGCTCCGGATTTTCAAGAGAAAAGGGGTTGGAAAAATTTTCAAAAGGGGAAACTCTGCCCAATTTCAAGCAAATTTTCTCTCTCTTCCAACAAAACACATTAGCAAAAGAAATCTATTGGATCAAGGATCAAATCAATCAAAAAGGAACTAAAATAAATAGTTTTCTTTAGATATTGATTCCAAAGTCAATCTTTTGAGGGATTGAAGAAGAAATAGCCCATTTTTCTTCCTTTGACCCTTCATCTTTTGCTTCTCGTGGAACACGCGGGGCTCTAATCAACACAAGAATCTCACCCAAAGCGATTATCTGAGGGTAAATATTTCGGATTCCTTCTCCTTGTCATTTCATATTTATTCCTTATTTTGTGGAATTTATCAATATCTGTCATTATTTTCCTTTATTTTGACTCTCTTTGTCTCCTTTTGGGATAAAACCCATTTTTTGGCCCAGGAAAGAATTCTCTCTCTCCTATTTTTTCGGAGACAGTGGTGACTGACGGGTCATCTTTATCACCGACGCCCGTCGGTCACCCCACTTACAGACGTCTCTCCTTGAGTGACAGACGGACATGTCGGTTACCTTAACCGACGCCCGTCGGTCATCTAAGGAAGGCCGTCTGTGGGTTCTGCCTCCATCCTTTTAAATCGTTTTTTTTATCTTTTTCAAATCCTTTCGGTTTCCTACATGTTAATTTTATGTATATTAACATCTCTCAACTTTTCTATGAGTGTATATATGATTTCTCTTGGACTACCACAAGCTTGAGCGGCTATCTACCATATGCGGAGGATTCCGTCCGGTTTAGTTCTCTAACCCTCTCGATTATTTCCTTCATGTTGTTATTTATTGATTATTTCATGTATATGGATATATTCTTCTCATATCTCGTTAATGTATAAACATAATCTAAATGATTTTATACTTAAATAAAAATGAGGTTTGTATAAAGTATAAAAGGGGCCAAAGCCCTATCTTTATCTAATAAAATCATCATAAACAAAAATCTCCAATTTTAATAATGATGCATGCGAGGACCAAAGTCCTCAAAATAAGCAATGCCCCGATTTATGCATGATTCGCACATTTATGAAAGGGAGTTGTATTCCGCTCCTTGTATTATTGTAATTTATCGCTTTCATTATCTATCTGATTATTTATCGCTTTCAAAATGTGAATAAGTGCGCCTTTTAATCAATTGCATAGTGTGGAGAGAGAGTGAATTGATGATATTAAGATTTGATCATAAAATAAATGAGGTAGAAATAGATGAGAAATCCCGAACCCAGCTTTGGTCTTTGGGCTCAAGAGGTTAGAGGTTATCCTCCAAAATACTTCTTGGGTCACGAGGCTTTAGCGCTAATCCTAGGCTCTTTAGGGTGAGAAGTTCACCTTCCATGACCCCTCTGGCTGGCCCAAAATGGATACCAAGCGCAGTCTTAGGCTCTCTGAGGCGAGAGTAACTTTCCCAATGTTCTATTGGGTGGCGACTCCATGAAACCTCCGTGTTGCCCAACATAGACGCACTTGCAATTCATTTGCAAGATGTCAACGGACCCACAAGTGCCCCGATCGCCCACGTGCGGGCGGTCGAGCGGGCGGCCGCGGGGATCCGGCGTGCGTCACAACACCCATGCGGTATGGGGGAGCATCGGGGAACTCATCTAGTGCCTCAATCAGTGGTTCTAAGGCAAATGTGGGGCCCTGAGGAATTAGACGGGCAGCGTCAGAAAGGGCAATGCTTAGGGCCAGTGCTACATCTCAAGTCTGAACCAGACGACAGCGGGGAATGCAAGGCAGGGTGCCGGGTGGATACCAGGTCCCAACAATAGCGGCAAGCTCTTCAGGCAGGGGGCACAGTTCTTGGTAGGTGAACCTGAAGACATGAAATCGCGGGTCTCAGAAATGAACCACAGCCAAGAGAAGATTATAGTCTACTTTGACCCTTCTCAGAAATTTCAGGTCGGAAAGGGGAGCCAGATCAGAGTTACCTGATGAAGAAATTGACGTCGATTTTCGGATAAGGGATGAAAGTTGAAGATGTTCGTCCTCCAGTTTTATAAGGATCGTAGGTTTTCTAGGTAAACGGGGGATTTCGAACAGTCAGCGAGAGTTCAACTTTGAGAATTGGCATTTGGTTCCACAGACGGGCATCCCGTCGGTGGCAGATGGCCCGTCGCTCACGCGTGAGGCCTGTCTCTCATGTCGAGCACCGGCCGTCGCTCAGGGAAGGGAGCCTATCGCTCAAACGTAAGACGCCTGTCGCTCGCCTGTGCAACGCCCGCTCCTGGCAGGAGATGGCTGTCTCTGACCTTCGTGCCACATGTAGGGTCTGTCAATCGGATGACCGCTGGTGCCCCTTGCTACCGACGCCCGTCGGTAATCCACGGGCAGCCCGTCGGTCGGTGATCTGGCTGTTTCAACCGCTGGATTCTCCAAATTTTGAAGGATTTCACAAAATATCTTTGAAATCATTTTTAATTTCCTAAATATTTTCAAATATTTTTAAATATTAGATGTGATTTTAGGAATATGCTGAAAATCGTTCGGTTTTGATTTGATTTTGGAAAATCCTCTTCAAATCTAAATTTAAAATTTAAAGTTATTTGAAATTCTTCCTAAATCTATAAATAGGGGAATGGGATTCAGTTTTCACAGTTGGAAATTTTGCTGAGAAATTATTTATTAGAAAACATTTTATTAGAAAACTAAAGATTAGCAATTTTCCACAGAAGATTTCATTTTCAATTTCTACAAAAAGAATTTTTCTTTCAAAATTTCTTTTCTTTATTTTATTCTCGAATTACGCTAATCCGAGGAAGCGAGATCCATTCGTTTTCATCCATCTAGCTAATTTAGATATTTATTGCTGTCCAAATTCCAAGAAAGAGAAGACAATTTCCTTCTCTTGGTTTATTTTTCAAAGTGAGATTTTTGCAACCAAAAATCTCTCCCGATCGTGTGATCACGATCCGGTCCTTATAGAACTCGAGGAGTCAAAATCTTGCAATGTTCACCTTCACAAGGTAAAAATCCGAGGGTAAATATTCTTGACATATTACTTTGAATTCAATCATTTTTGGTAATTTCTTGCATAAAAATCCCTTTTATTCAAATTAAAATAAAGAGAAAATCTAATTTTGGTTACTGTTCGGAAACAAAGGCGACCAACGGGCATAAGGACCACCGACGGCCATCGCTCAAGCGAGCGACGGGACATTGAGGGTCGCCCTTACGCTCCTCTGTTGCTCCCAGGGATGCCCGTTGGTCACACGTCTCTGGCCGTCCTTGGGCCACTTTTCCCATTTGATTCATTTTCTTCTCTTCTTTTATTTCAAATAGCTTTCTTATTCAATTTCTTCCATTTTCCTCCTTATCATTTAATTTCATATTTACGTTGTTTTTTTTTAAACTAACATGTTCTTTATTTTGTGAGTTATTATTTTGAATTGGTTGGTGGATCTGGAGCCATTTGGTGTAGAAGTTACCTCCAACACTTAAGGGTCTTCTCCCGGGTTCATTCTCTGGACTTTATCTTTTTTTATTATATTATTATTGTGAATAATGTTTTTCTTGTATTATCCCGCTCATATAAAAATGGTCAAATGGCTTTTATTAATTAAATTGGGATTTTCCTTATAAATTGAGGACCAATGTCCTGTTTTTTCTAACAAATAAAAAATCGACGCTTCAACACCATTTTGTAATAAATATGCATGCGAGGACCAATGTCCTCACTCCTAATGTATATCCCGTTTTATACATGCCTTGTATTTCATTTACAATGGGGGTTGAATTCCGCCCCTAGTTTTGCTGTAATCTATTTTCGTGCTCTTTACTTTAATTATGCTTTATTTATCGCTTTCCCTTGAATGGACAATCTGCGCTTTAATTTAACTGCATTAAATTGAATGAGAAATGGGACGAAACACTAAATTTAAAACTCAATTGTAAACCTAACCAAGGTATGAATAAATGGGAAGTCCCGAACCTTCTCTGGTCTTTGGGCTCAACGAGGCGAGAGGGCTATCTCAATATTCTATTGGGATGGGGCCTTCAAGACACCTCTTGTGTCTTGTAAAAGGCTTAAAATTGCATAGTCCTAGGTGCCACGAGGCGAGAGGGCCATCCTAATGTTCTATTAGGGTGGATGCCTCCAAGACACTTCTGGTTTGCCCAAGCGTGAGGCTAGAGGACCATCCTATCATTAGGGTGGAAGCCTCTAAGACACCTCCGGCTTGCCTATAATGGACGTAGCAGCGCTATCTTAGGCTCACTGATGCTTGATGACCTTTCCTAATGTTCTATTGGGTGGCGACTCCAAGAAACCTCCTTGTTGCCTAAAATGGACGCACTTGTAATTTCTTACTAGTTTTCATGAACCTCTCCCGATCGCCCTGAAATCGGGTGGTTTAGGGCACCTCGGGGTTCGGAGCGCGTCACAGGCTCTCTAAGCAAAAATTAGAGGTTAGAGAGAAAATGTCCAATCAAGAAAACTCAAGAGGGCTGATTAGAAATCGGAGTTTTGATGCTTTCAAGATCTACTCTGATATTAAATGTAATTTTGCATTTTGAACTTATGTTGAATAATGATCATGTGTAGAGAAATTATACTGAAATATATGCAGTTTTGCAGAAAGATAAAAAATAAAGGCAATTCAACTCATGTGTCCATTATTTTTTAGTTCTTTTATAAAAAAAGAAAAATTGCTCATTATTGAATGCATCTAATCTAAATAGCTATGCTCTGCTACTGCTGTCGCTGCTAGATGCCTAAGTTGATGGGCCCTGTTATCAACTGCGGGGCTGGGCCCCCACATCTTGTATGTACTTGTAAAAGCAAAGGGGTAATCTCCTATCAGTGGTATAACAGTCTTTACAATCGGCTATGTTCGAATGATATTGTACCTGGAGGTAAAAGTCAAAGTTGAAGGATAGAGGACGTGCTTATGTGAAGAGGACAATGTTAGATAAGCTAGAAACTAAGTTGATAAGTGTCTATTTATGGGATATCTAAAAGAATCCCTAGGATACTACTTCTATCATACTTTGGAGCAAAAAGTGTTTGTTTCAATCCATGCAGTATTCTTTGAGAAAGAATTTCTACTAAGAGAAGATAGTGGGAGTAGAATTGAACTTGAAGAAGTTCAAAATCCACAAATAGAAGCTAATCAAGTATTAGATCTCTAAACCATTACTTATAAGGATTAGATTACAGTTGAACATATAGCTCTAAAGAGATCTGCTAGAGCTCATTCTACTCTTGAGAGATTTGAATTTCTTATAAATGAGAGTGACAATGTAACTATAGTAGAAGCCAATGAGCCTTTAAGCTATGAAGAGGTTCTAAAAAGTTCAAAATTTGAATTATGGCTTAAGGCCATGAAGTCCAAAATGGATTCCATATATGAGAACAAAGTATAGATCTTGACACATCCACCTAAAAGGATAAAACCCATAGGATGCAAATGGGTTTTCAAGAAGAAGACCGACATGGAGGGTAATGTGATTACCTATAAGGCTCGCCTAATGACTAATGGATACTGTCTAAGAGAAGGTATCGACTTTATCGAAACCTTTTCCCCTATGGTGATGCTAAAATCCAATAGGTTACTTCTAGCCATTGTAGCTCATTATGATTATGAGATTTTGCAAATGGAAGTGAAGACAACTTCCCTGAATGAAAATTTGATTGAAGACGTGTGTATGACACAATCTGAGGGATTCATATCTAAGGATGGTGAAATGGTATAAAAACTTCAAAAATCCATATATGGATTGAAGCAAGCATTTAAAAGTTAGAACATCCAATTCAATAAGATTATCAAAGAATTTGGTTTAGGTAGACCTCGGGTCCCGAGGCAGCCCAGATCAGGGTTACCCAATGATGAAATTAGATGACTGTTTATAGGCAAAAAGAAAGTTGGAAGTGACAGTTTTTTTGTCAAAATTATTTTTTTAAATAAATAAAAATATATATTTTAAAAATATAAAAACAAAAAAGAGGTTGTAAATTATAGTATTCTAGTTAAGTTTATTTAAAAAAAAATCGGGTATTTTCGTTGCTGGCGCTAGAGGGCAGGCCTCCCTCGCGCCGCAAGCGTGCGCCAGAGTGCGGGGCGCACGGGCTGGCGCTGGGGCAAGTGTGCGGGCATCGCTCACCTGTGCGCCCATCGCTGCGTGCGCGAGCATCGCTCGCCCCTTGAGCTTGCCCAGTGCCGGCCCAGCTCCACTATTTGTTTTCTAGGCTGTGACGCGCGCCCGCGGTACCCAGCAAGGGCCCTCGCTTTGAATCTACTCGAGGATTCGAGGTATGAAGGTTCGCATCTTTTGATCATGGGCACCACGAGGCATCATCGGTGCGTCCCTCCCAATAGAACATTGAGGAGAACCACCTAGCCTAATGGCACCTAGAGGCACCTTTTGAGGTATCATGGAGTCGCCACCCAATTCCAAAGAATTGGGAAAAGGTCTCTCACCTCTTGTTGGTCGAGACCAGAGATCCAGTGTTCGGAACTTCCCTCTTATTTATGCTTTGGTTAAGTATAAGTGGGTTTTTAACTTCTTAAAATTATATCTCTCATCTGACACGAGTGATGCATTTAAATAAATAGCGCATTAAAAGCACGTAAAGAAAGTAAATAAAAGCGGTAAAGCAATAGATAGAGAAAGCGATAAATGAAAGCGGTAAACACGCAAGCACGCAATTACAAGAGAAATAGGGGCGAAATACAACCCCCATTGAAAGGAAATGAAGCTATAAATGGGACAGAATACAATCCCCAAAAATAAATAAAGTTGCCCCAAAATTAATTACAAGGGCCCAAAAAGAAATGGACTGGAATTTTAAACACTCACACAAGATCGAAATAAAAAGACATGCATAAATCGGGACATTATTTTAGGAACATTGGTTCCTTCGCACTTGTTCGAAACTTAGGAACATTGGTTCCTTCGTGTTAATTTAAAGGGGATTCGAAGAGTCGTTTTGATTGTTTGAATGAAAACCGGGATGAGTGATCCCATTTTATTGAAAATTGACTCTTCGTTTTAATCGTGATATTTTTATTGTTAGGCTAAAACAAGGGACATTGTCCCAATTTTGTTAGTGAAAAACTCAATTTAATTGTAAAAGTATTTTTGTGACTTTTTGTCTCACGCGTGCATAAATAAAATAATTATTTACAAATAACACCAAACACATAAAGAGGGAGTTGGAAGGATCTCACCCCAAACCGGAGAGTGCGTCCACGCGTTGCGACCCATCCGGGGAGTCGCGGGGCGCTCACATAGCCCGACTCAAATTAAACTCATACAAAAATTAACATCAAAAATATTAGTAATGATTCCAAAAATCAATCAAATAAAGACAAGATAATGACAATAATAAAATCATAACAAATAATCATGGCATGGTGACAACAATAAAATAATAATAATAATAATAATAATAATAATAATAATAATAATAATAATAAAATAATAATAATAATAATGGACAATGATAATAAACAATAAGGAATGTTAGCATAAATAGACATGGCAATAAGAATAAATGATAATAATAATAATAATAGTAATAGTAATAATAATAAAATAATAGTAATGATGATAATAACATAATAGTGAACATGATATAAATGAATATGATAATAATAATAATAAGTAATAACAATAATAATAATAATAATAATAATAATAATAATAATAACAAACGGTGACATGAACAAATAATAGAATAACGATAATAATGACCACATGTGATAGTAATAACAATAAAAATAATACTAACAAATAATAGCATGAGCATAAACATGCGCACAAACATAATAATAATAACAATAAATAATAATAATAATAATAATATTAGCGTATGAACATGAAAATCCATTTAAAGCCAACAAATAACATATTAATGGTGGTATTAACACAGTAAAATGCTAAAAAGTAAATAATAGACACAATATTGATAGTAAAAAAAAAACATTATTAACAACAATAAATAATATACAAAAAATAATGAGAACAAGTCCAAGGATGTTTACCCTCAGAATTTTTAGGTTGGAAATAGGATGTATCGATCCGTTCCTCTTGTCGATTTTAGTGATAAATATTTGGAGAAAATGTAAAAATTTGTGTTCTAAACAAACTAATTTGAGAAAATATTTTTGTGGGATTAACAAGCCAAGAAAATTAATTTCTCTTACTTAAATCAACCCAAGATCAAGTATTTTGTAGTAGCAAAAGCTAAAGTTTGAGAAGAAATCTTAAAGATTTTTTTTTGAAGAATTTTTAGAACAAGAAGAGCTTCCTGGAGAGAAGAAAAATCTTAGAGAGAAAAGGCAAGGGTTCCCTTTTGCCAAAATCTGCCGTCCTTCAAAATGAGGGGAAAATCCTCATTTAATCTTGCCTTGGCCAGAAAAAGCAAAGGACAAAAAAAGCTTTTATTTTTAGTTAATCCAAAATAGCATAAAATGGTGAAATAAACGGAAACATAAGACAGAAAAAAACAGACTGAAAACAGCGAAAAAAAAGGGACAGGCGAAGACCAACAGGTCGCGCGGAGGGGGAAGGGCTCACGGCAGCCTGCTGCAAGCATGCTGCCCCGGCACCGCGCGGGGCAGGCTGCTGTCTCGCGCGCAGGGGGGCGCGCGGTGCCCCATTGCCTCGCGCGCAGGGGCATCGCTCGATCCCCTGCCTCGCGCGCAGGCTCGGCCTGCCGCGCAAGCGGCCCCGCGCCACCGCAGGTGGCACTTGCGATTTTTTTTTATTTTCTTTTTTTTTTTAATTTTAAACCTTGACACAAAATTAATATATATATATATATATATTTTTACCCTATTTTAATTTTTAATTTCTAAAGTATATTTTTAATTTTTTTCGAAAAAACCAATTTTGACAAAGGAACGATCGATTCTCACTTTTCTTGCCGAAAATCGGTCTCTTATTTTATCATCGGGTAATTCTGATCTTAGACCGCCTCGGGACCCGATGTCTACAGTTGCCCCCAATTTTGGGGAACTTAGAACTCCGGTGCCTAAGTGAGCCAAAATTCAGAAAAGAATGGAAAGAGGCACGTACCTGAGGCGGCTGTCTTCCCGGTCATGCTAATGAAGTCGTCCCCTTCGGTTGCCGTGTATACTGAGGGACAATTTTTATCCTTTTGGGTGGTGCGTTGAGTCTGCTCCAGACTTACAAAACGCGAGGGTGCATGAGATTTGTCTCCTCAGAGAACTTGGGGAACTGGCCTCCTCAGAGGACCGAGGGATTTTGCCTCCTCAGAGGACTTTGGGATTTTGCCTCCTCAGAGGACTTGAAGATTTTGCCTCCTCAGAGGACTTTGAGATTTCGCCTCCTCAGAGGACTTTGGGATTTTGCCTCCTCAGAGGACTTTCAGATTTTGCCTCCTCAGAGGACTTTAAGATTTTGCCTCCTCAGAGGACTTTGGGATTTTTCCTCCTCAGAGGACTTTGAGATTTTGCCTCCTCAGAGGGCTTTGAGATGTTGCCTCCTCAGAGGACTTTGGGATTTTGCCTCCTTAGAGGACTTTGAGATTTTGGTCTGCACCGATGTCATCTTGACTTGTTTGTCCGGCACGAGTGAGTGCTATCGCTAAGATGGTCCTAGCCCCGCTTTCGTGCGTGCGGTCTTCATTTGGACTTTATTTTTTTCTGCAAAAACTGGGCGCGCAAGAATATATACAAGAGATTGTGCATGCATGTATAAGATGCCATATGCAGATATAAGATGTATGCAAAATGGGTAGACCACGTCCTGGGTGGTGAAGGGTCCGTTCAGGGTACGTTTCGGCATTATCTGATGCCCCCAAGGATCTAGAAAAGCGTCTTCGCGGCTTAGGAATTCTGACCCATAACCCCCCCTCAAGGGGGACCATTAGGTGGGCATCTTTGCCCCCGAAGATTCTGACCCCATGTCTTGCATTATACCATCTGCTCGAGAGGATGTCATCTGAAAAACCACGGCCTTATCGCTCCAGGCGTTGAAAGTCATTGATTAAAGGTAGTGCGTCCCTCGTGGATTTTCACACTAGCTTTTCTTAGCAGGAGATGCGTCCTTGTCGGATTTTCACATAATCCTGTGCCTTGTTTTTTTTGCCTGGAATGGACCCAACCCAATCCAGCGGCTTTTATTTATTTCATTTTTTTTTGTAGGGCAGACTGCCTGTCGCCAGGTTTTCACCCTGCCCTTTGGCCTAACTTTTGCTTAGAGCGCCAGTCACGGTTTTCACCTCTAACGGCCTCTTCTTTTTTTTTTTTTTGAGAAGAGGGAGTTGTTGCGAAAGATCTTTCAGGTATGATTGACACGTGCTTATGTCTCAGATTCTGGTTGTATGAGCTCGGTTCTTTATTGGGAAGGTGTTGTAGAATTGGCTTCACAGTGGGTAGCAAGATGAGTTGGCTGAAGCGCCTGAGTGGCGAGAATAGTAGAGGGTCGATAGTTGTTGTAAAAGGTCTTTCAGGTATAATCGGCATGTATTTGCGTCTTAGGTCATGGTTGTCTGAGCTTGTTTTCTATCATGAGGGCGCAATAGAATTGGCTTTACAGTTGATAGCAGGAGGCGTTGACTGAAATGCCTGAGTGGCGAGAGTGGTAGAGAATCGATAGTACCAATGCGCTGATTTTATGCTAAACCAGGCAACTTTGAGTGTGCAAAATGAACTGTCCTGATCGCAAACTACACCCTAAGTGCATGTAAGAGGAAGGTACTTAGCCCTGCAGTGGATAATAGGACCCCTCGGCTTGGGCATCTAGTTGGTGAGAGCAGGAGTAGAGTAGCCATTTAGATTTTACTTTTTATAAAAGAACTAGGAAATGATGAGTTGAACTGCTTTTGCTTTATGTATTTGCAAAAAACTGTGTGCATTTCAGCACGATTTCTCTATACATAATCACCATTTAACATGGATTCAGAATGCAAAAGTTACATCTAATCTTGGAGTGGGTCTTGTAATCATCAAACTCCTGTTTCCAATCAGCCCTCGCGGGTTTTCTTGATTGAATATTTTCTCTTTTTTTTTTTATTTTTTTATTTTAGCCTCTGCCATGGACCCTCCTTCAATTTATCAGCATTGGTTGAATTCGCTTTCATCTTCATCTGCCGGGGGGACTGCTGCTTCTGAGGGTGGCTCCTCTTAGTATCAAAGTCTTGGTCTTAACCCTTGTGCAGACTGATCGAGATGATGGGTTCCTTATTTGGGGTTTGAATATGAAGTTTCGCGTTTGGCCTTTATTGGCTTTGGTGGGTTAACCCTGGAATGGCCTTTCAATGGCCGGGATTGGATGGATGGTTTGTGGGTTAGCCTTTTAGATCCTTTTCAGTAGCTAAGAAGAATGATAAGGTGCAAGCATGTGTAGATCAACAGGATTTGAGCGAAGCTTTTCTTCAAATAGTATTCCCTTGCCCCCTGATCAATTCTCTCTTTTCTTCTCTCTTCTTTTTTTTTTTAATTTTTTTTGTTGTTTTTTTTTCTTTTTTTTTAAAAAAAATTTTTTGTATTTTTTTTTGCAACCCAATATTTTTTTTTTTACAAGCTTTGCTCAAGTCCTGAAGTTTACACATACGTGCACTTTTCATCTTAACCACTGGGACCATTGTTGTTCAATTTGGTCGAGCATGTAAGTTTTAGTAAGGAATTTGGCTATAAGGGTTCTGGATGGTTAAGGGTCAGTTATAATTGGTTTTGAGGGTGCACATTTCAAATGGTTGAGAGGAAAGTGTTCACGTTGTTTGGTTCTGATGAGTTGTATTCTGGTGAGTTATGTTTTCTTCGTGAAGGTCTTGAGTCTCATTCGCCTAACTCTTGATGCAGCTTTCGAAGCTTGTTCTTATTTGGTGGCACCATATGCATCCCAGATGTCGTGGGAGTGCAAAGGAATGGCTTTCAACATTCGGTTCGTCGTCATGTTGGCACGCGGAAGTAGTATTGATCTCAAGAATGTCTTTGTCAATTTTTAGCATGTCATACCAGGCCCAGGCAAAGGCATCTTTTTTTTCTCTTTTATCTCTCTTCAGGAGTCATAACAGATGCTATCAAGATTTTCTTTGGAATTTCCAAAGTTCCGAGATTAAATGGAATGGCATCGTTTGAATCATTATTAAATGTGAATATGTCATGATCATGCATAATGAAATCATGAGAAACATCACGCAGATAAACGAAAATCATTCATTTCATTCAATAAAACTAGAATTTAAATTGTCATCATTAAATAGTTCAGAAAATAAAAAAGAACATCTAAATGGATAACACCCTCTTGCTTCCACCAGCAGAGACGCCTTGGCTAATGGCCCATCACCGTCCATGGGAACTGTCTTCTTTCTCCAATTAGGCACTCAACCTATCTGCCTCCCCCTTTCGCTCTTCTAGGTCAGAGATCTGCTTGACATCAATGAGGTCTTGAACCTGGTCTCTTAAGGCCCGGCAATAGTTCGTCAAATGTCCAGTGTACTGGTGGAATGCACAATATTGATCTGCTCTGTGATTGGGCTGCCCCTGACTACTGGCGGGCCTTGCGGGTAATGGCTGTAACAACCCCCTCTTCACTAGCTTTTCAAAAACTCGCGACAAGGATCTGCCCAAATTAGAGTAACGTCTTTGATTCCTTTTCATGGATGACTCCCCCGTACTCTTAGCATTATCCTTACTGTCATTGCGGATATCCGAGTTTGCATTTTTCAGAGCGCGCATCCTCGCCGGACCCCTATCCCCTTCAATCATGATGTCACTTTCCAGAGTAGGCTTTTTACCACTTCTTTGTCCAACTGGTAAATGAAGCAGTTCTTTACCTCTGGGCTCAGAGGTGGTAGGAGACGCCGTGGTGGCCAGTGTGTCGTCTCGATAATGGCTGGCTCAACCCGGTTAAAGGTAGCCGCCATCAAACGGGCTTGCAGGACTAATGCCATGGCATCTATTCTTTCCTTAATCATGGCTGATAACCTTCTTTTGAGCTCTTCAAACCTTCTATCAATCTCCTGGGCCAATAATGCACGAGTCGAAAGGCCAGCCATACCCAATCCCTGGTTAGAACCCTCCTGTTTTCCTTCTTCCTCTTCGTCCCCACTTTCGCTGGTGGACCAACAACCTATCATCGCTATGGAAATCCCCCCTTCGTCTTTCTCAGGGCGACTAATAGTGGCATATCCATTCCCATACAAGTCTTGCAGTACATACCATTCAGGTAAGCTTGAACCAATCATGGCGTTATAAGCGGACTTCTTCTTACTTTCCCTCTTTTCGGGATTAGTGATCTGCCTGCTGTCGATCAAGTCTTGAATTTTATGCCTTAATCTTGCGCATCGGTCTGTCATATGCCCTGTATGTTGGTGAAAATTACAATACTCATCATCTTTATGACCCGGCTGTCCTTGGGTTTTGGCTGGCTTAGGTGGAAGGGGCTGCAGCTTTCCCTCCTTTTCTAGTTTCTTTAACACCCAGGATAAAGGCCTACCCAAATTCGAGAAGCGCCTTTGGTTCACCTCTACAGTCGATACCTCAGCCGCCTTTTCAGTCCTATCACCGCTGCTGGAGCCTGCCCACTTATTTGCCCCCTGACTGTTATAGCCCTTCTTAACAAACCCTTCACCACTCGCCTTCTGGGCCATGCGTTCACTCTCTGCCTCTATGGCGATGACTTTTAAAGACTCCCAATCTTTTAACCCTTTTATCTTGAGCCCTTCTCTTAAGTACGGGCTTGCATTTCTAATGAACAGCCTGATCTGATCTGCCGTATCAGGCTTTCTCTTCATCTCCATCACTCGATTCCTCCACCGAGTGAGATAGTCATGGAAGGACTCACCAGGCTTCTGGTACAATAGCTCAAGGTCTTTCAAGGTAACCTCCATTCGGGTACTACAGTCATATTGCTTAAGGAATTCTTTTATCAGTAAATCCCAATCTTCTCTAGACCTTTTATCTAACCCGTGGTACCAATCGATCGTCGGCCTCGTTAAACTGAGACAGAAATACTCCACCTTCTGCCTTTTCGTCAGCCCTGTGCCTTTCATGATAAGGGCATACTGCTTAACGTGTGCAGAAGGGTCCGAAGTACCATTGAACTTCGGCAAATCCGGCATCTTGAACCCCTGGGGCAGCAGCTCTTCGCCATCCAGATCTACACCTTCGGGATTGACCGCCTTTTCGGCTGACAGCAGGCGTGTGATCGCCTCAATCTTTTCTTCCATCTTATTGACCGCATCATCCTCCACTTTGGGGACTCTTCCCTTCACAGTTTGAGGAATTACTGGTTCATCCTCCTCCTCCTCTATAAGGTCATCTCTCGGGTCTGAATTGCCCACCCTTCTCTGCTCACCAGGTGTCGTTGCTCTAAGCTCAACAATTGGCGGTTGTATAGTAGCGGCCGCTGTATGAGCCCCCTCCATAACAGGTGGTTCACCTTGCTCCACGACAGGAGCCACAAATGGTTGCCCTGCATTTGGTGCCGTCTGGGCGACGATGCTCCCCTTCATAGCTAACATCTTCCTCTCAAAATCCTCGAATCTCTTATCCAAATCTTGTGTCACCGAAGCACCCATTTCTTGCAGTAGATCTGCCATTACTGACCTTGAAATCTCTGCCAACCAATTCAAATTTTGCTTGTTCCTCAGGCACCCCCAAAACCTCCCAGGTGAGTGGCCTATAGTGGTTGAAAATTCCAAGGGGTTAGAATGATGCACGTATGGGTTTTGGCCATTATGTATTTGGATAATTCAATTTAGTCAAGGTGAGCTTATCGAGGCATGAAAGCCTTTGATAAAAGACCACTTGATTTGCTTGATTTTGTTTAATACGTGACGGCCCATATCACAAGCATTGTATTAAGGAATATACCACCTAGGGAAAGTTTCTACTTGCCATTACATGAGCTTTGGTCAAGGTGATAAATCTTTAGGGTTACCCAAGCATGATCCCTGCCGACGGGTCTAGCTCATCACGGGCATAACGACCGATCGGGTCACCATTTGATATACCAAAAGGCACAAGGCTTGGGCTGGTGATTATCCCTAACACTTCCCTACAATGAGTGAAAGTAGGGTCGTGCTTTGGGAACGCACCGAGGTAAAAAGGGACCAACTAGCATAAGTCTAAGGCTCTAAAATGTGATGCAAATTTTTGAGAAGAGATAGAATTTTAAGTTTTAAAAACCCAATTATACATTTTAACCAAAGCACTTTCGGATTGAAATCTCAAACACAAGTCCCCAGCGGAGTCGCCACTGTGACGCGCGCCCGCGGTACCCAGCAAGGGCCCTAGCTTTGAATCTGCTCGAGGATTCGAGGTATGAAGGTTCGCGTCTTTTGATCATGGGCACCACGAGGCATCATTGGTGCATCCCTCCCAATAGAACATTGAGGAGAACCACCTAGCCTAATGGCACCTAGAGGCACCTTTTGAGGTATCATGGAGTCGCCACCCAATTCCAAAGAATTGGGAAAAGGTCTCTCACCTCTTGTTGGTCGAGACCAGAGATCCAGTGTTCGGAACTTCCCTCTTATTTATGCTTTGGTTAAGTATAAGTGGGTTTTTAACTTCTTAAAATTATATCTCTCATCTGACACGAGTGATGCATTTAATTAAATAGCGCATTAAAAGCACGTAAAGAAAGTAAATAAAAGCGGTAAAGCAATAGATAGAGAAAGCGATAAATGAAAGCGGTAAACATGCAAGCACGCAATTACAAGAGAAATAGGGGCGGAATACAACCCCCATTGAAAGGAAATGAAGCTATAAATGGGACAGAATACAATCCCCAAAAATAAATAAAGTTGCCCCAAAATTAATTACAAGGGCCCAAAAAGAAATGGACTGGAATTTTAAACACTCACACAAGATCGAAATAAAAAGACATGCATAAATCGGGACATTATTTTAGGAACATTGGTTCCTTCGCACTTGTTCGAAACTTAGGAACATTGGTTCCTTCGTGTTAATTTAAAGGGGATTCGAAGAGTCGTTTTGATTGTTTGAATGAAAACCGGGATGAGTGATCCCATTTTATTGAAAATTGACTCTTCGTTTTAATCGTGATATTTTTATTGTTAGGCTAAAACAAGGGACATTGTCCCAATTTTGTTAGTGAAAAACTCAATTTAATTGTAAAAGTATTTTTGTGACTTTTTGTCTCACGCGTGCATAAATAAAATAATTATTTACAAATAACACCAAACACATAAAGAGGGAGTTGGAAGGATCTCACCCCAAACCGGAGAGTGTGGCCACGCGTTGCGACCCATCCGGGGAGTCGCGGGGAGCTCACATAGCCCGACTCAAATTAAACTCATACAAAAATTAACATCAAAAATATTAGTAATGATTCCAAAAATCAATCAAATAAAGACAAGATAATGACAATAATAAAATCATAACAAATAATCATGGCATGGTGACAACAATAAAATAATAATAATAATAATAATAATAATAATAATAATAATAATAATAATAATAATAATAATAATAATAATAATAATAATAATAATGGACAATGATAATAAACAATAAGGAATGTTATCATAAATAGACATGGCAATAATAATAAATGATAATAATAATAATAATAATAGTAATAGTAATAATAATAAAATAATAGTAATGATGATAATAACATAATAGTGAACATGATATAAATGAATATGATAATAATAATAATAAGTAATAACAATAATAATAATAATAATAATAATAATAACAAACGGTGACATGAACAAATAATAGAATAATGATAATAATGACCACATGTGATAGTAATAACAATAAAAATAATACTAACAAATAATAGCATGAGCATAAACATGCGCACAAACATAATAATAATAACAATAAATAATAATACTAATAATAATATTAGCGTATGAACATGAAAATCCATTTAAAGCCAACAAATAACATATTAATGGTGGTATTAACACAGTAAAATGCTAAAAAGTAAATAATAGACACAATATTGATAGTAAAAAAAAAACATTATTAACAACAATAAATAATATACAAAAAATAATGAGAACAAGTCCAAGGATGTTTACCCTCAGAATTTTTAGGTTGGAAATAGTATGTATCGATCCGTTCCTCTTGTTGATTTTAGTGATAAATATTTGGAGAAAATGTAAAAATATGTGTTCTAAACAAACTAATTTGAGAAAATATTTTTGTGGGATGAACAAGCCAAGAAAATTAATTTCTCTTACTTAAATCAACCCAAGATCAAGTATTTTGTAGTAGCAAAAGCTAAAGTTTGAGAAGAAATCTTAAAGATTTTTTTTTTGAAGAATTTTTAGAACAAGAAGAGCTTCGTGGAGAGAAGAAAAATCTTAGAGAGAAAAGGCAAGGGTTCCCTTTTGCCAAAATCTGCCATCCTTCAAAATGAGGGGAAAATCCTCATTTAATCTTGCCTTGGCCAGAAAAAGCAAAGGACAAAAAAAGCTTTTATTTTTAGTTAATCCAAAATAGCATAAAATGGTGAAACAAACGGAAACATCAGACAAAAAAAAATAGACTGAAAACAGCGAAAAAAAAGGGACAGGCGAAGACCAATAGGTCGTGCGGAGGGGGGAGGGCGCACGGCAGCCTGCTGCGCGCGTGGTGCCCCGGCACCGCGAGGGGCAGGCTGCTGCCTCGTGCGCAGGGGGGCGCGCGGTGCCCCCTGCCTCGCGCTCAGGGGCATCGCGCGATCCCCCTGCCTCGCGCGCAGGGGTTCGCGCTGTGCCCCCTGCCTCGCGCGCAGGGGTGGCTTGCCGCGCAGGCGCCCCTGCGCGCTGGGGCGGCCCCGCGCCACCGCAGGTGGCACTCGCGATTTTTTTTTTTTTTAATTTTAAACCTTGACACAAAATTAATATATATATATATATATATATATATATATATATATATATATATATATATATATATATATATATATATATTTTTACCCTATTTTAATTTTTAATTTCTAAAGTATATTTTTAATTATTTTTCAAAAAAACCAATTTTGACAAAGGAACGATCGATTCTCACTTTTCTTGCCGAAAATCGGTCTCTTATTTCATCATCGGGTAATTCTGATCTTAGATAGCCTCGGGACCCGGTGTCTACATAGGCCAAATTATGTTTTTTCTCATTTTTTTTATGAAATTTAATTTATAAAACGTCTTTTCTTTAGACTTTTCAAATTCTTCTATTTTTTTTTTGTTTTTTAATGGGAAATAAATTAATTTTATTCCCATTAAAATCTGATTTTTAGGATATAAAAGATTTTTTGGAGAGAGAAATGAGGGGGACTTTTTTGGAGAAGGCAAAAATTTTCTTCTTTTCTTCTTCTTCAAGTGAATTTTTTTGAGGTTCCAATTGAATTTTTTTCCTTAGAAAAGATAATTCTTCAGACAAAGAAAATAATTCTTTGTTTTAGGGAATTTTCTTCATTTTTTTTAATAATTGTTCTTGAAATAAAGAAAATAATTCATTGTTATTGAAATCCAAATTTTCTTCTATATTGTTCATTTTTCTAACCTTATTTTTGTAAATCAAGACAATGAAACCAATTATTTTCCTTCATTCATCAAATCCAATTCCGAGCGTAAGTATTTTGGGTTCAATTTTATATTTTATTTATTATTATTATTTTTTTGTTTATAATAAATTAGTCATCATGTAGATTTTTTGATCTATTATTTATTTTTTGTGTCTTATGTGATTTTGGTCATAAATTTAACATTTTTAACACATTTTATTTTTTATTCTTGTTTATTTAATTGGCTGTTCATCTTTTATTATTATTATTATGATTATTATTATCATTGTTATTGTTGTTGTTGTTGTTGTTGTTGTTAGTGTTGTTGTTGTCGTTGTCGTTGTCGTTGTTGTTCTTGTTCTTGTTCTTGTTCTTCTTCTTCTTCTTCTTCTTCTTCTTCTTCTTCTTATTATTATTATTATTATTATTATTATTATTATTATTATTATTATTATTATTATTATTTATGTTTTTATGTGTGTTGAGTTATTAATATGTTAATTTATTTATTTCATTGTGTCATTTAATTTATTTGTCACTCATAATACATTTTATTTCATTCATTTTAATCCATTTTTATTATTTTATGTGTTTAATTGATTTTTTTTATCTAATTACTAATATCAATTTTATTTGTGTTTATTTTTATTTCAATTCTTATTTTTTGTGTGAGCATTCTCAATGACAAATGGGAGTCCATGGAAATTTGGAGATACCTTACGGTTGGATTTGTCACTTTTATTATTTTTCTTATTTTTCATTATATTTTTTTATTCATTTTTATCATGTAATTTGTAATAAATTTATTTTATTTTATGCACATTTAATTAAAAATCAAAAAAATATTTATATTAATGAATTTGGATTTTTCTAATAAAATGGGACCAATATCCTAATTTTTAACCAATAAAATCTCACTTTTAAAAAGAAGAGTTAATTTTTTTTTCTTAAAATGGGATCATGCATCCCAATTTTCCTAATAGGTGTTTAGAGCACGAGTCGGACAAAGCAGCATGAGTCGTGGAAAGCCAGAGAGAAGGCAGAGAGAAAAGAGAAGAGAAGAGGAAAGCAAGGGAGGTTTGCATTCTGTCACGAGCGCGACAGGGGTCGCGAACATGACAGAAAGAGCCGTTGGACAGTTACTTTCAAAAAGTCACTTGAAGGAGCATACTTCTCCACTAACCTTTGTAACTCTTTGAAGAAAGGGACACAACTCTTAGAACACTATAAATATGTAATTCAACTGTAACTTTGAAGGAGGATTAATAAAGGATGAATTTTCTTTAACTAATTTATTTTTTTTCTGTGAGTTTTATAGAATAATTTTCTATAATTAAAGTTTAAAGTTAGATTTTATGTTTTGAAGAAGAAGACCAAGGAGGAGAAAATTTATTACAAGGGTTTGAGAAAAGGGTTGAGAGATTTCTTTCTACTTACTCTTATCTATTTCTTTCTTCTCTGTAATTTAAATGAATGTTATTTAATAAACTTGAATTATATTAATTTCATCTACTTCCATCTATGTTAGTAATCTTTGAATGTAGAATTTTCTATTAGTATATTATTGCATGATCATTATAAGTTAAGGTAGAATTGAGAGGTTCATTTTAACTTACAACTAATAGGAATTCATTATTTGAACATAACTAGAGAGATCAGTATGTTGAGATAATTGCTATAGGTTAGTGATTAAACTTAGAATAAGTAATTGAAATTAACTAGTTCATTAATGAGAGTTAGGGATTAGCATTTTAATTGCATATTTTAGGCATTCTAATTCATGGCCGAGAGAGTGAATTAGAACAACATTCCAACTTGGCTTGCATATAAGACTAAAATTATAATTAAATGATTGAATCAAGTTTCATAATTGTTAAATCTTCATTATATACTTTGTCTTCTTTGATTATCGTTAACTAGGCTTAATTAAGTTACATGATAATAATAGTTTAGAGTTAACTTTCAAATTAATGAATATTGTAAACAAGATTAAAATTGAGTAGTAATAGTGTGTGATATTAATCTACATTCCTCATGGGATCGACATCTTTGGTACTTTAATCAGTACACCGTATCCTTGCGGAATTAGCGTGTACTATAATTGATTTCCAGGATCTGAGCCTCCATGACTACCCTTAAAGACTTGAGCTCCACCTCGACTGGCAATAAAGTTTTTGTCCCATATACCAAGGAATATGGCGTGGACCCTGTGGATGTTCTAACTGTGGTTCTGTAGCCCTAGAGTGCGAATGGCAACTCCTCTGCCCAATCCTTGTAGTTTTGAACCATCCTGGCCAAGATCTTCTTAACATTCTTATTGGCGGCCTCTAATGCCCCGTTGGCTTGTGGGCGACACGGAGAGGACTTGTGATGTTCGATGCCATATTTCTGGAGCAGTTTCTTCATCTCAGCCATGAATTGGACCCCATTATCGGACACAACGTGATGTGGGAGACCGTACCTGCATATCAGATTCTTTTCTATAAGCCTAGCCATATCCCGGGCGTCGACCTTTTTGGATGATTTTGCTTCTACCTACTTGGTAAAATAGTCAATAGCAACTACGATAAATGTATGGCCATTAGAGGCCATAGGGCTTATCTCTCCTATGATGCTTATTCCCCATGCTGCGAACGGCCAAGGTGACATTAAACTATATAGTTTTAAAACTAGCAAATGCCTCAGATCTGCACACTGCTGACACAACTGACACTATTTCACATACTTGGAGCAGTCTGTATCCATGGTCCCTGCCAACAGGTCTAGCTCATCACAAGCATAATCACCAATCGGGTCTCCATTTAATATACCATGATGGTATGAGGCTTACGCTGGTGATTATCCTTAACACTTTCCTATATTGAGTGAACATAGGGTCGTACTTCGGGAACACACTGGGGTTAAAAGAGGGACCAAACTAACGTAGATCTAAGGCTCTAATGATATGCAATGCAATTTCAAAAAGGGATGAAATTTTTTAAAATTAAAACTCAATTATATGTTTTATTCAAGGTCCTTTTGAAGCGAAGTCTCATTTAAGTCCCCAGTGGAGTCGCCACTGTGAAGCGCACCGAACCCCGTGAGGCCACAAAAACCCGCTTTTAGGGTCTTCGGGAAAAGGTTCATAAGACTTACAAAATATTTGCAAGGGCATCTATTTTTGGCAACAGGGAGGTGTTTTGCAGTCACCACCCAATAAAATATTGGGAAAGGTCATCTAGCCTCACTGAGCCTAAGACAGCACATATGTGTCTATTTTGGGTAATTAGAGATATTTTGGAATCCTCCTTCCAATAGAACACTTGAAAGATTCATCTAATCTAATGAAGCTTAAGACGATGGATATACATCTATTTTGGGCAAACCAGAGATATTTTGGAGTCCTCGTACCAATAGAACATTAAAACGGTTCATCTAACCTCATGGAGCCTAAGACAATACAACTTGGGCCTATTTTGGGCAACAAGAGATATTTTGGAATTTCCTTTCCAATAGAACATTGGAAAGATTCATCTAACCTTGTTGAGCCTAAGACCAGAGATGGTTCGGGACTTCCCATTTATTCATACCTTGATTAGAGTTATGATTGAGTTTTGAATTTAAGATTTCATTCCTTTTATCATACAATTTAATGCATTAATTAAAGCACATATCATTCACGTAATAAAAGCGATAAATGAAAGCAAGATTAACATAAGGTAAATGAAAATGTAATAAATTACAATAAAACTAGGGGCGAAATACAACCCCCAAGATAAAGTAAATGAAAATCATGCATGAAACGGGACATACATTGAAGATGAGGACATTAGTCCTTGCATGCGTACTTAAGGGAAAAGAGTTTAGAGGTGACAGTTTATTTGGATTTAAAATTAGGACATGGGTCCCATTTTTGTTTAGGAAAATCCCATTTATTTGTACAAATATTTAGCTATTTTTATATTAACGGAGTAAAAAAAATAGTTACAATAAAAATAAAACTTACAATAAAAGGAAATGAGATAAAGAGATAAACTCGAGTAATGTGCTTAAATCACCTCGGTGTGCTCCATGTTTAACACCCCAAAATCCAAGAAAAATGGTTAAACTCAAAAAAAATAAAGAACATGTTAGTGTGATAATGAAACCATAAAATAGACACGACAAAAATATCTATACAAAAAGTTCATCAAGAAAAAAAGTAAGAAATAATAAGAATGAAAAAAGGGCTAAAATGTAGAAAATGAGGGAGAAAGGCCCAGGGACGGGCTACATCGCACGAGCGACGGCCATCCTTGGGTCGACCAACGGGCGGAGACAGAATTCCCTGATGGCCCGTCGGTGGATCCCCTGCCCGTCGGTCACCCCTGGCTTAGAAAAAGACAAAAATTCTGATTAAAATCCAATTTTTGCTATTAAGATTACCTTTTCATGAGATTGGGAACATATAAATTAATATGAAACTAAAATTGAATTAAAGATCGATCCAGAATATTTACCCTCGGAATATTACCTTCTGAAGGTAAATGTCGCGTGATTTTTGCCCTTTGAATTCTGCAAGGATTGATCCGCAATGTGCAATTTTGGAAAAATTTTTGTATTTTTGAAAATTAGATCAAGGAAAGAAAATTATATTTTTCCTCCTTGATATTTGGTAGCAATTATAAATGCTAAAAGGGGTTAAACCAAGTAAGAACGAATTGATTTTATTTTCTCGGATTCACCTTAATTTGAAAGAGATTGATGAAAATTTTTGATGAAAAATAAGGAAAAAACTCTTTTTGAAATTCTAATAAGATATCTTCAATTTCTAATGAAAATTGCTAACCCTAAATAATGATCCTTAACCCCCTATTTATAGGTTAAGGAAAACAATTCAAATAAATTTAAATTTTAAATTTGAATTTGAAAGAGATTTATGAAATCAGAATCAAAACCGACTGATTCACAGAATATTTCCAAAATCAAATCCAAAATTTGAACATATTTGAAAAGATTTGAAGAATATTTCAAAATCTTGGAAAAGATTTGGAAATCCATGAAAAATATGGGAGAATCCTGTGAAATAGCACCTCAGATCTTCGACCAATGGGCGTTGCTCGATGTCCGACGGGCGTTAGTCACGGGACACACCTGTCCTATCGAGTGGCAGGCCACCTCGCGAGAGACGGGTGATGAGGGTCCAGCCATCGCTCGCAAGGGACAGGCGCCTCTCGCACTAGTGACGGGCGGCGCTCAGTGCGAGAGATGGGACCTCACCAGTGAGCGACAGTCATCACTCACGGTGAGAGATGGGCCTTCGCATGCGAGCAACGGGCATTGCTCCCGCAAGAGATGGGCCCGTCTCGAGTGAGCGACAAGCACTGCACGCGTGAGGGCAGGCCGTCCTTCGAAATGAGTGACTGATGTCTCTTGACTGACGGGTCTCCCGTCAGTCAACCAAAAATAAAAATTTCCCTTGACGAACTCCTCCTAACGTACGAAAATCTCCTATTATCAAAAAACTTCAATCCTTGTGAATTCAAAGAGCGAAAGTTCGTAACTTTCGTCCATTTGCCCGAAAACGGGCATTGATATCTTCATCGGGTAACCCTGATCTTGACTGCCTCAAGACCCGGTGTCTATAATATCTTAAGGATGTGCATTGATTATTGGCAAATTAATAAGATTACAGTGAAGAATAAGTATCCGTTGCCAAGGGTAGAAGATTTATTTGATCAGTTAAGAGGAGCCAAAGTCTTTTTCAAGATTGATTTGAGGTCTGGTTACTATCAGCTTCAGGTGAAGGATATGGATGTTGCTAAAACTGCTTTTATGGATTTGATGAATAGGGTATTTTGACCATATCTCGACCGAATTGTTGTTGTATTTATCGATGACATTTTGGTATATTCGAAGAATGAACATGAGCATGAAGAGCATTTGCGTGTTGTGCTTCAGGTTTTGAGGGATCACCAGTTATTTGCAAAGCTTAGCAAGTGTGATTTTTGGCTTAAAGAGGTGTCCTTTCTAGGTCAAATTATTTCCTCGGAAGGTATCCGAGTGGACTCATCTATGATTGAGGGGATAGAAAAATTTGAAGTCGCCTCGGAATGTGCAGGAAGTGAGAAGCTTTCTAGGGTTTGTAGGGTATTAAAGGCAGTTTGTTAAGGGATTTTTTGTTATTGCTTCGCCTTTGACTAAGTTGCTTCGAAAACAAGTTAAGTTTGAATGAACTGACAGGTGTGGGCTCCTGTACTTACTCAACCCATTTCAGGTAAAGAGTATACAATGTACAGCGATACTTCAGGTATTGATCTTGGTTGTGTTCTGATGCAGGATGGAAAGGTAATAGCGTATGCGTCTAGGCAGTTAAAGCCTCATGAGCAGAACTATCCTCTGCACGATGTGGAGCTGGCTGCGGTCGTGTTTGCTCTTAAGATATGGTGGCATTATTGGTATGGTGAGACGTGTAGGATTTTCACAGATCACAAGAGTTTGAAGTACTTGCTTACTCAGAAAGAGTTGAATTTAAGATAGCGACAATGGTTAGAACTTTTCAAGGATTATGATTGTATAGTGGACTACCATCTGGGTAAGGCAAATGTGGTTGCTGATGCATTAAGTAGGAGGTCGGTTTCGGCTTTAGCATTGTAATGGGGTAGATGGAGAATTGATTCTGATGGAGCATTGATTGCCCAGCTGAGAGCTAGGCCTAGTCTGAGATAGTTGATTTTTGAGGCTCAAAAGAATGACTCTAAATTATAGTAGAAATTGCAAGTAGTTAAGAGGTGAGATCATATTGATTATTCTGTGAGTGATGGGGTGCTTTATTTTAGAAATCATTTGTGTGTGCCTAATGATAGTGAAGTGAAGAGAAAGCTTTTACAAAAGGCACACACTACGGTTTTTACTATACATCCGGGAAGTAAAAAGATGTACCAAGATCTAAAGCAGTTCTACTAGTGGTCAGGGATGAAAAAGGATGTTGTGGACTTTGTTTCCAAGTGCTTAACCTGTCAGCAGGTGAAAGCTGAGCACCAAGTTCCGTCAGGGTTGCTTAATCCTTTGCCTATTCCTCAGTGGAAGTGGGACAATGTTACAATAGACGTTGTAATTGGTCTGCCATTGACTCAAAGGAAGCATGATTCCGTATGGGTGATAGTTGATCAGCTTACGAAGTCAGCTCATTTCTTGCCGGTCCGACTTGATTACCCTATGGATCGGTTAGCAAAGTTGTATGTGAATAATGTGGTTCGGCTTCATGGAGTTCCTTTGTCAATTGTATCAGATCGGGATCCCAGGTTTACATCAAAGTTTTGGAAAGAATTACAGTTTGATTTGGGTACTCAATTAAACTTCAGTACAGTTTTTCATCCTCAGACCGACAGTTTATCAAAAGAGTTATTCAGATTTTAGAGGATATATTTTGGGGTTGTATACTGGACTTTTCTGGAAGTTGGGACAAGTATGTTTTTTTGATGGAATTTGCATATAATAATGGTCATCAGATGAGTATTGGTATGGTATGGCACCATATGAAGCTCTCTACGATAGAAAGTGTTGGACCCCAGTGTGTTGGACAAAACTAAGTGAGCGCTCTATGGTAGGTCCAAATTTGGTTAGAGATACAGAACAAAAGATTAGATTGGTTCAACAGAATTTGAATCTGAAGTGGAAAGATACCAAGTATGAGGTCGGTGATAAGGTGTTCTTAAAGGTGTCTCCTTGGAGAAAGGTTCTTCGTTTTGGTAAAATGGGAAAACTTAGTCCAAGGTTTATAGGACCGTATGAGATTTTGCAAAGGATTGGACCAGCTGCTTACCGATTGGCTTTGCCATTAGAATTAGCCAAGCTACATGTTGTGTTTCACTTCTTGTGCCAATATTGCTTTAGGCTTCTCATCATAGGAAAAGTCCGGTTGCACTTGCATATCTTATACATACAGAACATGCGACTTGTCAGAATGATATCTTCGAAGCATAGACACATGAAAGACATCGTGAAGCTTAGCCAAAGTCGGAGGCAAACCTAACCAATAAGCCACTGTTCCAACTCTTTCTAACAATTCATAGGGTTCAATGAACCTCAGACTCAGTTTCCCTTTCTTACCAAACCGAACCACTTTTCTCCAGGGAGACACTTTCAAAAAGAGCTTATCACCCACTACAAACTCAATATCCTTCCTCTTTAGATCCACATAAGACTTCTGCATGTCACTTGTAGCTTTCAATTGTTGTTGAATAATCCTTGCTTTCACTTCTGTATCTCTTACCAAATCTAAACCAATGATCTTATGCTCTTTCAACTCTGTCCAACATATTGGAGTTCGACATTTTCTTCCATATAGAACTTCATAAGGTGCCATGCCAACACTCACTTGATAACTGTTATTGTGCGCAAATTCCATCAATGGAATGTACTTATTCCAACTCTTAGAAAAATCCAAAACACAAGCTTGAAGGAGATCTTCTAACACTTGAATTACCTATTTTGATTGTCCATCAGTCTGCGGGTGAAAAGCTGTACTGAAATGCAATCTTCTACCTAATGCAGATTATAAACCTTTCCAGAACTTAGAAGTAAACCTCGGGTCTCGATCTGATATTATAGACAAAGGGATACCATACAGTCTGATAATCTCATTCACATACAGTTCAGCCAACCAATCTATGGAGTAATCAAGTCGAATCGGTATAAAATGAGCCGACTTGGAGAACCGATCAAATATTAACCATATAGAATCGTGCTGTTTTGCTATCATTAGAAGACCAGTAACGAAATCCATGGTAATGTTTTCCCATTTCCACTGGGGAATCGAAATAGGATTCAACAATCCCGATGGAACTTCATGTTCCTCTTTCACTTGCTGACAAGTCAAGAACTTAGAAACATACTCCACCACATCTCTTTTCATACCAGGCCACTAGTAAAACCGTTTTAAGTCCTGATACATCTTATTGCCACCTGGATGTATAGTAAAGACTGTATTATGAGCTTCATGCAAAAGCGTCTTTCTCAACTCTTTGTCACTTGCTACACATAACTGATCTTGGTAATATAAAACACCCTCCTTATCCACTGAATAGTCAGTCTTTTCACCATTCCTAACTGACTACTAAATCTATTACAACTTAGGATCACCTTTCTGTGCATCCACTATCTCACACCTCAAATTAGGCCTTGCTTTCAATTGAGTCATTAAAGCTCCATCAGAAGTAAACCTCCATCTAACTTGCTGCAATGTCAATGCCGAGACTGATTTTCTACTTAACGCATTAGCTACCACATTAGGTTTACCCGAATGGTAGTCCACAATGCAGTCATAATCCTTAAATAGTTCAAGCCACATTCTCTATCTCAAATTCAACTCTTTCTAGGTAGGCAAGTATTTGAGACTCTTATGATCTGTGAAAATCTTGCATCTTTCACCATACAAGTAGTGGCACCAAATCTTCAAAGCAAACACTATTGCAGCAAATTCCAAATCATGCGTTGGATAATTCTGTTCATGCGGTTTCAACTATCTCGAAGCATAACCTATCACTTTCCCATCTTGTGTTAATACACATCCCAATCCAATTTCAGAAGCATCACTATTCATAGCATACTCTTTGCTTGGAATAGGCTGAGTCAGAATCAGTGCTTTAACTAACATCCTCTTTAACTATTCAAAGCTAGCCTGGCACTTATCTGACCACACAAACTTAACTCCCTTATGAAGAAACTTGGTAAGCGGAGAAGCTATAACTGAAAATCCTTTCACAAAATGCCGATAATAACCCGCTAAACACAAGAAACTTCTAATCTCAAGCACATTTCCGGGCGGTTTCCAATTCACAACAACTTTTATCTTAGCTAGATTAAATTTAATGCCTTCAGGAGAGACAACAGGACCCAGAAAAGACACTTCCTTAAGCCAGAATTCACACTTATTGAGCTTAGCATACAACTGATGCTCCCTCAAAGTCTGAAGCACAATTCTCAAATAATGCTCATGCTCTTTCTCATTCTTTGAATAAACCAATATATCATCGATAAACACTACAACAAACTGATCTAAATAAGGCCTAAGCACTATATTCATCAAATCTATAAATGCTAGAGGTGCAGTGATCAACCCGAATGGCATTACTAGAAATTCATAATGACCATATCGAGTCCTGAATGCAGTCTTAGGTATATCTTCCTTCTTCACTTGCAGCTAATAGTATCTCGATCTCATATAAATCTTAGAGAACACACCAGCTCCTTTCAACTGATTGAGCAAATCCTCTATCCTAGGCAAAGGATATCTATTCTTCACTGTTACCTTGTTATGCTGTCTGTAATCAATACACATTCTCATTGTGCCTTCCTTTTTCTTAACAAACAGCACTGGAGCTCCCCATGGGGATATGCTCGGTCAAATAAATCTCTTATCTAACAACTCTTACAACTGAGTCTTCAATTCTTTCAACTCAGTAGGAGCCATTCGATAAGGCATCTTACACAGGCGCAATACCCTATACAATTTCAATTGACAGCTCCATATCCCTTACAAGTGGTAAACCAGCCAACTCTTTTGGAAATACATCCAAAAATTCCCTCACTGCTAGTATATCCTGTATTCTAATCTGTTCTCTCTTTGAATCCAACACAAGGGCTAGAAAAACCTCACATCCTTTCCTCATACATCAATACGCTTGCATAGAAGAAATCATATCTTCTCGCGGATTAGCATCACACCCCTCAAAATCACCTTAGATTGTTCTGAACTACCCAACACAACTGTTTTCTTTCTACAATTAACTACAACTCAGTGCTTACTCAACCAATCCATGCACAAAATCAAATCAAATTCATTAAAAGGCAACTCAATCAAGTCTATAGGAAACACTTGACCTTGAACCACTAAAGGGCAATCTCTATACACTTTATTCACATTAACACTATTCCCTAATGGGCTAGTCACACATATATCATAATTTAGATAATCAACAGCAGACATTTTATCACATAACTTAGAACACACATATGAATGCGTAGATCTAAGGTCAATCAATGCAAACATTTCTATATCAAAGAGTAAAAATGTATCAGCTATGACCTCTGGTGCATCCTGCTCTTCATGAGCCTTCATTGTAGATGCCCTTGCTGGTGATGTAGGTGGTCGATCAATAGATTTCGACACTGCATTACCTCTGGACTGGCTACCTCAGCCACATCCTCTACCTCTTCCACGATTCACTGGAGGCAAATTAGATCCACCTCTACTAGCTTCCTGTTGATTCCCTGTCACCTGATAGGCCTTAGGACAGTTAGCCAAGAAGTATTTAGTACTCTCACATCTGAAACAAGCATCAGTCAACTTCCAGCATTTGCTTTTGTGACGCTTACAGCAATGAGGACACTCAGGCACTTCACTTCTGTTACCAGTTACACCTCTGCCAGTACCAGATGCATAAAAAGATCCTTGCCTTCTGCCTCTAGTAGCTGGATTGCTAGCTGACTCAATTGGAGGTGCCGCTTAAGTATCTCTCGATCTCTTCCCCGAATGTGCCCCACCACTATTAGAATTCCTCCTCTGCATTCTTTCTCTCTGAATCTCTTGTGACCTTTCAACTCTCATGGCCACTTGAACTATCTGGTAGTAGCTCACAGTCTAAAAAGTAGTCATAGAGATCAACAGTGCCTTTATTGGCTCATTCAAACCTTCCTCAAATTGTTGACATCGGAACTCTTCTATAAGCACGCCTTCAGGTGCATACTTACTAAGCCTACAAAACTCCTTCTCATACTCCGCTACTGATAAGGCTTTTTTGCCCAAATTTAGCAAATACTTTCAATTAGCTTCCCGATATGCCTTAGTAATGTACTTATTACGGAACTCCTGTACAAATAATTCCCAAGTAATCGGGTTCGGAAGCATTGGATGCGTTAAGACCAACTTCCACCAATCATATGCAGATCCTTGCAGTAGGGACACTACACATTCCACCTTCTGTTCAGGAGGGCATCTAATCTCCTCAAGCACCCTCTGAACCTTCTCAATCCAGAATTCAGCCTTATAAGATTCATCCAAACTGGTGCCATAGAATTCCTCTGCACTATGCTTTCTCAACGATTCTAACGGAGCTTTCGGTGCTGTCATACGATCCAGCACCCTAGCCATGTCTTGCGATATTTTAAGCAAAGCTTCCATTGATACCATTGGAACATCTCATCCTGCACCCGCCGGTATAGACGGACCAGACATAGATACTTTAGGTTCTCGGGGATTTACGCTTTCAGCAGTCTCTTCTCTAGCATCATGAGAAGAATCCTTTGATATGATACATACATAAGGACGTCCGCATTAAGTCAATACAACTATACACATCCTATTCTTCACTTTGTCCAGAAATGAGCAAACCTTGGCTTTGATACCACAACCTGTAATGCCCATCCCCTACTGCTCGCGTAGCATCGCTATGGCAATCGAAGACAGTCATCACGATACGTATCATATCACAAAGCACAAGCACTTACAATAGAATCACACGCAAAATCTTGAATTAATAAATTTTACTCAAATGCAGCGGAATCATTTACCAAAACGCATACTTTTATATATATTGTTAACTTCGAATTACATATTATGTTCGAGTGTTACATGACATATCCCATTATATGCCAAAATAATTAATTATATTTACGTAGTACAAAATGCTAAAGACCTACACTAATAGTGAACCCTAGTGTTGACCAACGGAGATGCGGGACCATCCTTTAGATACGCTTCGCTTCGGAACCTACACGGATAAGAAACCCATGCTAAGCGAAAACGCTTAGTGGGGAAACAACATACAATATACACATATATAACCTTCTTTGAGCAATAAAAGATGCATACTTAATATTCATGCCTCATAAAAACATGCTTCGTAAATATAGCATCATTAGACAGTCATATTCAATATCACAATACTGTATGACAAGGTTATAACACATCTCATTCACATTCTCATTCTTGTATCACATAATAATCACTTTCCTCATCATTGTTAAATCATTAATTACTTGCTTTGTCTGCAATTCATAGACACGGATAACGGGTATTGCATTTGTACTTGAAAGTACCACATTTTGCATTTGTATCCGAAGATACATATTCGCATTAGCACCAGTAGGTACCGATAATAATTATTAATATATATATGTATACAATTTCTGAACCCACAAGGATTCAATACGGATTGGGATTCCAAATGGAATGAAATGCTTCGACTGCAGCACTTAGATGCTATAGGCATGTAACACCCAAATACCCCCATGGAGGATATCGGAGCACCACAACACAACACATTCATAAATGCGCATACACAAACGCATCGATACACGTTACAGCGGAAAAGAAATAACAATAAACCAAATATACTTATATATATATATATATATATATATATATATATATATATATATATATATATATTAAAACTGTACATATTACAAAACATATTGTTCATAATTACATGATCATTCTTCTATATAGGTACACTACACTTTAAATACAGCATCTATATATTATTACTGCAAAAAGGATCCAACTATATAAATAAAACAAAAGACTTCATTAAGCTACAAAAAGACTTCATTATTACTACACGGGAAAACACCCTTGCTAAGCGATAACGCTTAGTGGGGATAAACAAAGCCATAGACTTCTATCGAAGTCACAAGTAAAACACACACTGTATATCAATAATCATGCACATCTCATGCCAATATGAATTCTTTCATGCATATCATCTCTTGCTCTGATCATTTCCATCATCATATCATACTCAAGCAACAATAACATGTACAAGGGACAAATCATTCACTCTAACTTGTAATTATGCACTATTACATATATCATATGACTTGCATTTCATGTAAGAAAAAATGAATAACAATTGTCTACTACATCTCATATACACTACTGAACATTCAATAGCCTGAAATCTGTTAATGGTGGATACAGGTACTCTAAATACTGAATCTCAGTATAAACATGTAGAGACCTCACTCAAATATGAATACACAGGGTATTCAACAAATAGGCACAATAGTGCCACGCTAGCAGCTGCACTCCAACCCTTTATAAGCATGCTTATAAATCCACTACTACGACTCTTCAGGCTTGAACAAAACTTTATACACTGAACTATATACTCAAGTATCCCTATAAGTCATGATTCATCATCTTAAATCTTATATTAACCAAATAAACCATAATCACACTCATACATATTTAATCATGTGGCCATATTCATCTAGTTTACATGCTCATACAACATACAATGCAATACTATACATATAAATAGGGCAAAACTTTACATATAAAATCCAGAGCAGTGTCGCTATCGTGACATTCATCGTGCTCACGATAGAACCAAAAATCTCGAACTGCCGCGCTTGCGGGAGTGTTGCACTCACGATAGAATGCCCATTTGGATTTTGTCGTGACCGCGATGAGGCCCGTGCTCGTGACCAAACACGGCAAGGCGGACACTTGCCCTCGGAACGTTCTGTCACACTCGCGACAGAACCCTGATTCCGTGCTAAAAAAAAAAAACTCAAACACACACACACACTTACATGGACAACTACACACACATCCACTTGCAATCAAAAGACATGCAAGCTATTAAAATGAACACACACTCATTTTACAACTTCGAACTAGATCAAAACTCTTAGATTCTTAGTCACTATCATGCCAACAATAACAAATCAAGTATAATAATATCTCAAAAACATGCATCAACCACAACACACACGATCGCAACCTCTAGAGTAGCTCGATCAAATCACTACTACGGATCAAATCTTCTCCTTGGCATTGTCTTACCGCTTGTCCACAACTTCCATGTACAAACAACCCAAAACAAACACTTAATCCACATCTTATACTTTAAATCAACAGAAATATACAAGAAGAAGATCAAGACCTAACTTCAACCACTTACCTCTTCAAACCTTTCACTTAAGTCTCAAAATACTCAAAGCAAGTCAACGAAAAGGGACACAAGAAGAAGAAGGCCAAAGAGAAGAAAGGAGAACAAGGAAAGAAGAGTAGAAAATGAAAAACGAGAAAGAAGAAAGAAAGAAGGAAGAAAACGGGACTAACCAACATTAATGCCACTAACTCTCATTAAAGCCAAACAACCATAATAACTCACTCCACCAAATCTTTCTTAAGCCATGTGTCAAGCCCCAAAACCGCCACTTGTCAATTCCTATAAACATGCCAATCTACGTTTTATCGCGCCCGAGACTATTATTGCGTTCACGATAGAACACGATTCTAGCACAAACCCACAACCTTATAAGCCAAAATGCACTATAGTCCCTCAAATCCATTTCTTTCCTTTTAAAACTTATTTTCTCTTCGCAATTACATCCTCTAAATCCATAATTCCATGTACAAACTAATATTTACTACTCTTGCTATACACATAACACTGCAAATCCTACTAGGGCCCAAATCGGGGTATTACAAGGCATGCCTATCTATCCACTACTCGACTTGCAGGCTAATTATTAATTTCAGTTAACATTCATTCCTTTTGCATTATATGATATCCACATAGTCATATTGAACAATATCATAGCATATGGTAGTTTGCACGCACATATGGATTTTTCAATCATGCTCGCACTCTATCATATAAATTCACATTTTATTAAACATATTCACATTATGGATCCAATTAAATGTTGTTAAACTTAATTGAATTCCAATTCATACACTTATACAACATTAGGTAGTGTTTTGAAAAGAATTGAAGAAAGTTCAAGTACCTCGCGGTGACAACCAAATGGTTGTAACCGTGACATAAACACAACTCAAAACAGAATGCAAATCGTAGGTACCTCATGGTGACAACCAATTGGTTGTGACCATGACATACAAGCATTCCAAAATAGAATGCAGATCAGGAGCACCTCACGATGACAACTAATTGGTTGTGACCGTGACATGCAAATGATCCAAAATAGAATAGAAAACCTGCATACCTCATGATGACAACCAAACGGTTGTGACCATGACATATGCAAATTTGAGGCAGAGTGGGAAATCAAAGGCACTTAACTTGCTCTTCTCATGCCCTATTTCCTACCTCAAATTACATGACCTTAAAACTCCATCAAAACTTCATTTCTAACCATCTTGTCCTTCTAACCAAATGTTCACCTATAGGTTAGCTTGCAAATGACATAATTCTCATTTCATTTAAACTTAAATTCAAGGAGTTGTGGCCCAAGGTACACAACTTGTTCCAAAAGCCCTCCTATAGAATTTTGACTACAATGGAATGCACTTTTGAAGACCTTTGAGTCCTCAATACAACAAAGTTATTTTTACAACATTTTAAGATATACACAATATGATTGCAATCCAATTTGTCTCATTTATTCTAGACTTATAAAACTCATTTTATGTCCTAGACAATCCGAGTAGGTCAAGATAGAACTTAAACCAATTCCATTCTTCCAAATTCAATAAGTTTCAACCTACTTACTTAACATAATTTTTCATCATATTCAAACCAAACTTCCATAATACACACATAAACTCTATAGCATACTCAAATTCACATCCAATCTTAATATAAAGAAGAATGAAAAGAAGAAGAATAAGAATAATCTATTTTACCACTAACCTTGATTGCTAGCAATTACAATATAACTTAGAATTTACTTGACCAAACCAACAAAAATGCAATGGATTACTAAAGAGGAGAAATGAAAGAAGAAGAAGAAGAACAACAAGGGAGAATTGAAGAAGAACAGCTGAAGAAGACATGCAGAAATAAAGGTTTTCTCTCTCATCAAATGCCCTAAATTGCATGGGCAAGGTGAGGTGGCAAGACCAACATGTGACCCTGGATTTCCACTACAAACCCTTAATCAAGATTAGCCTAATCTAATCTCTTTTAGTGCTAATTAAACCAACTTCTAATTAATCATGCACATCTACATAATGGCCACTTAACTAATTTCTTTTATGCAATCAAGTCCTCAATTCAATTACTCTTTGGTCTAAGATTAACAAACTCAAAATTAAACTTACCCAATTAACCTAATTAGGTAAAATTACTACTAGGGTAGATTTCGGGCCATTATAAGGCATATACATTAAAAACTGAAATTTACACCATAAACATTAAAATAATTAAAATTGAACAAATATTAATTCTTTTGACATAATCTGGCTCTGACACCATTGTAAGTTCACAAACATCATACATCATATGTAAGAAAGCAGAAATTTAAAAACTTGTAAACTTATATGGCATGATCTAGTCAAATTAATTGAATTTCCTAGCTAATGTTCATAACTTTACCATTAGTGTTTGTGAACAGTTGTAAAATATCGCACTGGGTTGTAATCCACAAGTGTCCTTACTTCAAGGTACGTCTAAGGTATCCACACAAGAAATAAAGTGTAAAAACCTTCTTAAGGGGTAGCAATGGCTAAAATTGTGTTAGAGACTAGTAAACCCAATTCGGCTACTAAAGAGAAAGAGAAAGAGAAAGAGAAAGAGAGAGAGCAAGAGAGAAAAAGTCTCTAGCTCATATAAAGCTTTATGTGCAAATTAGGCCTATTGGGCCTTTTCTGCGCATGAGACTTTTTTCTCTTCTCAAATCCTATATTTTCTCTTATCAAATAAGTTCTCATGACATCCCATGTCATGCTTATATATTACTTTTCACCTTAGACCTTAATTTTTATAGATGTGTGACCCTTTGGGTTCCCTGTGGATATTTGTAGTACATAATGTAACTAAAAGTCCTAGTTGAACTGGAACTCTTATGATTTAAACTCTTTTAAACCATTTTATTAATTCTCAATTAATATTCACCATATATTATTGTACAAGTCATATGAGGCTTTTAGACAAACATCATGACGGTAGCACCCCAAAATATACCCCAGTAGAATTAAAGTATATTTAGGGTAATGTAAGAAGTGAATAGGCAAGGTTAAGTGGTAAACATGTACTAAAGGACATAATTGGTAATTTATTTAAAGTAAGAGGTATATGCATGAAAGAGTTTAAATTATGGGTTAATATATAAATAAGATGTAATTATAGGCAAATGATGGATTAAAAGAAGTTTAGTGGTCAAATTATAACTATGAGAATTTAAAAGTGGAATTAAGGTGAAAGTGACATGTGAAATTTTGACCACTTTCTGTGATGCGCGCCGAACCTGCGAGGTTCCCGGAAGGCCCGCTTTTAGGGTCCGAGAGGGTTCGCATTTAGATATTGGATAACATGAGATAATTTGGAATCCCTACCCAATAGAACATTGGAGAAGTTCATCTAATCTCATGAAACCTTTAGGCATTTTAAAATCGCTACCCAATTTAAAAAATTGGGAAAGTCTGTCTAACCTCGAGGGTCTAAACCAGAGAGTAGTTCGGAACATCACTATTATTAATGCCTTGGTTAATGTTATAAATGAGTTTTTAAAAATTATTTTTCCACCTCTCATCCCACACGGTCATGTATTAAAATCAAAACACACGTCAGGCATCGAGGAAAATGATAAATAAAGACGATAAATAAAATAAAGACAAAGTATAAAATAAATTACAAGATGAATGGGACAAAAACACAATCCCCTAACAAATGAAAATCAATTAAATAAATAACATACATAAATCGGGACATTTATTCGGAATAGGAACATTAGTTCCTTCATGCACATTATAAAACCGAAGAGTTATTTTTAGGCATTATTGAGAAAACCGAGATGAGTGATCCCATTTCGATGAAAATCAACGCTTCTTTTAAAGTGACACTTTATTGGCTGAAAAATTTAGGACGTTGGTCCCAATTTATTAAAAAAATCCAATTTTAATTAATAAAACATTTTTGTGATTTTCTTTTTATAGTCGCATATAAACAAAACTATTCTATTACAAATCAAACCAAAATATTAAAACAAATCAAAACAAAAGGAAAATAATTGAAATAGCAAAATAATAAAATCAAACCAACAGGTTGTCTCCTAATCTCCTTGATCTACTCATCCACTCGCGAGCAATACTCAAATAAGGAAAAATGAGAATTGTAGACAAAAATAAACACAAATAAAATTAATGTTAGTAATAAATCTAAAATAAACAATTAAATCACATAAATAATAAAATAAATTAAAATGAATTATATGACTAAAAATGTTAAAAAGAATAACGCAAAATAATTATGGGTTAAAAAAATATCGAAAATGGATAAAAAAAAGTGGTAAAAACTGATAAAAAAAGACAAGAGACAAACCCGGGGGCGAGGGGTGGCCACCTCGCTGCACTTTCTCGCCCCTCACTTGCAGGAGAGGGAAAAAGGGCCTTTGAAACTTCTTTCAAACCTCAAAGCAAGAAAATCGATATTTTATGTGATTTTTACTTGATTTTATGTATTATTCATGCAAAAACATTAAAAATAATTTAAATTTTATGCAAGAAACAAGAAACCAACAAATAATTCACATAAAATACCAAGCTCAAAATCAATGTCAATGGAGAAAACAAAGAAAAATAACCAAAATATAGTGAGAGAAAATTGCCTTTTGGCCCAGAAATTTACCCTTAGAATTTGGATTCAATGGAAGTAAAGAAGATGGTTAATTTCCTCGTCTAGATCCACAAGAATTAAATCAGAAAAACAAAAAAAAAGTAAAGAAAGTTGCAAAGAGCTTATTTAAAGGAAAATTTTATGGAAGAAAATTGGATCTCAAAAACAATGAACAATTTTTTTTTGTCTTGAGAACGATTTTTTATTAAGAAAATTCCCTCTAGAACTTTGGAGAAATTCTATTAAAAAAAATCTAAAATTGTAGAATTTTTGCCTCCCCTCTTTTTTTCCTTTAAGTTTTTATTTATATGATTTAAAGAGGAAAACCCAGGTTTTTTAGGAAAAGAATCCATATTTAAATCAAATTCTTCCTTATTTAAGTCTAAAATTCAAAATTATCCTTAAAATCCCAAAAAACAATGCATTAGAATCCATCCCAAACTCAAATTCTCGTTTTTAGGAAGGAGAAACCATGAAGGATGTAGGTTGCAGGAGACAAGGGGAGGGGCACCTGCCCCATCGCCTTTGGCGAGGGGGCATGCACCTTTGTGCTGCCTGTGACCGAGGGGTGTGCGCGTCGTGTGGCCTACCCCTCAGCGCTCGAGGTGCCGTCATACAACATTTGAGAGGAGCGAGTGCATTGCGCAGGGGCCGGTACTAGGGGCGACAGCCACTAAATTTTTTATTTTTTGCAATCTTGTTAAGGAAACGATCACTTCCAACCTTTTTGCCCATGAATAGGCATTAATATCATCACTGGGTAACCCTAGTCTAGGCTGCCACCCGATATCTATAGTTTTCCCTAGTTTTGGGAAAACTAGTGTATAGGTGCCTAGGTGAGCCAAAACTCAGAGAAAAAAAGAAAGAGACACGTACTAGAGGCAACCATCTTTCCAAGGTGAATTATGTTTTTAGGATAGTTATCATCAGCTTATTGAGTTAACCCTTTATCTGAGGTAGTCTTGCTGTGATCATGCAAACCCTTATTGAAGTGGTATTTCCGACATCGTGTAAACCTTTATGGAAGAGGTATTGTCATGATCATGCTAACCCTCCGTGGAGTGGTAGTGCCGTCATCGTCCTAATCCTTCCATAGAGTGGTAGTGTCATTATCATGCTAATCCTTGTTGAAGTGGTAGTGTCGTGATTGTGCTAACCCTTCGTGGAGTGGTAGTGCCATCATCATGCTAACCCTTGTTGAAGTGGTAGTGTCGTGATTGTGCTAACCCTCCATGGAGTGGTAGTGTCATTATCATGCTAACCCTTGTTGAAGTGGTAGTGTCGTGATTGTGTTAACCCACCATGGAGTGGTAGTGTCATCATTGTGCTAACCCTTATTGAAGTGGTAGTTAGGCGATTTGACTGTTTTCCTAAGCAATCAAAAGATTTTGTTATTAATTGGCCGCATTGATTTATTTTGATGATGTATGACTTATTAGGTTGGTTTTCGTCATGATTTTTTTTTAGTTATTAATCATCAAATTCGTCATACTCGAATGAACTAGCAATATAATAGACATATAATAAATATAAAAATGAAATTTAAGTTAAGTACAAATAGTGCAATTTTGTACATCCAAAGACAACAAAAAAAATGAGATAAGTGACATGAATCTCCCTTAAGCATCCACTATGGGGATAATGGAGAGTAATTAGTAGGCTCATCAGGATCACTCTCATCTGATATATGCACCGATGAGGCTGTGGAGGTCGAAGGTCGACCTATAGAAGTCGATGGCCGACCAGTCATGTCCTCTGGTGGGGGCCTAGGAGCTGATGGCTGAGGTGGCTGTAACTCGACCACTGCCTATCCATCCAAGAATGGGCATGCAGTCGATGCTATGGTCTCCATGAGGTCCTGGACACCAGTTCCTATGCTCGTAATCGACTGGCCGTACCCGCCTAAGTGACGACTGATACCGTCTATATCCTCCTGTAGCTCCCTCACTGACTGGGATATCCTTGGTACTGATCCTTCTAGCATCTGGACTCGGATTCTCATCATGCTGAAGGACTCATCCATCATATAAAGAGACTCATCAACTCTCTGCGCTGTTGTGGCCTAGTATGCTGTCACCGACCCCTCTAATCTATCCAAATGCTCACTCAATGCTCGGAGGCCCTCGTTCACCTGTTGGTCTAATACATGGAACCTCTCATCCACTCACTGATCTAATGCTCAGAATCCCTCGTCTATACACTGGCCTAGCGCAGTTAGAGCGATCATCTCTCGGTGCATGGCCTATAGTAGTACCTCCATGCCAGCTCATCCCTGCTCTACCCTAGGCTCAGGTGGTGGTGGAAAAGCTGTAGAGAAAGATGCCCCTGGGTGGTCTGGCCAGCTATAGGGATGATACCTCCTAGTGGTATGGAAGTCTAATTCCTGAATACAAGAAAACAAGGTAGAGCACTCCTAGGCCTTAGTAGGAGCTATATGTGAAGATGGAGTGTGGAGTATGTCATCGATGTGTGACACCCCGATTTGCATCTTTGTAGTTTTAAGCCTATTTGTGATCTATGTGTGTGTGTGTTGTAGTTAGAGTATTTAATTGCATGATTTGTTAAGTCTGGAGGGTATAATTGCATGTTAGTTTTTAAGTTATGTGGCTTGATTAGTTTTTGAGGAGAAAAGAAGGGTTAGAAGGGAATTTTGCCAAAAATAGTACACGAACTTGACAAATGGAGGGTTGAGATGAGGAAAGAGAAGAAGAGGTTAGGGATTAACTTAGTTAAGGGAAAGAAAATGAGAGAGAGAACAAGAAAGAGCAGATTTCCATTCTCCTTCTCTCTGCCTTTTCCCTTCCCTGTTCTAGATTTTCCTTCTCTTCTTTCTTACTCATCTTCTCCCTTCCTTTAGTTGCTGTAATTGTGTATTTGGGTTAGCAAATTCCAGATTTTGGGTAAGTGATCTTCTTCTTCTTCTTCTTCTTCTTCTTCTTCTTCTTCTTCTTCTTCTTCTCTTCTCTTCTTTGTTTTCTTTGATGGCTGTATGTGGGTTTTGAGCTTTGGATATGTTATTTGGGTGTTTTGATCAGAGATTCTAGCTAAGGAGCCCACAAGCAAAGAGAAGGTTGATGGTAGTGAAGCCAATTGATCTTTAAGGGAGCTTAGGAGCCAAAGGTTTGGGAATTTGTGCTTGATTCAATTTGTGATTTTTGCATGATATTGACTAGGTTAGTGAAATTGATATGTTTGAGATGCTTATATTTGAACTTGATTGAGTTGAGTTTTGATGGCATGAGTTGTGTGTGGTAGTTGTGGTTTGAATTGGGGATAGGAATTGGGAAGTGAATAGTTGGGAAAAATGTAAAATATAGGTTTCTGTTGATCCACACGGCGGTAAGAAATTTCATATCGCCGTGTGATAGCATTTTGTGTATGTGTTTTTGCTTGTCTGTTGGGTCTCACGGCAGTTAGGAATTTCCTAACCACCATGTGACATCTTACACGGTGGTTAGGAGTTTCCTTACTGTCGTGTAAATATATTTTGTCTGCAATCATGGGTTTAGTGCATTTTTACACAGCGGTTAGGATTTCCTATACCACCGTGTAAATGCATTCTGTTTGTTAAAGATTTATAGTTCAGCAGACTACAAGGCGGTCAGGTTTTCTTAATCACCATGTGGGTTGTCTTACATGGCGGTGAAGATTTTCCATAACGCCGTGTAAATGCTTTCTGTTTTGAAAATTTGGATTTTTGAATTTTATTTTATTTGCCTTTATTGAACCAAGCATTGCTATTAATTTACAATTATTGGAGTATCGTATATCAAATGATGTTAAATTGTAATGTTTGCATAAGATATGTTAGTTTTGCTATGTGATGAATAAGAGACTATTAAATGCCTGGCCTGCAATAATAAAGTATGTGGATAGATAGGTATGCCTATAGAGTTCTGTTAGCTATAGCCCAATGCGTTCTAGACCCTAATCAGGTCCCCATTTGGATCCTCGCGAACGCTATGTGTTGGATCTTGTTTAAGATCCCCCAATGTGAAAATGTTTTTGATTGAAAATGACATAAATTGCTTTTGTTGTACCTATGGGTACCAATGTGTTCACTCGTTATCCACCGCTCTGAATTTGCAGGCTTACTTATGTGTTTGCATAATGTGATATAAATTGTTGTAATTCATTATAGTGATATTATGTAATATGTTGAATGAAGTTAATCGTTATGACGTATGCACTTTGTGGAAGATTTTTGATGCTTTATCCATATGTATGTACCATGTGTATACGAATTGCATTTGATGTCCACTATGAGTGGTCATTCATCTCTTGTTTTCCCCACTAAGCATTATCGCTTAGCATGGATGTTTCATCCGTGCAGGTATAGAAGCTGTTGGAGTTTTTAAGAGGACCGATCTGCACTCATCAGGGCTAACACAATAAAGAGGGCTTTTGTAGTCTAGGTTTTTATATTTTGTACTCCAGTGTAAAGCTTTTTGTCTCGTATCAGATTTTATAATATTTTTAGTTTAGTATTTTGTAATTATGTAAAGAATCATTTTATACATCCGCTCTATAATGAATATTTTTGTATATCAATAGATGAGATTGGAAAGTTCCTTTTGATGTTTAAATGTGTTTGCTTCCGAATGTTTGGTTGGTAAAAAGAATTTTATTATCTCCGTTTATGTTATTGTGCATGAATATTATTCTGTTATGCATGCTTTGTTCTGCTTGGTGACAACCCTTACCTATGCGGGCTCTCACTCCTTTATGCGGGTGAGCTCCCCTATGTATAGGTAAGGGGTGTTACACGATGTCTATGTCCACATCCATCCCATCCTGTGATGTGCGGGGTTCCTCCTCTTCTGGCTGTGGGTGAGGATTCCCCCCTTCTGGCTGAGGCTGATCCCTACCCAGGATGTGTGTCGCGACTAGGAGTAGAGGTAAGCAGTAAAACTGCCTAGTCTCTGTAATGGTGAGTAACCTGTACTCACCTAAGCGATTAGGGATCTGCTCAACTATGTCCATGGACCTAGTAATTGCCAAGTCGACTTATATCTCTCTGTCTACTAGTGGTCCGAATGTGCTGGTGTGACGCGCGCCGAACCCCGACAAACCCAGCAAGGGCCCTCTCGGTGAATCCGCTTTAGGATTCGAGGTATGAAGGTTCGCGTCTTTTGATCATGGGCGCCATGAGGCATCATCGGTGTGTTCCTCTCAATAGAACATTGGGGAGAACAACCTAGCCTATTGACGCCTAAAGACACCTTTGAGGTATTTGGAGTCGCCACCCAATTTACAAGAAATTGGGAAAAGGTTTCTCACCTCTATTGGTCTAAACCAGAGATATGGTGTCCGGAACTTCCCTCTTATTTATGCTTTGGTTAATTATGAATGGGTTTTTAACTTCTTAAAATTATACCCCTCATCTCACACGATTAATGCATTTAAATTAAATGGCGCATTGCAAGCACTCAAAAAGCGATAAAGGAAAGCAATAAATAAAGCAGTAAAAGAAAGCGATAAATGAAAGCGGTAAACACGCAAGCACGCAATTACAATAGAAATAGGGGCAGAATACAACCCCAATAAAAGGAGGTTGAAGATGTAAAGTGGGACGGAATACAATCCCCAAAAGATAAATAATATTGCCCCAAAATTAATTACAAGGGCCCAAATAAAAATTAACTTGAATTTAAAACACTCACTCAAGATTAAAATAAAAGAACATACATAAATCTGGGCATTATTTAAGGAACATTGGTTCCTTCGCGCTTGTTCGAAATTTAGGAACATTGGTTCCTTCGTATTAATTTGAAGAGGGCTCGAAGAGTCATTTTTGTTTGCTTGAATTGAAAAATCGGGATGAGTGATCCCATTTTTGTAGAAAAGTTGACTCTTCGTTTTAATTGTGACATTTTTATTGCCGGGTTAAAATAAGGGACATTGGTCCCAATTTTATTAGTGAAAATTCCAATTTAATTATAGAAGTATTTTTGTAATTTTTTATCGCACGCGTGCACGAATAAAAATATATATTTACAAATAAACACATAACACATCAAAGGGGAATTGAAAAGATCTCACCAAAATGGAGTGTCCGTCCGCGCATCGCGACCCATCCGGGGAGTCGCGGGGCGCTCACATGGCCCGACTCAAATTAAAACTCGTACAGAAATTAACATCAAAAATATCAGTAAATATTCGAAGTGAGTTAATCAAACAAATAATAAATATAATAATAATAACAATGATAGCAATGCAATAAAATAAATCAAATTATCAACAGTAAATAACAATGCAACAATAAATAGGATGAATAGTAGACATAATAATCATAATAAAACCATATAATAATAATAATAATAATAATAATAATAATAATAATAATAATAATAAAAGATAGCAACAAATACTAGGAGATTAATGAAGTAATAATAATAATAATAAACTGTGAAAATATATTAATATGCAAATATTAAAAATGACTAAGCTAAAAACTAAAGTAGAATAAAATAGCAAGCTAAAAACGTGAGGTTGTTCATACTACAAGACAAAATGTGGCCAAAAGTCATGGAAATGCAAATGAAGTGTAAAAAGAAAGTGGGAATGAAAAAGCTAAGAGCAACTCAAAATTCAATCGGTCAAAAAACATAATACTAATCATAATAATAATAATAATAACAGTGAATGGACATAAAAATCAAATTAAAACAATCCAATAATATATTATTAGTGATATTAACACATTAAAATGATAAAAGTAAATAATAGACATGATAATAATAGCAAGAAATAATATTAACAACAATAAATAATATAAAAAAAATAAATGAGAACGAGTCCAAGAATGTTTACCCTCAGAATTTTTTAGATCGGAGAAACGGTGTCTCGATTGATTTTTCTTGTCGGATTTGTGGTGATAAATATTTGAAGAAAATGTAGAAATTAATATTTTGAAATAAAATCAAGAAAATATTTTGATAAAAAATATTTTTGGTGGATGATTTGAGCAAAGGAAATTGATTTTCCAAGCTCAAATCACTCAGAAAAAATGGATTATGTATTTTTATGAAGAAAAATAAATAGATTAAAGATTGAGAAGAGGAAAAAAATGAACTTAGAAAATTTAGAAGAAGGAATTGAAGAAGAGATTCAGTTGCTGGGGACAAAAAATTGGAGAGAAAAGTAAAACCCCATCCCCTTGATAATTGTTGCCGTGCCTTAAAATGAGGGGAAAAAATCCTCATTTAATCTTGCCTTGACCAAAAATAGGAAGGGACAAAATAGCTTTTTATTTTTGTTTAACCCAAAAAAAAGCATAATGGTGAAAGACTGAAGAAAATCAGACTGAAAAAAAAACGAAAAAAAGAGGACAGGTGACAGGTCGCGCGGAGAAGGGCACAGCGCGCGGGGACAGTGCACGCGAGGGCAGCTCGTCGCGTGGTGGCAATGGCCACCACGCGACCCTGTGTGGTAAAGTGGCCATATGGCCACTTTACCACGTTTTAAAAAAACTTTGTTAATTTTTTTTTTTTTTTTTTTAAAAAAACCTTTTAAATCTCTTTTGTTTTCTTTTATATTTTTATTTATTTTTTCTAATTAGACTAATTAACTAACCCAATAAAATTAATTAACTAATTTAATTTAATCAAATTAATTATCCAACTTAATTTTCTTCTTTTTTCAATTAAATCAATTAATTAATTTAATTTAACTCAATTAAATTAATTAGTTAATTCAATTTCTCTTTTTTTCAAATTAAATCAGTTAATTTAATTTAATTCAATGAAATTAATTAATTAATTTAATTTCCCCTTTTTTTTCGAATATAAAAAATAACACTTTCTAATAATATTATTAAATTTTTTTTTATGATAAAAAAAAAGATTTCGACAAGAGAAAAATCATTTTTGACATCTTTAATTGTAGGTATCGTTTTTCATCATCGGGTAATTCTGATCTTGGACCGCCTCGGGACCCGGTGTCTACAGTTGCCCCCAATTTTGGGGAACTTAGAACCTAGGTGCCTAAGTGAACCAAAATTCAGAAAAGAGAGGGAGAGATGCGTACCTGAGGCGGTCGCTGTCCGGAACTGGCTGAAGAAGTCGTCCCCTTCGGTTGCCGTGTATACTGAAGGACAATTTTTATCCTTTTGGGCGATGCGTTGAGTCTGCTCCAGACTTACCAAATGCGAGGGTGCGTGAGATTTGTCTCCTCAAAGAACTTGGGGAATTGGCCTCCTCAGAGGACCGAGTGATTTTGCCTCCTCAGAGGACTTTGGGATTTTGTCTCCTCAGAGGACTTTGGAATTTTGCCTCCTCAGAGGACTTGGAGATTTTGCCTCCTCAGAGGACTTGGAGATTTTGCCTCCTCAGAGGACTTTGAGATTTTGCCTCCTCAGAGGACTTGGAGATTTTGCCTCCTCAGAGGACTTTGAGAATTTTGCCTCCTCAGAGGACTTTGGAATTTTGCCTCCTCAGAGGACTTTGAGATTTTGCCTCCTCAGAGGACTTGGAGATTTTGCCTCCTCAGAGGACTTTGAGAATTTTGCCTCCTCAGAGGACTTTGAGAATTTTGCCTCCTCAGAGGACTTTGGAATTTTTTGCCTCCTCAGAGGACTCGGAGATTTTGCCTCCTCAGAGGACTTGAGATTTTGCCTCCTCAGAGGACTTTGGAATTTTGCCTCCTCAGAGGACTTGAGATTTTGCCTCCTCAGAGGACTTTGGAATTTTGCCTCCTCAGAGGACTTTGAGATTTTTGCCTCCTCAGAGGACTTTGGAATTTTGCCTCTTCAGAGGACTTTGAGATTTTGATCTACGCCGATGTCATCTTGACTTGTTTCTCCGGCACGAGTGAGTGCTACCGCTAAAATGGTTCGGGCCCCGCTTTCGTGCGTGCGGTCTTCATTTGGACTTTATTTTTTCCTGCAAAACTGGGCGCGCAAGAATATATACAAGAGATTGTGCATGCATGTATAAGATGCCATATGCAGATATAAGATGTATGCAAAATGGGTAGACCACGTCCTGGGTGGTGAAGGGTCCGTTCAGGGTACGTTTCGGCATTATCTGATATCCCCAAGGATCTAGAAAAGCGTCTTCGCGGCTCAGGAATTCTGACCCATAACCCCCCCTCAAGGGGGACCATTAAGTGGGCATCTTTGCCTCCGAGGATCCTGACCCATGTCTTGCATTATACCATCTGCTCGAGAGGATGTCATCTGAAAAACCACGGCCTTATCGCTCCAGGAATTGAAAGTCATTGATTAAAGGTAGTGCGTCCCTCGTGGATTTTCACACTAGCTTTTCTTAGCGGGAGATGCGTCCTTGTCGGATTTTCACATAACCCTGTGCCTTATTTTTTGCCTAGAATGGACCCAACCCAATCCAGCGGCTTTTATTCATTTTATTTTTTTATAGGACAGACCGCCTGTTCCCAGGTTTTCACCCTGCCCTTTGGCCTAACTTTTGCTTAGAGCGCCAGTCACGGTTTTCATCTCTAACGGCCCTTCTTTTTTTTTTTTTTTTTTTTTTTTGAGAAGAGGGAGTTGTTGCGAAAGATCTTTCGGGTATGATTGACACGTGCTTATGTCTCAGATTCTGGTTGTATGAGCTTGGTTTTTCATCGGGAAGGTGCTGTAGGGTTGGCTTCACGGTGTGTAGCAAGATGAGTTGGCTGAAGTGCCTAAGTGGCAGAGGGTAGATAATTGTTGTAAAAGGTCTTTCAGGTATAATCGGCGTGCATTTGCATCTTAGGTCGTGGTTGTCTGAGCTTGTTTTCTGTCATGAGGGCGCTATAGAATTGGCTTCACAGTAGGTAGCAAGATGAGTTGGCTGAAGTGCCTAAGTGGCAGAGGGTAATGTGCTGGTTTCGTGCCGGACCCAGACAACTTTGAGTGTGCAAGATGCGCTGCCCTGGTTACACTCATACATCTTTGCATAAATGCATATATTTCAATCTGATTTCATAACGTATGATCACTATTTGGCTTTAACTCAAAAAATATGGAAATCATCTAATCTCGGGATAGATCTTGAGAGCATCAAACTCCTGTTATCAATCAGCCCTCGCGGGTTTTCTTGATTGAATATTTTCTTCTTTTTTTTTTTTTTTTTTTAGCCTTTGCCATGGACCCTCTTTCAGTTCGTCAATATTGATTGAATTTGCTTCCATCTTCGTTGGCCGGAGGGGCCGCTGCTTCTGAGAGTGGTTCCTCTTGGTACCAAAGTTTTGATCTTATCGCTTGTGCAGACTGGTTGAGCTGATGGGTTATTTATTTGGGGCTTGAATGTGAACTTTCATGCTTGGCTTTTATTGGCTTTAGCGGTTCAGCTTGAATGATCTGGGGTACTTTTATCGATTTTGGTGGTTTAAACCCTGGAATGGCCTTTCAACGGCCAGGCTAGGGTAACAGGTTGGGCTTGGATGATTTGGGGTACTCTTATTGGCCTTGGTAGTTCAAGCTTTCGAAATGGTTTTCGTCGGTTGGGATTGGATGGATGGCTCGGGGGTTAGCCCTTTTGGTCCCCTTCAGTAGCTAAAAAGAACGGCAATGTGCAGGCATGTGTAGATCAACGGGATTTGAACAAAGCTTGCCCCCAAATAGCATTCCCTTGCCCCCTGATCAATTCTCTCTTTTCTTTACACCCCAATTTTTTTTTTCAACCCAATTTTTTTTTTTTTTTTTTTTTTTTACAACCCAAAAATTTTTTTTTTCGCCCCAATTTTCTTTATTTTAACAAGCTTTGCTCAAATCCTAAAGTTTACACATACGTGCACTTTTCATCTTAACCACTGGGACCATTGTTGTTCAATTCAGTCGGGCATTAAATTTTGGTAAGAAATTTGGTTATGAGGGTTTTGGATGGTTAAGGGTCAGTCATAATCGGTTTTGGGGTACACATTCCGAATGGATAGAGAGAAAAAGGTCATATAGCTTGGCTCCGATGGGTTGTTTATTTCTCGTGATGGTCTCGGGTTTTATTTGTCCGACTTTTGATGTAAATCTTGGAGCTTTATTTTATTTGGTCGCACCACATGCGACTCAGGTGTTGCGGGTGCAAAGAAATGGCTTTCAAAGTTTGGTTCGTCGTCATGTTGGCACGTGGAAGTGGCATGGTCTCAAGAATATCCTTGTCGATCTTCAGAATGTCATACCAGATCCGGGCAAAGGCCTTTTTTTTTTTTGTTTTTTTTTTGTTTTTTTTTTCTTAATTATCTCTCAAAATTATCCTCGCTTCAGGAGTCATAACAGATGCTATCAAGATTTTATTTGGATTCCCCAAAGCTCCGAGACTAGATGGAGTCGTATTAATTGGGTTAATGTCAAAATGAATGGATGCATCGTGATCATGAGAAATGAAATCAAGGAAATATCGCATAAACAAAACAGAAATTGTTCAACATGTTACAATAACCAAATTGTCCTAAAAGAGTTCTGGAATTGAAAAGCAGTAAGCATTAAAAACATAATCTTCTGCTTGTGGCTTTGGAGGAACATGCCGATGAAGTGGATTGGCCCGATCACATCTCTGGTGGAAGGATTGCATTGTAGTCTACTCCCTTCTTCTTCTCTCTTTTCTCGGGATCTGTGATTTGCCCGCTGTCGATCAAGTCTTGAATTTCATGCCTTAATCTTGCGCATCGGTCTGTCATATGCCCCGTATGTTGGTGAAAATGACAATACTCATCATCTTTATGACCCGGCCGTCCTTGGGTTTTGGCTGGCTTAGGTGGCAGGGGCTGCAGCTTTCCCTCCTTTTCCAGTTTCTTTAACACCCACGATAAAGGCCGACCCAAATTCGAGAAGCGCCTTTGGTTCACCCCTATAGTCGATACCTCAGTCGCCTTTTCAGTCCTATCGCCGCTGCTGGAGCCTGCCCACTTATTTGCCCCCTGACTGTTATAGCCCTTCTTAACAACCCTTCACCACTCGCCTTCTGGGCTATGCGTTCACTCTCTGCCTCTATGGCGATGTCTTTTAAAGACTCCCAATCTTTTAACCCTTTCATCTTGAGCCCTTCTCTTAAGTACGGGCTTGCATTTCTAATGAACAACCTGATCTGATCTACCGTATCAGGCTTTCTCTTCATCTCCATCACCCGATTCCTCCACCGAGTGAGATAGTCATGGAAGGACTCACCAGGCTTCTGGTACAATAGCTCAAGGTCTTTCAAGGTAACCTCCATTCGGGTACTACAGTCATATTGCTTAAGGAATTCTTCTATCAGTAAATCCCAATCTTCTCTAGACCTTTTATCCAACCCATGGTACCAATCGATCGTCGGCCCCTTTAGACTGAGACAAAAATACTCCACCTTCTGCCTTTTTGTCAGCCCTGTGCCTTTCATGATAAGGGCATACTGCTTAACGTGTGCAGAAGGGTCTGAGGTACCATCGAACTTCGGCAAATCCGGCATCTTGAACCCCTGGGGCAGCAGCTCTTCACCATCCAGATCTACACCTTCGGGATTGACCCCCTTTTCGGCTGACAGCAGGCGTGTGATCGCCTCAATCTTTTCTTCCATCTTCTTCACCACATCATCCTCCACTTTGGGGACTCTTCCCTTCACAGTTTGAGGAATTACTGGTTCATCCTCCTCCTCCTCTATAAGGTCATCTCTCGGGTCTGAAATGCCCACCCTTCTCTGCTCACCAGGTGTCGTTACTCTAAGCTCAACAATTGGCGATTGTGTAGTAGCGGCCGCTGTATGAGCCCCCTCCATAACGGGTGGTTCACCTTGCTCTACGACAGGAGCCACAAATGGTTGCCCTGCACTTGGTGCCATCTGGGCGACGATGCTCCCCATCATAGCTAACATCTTCCTCTCAAAATCCTCGAATCTCTTATCCAAATCTTGTGTCACCGAAGCACCCATCTCTTGCGGTAGATCTGCCATTACCGACCTTGAAATCTCTGCCAATCAATTCAAATTTTGCTTGTTCGTCAGGCACCCTCGGGGACCCCAAAACCTCCCAGGTGAGTGGCCTATAGTGGCTGAAAATTCCAAGGGGTTAGAATGATGCATGGATGAGATGTAATGCATGATCGTGATATGCAGATGGTCCTCGATGAGTGAACAAAAAATGATATGTACATGTGAAGAAAAATAATACGCAGACAAAAGGATATACACACACAAAAATGAAATGCATATGTGTTTATATATATTTTATTTTATTTTAACATGCATGGATGACGCGTGATGCATGAGCATGACGTGCAGCATTTAAAACCACATGCAGACAGGTAGATCCTTCCAACCTTATCACTCCCACACACGGGATTGTGCGGTCTCTTTCCTAGGTGGGCTTCATCCGAGGGTTAACAGGGAACCCATCAGACACGTATAGTGCACGGTGGAAAACCGGCAGCATAACAGTCTTAATCTAATGCGCATTCATATGGGTTTTGGCCATTAAGTATTTGGGCAATTCAATTAAACCAAAGTGGGCCCAACGGGGCATGAAAGCCTTTTATAAAAGACCACTTGATTTGGTTGATTTTGTTTAATACGTGACGGCCCATATCACAAGCATCGTATTAAGGAACATACCACCTAGGGGAAGTTTCTACTTGCCAGTACATGAGCTTTGGTCAAGGTGATTTTACTTTAGGGCTACCCAAGCATGATCCCTGCCGACGGGTCTAACTCGTCATGAGTATAGCGACCGATCGGGTCGTCATTTTGATATACCAACAGGTACAAGGCTTGGGCTGGTGATTATCCTTAACACTTCCCTACAATGAGTGAAAGTAGGGTCGTGCTTCGGGAACGCACCGGGGTGGTAAGATAGGGACCAACTAGCGTAAGTCTAAGGCTCTAAAATGATATGATGCAATTTTCGAAAAGAGATAGAATTTTAAGTTTCAAAAACCCAATTATAAATTTTAACCAAAGCACTTTCGGAGTGAAATCTCAAACACAAAGTCCCCAGTGGAGTCGCCACTGTGACGCGCGCCGAACCCCGACAAACCCAGCAAGGGCCCTCTCGGTGAATCCGCTTTAGGATTCGAGGTATGAAGGTTCGCGTCTTTTGATCATGGGCGCCATGAGGCATCATCGGTGTGTTCCTCTCAATAGAACATTGGGGAGAACAACCTAGCCTATTGACGCCTAAAGACACCTTTGAGGTATTTGGAGTCGCCACCCAATTTACAAGAAATTGGGAAAAGGTTTCTCACCTCTATTGGTCTAAACCAGAGATATGGTGTCCGGAACTTCCCTCTTATTTATGCTTTGGTTAATTATGAATGGGTTTTTAACTTCTTAAAATTATACCCCTCATCTCACACGATTAATGCATTTAAATTAAATGGCGCATTGCAAGCACTCAAAAAGCGATAAAGGAAAGCAATAAATAAAGCAGTAAAAGAAAGCGATAAATGAAAGCGGTAAACACGCAAGCACGCAATTACAATAGAAATAGGGGCAGAATACAACCCCAATAAAAGGAGGTTGAAGATGTAAAGTGGGACGGAATACAATCCCCAAAAGATAAATAATATTGCCCCAAAATTAATTACAAGGGCCCAAATAAAAATTAACTTGAATTTAAAACACTCACTCAAGATTAAAATAAAAGAACATACATAAATCTGGGCATTATTTAAGGAACATTGGTTCCTTCGCGCTTGTTCGAAATTTAGGAACATTGGTTCCTTCGTATTAATTTGAAGAGGGCTCGAAGAGTCATTTTTGTTTGCTTGAATTGAAAAATCGGGATGAGTGATCCCATTTTTGTAGAAAAGTTGACTCTTCGTTTTAATTGTGACATTTTTATTGCCGGGTTAAAATAAGGGACATTGGTCCCAATTTTATTAGTGAAAATTCCAATTTAATTATAGAAGTATTTTTGTAATTTTTTATCGCACGCGTGCACGAATAAAAATATATATTTACAAATAAACACATAACACATCAAAGGGGAATTGAAAAGATCTCACCAAAATGGAGTGTCCGTCCGCGCATCGCGACCCATCCGGGGAGTCGCGGGGCGCTCACATGGCCCGACTCAAATTAAAACTCGTACAGAAATTAACATCAAAAATATCAGTAAATATTCGAAGTGAGTTAATCAAACAAATAATAAATATAATAATAATAACAATGATAGCAATGCAATAAAATAAATCAAATTATCAACAGTAAATAACAATGCAACAATAAATAGGATGAATAGTAGACATAATAATCATAATAAAACCATATAATAATAATAATAATAATAATAATAATAATAATAATAATAATAATAATAATAATAATAATAATAATAATAATAATAATAAAAGATAGCAACAAATACTAGGAGATTAATGAAGTAATAATAATAATAATAAACTGTGAAAATATATTAATATGCAAATATTAAAAATGACTAAGCTAAAAACTAAAGTAGAATAAAATAGCAAGCTAAAAACGTGAGGTTGTTCATACTACAAGACAAAATGTGGCCAAAAGTCATGGAAATGCAAATGAAGTGTAAAAAGAAAGTGGGAATGAAAAAGCTAAGAGCAACTCAAAATTCAATCGGTCAAAAAACATAATACTAATCATAATAATAATAATAATAACAGTGAATGGACATAAAAATCAAATTAAAACAATCCAATAATATATTATTAGTGATATTAACACATTAAAATGCTAAAAGTAAATAATAGACATGATAATAATAGCAAGAAATAATATTAACAACAATAAATAATATAAAAAAAATAAATGAGAACGAGTCCAAGAATGTTTACCCTCAGAATTTTTTAGATCGGAGAAACGGTGTCTCGATTGATTTTTCTTGTCGGATTTGTGGTGATAAATATTTGAAGAAAATGTAGAAATTAATATTTTGAAATAAAATCAAGAAAATATTTTGATAAAAAATATTTTTGGTGGATGATTTGAGCAAAGGAAATTGATTTTCCAAGCTCAAATCACTCAGAAAAAATGGATTATGTATTTTTATGAAGAAAAATAAATAGATTAAAGATTGAGAAGAGGAAAAAAATGAACTTAGAAAATTTAGAAGAAGGAATTGAAGAAGAGATTCAGTTGCTGGGGACAAAAAATTGGAGAGAAAAGTAAAACCCCATCCCCTTGATAATTGTTGCCGTGCCTTAAAATGAGGGGAAAAAAATCCTCATTTAATCTTGCCTTGACCAAAAATAGGAAGGGACAAAATAGCTTTTTATTTTTGTTTAACCCAAAAAAAAGCATAATGGTGAAAGACTGAAGAAAATCAGACTGAAAAAAAAACGAAAAAAAGAGGACAGGTGACAGGTCGCGCGGAGAAGGGCACAGCGCGCGGGGACAGTGCACGCGAGGGCAGCTCGTCGCGTGGTGGCCAATTGGCCACCACGCGACCCTGTGTGGTAAAGTGGCCATATGGCCACTTTACCACGTTTTAAAAAAACTTTGTTAATTTTTTTTTTTTTTAAAAAACCTTTTAAATCTCTTTTGTTTTCTTTTATATTTTTATTTATTTTTTCTAATTAGACTAATTAACTAACCCAATAAAATTAATTAACTAATTTAATTTAATCAAATTAATTATCCAACTTAATTTTCTTCTTTTTTCAATTAAATCAATTAATTAATTTAATTTAACTCAATTAAATTAATTAGTTAATTCAATTTCTCTTTTTTTCAAATTAAATCAGTTAATTTAATTTAATTCAATGAAATTAATTAATTAATTTAATTTCCCCTTTTTTTTCGAATATAAAAAATAACACTTTCTAATAATATTATTAAATTTTTTTTATGATAAAAAAAAAGATTTCGACAAGAGAAAAATCATTTTTGACATCTTTAATTGTAGGTATCGTTTTTCATCATCGGGTAATTCTGATCTTGGACCGCCTCGGGACCCGGTGTCTACAGCTGGGGTCATGCCCAAGGTGGAGCAACAATCTGGTGACTACTCCCCCTGCGCATATCTGCCCTATATTTCCCCGACCTAGTCTGAACAAACTAGATACTATCTCATGGTTAATATTGAGCTATCTCCTGACTATCATAGCCCATAAGCTCTAAATTTCTATGGCATTTATCGCACCGGGACTCCCAACTCGGCCTAGATAACTACTAGACAGTACTTTTTGAATGTACTTGAGGACCTGTGAAGCTAGCAAGGTACTCTTGGCCAAGTTATGATCATAGTGAGCTCCTGGTATTGTGATCAACTCCCAACGATGGGCTGGGACGCTTCTGTCCAGAATCATCACCTGGCCCCCAATCGGAACACCCATGGCTTGTGTAAAAGCATGGCGACTCATCTCGTTTTCCCAGCCTTCGACCTAGAACGTTACGGCCCTATGCACCCTGTCTGGCCTCTGGAACCCTCTATACTGGATAGTGGCCAAAAACTCTTTGGTAACCTCTAGATATGTCAGGTAAGCCGGCTCTAAGAACTCGGTCTAACCTATCGCTACTAACAGGGCGCTTACTTCCTCCCACATGCCCATATGTTTTAAGAACGACCGGGACATGAATCTGCTAGATAGTAACTAGGACTGACCAAATGCCTCAAATATCTATCTATATGCGTCACTCATCCATTCTCGGGGTGGAAGCCCTTCAGGTTCCTGGGGTGGATTACGTCGTGTGGAGGTATCCTGAAAAAATTTTAACAGTTAATTTACTTCAAGTATTCCAAAAGAAAACATATCATACATATAATTATGACAAATTATTTAATGTGGGTTTATACGCTGTTTTATTTGTCAATTGTTATTTTACCACGTATTTTTTTAAAATTCTAACGGCATCCTAGTCAGGATGTGCCCATCCCTCTGCATGCAAACAAAACATAGGCTAACGCCACAATATTTACAACATATTTACACGGTACAATTGATTAAATAGTACAATTTTTAGAAATTTGGGCAGCATTTCGGCTAAAATGTGCCCAACCTCCTGTATATAAAAGACATATTTGGACAGGCCTCGAGCCCTAGCATCATACTCAATAAAATATATCATGCAATGTAGAGTATTTTGTCAAGAATATTAACTCGCAATTCAAAAATAGAATATTTATTAATATTATTTCCACCATTGGCATCCCTAAAGGATTAATAAAAACTCCTTATTATTATTATTATTATTATTATTATTATTATTATTATTATTATTATTATTATTATTATTATTATTATTATTATTATTATTATTATTATTATTATTATTATTATTATTATTATTTTTAGGTTAGTTTGCATTGGCAGTTACTGCCATCTACATACACACATACCATTTAACACAAAATCCATATATTTCGATATACATTCACTCAAAATATACTTATAATGTAAAAATATGCGAAAAAAGCAGTCAAGAGAGGAAAAATACACCGAAAACTAACCTAGTAGCCGAAGTAGTCGCTAAAAGAAACTTGAAAAAAAATTATATCACTATATAGGCGACTGAACAAGGATAGCTTTGGCGCAAACAGTATGCAAAATGAAGCAAAAATGAAGAAAGTATGGGCAAAAAATCGAGATGGAGAATTGAAAACCTTAAAATTTAAAGAAATTTGAAGAGAGGGGAAGATGAAGGGACGGCTAGAGGATGGTATAAATACTGTAATTACCCGAATTATACCCTAGAAGGAATTGTAGTGTTAATTGTATAGTAAGGGTACAAGCATAAGTGTTTAAGTATGAGTTAGGGTATAAAAAAGGATGTAATTGAAAAGAAATTAAAAGTAGTTAAAAGAAAGAAGTTAATCGAGGGACTTAATAGTAGATAGTCAAGGGTTAAGTGGAAGTTTGCCAAGGACCAAGTGAGTAAATTGCTAAAGACTTGACAAATGTCAAGAAGTTGATATGTGGTTTATTGTGAGTTTGCCACCTAGACTTTACATGTAAATAAAAGGTTTAATGGATGAATAGTGACCCCATTTCTGCATGTTGGTCCGGTTTTCCCTCGCTCTTGGTTCTTCCTTTTTACTTCATCTTCTTGCTTATTCTTCTCCTTCGTTTGATTACCTAAAGATATAAGTTTTGAATTTGGATTGGTTTGAAGAGTTAAGAGATAAGTTGGAGAGGTAAGTTTGGGATTGATAGTTAATGATCTTCTTCTCCTACTAAATTTTGTATGTGATTTTGAGTTAGTTGATTATTGGATTAAGTATGTGTATTTTGATGGGTTTTGTGCAAGAAGCTTTGGAAAAAAGAAGGGATAAAGGCAAAGACAAGATTTGAGCAGGAAGAAATTAAGCTACTTTTAAGGTTTGGGATTTTTATTGAATTTCGAGTAGAAGTTTGCATGTTTAAAAATCTGGGTTTTGAAAGAGTTCAATAGCTCTTTTAGTTGTGAAATTATATATGGGTTATCATAGATGAGTTACATGATGATTATGAGTTTGCTATAATTGTGCATGAAAAGTTACTCATGAGATTAGTTTATTGTGAAGTCCATTTTGGTTGGATTTGGTGTTTGATTGTGTCAATAGATGAGTTTTATAGCTTTAAAGTGAATGTGGCATGAGTTTGGTTGACATAGTAGTCATGCATGTGATTATAGGTGTGTATGCGAAAGGTGTGTGCTAGTGATTTGTGGAGTTGGGAGTTTGAACACAGAGTTCAGGCTCTGTCGCGGGCGCGACAAGGGTCGCAAGCGCGACAGAGTGCTCCAAAGGCTATGGCTGCCATGCAGTGTTTTGTCATGAGCTCGAGCTTCATCGTGGGCGCAACAGAAGTCATTTTGACAATCTATCGCGAGTGCGATATCTACCATGAGAGCGACAAGAGTGTATTTAGGTTATGTCGCGAGAGCTATAAGGGTTGCGAGTGCGGCATTTTAAAGAGTCTTGAATGCAAGTTATTTGTTCTTAATGTGTGTAATATTGCATTGGATTAATAATGACTATGCATAAGAAAGATTAAGTGTGTTTAATTAAAAGAATATATGAGATGCTTGATGAGATTTGGTATAATTAATATGTAATATGAATATGAAATATTCATGTGTAAGAACAAGAAGAATGAGTTTGAGCATGTTAAATAGATATAGTTTCGGCATGAGCGACAGTCAAACATGTATGTATTTACATGATTGCATGGTTATATATATACTATTGAATTGTATGTACAATGTTTATAAAAGATGGTTAAGTGAATATATATAAGTATATGATATAGTGATTAGAGGTTATATGTTAAGCCTAAAGGATTCATAATAGTGGATAGATAGGCATGCCTACAAAGGGTTAGAGTTGCAGCTGCTAGAGTGGCCCTGATTGGTTCTAGAGTTTGTCACCGTTTGGTGTCTAGAGATTAGAGACTTCAGTCTCCAAATGTTTAATACTGCTAGTCAGTATCCAGAGTACCCGTATCCAACATCGATGTGAGTTCAGGCTATACTGTTGAAAGCTATTGTGTGTCTATGATTATATAAGAGATGTAAGGATATGTTTATATGCATATGAATACGTATTAGACGTAGTGATATGTTATCACTTATAGTGCATGATGTATCCTAAATATAGCGATTTGTACACATTTAGATGGACGTAAATGATAAAGGCATGTTGATACATTAAATGTACATGTATATGAATATATGTGAGATGTAAGGATAAGCTGTCACTTATTGAATATGATAATTGTTAGAATTAGAGGTTATGTGCATGAACAGTTATATGCTAATGATATAGTTATGTTAAAATCTGATAAGCATGAGTTCTGTTGATATGCTTTATGTGTGATGTTTACGATTTCGTTAGAAGTCTATTGCTTTTGTATATCCCCACTGAGACATCGCTTAACATGGGTGTTTTCCCATGTAGGTATGCAGGTTCGGTATAGAAAGTGTACATTTGCTGGCCACTAGGAGTTAAAGCTTGGAGTGTGTAGACACTGGGTCCCGAGTAGCCTTGATCAGGATTACCCGATGATGAAATTTAGCTATGCCGGCTTATAGGCAAAAAGATTGGAGTTCAGAAGTGATTTTCCTTGTCTTTTCGGTGAGTAAAAAGGGTATTTTAAAAATATTTTAAAAATATTTTTTAAATTATTTTGAAGAAGAAAAAGTGTGTTTTAGGTTGAGGGTATTTTAATAAAAAAAAAAATAAATAAATAAAAAAAAGGGGTGAAAAATGATGAAAAAATGAAGAAAGTAGGAAAAATGGAAAATGGGGGAAAATAATCGCGACGAAAAGGCGACGGCCAAGGGCCGTCGCGAATTTCCGTGCGCTCCGCGCACGGAGCGCGCGCTCCGCGCACGGAGCGCGCGCTCCGCGCGAGCGACGCGCAGGGCGTCGCTCGCCCCGCGCACGTCGTGCGCTGAAACTCCGCGCAGATCGCGCAGAAACGTGCGCGACGCGCACGATCTCTCGCCGAAATCGCCCCATTTCGCCCATTTCGCCCACTTCTCGACCCCCACTCGATTTTCAACCGTTTTTGGATGGTTTTTGGTGGTTTTTGGGTAGTTTTTGATGGTTAAAAACACTAGAAAAAATTCAGAGAAGGAGAGGACGAACCAAGAACATTTGGGAGAGAAAAAACTGAATTTTGGAGCTTTGAGTTGAGAGAAAAAAATCCATCTTACACACTTGTTTCCAAGAGCTTTTCTTCAAGTTTTCAAGCTATTTTCTAAGGATTTTCACAAGAGAAGACAAGGAATTCAACACTTCTATCTTCAATTCTTCAAAACTGAATTTGAGGGTAATTATTCTTGGCTTTACTCATTAATTCTCTTGTTAATTTCATTTATTTTGGCTTCCAATTAACATATCAAACATGTAAATTCTCTTAATCTCCATATTCTTCTTCTTATTTTTTTTATCTTCAATTATTCATATAACAAATAAGCTTTTTAAATTCTATTAATCTTTTTTTTTTATGTCAAATTTTTCTTTGTTCATGTAATTATGCATGTTTTAGGTTGTAAATACCTTTAATTTCTTAATGCTATATCATGTTTATTATTATGCTTTCTTTTGCATGTATGAGTGTTATAGTCATTATTTTATGCTAGTTATGCATGTCAAGTGGAATTATTCTCATGTTACACATTTATTCATGTCCTAACTATAATAAAATTGATTGTCACTAATCTTCCATGTATGTTAATAACTATTATTAATAAGTTGCATATGCCATGATACTTCATCACCTTATGCATGTTAAATTGCATCTTAATCACTTTATGCATGTTAAATTGCATCATAATTATTTTTTATGCATGTTATAGTATCTTATGCATGTTATATGGTCATTGTACATATTACCTTTTATGTTGTATTATTTCGTTGGCCTAATCACTAACATGAATTTCTTTTTGATTTTTGGTTGCAAATCATTATTTTATTCTCATTTGAGCATCCATGCACATGAAGGAGGAGTTGCGGGGTTTGGTATTTCCTTTATACATTTTTAATTTTCATTTTTAATTTCCTTGTATATATTCATTGAATAAAATGTTTTCCTATGCGCACCTAAATAAAGATCATAAAAATATTTCTTACTAAATTAATTTAGATTTTTCATAATAAAATGGGACCAATGTCCTAATTTTCATCCCAAATAAAATCATCACATCCAGAATATTTTCTTTAATTGTGCATGCGGGGACCAAAGTCCTCATAATTAATAAATTCCCCGGTTTTATGCATGTTTGCACTTTTAAAAGGGAGTTGTATTCCGCTCCTTGTATTATTGTAATTTATTGCTTTACTTGCTAATTTATGGTTTTCCTAACATGAATAAATGCGCCTTAAATTAATTGCATTGTGTGGAGAGAGAGCGAATTAATGACAATTAAAATTCAATCATAAATTAATCGAGGTAGAAATAGATGAGAAATCCCGGACCCAGCTCTGGTCTTTGGGCTCAAGAGGTTAGAGGTTATCCTTCAAGATACTTCTTGAGTCACGAGGCTTTAGCGCTAATCCTAGGCCTCATGGCTCAATATGGATAAAAAGCGCAGTCTTAGGCTCTCCGAGGCGAGAGAAACTTTCCCAATGTTCTATTGGGTGGCGACTCCATGAAACCTCCGTGTTGCTCAACATAGACGCACTTGCGATTTATCGCAAGATGTCAACGGACCCGCAAATGCCCCGATCGCCCACGTGCGGGCGGTCCGAAAGGGCGGCGCTCGGGATCCGGCGCGCGTCACAGTGGCGACTCCACTGGGGAGGATATGGTTCGAGATTTCAATTTGAAAATACCTCGTTTAACATTTATGGTTAAAATTTAATTCATAAATTCACTTTATCTCAAAATTGCATATCATCTCATTAGAGCTTTAGATTAAGTTAGTTTGGTCCCTTTTCAAGCCCCGGTGCGTTCCCGAAGCACGACCTCATTTTCACTCAATTTGGGGAAGTGTTAAGGATAATCACCAGCCCAAGCCACGTACCTCAATGGTATATCAAAATGACGACCCGATCGGTCGCTATGCTCGTGATGAGCTAGACCCGTCGGCAGGGATCATGCTTGGGTAGCCTTAAAGTAACATCTCCCTTGTCCAAAGCTCATATAATGGCCATAGCTACTTTCCACAGGTGATATGAACCCTAATTCCATGCTTGCTGTATGGATCCTCATGTACTGGGTGAGTCCAGATGTCTCGCTTGGTAACCTAGCCAAAGGCTTCCATGCCCCGGTAGGGCCATGTCGAAATTTGTGGAACATCTAAATACATGACGATCACTATCCATCCGCTTGTACATTAGTATAAGAGTGTTATGCTGTCGGTTTTTCACCGCGCACCATACGTGTCCATTGGGTTCCACGTTAACCCATGGATCAAGCCCACCTAAGAAAGAGACCGCACTACCACGTGTGTGGGAGATACAAGGTTGGAAAGATCTATCTGCTTGCATGTGTTTGTCTATGTTGCATCAGCACGAGCATGCATTGCATTTTAATCATGCATCATCTTAACAATTTTTGCATTTCAGCCATCATAGATTCTCCTGGGTGGTCTAGAGGTCCCGACGGACGGTTAAGAAGGACGCCGCTTTTGGGGTTAACTGAGTTAGTGTCAGCTCAGAGTTCAGATTCAATCTCAGAAGATAGTGTGGGGTTTTCTTCCGAATCATCAACAGAAGTAAGCATGGCTAATCCATCAAATGAGTCTGATGCAACTCGGGCAATAATCACCGAGGAGGTAGGAAAGAGAATGGAGGAATTTGAAGCACGAATGATTGCAATGTTGGGCAATCTTGCCACCACCATAGCTGGGCAACAAGCTGCTGCTATTCCTGTCCGAGTACCAGCTGAACAAGAGGTTGTTAGAGAAGAACGTCCTGCTGCGGTTAACCAACCAGTGGTTGACCCACCTATTATTGAGCAAAGAGTACCTGCACCCATTGAGCACAGAGAAGGCCCCAGGTCTGAAGTTGAGTTTGGGGAAGATGAGCTAGAGGAGCATAAAGTAGCTAAAGAAAAGTTGCCAAAACTGGATGAGGCAATGTGGAGGAAAATGGAAGAGAGATTTGAGGTCATGGCAAGGATGATGACTGTGGGAAAAGGAATGAACCCGGAAGACCGAGAGCTGGATGGGGATGACCTAATTCCCCAGAATTTTAAGATGCCGGACATCCCCAAATTTGATGGAACCTCTGACCCTGCCGCACACATCAAGCAATACTCGCTGGTCATGAAGGGAACGACCTTAACAAGAAAGCAGAAGATAGAATATTTCTGTTTGAGTCTCACAGGAGCTGCTATTGATTGGTACCATGGGCTTGACAGGAGATCCAAGGAGGACTGGGACTTGTTGACTGAAGAGTTCCTTAAGCAGTACGATTGCAGTACCCGGATGGAGGTCACTTTGAAAGATCTCGAGTTGTTACAGCAGAAGGCTGGGGAGTCCTTCCACGAGTACCTTACTCGGTGGAGAAACCGGGTTATGGAGATGAAACGCAAACCGGACACTTCTGATCAGATCCGGCTGTTCATTCGAAATGCTAGCCCCTACTTGAGAGATGGATTGAAAATGAAGGGACTGAAAGACTGGGAGTCTTTGAAGGACATTGCCATAGAAGCGGAAGGAGAATATTTATCCAAGAGGGCAAATAGTGAGTCCTATGCCCGGAGGGGATACAGCAATCAAGGGACGGCCAAACCAGTAGGTTCAAGCAGTGGCAACAGAGTTGGGAAGACTGCCGAGGTATCTGCAACCGGCGTAAGTCAGAGGTATTTCTCCAACTTGGGTAAGCCTTTATCATGGGTGCTGAAGAGGCTAATAAAAGAAGGAAAACTGCGGCCCCTATCACCTAAACCGGCCAAGGCCCAAGGACAGCCGGGGCACAAAGAGAATGAATACTGCGCATTCCACCAACATACCGGGCATTTGACGGATGAGTGTATAACGCTAAGACATCGGGTCCAAGATCTAATTGACAACAAGCAGATCACCGATCCTGAGCAGAGAGAAAGCAAGAAGAAGTCTAGTTATAACACAGTGCCACCTCCAGTCTTTATGATCGGATCGAGCCTACCAGAGTGGTACGTAATGCAAGATCTATATGGAAATGAGTATGTCGCTATTACTCGCCCTGCAGTGAATGAAGAAGGGGTTTCCGTGGCAGCGATAGACTGTTGGTCCACTAGTGAGAGTGGAGATGACGAAGATGAGAAAAATGGAGAGTTTACGGATCCGTGGGATTCAGAGGAAGAAGAAAGAGTAGAAGCAGTAACAAGAAGTGGGAGGGTCATTCCAGAAGCTGAGAAGCAGCAGGACCCAGCACAAGCAATCGCAGAGAAAGAGCCGGAAGAAAATTCAATAGTGAAGCAACTGAAAAAGACCACGGCTCAGATATCTATTTGGGATCTCTTGAGACAGTCTCCCTCTCACAGACAGAAGTTAGTTGAAGCATTGAGCGTATCCACCGTAGCAACTACAATCTCTCCATCCGAGCTTTTAGACCTTGTAAAGGGGGGATCCGGGGAGAAGTTGGTTTTTTCTGATGCAGACCTACCAACAGAGGGTCGCAACCACAACCGACCTTTGTACATCAAGGCACAGATCAATGGTAAACACACCGCTTGTGTCATGGTTGATGACGGGTCATCGATAAATGTCTGCCCTCTGGTGGCACTTCAGGCCTTTGGGATGGTTGAGAGTATGTTAAGCAAATCTGACCTGACCATCACTGCCTACGACAACTCCAGGAGGCAAGCATCGGGAATTTTCAAAGCTTTGGTAAAGACAGGGCCCATTGAGACAGAAACAGATTTTGTGGTCTTGCCGATTCCAGCAAACTTCTCAGCTCTGCTTGGTAGACCGTGGTTCCACAAGTTAGGGGGAGTACCATCCACATTACACCAGATAATTAAGATACCCCATGAAGGAGAGGTAGTGACCATTAAAGCAGCAAGAGAGAACCAAGTGTCTGCCTTGGAGATCTCTAATCAGCCATTCAGTGGCTTTCATGTATCGATGATCGGAGAAGAGCAAAACCTAGAAGGTAGCCCTCAAGTGGTGAATATGCTGAAGAAGATGCACTTCCTCCCAGGGGCTGGTTTGGGAAAAGAGTCACAAGGGCTGCAGAATGCTATCACTACACGTGGTCAGAAAGATCGAAAGGGGTTGGGCTACAAAGGAGAATATGGTAAGAAGAAAGGGTCAGGGAAGATTCCCCATATTTCGGAGAGCTTTGTGCCATCATCACCGGTTTGTGCCTACACTGGAGAAGAAGAACCGCAGTGGGTAGATGGGAAGATTATCCCTGGATTTGAAATTTTTAACGACGTCTTTGATTGGGAGATCGGAGTTGTTAAAGCTGTAGAGAACTTTTGGGATGAGGAGATTATGACCCAATGCAGCATCTGGGACAGAGATGAGCCCGAAGAGATTGTAACTGATAAGCTATTAGCCACTAAGCTCAAGGGGAAGGAGAAGATAGTGGAACCAGAACCGAAGATAGAAGATCTCAAGATTTCACCAAATCAAGAAGCCAAAGCACAGTCATCTGCAGCATCAGCGTCGACTAAAGTTGATAGTCATTTAGATTCTCTTTTTATACCAGAACTCTTTGAGGACAATGTTAATGTTTCTGATTATGTTAATGAGATGAACAACTTTGCTTACTTGTGTGATGTTTCTGATGATTTCATTTCGCATGATCATAAGCATGATGCATTCATTTTAGATATTAATTCAACTGGCACAACTGCATTTAATCTCGGAACTTTGGAAAATCCAAAGGAAATTTTGCTAGCATCAGACATAACTCCTGAAGAGAGAATAAAATTTGAGAGAATATTAAAAAAATATGAAAAAGTCTTTGCCTGGACCTATGAGGATATGCCGGGAATAGATCGAGATGTTGCCGAACATGCCATCCCAACTTGCCCAGAGTTTAAACCAGTCAAGCAAAAGCTTCGGAGGCTTAGGCCAGAATGGGCACAGAAAGTGAAAGAGGAGATCCATAAGCAGATTGAGGCTAAGTTCCTGATAGAGGTTCAATACCCAACATGGTTAGCTAATGTGGTTCCTGTAGCTAAGAAAGACGGTAAGGTTCGAGTATGCGTCGACTATCGAGACCTGAATAAAGCTTGCCCTAAAGATGATTTCCCACTGCCTCATATTGATGTGCTAGTAGATAATGCTGCTGCTTGTATGATGTATAGCTTTGTGGATGGGTACGCAGGGTACAATCAAATCCTTAACAAGATAGTGGACCGGATCAAGACAGCCTTTATCACCGAGTGGGGGACATATGCCTATCGGGTTATGCCTTTTGGGTTGAAGAATGCAGGAGCAACCTATCAGAGGATGGCGACCAAGGTTCTCAATGACTTAATTCACAAAGAAGTGGAGGTGTACGTCGATGACATGATGATTAAGTCAGCTACCAGAGAAGGCCATTTTGAGGCTTTAGAAAAGTTCTTTCAAAGGATTAGCAAGTATGATTTGCGCCTCAATCCCAAGAAGTGCATTTTTGGAGTTACATCAGGAAAGTTGTTAGGCCATGTAGTAAGCCAGAGGGGAATCGAGGTAGATCCCGATAAAGTCAAAGCCATAAGAGAGATGCCAGTGCCCCAGAAGGAGAAGGACGTCAGAAGTTTCCTGGAAAAGCTTCAGTACATCAGCCGATTTATTGCCAAGCTAGCTTCAGTATGTGAGCCTATTTTCAAGCTTCTTAGGAAGAATCAGCCGGTGATATGGAACAATGACTGTCAATTGGCCTTTGACACCATTAAGGAGTATTTGTTAAATCCTCCGGTGTTAAGACCACCACGCCATGCCAAACCACTAATCCTGTACCTAGCTGTGGAAGATAACTCAGTGGGAGCTATGATGTCTCAGGAAGATGATTTTGGTATAGAGTTTGCCGTTTACTATCTTAGCAAGAAATTTCTGCCTTACGAAGCCAAATATGTAGAGGTGGAAAAGATTTGTTTAGCAGTTATCTGGGCTTCTAAGAAGTTGCGACACTACTTTCATTCCTTCAAGGTACAAACGGTTGCCAAACATAATCCGCTCAGATACCTCCAAGAAGCACCCTCTTTACTAGGGAAGATGGGAAGATGGTTACTGCTGTTGCAGGAATTTGACATTGAGTACATAACCAGGAAAACCATTAAGGGAAGAGCTGTAGCGGAGTTCTTAGCCGAGCATCCTATTGAGGGAGATCAATTTGAATACAACTTCCCAGATGAAGACGTCACGGCCATAGCAGTGCAAGGGTGGCAGTTATTCTTTGATGGAGCAGTCAATAATAAGGGGGCAGGCGTAGGAGTTATTCTTACGACCCCAGATGGTGAAAGGTTACCATTGGCTAAGAAGCTGAGGTATAAGGCTACCAATAATGAAGCAGAATACGAAGCTTGCATCTTTGGATTGGAAGCATTGCTTGCTCTGGGGGCAAAGACCGCAGAAGTATTTGGGGATTCCTCCTTGGTAATTCATCAAATTAAAGGAGAGTGGTTAGTCAAGGAAGAAAGGTTGTTGCCTTATGTAAAGCACTTGAGAGCGTTGAGCAGCCAATTTGAGATTTGCACTTTTCACTTCATCCCCAGAGACGAAAATCAGTTAGCTGATGCTCTAGCAACTTTAGTGTCTATGTGGGACAACCCAATAGGAGTTGCGATGAAACCCGTGCTGATATATAGTTCGGAAAGACCTTGCTTTGAAGCTGAACAGGTGATGGACATTGAGGCCATTGATGGAAATCCATGGTATTATGACATTCAGAATTATTTAGAGAGATCAGTCTTTCCAGAGGAAGCCACTGAGAAGGACCAAAGAATGATCAGGAAGTTATCCACTCAATTCATCAGTGTTAATGGCACTTTATACAAAAGGCAAGCTGATGGTATCCAGTTAAGATGTCTGGCAGAGAAAGAAGCTAAAAGAGTTATGGAAGAAGTTCATGCCGGGGTTTGTGGAGCTCACATGAATGGCTTAGCCTTAGCAAAGAAGATCATGTGCCAAGGGTTTTATTGGCTCACAATGGATACAGATTGTTCAAAATTTGTGAAGCAATGTCAGTTATGCCAACAGTACGCGAATTTGAGGCATGTGCCAGTTTCAGAGTTACATAACTTAACATCTCCATGGCCATTTGCAGCATGGGGAATAGACATCATAGGCGAAATCCATCCTACTGCTTCTAATGGGCATAGATTCATCATAGTTGCCATTGACTATTTCACTAAGTGGGTTGAGGCTGAATCTTTCAAGAAGGTTGATGCAAGGGATATGGCTAAATTCATCGAGCGGAATTTGATATGCAGATATGGTCTCCCACATCACATTGTATCTGATAATGGGGTACAATTCCTAGCAGAGACTAAACAGATGCTCCAGAAGTATGGGATCCAACATCATAAGTCTTCTCCTTACCGTCCTCAAGCGAATGGTGCAGTTGAAGCGGCAAATAAGAATGTGAAGAGAATTTTGGCCAAGATGGTTCAGAACTACAAGGATTGGGCAGAAAAGCTACCCTTCGCACTTTGGGGTTATAGAACAACAGTCAGAACCTCTACAGGGGCAACGCCATTCTCTCTGGTATACGGAACTGAAGCAGTCCTGCCGGTTGAAGTTGAGCTGAAATCATTAAGGGTAGTCATGGAAGCTGAGATTCCTGAAGCAGAATGGGCACAACAACGTTTGTCACAGCTAAATCTGTTGGATGAAGACAGGTTACGAGCCTATTACCACAACCAAGTTTATCAAAAGAGGCTGGCTCGGTCGTTTGGCAAGAAAGTACGAAAGCACCCGTTGAAGGAGGGGGACTTGGTCTTTAAGATGATGAGGCCAGGAGTTCCAGACATACGAGGAAAATTCAGACCAACCTGGGAAGGACCTTTCATTTTGAAAAAGTTGCTAACAAAAGGAGCAGCAATTTTAGCAGACAGCGATGGGAATGAGTTCAAGGACCCGGTCAATATCGATAGACTTAAAAGGTTCCATGGCTAAAGACCAAAAATAAAAAGAAGAGAATAAATGCCCCGCGGGTCGAAAACTGAAAAAAAGGCGGCCTTGCTAAAATTGGGCGCCCTGTCAGGGTGAAAACCGAAAAAAGGCATCCTGGGCAAAAATTAAGGGCCAAGAGAAAATATTCAATCGAGAAAACCCGAGAGGGCCGATTGATAACAGGAGTTTGATGCTCACAAAACCCACTCCGAGATTAGGTGTAGTCACATGCTTTTGAATTCTTGTCAAATGAAAAATCATGCAAGATGAAATCATATAGAAATGTACACAATTTTTGCAAGGAATAAAAGAATATATTTTCATTGATCTTTCAGTTCTGTCTCAAAAAGAGTTATATCAATTTTTCATCTAATGATTATCGCTCATCAGATATGTCCTATTTGCTCTTAACAGAAGCTTTGGTGATAACCTTCTCTAAAATAAAAAAAAAAAAAAAAAAAAAAAAAACAAAGAAGGCCGTTAGAGATGAAAACCGTAACTGGCTCTCTAAGCAAAAGTTAGGCCAAAGGGCAGGGTGAAAACCTGGAAACAGGCAGTCTGCCCTACAAAAAAAAAATAAAATAAACAAAAGCCGCTGGATTGGTTTGGGTCCATTCCAGGCAAAAGTTAGGCAAAGGGTTGTGTGAAAATCCCATACGGGACGCATTTCCCGCAAAGAAAAGCTAGTGCGAAAATCCACAAGGGACGCACTACCTTTAAAACAATGACATTCAATGCCTGGAGCGATAAGGCGGCATTATTTCAAGATGATCTTCTGTCAGTCAGACAACACACAACACAGAACATGAAATAGAATCCCAAGTAAATGATCATTGACCAGGGGGCAAGGGATATACACCGGACGTCTCTTTCAGAAAGCTTGTCGACGATCCTCAGGATTCAGGGAGCATGGTACAGCAGACAAGCTATAAGTTCAGCAAACCATGGATCACCTAGGGCGTGATCTATACATTTTTGCAAGCATTTGCATTCCATATCATACACACATGATTTCTTGTATATTCCTATGCATACAATCTTGCAGGAGAAATCGGCGGGAAACACCCACAAAAGCCAAGTGATGACAATAGTCCAAACATCTAAAGGAGCACAGTTCCAAAATTCACAGAGGTTAGCACGATGGCGGCACTACCCACAAGAGGTTAGCACGACCACGGCACTACCAATTCACAGCGGTTAGCACGATGGCGGCACTACCCACAAGAGGTTAGCACGACCACGGCACTACCAATTCACAGCGGTTAGCACGATGGCGGCACTACCCACAAGAGGTTAGCACGACCACGGCACTACCAATTCACAGCGGTTAGCACGATGGCGGCATTACCCACAAGAGGTTAGCACGACCACGGCACCACCAATTCACAGCAGTTAGCACGATGGCGGCACTACCCACAAGAGGTTAGCACGACCACGGCACTACCAATTCACAGCGGTTAGCACGATGGCGGCACTACCCACAAGAGGTTAGCACGACCACGGCACTACCAATTCACAGCGGTTAGCACGATGGCGGCACTACCCACAAGAGGTTAGCACGACCACGGCACTACCAATTCACAGCGGTTAGCACGATGGCGGCACTACCCACAAGAGGTTAGCACGACCACGGCACTACCTATTCACAGCGGTTAGCACAATGGCGGCACAACTCACAAGAGGTTAGCACGACCACGGCATAACCAACTCACAATGTTTAGCACGATAGCGGCGCCACCCACAAGAGGTTAGCGCACCTACGGTATTACCAGCTACAACCAAAAGACAGCAGTAGCTATCATCATAACTCCATCAAGCAGGAAGATCGCCGCTTCAGGTACGCGTTTCTTTCCTTTTCCCGAATTTTGGCTCACCTAGGCACCCATGCACTAGTCTCTTCAAAATTGGGGGCAACTGTAGACACTGGGTCCCGAGTAGCCTTGATCAGGATTACCCGATGATGAAATTTAGCTATGCCGGCTTATAGGCAAAAAGATTGGAGTTCAGAAGTGATTTTCCTTGTCTTTTCGGTGAGTAAAAAGGGTATTTTAAAAATATTTTAAAAATATTTTTTAAATTATTTTGAAGAAGAAAAAGTGTGTTTTAGGTTGAGGGTATTTTAATAAAAAAAAAAATAAAAATAAAAATAAAAAAAAGGGGTGAAAAATGATGAAAAAATGAAAAAAGTAGGAAAAATGGAAAATGGGGGAAAATAATCGCGACGAAAAGGCGACGGCCAAGGGCCGTCGCGAATTTCCGTGCGCTCCGCGCACGGCGGCGCGCGCCCCGCTCACGTCGTGCGCGGAAACTCCGCGCAGATCGCTCAGAAACGTGCGCGACGCGCACGATCTCTCGCCGAAATCGCCCCATTTCGCCCACTTCTCGACCCCCACTCGATTTTCAACCGTTTTTGGACGGTTTTTGGTGGTTTTTGGGTAGTTTTTGATGGTTAAAAACACTAGAAAAAATTCAGAGAAGGAGAGGACGAACCAAGAACATTTGGGAGAGAAAAAACTGAATTTTGGAGCTTTGAGTTGAGAGAAAAAAATCCATCTTACACACTTGTTTCCAAGAGCTTTTCTTCAAGTTTTCAAGCTATTTTCTAAGGATTTTCACAAGAGAAGACAAGGAATTCAACACTTCTATCTTCAATTCTTCAAAACTGAATTTGAGGGTAATTATTCTTGGCTTTACTCATTAATTCTCTTGTTAATTTCATTTATTTTGGCTTCCAATTAACATATCAAACATGTAAATTCTCTTAATCTCCATATTCTTCTTCTTATTTTTTTTATCTTCAATTATTCATATAACAAATAAGCTTTTTAAATTCTATTAATCTTTTTTTTTATGTCAAATTATTCTTTGTTCATGTAATTATGCATGTTTTAGGTTGTAAATACCTTTAATTTCTTAATGCTATATCATGTTTATTATTATGCTTTCTTTTGCATGTATGAGTGTTATAGTCATTATTTTATGCTAGTTATGCATGTCAAGTGGAATTATTCTCATGTTACACATTTATTCATGTCCTAACTATAATAAAATTGATTGTCACTAATCTTCCATGTATGTTAATAACTATTATTAATAAGTTGCATATGCCATGATACTTCATCACCTTATGCATGTTAAATTGCATCTTAATCACTTTATGCATGTTAAATTGCATCATAATTATTTTTTATGCATGTTATAGTATCTTATGCATGTTATATGGTCATTGTACATATTACCTTTTATGTTGTATTATTTCGTTGGCCTAATCACTAACATGAATTTCTTTTTGATTTTTGGTTGCAAATCATTATTTTATTCTCATTTGAGCATCCATGCACATGAAGGAGGAGTTGCGGGGTTTGGTATTTCCTTTATACATTTTTAATTTTCATTTTTAATTTCCTTGTATATATTCATTGAATAAAATGTTTTCCTATGCGCACCTAAATAAAGATCATAAAAATATTTCTTACTAAATTAATTTAGATTTTTCATAATAAAATGGGACCAATGTCCTAATTTTCATCCCAAATAAAATCATCACATCCAGAATATTTTCTTTAATTGTGCATGCGGGGACCAAAGTCCTCATAATTAATAAATTCCCCGGTTTTATACATGTTTGCACTTTTAAAAGGGAGTTGTATTCCGCTCCTTGTATTATTGTAATTTATTGCTTTACTTGCTAATTTATGGTTTTCCTAACATGAATAAATGCGCCTTAAATTAATTGCATTGTGTGGAGAGAGAGCGAATTAATGACAATTAAAATTCAATCATAAATTAATCGAGGTAGAAATAGATGAGAAATCCCGGACCCAGCTCTGGTCTTTGGGCTCAAGAGGTTAGAGGTTATCCTTCAAGATACTTCTTGAGTCACGAGGCTTTAGCGCTAATCCTAGGCCTCATGGCTCAATATGGATAAAAAGCGCAGTCTTAGGCTCTCCGAGGCGAGAGAAACTTTCCCAATGTTCTATTGGGTGGCGACTCCATGAAACCTCCGTGTTGCTCAACATAGACGCACTTGCGATTTATCGCAAGATGTCAACGGACCCGCAAATGCCCCGATCGCCCACGTGCGGGCGGTCCGAAAGGGCGGCGCTCGGGATCCGGCGCGCGTCACAGAGTGTCTTTTGTATATGAATCTTTTTGTATTAAACAGTATAGATTATGTAAAGTATTTTGTATATGATAACTGTAGTATTGTAAAAGATAATGCTAAAGTTATATATGTAAGATAATGATATTTTGTAATATGATAACTTAAGTTTATTTATGCAAGTATGTTTTGTTAATGATGTTTTAATATTCCGCTTATAATATGATAATAGTTTTTAATTGAATCGTATTGTATGTGTATGCATGCGTAGCGACTCCGTTATCCTTCTAGGGGGTATAGGGGCGTTACAAATACCCTCCTCCAAGGGGCAGCCAGATCGGCCCTCGGTGAGCGAGGCCCGGGCTGGCCCTCGCCTGCTTTTTTTTTTACACTCCCCAAATACCTGAGGCAACTTTTGAGGACCGTCTTAATGCCAAAATTTTCCTATGAAAATTTAAAACAATTGCACAGAAAAAATGCATGAGCTATAAAAAATGCACTAAAAAGAGGGAGTTGCCCAAGTGACCTAAGGGGCGGTCAAGTCGTGCCTCACAAGGTGAGAGGTAGCCAGGCCGGCCCTCGTTTGTCTTCTATAAAAGGGGCCCCCAATATCTTGATTCTTCTGTCATTCCTTCTCCAAGTTTCTAGGTCAGGGCTCTTAACCAGGTATTTCTCCTTTCCTTTCTCTTTTATTTTATTTCCCTTCAATCTTCCAATTTCATTTATTTTTTTTCCAGTTGAACCTAATTATGTCGACCCCTGTCGTTAATAAACTGCATCGGCCCCTAGATGATCCTAAAAATTGGGAAAATTCCATTTTGGTCCCTTATTCCAATGTGAGCTTTTTCAGATGGGTCAAGCTGGACAAAAATCTCCTCTTGGCTACGGTTCACTACTGGGATCCTCGATTCCATGTTTTTGATTCACCTATCGGGAATTATGCCCCTTGGCCGAGGACTTCGTTGTTATCATTGGTACTCAACTTTCTCTGCGGACACTACCTTGCTTACCAAACCATGCGAGAGATGTAATGCATGTCTTAGGCATTTTACCTTTGATGGCTGCTCGGTTGGTGCCCAGAGATGACTCTTTTCACATGGATCCTCTAGTTGATGCACTCGATGACTTCACAGATGTGCTCATTTACCATGTCAGCTTCATCCTACTGATCTTTCTATCTAGATGCCTGACAGTTACCTTAGTCGAACCTGTCGGCGATTACCGATTATTTAGCATTATAAATGGAATTCTCTATGGGTTAACCCCTTTCTCGATGATTCTCGGCCACCTTCATAACTGGAAGCCCCTTGTTGCTCTAGGTAACATTCGTCATTATTTTTAAAGGTAGTGCGCCCCTTATGGATTTTCACGCTAGCTTTTCTTATTGGGAAATACGTCTTTTTTGGATTTTCACATAACCCTGTGCCTAACTTTTGCCTTGAGTGGACGTAACCCACTCGAGCGGCATTTTTTTTACAGTCTATCTATTTCTAGGTTTTCACCCTGTCCTTTGGCCTAACTTTTGCTTAGAGAGCCAGTTACGGTTTTCCTCTCTTACGACTTTCTTTGTTTTTTTTTTCTTTTACAGGTATGGTTATAGGAGAAGTTGAAGCTGTTATCAGAACCTCCCCCCAGGGTGATTAGTACATATTCACTAAGGCACTTTCTTCCTAGATAACAAGTGTACGACTTTAAATCTCCTTATAAAGGCTTCATATGGATAGCTATAGTGGCTGATAGTGGTATTACCTTCTTAAGTCCTTGGGTGAGCTTGCATTATGTGACTCGTGATGGACCTTCGGGGTGTGTCCCATTATGCGGGCTTTATAGAGCTACTTTCTACATCGCAGCTCGGTGTGCCCGATAGTTGAGAGAATGACTGGATATCGTGAGATCCCCACTGTCTTTCTAAGGTGGCGCTTTATCTGTTGCATTCACATCCAATTATTAAGGCCTCCGAGCGCAGCTTCCCATGCAAACTATCATTGCAGGGATTGAGCGTTGTGACCTCACCACCTCAGCTGGGTACAAGAGATGGGTACTTAGCCCCGCAGCAGACAACAGGTCCAATTGGCTTAGACATCTAGCTGACGAAGGCAATAAAGAATAGTCATTAGATTAGATAGATTCGATAAAGAATAATGTATTTCTTTTTACAACAGAACTTAGAAAATACCAACTCATTTTTTTATTTCGTTGCAAAATTGTGCACATTTCCATATGATTTCCTCATACATGATCATCAATTGATAAAAAATTCAAACATATAGGACTACATCTAATCTCGGGATAGATCTTGTAAGCATCAAACTCCTTTTATCAGTCAGCCCTCTAAGGTTTTCATGATCGAACATTTTCTTTCAGCCCTTAATTTTTGCGCAGGATGCCTTTTTGCAGTTTTCACCCTGACAGGGTGCCTAATTTTAGCAAGGATGCCTTTTTTTTTTGTTTTCGACCCACAGGGCATTTATTCCCTTCTTTTAATTTTTGGTCTTTAGCCAAGGAACCTTTTTAGTCTATCCACATTAACCGATTTTTTGAATTCATTTCCGTCACTATTCGTTAAAATTGCTGCTTCCTTAGACAACAGCTTCTTTAGCACAAATGGGCCCTCCCAAGTTGGTCTAAATTTTTCTCGTGTGTCTGGCATTCCTGGCCTCATCTGCTTGAAGACCACATCCCCTTCCTTTAACGAGTGTTTTCTAACTGTGACGTTCACCGAACCCTGGGGGGCCCCGAAGACCCACTTTTAGGGTATTCGAGAGAGGTTTATGGAACTTGTAAGAGATTACAAGGGCATCTATTTTGGGCAACAAGGAGGTTTCTTGGAGTTGCCACCCAATAAAACATTGGGAAAGGTCATCTAGCCTCACTGAGCCTAAGACAGCGCATCTGTGTCTATTTTTGGCAAGCAAGAGATTTTTTGGAGTCCCCATCCCAATAGAACATTGGGATGGTACTCTAATTTCATGGAGCCTAAGATGATGCATATACATCCATTTTGGGCAAGCCGGAGGTATTTTGGAGACCCCACCCTAATAAGACATTAAGATGGTCCTCTAACCTCATAGAGCCTAGGACTATGCAAATTGGGCCTATTTTAGGCAACAAGAGATATTTTGGAGACCCCATCCCAATAAGACATTGAGGTGGTTCTCTAACCTCGTTGAGCCTAAGACCAGAGATGGTTCAAGACTTCCTATTTATTCATATCTTGGTTAAAGTTATGATTGAGTTTTAAAAATAAGATTTCATTTCATTTTCTCATTCACTTTCATGCAATTAATTAACGCGTAAGTTGATCATATAACGAAAGCGGTAAATAGGAACAAGATTAAAATAAGATAAAAGAAAACCCAATAAATTACAACAACACTAAGGGGCGGAATACAACCCCCATTGTAAATGACATGTAATCATACAGAAAATGGGGCATTTATTAGGGATGAGGACATTGGTTCTTGCATGCATATTCACAAAAAGAATAATTTAAAGTGGTAATTTGTTTTGATAAAAATTAGGCCATTGGTCCCATTTTATTAACAAAACTCCAACTTAATTAATATAAATATTTAGCCATTTTTATGTTAGCGAAATAAAATAATTATCACACCCCGTTTGCCCCCTAGTAGTATGAGCCTGTCCGTGTGAGCATGCATTTACATGTGTTTGGCATATCATAAGGGTATTTTGGTAAAAATGCATGTTTTTGGGGTTTATTAGCATGTGGTTATATGTGTGACATTAGTGTGTGAATTATTAGGAAATGGTTGTGTGCACTTAAGCATACCATATTAAGGTGTTTTAAGATGGGAGTGCTTAGTGTGTGTGTGTTCATACCATTGTAGGGTGGTGTGCATTAGTTTGGAGTGCATAGGGTGTGTGTAGTGCATACTTGTTGGGTGTGAGTAGTTAGTTTCACCAATAGGAACTTGACACATGTTTAAGGCAAAGAAAAGAAAAAGAAAAAGGAAAGGAAGAAAGGGAAAGGGTAGATTCACGTTCCTTCTTCCCCTCTTCTTCTTCTTCTTCTTCTTCTTCTTCTTCTTCTTCATTTTCTTCACTCTAAGAACTCTAGTGTGGATTCAAGTCTTTATTAGTGAAATTAATTATCTCTTTGCATCCTCTTTGGTAAGTAAATGTATTCTTCTCATCTTGTTTCTCATTTTTTTTCTTTTCCTTCTTTGGGTTTAGATTTAACTTAGGGTTTGTATTTTTGGGTGTTCTTTGATATGTTGTGTTTAGCTGAGGCTCCTCGCGATCCTAAGGGCAAGCAGATTGCTGGGAGTAGTGGAGCTAAGTGATTGAAGCTTAGAATCTCAGGTTTGGGATTTTTGTTTGTGAATTGAGCTTGATTTGAGTTTACTGTAATTTTAGGGTTTATGCTCTTGAGAAACTTGAATGTGTTTATGCTTGATTTTAGTTGTTTTGATCTCTGAATTAAGTTGCATTTATGTTGTTTATGCTGTATGGGACATCTTCTGGAAGGTATGATGAGATTTGTATGGTTTTGATTCAATTTTGAATTGATTTTTGAGTTCTGGGAAATCCTGGAAATGGAAAATCGCGATACTGTTGAATTTCCATTTCTCTGTGTCTGTAGCGTGACTAGCCAAGCAGAGAGGCTAGTCACGAGTCGTGACTCCAAGTCACGAGTCGTGACTCCCAGTCACGACTCGTGACCAGCCAAGAGGAAGCCAGTCACGAGGCGTGACTCCCAGTCACGACTCGTGACCGGCCAGTAAAGGCAGTCACGGGTGATGACTGCCAGTCACGACCCGTGACCAGCCAAAAGAAAGAGGCCAGTCACGAGTCGTGACTCCCAGTCACGACTCGTGACTAGCCAGAGGAGAGGGCAAGTCATGACCCGTGACCGGCAAAGGAAGAAGCCAGTCACGGGATGTGACTCCCAGTCACGACTCGTGACCAGCCAGAGAAGGAGGCCAGTCACGAGTTGTGATGCCAGTCACGACCCGTGACCGGCCAACCTCGCTGGTCATCCCGTTCGGCCTATTTTCTTAAATTTCCCTATTTTAACACAGAAATGAATTTCGTATTTCTTTTGAATGGACTTTACTACTGTGTGATTCATGTCATGCTTTCATATGCTTTTATATGAATGGTACCATGATTCTTCAGATGAATTGTATGCTGTACTTTGAAACATGAATTGAATAACGCATAACCTGCTAGAGTCAAGTAAGTGGATAGTTAGGCATGCCTAATAGAGTCTTTTAGTTGCAGCCCTCAGTTCAGTTCGGACCCCGATCAGGTCCCCCGTTTGGTTCTTCGCGAACCCCTCAGTATTAGGATCTTGTTTAAGATCCTCTCAGTAAAAATAATATGTAAATGATAAAAATGAAATGACTTTTGATTTGTACCTGTGAGGTACCCTCAGTAATCGATTCGTACCCGTAAGGTACCCTCAGTTCACTCTTTATCCACTACCTCGAGTCAGTAGGTGTTCATTAGGTGCTCGATTGGTTTGCTCTGCTCTGTTTTGGCTATATAAATGTGACATCCGAATGAGTATAATGATGAGGTATATGTTTGATTATTTTGGAACGGATATAAATTTGAGATGCAGAATGCATGGCTTTTAATGTGAGTATGTTTATATGGATTATGCTATAAACTATTGCATTTGCCATTGTGAATGTGTTATGCCTTGACGATCATTATGAATGGCCGTCCATATTTTATGTGTGTTTCCCCACTAAGCGTTTATCGCTTAGCACGGTGTTTTTACCCGTGCAGGTGCGGAAGGAGTTTTGCTTTGGGAGAGTCGCCGCCGTCAAGCCAACACAGAAGGTTTTAGTGTAGGGCTTAGCTTTTGTAATCATTGATGATTCTTTTTGTATAGAACTCTCTTGTATCAGTTTTGTTATAGCTTCCGCTTATGTACTTATATTTTGGTTATGTAATATCTTTTGTTTCTGCTAGTTTGATCAGAACATTATTGTAATGATTTATTATATTAATGTATGATCAGCCATTGCTTTCTTTTCCTTTAAAGTTTTTAATTATCCCGTATTTTGGTATGTATGTTATAAATGAATGTATGATTTGCTTTGTATCTATTTGGTGGCACCTTTACTCATACGGCATCTCACTCCTTATCGGATGGGATCGCCTGCGTATGGGTAGGGGGTGTTACAGTTTTTGGTATCAGAGCCCGGTTTAGGCGTTTCTGGGTGTTGTTGTTGTTGTGTTGATTTGCTTAGATGTGTATGTGTCTTGATCTGTGTTGGCTGATGCGGTTGTCTTCTTGTTTGTTTTAGATGGCTTCTAACTCTGCTCGTGGATCACTTGAGGAATCCGCTGAGAGTGTGAACCCTCAAGTAGTAGATCCATCAATTTCTGTGTCAGCTCAGCATGCTAGGGTCCAGCCCGAGGCCGCAGCCATGCCTTTTGAGGCTATGTTTAGATTGCATCAGGACATGGCTAGGGTTTTGGAGAGAGTGACTGCTCCTAGAGCCCCTATGGAGAACTTGAGAAGGGCAGGTGTTGAAGACTTTTATGGCACAGGTTTAGATGAGTCAGAGTTGGTTGCGAAATGGTTAGATAAAGTGAAGCGTGCTTTGAGAGAGATTCGGTGTCCTCCCGACCAGCAGGCAGAGTGTGCACTAGTTTTATTGCAAGGGTCCGCTTTTGAATGGTGGGAATTGGTTTGCAGGCATCCTTAGCTACCGGATCCGATCACTTGGGAGTTGTTTGAGGCTGAGTTCACGAAGAAGTATATTACTCAGACTTATAGAGATGCTAGATGGGCGCAGTTTTTGAGTTTGAGGCAGAGGACCATGTCAGTTTCAGACTATGAGAAAGAGTTCAATCGATTGTCTCGCTATGCTCCGCGTGGGGATATGACAGATGATTTCAGATGTAAGCATTTTGAAGCGGGGTTGAATGAGTCTTTGAAGATTGCTTTGATTTCTTTAATGTGTATGCCTGGGCTAAGTTATTATCAGATTGTGGAGGCTGCTGTGAGGGCTGAGAGATCTGAGACTGTGTTGAGAGAGAGGGCTCAGAGGAGGAACCCTTCTCGTGGAGGATCTTCTTCATCCTCAGGTAAAAGATCGAGGAACCCACAGGATGAGTCATCATCTGGCCCGGCTTCTAGAGGTAGAAGACAGGGTTCTGCAGCTGTGTCAGGTTCCGGCAGAGGTGGCAGATCAGAGACTACATCAGTATGTCCTCATTGCAGTAAGACTCATCAGGGTGAGTGCAGGTGGCTCTCTGGTGCGTGCTTCAAGTGTGGGAGCACTGAGCATCTTTTGGCTAGTTATTCGAGATTGTATGAGGATTCAGGTTCCCAGAGAGAGGCTAGCAGGGTTGGTTCGAATTCTTCACAGGCTACCTGTGGTAGAGGCCGTGGTAGAGGTCGAGGTGGTCGACCTAGGGAGAGTGCTGCATCAGAGACAGTGGAGCGTCTGTTGCCAGTTGCAGCTAGAGCTTATGCTGTGAGAGCTAGAGAGGAGCAGGATGCGCCTGATGTTATTGCTGGTAAGTTCCTACTCCATGACACTGAATTGTATGCTCTAATTGACCCTGGTTCCACACACTCATACTTGTGCACAGATAAAATTGTTGATAAGTTGCATGTGGTTGACCAGTTAGATTATGAGATATGTGTGACCAGTCCATTAGGGCATAGTGTCAGTGCGAGTAGAGTCTTTAGGAATTGTCCCCTGATGGTTGAGGGAGTTGTGCTTCCCGCGGATTTGATTGAGTTGCCTTTCAGAGAGTTTGATCTGATTCTGGGTATGGACTGGTTGGGTAAGCATCGGGCTGTAGTTGATTGCCATAGGAAGACAGTTGTACTTCAGGATAGAGGTCAGTCTCCTGTGTTTTTAAAAGGTTTGGGTGCTAGTTCTTTGAATAATGTGATTTCTGCGATGCAAGCCAAGAGGTTTATCAGGAAAGCTTGTGAGGCTTTTCTAGCGGTCGTGTTGGATTCCAAGAGAGATCAAGTTCAGATTGAGGATATTCCTGTAGTGCGGGAGTTTAGTGATGTGTTCCCGAGCGAGTTGCCTGGTTTGCCTCCTGAGAGAGAGGTCGAGTTGTCCATTGAGATTATGCCGGGTACCACACCTATTTCGAAAGCACCTTATCGGATGGCTCCTGTAGAGTTGAGAGAACTTAAGACTCAACTACAAGAGCTATTAGATAAGGGGTTTATTCGACCTAGCATATCTCCTTGCGGAGCTCCAGTTCTGTTTATCAAGAAGAAAGATGGATCTTTGCGGATGTGTATCGACTATAGGCAGATCAATAAGGTTACAGTGAAGAATAAGTATCCGTTGCCTAGGATTGAAGATTTATTTGATCAGCTTCGAGGTGCAGGTGTCTTCTCCAAGATAGATCTTCGATCAGGGTACTATCAGCTTTGAGTTCAGGACGCAGATGTGGTTAAGACTGCATTTCGGACTAGGTATGGCCAATATGAGTTCCTTGTGATTCCGTTTGGTTTGACCAATGCTCCAGCGGCTTTTATGGATTTGATGAACCGTGTGTTTAGGCCATATCTAGATCGATTTGTAGTAGTGTTCATTGATGACATCTTGGTGTATTCCAAGGATGAGAGTTAGCATGAGGAGCATCTCCGATTGGTTTTGCGGATGTTGAGAGAGCATCGGTTATTTGCCAAGTTTAGCAAGTGTGATTTTTGGCTTCGGGAAGTGTCGTTGGGCCACATTGTTTCAGCTAGGGGTATTCAGGTGGATCCAGCCAAGATTGAGGCGATAGTTGATTGGAAAGCGCCTAGAAATGTTCAGGAAGTGAGGAGTTTCCTTGGTTTGGCAGGTTACTACCGTCATTTTGTTAAGGGTTTTTCTGTGATTGCCGCTCCGATGACTAGATTGTTGCGGAAAGGGGTCAGATTTGAGTGGTCAGATAGATGCCAGGCTTATTTTGATCAGTTAAAGTTGTTGCTGGTTGAGGCTCCTATACTTACTCAACCCATCTCGGGTAAAGAGTTTGTCATTTATAGTGATGCTTCGGGTGTTGGTCTTGGATGTGTTTTGATGCAAGAAGGTAAGGTCGTGGCTTATGCCTCTCGACATTTAAAGCCACATGAGAGGAACTATCCGACGCATGACCTAGAGTTGGCGACTGTGATCTTTGCTTTGAAGATTTGGCGTCATTATCTGTATGGGGAAAAGTGTAGGATCTTTTCGGACCATAGGAGCTTGAAGTACTTCCTCACACAGAAAGAGTTGAACATGAGACAGCGCCATTGGCTTGAGTTGTTTAAGGACTACGACTGCATTGTGGATTACCATCCTGGTAAGGCCAATGTAGTCGCTGATGCTTTGAGTCAGAAGTCAGTTTCAGCCTTGTTCCTGAGACAGTTTAGATGGAGGTTTGGTTCAGATGGGGCTTTGATTGCTCAGTTGCGTGTGAAGCCTACCTTGAGACAGAGGATTGTGGATGCTCAGAGGGATGATGAGAGGCTACAGCGGTTTGTCCAAGAGGTTAGATCGGGTAAGCAGTCAGAGTTCTCAGTTCAGGATGAGGTGCTTATGTTCAGAGATCGCTTGTGTGTGCCAGAGTCTGAGGATTTGAGGAGACAGCTTATGAGTGAGGCGCATAGTACAGTTTTTACTATGCATCCTGGCAGTGAGAAGATGTATCGGGACATGAAACAGTTTTATTGGTGGTCCGGTATGAAGAGAGGCATCGTGGATTTTGTATCTTAGTGCTTGACATGTCAGCAGGTAAAGGTCGAGCATCAAGTTCCTTCGGGATTGCTTACGCCTTTATCAGTTCCTGAGTGGAAGTGGGATGATATCGCCATGGACTTTGTATCTGGTTTGCCTTTAACTCAGAAGAAACATGACTCAGTTTGGGTAATAGTGGATCGGCTTATGAAGTCAGCTCACTTTCTGCCTGTTAGAGTGGACTACTCGATGGATAGATTGGCCAGTATCTTTGTGGATGAGATAGTTTGGTTGCATGGTGTGCCATTATCCATAGTTTCAGATCGGGATCCGAGGTTCACTTCCATGTTTTGGAAAGAGTTACAGAGAGCTTTGGGTACTAAGTTGAACTTCAGTACAGCGTTTCACCCTCAGACCGATGGTCAGTCAGAGCGAGTCATTCAGATTTTGGAGGATATGATGAGGGCTTGTGCTTTGGATTTTCCGGGTAGTTGGGACAGATATGTGTCGCTTATGGAGTTTGCCTACAATAATAGTTTTCAGTCGAGCATCGGTATGGCACCATATGAGGCTTTGTATGGTTGGCAGTGTAGGACTCCGGTTTGTTGGACCGAGCTATCCGAGAGATCAGTGATTGGGCCAGAATTGGTTAGAGATACCGAAGAAAAGATCAGAGTGGTGCAGCGGAATTTGAAGGCAGCCAAGGATCGACAGAAGTCTTATGCCAACTTGAAGAGGAAAGACGTGCAATTTGAGATCGGAGACAAGGTTTTCCTCAAAGTTTTGCCTTGGAGGAAAGTGCTTCAGTTTGGAAAGAAAGGTAAGCTTAGTCCTCATTTCATAGGTCCCTATGAGATTTTGGATAAGGTTGGACCAGTAGCCTATAGATTGGCATTACCGATGGAGTTGGCGAAGTTGCACGATGTGTTCCATGTTTCGATGTTTCATCGGTACAGATCAGATCCTTCGCATGTTCTTTCAGTTCAGGATGTGCAGGTTCAGCCAGATTTTTCCTATGATGAGGAACCGAGAGCCATTCTAGCCCGAGAGGTGAGACAATTGAGAAGTAAGCAGATCCCATTGGTAAAAGTGTTATGGAACCATCACGGAGTCGAGGAAGCGACTTGGGAACTGGAAGAGTCGATGAAAGCTCAGTATCTGCAGTTGTTCAGTTCAGGTGAGAATTTTGAGGATGAAATTCTTATTAGTAGGGGAGAGTTGTCACACCCCGTTTGCCCCCTAGTAGTATGAGCCTGTCTGTGTGAGCATGCATTTACATGTGTTCGGCATATCATAAGGGTGTTTTGGTAAAAATGCATGTTTTTGGGGTTTATTAGCATGTGGTTATATGTGTGACATTAGTGTGTGAATTATTGGGAAATGGTTGTGTGCACTTAAGCATACCATATTAAGGTGTTTTAAGATGGCAGTGCATAGTGTGTGTGTGTTCATACCATTGTAGGGTGTGCATTAGTTGGGAGTGTATAGGGTGTGTGTAGTGCATACTTGTTGGGTGTGAGTAGTTAGTTTCACCAATAGGAAATTGACACATGTTTAAGGCAAAGAAAAGAAAAAGAAAAAGGAAAGAAAGAAAGGGAAAGGGCAGATTCACGTTCCTTCTTCCCCTCTTCTTCTTCTTCTTCTTCTTCTTCTTCTTCTTCTTCATTTTCTTCACTCTAAGAACTCTAGTGTGGATTCGAGTCTTTATTGGTGAAATTAATTATCTCTTTGCATCCTCTTTGGTAAGTAAATGTATTCTTCTCATCTTGTTTCTCATTTGTTTTCTTTTCCTTCTTTGGGTTTAGATTTAACTTAGGGTTTGTATTTTTGGGTGTTCTTTGATATGTTGTGTTTAGCTGAGGCTCCTCGCGATCCTAAGGGCAAGGAGATTGCTGGGAGTAGTGGAGCTAAGTGATTGAAGCTTAGAATCTCAGGTTTGGGATTTTTGTTTGTGAATTGAGCTTGATTTGAGTTTACTGTAATTTTAGGGTTTATGTTCTTGAGAAACTTGAATGTGTTTATGCTTGATTTTAGTTGTTTTGATCTCTGAATTAAATTGCATTTATGTTGTTTATGCTGTATGGGACATCTTCTGGAAGGTATGATGAGATTTGTATGGTTTTGATTCAATTTTGAATTGATTTTTGAGTTTTGGGAAATCCTGGAAATGGAAAATCGCGATACTGTTGAATTTCCATTTCTCTGTGTCTGTCGCATGACTAGCCAAGAAGAGAGGCCAGTCACGAGTCGTGACTCCCAGTCACGACTTGTGACCAGCCAGAGAGGCCAGTCACGAGTGGTGACTGCCAGTCACAACTCGTGACCAGCCAAGAGGAAGCCAGTCACGAGGCGTGACTCCCAGTCACGACTCGTGACCGGCCAGTGAAGGCAGTCACGGGTGATGACTGCCAATCACGACCCGTGACTAGCCAAAAGAAAGAGGCCAGTCACGACTCGTGACCAGCTAGAGGAGAGGGCAAGTCACGACCCGTGACCAGCAAAGGAAGAAGCCAGTCACGAGACGTGACTCCCAGTCATGACTCGTGACCAGCCAGAGAAGGAGGCAAGTCACGAGCTGTGATGCCAGTCACGACCCGTGACCGGCCAACTTCGCTGGTCATCCCGTTCGGCCTATTTTCTAAAATTTCCCTGTTTTAACACAAAAATGAATTTCGTATTTCTTCTGAATGGACTTTACTACTGTGTGATTCATGTCATGCTTTCATATGCTTTTATATGAATGGTACCATGATTCTTTAGATGAATTGTATGCTGTACTTTGAAACATGAATTGAATAACGCATAACCTGTTAGAGTCAAGTAAGTGGATAGTTAGGCATGCCTAATAGAGTCTTTTAGCTGCAGCCCTCAGTTGAGTTCGGACCCCGATCAGGTCCCCCGTTTGGCTCCTCGCGAACCCCTCAGTATTAGGATCTTGTTTAAGATCCCCTCAGTAAAAATAATATGTAAATGATAAAAATGAAATGACTTTTGATTTGTACCTGTGAGGTACCCTCAGTAATCGATTTGTACCTGTAAGGTACCCTCAGTTCACTCGTTATCCACTACCTCAAGTCAGCAGGTGTTCATTAGGTGCTCGATTGGTTTGCTCTGCTCTGTTTTGGCTATATAAATGTGACATCCGAATGAGTATAATGATGAGGTATATGTTTGATTATTTTGGAACGGATATGAATTTGAGATGCAGAATGTATGGCTTTCAATTGTGAGTATGTTTATATGGATTATGCTATAAACTATTGCATTTGCCATTGTGAATGTCTTATGCCTTGACGACCATTGTGAATGGCCGTCCATATTTTATGTGTGTTTCCCCACTAAGCGTTTATCACTTAGCACGGTGTTTTTACCCGTACAGGTGCGGAAGGAGTTTTGCTTTGGGACAGTCGCCGCCGTCATGCCAACACAGAAGGTTTTAGTGTAGGGCTTAGCTTTTGTAATCATTGATGATTCTTTTTGTATAGAACTCTCTTGTATCAGTTTTGTTATAGCTTCCGCTTATGTACTTATATTTTGGTTATGTAATATCTTTTGTTTCTGCTAGTTTGATCAGAACATTATTGTAATGATTTATTATATTAATGTATGATCAGCTATTGCTTTCTTTTCCTTTAAAGTTTTTAATTATCCCGTATTTTGGTATGTATGTTATGAATGAATGTATGATTTGCTTTGTATCTGTTTGGTGGCACCTTTGCTCATACGGCATCTCACTCCTTATCGGATGGGATCGCCTATGTATGGGTAGGGGGTGTTACAATAATATTTACAATAAAATGGAAATTGAAATGAAGAGAAGTAGGGTAAAAGAATAAACCCGAATAATAGTCTCAGATCATTGCGGTGTCTTTCATTTTTAACATCCCAAATCCAATAAAGAAACAATAAAACTCATAAAAACAAAAATCACTTAAGTGCAATAATAAACAATAAAATAGACATGAAAAGTAAATAATGGTAAAGAATCTATGACAAATCAATCATGGAAAATAAGAGGAAAATATAAGAATAAGGGATAGAAGAAGAAAATAAGAAAATGAAGAAGGAAGGACCAGGTGTAACACGCGCCGAACCTAGCAAAGGCCCTCGTAACGAGACCCGCTTTTAGGGCATGAGGGATTGGTTCGCGTCTTTTGATCTTGGGTGCCATGAGACATCTTGGAATTCCTACCCAATAGAACACTAGGGAATTCATCTAGCCTCATGGTACCTTTAGGCACCTTTCAGGTATTTTGGAGTCGCCACCCAATTTACGATAAATTAGGAAATGTCATCTAACTTCTATGGTCTAAACCAGAGATAGTATTCGGAACTTCGCTCTTATTTATGTCTTGATTAATTATAAATGAGTTTTTAGATTCATAAAATTCTATCTCTCATCTCACACGATTAATGCATTTAATTTAAAAGCGCATTGCAAGCATTCGAAAGTAATAAATTAAAGATGTAAAGAAAGCAATAAATAAAGCGGTAACCACATCAAGCACCCAATTATAAAGAAGAAATTGGGACAAGATACAATCACAAATGAAAGAAAAGCCAAATGAAATTAAAATGAAAATTAGGACGGAATACAATCCCAAATGAAAGCTAAATAACATTGCCCCAAAAATAATTAATTATAAGGGCTGTTAGCCCTATTTTACATGTGCTAATTCTGCAAGCATACGGTGTACCGAAATAGTACAAAAGATGTCGATGCCATGAGAAATGTGCTAATTAGTACACACTATTACTATCCAATTTTAATCTTGTTTACAATGATCAAATTTTTGTTGGATGAAAGTGGAATAACTATGCCTAATTCTAACTAACCTAATTATAGATAATCGGCGAAGATAAAAGATGAATGATTATAAAATAATGAATAGAACTTGAATTAATTATTCTTGATTATGAATATATTCTTATCATGCAAGCCAAGTTGAATGAAATTCCAATTTACTCTTTCAAAATAAATTAGAGTGCCTAAAACATGCATTTATAATTCTAACTCAAAATTTTCATTAATGAATTAAAGTGTTATTCATGCAAATTTTAGGAATAATAAACAACCTATAGCAATCATTTTAAAATTATGATTTCTCAAATAATACTCCAATGATGAAATTCTATTAGATATAAGTAAGAATTTATTCTTTCAATTAAATACTTACTTATAAAGATTATCCATAAAAATACTAATAGAAAATTCTACAAGAAAGAATATTTAATTGATATGAATAATAAAATATAGCATTGAATAATCAAGTTCATAAATTAATCATTTAATAATTACAAAGAAGAAGTAAAGATGAGAAATGAAGAAGAGATCTTTCAACCCTTTTCCCTTCACAAAGGATATCTTCTTCCTTGCAAGTGATCTTCTCTTCAAAACATAAAATTCTAACTTAAAACTTAAACTAAAGGAAATGTACTTTCTACTTACAGAATTCTTAAGAAAATATTCAAATAAAAATTATTCAACTCCTAAAATTACAGTTAAAACTACTATTTATAAAATTCCAAGAGGTATGTTCCTTCAAGTGTCCCTTAGGAAGGTTGCAATGCTTGGTGGAAAGTCACATTTCTTCAAGGCAAATTTTAAATTAAACTTCCAACGGTCCTCTCTATCGCGATCGCGACGTCCGTCGTGCTTGCGACAGAGCACACCTTGCTTTTAGCTCCACTTTCCTCTCGCTAGCTTCCCACCGCGCCTTGTCACGACCTTGAGATGGCGGCCTTGCTCGCGACGCTTCACGCTGACTTCTTCTCTTCAGTTCCCTTCAAATGCATGTCCTATCGCTCTCGTGACAGAAGACTTCTCTCCTTTTGTTTCTTTTCTTCTCTTCTTATCTTCTTCTTGGCTTGACGCTCCCTGTCGCGCTCGCGACAAAATGGTTTCTTCTTTGTCTCATTTCTGCTCCTTTTCCTCAATCTTCTCCATTTTCTCCAATTTCTCCTACACACACAAAACTCAAACAAAAACAGAAAACATACCTATTTCTAACACAATTAACTATACATAAGCATTATTTTGAACCTAAAACATGGATTAAATATGAGCTATTTAGACTCATATCAAACCCCCACACTTAAACATTTGCTTGTCCCCAAGCAAAACATAACAAGCACTCAAACATAACAAACATAACACGATGCATTCAATTGTGGAGCTTACTTACATATTTGATAAACATTTGGAAATGACATGCTTAAGCTTTTACCTCTTAATAAATTAGTCTAAATATGCAACATCTCAATCAATACCATTATCCATCATACTTGAACAATCATGCACATTTTGGAAAACCATGAAGTTACAAAATACAAGAATGTTTGACCTCAAGATGTTGAATATCTTAACACATGTAAAGATTATTTCACACAAGGCATTGCCTAAAATAATTCTCACTCAAACACTATTTTTTCCTTAAGCTCTCAATCACTCAATGTGTTTCAAGGTTAGTGTTTCTCTCAATCCTTAAATATACCATTGCATACAATAAGCTCATAAATAATAAAAATCCCCACAACTAGTATAAAGTAGTACATGAAATCAAAGGGTCTTACAAAGGGTTGTAACTTGGCCTAGGTAAGGGTAAGATAAATTTGGTTTAAGTAGCTAATATTGTGTAAAGAATAAGTATAACTATACCACAAGGAATGTAAAAACTAAGTAAAGCATGATATTCAAAGTTTCTATTCTAATTCTCTTCCTAATGTCCACCCTTGTTCTCTAGTTTCTTTTGATTTTCTTGTTTTTTTTCTTATTTCCCTTTTTTTCTTTCTCTTTTTTTGTTTTTGTTTTTGTTTTTTGTTTTTGTTTTTTTTTGTTGGGTGCATTTTATGCTCCATCCCACGTATTTATTTATTTTCTTTACTTTATTTTTTATTCTTGTAGAAACTAGATTTCTAATAATGGACTTTTGATACAAAAATAAGGGAATTTACTTATACATCATTATAATCATGCTTATACTAACAAGTGTATCTCATGGGTATAGTAATTCTAATTCTCAACACAACAAGGGTAACAAAATTGAATGGTTATTGTTTAGCAAAAGATTTTGTTAAATAATAAGCTTAACAACAAAAATAGGTTACAGGCTCAAAATGGCTACCTAAAGTCAAAAAGGTAAGTTCTTTTAAGCAAGCTAAAACGGTTCATTGCAAGTGCCCTTATTATGTCTCATACACATCCCATACTATATATGTAGTCTCAAAATTTACTAAAGATAAGTTCTAGAGGATATGGCATACTAAGCCTCTCATACAAGAAAAATTTCAAAGTATAAGGCTCAAAAGCTCACTTAGCTATAGGTCAAACTATCCTAAGCAATGAATTGCCAAAATAATCCTTATATACATGTAAAAAGATACCCAACTTAAAAAGACCGTTCACTAAAGAGCTTTGCCAAGTCATGACCTTCGCTATGTACATTTGATTGTCCAAATGAAAATGACATTTTTCAAGATATGGCATAAATAGACATAATTAAAAGAAATATCAGCTTACTCATGCATATATTCCCACATATATATCAAATATATAAGCTCCAAAATATAATGCACAAAACAACCTATACATAAAAACAATAACACACATATATACAAATCTAATTCAACATACCTAATATTAACAACCTAAACTAGTAGCACATGTAAAACACAGGCTACACTACACACAAATAACTAAATACATAACAACAATGCCCCCACACTTAAAGGACACAATGTCCTCATTATGTGAAAACAACAAAAAGGATATACATACAAGCAAACATAAAACCCTATAAAATAAAAACAAAAATAACACTAAAAATAAAAATTGTGTGGAGAAACTTATCTCAATTCCCACTAGGGGAATCAGGTGGAGATGGAGAAAACTCAACGTTTTGCTTGCTGAAAAAGGAGAGAAGCTTATGACTCAAGCTCTTATGTCCCTTGTGGACAGCCTTCACAGTAGTTTCCAAGGAATCCATTCTTGCAGCCATGCTTTGGTTGGCAGCTTCTATACCATCAAGTCTAGTTAACACCTGCTGCCAACCAGCATTTGCACCTTCACCAGCTCCAAATGGGCCAGCTTCCTCCTCCTCATCATCTTCATCATCATCATCATCCTCATGCCCTCCAGCTGCTGTGGATGACTCAGGGACCTTACCTTTACCCTTGTCAACACGTGAACTGTCAACCTGCAATCCTTTATCAACAAACTTGGGCGGCCAACCACCTTTTGTCAAAATATTGGCCCGCCTCAAGTAAACCACATCAAGCACAGTAACAGTTTCACCCTCCTCTAAAAGAAAATTGTGTAAGTCCCCAAGGCATCCTAAAATTATCCCGGTCACCATGTGACACATTTCTACAGTTTTACTTTTTGCAGTAGAGGCATGATATAAACCATCAAAAATGAAATCTATAGAGCAGGGGGTTTTCTTAGATTGTAATAAATCAAGCACAAACAAGTCCTTGGTTTGAACTTTAGAACTCTCAACTCTATCAAATAAAGCATGACACAAATATTTATAAAAAAGCATTAACACGTCATCTTTTATTTAGCGATTTGTAGAATTCTTGTTATTAAATGAATCAAGACAAGACAAACGCTTCCAAACAGGCCTAGGATCAAATAAATGTGCATCAAATTTCTTCCCATTAAGAGGAAACCCAAACCATTCATGTAATTCAGGGAATCCAAAGGAATAGTCAATCCCTTGATGTCTAAATTTCATCCTATCCCTACCCTTGTCAACATAGTCAAGAGTAACAAAAAATTCTAAGGCCCAATCACTCTTAATAGGTAAATTTAAGTTCACAAACTTCCCCCATTTCATATATTTGAAATATTTTTCAAATTTTTTATTGATGCCTAAAGTATTTAACAGAGAGAAATCCACATGCCACATGCCTACATAAGTTTTTTTTGTCAAAATAAACAAATTTATCACCTTTTTCCTCATTTAAAATAGGGAATGGACATTCAAACCTGTTTTATAGACGACAGGGTCTTGGTTTGCATTGGATCCCTCTACCACCTTCTTCCCCTTATCTCCCACTGATTTAGTTCTAACAATCTTGATTGTGAATGAAATCTAAAGAAATCTTGCAAAATAAACTCACAAAGAAGAAATAGAGGAAGAACAAAACTGGAAATTTAAGAACTTTGAGAGAAGAAGAAGAAGAATTGAGAGATTTTAGAGAGAAAACCAGGAAACAGGAGAGACAACTTGAAATTGAAGAGAAAAAACTGCAGTTAGGGCTTTAGGCTTTTATAGGGGAGTGAAATAATAGGGTTGCAACGGTTTGAAATTCAAAAATTTTCAAATCCCGTGCTCTGTCGCGACCGTGACAGAGACGAATTTTCAAATAAATTTCTCGCGAACCCATCGCGATCACGCGATAAAAAGTTTTCTCACCTCTCTGTCATGCTCGCGACAGAATGGCTTTGCCCAAACATGCATTTTCCAGTCGCGCGCTCCCTTCCAGGTGCGATCGCGAGAGCAACTTGCGAAAATAACTTCCCTCCACTGTCGTGCTCGCGACAACCGTCGCGATCCCGACAGAGAGGAATTTTCAAAGAACAAAATTTTCTCTTTTTCAAAACAACACTATAATTTAATAAGTTGAATTCCTCACTATTTAAGACACCCTGTGGAATCAAAAACAAACAATATTAGTAATATATTAAAGAAAAAATCACACTAAAATCTAATTAACAACATACAAAATAACTTAAAATTACACTAAGTACAAAATAAAAAGAAATGCAAGTAACTTTTAAACCATTTTTAAAGAGATATAGGAAACCTCTATACCATGAAAAGTTTCCTCTAAATAGACCTTGTATCTTTAACCATTTGTTTTAAATAATTCCCAATTACTATTAATTAACTCCAAATACCCATGATCAAAAACTTGGTTGACCTCAAAGGGTCCACTCCATCTAGATCTCAATTTTCCAGGTAATAGTTTCAATCTAGAATTATACAATAGGACCTTATCCCCAATTTTAAAACTTTTGTATCTAATATGAGCATCATGCCATTTTTTAGATATTTCTTTGTAAATCTTAGCATTTTCATAAGAAAGTAGTCTTTACTCATCAAGCTCATTAAGTTGTAAACAACTTTTAACACTTGCATCTTTAATGTCATAATTCAAAGCTCTAATAGCCCAATATGCTCTATGCTCTAACTCAACAGGCAAATGATAAGCTTTTCCATACACTAACCTATATGGTGTCATTCCAATAGGTGCTTTAAATGCTGTGCGATATGCCCATAATGCATCATCTAACTTGTGTGCCCAATCCTTCCTAGAGCTAGAAACTGTTTTTTCTAAGATCCATTTTAGTTCCCTATTAGATACCTCTACTTGACCACTAGTTTGTGGATGATATGGAATAGCTACCCTATGATGCACACCATATTTATGCAATAAAAAATCAAAAGAGCGATTTATAAAATGTTTACCTCCATCACTTATGATGGCTCTTAGCACTCAAAACCTTGAAAAGATCTTCTTTAACAATTTGAGCACCACCTTGGAATCATTAGTTGATGTTGCTTGGGCTTCAACCCATTTTTATACATAGTCACCACCAACCAAAATGTAATTTTGACCAAAGGATGTAGGAAAAGGACCCATGAAGTCAATTCCCCACACATCAAATATCTCTACTTCCAAGATATTGTTCAAAGGCATTTCATCTCTCTTCCCAATGTTACCAGCTCTTTGACACTTATCACAATGAGCTACAAAAACTCTAGCATTATAAAATAAAGTAGGCCAAAAGAAACCACATTCTAGCACACGAGAGGCAGTCTTAGAGCTACTATTAAGACCAGAATATAAAGATGAATGACAATGTGTTAAAATGTTTGCATACTCACCCTCACTAACACATCTACAAATAATATCATCACCGCTTATCTTAAATAAATAGGGTTCTTCTTAAAGATAATTTTTAACAACACTAAAGAATTTTTTCCTTTGTTGCCATGTCAAATCATTAGGTATAATTCCTGTAGCAAGAAAATTAACAAAATCTGCAAACCAAGGACCATTTACTTGCTCAATAGACATAAGAGATTCATCTGAAAAGGATTCATTTATTTCATTGTTATCTCCTATAGGTCCTTCATCATTTTTTAACCTTGACAAGTGATCAGCTTCTAAATTTTCAGACCCTTTCTTACCTCTAATTTCAAGGTCAAACTCTTGTAATAAAAGAACCCATCGAATTAATCTAGGCTTAGCATCTTTTTTAGCAAATAAGTACCTTAATGTAGCATGATCCGTATAGATGATTACTTTAGATCCTAACAAGTAAGACCTAAACTTATCACATGCATAGACAGTCGCTAACATTTCTTTTTCAGTAGTTGTGTAATTAACTTGAGGTGATGACAATGTATGTCTAACATAGTAAATCACATGCATATTTTTACCTTGTCTTTGTCCTAACACACATCCAACAGCAAGGTCACTTGCATCACACATAATTTCAAAAGGTAATTCCCAATTAGGAGAAGTAATTATAGGTGCGCTTACAAGAGCATTGTTCAAAGTATCAAAAGCTTGCATGAATGCATAAGAAAATTCAAAAGGTACATCCTTAACTAATAAATTAGTTAAAGGCTTAGCAATCAAAGAAAAGTCGTTTATAAGCCTTCTATAAAAGCTAGCATGTCCCAAAAATGACCTTACCCCCTTTAGTGTAGTTGGTGGAGGTAATTTCTCTATCAATTCTGTTTTGGCTCTATCTACCTCAATCCCTGTACTTGAAATTTTATGGACTAGAACAATCCCTTCTTCAACCATAAAATGACATTTCTCCCAATTTAGTACCAAATTAGTTTCTTCACATCTAGCCAATACCCTATCTAAATTACTTAAACATAGCTCAAATGAGTCCCCATACATAGAAAAGTCATCCATGAATACTTCCATGATATCCTCTATCATATCCCCAAAAATGGAAGTCATGCACCTTTGAAAAGTTGCTGGTGCATTGCATAACCCAAATGGCATTCTTCTATAGGCAAAGGTCCCATATGGACAAGTAAAGGTGGTCTTTTCTTGGTCACTAGGATAGATAAATATTTGAAAGTATCCTAAATAACCATCTAAGAAGCAATATTGAGAATGGCCAGCTATCCTTTCTAACATTTGGTCAATAAATGGTAAAGGAAAATGATCCTTTCTAGTGGCTGAATTTAATTTCCTATATTTAATACACACCCTCCAACTGGTGGTGGTTCTAGTAGGAATCAATTCCCCAATCTCATTTCTAACTACAATCATACCCCCTTTCTTAGGTACATAATGAATAGGACTTACCCAAGAACTATCCGAAATTGGATAAATAATCCCAGCATCTAATAATTTAATGACTTCTTTCTTAACAACTTCTTTCATATTAGGATTAAGTCTTCTTTGTCTATTAGCCTTTGGTTGACATTCATCTACCATGTTAATCTTATGCATTACTACATTAGGACTAATTCCTTTTAAATCAGAAATTTGCCAACCTATACTCTTTATCATCTTTCTAACAACCTCTAACAATGAAGACTCTTGTGCACTTGTGAGTTTGTTAGAAATAATAATAGGTAAAGTATAATTTGGACCACGAAATGCATACCTCAAATGACTAGGTAGCTCTTTCAATTCAACATTAGGAGGACTTACAATGGATGGTGGCAATAGAGCTTCATTTCTATTTAGAAGTTCAGGCCTTGAGCTCTCTTGCTCCACATCTTCATGGGCTTCCTCTTCAAGATTAACCTTTTCTTGAACTGAATTTTCTAATACTTCCAAAACACAAGCATCAATGACATCTATTTTCATGCACTCATTCTCATCCATGGGATATTTTAAGGACTTATCCATTTGATATTCCACACTATCCTCCCCCACTCTTAAGATTAAAGTGCCCTCATAGACATCAACCAAAGCCTACTAGTCCTCATGAAAGGTCTTCCTAATATCAATAGACATTTCACATCATATGCAAAGTCTAAAATAACAAAGTCAGCTGGTAGAATAAATTTATCAACTTTCACAAGCACATCTTCCACTATGCCATATGGTTTTTTAATAGATTGATCAGCCAATTGCAAAACCATAGAAGTAGGTTTAAAATAGTCCAACCCTAACTTCTTAAAGATAGTCAAAGGCATAAGGTTTATACAAGCCCCTAAATCACATAAACATTTAGGAAAATCAACATCCCCTAAAGTGCAAGGAATAGTAAAACTGCCATTATCCTTAAGCTTAGAAGGCAAATTATTTGAAATTATTGAACTACATGCCTCAGTCAATTCTATAGTAGATATATCCTCTCAATTTCTTTTCTTTAAAATCAAGTCTTTAAGGAATTTAGCATAGTTAGGAATTTGTGTAATGGCCTCAATAAAATTTAAATTTATGTGTAAATGCTTCAATTTATCAATAAAAAATTGGAATTGCTTATCTTGGTGTTGCTGCTTCAAGCATTGTGGAAAAGGCGGACGAGGTTGAAAAACTTGTGGAGTTTGGCTTTTAGTCACCCCTTCTGTCGCGCCTGCGATAGGTGTCGCGATTGTGACAGCAGGCGGATTCTCAGTCCTCGCGCTCACGAAAGGTCGTTCGCTCGCGATGTCTGCTTGTCCCTCTTCTGTCGTGCTCGTAACAGTAGGTTCATCCTTCTGAAAATTTTTCTATTTTTCCTGCACATTCTCACCCACATTAGTAGAAATAAATTCATTGTTATAGGATTTACCTGACCTTAATTTGATGGCTTTAAGATGTTCTCTTGGATTCTCCTCCGTATTACTTGGTAAATTTCCTTGCATTCTTAAAGGTAAAGCCTTATCTATTTGCCCTATTTGTATTTCCAAGTTATGGATGGATGAGGCTTGATTTTTAGTGATTTGGTCAAATTTTGTTTCTAGCCTCTTTTGGTTCTCTTCTTGTGAACTAAATTTCAGATTAATCCCCTCTAAGAACCTATCCATTTTTACCTCTAAAGCTCCAAACCTATCTTGAGGTATTTGAAATCCTACTCCCCTATTTTGGTTACTACTATTACCCCAAGAAAAATTAGGATGGTTTCTCCAACCAAGGTTATATGTGTTTGAGTATGGATTACCTCTTCCTTGCCCTTGGATAAAAATAACTTGCTCTTCATAATTATTTATACCCAAATTGCATACCTCACTTGTATGACATTGTTGGCCACAAATAGTGCATAGCTTTTGTGAACTACCCCCCATTCCTAAGCTACTAACTTTTTGAGTTAAAGCTTCTATTTGGGCTTGTAAGGCTAAAACAGAATCTATGGCATGAACTCCCCTAGCATTAGAATTAGATTCCCTTACTCTTTCGGTGGGCCACATACAATTATTCATAGCCATCTCCTCAAGCAATTCAAAAGCTGCTTCTATTGTTTTCCTCATCAAAGAGCCACCAGCTACAACATCAATGGTACCTCTTGTGGTAGGATTTATCCCATTGTAGAAGGTTTGCATCAATAGCTCTCTTGGAAGGTTATAGTGAGGACACATTCTCTGCAAATCTTTAAATCTCTCCCATGCTTCATACAAAGATTCATGGTCATTTTGCGCAAAAGTTGTGATATCTTTTATAATTTTTGCAGTTTTTCCTAGAGAGAAGTATTTTGATAAAAATGCTTGGGCCAATTGGTCCCAAGTGGTTATTGATCCTCTAGTTAATGAATTCAACCAAGCCTTGGCTTTATCCTTCAAAGTGAAAGGAAAAAGTTTAAGCTTAATTGCATCATTAGAAACTCCATTAATTTTAAAAGTATCACATATCTCTAAAAAATTTGCCAAATGAGCATTAGGATCCTCATTTGCCAAACCATAAAATTGAATACTATTTTGTATCATTTGCAAAAGAGAAGGTTTAATCTCAAATTGGTTAGCATTTATCTTAGGTCTTACCACCCCTTGTTGAGCACCACTCAATGCGGGTGTAGTAAAATCCATCAACCTTAGTGGATTTTCCTCTTCAGCCATTATTGGTCTCTATTCTTATTCTTCTTTTTATTTGATTTTCTGTTACTTGACAAGTATCTCTCTATTTCAGGATTCAAAGGTTCAAGCTCTTCTTGAGAACTTCTAGTACTAGGCATGAGCTTATCAAATCTTGTAAAAATAACACAAAACACAAATAAGTCAATTTAAACAATCAAACAAATAAAATAAAAAAAATTTTGTAATCCAAAATCATAAATCAAGTTTCACAATGGCAACAAAAATAACATCACTCCCCGGTAACGGCGCCAAAAACTTGTTAGCCTATTTTACATGTGCTAATTCGGCAAGCATACGGTATACCGAAATAGTACAAAAGATGTCGATCCTATAAGAAATGTGCTAATTATTATACACTATTGCTACCCAATTTTAATCTTGTTTACAATGATCAATAATTTGTTGGATGAAAGTGGAATAACTATGCCTAATTCTAATTAACCTAATTATAGATAATCGGAGAAGATAAAAGATGAATGATTATAAAATAATGAATAGAACTTGAATTAATTTTTCTTGATTATGAATATATTCTTATCATGCAAGCCAAGTTGAATGAAATTCCAATTTACTCTTTCAACATAAATTAGAGTGCCTAAAATATGCATTTATAATTCTAACTCACAATTTTCATAAATGAATTAAAGTGTTATTCATGCAAATTTTAGGAATAATAAACAACCTATAGAAATCATTTTAATATTATGATTTCTCAAATAATACTCCAATGATGAAATTCTATTAGATGTAAGTAAGAATTTATTCTTTCATTTAAATACTTACTTATAAAGATTATGCACAAAAATACTAATAGAAAATTCTACAAGAAAGAATATTTAATTGATATGAATAATAAAATATAGCATTGAATAATCAAGTTCATAAATTAATCATTTAATAATTACAAAAAAGAAGTAAAGATGAGAAATGAAGAAGAGATCTTTCAACCCTTTTCCCTTCACAAAGGATATCTTCTTCCTTGCAAGTGATCTTCTCTTCAAAACATAAAATTCTAACTTAAAACTTAAACTAAAGGAAATGTACTTTCTACTTACAGAATTCTTAAGAAAATATTCAAATAAAAATTATTCAACTCCTAAAATTACAGTTAAAGCTACTATTTATAAAATTCCAAGAGGTATGTTCCTTCAAGTGTCCCTTATGAAGGTTGCAAAACTTAGTGGAAAGTCACATTTCTTCAAGGCAAATTTTGAATTAAACTTCCAACGGTCCTCTCTGTCACGATCATGACGTCTGTCACGATCGTGACGTCCGTCGCGCTCGTGATAGAGCATGCCTTGCTTTTTGCTCCACTTTCCTCGCTCTAGCTTCCCACCGCGCCTTGTCGCGATCTCGCGATAGTGGCCTTGCTCGCGACGCTTCACGCTGGCTTCTTCTCTTCAATTCCCTTCAAATTAGGACAGAATACAATCCCAAATAAAAGCTAAATAACATTGTCCCAAAAATAATTAATTACAAGAGCCCACAAGATATATGAACAGAAATTTAAAATAAATAAACAAAGCTAAGCATGAAAAAATGACATACATAAATCTGGATATTTATTTGGTTTAGGAACATTGGTTCCTTCATGCTCACTTAAAGAGGGATCGAAAAGTTATTTTGATTGTTGAATTGAAAGTCGGGATGAGTGATCCCATTTTTGGAAAACTTAACTCTTCGTGTTATTCGTGATATTTTTCATTCATTGGCTAAAATGAGTGACATTGGTCCCAATTTTATTAATAAAATCCCAATTTAGTTATAAAAATATTTTTATGATTTTTTTATCTTACACTCGTATAAAATAAAAATATTTTATTTACAAACAAATACAATCAGATAAATAGAGATAGGAAAGGTCTCACCCAAGTGATGCAAATTCCTACGCATCGCGACCCCTTCGTTTGGTCACAAAAAATGCTCAATCAAATAAGCACAACATTTTTAGGCCCAATAAAAAAACAACAAAAAAAATATTAGCAATAATTCCAAAATCAATTAAAAATAAAAATAAAGGAAATCTAGTATAAAATTAATACACCAATAGAATATAAATTAAGTTAAATTAAAAATATTAATTTAATATATGAACATCCAACATAAAAAACGTTAATTAAAAATCATGCAAAGTATGGTAATAATAATAATAATAATAACTAAATCATGAAATAACACCATGCGAAATATAATGATAATAATGAAAATAATAATAACAATAATAATACTAATAATAACAACAACAACAACAGCAACAACAACAACAACAACAACAACAACAACAACAACAATAATAATAATAATAATAATAATAATAATAAATTAAATAAATGAACAAAAGGAAGGCAATCAAACACGTATTTGTTATTTAATTTATTATTTAATGAGAAAAACCAAGTTAAGGAAATTAATTTTTCCTTTCTCAAGTTAATCCACACTCAATAAATATTTTTAGATCTAAGAAAAATTAAAATGAAACAAAGAAGAAAGTTTTTTGATCTAAGAAGAATCAATGAAAATCAATGAAGAAAATTTTTTTTGATGTCTAAGAAAAAAATAGGTTTTTATTATTCTTAAGAACACTTTTTTTTTTCTCTCAAAACCCTTAGAAAAAATCAATTCTCTCATTTTCTTAAAAAATCCTAATCCTTTCAAATGCAAAAATTCTCCCATTTTATTTTCTTCAAACTCATTTTTTCAACCCAAAAAAAAGTCTTCATCTTCCTTTCCTTTTTTTTTCAAAGAAAATCTTCATATTTCAACAAAAAAAACACAAACTTTCAAAATAAAATCCCAAAAGTCATATTTTATAATTTATTTTTTTGACTTTGACACCCATAAAATTTGACTAAATTCAATGTCAAAATTCAACCCAAAAACACAAAGTCTCAAAAAATCACATAAAAAAATTATTTTTTACCCAAAAAAAGCCGAAAAAATGATTTTTGGCCAAAATCAGCGCTGGTGGATGCAAACGGGTGAGAGGGGCGACCAGCAAGGGAGAACGAGGCGCGCGCTGTGCGCTATAGAAATTATTTTTTTTTTCATTTTTTTTAAAAATTAAAATAAAAAATAAAGATAAAAATAAAGATAAAAGTAGAAATGAAAAATAAAAAATAAAAATAAACATTTTAAAAGTGCTTTGAGTCTCCGAAGACCTCTACGACTTTTGCCCCCACGGCTGAGAGTGCTTCCAACCCGAAGATGCAGGCCTCGTACTCAGCTTCGTTATTGGTGGCTCTATATCTCAACTTCTTAGCCAAGGGGAGCTTCTCACCCTCTAGGGTTACCAAAATTACTCCCGCTTTGGCTCACAGTGCGAAAGGTAGCTTTTCTACCCAGTCCTTATAGGTCTGCACCATCTTGGCCAGTATCCTCTTCACATTCTTATTAGCCGCCTCGACTGCCCCGTTGGCCTGTGGTCGATAAGGTGAGGACTTGTAGTGTTGGATGGCATACTTCTTGAGCATCTGCTTACTTTCAGCTTGGAATTGTACCCTGTTATCTGACACAATGTAGTGCGGGAGTCCATATCTACAAATCAGGTGTCATTCAATGAACCTGGCCATCTTGAAGGATTCAGCCTCTACCACTTAGTGAAGTAATCGATAGTGACCACGATAAATCTATGCCCGTTAGAAGCTGTCGGATGTATTTCTTCTATGATGTCAACCCCCCAAGATGCGAATGGCCAGGGAGATGTAAGGTTGCATAACTCTGAAACTGGCAGGTGTCTTAGATTGGCATACTGCTGGCATAGTTGACACTGCTTCACGTATTTAGAACAATTCGTGTCCATTGTCAACCAGAAGAACCCCTGTCGTATGATCTTCTTTGCCAGAGCTAGACCATTCATATGGGCTCCACAGACCCCTGCATGGGTCTCCTCCATAACCCTCTTGGCCTCCTTCTCATCTAAGCACCTTAGTTGTATGCTATCAGCTTGCCTCTTGTATAGCACATCATCTACACTGATTAACTGGGTGGACAGTTTGTGAATTATCCTTTGGTCCTTTTCAGTGGCCTCTTCTGGGAATACTAACTTTTTCAAATAATTCTGGACATCATAGTACCATGGCTTTTCATTAGTAGCCCCAATGTCCCCGACTTGCTCAGTTTTAAAGTACGGCTTGTCTGAAATAGAAATGAGTACAGGCTTCACGGCTATTCCTTCTGGGTTATCCCACATAGACACCAAGGTGGCTAGGGCATCCGCTAATTGGTTCTCATCTCAAGGCACATAGTTAAAAGTGCAGATTTCAAACCGACCACTTAGTTCCTTCAAGCACCTTACGTATGGTAACAGTCGTTCTTCCTTGATGGACCATTCACCCCTGACCCGATGGATTACCAAGGATGAGTCTCCGAAGACCTCTACGACTTTTGCCCCCACGGCTGAGAGTGCTTCCAACCCGAAGATGCAGGCCTCGTACTCAGCTTCGTTATTGGTGGCTCTATATCTCAACTTCTTAGCCAAGGGGAGCTTCTCACCCTCTAGGGTAACCAAAATTACTCCCGCTTCGGCTCCCTTGTTATTCGCTACTCCATTGAAGTACATCTGCCACTTCTGCACTGTGATGGCTGCCACATCCTCATCCGGAAACTTATATTCCAATTGGTCACCTTCAACCGGATGGTCAGCTAGGAACTCTAAAACTGCCCCACCCTTAATGGTCTTTCTGGTGATGTACTCCACATCAAATTCTTGTAGCAATATCAACCATCTCCCCATTTTTCCTAGGAAATAGTGTGCCTCCTGAAGATACTGGAGAGGGTTTTGTTTGGCAATCGCTTGGACCTTATAGGAATGGAAGTAATGCCTCAGTTTCTTCGAAGCCCAGATCACTGCCAAATAAATCTTTTCCACCTCGACATACATGGCTTCATAAGGAAGGAATTTCTTACTAAGGTAGTAAACCACGAATTCAACTCTGAATTCATCTTCTTGGGCCATCATAGCGCCCACAGAATTCTCCTCTATTGTAAGGTAAAGGATTAACGGCTTAACTGGCTATGGCAGCCGCAGAACAGGGGGGGTGCAAAAGGTACTCCTTGATAATATCAAAAGCTTTTTGGCAGTCAGCATTCCACCGAAATGGCTGATTCTTTCTAAGGAGCTTGAAGATCATTTCACATATCGAAGCAACCTTAGAAATGAAGCTGCTGATGTACTGCAGTTTGCCCAAAAAACTCCTGACTTCTTTTTCCTTTTGGGGCGCTGGCATCTCTCTGATTGCTCTAACCTTATCGGGGTCCACTTCAATTCCTCTCTGACTCACCACATGGCCTAACAGCTTACCCGAGGTAACTCCAAAAATGCATTTCTTAGGGTTGAGGTGAAGATTATACTTGTCAATCCTCTGAAAGAACTTCTCTAAAGCCTCAAAATGTCCCTCTCGAGTTACCAACTTGATCATCATATCATCGACATACACTTACACCTCTTTGTGGTTCAAGTCATCAAGGATCTTAGTGGCCATTATTTGGTACGTTGCTCTTGCATTTTTCAATCCAAAAGGCATAACCCTATAGGCAAATGTAGCCCACTCAGTGATGAAGGCTGCCTTAATCCAATCCTTGATCTTATTGAGGATTTGGTTGTACCCTGCATACCCATCCACAAAACTGTACATCATGTAAGCAGCCGCATTATCGACTAGCACATCAATGTGGGGCAAAGGAAAGTCATATTTTGGGCAAGCCTTATTCAGGTCTCGGTAGTCGACGCATACTCAAACCTTTCCGTCCTTTTTGGCTACGGGCACAACATTAGCTAACCATATTGGGTACTGAACCTCTACTAGGAACTTAGCTTCAATCTGTTTGTGCACCTCTTCTTTTACCTTTTCTGCCCACTCTGGCCTGAGCCTTCTAAGCTTCTGTTTGACTGGTTTACATTCTGGATAGGTTGGAAAGGCATGTTCAGCAACTTCTTGATCAATTCCCGGCATGTCTTTAGAGGTCCAGGTAAAGACTTTTTCATATTTCTTCAAAATTCTCTCAAATTTTAACCTCTCATCAGGAGTTACATTTGATGCTATCAAGATTTCCTTTGGGTTTTCCAAAGTTTTGAGATTAAATAAGGTAGTATTTGTTGAGTCAATGAATGATTCATGCTCATGATTATGCGTAATAAAATCATGAGAAACATCGCACAAGTAAGCAAAGTTGTTCATCTTATTGAAATACTCAGAATTACAAGCATAATTGTCAAATACTTTAGGAATGAAAAGTACATCAGAAAACATCTTCCACTGATACTGGCACTGAAGTCGATAGTCCACCATCTTGGTTGTCTACGATCTTGAGGTTCCCCAATTCTGGCACTGCCGCCTCAACTTCCACTTTTTCTTTGCCTTTCACCCGAGTGGCCAGCAGACTGTTAGTGATGACCTCTTCAGGAACTTCCCGATCCCATGCCAAACTTTGATTGAGGATCTCCTCGTCCCAAAAACCTTCTACTGACTTAACCATCCTGCCAGACCAGTCAAAAACATCGTTGAAGATCTTGAAACCCGGGGTGATCTTGCCGCCAATCCACTGTGGCACGGCTTCCCCACAATAGGAACATGCTGATGCAGCTGGTATGAAACTCTCTAAAATATGTGGGATCTCTGCAGGCTTCTTCTCAAGCTTGTTCTTCTTGGTTTCAGTAGTATAGCCTAAACCCCTTCTATCTTTTTGCCCCCTTGTAGCGATGGGTGCCTGAGGCCCTTGTGAATTCTTGCCCAAACCAGCCCCTGGGAGGAAGTTCATCCTTTTCATCATATTGACGACTTGGGAGCTTACCACCGAACCATATTCTTTATTCATCATGGCCACATGGAATCCACTGAAGGGTTGGTTAGAAATCCTGAGGACCGACACTTGATTATCACTAGCTGCCTGGATTATCACAACTTGACCCTCATAGGGGATTCTGATCATTTGGTGAAGGGCAGATGGAACCCCTCCTAGCTTATGAAACCAGGGCCTCCCTAATTGCACAACAAAGTTGGCCGGGACAAGCAGGACAACAAATTCAGCTTCGGTCTCAACTGGCCCAGTTTTCACCTACGCCTTGAAGGTCCCAGCAAATTGCCTCCTTGAATTGTCATAGGCGGTGATAGTCAGGTCGGATCTGCTCAACATGCCCTCATTCATCCCAAAACCAGGTAGTGCCATGAGTGGACATACATTTATGGAAGACCCGTTATCCACCATGACACAAGTTGTATGCTTGCCATTGATTTGGGCTCTGAAGTACAGGGGGCGGTTGTGATTGCGACCCTGAATTGGTAGGTCGGCATCGATGTAGACTATATTCTCTCCAGATCCCCCTTTTACCATGTCCAATAACTCGATGGGTGAAATAATGGTAGCGATTGTTGATTTGCACAAGGCTTCCACTAACTTCTGCCTGTGACTCAGAGACTGCCACAACAGGTCCCATATTGATATTTGAGCTGGCGTCTTCCTTAACTACTTCAAAATCTAGTTCCCTTCTAGCTCTTGCTCCACAGTTGGTGGTATTAGGTCCTGTTGTCTCTGAATTTCTGATACAACTCTCTCACTTCGAGTGACATCCTGCACTTTTTGCACCTTCTCTTTACCCTCAGAGTTTCACAAGTCCTCTGACTCATCGGCTTCTTCAACCTCGCTCTCACTGGTTGAATCCCAACACTCTATCATGCCAACTTTAGGTTTCTCTTCATTGGCCCCTCGCTCGGGGTGCATAACAGCCACATAGTCGTTGCCATAGAGGTCCTTCAGCACATACCATTTAGCAGACTTGAGCCTATTATAAAGACGGGCGAGGGAACAACACTATACCCAACCATCTTCTTCTTTTCTCTTTATTCGGGGACAGAGATTTGTTTACTGTTAATAAGGTCTTGGACTCGGTCCCTCAAAGTCCTGCAATAATCAGTGAGATGGCCGATGTGCTGGTAAAAAGCACAATATTGATCCCCCCTGTGGTTCGGCTGGCCATGATTCTTAGCTGGCCTAGCTGGCAATGGCTGAAGTTTCCCTTCTTTCATCAATCTCTCCAAAACCCAGGATAATGATCTTCTTAGATTTGAGTACTGTCTTTAGCTCACATCAATGGCTTAAACTTTCGCTGTCTTGCCCACTCGATTATTACTGCTTTCGGTGCCACTCAACTTACTTCCTCCTTGAGGCCCATAGTTCTTCCGAGTGAAATTATCATTGCTGGCTTTCTTTGCCAGGTATTCTGCTTCGGTGTCTATGGCTATATCTTTTAAGGACTCCCAATCCTTAAGCCCTTTCGTCTTAAGCCCTTCCCTTAAGTACGGGCTTGCGTTCCTGATGAACAGCCTAATTTGATCCGACATATCAGGCTTCCTCTTTATCTCCATAACTCGATTCCTCTATCAAGTAAGGTAGTCATGGAAGGACTCACCAGGCTTCTGCTGCAGCAGCTCAAGGTCTTTCAATGTTATTTCCATTTGGGTGTTACAGTCGTATTGCCTTATAAACTCTCGTGTTAATAGATCCCAGTCTTCCTTTGATCTCCTATCTAGCCCATGGTACCAATCGACTGTCGGATCCATTAGACTAAGGCAAAAGTACTACACCTTTTATTTCTTCGTAAGCCTCGTTCCCCTCATAATCAGGGCATATTGCTTGATATGTGCCGAAGGGTCCGAAGTACTATCAAATTTTGGCAAATTCGACATCTTGAACCTCTAGGGCAATAGCTCTTCCTCACCCAAATCTATATCTTCGGGGATAACCCCTTTCCCGGCTAACAGTAGGCATGTGATTGCCTTAATCTTTTCCTCCATGTTCTTCACCACATCGTCCTCTGCCTTAGGGACCCTACTTCTCATGGCTTGGGGAATTACTGGCTCATCTCTTCCTCCTCTACGAAGTCATCCCTTGGGTCTGGAATCCTCACCCGTCTCTGCTTAGTTGGTGCCGCTGCTCTAGGCTCGACAACTGGTTGTTGCACAGTGGCAGCTGCTATAGGAATTTCTCCAATAATAGGGGTTTCAACTTGCTCCACAGCAGGAGCGACAGATGGTTGTTCGGCATTGGGTGCTATCTGGGCGATGATGTTCCCCATCATAGCTAACATCTTCCTCTCAAAATCCTCAAATCTTTTGTCCAAATCTTGCATTGTCAATGCACCCGTTTCTTGCGGTAAATCTGCCATTACTGACTCAGAGGATTGTTCTAAAGAAGAATCTAAATTTCTTTCCCAACCTGAACCCGATACGGATAATGACCTTGGCAGCTCAGTTATCAAATTTCTGATCAGTCTTTCGCTTGGATACCTAGACCACCCGAATGAATCTATGATGGCTGCATAACTTACTTTATCAGAGCAATGCATGAATGACATATATGATGCATGATCGTGAGCTATGCAGCATGTCACAACCACATACAAGCAAGTAGATCCTTCCAACCTTTTAACTCCCACACACAAGATCAATTAGTCTCTCCTTAGGTGGGCTTAATCCGTGGGTCAACAGGGGACCCGAGGAACGTGAATAGTGCTTGGTGGAGCACGACATCTTTCAAAAATATGCATACTTATGAGTTTTGGCCATTATGTATTTGGACACTTAAGCCAAATTAAGGTGAACCCACCGGGGCATGAAAGCCTTTGATAGAAGACCACTTAATTTGTTTGATTTTGTTTAATACATGATAGCCCACATGACAAGCATTGTATTATGGTTCATTTCACTTAGGGGAAGTATCTATTGCTATTACATGAGCTTTGGTCAGGGTAATGTTACTTTAAGGCTACCCAACATGGTCCTTACCAATGGGTCTAGCTCATCACGAGCATAGCGATCGATTGGGTCTCCATTTGATATACAATGATTGTACGAGGCTTAGGCTGGTGATTATCCTTAACACTTCCCTACATTAAGTGAACATAGGGTTGTGCTTCGAGAACGCACTGGGGTAAGAATAGGGACCAAACTACCATAGTTCTAAGGCTATAATAAAATGCAATAAAATTTTAGATGAGAGATGGAATTTTAGGATTTAAAAACTCAATGATATTTTAACCAAGGCACTTTCAGAGCAAAGTCACTAAGTCCCCAGTGGAGTTGCCACTGTGACGCGCGCCGAACTTAGCAAAGGCCCTCGTAACGAGACCCTCTTTTAGGGCTTGAGGGATTAGTTCGCTTCTTTTGATCTTGGGCGCCATGAGACATCTTGGAATCCCTGACCAATAGAACATTGGGGAGTTCATCTAGTCTCATGGTACCTTTAGGCACCTTTGAGGTATTTTGGAGTCGCCACCCAATTTACGAGAAATTGGGAAATGTCATCTAACCTCTATGGTCTAAAACAGAGATGGTGTTCGGAACTTCACTCTTATTTATGTCTTGATTAATTATAAATGAGTTTTTAGATTCATAAAATTATATCTCTCATCTCACACAATTAATGCATTTAATTTAAAAGCGCATTGCAAGCATTCGAAAGCAATCAATTAAAGCTGTACATAAAGCAATAAATAAAGTGGTAAACACATCAAGCACCCAATTACAAAGAAAAAATTGGGACAGGATACAATCCCAAATAAAAGAAAGCCAAATGAAATTAAAGTAAAAATTAAGACGGAATACAATCCCAAATGAAAGCTAAATAATATTGCCCCAAAAATAATTAATTACAAGGGCCTACAAGATATATGAACATAAATTTAAAATAAATAAACAAAGCCAAGCATGAAAAAATGACATACATAAATCGGGATATTTATTTGGTTTAGGAACATCGGTTCCTTCTGCTCACTTAAAGAGGGATCGAAGAGTTATTTTGATTATTGAATTGAAAACCGGGATGAGTGATCCCATTTTTGGAAAACTTAACTCTTCATTTTATTCTTGACATTTTTCATTCCTTAGCTAAAATGAGGTACATTGGTCCCAATTTTATTAATAAAATCCCAATTTAGTTATAAAAATATTTTTATGATTTTTTTATCTTACAGGCATATAAAATAAAAATATTTTATTTACAAATAAATACAATCACATAAATAGAGATAGGAAAAGTCTCACCCAAGTGATATAAATTCCAACGCATTGCGACCCCTTCGTTTGGTCACGAAAAATGCTCAAACAAATAAGCACGACATTTTTAGCCCCAATAAAAAAACAACAATAAAAAAATATTAGCAATAATTCCAAAATCAATTAAAAATAAAAATAAAGGAAATCTAGTATAAAATTAATATACCAATAGAATACAAAAAAAGTTAAATTAAACACATTAATTTAATATGCGAACATCCCACATAAAAAAACGTTAATTAAAAATCATACAAAGTATGGTAATAATAATAATAATAATAATAACTAAATCATGAAATAACACCATGCGAAATATAATGACAATAATGAAAATAATAATAACAATAATAATACTAACAACAACAACAACAACAATAATAATAATAATAATAAAATTAAATAAATGAACAAGAGGAAGGCAATCAAACACGTAATAGAAAATAATAATACTTAAGCATACATAAAAAAAAAATCATAAAAATCATACTAAAAGAGAAAATCAATAAATCTGATTTTTCACACCCAAAATTATATATATTTATCCATTTTCAAACCAAAAATAAAATAAAGATTGAAAACTCAGGCTAAAAAAAAAGAAATAAATCTCAGCTCAAAAATACATGTTTATCAATGCAAGAGAAGAAAACAAAATAAATAAAATGAAATGAGATAAAAAAAAAATGTAATCTTTACCCTCAGAGCGGATAATATGAAAGTAAGATACCTCAATCTATTCTCCTTGTTAATATTCAAGAATAAACTCAAGAACACTCAAGAAAATCTTAAGTTTTTTTGTCTAAAAAAAAAACTCAAGAACACAAAAATTAAAAATTATTTTTTTGTATTTGTTATTTAATTTATTGTTTAATGAGAAAAACAAAGTTAAAGAAATTAATTTTTCCTTTCTCAAGTTAATCCACACTCAACAAATATTTTTAGATCTAAGAAAAATTAAAATGAATCAAAAAAGAAAGTTTTTTGATCTAAGAAAAATCAATAAAAATCAATGAAGAAATTTTTTTTTATGTCTAAGAAAAAAATAGGTTCTTATTATTCTTAAGAACACTTTTTTTTTTCACTCAAAACCCTTAGAAAAAATCAATTCTCTCATTTTCTTCAAAAATCCCAATCCATTCAAATGCCAAAATCCTCTTGTTTTATTTTCTTCAAACTCATTTTTTTAACCCAAAAAAAAGTCTTCATCTTCCTTTCCCTTTTTTTTCAAAGAAAATCTTCATATTTCAACCAAAAAAACACAAAATTTCAAAAGAAAATCCCAAAAGTCATATTTTACAATTTATTTTTTGACTTTGGAACCAACAAATTATGACTGAATTCAATGTCAAAATTCAACCCAAAACACACAAAGTCTCAAAAAATCACATAAAAAATTATTTTTACCCAAAAAATGCCAAAAAATTGATTTTTGGTCGAAATCAACGCTAGTGGACGAAAACGGGTGAGAGGGGCGGCCAATAGGGGTGAGCGGGGTGCGCGCTATGCGCAGCCAGCCTCGTGCACTATAGAAATTATTATTATTTTTTTTTTCATTTTTTTTCCAAAAATGAAAATAAAAAATAAAGATAAAAATACAGATAGAAGTAGAAATGAAAAATAAAAATAAACATTTTAAAAGTGCTTTGAGATAGACAAAAGGACTTGAGAAGGAGATAATCAATCTTTATTTTCTTGCCTATGAATTGGTCTTTATTTTCATCATTGGATCATCTGGATCTTGGATCGCCTCGGGACCCGGTGTCTACACCAGAGACGGCCCATGGCGCGCAAGTGATATGAGTCTAAATAGCTCATATTTAATCCATATTTTAGGTTTAAAATAATATTTATGTATAGTTAATTGTATTAGAAATAGGTATGTTTTATATTTTTGTTTGAGTTTTGTGTGTGTAGGAGAAATTGGAGAAAATGGAGAAGATTGGAGAAAAGGAGCAGAAATGAGCCAAAGAAGAAACCATTCTGTCGCGAGTGCGATAAGCATCATGAGAGCGACAGGGAGCGGTAAGCCAAGAAGAAGAAAAGAAGGGAAGAAAAGAAACCAAAGGAGAAAAGTGTTCTATTGCGAGCGCGACAGGACGCGCATTTGAAGGGAACTAAAGAGAAGAAACCAGCGTGAAGCGTCATGAGCAAGGCCGCCATCGCGAGGTCGCGACAAGGAGCGGTGGAAAGCCAGCGCGAGGAAAGTGGAGCGAAAAGTAAGGCGTGCTCTATCGTGAGCGTGACGGACGTCGCGATTGCGACAGAGAGGACCGTTGGAAGTTTAATTCAAAATTTGCCTTGAAGAAATGTGACTTTCCACCAAGCTTTGCAACCTTTCTAAGGGACACTTGAAGGAACATATCTCTTGGAATTTTATAAATAGTAGTTTTAACTGTAATTTTAAGAGTTGAATAATTTTTATTTGAATATTTTCTTAAGAATTCTGTAAGTAGAAAGTAAATTTTCCTTTAGTTTAAGTTTTAAGTTAGAATTTTATGTTTTGAAGAGAAGATCACTTGCAAGGAAGAAGATATCCTTTGTGAAGGGGAAAGGGTTGAAAGATCTCTTCTTCATTTCTCATCTTTACCTCTTCTTTGTAATTATTAAATGATTAATTTATGAACTTGATTATTCAATGCTATATTTTATTATTCATATTGTAGACACCGGGTCTTGAGGCAGTCCAGGTTAGAGTTACCCTATGAAGAGATCCACGTTGGTTTCCGAATAAATGGATGGAATTCGGAGGTTTTCGTCTTTCGGTTTCATAAGGATTAAAATCTTTTTCTCTATAGCGTGAGGTTTTGAAAGGGTTTGGGAAATTTTGCTTGAAATTGGAAGTTTTGCTCCACAGACGGGATGACCGTCTGAAGTAGCGACGCCTGTCTCTACTTGGGGTGATCCCTGTCTCTATACATAATAGGGACGGCCCGTTTGTAGCTAGGGACGGACACGCGTCTAAGCAGGGAAGCCCGTCCCTAGTCTCGCGTTACGGCCAGTCTGTAGCTAGGGACGGACACGGGTCTGAGCAGTGAAGCCCATCCCTAGTCCCGCGTTACGGTCCGTCTGTAGCTAGGGACGGACACGCGTCTGAGCAGGGAAGCCCGTCCCTAGTCCCGCGTTACGGCCCATCTGTATCCAGATTTTCACGCGTGCCCTTCGTAGGGACGCCCGTCGGTAGTTGCAGGGATGCCTGTCGGTAGTGGATCTGATCAGATAACGCCGGTTTTGATAAAATTTTATCTCTTATCTTTCAAATTTTGGGTGCGATTTGGTTAAAAATTGAATTCTAAAACTCCTTTCAAAATTCAAACTTTAAACTAATGCTTATCTGATTTTATCTCCAAAAATTTTATAAATTGAGAAGCAAAATTCATTATTTGGGGTTAGAAAATTTGACAAATTTTTGGTGGAGAAAATTAAACACTTTTTGAGAGATTGGAAATTTTTTAGAAAAGATTTCTTTGTGAGCAATTTATCAAAAATCTATAAAATCTCTATTTATTTTCAGAATTTTATTTGATAAAAATTCTTCGAATTAATTGATTTATTTAAATCTTTCTTGGAATTAAGCCACTTCGAGGTAACGAAATTCATTCGTTTCCATCAATAAAGCTAATTCAAACATTCGATCGCTATCAAATTTTCAAGAAGGGAAAATACAAATTTTCTTATTTTGATCTATTTTTATTTAATCCTTATAGAGCGTGCGGGGACCGAAACCATTCGATATTCACCCAAAAAGGTAAAATCCGAGGGTAAACATTCTGGATTAATACTTGTGTGATTTAATTAACTTATATTAATGGTTTCCATTTTTTACCCTTTTTTATCTTTTAACTCATTTCTTTTACAGTTTCCTATTATTTTCCTATCTTTACTTTGTTCACCAATTTTGGCACTGACATGTTTATTCCTATGAGTTATTTTCTGACCATTTGGAATTGGAGTTGTAAATGACGATGGTCGAGCCAATCTAAGGATCTCCATATGGGTTTTTTTTTCCACCTTTGCTTTTTTATTCATGTTATTATCAAGATTATTTCAATGTCGTTAAAGTGAAAAGGGCAAAATATTTTATAGTAATTAATTTGGGGTTTTCTTAAAAGCTGTGGACCAATGTCATGTTTTTAACCAACAAAATTGACACTTCTTAAAATTAGTTTGTAACAAATATGCATGGCAGGGCCAATGTCCTCACTCCAATGAATATCCCGTTTTCTATATGATTTATATACTGTTTTTATAATGGGGGTTGTATTTCGCCCCTAGTTTTATTGTAATTTATTTTGAGGATGTTTATTTTAATAATGCTTTATTTATCGCTTTTGACGTGAATGATTGCGCTTTAATTAAATGGATCGTGTGGAAAGTTGGTGAAATAATAAATTCAAAACTTAATCATAATATTGATCAAGGTATAAATAAATGAGAAGTCTCGAACTCACTCTAGTCTTTGGGGCTCAATGAGGCGAGAGGTCTAGGACTTCCAAGACACCTCTTGAGTCTCACCAAAAGACTAAAATTTACAATCCTAGGCTCCAGGGGGTAGAGGCAGAGGCCTCCAAGATCTCTTTGGCTAGCTCAAGATGGATATGTATGCGCCGTCTTAGGCTCGTTGAGGCTAGACGACCCTTCCCAATGTTCTATTGGGTGGCGACTCCAAGAAACCTCATTGTTGCCCAAAATAGATGCACTTGTAAATACCTTACAAGTTTTATGAACCTCTCCTGATCGCCCTAAAGCGGGCCCTCGGGAGGACACGAGGTTCGGCGCACATCACAGTGGCGACTCCACTGGGGACTTATTCGAGACTTCGATTCAAAAGTACCTTGATTAAAAATTATAATTGAGTTTTAATTTAAAAATTTCTCCTTCTTTCAAAACTGCATTGCATCTCATTAGAACCTTAGATCTACGCTAGTGTGGTCCCTTTTTCAGCCGCGGTGCATTCCTGAAGCGCGACCCTACGTTCACTCAATGTAGGGAAGTGTTAAGGATAATCAATAGCCCAAGCCTCGTACCATCATGGTATATTAAATGGTGACCCAATCGGTCGTTACGCTCGTGATGAGCTAGACCCGTTGGCAGGGACCATGCTTGGGTAGCCCTAAAGCAACACCACCTTTGACCAAAGATCATGTAATTGTAATAGATACTCTCCCTAGATGGTATGAACCGTAGTACCTTGCTTGCTATATGGATCATTTTGTATTGGACAAACCCAAATAATCTGATTGGTCACCTAATCAAGGGCTTTCTTGCCCCGATAGGCCCATGTCAATTTATTCGGGCTGCCTAAATACACGATGGTCAAAACCCATGTGTATGAACATTAGCTAAGAGAGGTTATGCTGCCGGTTTTTCATCGTGCACCATGCGCATCCATAGGATTCCCTGTTAACCCATGGATCAAGCCCACCTAGGAAAGAGACTATGGCCTCGTGTACGGGAGTAATAAGGTTGGAAGGACCTATGTGCTTGCATGTGATTTGTAGTTGTTGCATAGCACGATCATGCATCTTAGCACGTTCACGCATCATCCTGACCTTTTGTGTTTTTCAGCCATCATAGATTCGCTTATGTGGACAAGGGGGCCTCAGGGGCGGTTATGCAGAAATCCATTTTTCGGGTTACCAAAAAGGGTAGAGTATTCGGACACATCTTTTGAAACCAACTATGCTACTTCAGCTCAGTTTTCCTTACCCGAAGAAATAGCAAACTCACCAAGAGGGGCAGATGCCACCAGGGCAATGATATCAAAGGAAGTGGGCCGAAGGCTTGAAGAGTTTGAGAACCGTATGATGGCAATGATGGCCACTTTGGGTCAGCAAGCGGCCCCACTTTGGGTCAGCAAGCGGCCCCACAAAACCCACCACCTCCTCCTATGAGAAATAATGAAAGGGGAGAGGTCAGAGAAGATCCCCAAGAGGAAATTCGCTTGCCACCTGTGAACTTAAGAGCTACTACCTCAGGGGTACAAAGGGGAAGACCAGTCCCAAGGCTAGATGATGATTGGGAGGACGAAGAATATGTGGAGCATATGTCTGAGAAAGGGAAAGCCCCTCAAGCTGAAGAAGCCATCTGGGAGAAGATGGAGGAGAAATTTGAAGCAATGACAAGAATGCTAACAAAGGGTCGAGGAATGAACTCGGAAGACAAGGAGTTAGAAGGGGAGGATCTAGTCCTAATGAATTTGAAAATACCGGATGTGCCGAAATTTAACGGCACTTCCGACCCCATAGCACACATAAAGCAGTACTCGCTGGTGATGAAGGGTACCACTTTGACAAAAAAGCAGAAGGTTGAGTACTTTTGCTTGAGTTTGACTGGCCCGGCAGTAGATTGGTACCATGGGCTTGATCGCCGAACCAAGGAGGACTGGGATTTATTGACGGAAGATTTCTTGAGGCAATACGACTGCAGTACAAGGATGGAAGTGACCTTAAAAGACCTAGAGCTGTTACAGTCGGAGGGAGGCGAGTCTTTCCATGAGTATCTAACCCGATGGAGGAATCGAGTGATGGAAATGAAGAGGAAACCGGATACTCAGGATCAAATACGGCTATTCATTAAAAATGCGAGCCCGTATTTGAAAGAAGGATTGAGGATCAAAGGACTGAAGGACTGGGAGTCTCTGAAGGACATCGCTATTGAGGCTGAGGGGGAATACCTTGTTAAGAGAGCAGCTAATGAGAACTATCCCAAAAGGGGAAGCAGTAGCCAGGGGGCAAGTATACCAACAGGTTTCGCTAGCGGCACACGAAAAACTGCAGAGGTGTCAGCTACCAATGCTACCCCGAGGCATTTTTCCAATCATGGAAGATCTTTATCATCGGTACTGAGAAGACTGATGAAAGAAGGTAAGCTACAGCCTATGCCACCCAAACCTGCTAGAACTCAAGGCATGCCAGGACATAAAGATGATGAGTATTGTGCAAATCATCAGCACACTGGGCATATAACGGACAACTGCAAGACGTTAAGGCATGCGATTCAAGATCTAATCAACTCAAAGCAGATCACAGACCAAGAGAAGAGAGGGGGTCAAAAGAAGGCTGGGTACAATAATACGCCCCCGCCAGTAAATATGATCGGGTCCAGTTTACCGGAAAAGTTTGTGTTAAATTAATTATACGGCAACGATACCCACACTGCTGTCACGAACCTCCATGAGGGGAGTAAAGAAGGGCTTCCCAGTGTAGTGTTCGATTGCTGGTCCACTGATGATAGTGGAACTGAAAATAATGATTCTGAAGTATTTGCCGACCTATGGGATTCGGAGGAGGATGAAGAAGCAAACAAGAATAAAGTAGGAGCTGTGACCCGAAGCAGAAGGGTTGCTCCCAAAGTTGAGAAGCCCCAAGGGCCGGTTGAGGGTGAGAAATAAAAGGAGCCGGAAGAAGATCTGATTGTTAAACAACTGAAAAAGACGCCGTCTCAGATTTCCATATGGGATCTTTCGAGACAGTTGCCGTCGCATAGGCAGAAGGTGGTAGAGGCTTTATGCGAGGCAACTGTCGCAACAACTATCCAGTTGAGGTGTTTGGATGAAAAAGAGGCTAAGAGGGTGATGGAAGAAACACACGCCGGAGTATGTGGGGTCCACATGAACGGGTTGACATTAGCCAAAAAGATTATGAGACAAAGATTCTTCTGGCTCACCATGGATAATGATTGCTCGAAGTATGTAAAGCAGTGTCATTTATGCCAGCAGTATGCAGATTTAAAGCACCTGCCCGTTTTGGAATTACATAATCTGACATCACCTTGGCCATTTGTAGCTTGGGGGATTGATATTATTGGGGAAATACGCCCCACGGCCTCCAATGGGCATAGATACATCATCGTTGCCATCGACTACTTTACTAAGTGGGTAGAAGCTGAGTCCATCAAGAAAGTGGATGCTCGGGATATGGCAAAATTCATAGAAAAGAACTTGATATGTAGGTATGGCCTTCCACATCATGTGGTATCTAACAACCAGTTAGCCGATGCGCTTGCTACTTTAGTCTCAATGTGGGACAATCCCGAAGGGGTGGTTATGAGGCCAGTTTTGATTTCTAGCTCTGAGAGACCTAGCTTCGAATCTAAATCAGTCATGGAGATAGAAGTAGCGGATGGGAAGCCGTGGTATTATGATATCAAGAATTATCTAGAGAATGTGACGTTTTCGGAGGAAGCTACTGAGAAAGATCAGAGAATGATTCGCAAGCTATCTACCCAGTTCATCTGCATAAATGGAGTGTTGTACAAATGGCAGGTGGATGGTATCCAGTTGAGGTGTTTGGATGAAAAAGAGGCTAAGAGGGTAATGGAAGAAACACACGCCGGAGTATGTGGGGCCCACATGAACGGGTTGACATTAGCCAAAAAGATTATGAGATAAAGATTCTTCTGGTTCACCATGGATAACAATTGCTCGAAGTATGTAAAGCAGTGTTAGTTATGCCAGCAGTATGCAAATTTAAGGCACCTGCCCATTTCGGAATTACATAATCTGACATCACCTTGGCCGTTCGTAGCTTGGGGGATTGATATTATTGGGGAAATACGCCCCACGGCCTCCAATGGGCATAGATACATCATCGTCACCATTGACTACTTTACTAAGTGGGTAGAAGCTGAGTCCTTTAAGAAATTGAATGCTCGGGATATGGCAAAATTCATAGAGAAGAACTTGATATGTAGGTATGGCCTTCCACATCATGTGGTATCTGACAACGTGGTCCAGTTCATGGCTGAAACAAAGAAGTTACTCCAAAAGTATGGTATCGAGCACCACAAGTCTTCTCTGTATTGTCCTCAATCTAACGGGGCAGTTGAAGCCGCCAACAAGAATGTCAAGAGGATCCTGGCTAAGATGGTCCAGAATTATAAAGATTGGGCAGAAAAGTTGCCTTTTGCACTATGGGGTTACAAAATAACTATCAGGACTTCAACGGGAGCCACTCCATATTCCTTGGTATATGGGACGGAGGCAGTATTGCTGGTCGAGGTCGAACTTAAGTCACTAAGGGTGATAATGGAAGCAGACATTCCGGAGGCCGAATAGGCGCAGCAGCGGTTGTAACGCTTGAACCTATTGGATGAGAACAGGTTAAAAGCCTACTACCATAACCAGATCTACCAAAAGAGGCTCGCTAGGTCTTTTGGAAAGAAGGTCAGGAAACATCCGTTGAAAGAAGGGGATTTTGTATTCAAACAGATGAGACCCGGAGCACCGAATATTAGAGGGAAGTTCAGGCCTACGTGGGAAGGTCCGTTTATCCTCAAGAAGCTACTGTCAAAAGGAGCTGCGATTTTGTCGGATAGTGATGGCAATGAATTCAAAGAACCGATCAATATTGATAGACTCAAAAGGTTCCATGGCTAAAGGCTACAAAATCAAAAGAAGAAAATGAAAGCCCCGCAGGTCAAAAATCGAAAAAAGGCGGCCTTGCTAAAATTGGGCGCCTCGTCAGGGTGAAAACCGTAAAAAGGCATCCTGGGCAAAATTTAGAGGCTTGAGAGAAAATATCCAATCATGAAAACCCGAGAGAGCTGATTGGAGACAGGAGTTTGATGCTATCAGGATTTGGTTCCATGAATGAATGTAGTCTTGCATAATTGAATTAGTGTCAAAAAACGATCATGTATTCTGAAATCGTACTGAAATGTACACAATTTTGTGAAATACTTGACTTATTCATTTATATCATCGTCCAATTCTGCTTTAAAAAGAAAACATATTGCTTAAAATGCATGTAAAGCTAAACTATGCCCTACTACTACTCTCGCTAGCCAAATGCCTCAGTCGCCGTGTTCCGTTATCGGATGATGGGCTAAGTATCCACCTCTTGTACGCGCTGGTAGAGGTGATAGAGTGGTTCCCGAAGGGAGGTATGATAGTCTTCAGTGGAAGTTGGCTCCAGAGCTCAGGATAGCGGGAAGCAAAAGCCGCAAAAAGGACTCCACCTCGAAAGGATAGAGGGAGCCTCACCACATCCTGAGTCATTCCAAGTTGACGAGAGCAGCGGGCCGTGATGTAAAAGGTCGTCTCACGAAGCCCGCATAGGGAAGCGCATCCTGAAGACCAATCAGTAACTGCACTGGATAATGGAAGCCAAGCATGCATGAAGCTAATATCTTCATCTGATATCTCACTGAATCTGGTAATGCCTTCGTCAGGGGTCCCAGGTAGGTACAGACGCTGGAGAGGAAGAAAATGCTTCGCTGAGTACTGACTAATGACTCTAGGAGGTGGCTCTGACAGCAGCTTCAATTTCTCTTGCAACCAAATCTGAAAGAATAAGCAAGGAAAAATAAAAGCCAAAGAAAATAAGATAAAAGGAAAAGAAAAGCCGCTGGAGTAAGTGGGATTTACTTTAGGCAAAAATTAGGCGTAAGGTTGTGTGAAAATCCGAAAGGACGCACTTCCCGCTAAGAAAAGCTAGTGCGAAAATCCATAAGGGACGCACTACCTTTAAAACAATGACATACCTGGAGTAATAAGGGGCTCCCAGAGAATGAAGTGGTAGGCCCGGCACAGACAGAGTCCAAACCCAAGATAGTCTCAGCCAGAATAAGTGGAAAAGGGGTCAGCCCGTGGTGAAAATCGTCCAAAATCCCAAACAGACGAGGGTCTCCAAGCAGATCCTCTGAAGTCACGACCAAGTACTTCATCATATAGAAAAGAAAGATGACACTTACTCTGTATGAAGGAAGGTTAGAGAATTCATCCAGTGCTTCAATCAGAGGTTCTAAGGCAAATACAGGGCCCTGAGGAACTAGACGAGCGACGTCAGAAGGAGCTATACTTAAGGACAGGGCAATATCCCGAGTTTGAACCAAACCACAGCGAGGAACGCAGGGTAAAGCACTAGGAGGATACCAGCTCCCGACAATAGCAGCAAGTTCCTCAGGTAGGGGGCACATTTCCTGGTAGGTGAACCTAAAAACGTGAAAGCAGGGGTCCCAGAAGTGGGTCATAGCCAAAAGGAGGTTGTAGTCTATTCTGATTCTGCGTAAAAATTTCAGTCCAGAAAGGGGGGCAAGAGTGCTGTTCTCCCAAGTTTGAGCATCGTCTAAGATACGGTGCATTTTGGAAAAAAAAGGAGAATTCATTTCTCTGTGACTAAGGTCGAGGTCGCTAAGGGAAATGAAGAAGGGGAAAAGGAAAAAACTGAGGAAAGGAACCTGCTATGAAGCTAAAATGAGAGAAAAGGCACGAAATCCAAGAAAATGATGAATTTTATAGGATTGACCTACCGATGGCTAGCCCGTCCCTAACTCAGACGGTGATCCCGTCTGTAATTGTCCACCGAGCAGTCTTTGCATCGTGCATATCACACGCATTAATTAGGTAATTAATGAGGGTTAAAAGCAGAATCCGGAGAGACTGACGGTATTCCCGTCGGTACGGTATGGACATAAAGCCCGTCGGTACTTAAATTCTATATAAGGACGCAGGTACCGATGGACAATCGCTTTCTTCTCTCTTTTCTTCACACCGACGCTCTTCCCTTCTTCTTCAGTTACATTTTATTGTTTTTTGCTTTTTCGGTTGGTTTCCTTTGCACCGGTGTTTAGTCCTTTCTTCTTCATTGAGTCTCAACTTCCAGGTTAGTAAAATTCTTCTAGTTTTTATTTATTTTATTTTATGGAGAGTAATTTTATTTTATTTTATTTTTGGATTAATATAATTAGGCTAATTGCTGTAGTACAATTTGAAAATGCCATTTGTTTTTTTTTTAATGCTTTAAGCGCTAGAATTAACACATAGAATAAATAATGCGCTATTCTTCAGTTGATACAAGATGCATGAATATGTGCTATTTTGAGAACAATTAATGATAAATTGCATATTTTTTTTATTGAGTTTTTTTAGATATTCAGACATAGGCTTAGGAATGCATGCACTTTGAAACCAATACTAAGAATTAGAAAGTAAATGTGAGTATGTTGCACTGTTGCCTGGGGCCTGAGGCCTGTCCCTTCTTCTTTCTGTTTTCTCATGCAGGAGGTTGGGCACACCCTTGCCGGGGTGCTGCCCACATTTTTTTAACAAGTGTGAATATGTTGTACTGTATATGTTGAACTGTTGCTTAGGGCCTGAGGCCTGTCTTTTTTTTATGCAGGAGGTTGGGCACACCCTTGCCGGTGTGCTGCCCAAATTTTTTAATTTTTTCGGTTTAGACACGACCACGTCGAAATGCTACCTAAATTTTTGTTATTTCCTGGGTAAAGTCCGTTTATGACTATGATACCAAACTAATTGTTTACTTTATTTTCAGGATGCCACCGCGACAATATTCTCCACACGATCAGCCTGAGCCTCAGGCCCCGAATTGGATGAGCGCCGAGGCCAGACAGAGGTATGCGACGCTGGCTCAGCTGCAGTTCCGAGCTAGCCGTTTCATTTCCAGGCCGTTCATTGAGGCTCTTGGGATGGCCGATGAGGTCGATATTCTAATGGTAGGTGCGGGATGGACTGAGTTTCTGATGCCTGCTTTCCAGACTCACCCAGAGATAGTTCGGCAGTTTCTTGCTACGCTTCAGTACGGGGGTACCAGAGATCCGACACAGAGGAGGGTGTTATCCAGTTTTGGATTGAGCGGCACCATTACAGCATTACCCGTCAGCGATTTACAAAGGCTATGGGACTTCCATTCAGACAGGATGTTATAATTCCCCATAGAGCAGTTAGACGCCACCATTGGGCGGTTATTGCATTGCCGGGAGTGCCGTATGATCATAATACGGCAAAGAGCACGGTGCTCTCGTCACAGGCCCTTCGATATATTCACAGAGTTTTATCCAGCTCCTATTTGGGACGAGCTGGTAACCCAGGGTCTCTCAACGCCGTTGAGATTTGGAATTTATGGGCCATGGTGGCAGGCCAGCGGCTCAACATCAGCCATGAGATTTTGGTTAACATGGTGAGAGTATCCAGGGGGCAGCCCCTGTAGTGTATGTTGGTGGAGTCATCACCAGACTGCTTTTGAGTTTGGGTATTCGTCCAAACATCCTGGGGCCTGCCTTGGATGAGAGCATTTATGTGGATGCTCCGGCAGCTATTGCGATTGTAACACCCCCGCCGCCGCCCCCGTTGGAAGGGCGCCGGCGGGCGCGCTACACGACGCTCACTCACGACTCGATGAAGCATACAGCGGAAGCATACATGCGCTAAGCGGAAGCAATCACTAATCAAGATGATTAATAAAATAAAAAGAAAAGAAAAAAAATATGAAACATACTTCATTACATAATTAAAATACGAATATATACAATAGCCCAAAAGATTACAAATATTTAAAATCCTTTACAAAAATAATACATATACAAAGAAAAAGAATTACAGGAGGAGACAAAAATAATAACTCGACTCCTATGTGGCCTACCTGCAGATGCACGACTCGAGCACTCCCAAAAATCCTTCACACTACCTGCACGGGATAAAAGCCCGTGCTAAGCGATAACGCTTAGTGGGGAGAAACAAACACAACAGAACACTATACAAGGAAACATGCACTAACATACATAAATCATTATGCATCAGAGTACAGAGATATAAATATATATTCGGAATAAATAAGAGAAAGCACTATACCAATACGCTATCCATAGCCACACTATAATCAGATCACTTCACTAAACCAATACCAGACAGTTCACACAAAAGCCTGAATTCAAAGGTGGAGGATACGGGAACACGGCACGGGAGACCGAAGCCTCAAAAACACTTTAATACCCGAAGGCAGCGCGGGAGAACGGAGTCTCAAAACATTTTATCACTACACGGAAGATGACCATCTCGGAGGTCGACCGCTTCGCCCAAACTGGGCGGACATAACAGCTGTACACTAACCCTTCTTAAGCATGCTTAATTATCCTATACCTTGACACTTCAGGCTCGACAACACATAAACTCTCAAGACAGTACATAGACAACAACAATATTCAAAATTAAAACTCTTATATAATATAAATCCATAACAAGGACACTAGTACAATAATATCACGAGTCAAAAGCACACACATATTCCATGCAATAGTGAGAAACCGTGCAAAGTGGAACAAAAGAAACACATTTCGAAAACAAGGCAAGCAGGAAGGGCCTCTGTCGCGATCGCGAAATGTGTCGCGCTCGCGACAGAGCACGGGGTACTTCCTCGCGAGGTCGCGCCAGGGGGCCTACTCGCGACGAAGCACTCGCGGCTGAATTTCACGTAGCCGAGCTCTGTCGCGCTCGCGACAAGCGTCGCGATCGCGATAGAGACCAATTCCTTCCTCCTCGCGCGCACGCCCGCGCGGAGGTTTCCGCGACCAAGCTCTCTGTCGCGATCGCGGCAATGCCGCGATCGCGACAGAGGGCTCTTCAAGAACAAGGGGCCAAGTCCGCCTTCTGTCGCGATCGCGGCACTTGTCGCGATCGCGACAGAACCCAGATTCGCCCAATTCTGCACTTTTCCTTCACATTTCACACACAATCCTCCATACATGCAAACAAGAGACGCAACCACTTACCTCATGGCTCTTGCACAACTCCGCATCATTCTCAAGGGCACATAAACACACAATATCAAATATAAATTCAACATGAAATTACTCACAACCAAACTTAAATACACTAACATGGCATGTTCAATTCCGAAAACACATAAACTCTTACTATATCACTTACACTTCACTATAAGTCACTACTCGATTTAAACATGCATTCATAAAACACTCAAGATTACACATGACATGCAATCACCACATAGAGTTGATCCAAGGAGGAAATTAGAGGAAAAACATAAAATCTACAACATACTCCCAATCACTTGCATGCATTTAAACCCATTTCCAATTCAACACTCAAGAACACAGCTCCCATACCTGGAAAACGAAGCTTCAAACGAACGCCTCACGAAACCACTTTATCCTTGCCCTTGCTCTTCCTTCTCTCTTCCGATTCTTGCACAACCCAACCAAAAATGCACTTAAATCAAACCCAAACACTAACAAAACCAGAAATCAAGAACAAGAAACATCAAAAGAAACTCCAAACCGAACTCAACCACTTACCTTTAACACTCCCTGCTCAAACCTTCCGGATTCCCACTCAAAGCTCCAAGAAAGCACAAGAGAAAAGAGATGAGAGCACCAAAAATGGAAAAGCAAGAGAGAGAGAACGGGAAAGAAGAAGAAAAGAGGAAGAAGTGAGCTAGCTTCCACGGGAAGCTAGGAAATTCTGCCCCTCCCTTTTCCTCTCTCCTACTTTCCATTCAATGCTCACCAACCTCTTGCCACTTGTCTCAATCTTAGAGAATCAAGCCATCAATCTTAACAACACCACTTATGGCACCATACACTAACCACACACAAGCCCAATTGCACAAATATCTTCTATGCACCATAACTTAACTTACACCAAAACAAATCCAATAAATCCACTTTACATCCAAGGCACCATGCCCACAAACCACACAAAAACAGCCCTTAGAGCACTAACACCCTACCACCATACACTACAAGCACACACTATTATTTCCTTTAACACATACTTCCTTATTTACCAATATTCCTCTTACACAAATTACGAAAATACCATAAATTAACCGACTTACCGCGCAAATTCCGACCAGGCCCTATTTGGGTTGTTACAACGATGGCTATGATATTGCCGATACCGGGTCAGGCCGAGGCATACAAACTCCGCACCATTCACGAGACTAGACGTGCATTTAGCCTGCCCTCACTAGAGCCGGTAGAGGAGCAGCCTCAGATGGAGCAGCCTCAGATGGAGCAGCCTCAGATGGAGCAGCCTCAGGAGCAACCTCAGATGGAGCAGCCTCAGATAGAGCACCAGCCTCCAGAGCCCCAGCAACACCAAGAGGAGCACCCGGGTACACCCTCTGACATGGGGATTGAGTTCACCATGGATGAGCTGTTTGCTACTCCTCCAGGACAGAGAGTACATAGTCCTACTCCGCCTCTGCCATCGAGAGTACATCGGACAACTCCTCGGGCACCTGAGAGGTTCAGTCCATATGCTAAGGCAAGGGACCCGGAGGCATCTACTTCTACAGCTCCACCTCCAAAGCGGGCACCAGAGTCAGCTCCCCCTCCATTCACACCATCGACTCACCCGGCACAGCCAGATTTGTTTGCGATTTTGACCCCTATGTTTGCATCCTTTGAGCGCAGACAGGAGGAGAGAGATAGGGCCTTTCTCGGGCAGCTCGGGGAGAGAGATAGAGTCATCTTAGATCGGCTAGATCAACAGCAGGGTATTATCAAGGAGCAGGGAAGGCTTATTGACCATTTGAGACAGGAGCAGGAGAGACTCGTGGGTCAGCTGAGGCAGGAGATGAGGGCCTCCCAAGATGAGGCGACCCAGAGGATAGACGCATCTGTACAGATGGTGGATGAGACAGTTGAGGCTCTCAGATTCAGGATCCAGGTCCTAGAGGGTGCCATACCTCCCATCGCCTAGTCCATGCGAGAGTTTAGAGACCATACAGAGGATAGGCTGGAGAATATGGGGACTACCTCTACAGATTAGACCCTCTGCCTGGCCGGCGCTTTCAGAGAGTTAGGGGGTCGCCACTGATACGCTGCAGTTCATGATGGTATGCGCACAGCCTTTCCTTGATGGATATGCTCAGGTCCAGTTCCAGCAGCAGGACCCAGCGAGAGCGCAGTCGTTATCAGTACCAGTGGCTGTACCTCCCAAATACCAGCGACAGGCCAGAGCCTCGGCTGCTCAGCAAGCTAGACCATCAGCCCCTCCCAGGTAGCCATCTGCTCTAGATGCGGGACCATCTGCTTCTTCATCACGAGGCCAGCTGATTCATCTATCAGATGATGATGATGATCCAGAGGAGCTCTTAGATTATACGCCATTATAGATTGTTCAAGGAGTTCTTCTAGCTTTGTATTTATACTTTTGTTGTAATCACATCTGTATATTGTACAAAATTTAACCTTTTAGTGGAAAAATATTTATGGATTAACCTATTAAATTTGCATGTTATTTCTTCATGATTTAAATTTCTTAAAAAAAAGAGAGAGAGAAAAGAAGAAAAAAGACAATTGATCATATAGTAAGCAGAATGATAAATAATAAAGGGCAACATAAAAATGTTCATAAATCTACCGATCAAGTTAATTTGCGCGAGAATTAACAAGAGTCTCTTACAATACAGGAACATGGTTTCACACCGATTCAAAAATGACCAGCAGTCAAAAGGAAGGATAAATAGATCAAACATTATGTCCTTCAAGATCGCATCTAATGTTAGATGAGAATCAACAGATCAGAATCGTACCTTGCCGATTGAATGGAGGTTAGCAAGGAAAGCTCGCAAACTTAAAAAGGGACTAGCGATATAAATCAAACATCACACAGGCTGAGATGAGGCTAGCAGGACAGCTTAGTCACCGCGTATACCGAGACGAGGACAGCGGGGCGCACGTGATAGAACGGATCCGCACTTTGTAAGTCTGGAGCAGACTCGGTGCAGCTCAGAAGAGCAAACCTCACGTTTTGTAAGTCTGGAGCAAACTCGGCGTATCGCCATCCGCACTTTGTAAGTGGAGCAAACTCAGTGCAGCTCAAGAGAGCAATCCTCGCATTTTGTAAGTCTAGAGCAGACTCGACGCATTGCCATTCGCACTTTGTAAGTGGAGCAGACTCGGTGCAGCTCAGGAGAGCAATCTTCGCGTTTTGTAAGTCTGGAGCAGGCTCAACGCATCGCCATCCTCATTTTATAAGTCTGAAGTAGACTCGGTGCAGCTCAAGAGAGCAACCTTTGCGTTTTGTAAGTCTGAAGCAGACTCGACGCATCGCCACTTCAATGGCAAAAAGGTAAGGACTGCCTCAGGTATGCGTCTCTTTCCTTTCTCCTCTGAATTTTGGCTCATCTAGACACTAGTGCACTAGTTTCCCCAAAATTGGGGGCAACTGTAGACACCGGGTCTTGAGGCAGTCCAAGTCAAAGTTACCCGATGAAGAGATCCATGTTGGTTTCCGGATAAATGGATAAAATTCGGAGGTTTTCGTCTTTCGGTTTCATAAGGATTAAAATCTTTTTCTCTAGAGCGTGAGGTTTTGAAAGGGTTTGGGAAATTTTGCTTGAAATTGGAAGTTTTGCTCCACAGACGGGATGACCGTCTGAAGTAGCGAAGCCCGTCTCTACTAGGGGTGATCCCCGTCTCTATACATAGTAGGAACGGCCCATCTGTAGCTAGGGACGGACACGCGTCTGAGCAGGGAAGCCCGTCCCTAGTCCCGTGTTACGGCCCTTCTGTAGCTAGGGACGGACACGCGTCTGAGCAGGGAAGCTCATCCCTAGTCCTGCGTTACGGTCCGTCTATAGCTAGGGATGGACACGCGTCTGAGCAGGGAAGCCTGTCTCTAGTCCCGCGTTACGGCCCGTCTGTATCCAGATTTCCACGCGTGCCCTTAGTAGGGACGCCCGTCCGTAGTTGCAGGGATGCCCGTCGGTAGTGGATCTGATCAGATAACGCCGGTTTTGATAAAATTTTATCTCTTATCTTTCAAATTTTGGGTGAGATTTGGTTAAAAATTGAATTTTAAAACTCCTTTCAAAATTCAAACTTTTAATGCTTATCTGATTTTATCTCCAAAAATTCTATAAATTGAGAAGTAAAATTCATTACTTGGGGTTAGAAAATTTGACAAATTTTTGGTGGAGAAAATTAAACACTTTTTGAGAGATTGGAAATTTTTTAGAAAAGATTTCTTTGTGAGCAATTTATCAAAAATCTATAAAATCTCTGTTTATTTTCAGAATTTTATTTGATAAAAATTCTTCAAATTAATTGATTTATTTAAATCTTTCTTGGAATTAAGCCAATTTGAGGTAACGAAATTCATTCGTTTCCATCAATACAGCTAATTCAAACATTCGATCGCTATCAAATTTTCAAGAAGGGAAAATACAAATTTTCTTATTTTGATCTATTTTTATTTAATCCTTGTGGAGCATGCGGGGACCGAAACCATTCGATATTCACCCAAAATGGTAAAATCCGAGGGTAAACATTCTGGATTAATACTTGTGTGATTTAATTAACTTATATTAATGGTTTTCATTTTTTACCCTTTTTATCTTTTAACTCATTTCTTTTACAGTTTCCTATTATTTTCCTTTCTTTACTTTGTTCACCAATTTTGGCACTGACATGTTTATTCCTATGAGTTATTTTCTGACCATTTGGAATTGGAGTTGTAAATGACGATGGTCGAGCCAATCTGAGGATCTCCATATGGGTTTTTTTTCCACCTTTACTTTTTTATTCATGTTATTATCAAGATTATTTCAATGTCGTTAAAGTGAAAAGGGCCAAATATTTTGTAGTAATTAATTTGGGGTTTTCTTGAAAGCTCTGGACCAATGTCCTGTTTTTAACCAATGAAATTGACACTTCGTAAAATTAGTTTGTAACAAATATGCATGTAACACCCCTTACCCGTACTCAGGCGATCCCATCCGATAAGGAGTGAGATGCCGTATGAGTAGAGGTGCCACCACACAGATACAGAATATACATACATCCATACATAAACATACATACCGAAATATAGGGTAAATTAAAACTTTGCGGAACCAATCATGAAATAAGCTGATCATGCATTAATATAACGGAAATCATTACATTACTGTTTGATCAACCCAAAGATACAAAGGATAATTACATAACCAAAATTAAACATATACATATGCGGAAGCTATTACAAAAATTGACATCAGAGAGTTCTATACAAAAAGAATCGTCAAAATACAAAATTAGGTCCTACACTAAAGACCCAGCTATGTTAACTCCGATGGCTGCGACTCTCCCTAGCAAACTCCTTCCGCACCTGCATGGGTAAACACACCGTGCTAAGCGATAAACGCTTAGTGGGGAAACACACATATAGCATAAGGACAACCATTCACAACGGTCGTCAAGGCAAACACATACAGATGGCATACTCAGAAATACACATTAAACAAGAGTATGAACATATGAACATGTAAACATATAAAGTCATACCTTCGATAAAATACTACTGCCTTCATAACATCTCATAAATAAGCATATTCGGATAATACAATTTCATACTTAATTAAGCAATTCAAAAAGACAGGGTGCCTGCTGACTCAAAGTAGTGGATATCGAGTGAACAAATAGTACTTTACGGGTACGAGCCGATTACAGATAGTACCTTACGGGTACAAATCGAGAAACCAATTTTTACTTTTAATTTCCACAAAATATTTTCAATAGGGACCTTAAACAAGATCCGAACACAAAGGGGTTCGCGAGGAACCAAGTGGGGACCTGATCGGGGTCCAAACTGAATAAAGGGCTGAAGCTAAGAGACTCTATTAGGCATGCCTAACTATCCACTAGACTGACTCTTACAGGCTAAAATCATACAACTAACGACCACATTTTAATTATCACAGAAAAAGATTTTATATACTTTAAATAGAACAGTACATGCACAATTATGGCTCATAATAAGTGATATTGAATGCTAAAATCAATAGTGTAACATTTCTAAAGCGTGAGAAGAAAACAAGATTTTATTGCAAAAAAACAGGGTGGGTCACGGTCACAACCAAATTGGTTGTCACCGTGATAGGCAGGTCATGGTCACAACCAAATTGGTTGTCACCGTGATAGGCAGGTCATGGTCACAACCAAATTGGTTGTCACCGTGACATACCAAAGTTCTCGACAGAATGCTGATAAGGGGTACTCACGGTCACAACCAAACTGGTTGTCAGCGTGACGTACCAAGAAAATCAACAGAACCCAAAAGCTGGACATCTCACGGTCACAACCAAAATGGTTGTCACCGTGACATGTCCCTAACCCAAAACAAAATTGAAGTTTTGGGTACCTTACGGTCACAACCAAAATGGTTGTCACCATGATGTACCAAAGAAGCCAAACAGAAGCAAAAGTTTGGGTACCTCACGGTCACAACCAAAATGGTTGTCACCGTGACGTACCCAAAACACAGAACAAAAGCAAAATCTAGGCACCTCACGGTCACAACCAAAATGGTTGTCACCGTGACCCATGCCCAGATTCCACACTATCGAGCTAAAACTCCAGATATTCAAGCCAAAAATCCCACAAATCTCACATCCAACAACATATCCTCTATCCAATAACAATATTAAACCAATCAATCATCAATAAATCATGCCATAACCAAAACCTACTCATGAATTCAAGGAACTACGTCAATTTACACAATCAATAGCATCACTATTCACATCACATATCCATCAATCTCATAAATGATTCCAAGATTCACAATTAAGGTTTAGTAGACAAGGAGAACTAAAACCCATAACATAAGAATTAATAAGAGCATCAAGAACAACAAAATTCCAGGATTTTATTCAATTAACACATATTATCAAAACATAACACAAAATTCCAAAACATCAAAATTAAAAGCTCTATCACTTGGTTCCACTAGATCCAGTAACTTCCTTGCCTTTAGGATCTCTTGGAGGCTCAACTAAGCAACAAACCACAAAAATACACAAACTCAAAACCCTAACTTCAACCCAAAACCAAAAAAAAAAAACAAGGGAGAAGAAGAACTTGAACAAAAGCAAAACAAAAAGCATAAAGCTTACCAATCAAACACAAGGAGTAATTAATCCCCACCACACCAACTTGAATCCAAGCAAAACACTTAGAGAAGAGCAAAGAGGAAGAAGAAGAGGGAAGGAGAAGGGAAAACGGGAAAGGGAAATGGGTTTAGAAATCTAATTTTTCCCCTTTTCACTTTCTCTTTCCTTTCTTTTCCCCCCCCTTTACACTTGTCAACATCTTAGTGGAGGGCATTAACCACTCACACACTAGCTGCACATGTCACACACACACAATGAAACACTCTAATAATGCACCCTACACATGTATAAGCAACACACATAATGCTCACCCATCTAACACACACACTATGATTTGCTCACATGCATATAATCACAACTCCACTTATGCACACCTTATCTCTATATGCACTCCCACTCCGGAATAAAACCACAAAACATGCAATATTCTCAAAATACACTTATGATATGCCAAACACATACAAATACATACTCACATATATGGCTCATTCTACTAGGAGGCAAACGGGGTGTGACAACTCTCCCCTACTAAAAAGAATTTCGTCCTCGAAATTCTCACCGAAACTGAACAACTACGGGTACTGAGCTCTCATCGACTCCTCTGGTTCCCATGTGACTTCTTTGACTCCGTGGTGATTCCATAAATCCTTGACCAAAGGAATCTGCTTACTTCTTAACTACCTCACTTCCCAAGCTAGGATAGCTTTAGGTTCCTAATCGTAAGAGAAATCAAGATGAAGTTGAACCTCTTGAACCAACAAAACATGAGAAGGATCCGACCTATACCGACGAAGCATAAAAACGTGGAACACATCATGCAACTTGGACAACTCTATCGGTAAAGCCAATCTATAAGCTACCGGACCAACCCTTGCCAGCACCTCATATGGACCAATGAAATGAGGCCTAAGTTTTCCTTTCTTTCCAAACCTAAGCACTTTTCTCCAAGGACAAACTTTCAGGAAAACTTTGTCTCCCACTTCAAATTGCACATCCTTTCTCTTCAAGTTGGCATAAGATCTCTGTCGATCCTTGGCCACTTTCAAATTCCGCTGCATAACTCTGATCTTCTCTTCTGTATCCCTTACCAAATCTGGCCCAATCACTGACCTCTCAGATAACTCTATCCAACAAACTGGAGTCCTACACTGACATCCATACAAAGCCTCATAAGGAGCCATACCGATACTGGACTGATAGCTATTGTTGTTGTAACACCCCTTATCCATACATAGGCGATCCCATCCCAAAATGGAGTGAGATGCCGTAGGAGTAAAGGTGCCACCACACAGATACAGAAATATACATACATTCATACGTAATTATACATACCGCAATACAGGGTAAATTAAAACTTAACAAGACCATTCATAAAAGCTGATCATGCATTAATATAATAGAAGCATTACATTACTGTTCTGATCAACTGAGAGATACAAAAGATAATTACAACTCCCAAAATTACATATACAAAAGCGGAAGCTATTACAAAATCATAAGAGAGTTCTATACAAAAAGAATCATGAAACTACAAAAATAAGCCCTACACTAAGACCCTGTTGTGTTGGCTTCGATGGCGACGACTCTCCCAAAAGCAACTCTTTCCGCACCTGCACGGGTAAACACACCGTGCTAAGTGATAAACGCTTAGTGGGGAAACAAACACATAGCACAAGGACAACAATTCACAACGGTCGTCAAGGCAATTCACATGCGTACTTCATTTACAATCGATAATCATGGCATGACAATAATAATAAACTCATGCTCACATACATAAAGCCATTCATCAGAAGATTCATAACAATAATCATATTCTCATAACAGATTACATTTTCACCATTGAATCCGTAAGGATAACATATGTTTCTCATATAACAATTCATACAAAACACCTGCTGACCCGAGGGAGTGGATAACGAGTATACAGACAGTACTTTAAGGGTACGAGCCGATACAGACAGTACTTTACGGGTACGAGCCGATAAAACAAAATTTCCTTTAACTTTTACAAAACATTACAAAGGGGGATCTTAAACAAGATCCTTTCGGATAAGGGTTCGCGCGGAACCATTCGAGGACCTGATCGGGGTCCAAACAGAAAACAGAAGCTGCAGCAAAGACTCTATTAGGCATGCCTAACTATCCACTGACTAGACTCTTGCAGGTCATACATAAACCATTCAATCCAATTCATAATTTCCAAAAATCATCATCGTCAAATGAACATAACCATATCATAGTTACACTTGCATATTATTTATAGAATACCAAGCATAAATCTCATAACTGCTAAAGAAAACTGAAATTCAAGCCACAAGGAATGAAAGAAAACTCATTCAGCAAACAGGGGACTGTCGCGCTCGCGACAGAGACCAAAGTCTCTTCGCTGCACGCGCGCGATGGATTTCGCGACCGCGAGGAGGATGGAAGGGCCAGGCTCTGTCGCGCTCGCGACAGAGGACGATTGATGCTGTCGCGGGCTCGCGACGGGTCGCATGCTCGCGGTAGCACTTGGCCAACAATACTCTTTGTCGCTATCGCGACGGTCGTCGCGGTCGTGACAGAGAGTACGCAACACTTCGGCTGTCGCGGGCTCGCGACGGCGAAGCTCCCAACACCGCTCTCTGTCGCGATCGCGACAGAGTCGGGACTTCGAAAATCTGCAGAAATTCTGCAGATTTTCTTTTTCCAAATCCTCCTCCAACCACCCAAATCTCAAACCAAGGTTACTTACCTCAAATCTAGCCACTCGAAAGCATAAACAACCATAATACGACATTTATTAACAATAATTTGCATACAATCCATTAATTTACACATTCAATTCCACGAATCAATCGAAAACCCATTTTAAGCATCAAACCCCATCCATTCTAAAATTACCCTAATTAACTCATGCCTTCGCAAGATCCACACTTCAAAGCAAATACCCATATCATATACATCAAAATAAAGAACATCTAACAACCTAATTCCATGAAATCATCAAAACACATATAAGAACATATTCACATACAAAGCAAGAAATTCCCAAACCTTCAAAATCCTTAGCTCCTAGTGCTTAGTTCCACTAGATCCAGCAACTTCCTTGCCTTTAGGATCCCGGGCAGGCTCAACTAGGAAACCCAACCAAAATATACAAACAAAACAAAATCCAAATCAACCCTAACTCCAAATCCAAACTAGAGAGTAGAAGATGGGAAAAATTGAAACAAAAGCAAAATGAATGCATAAAACTTACCAATGAACACTAAGAGATGATCAAACCCCACTAGTAACCCTTGAATCTCAACTAAGGTCCAAAAGAGAAGAAGAAGGAGAAGAAGAGAAGAGAGGGGCGGTGATGAACGGGAAACACAAAAAAATGAAAGTCTGAAATCCCCTTTTCCTTTCTTTTCCTTTTTCTTTTCTTAACCTAAGACAAGTGTCAATCTCTAATTAGTGGGATTTGGCCACTCACACCCTAAATGCTTAGGTTACACACACACAAGATTCTCTCAACTAAAACATACCCTACTCATGTGTGAGCAACACACAAGTGCAACTCCCTAAACACACCCTACAACCATATGCATGCCCACATGATACAATAGCCCACTAGTGCATATCCTACTATGGTGCAACTCTCATGAACACACACACCACAATGGTGCGCTTGGGCACACACAAATCTATCTCAACTAATTAGCACCATTGCACCATGCATGCACCCACATACAAACAAAACTCTTAAAACATGCAATATTACCAAAATGCCCTTATAACACATAACTTATGCAAATGTATACACATACATATGTGGCTCATTCAACTAGGGGGCAAACGAGGTGTGACAGTTGTAAGCAAACTCCATAAGCGATACATACTTGTCTCAACTACCCGAAAAGTCCAAAACACAAGCCCTTAACCTATCCTCTAAGATCTGAATCACTCGCTCGGACTGACCGTCTGTCTGAGGATGAAATGCCATACTGAAGTTCAACTTGGTACCCAAAGCTCGCTGCAACTCTTTCCAAAACTTAGAGGTGAACCTTAGGTCCCGGTCTGAAACTATGGACAAAGGCACTCCATGCAATCGAACTATCTCATCCATATAGATACTGGCCAATCTATCCATCTGGTAATCCATCCTAACCGACAAGAAGTGAGCGGACTTTGTGAGTCGATCCACAATAACCCAAACAGAATCATGCTTTTTCTGAGTCAAGGGCAACCCGAAAACAAAATCCATAGCAATATCATCCCACTTCCACTCGGGAATGGATAAAGGCGTGAGCAATCCTGAAGGAACTTGGTGCTCAGCCTTTACCTGCTGACATGTCAAGCACTTGGATACAAAGTCTACTATGTCCCTCTTCATACCAGACCACCAGTAAAATTGCTTCATATCTCGATACATCTTGTTACTCCCGGGATGCATGGTGAAAACCGTGCTATGTGCCTCGCTCAAAATCTGCTTTCTCAAATCCTTATCATCCGGAACACACAAACGGTTCCCATACAAAAGCACTCCATCAAGAACTGAGAACTCTGACTGCTTGCCCAAACTAACCTCTTGCACAATCCTCTGAAGCCTCTCATCAATCTTCTGAGCAACAACTATCCGCTATCTCAAGGTAGGCTTGACTCTCAACTGAGCTATCAAAGCCCCATCCGAATCAAACCTCCATCTAAACCACCTCAGAAATAAGGCAGAAACTGACTTCCAACTCAAAGCATCTGCGACTATATTGGCCTTACCCGGATGGTAATCCACAATGCAATCATAGTCTTTAAACAACTCAAGCCATCGACGCTGTCTCATATTCAATTCCTTCTGAGTCAGAAAATACTTCAAACTCTTGTGGTCCGTAAAGATCCTGCACTTCTCCCCGTAGAGATAATGGCGCCAAATCTTCAAAGCAAAGACAACCGCTGCTAATTCAAGATCATGCATCGGATAGTTCCTCTCATGTGGCTTTAACTGCCGAGACGAATAAGCCACTACCTTACCTTCCTGCATCAGAACACATCCCAGACCAACACCTGAAGCATCACTATACATAACAAACTCCTTACCCGAAATGGGTTGAGTAAGTATAGGAGCTTCGACTAACAACTGCTTCAACCTCTTAAAGCAAGCCTGACACTTATCCAACCACTCGAACTTAACTCCTTTCCTCAGCAACCTAGTCATCGGAGCGGCAATCACAGAGAAACTCTTAACAAACTGACGGTAGTACCCACTAAACCAAGGAAACTCCGCACTTCCTGAACATTCCTCGGCGCTTTCCAATCGACTATCGCCTCAATCTTAGCTGGATCTACTTGAATACCCTTGGCTGAAACTATGTGGCCCAAAAATGACACTTCCCGAAGCCAAAAATCACACTTACTCAACTTAGCAAATAACCGATGTTCCCTCAACACTTACAAAACCAATCGGAGATGCTCCTCATGCTCGGCCTCATCCTTAGAATACACCAGGATATCATCTATAAACACTACTACAAATCGGTCCAAGTATGGCCTAAACACTCTGTTCATCAAATCCATGAATGCCGCTGGAGCATTCATCAAACCAAACGGCATAACAAGGAACTCATAGTGGCCATATCGAGTCCGAAATGCAGTCTTAACCACATCCTCATCCTTAACCCGAAGCTGATAGTACCCAGACCTCAGATCTATCTTAGAAAACACACCTGCACCCCGAAGCTGATCAAACAAATCTTCAACTCTAGGCAACGGATAGTTGTTCTTCACTGTGATCTTATTAATCTGTCTGTAGTCGATGCACATCCTTAAAGACCCATCCTTCTTCTTAACAAACAAAACTGGAGCTCCCCATGGAGATATGCTGGGTCGAATAAACCCCTTATCCAATAGCTCTTGCAGTTGAGTCTTTAATTCTCTCAACTCTACAGGAGCCATCCGATAAGGTGCCTTCGATACAGGTGTGGTACCCGGCATGATCTCTATGGCTAGCTCAACTTCCCTCTCTGGAGGCAAACCCGGTAAATCACTTGGAAAAACATCACTAAACTCCCGTACAACAGGGATGTCCTCAATTCTAACTTGATCTCTCTTGGAATCCAAAACCACAACTAGGAAAGCCTCACAACCTTTCCATAAAAACCTCTTGGCTTGAATCGCTGAAATTACACTGTTCACAGAACTCGCATCCAAGCCTCTTACAAACACTGGAGCTCGGTTCCTATCCCGAAGCACAAAGGTCTTCCTATGACAATCAACTACAGTCCGATGCTTGCCTAACCAATCCGTACCTAAAATCAGGTCAAACTCTCGGAACGGCAGCTCTATCAAATCCACTGGGAACTGTACACCTTCCACAAACAAAGGATAATTCCTAAAGACTCTACTCACATTGACACTATGCCCTAATGGATTAGTCACACATATCTCATAGTCTAACTGATCTACCACATGCAACTTATCAACAATCTTATGCGTGCACAAATATGAGTGTAACACCCCCTACCCATACATAGGCGATCCCATCCGATAAGGAGTGAGATACCGTATGAGTCAAGGTGCCACCAAACAGATACAAAGCAAATCATACATTCATTCATGACATACATACCGAAATACGGGATAAATAAAAACTTTAAGGAAAAAAAAGCAATAGCTGATCATACATTAATATAATAAATCATTACAATAATGTTCTGATCAACTAGCTGAAACAAAACATATTACATAACCAAAATATAAGTACAACAGCGGAAGCTATAACAAAACTGATACAAGAGAGTTCTATACAAAAAGAATCATCAACGATTACAAAAGCTAAGCCCTACACTAAAACCTTCTGTGTTGGCTTGAAGGCGGCGACTCTCTCGAAGCAAAACTCCTTCCGCACCTGCACGGGTAAAAACACCGTGCTAAGCGATAAACGCTTAGTGGGGAAACACACATAAAATATGGACGGCCATTCACAATGGTCATCAAGGCATAACACATTCACAATGGCTAATGCAATAGTTTATAACATAATCCATATAAACATGCTCACAATTTAAAGCCATATATTCCGCATCTCAAATTCATGTCCATTCCAAAATAATCAAACATACATCTCGTCATTATACTCATTCAGATATCACATTTATATAGTCAAATCAGAACAGAGCAAACCGATCAAACACCTGGTGACTCGAGGTAGTGGATAACGAGTGAACTGAGGGTACCTTACGGGTACAAATCGATTACAGAGGGTACCTCACAGGTACAAATCAAAAGTCATTTCATTTTTATAAATAACACAATATTTTTACTGAGGGGATCTTAAACAAGATCCAAATACTAAGGGGTTCGCGAGGAACCTAACGGGGACCTGATCGTGGTCCAAACTGAACTGAGGGCTGCAGCTAAAAGACTCTATTATGCATGCCTAACTATCCACTTACTAGACTCTAGCAGGTCATGCATAACACAATTTACATTCGAATATTCATCAAACACGGAATTCATACTTGAGCATAACTCAATATAATAATACATAAAACACATACTGCTTAGCATAGCAAAATACACAATTAATTGATGCTAAAAAGATAAAATAACCCTAAATAATAATTAAAACCAAACACAATTGGAAAAGGAGTGAAAAGAAAAGAAGTCCAAAATCTACATATAAGGACAGAAGCGTTTTACACGGCGGTATGGTAAATCCATACCGCCGTGTAAGACAGTTTACACGGGAGTATGGGGTATCCCATACCGCCGTTTAATATGCCCAACACAGCTGAACGAAGGCATAAACACTGCTCCAACAGAAGCGTTTCACACGGCTGTAAGGGAAACCCATACCGCCGTGTGAAACTCATAGCTCAAAACATAACTGGGCAGTAGCATTTTACACGGTAGTATGGATGTATCCTCACCGCCGTGTAAAATCTCAGCCTTGCAATTTCTGAGGAATTTTCTCGATCCACACGACGGTGAGCTATTTCCTTACCGCCGTGTGACTTCTAGAAATTCCAGAAATCGCAAAAGTCACTCCCAAAAATCCGAACCCAAAATCACATATCACAAAATACACACTCCAAACCATAAATTCACCCGAAGAACTTACCTTTCTAGCTCAAATCACAAACACCCTCATCAATAACATAATTAATCATCCAAATAATCCAATATCCATTACTTTAAAATTAACAAAACCTACCCATGCATAACTAAATCATCATACTCTCAAATTCACAATTTCCAATACATAAAAATAGTAAGTCTCAACCATTAACACACCCACACACACACCTTATTGTACCACATCATGCAAATTTTTCCAAAAAGACATCAAATCACCAAACACACCCAAAATAGAGACAAGTCCCAAACCTGAAATTCAAAGCTACAAATCACTTAGCTCCGCTAGTCCCAGCAAATTCCTTGCCCTTAGGATCACGGGGAGGCTCAACTAACCATCAACGCACCAAGAACAACCAAAATATAAACCCTAAGTTAAATCTAAACCCAAAGAAGAAGAGGGAGATGAAAACAAATGAAAAGAATACATTCACTTACCAAAAAGGATGCAAAGAGATGATTAATTCCACCAATAAAGATTTGAATCCACACAAGAGCTCTTAGAGTGAAGAAAAATGAAGAAGAAGAAGAAGAAGAAGAAGAAGAAGAGTGAGGGGAAGAAGGGAAACGTAAAATTCTGCCCTTCCCCTTCTTTCTTTCCTTTTTTCTTTTTCTTTTCCAAAACTCTAGACACATGTCATCTCCCTATTGGTGGGGATCAATCATTCACACCCAACAAGCGTGCACTACACACACCCAATGCACTCCCAACTAATGCACACCCTACAATGGTATGAACGCACACACTATGCACTCCCAACTTAAAACACCCTAATATGTTATGCTCAAATGCACACAATCATTTCCCAATTAATTCACGCTCTAATGACAAATATATATGCATATACTAATAAAACCCCAAAAACATGTATTTTTACCAAAATACCCTGATGATATGCCGAACACATGCAAATGCATGCTCACACAGACAGGCTCATACTACTAGGGGGCAAACGGGGTGTGACAATGAGTGTGTGGAACTAGGATCTATTAGAGCATATAATTAAGTGTCATGGAGTAGGAATTTACCAGCAATCACATCAGGGACATCCTGCTCCTCTTTGGCTCTCACTACATAAGCTCTGGCTGCAACTGGTGGAGGACGCTCAACCGTCTCAGAAACAACTCCCTCTCTTGGTCGACCGCCTCGACCCCTACCTCGGCCCCTACCACGGGCAGCCTGAGTAGCATTAGATCCAACTCCACTAGCTCCTCTCTGAGGGCCAGAATTCTCGCCCATCTGTGGACAATTTGCCAAACGGTGCTCGGTGCTTCCACACTTAAAGCACCCACCCGTGAGCCACCTACACTCACCCCGGTGAGCCTTGTTGCAATGACCACAAACAGGTGTAGCATCCGATCTACCCCCTCTGCCAGAACCAGATACCGTTGCTGAACCTTGCCTTCTACCTCTAGTAGCCGAACCAGCTGATGGCTCATCTTGCGGGTTCCTAGATCTCTTACCCGAAGATAAGGAAGAACCACCCCGAGTAGAATTCCTTCGCTGAGCTCTCTCCCTAAGCAATGATTCTGTCTTCTCCGCCCTCATAGCAGCCTCTGCAATCTGGTAATAACTTACCCCAGGCATACACATCAAAGAAATCAAAGCAATCTTTAAAGACTCGTTCAACCCCGCTTCAAAATGCTTGCATCTGAAATCATCTGTCATAACCCCACGCGGAGCTTAGCGAGACAGCCGATTAAACTCTTTCTCATAATCTGAAACTAACATAGCCCTCTGCTTCAAACTCAGAAACTATGCCCATCTTGCGTCCCTATATGCCTGAGTCACATACGTCTTTGTGAACTCCTCCACAAAGAATTCCCATGTAACCGGATCAGGCATCTGAGGTTGCCTACATACCAACTCCCACCATTCATAAGCCGACCCTTGAAGCAATGCCACCACACATTCAGCTTGCTAATCAGGAGGACATCTGACTTCCTTTAAAGCTCTCTTTACTTTATTAAGCCACTTCTCAGCTAACTCTGACTCATCTAGCCCGGTCCCATAAAAATCCTCAACACCAGCTCGTCTTAAACTTTTTATAGGAGCTTTAGGGGCAGTCACCCTTTCCAAAACCCGAGCCATGTCCTGATGCAATCTGAACATTGCCTTGAAAGGCATGGTAGCGGCCTCGAGCTGGACCCTAGCACGTTGAGCCGACACAGAAATAGAAACAGACGGTTCTACAGCTGGAGGATTCACACTTTCGGCGGATTCCTCAAGCGCACCACGAGCAGAATCAGAATCCATCTAACAAACAAGATGACAGCCACATCAGCCAACACAGCCATAGACATAGACACATCCACACATAGCATCACATAAACAATCACCCAGAAATGCCTAAACCAGGCTCTGATACCACAACTTGTAACACCCCTTACCCGTACTTAGGCGATCCCATCCGATAAGGAGTGAGATGCCGTATGAGTAGAGGTGCCACCACACAGATAAAGAATATACATACATCCATACATAAACATACATACCGAAATATAGGGTAAATTAAAACTTTGAGGAACCAATCATGAAATAAGCTGATCATGCATTAATATAACGGAAATCATTACATTACTGTTTGATCAACCCAAAGATACAAAGGATAATTACAGAACCAAAATTATACATATACATATGCGGAAGCTATTACAAAAATTGACATCAGAGAGTTCTATACAAAAAGAATCGTCAAAATACAAAATTAGGTCCTACACTAAAGACCCAGATGTGTTGACTCCGATGGCTGCGACTCTCCCTAGCAAACTCCCTCCGCACCTGCACGGGTAAACACACGGTGCTAAGCGATAAACGCTTAGTGGGGAAACACACATATAGCATAAGGACAACCATTCATAATGGTCGTCAAGGCAAACACATACAGATGGCATACTCAGAAATACGCATTAAACAAGAGTATGAACATATGAACATGTAAACATATAAAGTCATACCTTCGATAAAATACCACTGCCTTCATAACATCTCATAAATAAGCATATTCGGATAATACAATTTCATACTTAACAAAGCAATTCAAAAAGATAGAGTGCCTGCTGACTCAAAGTAGTAGATAACGAGTGAACAAACAGTACTTTACGGGTACGAGCCGATTACAAATAGTACCTTACGGGTATGAATCGAGAAACCAATTTTTACTTTTAATTTCCACAAAACATTTTCAATAGGGACCTTAAAAAAGATCCGAACACAAAGGGGTTCGCGAGGAACCAAGCGGGGACCTGATCGGGGTCCAAACTGAACAAAGGGCTGCAGCTAAGAGACTCTATTAGGCATGCCTAACTATCCACTAGACTGACTCTTGCAGGCTAAAATCATACAGCTAACGTCCACATTTTAATTATCACAGAAAAAGATTTTATATACTTTAAATAGAACAGTACATGCACAATTATGGCTCATAATAAGTGATATTGAATGCTAAAATCAATAGTGTAACATTTCTAAAACGTGAGAAGAAAACAGGATTTTATTGCAAAAAAATAGGGTCGGTCACGGTCAAAACCAAATTGGTTGTCACCGTGACAGGTAGGTTACGGTCACAACCAAATTGGTTGTCACCGTGACATACCAAAGCTCTCGGCAGAATGCTGATAAGGGGTACCTCACGGTCACAACCAAACTGGTTGTCACTGTGACATACCAAGAAAATCAATAGAACCCAAAAGCTGGACATCTGACGGTCATAACCAAAATGGTTATCACCGTGACATGTCCCTAACCCAAAACAGAATTGAAGTTCTGGGTACCTCACGGTCACAACCAAAATGGTTGTCACCGTGACGTACCAAAGAAGCCAAACAAAAGCAAAAGTTTGGGTACCTCACGGTCACAACCAAACTGGTTGTCACCGTGACGTACCCAAAACCCAGAACAGAAGCAAAATCTGGGCACGTCACGGTCACAACCAAAATGGTTGTCACCGTGACCCATGCCCAGATTCCACACTGTCGAGCTAAAACTCCAGATTTTCAAGCCAAAAATCCCACAACTCTCACATCCAACAACACATCCTCAATCTAATAACAAAATTAAACCAATCAATCATCATTAAATCATGCCATAACCAAAACCTACTCATGAATTCAAGGAACTACGTCAATTTACACGATCAATAGCATCACTATTCACATCACATATCCATTAATCTCATAAATGATTCCAAGATTAACAATTAAGGTTTAGTAGACAAGGAGAACTAAAACCCATAACATAAGAATTAATAAGAGCATCAAGAACATCAAAATTCCAGGATTTTATTCAATTAACACATATTATCAAAACATAACAGAAAATTCTCAAACCTCAAAATTAGAAGCTCTATCACTTGGTTCCACTAGATCCAGCAACTTCCTTGCCTTTAGGATCTCTTAGAGGCTCAACTAAGCAACAAACCAAAAAAATACACAAACTCAAAACCCTAACTTCAACCCAAAACTAGAAAAAAAAATAAGGGAGAAGAAGATCTTGAACAAAAGCAAAACCAAAAGCATAAAGCTTACCAATCAAACACAAGGAGTAATTAATCCCCACCACACCAACTTGAATCCAAGCAAAACACTTAGAGAAGAGCAAAGAGGAAGAAGAAGAGGGAAGGAGAAGGGAAAACGGGAAAGGGCAATGGGTTTAGAAATCTGAGTTTTCCCCTTTTCTCTTTCTCTTTCCTTTCTTTTCCCCCCCCTTTACACTTGTCAACATCTTAGTGGAGGGCATTAACCACTCACACACTAGCTGCACATGTCACACACACAAAATGAAACACTCTAATAATGCACCCTACACATGTATGAGCAACACACACAATGCTCTCCCATCTAACACACACACTATGATATGCTCACATGCATATAATCAAAACTCCACTTATGCACACCTTATCTCTATATGCATTCCCACTCCAGAATAAAACCACAAAACATGCAATATTCTCAAAATGCACTTATGATATGCCAAACACATACAAATACATACTCACATATATGGCTCATTCTACTAGGGGGCAAACGGGGTGTGACAATGCATGGCAGGACTAATGTCCTCACTCCAACGAATATCCCATTTTCTATATGATTTATATACTGTTTTTATAATGGGGGTTGTATTCCGCCCCTAATTTTATTGTAATTTATTTTGAGGATGTTTATTTTAATAATGCTTTATTTATCGCTTTTGACGTGAATGATTGCGCCTTAATTAAATGTATCGTGTGGAAAGTTGATGAAACAATAAATTCAAAACTTAATCATAATATTGATCAAGGTATAAATAAATGAGAAGTCCCGAACTCACTCTGGTCTTTGGGGCTCAATGAGGCGAGAGGTCTAGGACTTCCAAGACACCTCTTGAGTCTCACCAAAAGACTAAAATTTACAATCCTAGGCTCCAGGAGGTAGAGGCAGAGGCCTCCAAGATCTCTCTGGCTACCTCAAGATGGATATGTATGCGCCGTCTTAGGCTCGCTGAGGCTAGACGATCCTTCCCAATGTTCTATTGGGTGGCGACTCCAAGAAACCTCATTGTTGCCCAAAATAGACGCACTTGTAAATACCTTACAAGTTTTATGAACCTCTCCTGATCGCCCTAAAGCGGGCCCTCGAGACGACATGAGGTTCGACGCCCGTCACAGTGGCAACTCCACTGGGGACTTATTCGAGACTTCGATTCGAAAGTACCTTGATTAAAAATTATAATTGAGTTTTAATTTAAAAATTTCACCTTCTTTCAAAACTGCATTGCATCTCATTAGAACCTTAGATCTATGCCCCGGTGCATTCCCAAAGCGCGACCCTACGTTCACCCAATGTGGGGAAGTGTTAAGGATAATCACCAGCCCGAGCCTCGTACCATCATGGTATATTAAATGGTGACCCAATCGATCATTACGCTCGTGATGAGCTAGACCCGTTGGCAGGGACCATGCTTGGGTAGCCCTAAAGCAACACCACCTTTGACCAAAGCTCATGTAATGGCAATAGATACTCTCCCTAGATGGTATGAACCGTAGTACCTTGCTTGCTATATGGATCATTTTGTATTGGACAAACCCAAATAATCTAATTGGTCACCTAATCAAAGGCTTTCATGCCCCGATAGGCCCATGTCAATTTATTTGGGCTGCCTAAATACACGATGGTCAAAACCCATGCGTATGAACATTAGCTAAGAGAGGTTATGCTGTCGGTTTTTCATCATGCACCACGCGCATCAATAGGGTTCCCTGTTAACCCATGGATCAAGCCCACCTAGGAAAGAGACTATGGCCTCGTGTGCGGGAGTAATAAGGTTGGAAGGACCTATGTGCTTGCATGTGATTTATAGGTGTTTGATAGCACGATCATGCATCTTAGCACGTTCATGCATCATCCTGACCCTTTGTGTTTTTCAGCCATCATAGATTCGCTTAGGTGGACAAGGGGGCCTCAGGGGCGGTTACGCAAAAATCCATTTTTCGGGTTACCAGAAAGGTTAGAGTATCCGGACACTTCTTTTAAAACCAGCTACGCTACTTCAACTCAGTTTTCCTTACTCGAAGAAATGGCAAACTCACCAAGAGGGGCAGATACCACCAGGGCAATGATAGCAGAGGAAGTGGGCCGAAGGCTTAAAGAGTTTGAGAACCGTATGATGGCAATGATGGCCACTTTGGGTCAGCAAGAGGCCCCACAGAACCCACCACCTCCTCCTATGAGAAATAATGAAAGGGGAGAGGTCAGAGAAGATCCCCAAGAGGAAATTCGCTTGCCACCTGTGAACTTAAGAGTTACTACCTCTGGGGCACAAAGGGGAAAACCAGTCCCAAGGCTAGATGATGATTGGGAGGACGAAGAATATGAGGAGCATATGTCTGAGAAAGGGAAAGCCCCTCAAGCTGAAGAAGCCATCTGGAAGAAGATGGAGGAGAAATTTGAAGCAATGACAAGAATGCTAACAAAGGGTCGAGGAATGAACCCGAAAGACAAGGAGTTAGAAGGGGAGGATTTAGTCCTAATGAATTTTAAAATGTCGGATGTGCCGAAATTTGAAGGCACTTCCGACCCCATGACACACATAAAGCAGTACTCGCTGGTGATGAAGGGTACCACTTTGACAAAAAAGCAGAAGGTTGACTACTTTTGCTTGAGTTTGACTGGCTCGGCAGTAGATTGGTACCATGGGCTTGATCGCTGAACCAAGGAGGACTGGGATTTATTGACAGAAGAGTTCTTGAGGCAATACGACTGCAGTACAAGGATGGAAGTGACCTTGAAAGACCTAGAGCTGTTACAGCAGAAGGGAGGCGAGTCTTTCCATGAGTATCTAACCCGGTGGAGGAATCGAGTGATGGAAATGAAGAGGAAACCGGATACTCAGGATCAAATACGGCTATTCATTAAAAATGCGAGCCCGTATTTGAAAGAAGGATTGAGGATGAAAGGGCTGAAGGACTGGGAGTCTCTAAAGGACATCGCCATTGAGGTTGAGGGGGAATACCTTGTTAAGAGAGAAGCTAATAAAAACTATCCCAAAAGGGGAAGCAGTAGCAAGGGGACAAGTAGACCAACAGGTTTCGCTAGCGGCACACGAAAATCTACGGAGGTGTCAGCTACCAATGCTACCCCGAGGCATTTTTCCAATCTTGGAAGATCTTTATCATCGGTTCTAAGAAGACTGATGAAAGAAGGTAAGCTACAGCCTATGCCACCCAAACCTGGTAGAACTCAAGGCACGCCAGGACATAAGGATGATGAGTATTGTGCATATCATCAGCACACTTGGCATATAACAGACAACTGCAAGATGTTAAGGCACGCGATTCAAGATCTAATCAACTCAAAGCAGATCACAGACCAAGAGAAGAGAGGGGGTCAAAAGAAGGCTGGGTACAACAATACACCCCCGCCAGTAAATATGATCGGGTCCAGTTTACCTGAAAAGTTTGTGTTAAATTAATTATACGGCAACGATGCCAACACTGCTGTCACGAACCTCCATGAGGGGAGTAAAGAAGGGCTTCTCGCTGCAGTGATCAATTGCTGGTCCACTGATAATAGTGGAACTAAAAACAATGATTCTGAAGTATTTGCCAACCCGTGGGATTCAGAGGAGGATGAAGAAGCAAACAAGAATAAAGTAGGAGCTGTGACCCGAAGCGGAAGCGTAGCTCCAGAAGTTGAGAAGCCCCAAGGGCCGGTTGAGGGTGAGAAAGGAAAGGAGCCAGAAAAAGATCTGATTGTTAAAGAACTGAAAAAAACGCCGGCTCAGATTTCCATATGGGATGCAGGTACCGACGGACAATCGCTTTCTTCTCTCTTTTCTTCACACTGACACTCTTCCCTTCTTCTTCAGTTACATTTTATCGTGTTTTGCTTTTTCGGTTGGTTTCCTTTGCACCAGTGTTTAGTCCTTTCTTCTTCATTGAGTCTCAACTTCCAGGTTAGTAAAATTCTTCTAGTTTTTATTTATTTTATTTTATGGTGAGTAATTTAATTTAATTTTATTTTTGGATTCATGTATTTAGGCTAATTGTTCTAGTACAATTTGAAAATGCCATTTGTTTTTTTTTTTTAATTCTTTAAGCGCTAGAATTAACACATAGAATAAATAATGCGCTGTTCTTCAATTGATACAAGATGCATGAATATGTGCTATTTTGAGAACAATTAATGATAAATTGCATATTTATTTTTATTGAGTTTTTTTAGATATTCAGACATAGCCTTAGGAATGCATGCACTTTGAAACCAATACTAAGAATTAGAAAGTACATGTAAGTATGTTGCACTATTACCTGGGGCCTGAGGCCTGTCCCTTCTTCTTTCTGTTTTCTCATGCAGGAGGTTGGGCACACCCTTACCGAGGTGCTGCCCACATTTTTTTTAACAAGTGTGAATATGTTGCACTGAATATGTTGAACTATTGCTTGGGGCCTGAGGCCTGTCTTTTTTTATGCAGGAGCTTAGGCACACCCTTGCCGGGGTGCTGCCCAAATTTTTTAATTTTTTCGGTTTAGACACGACCCCGTCGAAATGCTACCTAAATTTTTGTTATTTCCTGGGTAAAGTCCGTTTATAACTATGATACCAAACTAATTGTTTACTTCATTTTCAAGATGCCACCGCGACGATATGCTCCACACGATCAGCCTGAGCCTCAAACCCGGGATTGGATGAGTGCCGAGGCCAGACAGAGGTATGCGACGCTGGCTCAAGTGCAGTTCCGAGCTAGCCGTTTCATTTCCAGGCCATTCATTGAGGCTCTCGGGATGGCCGACGAGGTAGATATTCTGATGGCAGGTGCAGGAGGGACTGAGTTTCTGACGCCTACTTTCCAGACTCACCCAGAGATAGTTCGGCAGTTTCTTGCTACGCTTCAGTACGGGGGGTACCAGAGATCCGACACAGAGGAGGGTGTTATCCAGTTTTGGATTGACTGGCACCATTATAGCATTACCCATCAGTAATTTACAGAGGCTATGGGACTTCCATTCGGACAGGATGTGTTAGTGCCCCATAGAGCAGTTAGACGCCACCATTGTGCGGTTATTGCATTGCAGGGAGTGCCGTATGATCATAATACGGCAAAGAGCACGGTGCTCTTGTCACAGGCCCTTCGATATGTTCACAGAGTTTTATCCAGCTCCTATTTGGGACGAGCTGGTAACCCAGGGTCTCTCAATGCCGTTGAGATTTGGAGTTTATGGGCCATGGTGGCAGGCCAACGGCTCAACATCAGCAATGAGATTCTGGTTAACATGGTGAGAGTATCTAGGGGGCAGCCCCTATAGTGTATGTTGGTGGAGTCATCACCAGGCTACTTTTGAGTTTGGGTATTCGTCCAGACATCCTGGGGACTGCCTTGGATGAGAGCATTTATGTGGACGCTCCGGCAGCTATTACGATGGCTATGATATTGCCGATACCGGGTCAGGGCGGGGCGTACAGACTCCGCACCATTCACGAGACTAGACGTGCATTTAGCCTGCCCTCACTAGAGCCGGTAGAGGAGCAACCTCAGATGGAGCAGCCTCAGGAGCAGCCTCAGATGGAGCACCAGCCTCTCGAGCCCCAGCAGCACCAGGAGGAGCACCCGGGTACACCCTCTGACATGGGGATTGAGTTCACCATGGATGAGTTGTTTGCTACTCCTCCAGGATAGAGAGTATAGAGTCCTACTCTGCCTCCGCCATCGAGAGTACATCGGACAGCTCCCCGGGCACCTAAGAGGTTCAGTCCATATGCTAGGGTAGGGGACCCGGAGGCATCTACTTCTATAGCTCCACCTCCAGAGCGGGCACTAGAGTCAGCTCCCCCTCCATTCACACCATCGACTCACCCGGCACAGCCAGATTTGTCTGCGATTTCGACCTCTATGTTCTTATCCTTTGAGCACAGACAGGAGGAGAGAGATAGGGCCTTTCTCGGGCAGCTCGGGGAGAGAGATAGAGTCATCTTACACCTACTAGATCAGCAGCAGTGTATTATCCAGGAGCAGGGAAGGCTTATTGACCATTTGAGATAGGAGCAGGAGAGGCTCGTGGGTCAGCTGAGGCATCGGATGAGGGCCTCCCAAAATGAGGCGACCCAGAGGATAGACGCATCTGTACAGATGGTGGATGAGTCAGTTGAGGCTCTCAGATTCAGGATCCAGGTCCTAGAGGGTGCTATACCTCCCATCGCCTAGTCCATGCGAGAGTTTAGAGAGCATACAGAGGATAGGCTGAAGAATATGGGGACTTCCTCTAAAGATCAGACCCTCTGCCTGGCCGGTGCTTTCAGAGAGTTAGGAGGTCGTCACTGATACGCTGAAGTTCATGACGGTATGCGCACAGCCTTTCCTTGATGGATATGCTTAGGTCCAGTTCCAGCAGCAGGACCCAGCGAGAGCGCAGTCGTTATCAGTACCAATGGTTGTACCTCCGAGATACCAGCGACAGGCCAGAGCCTCGGCTACTCAGCAAGCAGGCCCATCAGCCCCTCTCAGGTAGCCATCTGCTCCAGATACGGGACCATCTGCTTCTTCATCACGAGGCCAGCGGATTCATCTATCAGATGATGATGATGATCCAGAGGAGCTCTCAGATTATACGCCATTATAGATTGTTCAGGGAGTTCTTCTAGCTTTGTATTTATACTTTTGTTGTAATCACATCTGTATATTGTACAAAATTTAACGTTTTAGTGGACAAATATTTATGGATTAACCTATTAAATTCGCATGTTATTTCTTCATGAATTAAATTTCTTAAAAAAAAAGAGAGAGAGAAAAGAAGAAAAAAGACAATTGATCATATAGTAAACAGAATGATAAATAATAAAGGGCAACATAAAAATGTTCATAAATCTACCGATCAAGTTAATTTGCGCGAGAATTAACAAGAGTCTCTTACAATATAGGAACATGGTTTCACACCGATTCGAAAATGACCAGCAGTCAAAAGGAAGGATAAACAGATCAAACATTATGTCCTTCAAGATCGCATCCAATGTTAGATGAGAATCAACAGATCAGAATCGTACCTTGCTGATTGAATGGAGGTTAGCAAGGAAAGCTCGCAAACTTAAAAAGGGACTAGCGATATAAATCAGACATCACGCAGGCTAAGATGAGGCTAGCGGGATAGCTTAGTCACCGCGCATATGGAGACGAGGACAGCGGGGCGCACGCGATAGAACGGATCCACACTTTGTAAGTCTGGAGTAGACTCGGTGCAGCTCAGGAGAGCAAACCTCGCGTTTTGTAAGTCTGGAGCAGACTCGGCGTATCGCCATCCGCACTTTGTAAGTGGAGCAAACTCAGTGCAGCTTAAGAGAGCAATTCTCGCGTTTTGTAAGTCTAGAGCAGACTCGACGCATCGCCATCTGCACTTTGTAAGTGGAGCAGACTCAGTGCAGCTTAGGAGAGCAATCTTCGCGTTTTGTAAGTCTGGAGCAGGCTCAACGCATTGCCATCCGCATTTTATAAGTCTGGAGCAGACTCGGTGCAGCTCAGGAGAGCAACCCTCGCATTTTTTAAGTCTGAAGCAGACTCGACGCATCGCCACTTCCCCGGCAAAAAGGTAAGGACTGCCTCAGGTATGCTTCTCTTTCCTTTCTCCTCTGAATTTTGGCTCATCTAGACACTAGTGAACTAGTTTCCCCAAAATTGGGGGCAACTGTAGACACCGGGTCTTGAGGTAGTCCAGGTCAGAGTTACCCGATGAAGAGATCCACGTTTGTTTCCGGATAAATGGATGGAATTCGGAGGTTTTCGTCTTTCGGTTTTATAAGGATTAAAATCTTTTTCTCTATAGCGTGAGGTTTTGAAAGTGTTCGGGAAATTTTGCTTTAAATTGGAAGTTTTGCTCCACAGACGGGATGACCGTCTGAAGTAGCGACGCCTGTCTCTACTTGGGGTGATCCCCGTCTCTATACATAGTAGGGACGGCCCGTCTGTAACTAGGTACGGATACGCGTATGAGCAGGGAAGCCCGTCCCTAGTCCCGCATTACGGCCCGTTTGTAGCTAGGGACGGACATGCGTTTGAGCAGGGAAGCCCGTCCCTAGTCCCGCATTACGGTCCGTTTGTAGCTAGGGACGGACACGCGTTTGAGCAGGGAAGCCCGTCCCTAGTCCCGCATTACGGCCCATTTGTATCCAGATTTCCACGCGTGCCCTTAGTAGGGATGCCCGTCGGTAGTGGATCTGATCAGATAATGCCGATTTTGATAAAATTTTATCTCTTATCTTTCAAATTTTGGGTGAGATTTGGTTAAAAATTTAATTTTAAAACTCCTTTCAAAATTCAAACTTTAAACTAATGCTTATCTGATTTTATCTCCAAAAATTCTATAAATTGAGAAGTAAAATTCATTATTTGGGGTTAGAAAATTTGACAAATTTTTGGTGGGGAAAATTAAACACTTTTTGATATATTGGAAATTTTTTAAAAAAGATTTCTTTGTGAGCAAGTTATCAAAAATCTATAAAATCTCTGTTTACTTTTAGAATTTTATTTGATAAAAATTCTTCCAATTAATTGATTTATTTAAATCTTTCTTGGAAATAAGCCAATTTGAGGTAACGAAATTCATTTGTTTCCATCAATACAGCTAATTCAAACATTCGATCGCTATCAAATTTTCAAGAAGGGAAAATACAAATTTTCTTATTTTGATCTATTTTTATTTAATCCTTGTGCGGGGACCGAAACCATTCGATATTCACCCAAAAAGGTAAAATCCGAGGGTAAACATTCTGGATTAATACTTGTGTGATTTAATTAACTTATATTAATGGTTTTCATTTTTTATCCTTTTTTATCTTTTAACTCATTTCTTTTACAGTTTCCTATTATTTTCCTTTCTTTACTTTGTTCACCAATTTTGGCACTGACATGTTGATTCCTATGAGTTATTTTCTGACCATTTGGAATTGGAGTTGTAAATGACGATGGTCGAGCCAATCTGAGGATCTCCATATGGGTTTTTTTTTCCACCTTTGCTTTTTTATTCATGTTATTATCAAGATTATTTCAATGTCGTTAAAGTGAAAAGGGCCAAATATTTTATAGTAATTAATTTGGGGTTTTCTTGAAAGCTATGGACCAATGTCCTTTTTTTAACCAACGAAATTGACACTTCTTAAAATTAGTTTGTAACAAATATGCATGGCAGGACCAATGTCATCACTCCAACGAATATCCCGTTTTCTATATGATTTATATACTGTTTTTATAATGGGGGTTGTATTCCGCCCCTAGTTTTATTGTAGTTTATTTTGAGGATGTTTATTTTAATAATGCTTTATTTATCGCTTTTGACGTGAATGATTGCGCCTTAATTAAATGCATCGTGTGGAAAGTTGATGAAACAATAAATTCAAAACTTAATCATAATATTGATCAAGGTATAAATAAATGAGAAGTCCCGAACTTACTCTGGTCTTTGGGGCTCAATGAGACGAGAGGTCTAGGACTTCCAAGACACCTCTTAAGTCTTGCCAAAAGACTGAAATTTACAATCCTAGGCTCTAGGGGGTAGAGGCAGAGGCCTCCAAGATCTCTTTGGCTAGCTCAAGATGGATATGTATGCGCCGTCTTAGGCTCGCTGAGGCTAGACGACCCTTCCCAATGTTCTATTGGGTGGCGACTCCAAGAAACCTCATTGTTGCCCAAAATAGATGCACTTATAAATACCTTACAAGTTTTATGAACCTCTCCTGATTGCCCTAAAGCGGGCCCTCGGGAGGACACGAGGTTCGGCGTGCGTAACACATATCAATTAAATATTCTTTCGTGTAGAATTTTCTATTAGTATTTTTATGCATAATCTTTATAAGTATTTAATTGAAAGAATAAATTCTTACTTACATCTAATAGAATTTCATCATTGAAGTATTATTTGAGAAATCATAATATTAAATAGTTGTTATAGGTTGTTTATTATTCCTGAAATTTGCATGTATAACACTTTAATTCATTAATGAAAATTGTGAGTTAGAATTATAAATGCATGTTTTAGGCACTCTAATTTATGTTGAAAGAGTAAATTGGAATTTCATTCAACCTAGCTCGCATGATAAGAATATATTCATAATCAAGAATAATTAATTCAAGTTCTATTCATTATTTTATATCGTTAATCTTTTATCTTCTCTGATTATCTATAATTAGGTTAATTAGAATTAGATATAGTTATTCCACTTTCATTCAACAAATTCATAATCATTAGAAACAAGATTAAAATTGGGTAGTAATAGTGTGTAATAATTAGCACATTCCTCGTGGGATCGACATCTTTTGTACTATTTCGGTACACCGTATGCTTGTGGAATTAGCACATGTAAAATAGGCTAACAAGTTTTTGGCGCCATTGCCGGGGAATGATGTTATTTTTATTGCCATTGTGAAATTTGATTTATGATTTTGGATTACAATATTTTATTTGTTTGTTTGGTTAATTGACTTATTTTTGTTTTGTGTTGTTTTTACAGGATTTGATAAGTTCATGCCTAGTACTAGAAGTTCTCAAGAAGAGCTTGAACCTTTGAATCCTGAAATAGAGAGATACTTTTCAAGTAACAGAAAATTAAATAAAAAGAAGAATAATAATAAGAGTAATGGCTGAATAGGAAAATCCACCAAGGTTGATGGATTTTGCTACACCCACATTGAGTGGTGCTCAACAAGGGGTGGTAAGACCTACAGTAAATGCTAACTAATTTGAGATTGAACCTTCGCTTTTGCAAATGATACAAAATAGTATTCAATTTTAAGGTTTGGCAAATGAGGATCCTAATGCTCATTTGGCAAATTTTCTAGAGATATGTGATACTCTTAAAATTAATGGAGTTTCTAATGATGCAATTAAGCTTAGACTTTTTCCTTTCACTTTGAAGGATAAAGCCAAGGCTTGGTTGAATTCATTAACTAGAGGATCAATAACCACTTTGGACCAATTGGCCCAAGCATTTTTATCAAAATACTTCCCTCTACCAAAAACTGCAAAAATTATAAAAGATATCACAACTTTTGTGCAAAATGATAATGAATCTTTGTATAAAGCATGGGAGAGATTTAAGGAATTGCAGCGCATGTGTCCTCACCATAACCTTCCAAGAGAGCTGTTGATGCAAACCTTCTACAATGGGGTAAATCCTACCACAAGAGGTACCATTGATGTTGCAGCTGGTGGCTCTTTGATGAAGAAAATAATAGAAGCAGCTTTTGAATTGCTTGAAGAGATGGCTATGAACAATTATATGTGGCCCACTAAAAGAGTAAGGGAATCTAATTCTAATGCTAGGGGGGTTCATGCCATAGATTCTGTTGTAGCCTTACAAGCCCAAATAGAAGCTTTAACTCAAAAAGTTAGAGCTTAGGAATGGGGGGTAGTTCACAAAAGGTATGCACTATTTGTGGCCAATAAGGTCATACAAGTGAGGCATGCAATTTGGGTATAAATAATTCTGAAGAGCAAGTTAGTTTTATCCAAGGGCAAGGAAGAAGTAATCCATACTCAAACACATATAACCCTGGTTGGAGAAACCATCCTAATTTTTCTTAGGGTAATAGTAGTAACCAAAATAGGGGAGTAGGATTTCAACCACCTCAAGATAGGTTTGGAGCTTTAGAGGTAAAAATGGATAGGTTCTTAGAGGGGATTATTCTAAAATTTAGTTCACAAGAAGAGAACCAAAAGAGGCTAGAAACAAAATTTGACCAAATCACTAAAAATCAAGCCTCATCCATCCATAACTTGGAAGTGCAAATAGGGCAAATAGCTAAGGCTTTACCTTCAAGAATGTAAGGAAATTTACCAAGTAATACGGAGGAGAATCCAAGAGAACATCTTAAAGGCACAAATTGAGGTTAGGTAAATCCTATAACAATGAATTTGTTTCTACTAATGTGGGTGAGAATGTGCAGGAAAAATAGAGAAATTTTTAGAAGGATGAACCTTCTATCGCGAGCGCGACAGAAGAGGGGCAGGCAGACATCGCGAGCGCACGACCTTTCGCGAGTGCGAGGACTGAGAATTCGCTTGCTGTCGCAATCGCGACACCTGTCGCTGACGCGACAAAAGGGGTGACCAAAAGCAAAGCTCCATAAGTTTTTCAACCTCGTCTGCCTTTTCCACAACGCTTGAAGCAGCAACACCAAGATAAGCAATTCCAATCTTTTATTAATCAATCGAAGCATTTACACATAAATTTAAATTTTATTGAGGCCATTACACAAATTTCTAACTATGCTAAATTCGTTAAAGACTTGATTTCAAAGAAAAGAAGTTGGGAGGATATATCTACTATAGAACTGACTGAGGCATGTAGTTCAATAATTTCAAATAATTTGCCTACTAAGCTTAAGGAAAATGGTAGTTTTACTATTCCTTGCACTTTAGGGGATGTTGATTTTCTTAAATGTTTATGTGATTTGGGAGCTAGTATAAACCTTATGCCTTTGGCTATCTTTAAGAAGTTAGGGTTGGACTATGTTAAACCTACTTTTATTGTTTTGCAATTGGCTGATCAATCTATTAAAAATCCAAATGGCATAGTGGAAGATGTGCTTGTGAAAGTTGATAAATTTATTCTACCAGCTGACTTTGTTATTTTAGACTTTGCATATGATGTGAAATGTCCATTGAAATTAGGAAGACCTTTGATGAGGACTGGTAGGGCTTTGGTTGATGTCTATGAGGGCACCTTAATCTTAAGAGTGGGGGAGGATAGTGTGCAATATCAAATGGATAAGTCCTTAAAATATCCCATGGATGAGAATGTGTGCATGAAAATAGATGTCATTAATGCTTTTATTTTGGAAGTATTAGAAAATTCAGGTCAAGAAGAGGTTAATTTTGAAGAAGAAGCCCATAAAGATGTGGAGGAAGAGAGCTCAAGGCTTGAACTTCTAAATAGAAATGAAGCTCCATTGCCACCATCCATTGTAAGTCCTCCTAATGTTGAATTGAAAGAGCTACCTAGTCATTTGAGGTATGCATTTCTTGGTCTAAATCATACTTTACCTATTATTATTTCTAACAAACTCACAAGTGCACAAGAGTCTTCATTGTTAGAGGTTGTTAGAAAGAGGATAAAGAGTATAGGTTGGCAAATTTCTGATTTAAAAGGAATTAGTCCTAATGTAGTAATGTATAGGATTAACATGGTAGATGAATGTCAACCTAAAGCTGATAGACAAAGAAGACTTAATCCTAATATGAAAGAAGTTGTTAAGAAAGAAGTTATTAAATTATTAGATGCTGGGATTAGTTATCCAATTTCGGATAGTTCTTGGGTAAGTCCTATTCATTGTGTACCTAAAAAATGGGGTATGACTATAGTTACAAATGAGATTGGGGAATTGATTCCTACTAGAACCACTACCGGTTGGAGGGTGTGTATTGACTATAGGAAATTAAATTCAGCCACTAGAAAGGATCATTTTCCTTTACCATTTATTACCCAAATGTTAGAAAGGATAGCTGGCCATTCTCATTATTGCTTCTTAGATGGTTATTCAGGATACTTTCAAATATTTATCTATCCTAGCGACCAAGAAAAGACCACCTTTACTTATCCATATGGGACCTTTGCCTATAGAAGAATGCCATTTGGGTTATGCAATGCACCAGCAATTTTTCAAAGGTGCATGACTTCCATATTTGGGGATATGATAGAGGACATCATAGAAGTATTCATGGATGACTTTTCTGTGTATGGGTACTCATTTGAGCTATGTTTAAGTAATTTTGATAGGGTATTGGCTAGATGTGAAGAAACTAATTTGGTACTAAATTGGGAGAAATATCATTTTATGGCTGAAGAAGGGATTGTTCTAGCCCACAAAATTTCAAGTGAAGGGATTGAGATAGACAAAGCCAAAATAGAATTGATAGAGAAATTACCTCCACCAACTACATTAAAGGTGGTAAGGTCATTTTTGGGACATGCTGGTTTTTATAGAAGGTTTATAAAGGACTTTTCTTTGATTGCTAAGCCTTTAACTAATTTATTAGTTAAGGATGTACCTTTTGAATTGAAGAATGCACTTGTAAGTGCACCTATAATTACTTCTCCTAATTGGGAATTACCTTTTGAAATTATGTGTGATGCAAGTGACCTTGCTGTTGGATGTGTGTTAGGACAAAGACAAGGTAAAAATATGCGTGTGATTTACTATGCTAGCCATACATTGTCATCACCTCAAGTTAATTACACAACTACTGAAAAAGAAATGTTAGCTGTTGTCTATGCATGTGATAAGTTTAGGCCTTACTTGTTAGGATCTAAAGTAATCATCTATACGGATCTTGCTGCATTAAGGTACTTATTTGCTAAAAAAGATGCTAAGCCTAGATTAATTCGATGGTTCTTTTATTGCAATAGTTTGACCTTGAAATTAGAGACAAGAAAGGGTCTGAAAATTTAGTAGCTGATCACTTGTCAATGTTAGAAAATGATGAAGGGCCTATAGGAGATACCAATGAAATAAATGAATCCTTTCCGGATGAATCTCTTATGTCTATTGAGAAAGTAAATGGTCCTTGGTTTGCAGATTTTGCTAATTTTCTTGCTGTAGGAATTATACCTAATGATTTGACATGGCAACAAAGGAAAATATTCTTTAGTGATGTCAAAAATTATCTTTAGGAAGAACCCTATTTATTTAAGATAAATGGTGATGGTATTATTCGTAGATGTGTTAGTGAGGGTGAGTATGCAAACATTTTAACACATTGTCATTCATCTTTATATTCTGGTCATAATAGTAGCTCTAAGACTGCCTCTTGTGTGCTAGAATGTGGTTTCTTTTGGCCTACTTTATTTCATGATGCTAGAGTTTTTATAGCTCATTGTGATAAGTGTTAAAGAGCTGGTAACATTGGGAAGAGAGATGAAAAGCCTTTGAACAATATCTTGGAAGTGGAGATATTTGATGTGTGCGAAATTGACTTCATTGGTCCTTTTCCTACATCCTTTGGTCAAAATTACATTTTGGTTGGTGTTGACTATGTATCAAAATGTGTTGAAGCCCAAGCAACATCAACTAATGATTCCAAGGTGGTGCTCAAATTCTTAAAGAAGATCTTTCCAAGGTTTGAAGTGCCAAGAGCCATCACAAGTGATAGAGGTAAGCATTTTATAAATCGCTCTTTTGATTCTTTATTGTATAAATATGGTGTGCATCGTAGGGTAGCTACTCCATATCATCCACAAACTAGTGGTCAAGTAGAGGTATCTAATAGGGAACTAAAATGGATCTTAGAAAAAATAGTTTCTAGCTCTAGGAAGGATTGGGCACACAAGTTAGATGATGCATTATGGGCATATCACATAGCATTTAAAGTACCTATTAGAATGACACCATATAGGTTAGTGTATGGAAAAGCTTGTCATTTGCCTGTTGAGTTAGAACATAGAGCATATTGGGCTATTAGAGCTTTGAATTATGACATTAAAGATGCAAGTGTTAAAAGATGTTTACAACTTAATGAGCTTAATGAGTTAAGACTACTTTCTTATGAAAATGCTAAGATTTACAAAGAAAAATCTAAAAAATGGCATGATGCTCATATTAGATACAAAAGTTTCAAAATTGGGGATAAGGTCCTATTGTATAATTCTAGATTGAAACTATTTCCTGGAAAATTGAGATCTAGATGGAGTGGACCCTTTGAGGTCAACCGAGTTTTTGATCATGGGTATTTGGAGTTAAATAATAGTAATGGGGAATTATTTAAAACAATGGTCAAAGATGCAAGGTCTATTTGGAGGAAACTTTTCATGGTAGAGAGGTTTCCTATATCTCTTTAAAAATGGTTTGAAAGTTACTTGCATTTCTTTTTATTTTGTAATTAGTGTAATTTTAAGTTATTTTGTATGTTGTTAATTAGATTTTAGTGTGATTTTTGCTTTAATATATTACTAATATTATTTGTTTTTGATTCCACTGGGTGTCTTAAATAGTGAGGAATTCAACTTATTAAATTATAGTGTTGTTTTGAAAAAGAGAGAATTTTGTTCTTTGAAAATTCCTCTCTGTCGCGAGCGCAATAGTGGAGGGAAGTTATTTTCGCAAGTTGCTATCACGATCGCACCTGAAAGGGAGTGCACGACAGGAAAATGCAAGTTTGGGCAAAACCATTATGTCGCGGGCGCGATAGAAAGGTGAGAAAAATTTTTATCGCGTGATCGCGATTGATTCGCGAGAAATTGATTTGAAAATTCATTTCTGTCGCGATCGTGACAATGTCGCGAGGTCGCGACAGAGCACGGAATTTGAAAATTTTTTAATTTCAAACCGTTGCAACCCTATTATTTCACTCCCCTATAAAAGTCTAAAGCCCTAACTGCAGTTTTTTCTCTTCAATTTCAAGTTGTCCTCACGTTTCCTAGTTTTCTCTCTAAAATCTCTCAATTCTTCTTCTTCTTCTTCTCTCAAAGTTCTTAAATTTATAGTTTTGTTCTTCCTCTATTTCTTCTTTTTGAGTTTATTTTGCAAGATTTCTTCAGCTTTCATTCACAATCAAGATGGTTAGAACCAAATCAGTGGGAGACAAGGGGAAGAAGGCGGCAGAGGGATCCAGTGCAAACCAAGACCCTGTACGTCTACAAAACAGGTTTGAATGTCCATTCCCTATTTTAAATGAGGAAGAAGGTGATAAATTTGTTTATTTTGACAAAAAAAACCTATGTGGGCATGTGGCATGTGGATTTCTCTCTGTTAAATACTTTAGGCATCACTGAAAAATTTGAAAAATATTTGAAATATATGAAATGGGGGAAGTTTGTGAACTTGAATTTACCTATTAAGCGTGATTGGGCCTTAGAATTTTTTGTTACTCTTGACTATGTTGACAAGGGTAGGGATAGGATGAAATTTAGACATCAATGGATTGACTATTCCTTTAGATTCCCTGAATTGCATGAATGGTTTGGGTTTCCTCTTAATGGGAAGAGATTTGATGCACATTTATTTGATCCTAGGCCTGTTTGGAAGCGTTTGTTTGGTCTTGATTAATTTAATAACGAGAATTCTACAAATCGCCAAATAAAAGATGATGTGTTAATGCTTTTTCATAAATATTTGTGTCATGCTTTTTTGGTAGAGTTGAGAGTTCTAAAGTTCAGACCAAGGACTTATTTGTGCTTGATTTATTACAATCTAAGAAAACCCCCTTCTCTATAGATTTTATTTTTGATTGAATATATCATGCTTCTACTGCAAAAAGTAAAACAGTGGGCATGTGTCACATGGTAACCTGGATAATTTTAGGATGTCTAGAGGACTTACATAATTTTCATTTAGAGGAGGGTGAAATTGTTACTATGCTTGATGTAGTTTACTTGAGGCGGGCTAACCTTTTCACAAAAGGCGGTTGGCCGCCCAAGTTTGCTGATAGAGGATTGCAGGTTGACAGTTCACACATTGACAAGGGTAAAGGCAAGGCCCCTGAGTCATCCACAGCGGCCGGAGGGCATGAGGATGCTAATGATGATGATGAAGATGATGAGGAGGAGCGAGCTGCACCATTTGGTGCTGGTGAAGGTGCAAATGCTGGTTGCCAGCAGGTGTTAACTAAACTTGATGGTATAGAAGCTGCCAACCAAAGCATGTCTGCAAGAATGGATTCATTGGAATCCACTGTGAAGGCTGTCCACAAGGGACATGAGAGCTTGAGTCGCAAGCTTCTCTCCTTTTTCAGCAAGCAAAACGTTGAATTTTCTCCATCTCCACCTGATTCCCCTAGTGGGAATTGAGATAAGTTTCTCCACACAATTTTTATTTTTAGTGTTATTTTTGTTTTTATTTTATAGTGTTTTCTGTTTGCTTATATATATCCTTTTTGTTGTTTTCACACAATGAGGACATTGTGTCCTTTACGTGTGGGGGCATTGTTGTTATGCGTTTAGTTATTTGTGTTTAGTGTAGCCTGTGTTTTGCTTGTGCTGCTAGTTTTAGGTTGTTAATATTAGTTATGTTGAATTAGATTTGTATATATGTGTGTTATTGTTTTTATGTATAGGTTGTTTTGTTTATTATATTTTGGAGCTTATATATTTGATATATATTTGGGAATATATGCATAAGTAAGCTGATATTTCTTTTAATTATTTCTATATATGCCATATCTTGAAAAATGTCATTTTCATTTTTATTTGGACAATCAAATGTACATAGTGAAGGTCATGACTTGGCAAAGCTCTTTAGTGTAGGGTCTTTTTAAGTTTGGTATCTTTTCACATATATATAAGGATTATTTTGGGAATTCATTGCTTAGGATAGTTTGACCTATAGTTAAGTGAGCTTTTGAGCCTTATACTTTGAAATTTTTCTTGTATGAGAGCCATAGTATGCCATATTGTCATGGCCGGACATATACCCTAAAGGAATTAATCTGAATTGGCATGTGTGTGAATTGAATGTGTAGCTTGGACTGAAATGAAAGTTTTAAGGGCTGATTAGGTTATCTAATGATGGATTAATTAAGAATAAAATAATGTAAAAAATCAATTGGTGGAGGCAGGTTTTGTGAGTGAAATCCGTGTGGCTCCTTGTGAGTATGCCACCTCCACCTTATGCATGCAAATGTCCCTTTGAGGAAGGACCCACTTGTAAGGATTGAGTTATTTTCTGCGTTTTTACTTCCTCTTTCCATGAGAGTAGTCTTTAGGTTTCTAATTAAATTGCATACTTGTTAAGAAGTTCAAGTTGTTAAGTTGCTCAAGAGTTAAGTTGTTGGATTTAAGAGGTAAGTGATTATGAATGCTTATTCTCATCTTCTATTCTTCTTCTTGGTTTTGATTTGGTATTAGAATGAGAATTGATGGATTATGTTCAATTCTGGAATTGAACTGGTTTTGCTAGCTGAAGAAGTGAAGAAGGATAAAAGGAAAGCTGTAATCGGAGAGCCGAGCGTTCGTCAAGATTAGGAGCTAAGGCGATAAGGTTTGGGAACAAACCCTAGTTATATAACCATGAAAATTGTGTTGCTTGAATATGAATTTGGTATGAAACATGTGTATATGAGAAGTAGTGGCCTTGAGCATGAAATTGTATGGCTAGGTTTAATATTTGATGTGGATATATGCTTTGTGAAAATGTTGTTTGAGAATATATATGCTATGTGTATAATGAATATGATTGTGATTTATGCTATGAGTGAATGCCAATGTCAAGATGGAATCAGGTATGTGCCAATTGGGTATGTGGTTGATGAATTGGGTTAATTTGTTAGAAAGGAAAATGGGTTGGAAGTCCTTGAAAGGAAATGGGAATAGAATGTGGAATTGGAAATCTTGCATGGGTCACGGTGACAATCAAATTGGTTGTGACCGTGAGGTGTGCTGGAGTTCTGTTCTACCTAGTTGAATTGGGTATGTCACAGTGACAACCAAAATGGTTGTGACCGTGAGGTACCAAAGGAAGCATTCTTCCCTGCGAAATATGATATGTCACGGTGACAATCAAATTGATTGTGACCGTGACATACCCTCAAGTAGCATTCTGCTGAGAATTGGGAACATGTCACTGTGGTAATCAAATTGATTGTGACCGTAACCTGTCCTCAATTTGCATTCTGTTTTGGACTTCAACATGTCATGGTGACAACCAAATTGGTTGTGACCGTGACCTACCCTGTTTTGGCAATATACCCCTAATGTGTTTGGCCTTCCAAATGGCAAGGCTTTGAGCTAAAATGAAGGACATTATGAGTAAGTATTATGTGTGTATTAGGTAATGTACCTTTGCATACTACATGATGATTCTTGAATGCAATCAAATATGTGATTATTAACTATGAAGAATGAGTTTGGAAACATACTGAGTATGCAAGTGAAATGTATAGCTATGTGCTAATGCGAATGTGCAGAGTGAATGTGATGTTAGCTATCAACATATGTGATGTGAAAAGTGATCAATGTGAACTGAATAATATGTTTAACAATTTAAGCCTGCGAGTCAAGTAATGGATAGTTAGGCATGCCTATAGGGTCAAGTGCTGCAGCCCCATGCGTTAAATGTGTCTGATTCCGTGGGAATCACAATGCGAATAATCCTTGCTGGATTTTATTATAAGTGGATTGATGTTAAGTACCTGAGGGTACCAATGCGTAAATGTAATCTCGATGAGATTCTAGTACCTGAGTGGTACCAATGCGATACCCGTTATACGCGTCTCTGGTTTGCAGGCTAATCAACTAATTAATAAGTGGAAATGATGGTGACACAGTATGGTATGTGATGTGAATATATGAATACATGATTGGTGCTATATGATTGAATCTAGTAATGAACAATGTTATGCATGAAACGGAATTGGATGAAGTGATTCTTATTTAAGCATGATTGTTGGCATGTAATGTGTGGTAGTTATATGCGTTTGATAAATTACTTGTTATATGTGTTCCGCACTAAGCGTTATCTCTTAGCATGGGTTTACTCTAATCCGTGCAGGTACGGACAAGAGGTGACCGAAGGATGCACCAGCATATCGAGGGCCAACAATAGGAAGTGGATAGTGTAGGTCTTGGGGTTTGTTACTCGGGAATTTTGTATAGACTCTTTGTATAATTATTATGTGTATCAGATATGTAAAGGCATGTAATAATGAAATAACTAAGAATAGTAACGAAATAGTTGTATAAGTATGTATGATGTATGATCGTATGTGATGAAATCTTTTTGTATAGATTTCAATAAGGATATGCATGTGTTATGTTGTGTGTGCACGACCTTATCTAACTAAGACTAGCTAAGCTAGTCTGACGTGGGAAAAAGGTGCCACACATATCCTCTAGAACTTGTCTTTAGTAAATTTTGAGACTACATATATAGTATGGGATGTGCATGAGATATGATAAGGGCACTTAGAATGAACCGTTTTAGCTTGCTTAAAAGAACTTACCTTTTTGACTTTAGGTAGCCATTTTGAGCCTATAACCTATTTTTGTTGTTAAGCTTATTATTTAACCAAATCCTTTGCTAAACAATAACCATTCAATTTTGTTACCCTTGTTGTGTTAAGAATTAGGATTACTATACCCATGGGATACACTTGTTAGTATAAGCATGATTATAGTGATGTATAAGTAAATTCCCTTATTTTTGTATCAAAAGTCCATTATTAGAAATCTAGCTTCTACAAGAATAAAGAAAAAAGTAAAGAAAAAAAATAAATACATGGGATGGAGCATAAAATGCACCCAACAAAAAAAAAGAGAAAGAAAAAAAGGGAAATAAAAAAAACAAGAAAATCAAAAGAAACTAGAGAACAAGGGTGGACATTAGGAAGGGAAATAGAATAGAAACTTTGAATATCATGCTTTACTTACTTTTTACATTCCTTGTGGTATAGTTATACTTATTCTTTACACAATATTAGCTACTTAAACCAAATTTATCTTACCCTTACCTAAGCCAAGTTACAACCCTTTGTAAGACCCTTTGATTTCATGTACTACTTTATACTAGTAGTGGAGATTTTTACTATTTACAAGCTTATGGTATGCAATGGTATATTTAAGGATTGAGAGAAACACTAACCTTGAAACACATTGAGTGATTGAGAGCTTAAGGAAAACATAGTGCTTGAGTGAGAATTATTTTAGGCAATGCCTTGTGTGAAATAATCTTTACATGTGTGCGACGCGAGCCGAACCCCAGGGCGCCCCGAAGGCCCGCTTTTAGGGTGATCGGGTAGAGGTTCATGAAAACTTGTAAGGTATTTAAAAGTGCGTCTATGTTGGGAAACAAGGAGGTTTCTTGGAGTCGCCACCCAATAGAACATTGGGAAAGGTCGTCTAGCCTCAGTGAGCCTAAAACAGCGCTCTTATGTCCATCATAGGCAAGCCGGCGGTGTCTTGGAGGTATCCACCCTAATGATAGAATGGTCCTCTAGCCTCATGCTTGGGCAAACCAAAGGTGTCTTGGAGGTATCCACCTTAATAGAACATTAAGATGGCCCTCTCACCTCGTGGCGACTAGGACTATGCAAATTTGATCCTTTTACGGGACACAAGAGGTGTCTTGGAGGCTTCCACCCCAACAAAATGCCGAAGTGGCCCTCTCGCCTCAATGAGCCCAAAGACCAGAGTAGGTTCGGGACTCCCCATTTATTTATACCTTGGTTAGGTTTATAATCGAGTTTTGAATTTATCGTTTCATCCAATTCCTCATTCAATTCGATGCAATAAAATTAAAGCGTAAGTTATTCATTAAAAAGAAGCGATAAATAAAGCATAATTAGAGTAAAGTGCATGAAAATAAATTACAACAAAACTAGGGGCGGAATACAACCCCCATTGTAAGTAAAATACAAGGCATGCATAAAACGGGATATATATTAAAGATGAGGACATTGGTCCTCGCATGCATATTTATTATAAAATGGTTTTGAGATGTCGATTCTTATTTATTAGAAAAAATAGGACATTGGTCCTCAATTTATGAGAAAAACTCCAATTTAATTAATAAAAAACATTTAGTCATTTTTTACATCAGCGAGGAAATATAAAATAACATTATTCACAATAATAATATAATGAAAAAATGATAAAGTCGAGAGAATGAACCAGAGATGAGACCCTTAAATCTTTGCAACAGCCTCTACGCCAAGTGGCTCCAAATTCGCCCAACAAATCCAAATAATAACTCACAAAATAAAGAACACGTTAATGTAAAAAAAGAAAATAAACGTGAAGTTAAATAATAAAGAGGGAAGTAGAAGAAATTGAATAATGAAACCATTTTTAAATGAAAAAAGAAAAGAAAAGAGGTTAAGTGGAAAAGAGGCCCAGGGACAGCCCAAAACGTATGACCGACGGGCGTCTCTGGGAGCGACAGACAGTCGCAAGGGCAAACCGCAACATCCCGTCGCTCGATTGAGAGACGGCCGTCGGCAGTCCTTATGCCCGTCGGTCGAGTCTGTTTCCGAACAGTAAACCTAAAAAAGCCAAATTATTGTTTTGATTTGAATGAAGAGGATTTTTATGCAAGAAATTAACGAAAATAAGTCGAATTTAAAATAATAATTCCAGAATGTTTACCCTCGGATTTTTTTTACCTTGCGAAGGTGAACGTTGTAAGATATTGACTCCTCGAGTTCTACAAGGATCGGATGGTGACCGCGCAAACGGAAGAGATTTTCGGTTGCAAAAAAATCGCTTAAAAAATTAGCCAAGAGAAGAAGATTGTTTTCTCTTTCTTGGAATTTGGACGGCAGTAAATATCTGAATTAGCTAGTTGGATGAAAACGAATAGATCTCATTTTCCGTATTAGCGTAATTCGAAAATCAAAAAGATTTTTAAAGGAAAATTGTTTTATGTAGAAATTGAGAAGAAAATCTTTTGTGAAAATTTTCTAAAAAGGTTTTATAAAAATTTCTCAGTCAGATCTCTTTTTTTCCAACCCCCCCAAATGAATCCCCCTTCCCTTACTTATAGATTTTAAGAGGGAATTCAAATAAATTTAAATTTTAAATTCAGATTTGAAGAGGATTTTTCGAAATCAAATCAAAACTGAAAGATATTCGGGATATCCTCAAAATCAAATCTAATATTCAAAAATATTTGAAAAGATTTGAGACATTTTCAAAATACTTTGTAAAAATCCCTTAAATCTTGTAGAATCCGGCGGTTTAACAACCTGATCACCGACCGACGGGCTTCCCGCATACAATAGAAGGGGCGTCTGTCATCCTGGGGACCTACACGTGGCACAAAGGCAAGCGGTCAGGCACCCGCTCAAGCGAGAGATGGGGCGCCGCTCAACCGAGAGACGGGGCGTCTCTCCACAGACGGGATTCCCGTCTCTGGACCAAAATCTCAAGTTTTAAAGTTTTGACCCTCTCGACTCTCCGAGACCTCCCGTTTTCCTTAAAAAGCTTCCGATCCTCGTAAGACTGGGGAATGAATGCTCACGAACTTTATCTTTATCCGGAAATCGACTTTATTTTCTCCATCGGGTTACTCAGATCTGGACCGTCTCAAGACCCGGTGTCTACAGTTGCCCCCAATTTTGGGGAAGGTAGTACACTAGTGTCTAGATGAGCCAAAATTCAAAGGAGAAAGGAAGAATGCGTACCTGAGGTAGTTCTTACCTTCCTGACGTTGCGTAGAAGCAAGTGGCTTCCCGCTCCCATTTGGTGAGCCTCATTTCGGCTTGTATGCCGTTTGTGGGTTGCGGTGTTATCCAGCCCCATCTCGGTTGCAATCTGTTCTATCGCCTTTGCCCCCACTAACCTCATCTTGGTCTGCGTGGCGGCTGATCTGTTCCACTGCGCGGTGTGAGGTGAAGTGTTATCCAACTGCACTCTCCGCTTGCGATCTATTCTATTGCGTGTGCCCCACTGTCCTCATCTCGGTGTGACGCGCGCCGGATCCCCGCGGCCGCCCCTATGACCGCCCGCACGTGGGCGATCGGGCAATTATGGGTCCGTTGACAGCTTGCAATAAATCGCAAGTGCCTCTATGTTGGGCAACAAGGAGGTTTTATGGAGTCGCCACCCAATAGAACATTGGGAAAGTTTCTCTCGCCTCGGAGAGCCTAAGACTGCGCTTAGTATCCATTTTGGGCCAGCCAAAGGGGGAAGGTAAACCTCTCGCCCTAAGGAGCCTAGGATTAACGCTAAAGCCTCGTGACACAAGAGGTGTCTTGGAGGGTAAACCTCTAGCCTCTTGAGCCCAAAGACCAGAGCTGGTTCGGGACTTTTCATTTATTTATACCTTGATTAATATTATAATTAAGTTTTGAATTCATTATTTCATCAACTTTCCACACAATGCAATTTAAATTAAAGGCGCAATCATTCATATCAAAAGCGATAAATGTAAGCAAAATCCAAAATAAAGCATTCAAAAACAAATTACAATAACACTAGGAGCAGAATACAACTCCCATTTATAAAAGTGAAATACATGCATAAAACGGGTTATTCATTAATAGTGAGAACATTGGTCCTCGCATGCATGTTTTTAATGAAACAGTTTTGATGTGATGATTTATTTGGGTATGAAAAACTAGGACATTGGTCCCTTTTATTTAGAAAAAAATGTCAAGTTAATTAATAGAAACGTTTTTGTGATTTTCTTTTTAGCGTGACTAAATAAAGAATTTTACAAGAAAATTATATGGCAAAATTAAATAAAATATTACAAATAAAGAAAATAAATGTATGAACCAAACGAGCCTTTTTGGACCTCCCGATGTGCTTGCAAAAACGCCCAAGCGAAAAAATGAGTTTAGACATAAAAATAAAATACAAATAAAATAATGTTAGTAATTAAATCAATTAAACCAATTAAACATACAAAATAATGAATAACAAATTAAAATAAGATGATATGAAAAGAATGATAATGGAATCAAAATGTTAAGAAACCAAAATAAATGAGAAACATGCATTATATGTGATAAATGATTAAATGATGTGATGAAAATAAAATAAAACATGTTAATTAATTAATACATGAAAATATGAACATGATAACAATGATGATGAAGATAAACGAATCAAAGAATATATAAAATGATAAAGAAAAGAATAATAAATGAAAACAATTAAAGAATGATGAAAACAATTAACTGAACAATATGATTAATTAAATATGTTCACAAATGATATAAACCATTTACATTGGCAAAAAGATCAATTAAAATGAATTTATTAATTACATGTTAAAAATAATGATGAATTAAAGTGAAATAAATTAATTACATGTTAAAATTAATAAACAATCAATATTTATATGCATAAAAATCATATATAAACAAATTAAATAAAACAAATCTGAAATAAATAAAATAAATGAAAACAATAAAATAAAATAAATCTGAAATAAATAAAATAAATGAACCAAAAGAAATAATAAGAACAAGCCCAGAATGTTTACTCTCAGAGTTTCGGATTCGATGAAGGTAAAAGATGATCGATTTCTTTGTTTGATGATTCACAATGTTAGAGTGAAATATGATGAAAATGTTGGAATTTTATTCCAAGAAACATGAAAAAAATAATCAAAAATTCTTTAAGAACAAAGAATTGATACCTTTGCCTAAAGAAATTATTTTGATAAAAAAAAAGTTTTTTATTGATTAAAATAAAGAAAAATGATTTCAAGAACAATCAATCACTTTGTTCATAAAAAAAAATTGATTGAAGTTTTATTTTAGAAAATCAAATAAAAATTAGATTTTGATGACAAACAATTATTTTATTTGTCTCAAAATCAATTTTTTATCAAAAAGAGATTCAAAACAAAATCAATGAAAAAGTTTTATTGAACACAAAATAAAAGATTAAAAACAATTTTGAGAACAAATAATTATTGTATTTGTCACAAAAATTAAATCAAACAACAAAACTTCCCCTAAAAAATATGTTTAGAAGAAATTATGTTGGAAAAAGAATGAAACATTTGATTTGTCTTTTCGATTTTTGGTTGGAGAATAAATCTGGAATTTTTAAAGAGAAAATAGAAGAAGAAGAATTCTGGAAATTTTAGGTCTAAAAATGTGTGGAGGAGCCTCCTTTTGATTTCATCATAAACTCTTTATAGGATAAAAAAAGGTTGCCCTAACTTAATTAAGGAAAAAACCTATTTTAACACAAAATTCCTTTATTTTTAATGATAAAATCAAGTTTTATTGTTTAATTATCTAAAAAAATATTTTAGAATTTAATTTGAAGTAAAAAACCCCAAAAAAATGGGATAAAAAACGGATTTTTGGGTGAAAAAATCGGAAAAAAGGCTGAAAAATCGGAAAAGGGTATCAGACCCTGTAGCGACGGCCAGGAAGCCCGTAGCTATAGAGCGACGGCCTCATGCAGCCAGGCTGCGCGAAATCCGCGCGCAGAGGCGCGGAAATCGCGCGCGGTGCGGCGCACAGTGCGCACAACGCTGCGCGTCGCCAAATCGCGCCCAGCGCGCTGGGCGCCTGGGCGTCTGCGTGCTGGGCGCCAGCGCGCCTGCGCACTGCCGCGCCCGACACTCGCGCTCCGAAAATTTTTTTTATTTTATTTTTTTTTTCTTTTTTTTTTAAATTGACTAAAAACACTATAATTTTAAGCCCCCATTTTTCAAAATTAATTTTTTTAAATATTTTTTATTATTTTCTAATTTTTCACTCTAAAATGCAAATTTGACGAGAAAACCATCACTTTTAACCTTTTAAGCCTATGAAGGCAATTATCATCATTGGGTAACTTCGATCTAGGCTGACTCAGGACCCGGTGTCTACACTCGGCATGCACGGTGTGAGGTGAAGTGTTATCCAACTGCACCCTCTATTTGCGATTTGTTCTCTCGCGTGTGCCCCGCTGTCCTTGTCTTGGCATGCACGGTGGCTGTGTGTTCCACTAGCCTCATTTTGGCCTATGCGGAGTTTGAACTGTTTCAACATTGACCATCCTCGGGTCAGTGTGAACTCTTGTTCCTGTGTTGCCAATAAAATTTGATTAATTTGTTGCGAGCTAAATTGCTTGCTTGTCTTTTAAACAATTTTTTTTTTACATCATTATCATCTCATTCTATTTTGTTTTATTTTTCTTGTTCATTTACCGTGTTATCAACCGTTAGGAAAGTAAGATGTTGATCATGGCAGAATATGCAGCATGAAATATGGATTTGACAACATATAAGTTCGTCAAAATATAAACGTAAATGTTCCACTAAGTGACAACCTATTTTGTACAAAAAACATATACAAGTAAAACAAAATGTGATGAGAATGGGCTCCTTGAATGGTCTAAAGAGGGCAGTAGTCCAAGGGCTCCTCTGGATCCTCATCATCATCTGATACGTGCACTGGCTGGCTCTGTGATGAGGATACCGATGGCCGTGCACTGGATGTGGAGGGTCGGCTAGGCGGTGCTGGCGCTGGGGGTCTGAACGCGGCCTGTGCACAAGGAGGGGCTGCGACCGGTGCAGCTGCGGGTCGTGCCCTAGCAATGTCCACCTGCTGGAATTGCACCTATGCATAACTATCTAGGAAAGGCTCGGCGCAAGTTCCCATGAACTCCAAGGTGTCTCTTACTACCTGTCCCAGCTCCTGGAATCTTTTAGCCGATGTACGGGTCTGATCTCGGGTTGCACTCCTGATCCCCCCAAGCGTAGACTCTGTCTGCTCTCGGAATTCCCTAATAGACTGGGCGATAGGCGAGATGGCACCCTCCAACACTCCTACTCTGAACTCGAGGGAAGTAACAGACTAGTCCACCATCTGGACAGCCGTATCCACCCTATCAGCTACAGCGCCATGAGAAGCTGATAAATCCCGTCGCAACTCCTCAACGAGCCTGGCCTGGTCCTGAATAACCCTCTCCTGCTGGGCCAATCACTCCAACATGGCTCGATCACGCTCCTCATACTGTCCCATCCGCTCAAGGAGGGCCGTGGCACACTCCTCCTGCTGCCCAACCTACTCAAGGAGGACCCTGTCTCTCTCCTCCTGCCTGTGCTCCATAGCAGCAAGAATAGATGTCATGGCCGCCAATAGGTCGGGCTGGGCTTGCTGTGGAGCTGGTGCTGGTGTGACCTCATCGGGTAATCTGGAGGTGGCGATGTGGAAGTAGATGCCCCCGGGTGCCCTGCTTGGCTATAGGGGTGAAACCTGGGTGTATCCCGTGGTGCTGACCTCTGAACTTGTGCTGGAGACGGAGGAGGACTCGGTACCCTCTGCGCTGGGGGAGTAGCAAACAACTCATCCATGGTGAACTCTATCCCCATGCCAATAGGAATCTGCGGCTGTCCCTCCTCTAATAGCGACTGCTACGGAGACAGTCCCTCCTGAAACTCAGGCTGCTGGGGTTGGGGAGGTTGCTCCTCTGTAAACACAAGCTGCTGGGGAGGCTGCTCCTCTGGAAACTCAGGCTGCTGGGGAGGTTGATCCTCTGGAAACTCAGGCTGCTGGGGAGGCTGCTCCTCCATCTGGGGCACCTCTGCTGGCTGAAGCGATGGAAGGCCTAGAGCACGTCTGGTCTCATGAATCGTGCACAGTCTATATGCCTCGGCCTGTCCCAGTAACTGAGCTATCATCCCCATGGTGAGAGATGATGGCGCATCCACATATATGCTCTCCTCTAGTGTAGGTCCGAAATGATCTGGACGAGCTCCAAACTCTAGTGATTACTCCTCCCACATATACTACAGGGACTGCCCCTCTAGATACTCTGACCAAGTTAGCCACAATCTCGTGACTAATGTTGAGCCGGCGCCCTGTCACCATAGCCCACAGACTCCATATCTCTACAGCATTAAGTGAGCCTGGGTTACCAGCCGGTCCTAGGTAGGAGCTCGACAAAACCCTATGGATGTACCGGAGAGCCTGCAATGAGAGTACTATACTCTTTGCTGTGTCATGATCATATGGTACCCTCGGAAGAGCTATAATCTCCCAGTGCTTGCACCTGACACCCCTCTGAGGCACTATGACATCATCCCTGAGTGGTAATCTCATAGCATCTGCGAATCGCTGGCGAGTGATGCTGTAATAATATCCATCTACCCAGAACCGAATGACCCCCTCCTCTGTGTCCGACCTCTGGAATCCCCCATAATGCAAAGTAGGGAGGAACTCCCGAACAACCCCTGGGTGAGTGGGGAAGGCAGGCCACAGAAACTCTGTCCATCCTATAGCCGCCACTAGTGTATCGACCTCCTTCAATATACCCATGGCCTGTAAGAACGGTCTGGTGACAAATCGACTAGCACAGAACTGCACCTGAGCCAGCAGTCGAAACCTCGCCCTCGCCTCATCGCTCATCCAGGCAGGAGGCTCAGGCTCTGGCTGGCCATGTGGAACCTGACGTCTAGGAGGCATCCTAAAAAGAAAGAAAAGAAAAAAAAAGTAATAAATTTGTTTGGCCATAGCGCGACTAAGCAGAAAATTATGACTTTATAAATTTCGGTAGCGTTTAGGGCCAACATGCGATAATATAAACAGCGTTCTCGTAGGGTACATTTATACAGAATATATAGGAAATTGGGTGGCATCCCGATGAGGCGTGCCTTATAAAAATTTGGGCAGTGTCCTGGCAAGAATGTGCCCAACCAGAAAAATTTACAAAAATTTGGGCAGCATCCCAACAAGAATGTGCCCAACCTCCTGCACGACAAAAGAAATAAAACAAAGGACAGGCCTCAGGCCCCAAACAACATTTTAAAATATTCATGTCTTTTCCAGTTCGGGCTGATCCGAAAATTAATCCCAACAGCGGTAAATCCAAGTTCGCTATAGATAATCTTCGTTCTTTTATCATTTTGTTCTTTTCATTTTCTTTGATTTTTCTTCTATGCATATATACAGTTCAAAGAAATTAAGTAGAAATAAGGCAGAAATTAGCATCATCTCATGCTAAATTATGCCAACATGCATTTCTCATGAGAAAAAAAATGAAATTAAAAGGGAATAATAGTAAAAAAATGAATAATTGACCTATATGTCGACGAAACTGTGCTAAAAATAAACCCAACAAAAATATATAAAAAGTGTGTCTAAATGTGCGGGACAGTGTGAGGGTTGTTTTGGTGCAAACGGTGCGCGAAACGGGCGAAAAATGAGGGAAATATGGCCAAAAAACCGAAAGGGCATCGATTTGGTGAGGGAGAGAAAGAAAATAAGAAGAAAAGAACGGATGGGCGTCGGCGACCCACCCTACTTATAGATTTCAATGACAGACGGGCAGCCCGTCCACATAGCGAGAGACGTGCAGCCAGTCTGTCGCTCTGAATTCCGTTTTTCAATGCCAATTAATGGCCCAATTAATTTCGAATTAAATGGCAATTAATTACACACACTCTTTTTTTTCGCGCATTCACCTGCAAAACTCCAAACGTAATATGCAAAGATTATTTTATGCGTGTGTCATGCGTGCAACATGCAGAAAAAGATCTGCCTAGGAGCCAATCCGAATGACCGACGGGCGTGCCACCAGTTATATGACAAATGATCCATCTATAACATGAGAGACGGGCACCCTGTCTGTAACCCTTCACCATAAATTGCTCCTTTTTTCCCTTGGTTTTCGTGCCTTTATCTTTTTGAGCTTAGATCCAAGCCTTTTTCTAGGTTTTCTTGCTTATTTCCTCGGCCAATTTTAAACTTTCAATCATAGGACTTAAGAAATGCCTTCTACCACTGCTGTCAGGATACACCGAATTCTGGATACTCAATAGACTTGGGAAAACCCTACTTTGGCTCCGATTTCTGGTCTGAGATTCCTGAGAAGAATCAAAGTAGACTATAGTCTTCTTCTAGCTGCGGTTCGTTTCTAGGATCCACGATTTCATGTCTTCAGGTTTACCTAGCAGGAACTGTGCCCCCTTCCTGAAGAGCTTGCTGCTATTACAGGGACCTGGTACCCACCTAGCACTTTACCTTGCATTCCCCGCTGTGGTCTGATTCAGACTCGAGATGTAGCACTGGCTTTAAGCATTGCCCCTTCTGACGCTGCCCTTCTAGTTCCTCAGGGGTCCACATTTGCCTTAGAACCATTGATCGAAGCATTGGAAGAGTTCTCCGACGCTCCTCCATACCGTGTAAGTGTCATTTTTCTTTTCTTCTTGATAAAATATCTGATTGTGACCTCAGAGGAGTTGATTGGAGACTCTCGTCTGTTTGGGATCCTGGATGATTTTCAATGTGGATTGACCCCCTATTCACTGATTCTTGCTGAAACTATCATAGGCCTTGATTCTGTCCGTGCTGGGTCTTCTACCATTTTCTCTGGGAGCCCCTTATTACTCCAGGTAAGTCATTATTTCAAAAGGTAGTGTGTCCCTTGTGGATTTTCGCACTAGCTTTTCTTGGTGGAAAGTGCGTCCTTTTCGGATTTTCACACAACCCCATGCCTTACTTTTGCCTGAAGAGAACCCAACTCACTCCAGCAGCCTTTTTTTCTTAGATATGGTTACAAGAGAAGCTGAAATTACTATCAGAACCCTCTGCCAGGGTCATCGCTCAATACTCTCCGAGACACTTCCTTCCACGGCAACGGCTGTACTCATTTTCAACTCCTGACGAAGGTATTGCCAGATTCAGCAAATTATCGGACGAGGATATTAGCTTCATGCACGCCTGGCTTCCTCTATCCAGTGCAGTAATCGATGGATCCTCAGGATGCGTTCCCCTATGCGGGCTTCGTAAGGCTACCTTCTACATTACATCCCGTTGTGTTCGTCAACTCGGGATGACTCAGGATGTGGTGAGGCTCCCTTTATCCTTTCAAGGCGGAGTCTTTTCTACTGCTTTTGCCTCTCGCTATCATGAGCTCTGGGGCTAACTTCCATTGAAGACTGTCATGCCTCCCTTCGGGAATCTCTCTGTTACTTCCACTAGAGTGTACAAGAGGTGGGTACTCAACCCAACATCTGATAACAGGACACGACGACTTAGGCATTTTGCTGGCGAAAGTAGTAGTAGAGCATAGTTTAGCTTTGCATGTATTTTGAGCAGTATGTTTCTTTTCAAAATAGAACTAAACAACGATGTAAATGAATAAATCAAGTCTTATTTTATTTCACAAAATTGTGTACATTTCAGTACAATTTCAGCACACATGATCATTTTTGGCACTAACTCAATTATGCAAAACTACATATACTCGTGGAAGCAAATCTTGATAGCATCAACTCCTGTTACCAATCAGCCCTCTCGGGTTTTCTTGATTGGACATTTTCTCTCAAGCCTCTAATTTTTGCCCAGGGTGCCTTTTTTCGGTTTCCAACCTGACGAGGCGCCCACTTTTAGCAAGGCCGCCTTTTTCGGTTTTCGACCCGCGGGGCTTTTATTCTCTTCTTTTGATTTTATTGTCTTTAGCCATGGAACCTCTTGAGTCTATCGATGTTGGCTGGCTAATTAATTCGTTACCATCGCTATCTGACAAGATCGTGGTGCCCTTTGATAGCAGCTTCTTGAGGATAAACGGACCTTCCTGTTGGGTTTCATCGGATTAATTCAACATTAACGCAGCGAAATAAAATTGAAACCCGAAATAGGATCCATGTATATTCAATTGATTCAAAAGGAAGAGATAAAGAATTACTAACCTTTAGAATGAAATAACGCCTTATCTCGGACTATAGGTGCTGCTTTGATCATGAACATGCTCTACCGGTATCCACACGCACGAACAAAACGAACAGAACTCGCAGGGGTGCTAGCTCCCTTGTGTTGCGAATGGATTTTTTGTTATTTTTCCTCAAAGAAAATGGTGGCTAGGTCTCTTTTCTCTCTTAAGAAAAATATGCAGCCACTCTTAATCTCTTATACCTTGAAAAACGTAATTGAAGTTTGATAAGGGTTAATCATTTTTTATTAACCTATATCTCATATATATCTGTATATATATTTTCAAATCCTTTTTCTCTTAGGAAAATATAAATAAGGATATTATCTCTTAATTCGAAATAAGAGATATTTACGTTATATATATATATATATATATATATATATATATATATATATATATATATATATATATATATATATTTATTTATTTATTTATTTATTTATTTATTTCTTATTCAAAATAATAAGAAATATTATATTAATATATACTATTATCTCATATTCAAAATAAAAGATATATACATATGTACATATATATATATATATATATATATATATATATATATATATATATATATAAATATGTAATTTCGAAATTAAATATAAATACCTATATTTATATTTTATTCCGAAATAACCTAATAAAATCCATTCTGTTCATTTGATCTTGGTGTGTGACCCAATAGGTTTATATTATGTTAGCAGTGGGCCTAATCCCATGATAAGCCTACAAGTCCTAATTGGTCTCTAGCAAGACATTATGACTACCCAAATAATATAAATATCGTTAGTCCGATTTTAACCTGACAATAGAACATGTTATTATCCTTTTGTCACATGATATCTTGTTTGAACATAAGTCATGGTTCATGTCAAACTTAAATTGTTCAAACATATAATTTCTCGATCACTAAGCAGACTGATAAATTCAAATGACATTCATGACACTATCAATTCATTCGAGTACGGCGATGCATATTACAGTCCTACTTATCGAGGGGCCCAATAGATATCTCTCTCATTAGAGAGGGACAAATTCCATCTTGATTATTCACTTTCCTCCGCATAATTCTCATTATGTCCGATCATAAACTTTATAATTATCCGATTAAAGATAACGTTTGATTATGTCAAAACATAATGATCCTTATGTAGGAAACTATGATAACCTCAGGTCAAAGGATTCAATAACATATCTATTATAAGATCACTTATGACATTAACCCATGAAGTGATCTTATAGTGGGTCTATCCAGTACTTTGTTCTCTAACAAGTACTTATAGATTTGATTTATATCATCATATATAATCATCCCATGATTATCAATACAAATCTATACTAGTCTTAATTTATCTTTATGCCCTTTATTGATAAATGACTGGGGACAACATGAATAACATTGTTATTCATAAATATTACAATAATGTAACATGCTAATAATATCAATGCAAATAAAACCATTATATAAATGAAAATGTAATGATTACATCAAGGTCCAACTGTTTGGCCTAGGGCATAACCACTAACACTTCCCATGTGGGCCTGAACTTCCCCCATATGTCCGGTGCGCCTGGTCTCATCTGCTTGAATACCAGGTCTCCCTCTTTCAATGGGTGCCCCTTGACTTTCTTGCCAAATGATCTAGCAAGCCTCTTCTAATAGATCTGATTATGGTAGTAGGCTCTCAATCTACCCTCATCCAACATGTTCAAGTGTGGCAGCCGCTGCTGCGCCCATTCGGCCTCCGGAATATCAGTTTCCATAACTACCCTCAGTGACTTGAGTTCCACCTCACCGGCAATACCGCTTCCGTTCCATAGACCAAGGAATATGGAGTGGCACCTGTAGATGTTCTGACAATTGTTCTGTAACCCCAGAGTGCAAAAGGCAACTTGTCTGCCCAATCTTTGTAACTCTGAACCATTTTGGCTAAGATCCTCTTGACATTCTTGTTGGAGGCTTCTACTGCCCCGTTGGCCTGAGGACGATATGGAGAAGATTTGTGATGTTCAATACCATATTTCTGGAATATCTTTTTCATTTCGGCCATGAACTAGACCCCGTTGTCAGATACCACGTGGTGCAGAAGGCCATATCTACATATCAAGTTCTTCTCAACGAATTTTGCCATATCTCTAGCATCCACCTTCTTGAAGGATTCAACTTCTACCCACTTAGTAAAATAGTCGATGGCAACAATGACGTATCTATGCCCATTGGAAGCAGTAGGGCAGATTTCCCCAATAATATCGATCCCCCAAGTTGTGAATGGCCAAGGCGATGTCAAATTATGCAATTCTGATACGGACAAATGCCTCAAATCTGCGTATTGTTGGCATAACTGACACTACTTCACATACTTTGAGCAATCGTTATCCATGGTGAGCCAGAAGAATCCTTGTCTCAGAATCTTTTTAGCCAATGTCAGTCCGTTCATATGGGCTCCGCATATGCTAGCGTGCATTTCTTCCATTACCCTCTTGGCATCATTCTAATCCAAACACCTTAACTGGATGCCATCAACCTATCGTTTATACAACATTCCATCTATACAGATGAACTGAGTAGACAACTTGCGAATCATCCTTTGATCTTTCTCAGTAGCTTCCTCTGGAAAGGTTGCATTTTCTAGGTAGTTCATAATGTCGTAGTACCACAGCTTCCCATCCGCTACTTCTGTTTTCATGACTGACTTAGATTCGAAGCTAGGTCTCTCAGAGCTGGAAATCAAAATCGGCCTCATAACTGTCCCTTTTGGATTGTCCCACATTGACACTCAAGTGGCGAGTGCATCAGCCAACTGATTTTCGTCCCTCGGAACAAAATGGAATGTGCACACTTCAAACTGACCGCTCAGGTCTCTCAAGTACTTGATGTACGGCATTAGCCTTTCTTCTTTAACAGCCCATTTGCCTCGAATTTGATTAATTACCAAGGATGAATCACCAAACACTTTCACGTTCTTTGCCCCCAAGGCTATTAACGCTTCCAACCCGAAAGTACATGCTTTATACTAGGCCTCATTGTTGGTGGCCCTGAATCTCAACTTCTTTGGTATGGGAAGCTTCTCATCATCTGGGGTTGTTAGAATAACTCCTACCCCCGCCCCTTTACTATTAATAGCCCCGTCAAAGTGTAGTTGCCACCCTTGAACTCCGATAGTTGTCACATCCTCATCTGGAAAGTTAAACTCGTATGAGTCTCCTTGAATTGGGTGTTCTGCTAGGAATTCCGCTACTGCACGCCCTTTGATAGTTTTTCGAGTAATGTACTCTATATCAAATTCTTGCAGCAGCAACAGCCACCTACCCATTTTCCCAAGTAAAGATGGGGCCTCCTGCAAGTATCTTAAGGATTCTGCTTTGCTACTGCCTGCACCTTGTAGGAATGAACGTAATGTCTCAACTTCTTAGAGGCCCAGATTACCACAAGGCAAATCTTTTCTACTTCTGTATACTTAATCCCATAAGCCAGAAACTTCTTACTAAGATAGTAAATAGCAAATTCCACTCCGAATTTGTCCTCTTGGGCCATCATGGCGCCTACAGAACTATCTTCTATAGCTAAATACAGAATCATTGGTTTGACTGGCTGTGGTGGTCTCAACACCGGTGGTTTCAGCAAGTATTCTCTGATAGTATTAAAAGCTCTCTGACAATCTTAGTTCCACACTATAGGTTGATTTTTCCTGAGGAGTTTAAAGATTGGCTCACAAATTGAGGTTAACTTTGAATCTATTGACATACTGTAATCTGCCCAAAAAGCTCCTGACGTCTTTTTCCTTCTAAGGCACTGGCATTTCTCTGATGGCTTTAACCTTGTCTGGGTCAATCTCGATGCCCCTTTTGCTAACTATGTGTCCTAGGAGCTTCCCTGAGGTGACACCAAAGATACATTTCTTAGGATTTAACCGCAGATTGTACTTATTTATCCTCTGGAAGAATTTTTCCAAGGCTTCAAAATGACCTTCCCTAGTGGCCGACTTGATCATCATGTCGTCCACGTATACCTCCACTTCTTTATGGATCAAGTCATTTAAGATTTTTGTCGCCATCCTCTGATAAGTGGCTCCTGCATTTTTTAGGCCAAAAGGCATTACCCGGTAAGCATATGTCCCCCATTCTGTGATGAAAGCCGTCTTAATTCGGTAAACTATTTTATTGAGAATTTGATTGTAGCCCGCATAACCATCTCCAAAGCTTTACATCTCGCAGGCAGCGGCGCTGTCTATCAACACATCTATATGGGGCAACGGAAAGTCATCTTTTGGGCAAGCCTTATTCAGGTCCCGATAATCTACGCATACCCTTACCTTGCCATTCTTTTTATCCACGGGGACAACATTGGCTAACCAAGTTGGATACTGTACCTCAACTAGAAATTTGGCTTTGATTTGTTGCTGAATCTCCTCCTTCACTTTATCCGCCCATTTCGGTCTAAGCCTTCTTAGTTTCTATTTAACGGGTTTATGATTTGGATATGTAGGAATAGCGTGCTCTACGACTTCCCGATCAATTCCTGGCATATCTTCGTAGGTCCAGGCAAAGACTTTTTCATATTTTTTTAATATTCTCTCAAATTTTTCTCGCTCTTCAAGAGTTATATTTGATGCTATCAAAATTTCTTTTGGGTTTTCTATGGTTTTAAGATTAAATGAAGTAGCATCAGTTGAATCAATGTCAAATATGGATGGATGATGATCATGCATAGTGAAATCATCGGAAACATCACACAAGTAAGCAAAATCATTCAATTTATTAATAAGATTGAAATTGTCATTGACATCATTGAAAAGTTCTGGAGCAAAAAGAAAGTCTAAACTATTTTCTTCCTCCTCCTCTTGTGACGCCCCTTTCCCTAACGACAGACTAGCTCAACTAATCTTGGTTAGAGAAGGTCGCACACACATAACAGAACACATGCGAAATCTGAACAATAAAATTTCATCACATAGTATCTTATCTCAAGCATCACATGCCAAGCTATTCATAGGACATACATACATATGAGAGGTTACATTCATGATCATACAATATTACATGCCTTTACACTTCCATTACACATGTTAACTATACAAAAGCTTATACAAAATCCCAAAATAACAGCCCCCAAACCTATGCTATTCACTTCCTATTGTTGACCGTACCAAAATGCGGGGGATGTCCTTCAGTCACCTCTCGTCCGTACCTGCACGGATTAGAGTAAATCCATGCTAAGCGATAACGCTTAGTGGGGAACTCATATATAGCAGATAATTTATCACACCATCAAAAACATCATACATTACGCATTAGTAGACATGCCAGAACAATCATTATTAAAGCATCTACCATTTCAAGCATAGCTTTGTTCATTACTATGTTCAATCATAAAGCATCAATCACTTATTCACATATCTGTACTTTCTTGTATCACAATCACCTCTGTTTATTATTTAATTAACTGATTAGCCGATTAGCCTTTTAGTCCATTAGCCTGCAATTCAATAACGCGGATAACGGGTATCGCATCGGTACCTCTCTGGTACCAATAATCTCATCGAGACTACTTTTTCACATTAGCACCTTCTGGTGCTTCACATCACATTAGTACCTTCTGGTACTTTACATTATTCCACATATAATAAAATCCAGCAAGGATTATTCGCATTGTGATTCCCATGGAATCAGACACATTTAACGCATAGGGATGCAGCACTTGACCCTATAGGCATGCCTAACTATCCACTACTTGACTCGCAGGCTTAAGTTGTTAAACAATTATTCAATTCACTTTTCACTTTTCACATTTGCATTAGCACATAGGTAAACATTTCATTTGCATACCCAGTATGCTTTCAAATACAATTTTCACATTTAATATTCACATAACTGGTCGCATTCAAAAATCACCATGATTGTATACATTTGTGGATAACTTAACACACATATGATACTTACTCAGGTTGTCCTTCATTCCAACTCAAAGCTTTGCCATTTGAATGGCCAAACACATTAGGATCATATTGCCAAAACAGGGTTGGTCACGGTCACAATGAATTTCATTGTCACCGTGACATATTGAAGTCCAAAATAGAATGCAAACTGGGGGCATGTCACGGTCACAATCAATTTCGTCGTCACCGTGACATGTTCCCAACTCTCGACAGAATGCAACTTGAGGGTATGTCACGGTCACAATGAATCTCATTGTCACCGTGACATATTCTCACTTTGCAAAATAGAATGCCTTCCTGGGTACCTCACGGTCACAATGAATTTCATTGTCACCGTGACATACCAAAATCCACTAGGCAGAATTGAACTCAGCATACGTCATGGTCACAATCATTTTCATTGTCACCGTGACCCATGCAAAATCACCATAACATAGTTATGTTTTTCAGCTCGTTTCTACCTTCTCATTTAGACTTCAAATCTCATTCTCATGCTTGACAATAAACCCAAAACATAAACTACTCACCCATTAGCACATACCTGGCTTTTCCCTTCTTGTTTGACATTCAATAATAGCACAAATCATAATCATTCTCAAGCACTTTATCACAAGCATATTGCTCCTACAATCATACTATCTAGCATCACATAATTCATGCTCAAACTTCAATTTCACATATCATATATTCAGTTCAAATCTCTATTTAACCAACACTAATCACACAATTAGGGTTTGTTCCCAAACCTTGCCGCCTTAGCTCCTAATTTCGACGGACGCTCGGCTCGCCGATTACAGCCTTTCCCTTATCTCTCTTCACTTCTTCAGCTAGCAAAAACAACACAGATGCTCAAGCTCAAACTCAAACCAATAATATCCCATCCAAACCAACTCAACCAAGAAGAAAGAGTAGAAGATGAGATTATGCACTTATTCACTTACCTCTTAGGTTTAACCCTTAATTCTTGAGCAACTTAACATCAATTTGCTAACACTTCATAAAGCCTCTCTAAACTCACTCCCACGCAAGAAAGAAAAGAGAAGAACACAGAAAATTGCTAGGTTACCAAATGAAACTCTTCCCTTCCCTTAACTCATTCTTGCATGCAAAAGTGTAGGTGGCATCCTCTCAAGAAGCCACACGAAAACCACTTCCTCAAATCTGTCTCCACTTTCCATTAAATCAAGTTATTATTTCCTTAATTAATCCTTTATTAACTAGCCAATCAGCCTTTAACTCATGCTTAGCACAAACATTCATAATTACCATTAAAACCCTTAACAATACTTCTTTCTTTCAATTAAGTCCAATCCTACACATTCAATTCTCACACACATGCCAATTTAAGTTAATTCTCTTAGGGTACAAATCCGGCCATGACAACTCTCCCCTCCTTAAAGAATTTCGTCCTCGAAATTCATACCTGAGTGAAACAATTGTGGATGCTATTCTAGCATAGCCGCTTCTGGTTCCCAAGTTGCTTCTTCAACACCATGGTGCTGCCAGAGCACTTTTACAAGTGGTACCTGCTTGTTCCGAAGTTGTCTTACTTCTCTTGCTAAAATCACTATTGGTTTCTCATCATAAGTGAAATCTGACTTCACTTCCACTTCTGGTAGAGGTAACACATGGGAATCATCTGACCTATATCTTCTTAACATAGACACATGGAACACAGCATGTAGCTTAGCCAAAGCCGAAGGCAAAGCCAACCGATAAGCTACTGAACCTACTCTTTCAAGCACTTCATAAGGCCCGATAAACCTTGGACTCAACTTCCCCTTCTTACCAAATCGCAGTACCTTCCTCCAAGGAGACACTTTCAGAAACACTTTATCGCCTACACTGAACTCAATGTCCCTTCTCTTCAAATCAGCATACGATTTCTGTCTATCACTTGCTGCTTTCAATCTTTACTGTATGATCTTAGCCTTCTCTTCTGTATCCCTCACTAGATCAGGTCCAATGATTCTGCTCTCATTCAATTCTATCCAACAAATCGGTGAACGACATTTCCTTCCATACAAGACTTCATACAGTGCTATACCAATACTGGTCTGATAACTGTTGTTATAAGCAAATTCCATAAGTGGAAGATACCTATCCCAACTCTTAGAGAAATCCAAAACACATGCTCGCATCAGATCTTCCAAGACCTGAATAATTCTTTCCGATTGTCCATCAGTTTGCGGATGGAAATCAGTACTGAAGTTCAATTTCGTACCCAAAGCCGCTTGTAAGCTCTTCCAAAACTTAGAAGTGAATCTGGGATCTCTATCAGAAACAATAAACAAGGGTATCCCATGCAATCGGATAATTTCTCTTACATACAATTCAGCTAACCTTTCCATAGAATAATCCATCTGAACTGGTATAAAGTGAGCTGATTTCGAAAATCTGTCCACAATAACCCATACTGCATCCTGTTGTCTTGAGGTCAGAGGCAATCCAGATACGAAATCCATGGTAATATTATCCCATTTCCATTGTGGGATAGGGAGTGGATGCAACATCCCCTGAGGCACTTGATGTTCCGCTTTAACTTGTTGACAGACAAGGCACTTAGACACATATTCCACTACATCTTTCTTCATCCCAGGCCACCAGTACAACTGTTTCATATCTTGATACATCTTGTTTCCACCTGGATGCATAGTGAAAATCGTATTATGAGCCTCATGCATTAATCTTTTCTTTAATTCCTTATCACTTGCCACACACATTCTATTCTTATACAGCAGTACCCCGTCTTCAATCATTGAATAGTCAGTCTTATCCATATCACTAACTGACTGCAAAACTTATTGCAACCTCACATCATTTTTCTGAGCAACCATTAACTCATCTTTCAGAACCGATCTTGCTTTCAACTGTGACAATAAAGCTCCGTCTGCAGAAAACCTCCACTTGATCCGCTTTAACTGTAATGCTGAAATTGATTTCCTGCTCAAAGCATCCGCCACTACATTAGCTTTTCCCGGGTGATAATCCACAATACAATCATAATCCTTAAATAACTCGAGCCATCTCCGCTATCTCAGATTCAATTCCTTCTGTGTAAGCAGATATTTCAAACTTTTGTGATCGGTGTAAATTCTACATTTCTCACCATACAAGTAATGTCGCCAAATCTTTAAAGCAAACACTACTGCTGCCAATTCCAAATCATGAGTCGGATAATTCTGTTCATGCGGCTTCAATTGCCTCGACGCATATGCTATTACCTTCCCCTCTTGCATCAACACACAACCCAACCCGACACCCGAAGCATCGGTATACAACACATACTCTTTACCAGTCATAGGCTGTGTAAGAATCGGTGCTTCAACTAACATCTTCCTCAACTGATCGAAACTCACTTGACATCTTTCAGACCACTCATACTTCACTCCTTTTCGTAACAACTTTGTCAACGGTGAAGCTATCACTGAAAATCCATTTACAAACCTTCTGTAGTATCCAGCCAACCCTAAGAAACTGCGAACCTCCAGCACATTCTTAGGCGGTTTCAAATTCACAATTGCTTCTATCTTAGTTGGGTCTACTTTAATCCCTTCAGATGAAATCACATGACCCAGGAATGACACCTCTTTGAGCCAGAACTCACACTTACTTAGTTTAACATACAACTGATGCTCTCGTAATGTCTGGAGAACAATTCTCAAATGTTGCTCGTGCTCCTTTTCATCCCTTGAGTAAACCAGGATATCATCTATGAATACTACCACAAATTGATCCAAATACGGTCTGAATACCCGATTCATCAAATCCATAAATGCAGCTGGCGCATTAGTCAACCCAAAAGGCATCACCAAAAACTCATAGTGCCCATATCGAGTTCTAAATGCAGTCTTAGGTATATCTTCTTTCTTCACTTGCAACTGATAATACCCTGAACGCAAATCAATTTTTGAAAATACACCGGCTCCTCTCAACTGATCAAACAAATCTTCAATCCGAGGTAAAGGGTACCGATTCTTTACTGTCACTTTATTCAACTGCCGATAATCGATGCACATTCTCATTGTACCATCTTTCTTCTTGACAAATAGCACAGGTGCTCCCCAAGGTGAAATACTAGGCCTAATAAAACCCCTGTTTAGCAATTCTTGCAGCTGTTCTTTCAATTCCTTCAACTCAGTTGGAGCCATTCTGTATGGTGCCTTAGATACAGGTACTGTTCCTGGCGCCACATCAATCGATAGCTCAACCTCTCTTATCGGTGGTACACCGCTCAATTCTTCAGGAAACACATCAGGAAACTCTCTGACTTTCGGTATCCCTTGTATCTTCACATGTTCTCTCTTACTGTCTATCACCAAAGCTAGATAACCTTCACATCCTTTTCTCATACACCGACAGGCTTGCATAGCAGATATCACATTCACAAGAGGGTTAGTGCACACTCCCCTCACTGTCGCTCTGTTTCCCTTACCATCAAAGAGTACAACCATCTTCCTCTTACACTTAACATCCGCATCATATTTGGTTAACCAATTTATACCCAAAATCAAATCAAACTCATCAAACGGTAACTCAATCAAATCCGCTGGAAACATTATACCCTGAACTTCTAATGCACAGTTACTATACACTCTGTTCACATTAACATTACCTCCCAAAGGGCTAGACACACATATATCATATTTTAAACATTCAACTTTAGGCATCTTTTCACATATCTTTTTATCACACACATATGAATGAGTTGAACCAGGATCAATAAGTGCAAACATTTCCACACCACAAAGTAGAATAGTGATGGAATAAGTCATGGTATGTGTATGTAGATAACGCAGCGGAAAAATATCGAAAAACGATCATACACATCAAACAAATCCACGACAAGAATCGAAACATGCACTTTTAGGGTTTTTAAAAACTTACAACTTTAGATGCCTATTCCGAAATGAATTTGATAATGACCAGCAACTAAGATGATATTGTCCACCTTTGATCTTCACCACCAATGCCAAGGAATAGCCTTTGCGCCAATCCTCTCTATGCTCACACACACACTTTCAAGCAAGGCTTAAAACCGAGAATGCTAGCTCTCAATATAAGTATTTTGTAATGGCAAGGGTTATAGCTACAAGATTTTTGATCTTGCACTTCCTTTTGGTGCTATTAATGCCTAATCACACAAGAAAGCAAGAAAGAATTCTTCTCCTTATGTATTTCGGCCAAGAAAAGATTTTGAGAGAGAGAAAGGGAAGTTCACGCCTACTATCTCTTTTTACTAGGGTTTTTCTTTTTTTAATCTTTATCCTCATCTTATGGCAAGTGTTTATTCCGAATTTTACCACCTAAAAGTAGTTTATTCAACCTTAAACACTTCCTATAGATAAGTAACAAACATTAATTTAAACCCTTTTGAATTAAAAATTCAATTAGGATTTAATACTCAATTAACTTAATCAATATTATTAAATTAATTGACATTAAACCATGTGGGCCGAAATCTTCCTCTCTCATGGACCAAGGTCCAATAGCAATTTAATACCCATTACATACATTAGCTTGACTTTTATTAAAAGCCCAAATTAATGCTCAATGCCTTATTTAAATATTTTAAGCCCAATGCTTTGTGTGCGATCCTATAGGTCCATTTAATATTGGCAATTGAATTAATGAATTAATTCAAAGGCTATATATATTCTCTAGCAAGATATTTATAGCATTCCAAATTAAATGAAAATGCAAATGGCATTTGATGACCTAATGCAATTTTGTATAGTCCCTTACCCATAAATATCAGAATTAACATAAGGCATGGAACAAGTCATCCTCATGTGTAAGTTAATTCCTTTCTTGATATTCCAGTGACACTGAACTCTCAGATAAATAATGATTGCACATTATTACATCTCGGTATGGCCATACACTTCTCAGTTCACTGATCAAGTGGCCGATGATATTTTTCTCTCTTATAGAGAGGGGTAATCCTTTCACTTCTCTCATGCTCTCTAACATGAATCAATGCATACCCAAGCATACCCATACTTGTCACTCAGTTACGAGCACGTTAGGTGTATGTCAAAGTACACAGTAATTCATAAAGAGTTTCGTAGAGATTTTAGGTCTAAGAACTCCGATACAAAACTTGCATATGAGGAACACTTATGACTTGTACCATGTAGTGTTCTCATGTGTGGATCGTATCCAAATACCATGTTATAAACATGTATCTATGATCTCTGATTGACACTTTTGTCCTTATGATCCGTAAGACAGAACTCTACTAATCAGAGAGAGCATACTAGTCTTAATTCATTTGTTATTCCCATAACAATGACTGACTAGGGATATTTAGAATGAAGTCTCATTTGTTTCAAGGTCTTACAACCATGTGCCTCACACATGATAACTTAAACTGAAACGACATTCTTGGACAGTTCTATCAATTGATATGCACAGGAATACAATTGGTAAAACAAATGCCTCATTTATTAACTAAAGTGTTTTATTACAATGTATTGGGGCTAGGGCTAACACTAACAATCTCCCACTAGCACTAGTCCCAATTGGGCATAGCCCTAAGACCGAATGCTCTCAAATGAGCTTCGTGCAAATTTGGACGCAACTGTTTCATCAAAGGATCTGCTACATTATTTTCACTTGCTATCTTGCTAACCTTGACGTCCCCACGATCAATGATCTCTCTGATCAGGTGGTACCTCCTGAGTATGTGTTTGGATTTCTGGTGTGACCGGGGCTCCTTGGCCTGTGCAATGGCCCCGTTGTTGTCACAAAAAATTTCTAATGGATCTAGGATGCTTGGGACCACTCCTAATCCAGAAATGAAATTTCTAATCCAAACAGCCTCTTTTGCAGCCTCACTCGCTGCAATATACTCAGATTCTGTAGTTGAGTCGGCGACGGTCTCTTGCTTTGAGCTTCTCCAGCTGACAGCACCACCGTTTAAAACAAAAACAAATCCAGATTGCGATCTTGAGTCCTGAGTGCTGGTTTGAAAAGCAGCATCGGCATAGCCTTGTATGACGAGCTCTTCCTGACCACCATACACCAATAAGTGATCCTTAGTCCTTCGCAGGTACTTTAGAATCCCTTTTACAGCAGACCAGTGCTTTTCACCAGGGTCTTGCTGAAACCTACTGGTTATACTCAGTGCATGAGCAACATCCATCCTAGTACATAACATAGCGTACATGATAGATCCAATAGCAGATGCATATGGGATTCTACTCATGTTGTCCCTTTCCTCTTTGGTTTTCGGGCACTGTTCTTTAGTTAAAGGAACTCCCAAAGCCAAAGGTATGTACCCTTTCTTTGAGTCTCCCATACTAAAACGCTTTAGTACCTTGTCTATGTACTTTTCTTGACTTAGTCCCAATAGCCGATTCGATCTATTTCTGTAGATCCGAATGCCAAGTATTATCTCAGCTTCACCTAAGTCTTTCATTGAGAAATATTTCCCCAACCATTGCTTAACCTTTTACAATGTTGGAATATCATTCCCAATGAGAAGGATGTCGTCCACATACAGGACCAGAAATACTACTATGCTCCCACTAACCTTCTTGTATACACAAGGCTCATCTTTGTTCTTGACGAAGTCAAATTCTTTGACTGCCTCATCAAAACGAAGATTCCAACTTCGGGATGCTTGCTTTAATCCATAAATGGATCTCTGAAGCTTGCAAACCTTCTTAGGATGCTTGGGATTGACAAAACCTTCAGGTTGTGTCATATACACATCCTCAAGTAAATTTCCGTTAAGGAAAGCAGTTTTGACATCCATTTGCCATATCTCATAATCATGATATGCAGCTATGGCAAGCAAGATCCTAATGGACTTGAGCATGACTACAGGCGAAAAGGTTTCATCATAGTCTACACCATGTGCTTGTCGAAAACCTTTCGCTACTAGTCTACCTTTGTAGGTCTTATCAGCTTTGAGTTTAAATAGCCACTTGCATTCAATTACTTTAGCACCTTCTGGTGGATCAACCAAGGTCCAAACCTGGTTATCGTACATTGATTGCATCTCGGATTTCATGGCTTCAAGCTAATTTTTCGAGTCTGGGCTTTCAATAGCTTCTCGGTAGGTAGTAGGATCCTCACGATCTACTAACTCAATAGTGTCACTGTCAGTGATTAGAAATCCATATCTCTAAATCTCCTGACGTACCCTACCAGACCTTCTAGGTACTTGTGTGATGGGTTCTTGTTCCACAAGTGATTGTGAACTTGATCCCATTTCCAACTCATCCTCTATAGGAATTTGTGGCGTTTGAATTTCTCCAAGTTCTACTTTACTCCCACTGTCTTTCTTGAGGAGGAACTCCTTTTCCAAGAAAACAGCCTTGCGAGCAACAAATACTTTGTTCTCGGCTTGTGAGTAAAAATAGTATCCCTTTGTTTCTTTGGGATAACCCACAAATAAGCAAACATTGGATTTGGACTCTAGTTTGTCAGATGTTAATTTCTTAGCATGTGCTTCACAGCCCCAAATCCTAAGAAATGACATATTGGGTTCTTTCCCAGTCCATACCTCGTATGGTGTCTTCTCAACTGCTTTAGTTGGAGTACGGTTTAGTAGAAACGCAGCAGTTTCTAATGCATAGCCCCAAAAAGAGATAGGAAGATTTGCTTGACTCATCATAAATCGAACCATGTCTAATAGAGTTCGATTTCTCCTTTCGGACACACCATTCCATTGTGGTGTTCCAGGAGGAGTGAGCTGTGAAATAATACCACACTCTTTTAGATGACCGTCAAAATCTTGGCTTAAGTATTCGCCACCTCTATCAGATCGAATGGCTTTTATACTTTTGCCAAGTTGTTTTTCTACTTCGTTCTTAAACACTTTGAATTTCTCAAAAGTTTCAGATTTATACTTCATTAGATAGACATAGCCATATCTACTGAAGTCATCTGTGAACGTTACGAAGTAGCTAAAACCACCTCTAGCTTGTGTACTTAATGGTCCACATACATCGGTATGTATTAGTTCCAATAAGCCATTAGTCCTCTCACTTTTCTTATTAAAAGGACTTTTTGTCATTTTTCCATGCAAACATGGCTCGCATGTATCATAAGACTCTAAGTCGAATGACCCAAGTACTCCAGTTTTATGGAGTCTTGAAATGCGTTTTTCGTTTGTATGTCCCAAACGACAATGCCAGAAGTAAGTAGGGTTCAATTCGTTTGGTTTAACCCTCTTTGTATTAATGTTGTATATGGACTCTTTGTTTTGTAAATCAAGGATATAAAGGCCATTTTGCAACATGGCATTGCCATATGAAATGCCTTGGCGACGAATATGAGCATTGCCATTTTTAATAACAAAATCAAATTCATCCAAATCCAACAATGAAACTGAAATAATGTTTCTGCTCATAGCAGGTACATAATAACAATTTTTCAAAACTAAACAAAGTCCGGAAGGTAAAGTGAGTTGATAGTCGCCTATCTCCATGGCAGCAACTCGTGCTCCATTCCCCACACGGAGGTCCACTTCATTCTTCCCAAGTAACCTCCTATTTCTTAGCCCCTGCACATTTGAACAAATGTGAGAACCACAACCGGTATCTAGTACCCAAGTGGTAGAAATAGAAAGGTTAATTTCAACAACAAAAATACCTGAACTGGACGCCTTGGCTCCATTCTTTTTTTGTTCTTCCTTGAAGAGAGCACAGTTCTTCCTCCAATGCCCTATTTTGTTACAGTGGAAGCAAGTGCTCTCGCTCTCCTTGAGCTTTTGTGCCTTGGGCTTGGATTGGGCCTGAGGTGTACTCCCATTTGACTTGAGCCGAGTCAGGTCATTCTTGGGTTTTGCCTGCCCCTTTCCTTTTCCCTTAGCAGGTCCCTTCTTGATGCCCCCTTGAACCATCAGTACGGGATTGGTCTTTCGAATGTTTTCTTCAGCATTCTTAAGCATCCCATGAAGCTCAGTAACTGACTTGTTCATCGCATGCATGTTATAATTCATTACAAATGGATCATAATCATCAGCCAATGATCCTAAAATCAAGTCAGTGGCCAATTCCTTTGGTACTTGTACCTCAAGCTTCTCAAGAGTATCAAGATACCCTTTCATCTTGAGTACATGCGTACTAACAGGAGTACCTGCAGCCATCTTACAGGAAATTAAGGCCTTAGTTGTCACAAACCTCTCGTGACGAGCTTGCTCTTGGAACATCTCCTTTAAGTGCACCATGATCGCATAAGCCTCTTGGTCCATAAATTGCTTTTGCAAGTCAGGCACCATAGTGGCTAGCATCAAACAGGTCACATCATTGGAGTCGCTCTTCTTGGTCTCAAAAGTTTCCCTTTGAACCGCAGAGGCGTTCCTACCAGGTTCTTGAGGCAAGGGTGCATCCAAAACATACGACTTTTTCTCTTGCTTAAGAACTATCCTTAAGTTTCGAGACCAGTCTATGAAATTGGTGCCATTCAATTTGTCCTTTTCAAGGACCGATCGCAATGAGAAATTGTTGTTTGAAGATGCCATTTTTCAATCTACAATAAAATTTAGCAAGATTAAATGAGGTCCTATTAATAATCCCACAAACCGAATTAATATCCATTTAAATAATTCGCGTTAGTGATTTAATGTGGGCCAAGATCCACTTTTCACAACAACCTTATTAGTCAAGCTGAGCTTGTACACCTAACAAGTTAAGTTACTTAGGTAGGATAACTCCAATCATGACTCGTACATGACTCTTGGATCAAATGGGCTAACATCTTAAGATGTTATAGCACAAACCCATTTATTAGTTGCCTAGGTCCGGGCATCCCTTTCCATGTTAAGTCCAACCTACATTCACAACTCATGCCTCACAAAGATAATCGGGCGCATCTAGGACTCCTAGTCTACGTTACCGATGATCGATGCCTTGACATGTTTCGAATTAGGAAGGCAACTTTGTGACTTACTATTTTAGGGATTCATTTTATTACGGCTTACATGGCATACGCTTTGTCATCCATTCATAGCATGCATATATAAATAATTGCATAAAGTAAAGCGTGACAAATATGGGCCCATAAAACCTACAACTAAGATTCTATACTATTACACAAGAATCTTCGAGTTGGGCTTCACCACTCCGGTGGGCTTCATCTTGATTTACAAAGTCTTCAAGTAAATTCTATTCTAAGAAATAAATAAAACTTTTACAATAATACATAATGGCTCGCAGGCCATAATTAATTACAAAAACCCAGGGCCCATGAATGCACCATGCATATCCATTCATCATACCAAACAAGCAAATAAATATACATAACATTCATGGATTAAACAAAGTCCAATTTTAATTAATTTAGCCAAGCCCATTAATGGAAATTGTGTACTTGAACCTTTAAGAGATGACCCCATGATGGGCCTGGGCCGAGGCCCAATGGACTAAATCCTCTTATTGAATAAGTTCTCTTAAAAGCCCAAAACACAAACTAGTTAGATTTGTGCTATAAATCAACTCTAGTATAATTTCCAATTTTTTCATTTTTAATTTTATGTCATATTGCCCATAAACATTAAAAAACATATATAATATATACCGACATGAATTAAAACATGAAGAACATATATATGATACACAGCATACATATAAAAACAAACAAACAACAAAACTAGTTGTTTAATGCTTATGTGATGCCACAAAAAAAATGCACAAACCCTTAAATCAATTTTATGAGTCAATTAATAATTCAAATAAGGTCATAAAAATGATTTAATATATTGTACCAATCTGATCTAAATGTGTTTTTACCATTTTAATCAAATCAAAACAAACAATGTTGATTAAACATGTAACAAACACAAACTAGTCATTGTTTTAAGTGATATTAAAATTAATCAATTAAATTGTCATGGACCAGAATTAAAACCAAATTTTAAAAATGTCCAGACCTGATATTTAATCATTAAAAACCACTTACAAACATGCCAAAAACGTTTTTACATTTAATATCCAAAACTAGTTGTTAAACTAACAATTAACATGCCAAAAAGCACCTAGTTTTAATATTAACATATACCATCAGGTATTACCAATTAAATCTGACCAATAACAGCTCCTAGAACATCTTAGGACAGTATATTAACATGTCATATTAATTATAATACCTATCTAATCAATTAAAATCGTTTTTACACCAAAAAATGCAAAAAACTCAAAACAGAAAATTTCAGCATTGCATGTATTAAAAGTAACGATTTTTAATTAATTATTTCATGCATCTAAAGCACTAAAATAAGCATGTTTAGGCTCTGATACCACTGATGGAATAAGTCATGGTATGTGTATGTAGATAACGCAGCGGAAAAATATCGAAAAACGATCATACACATCAAACAAATCCACGACAAGAATCGAAACATGCACTTTTAGGGTTTTTAAAAACTTACAACTTTAGATGCCTATTCCGAAATGAATTTGATAATGACCAGCAACTAAGATGATATTGTCCACCTTTGATCTTCACCACCAATGCCAAGGAGTAGCCTTTGCGCCAATCCTCTCTATGCTCACACACACACTTTCAAGCAAGGCTTAAAACCGAGAATGCTAGCTCTCAATATAAGTATTTTGTAATGGCAAGGGTTATAGCTACAAGATTTTTGATCTTGCACTTCCTTTTGGTGCTATTAATGCCTAATCACACAAGAAAGCAAGAAAGAATTCTTCTCCTTATGTATTTCGGCCAAGAAAAGATTTTGAGAGAGAGAAAGGGAAGTTCACGCCTACTATCTCTTTTTACTAGGGTTTTTCTTTTTTTAATCTTTATCCTCATCTTATGGCAAGTGTTTATTCCGAATTTTACCACCTAAAAGTAGTTTATTCAACCTTAAACACTTCCTATAGATAAGTAACAAACATTAATTTAAACCCTTTTGAATTAAAAATTCAAGTAGGATTTAATACTCAATTAACTTAATCAATATTATTAAATTAATTGACATTAAACCATGTGGGCCGAAATCTTCCTCTCTCATGGACCAAGGTCCAATAGCAATTTAATACCCATTACATACATTAGCTTGACTTTTATTAAAAGCCCAAATTAATGCTCAATGCCTTATTTAAATATTTTAAGCCCAATGCTTTGTGTGCGATCCTATAGGTCCATTTAATATTGGCAATTGAATTAATGAATTAATTCAAAGGCTATATATATTCTCTAGCAAGATATTTATAGCATTCCAAATTAAATGAAAATGCAAATGGCATTTGATGACCTAATGCAATTTTGTATAGTCCCTTACCCATAAATATCAGAATTAACATAAGGCATGGAACAAGTCATCCTCATGTGTAAGTTAATTCCTTTCTTGATATTCCAGTGACACTGAACTCTCAGATAAATAATGATTGCACATTATTACATCTCGGTATGGCCATACACTTCTCAGTTCACTGATCAAGTGGCCGATGATATTTTTCTCTCTTATAGAGAGGGGTAATCCTTTCACTTCTCTCATGCTCTCTAACATGAATCAATGCATACCCAAGCATACCCATACTTGTCACTCAGTTACGAGCACGTTAGGTGTATGTCAAAGTACACAGTAATTCATAAAGAGTTTCGTAGAGATTTTAGGTCTAAGAACTCCGATACAAAACTTGCATATGAGGAACACTTATGACTTGTACCATGTAGTGTTCTCATGTGTGGATCGTATCCAAATACCATGTTATAAACATGTATCTATGATCTCTGATTGACACTTTTGTCCTTATGATCCGTAAGACAGAACTCAACTAATCAGAGAGAGCATACTAGTCTTAATTCATTTGTTATTCCCATAACAATGACTGACTAGGGATATTTAGAATGAAGTCTCATTTGTTTCAAGGTCTTACAACCATGTGCCTCACACATGATAACTTAAACTGAAACGACATTCTTGGACAGTTCTATCAATTGATATGCACAGGAATACAATTGGTAAAACAAATGCCTCATTTATTAACTAAAGTGTTTTATTACAATGTATTGGGGCTAGGGCTAACACTAACAAATAGTACCTGCTATCACCTCAGGCGCATCCTGATCCTCTCGTGCCTTCATAGCATAAGCCCGCACTGGTGTCGCATCAGGCCTATCCACAATCTCAGAATCGACTGCACCTCTGGACTGACTACCTCTGCCACGTCCTCTTCCTCTTCCTCTGTTAGTAGAAGGCAAATTTGAACCACCCCTACTCTGCTCTTATTGATTTCCTGACATCTCATAAGTATTCGGGCAATTAGCAAGGAAATGCTCAGTGCTTCCACATCTAAAACAAGCACCCGTCACTCTCCAGCATTCTCCTCTATGCCTCTTACCATAATGAGGACACTCATGAACCTCATTTCTGTTACTAGATGTCCCTCTTCCCGAACTAGATGCTGAGGGAGCGCCACGCTTCTTACCTCTTGCTGTAGAACTAAACCCTGATTCCGCGGGTGGTGCCACATGAGAATCTCTTGGTCTTTTCCCCGATTGGGAACCACCTCTACTTGCATTCTTCCTTTGTCTCCATTCTCTTTGAGCTACCAACGTTCTTTCAGCTCTCAAAGCTGCTTGTACAATTCGATAATAACTTATATTCTGTTCTGTTGTTAGAGAAATTAGCAATGCTTTAATTTCCTCAATCAACCCTTCCTCAAACTGTTGACATCGCAACATATCAGTCAAAACACCTTTTGGCGCATACTTACTTAAGCGACAGAATTCCGCTTCATACTCTGCCACCGTCATGGTTCTTTGTCTTAAACTCAGAAACTTCTTCCAGTTTGCCTCTCGATGTGCTTTAGTGATATACTTGTTCTTAAATTCCCTTTCAAAGAACTCCCAGTCTAATGGTTCAGGAAGCATCGGATTCTGCAGAACCAACTTCCACCAATCATATGCAGGGCCTTGGAGTAGTGACTCCACACATTCAACCCACTGGTCAAGAGGACACCGTATCTCCTTAAGAATCCTCTCCACCTTCTCAATCCAGTACTCTGCTTTTTCTGACTCATCTAACCTTGTTCCATGGAATTCCTCCAAACCATGCTTTCTCAAAGATTCCATTGGGGCTCTAGGCGCCATCATAGGTTCCATCACTCTTGCCATATCTTGCGTCATTTTCATCATAGCTTCCATAGGCCCGAACGGAATCTCATTCCTATAACCAACCGATCCAGACTGCCCAGATCCTGTCACCTCAGCTTCACGAGGATTCACACTTTCGGCAGATTCCTCTCCAGTATGCCTTCCAGAATCCATCTTACTACACAGATTAAACAAGGACTTCCGCATTAGGTCAACAAACTACACACATCTTATCTACCCAATTCCCAGAAAAGACTCAACCTGGGCTCTAATACCACAACTTGTGATGCCCCTTTCCCTAATGACAAACTAGCTCAGCTAATCTTGGTCAGAGAAGGTCGCACACACACAACAGAACACATGCGGAATCTGAACAATAAAATTTCATCACATAGTATCTTATCTCAAGCATCACATGCCAAGCTATTCATAGGACATACATACATATGAGAGGTTACATTCATGATCATACAATATTACATGGCTTTACACTTCCATTACACATGTTAACTATAAAAAAGCTTATACAAAATCCCAAAATAACAGCCCCCAAACCTATGCTATTCACTTCCTATTGTTGACCGTACCAAAATGCGGGGGACGTCCTTCAATCACCTCTCGTCCGTACCTGCACGGATTAGAGTAAATCCATGCTAAGCGATAACGCTTAGTGGGGAACTCATATATAGCAGATAATTTATCACACCATCAAAAACATCATACATTACGCATTAGTAGACATGCCAGAACAATCATTATTAAAGCATGTACCATTTCAAGCATAGCTTTGATCATTACTATGTTCAATCATAAAGCATCAATCACTTATTCACATATCCGTACTTTCTTGTATCACAATCACCTCTGTTTATTATTTAATTAACTGATTAGCCGATTAGCCTTTTAGTCCATTAGCCTGCAATTCAATGACGCGGATAACGGGTATCGCATCGGTACCTCTCTAGTACCAGTAATCTCATCGAGACTACTTTTTCACATTAGCACCTTCTGGTGCTTCACATCACATTAGTACCTTATGGTACTTCACATTATTCCACATATAATAAAATCCAGCAAGGATTATTTGCATTGTGATTCCCATGGAATCAGACACATTTAACGCATGGGGCTGCAACACTTGACCCTATAGGCATGCCTAACTATCGACTACTTGACTTGCAGGCTTAAGTTGTTAAACAATTATTCAATTCACTTTTCACTTTTCACATTTGCATTAGCACATAGCTAAACATTTCATTTGCATACCCAGTATGCTTTCAAATACAATTTTCACATTTAATATTCACATAACTGGTCCCATTCAAAAATCACCATGATTGTATACATTTGTGGATCACTTAACACACATATGATACTTACTCAGGTTGTCCTTCATTTCAACTCAAAGCTTTGCCATTTGAATGGCCAAACACATTAGGATCATATTGCCAAAACAGGGTTGGTCACGGTCACAATGAATTTCATTGTCACCGTGACATATTGAAGTCCAAAACAGAATGCAAACTGGGGGCATGTCACGGTCACAATCGATTTCGTCGTCACCGTGACATGTTCCCAACTCTCGACAGAATGCAACTTGAGGGTATGTCACGGTCACAATGAATCTCATTGTCACCGTGACATATTCTCACTTTGCAAAACATAATGCCTTCTTGGGTACCTCACGGTCACAATGAATTTCATTGTCACCGTGACATACCAAAATCCATTAGGCATAATTGAACTCAGCATACGTCACGGTCACAATCATTTTCATTGTCACCGTGACCCATGCAAAATCACCATAACATACTTATGTTTTTCAGTTCGTTTCTACCTTCTCATTTAGACTTCAAATCTCATTCTCATGCTTGACAATAAACCCAAAACATCAACTACTCACCCATTAGCACATACCTGGCTTTTCCCTTCTTGTTTGACATTCAATAATAGCACAAATCATAATCATTCTCAAGCACTTTATCACAAGCATATTGCTCCTACAATCATACTATCTAGCATCACATAATTCATGCTCAAACTTCAATTTCACATATCATATATTCAGTTCAAATCTCTATTTAACCAACACTAATCACACAATCACACAATTAGGGTTTGTTCCCAAACCTTGCCGCCTTAGCTCCTAATTTCGACGGACGCTCGGCTCGCCGATTACAGCCTTTCCCTTATCTCTCTTCACTTCTTCAGCTAGCAAAAACAACACAGATGCTCAAGCTCAAACTCAAACTAATAATATCCCATCCAAACCAGCTCAACCAAGAAAAAGAGTAGAAGATGAGATTATGCACTTATTCACTTACCTCTTAGGTTTAACCCTTAATTCTTGAGCAACTTAACATCAATTTGCTAACACTTCATAAAGCCTCTATAAACTCACTCCCACGCAAGAAAGAAAAGAGAAGAACACAGAAAATTGCTAGGTTACCAAATGAAACTCTTCCCTTCCCTTAACTCATTCTTGCATGCAAAAGTGTAGGTGGCATCCTCTCAAGAAGTCACACGGAAACCACTTCCTCAAATCTGTCTCCACTTTCCATTAAATCAAGTTACTATTTCCTTAATTAATCCTTTATTAACTAGCTAATCAGCCTTTAACTCATGCTTAGCACAAACATTCATAATTACCATTAAAACCCTTAACAATACTTCATTCTTTCAATTAAGTCCAATCCTACACATTCAATTCTCACACACATGCCAATTTAAGTTAATTCTCTTAGGGTACAAATCCGGCCATGACACCTCTGCTGGCACGTCTGCCGTTGTCGATGGTCCTGCGTTACTTTGGCTCTATGGAGGCTCTTCAGTCACCTCTTATATGGCTTCCTCTACCTTTACTTTCCCCTTCAGCTGGGTGGCTACCATCTTCTCAGTGATCACTTCTTCAGGCATCTCACGGTCCCAAACTGTCCTACTGGTCATGATTTCCTCATCCCAAAAGCCCTCTGCTGGCTTGATCAATCCAATGTCCCAGTTATAAACATCATTAAAGACCTCGAACCCAGGCACAATTGTTCCATCCACCCACTGCGGTTCAGCTTCCCCTGTATAGGCACATGCTGCGGTTGCTGGCACAAAAGTTTTCTGGATGTGAGGAATTTTCATTTCTGGCTTCTCACCCCTCTCTACAACACCTGTGTATCCTATACCCCTTCTGTCCTTTTGGCCTTTGGTAACAACGGCGGTTGGCATCCCCTGAGAATTCTTCCCTAATCCCGCGCCAGGAAGGAATAACATCCTTTTTACCATATTTAGCACCTGGGGGCTTTCTCCCTTCTACCCTTCCTCACCTATCATGGCAACATGAAACCCACTAAACGGCTGCCTAGCAATCTCCAGTATTGAAACCCGATTCTCGTGTGCAGCCCTTATAGTCACAATCTGGCTTTTATGGGGTATCTTTACCATCTGGTGAAGCGTAGAGGGAACTCCTCCCAACTTATAAAACCATGGCCTGCCTAGAAGAGCTGAAAAATTGGCGGGTATAGGCAGTACCACAAACTCCACTTCTGATTCTACTGGTCCCGTCTTCACTATTGCCATGAATTTCCCTGAAGCATGTCTACGCGAGTTGTCATACGCTGTGATGGTGAGATCAGACTTGGCCAACATTTCCTCTGTCACTCCAAAAGCTGCCATCGCCACCTGTAGGCACACATTTATCGAAGAGCCATCATCCACCATTACACAAGCTGTGTGCTTTTGGTTAATCTGTGCCCTTATGTATAAAGGGCGATTATGGTTACGGCCTTCTGCCGGCAAATCAGCATTGGTAAAAATAACATGTTCTCCCGATCCCCCCTTCACTACATCCAGAAGTTCCGTAGATGAGATGGTTGTGGCCACAGTTGCCTCACACAAAGCCTCTACTACCTTCTGTCTATGCGACAACGACTGTCTCAGGAGATCCCATATTAAAATCTGAGCTGGCATCTTTTTTAGCTGTTTAACAATTAGATCTTCTTCCGGCTCTTTTCCCTCATTGCCCTCAACCGGCTCCCGGGGCTTCTCGACTTTTGGAGCTACCCTTCCGCTCCGGGTCACAGCTCCAACTTTATTCTTCCTTTCTTTCTTTTCTTCCTCTTCTTCCTCCTCCGAACCCCATGGGTCGAGAAATACTTCATAATCATTATTTTCAGTTCCACTGTCATCAGTGGACCAGCAATCGAACACTGCAGCGGGAAGCCCTTCTTCACTCACCTCACGGAGGCTTATGACAGCAGTGTTGACATCGTTGCCGTATAACTCCTTTAACACAAACTTCTCAGGTAAACTGGACCCGATCATAAATACTGGCGGGGGCGCATTGTTGTATCCAGCTTTTTTTTTACTCTCTCTCTTTTCTGGGTCCGTGATCTACTTCGAGTCAATTAAATCCTGAATTGCGTGCCTCAAAGCTTTGCAATTATTAGTCGTATGCCCAGTGTGCTGATGATATGCACAATACTCATCATCCTTATGCCCCGGCATGTCCTGAGTTCTAGCGGGTCTGGGTGGCAAAGGCTGCAGCTTACCTTCTTTTATCAGCCTTCTCAGTACCCATGAAAATGACCTTCCAAGGTTGGAGAAATGTCTCGGGGTGGTATTAGTAGTTGATACTTCAGCAGTCTTCCTCATGCCACTAGCGGAACCTGTCGGTCTACTTGTCCCCTGGCTACTACTACCTTTCTTGGAATAGTTCTCACTACCTGCTCTCCTAGCAAGGTACTCTCCTTCAGCTTCAATGGGGATGTCCTTCAGAGACTCCCAGTCCTTTAGTCCTTTCATCTTTAATCCTACTCTCAAATATGGGCTTGCATTTTTAATGAATAGCCGTATTTGATCCTGAGTATCCGGTTTCCTCTTCATTTCCATCACCCGAATCCTCCATCGGGTTAGATACTCATGGAAGGACTTGCCCCCTTCTGCTGTAGCAGCTCCAAGTCCTTCAAGGTTATTTCCATCCTCGTACTGCAGTTGTATTGTCTCAAAAACTCCTCCGTCAATAAATCCCAATCCTCCTTAGTTCTGCGGTCGAGCCCGTGGTACCAATCCACCGCTGGGCCAATCAAACTCAAGCAAAAGTACTCGATCTTCTGCCTTTTCGTCAAAGTGGTTCCCTTCATAACCAAGGAGTACTGCTTTATGTGTGTGGTGGGATCGGAAGTGCCGTCAAACTTCGAAACATCTGGCATCTTAAAGTTCATTGGAATCAGCTCTTCCCCTTCTAAATCTTTGTCTTCGGGGTTCATTCCTTGACCCCTTATCAACATCCTCGCCATTGCTTCGAATTTTTCCTCCATCTTCTTCCCGATGGCTTCTTCACTCTAGGGTGCCTTGTTCCTTCATGTTCATCATCCTCCCAGTCATCATCGGACCTTGGCGCTGGCCTTCTCCTCTGTACAGGTGGCGGGCGAATTTCCTCTTGTGGGTCTTCTCTGACCTCCTCCCTTTTATTATTCCTCATAGGAGGAGCTGGTGGGTTCTGTGGGGCCCCTGGTTGACCTATTATGGCCATCACGGCCATCATCCAATTCTCGAACTCTTCTAACCTTCGGCCCACTTCATCCACTATCAAAGCCCTGGTGGCATCTTCCCCTCTTGGTGAGTTTGCCATTTCTTCGTGTAGAGAAAACTGAGCTGAAGTAGCGTAGCTAGTTTCTGAAAGAGTGTCCGGATACTCCACCCTTTCTGGTAGCTCAAAGAATGGATTTCTGCATAGCCGCCCTTGGGAACCTCTTGACCACTTAGGCAGATCTATGATGGCTGCAAAACACACCCGTTAGGATGATGCGTGAATGACATATAATGCATGATTGTGTTTATAAAACATCCATAAATCACATGCAAGCACATAGGTCCTTCCAACCTTATTACTCCCGCACACGAGGTCATAGTCTCTTTCCTAGGTGGGCTTGGCCCATGGGTCAGCAGGGAACCTGATAGGCGCGTATGGTGCTCGACGAAAAACCGGCAGCATAACCTCTTCTAACTAATGTACAGGCGCTTGAGTTATGATCATTGTGTATTTAGGAAGTTCGAATAAGTTGACATGGGCTTATCGAGGCATGAAAGCCTTTGATTAGGTGACCAATTGAATTATTTGGGTTTTTCTAATACAAAATGATCCATGTAGCAAATAAGGTATCATGGTTCATACCACCTAGAGGAAGTATCTATTTCCATTACATGAGTTTTGGTCAAGGTGATGTTACTTTAGGGCTACCCAAGCATGGTCCCTGCCAACAGGTCTAGCTCATCACGAGCGTAACGACCGATCGAGTCTCCATTTAATATACCATGATGGTACGAGGCTTGGGCTGGTGATTATCCTTAACACTTCCCTGCATTTAGTGAACGTATAGTCGTGCTTCGGGAACGCACCGGGGCTAAAAGAGGGACCAAACTAGCATAGATCTAAGGCTCTAATGAGATGCAATGCAGTTTCAAAAAAGGATGAAATTTTTAAATTAAAACTCAATTGTAAATTTTAACCAAGGTACTTTCGAAGAGAAGTCTCGAGTATGTCCCCAGTGGAGTCAGCACTGTAACGCGCGCCGAACCTCGTGGCGCCCCGAAGGCCCGCTTTTAGGGCGATCAGGTAGAGGTTCATGAAAACTTGTAAGGTATTTACAAGTGCGTCTATGTTGGGCAACAAGGAGGTTTCTTGGAGTCGCCACCCAATAGAACATTAGGAAAGGTCGTCTAGCCTCAGTGAGCCTAAGACAGCGCTGTTATGTCTATCATAGGCAAGCCGGAGGTGTCTTGGAGGTATCCACCCTGATGACAGAATGGTCCTCTAGCCTCATGCTTGGGCAAACCAGAGGTGTCTTGGAGGTATCCACCTTAATAGAATATTAAGATGGCCCTCTCACCTCGTGGCGCCTAGGATTGTGCAAACTTGATCCTTTTACGGGACACAAGAGGTGTCTTGGAGGCTTCCACCCTAACAAAATGCTGAGGTGGCCCTCTCGCCTCATTGAGCCCAAAGACCAGAGTAGGTTCGAGACTCCCCATTTATTCATACCTTGGTTAGGTTTATAATCGAGTTTTGAATTTATCGTTTCATCCAATTCCTCATTCAATTCGGTGCAATAAAATTAAAGCGCAAGTTATTCATTAAAAAGAAGCGATAAATAAAGCATAATTTTTACATCAAAATAGATTACAACAAAACTAGGGCCGGAATATAACCCCCATTGTAAGTAAAATACAAGGCATGCATAAAACGGGATATATATTAAAGATGAGGACATTGGTCCTCGCATGCATATTTATTATAAAATGGTTTTGAGATGTCGATTCTTATTTGTTAGAAAAAATAGGACATTGGTCCTCAATTTATGAGAAAAACTCCAATTTAATTAATAAAAAACATTTAGTCATTTTTTACATCAACGAGGAAATATAAAATAACATTATTCAAAATAATAATATAATGAAAAAATGATAAAGTCGAGAGAATGAACCAAAGATGAGACCCTTAAATCTTTACAACAGCCTCTACACCAAGTGGCTCCAAATTCGCCCAACAAATCCAAATAATAACTCACAAAATAAAGAACACATTAATGTCAAAAAAGAAAATAAACGTGAAGTTAAATAATAAAGAGGGAAGTAGAAGAAATTGAATAATGAAACCATTTTTAAATGAAAGAAGAAAAGAAAAGAGATTAAGTGGAAAAGAGGCCCAGGGACGGCCCAAAACGTATGACCGACGGGCATCTTTGGGAGCGACAGACAGGCGTAAGGGCAAACCAAGACATCCCATCGCTCGATTGAGAGACGGCCATCGGCGGTCCTTATGCCCGTCGGTCGAGTCTGTTTTCGAACAGTAAACCTAAAAAAAGCCAAATTATTGTTTTGATTTGAATGAAGAGGATTTTTATGCAAGAAATTAACGAAAATAAGTCGAATTTAAAATAATAATTCCATAATGTTTACCCTTGGATTTTTTTTACCTTGCGAAGATGAACGTTGTAAGATATTGACTCCTCAAGTTCTACAAGGATCGGATGGTGACCGCGCGAACGGAAGAGATTTTCGGTTGCAAAAAAATCGCTTAAAAAATCAGCTAAGAGAAGAAGATTGTTTTCTCTTTCTTTGAATTTGGACAGCAGTAAATATCTGAATTAGCTAGTTGGATGAAAACGAATGGATCTCATTTTCCCGTATTAGCATAATTCAAACATCAAAAAGATTTTTAAAGGAAAATTGTTTTATGTAGAAACTGAGAAGAAAATCTTTTGTGAAAAATTTCTAAAAAGGTTTTCTAAAAATTTCTCAGTCAGATCTCTTTTTTTCCAACCCCCCCAAACGAATCCCCCTTCCCCTATTTATAGATTTTGGGAGGGAATTCAAATAAATTTAAATTTTAAATTCAGATTTGAAGAGGATTTTTCGAAATCAAATCAAAACTGAAAGATATTCGGGATATCCTCAAAATCAAATGTAATATTAAAAAATATTTGAAAATATTTGAGACATTTTCAAAATACTTTGTAAAAATCCCTTAAATCTTGTAGAATCCGGTGGTTGAACAACTTGATCACCGACCGACGGGATTCTTGTGTACAACAGACGGGGCATCTGTCATCCTGGGGACCTACACGTTGCACAAAGGCAAGCGGTCGGGCACCCGCTCAAGCGAGAGACGGGGTGCCTCTCAATCGAGAGACGGGGCGCCGCTCAACCTAGAGACGGGGCGTCTCTCCATCGAGAGACGGGGCACCGCTCAACCGAGAGACGGGGCGTCTCTCCACCGAGAGACGGGGCACCGTTTGACCGAGAGATGGGGCATCTCTCCATAGACCAGATTCCCATCTCTGGACCAAAATCTCAAGTTTCAAAGTTTTGACCCTCTCGACTCTCCGAGACCTCCCGTTTTCCTTAAAAAGCTTTCAATCCTCGTAAGACTGGGGAATGAATGCTCACGAACTTGACTTTATTTTCTTTATCGGGTAACTCAGATCTGGACTATCTCAAGACCCGGTGTCTACAATGTGTTAAGATATTCAACATCTTGAGGTCAAACATTCTTGTGCTTTGTAACTTCATGGTTTTTTAAAATGTGCATGATTGTTCAAGTTTGATGGATAATGGTATTGATTGAGATGTTGCATATTTAGACTAATTTCTTAAGAGGTAAAAGCTTAAGCATGTCATTACCAAATGTTTATCAAATATGTAAGTAAGCTCCACAATTGTATGCATCTTTTTGTGTTATGTTTATTATGTTTGAGTGTTTGTTATGTTTTGCTTGGCGACAAGTAAATGTTTAAGTGTGGGGTTTGATATGAGTCTAAATAGCTCATATTTAATACATGTTTTAGGTTTAAAATAATATTTATGTATAGTTAATTGTGTTAGAAATAGGTATGTTTTATGTTTTTGTTTGAGTTTTGTGTGTGTAGGAGAAATTGGAGAAAATGGAGAAGATTGGAGAAAAGGAGCAGAAATGAGCCAAAGAAGAAACCATTCTGTCGTCAGCCCGACAGGGAGCGCCAAGCCAAGAAGAAGAAAAAAAGAGAAGAAAAGAAACCAAAGGAGAAAAGTGTTCTGTCGCGAGCACGACAGGACGCGTATTTGAAGGGAACTGAAGAAAAGAAGCCAGCGTGAAGCATCGCGAGGTACAAGGCACAGTGGGAAGCCAGCGTGAGGAAAGTGGAGCAAAAAGCAAGGCGTGCTCTGTCGCGAGTGCGACGGACGTCGCGATTATGACGGAGAGGACCATTGGAAGTTTAATTCAAAATTTGCCTTGAAGAAATGTGACTTTCCACCAAGCTTTGCAACCTTCCTAAGGGACACTTGAAGGAACATATCTCTTGGAATTTTATAAATAGTAGTTTTAACTGTAATTTTACGAGTTGAATAATTTTTATTTTAATAGTTTCTTAAGAATTCTGTTAGTAGAAAGTACATTTTCCTTTAGTTTATGTTTTAAGTTAGAATTTTATGCTTTGAATAGAAGATCACTTGCAAGGAAGAAGATATCCTTTGTGAAGGGAAAAGGGTTGAAAGATCTCTTCTTCATTTCTCATCTTTACTTCTTCTTTGTAATTATTAAATGATTAATTTATGAACTTGATTATTCAATGCTATATTTTATTATTCATATCAATTAAATATTCTTTCATGTAGAATTTTCTATTAGTATTTTTATGCATAATCTTTATAAGTAAGTATTTAATTGAAAAAATAAATTCTTACTTACATCTAATAGAATTTCATCATTGAAGTATTATTTGAGAAATCATAATATTAAATGGTTGTTATAGGTTATTTATTATTCCTGAAATTTGCATGTATAACACTTTAATTCATTAATGAAAATTGTGAGTTAGAATTATACATGCATGTTTTAGGCACTCTAATTTATGTTGAAAGAGTAAATTGGAATTTCATTCAACTTGGCTTGCATGATAAGAATATATTCATAATCAAGAATAATTAATTCAAGTTCTATTCATTATTTTATACCGTTAATCTTTTATCTTCTCCGATTATCTATAATTAGGTTAATTAGAATTAGACATAGTCATTCCACTTTCATTCAATAAATTCATAATCATTGTAAATAAGATTAAAATTGGGTAGTAATAGTATGTAATAATTAGCACATTCCTCATGGGATCGACATCTTTTGTACTATTTCGGTACACCGTATGCTTGTGAAATTAACACATGTAAAATAGGCTAACAGCGAGTGACGGTTGTCCCTAGGCCGACCAACGGGTGGAGCCAGAACTCCTCGACGACCCGTTGCTCGGATGAGCGACGGCCATCAGTGGAGCCTCGGCTCGTCGGTCGTCCCAGATCCGGAAAAAATAAGAAAAATTAAGTAAAAAACCTGTTTTATTTTGATTAAAATGGAATTTTATGTGTAAAATCAATATGAAAGGATAAAATGTAAAAGAGGTTGGTCCTGAATGTTTACCCTCGGAATATTACCTTCGAAGGTGAATGTCGCATGATTTCTGTCCCTTGAATTCTACAAGTATTGATCCGTAATGTGTAATTTCAGGAGATTTTTTACTGCAAAATCGTACTTTTTGAAAATAAATCAAGAAAAGAAAATTATATTTTTCCTTCTTGATGGTTTGGTAGCAATTATGGATGCTAAAAAAAAATTGGCTAGATCGGATGAAAATGAATTAATCTTGTTCCCTCAGATTCGCCTTAATTTTAAGAATATTTGATAAAAGATTGATAAAAGTAAAAACCTCTTGTGAGAAAACTCTCTATTTCATAAAAATTGCTAACCTCGAATAATGAGCCTCAATACCCTATTTATAGGTTAAGGAAAATAATTCAAATAAGTTCAAATTTGGAATTTAAATTTGAAAAAGATTTTTGAAATCAGAATTAAATCCGAATGATTTGCAGAATATTCTCAAAATCAAATTAGAGATTTGAAAACATTTGAAGAGATTTGGAAGTTGAAAATATATTTGAAAAGATTTGGAAAATCCTTGAAATATATTTTAAAAGATATGAAAATCTTGGAAAATCCCATCCAATCTTGCAGCAGATCAACGACCGACGGGCATCTGTGGAGTACTGACGGGCATTAGTCACGGGGGCACTCTCGGTCTTTTGAGCGGCGAACCACTCCATGAGAGGCAGGTGCCGAGAGACAACCGTCGTTCGCGAGAGGCAGGTGTCTCTCACATGAGCGACGGGCGTCTCTCAACGCGAGAGACGGTCTCCTATATGCGAGCGACGGTCGGCGCTCGCCGCTAGAGACGGGCCTCTCATGCGAGCGACGGGCATCGCTCCCGCAAGACACAAGCCTGTAACTCAAGCGACGGGCATCGCTCCCGTGAGAGATGAGCCCATCTCGAGCGACAGGCACTGCTCGTGCAAGGGAGGTTGTCCTTCAGAACGAATGACGGGCGTCCCTCCCAATAGACGGGCACCCCGTAGGTGGAGCAAAGACAAACTCCTCCTGACGCCCGAAAATATCCTATCATCTAGAAAAATCCTCGATCCTTGTAAATCCAAAGAGCGAAAACTCAAAACTTTCATCCATTTGCCCGAAAATAGGCATTAATATCTTCATCGGGTAACTCTGATCTGGACTACCTCAGGACCCGGTGTCTACACTAACCTTATTGCCGAACGACCGAGCTAGCCTTTTCTGATAGACCTGGTTGTGGTAATAACCTTATAATCTATCCTCATCCAACAGATTCAACTACAATAATCGTTATTGTGCCCATTCTATCTCTAAGATCTTAGCCTTCATGGCCACTCTTAAAGATTTGAGCTCGATTTCAACTGGCAAGACATCTTCCATCTTGTAAACCAGAGAAAATGGCATAGCTCCCATCGAAGTTCTAATGATGATTCTGTAACCCTATAGTGCAAAAAGTAACTTCTTTGCCTAGTCCTTGTAGTTCTGAACCATTTTGGCTAATATCCTTTTGACATTCTTATTGGCTGCTACAACTGTTGAGGTCGGTAAAAGGAAGACCTGGGTGATAGACTCCATATTTCTGAACCATTCGCTTAGTTTTTGCCAGGAATTGTTCCCCATTATTAAACACAATATGGTGTGGGAGGCCATACGTAATATCAAATTCCATTCAATAAACCTGGCCATGTCACGGGCCTCAATCTTCATGAAAGATTTAGCTTCAACCCATTTGGTAAAGTAATATATGGCGACTATAATGAATCTGTGTCCATTGGAGGCTGTAGGGCATATTTCCCCCATATGTCTATCCCCCAAGCTGCAAATAGCCATGGCAACGTTAAGTTGTGCAGTTCTAAAACTGGCAGATGTCTCAAATCCTCATACTATTGGCACAATTGGCACTGCTTCATATATTTTGAACAGTCTATATCCATTGTGAGCTAGTAAAATCCTTGTCGCGTGATATTCTTTGCCAAAGTTAGGCCGTTCATGTGAGCCCCACATATGCCAGCATGAACTTCCTCCATAACCATTTCAACCTCTTTTTTAGACAAGCATTTTAATAGAATACCATCGGCTTGCCACCTACACTGATGAACTAGGTGGATAACTTTTGGATCATTCTTTGGTCCTTCTCATAGCTTCTTTTGGGAATATCGATTTCTCTAAATAGTTTTAAATATCATAGTACCAAGGGTTTCCATCAGTAACTTCGATATCTTTTATCAGCTCCGTCTCAAAGCAGGGCTTTTTTGAACTCAAAACCAAAACAGGTCTCATAACAACTCCTTTTGGGTTATCCCACATAGACACTAAAGTTACAAGAGCATTTGCTAATTGGTTCTCATCTCTAGGGACGAAGTGAAAAGTATAAATTTCTAGCTAGCTACTAAATATCTTTAAGTGTTTCACGTATGGTAACAACCGCTCTTTCTTAACAGACCATTCCCCCCTGATCTGATGGATTACCAATGACCAGTCCTAGAAGACTTCTACAATCTTTGCCTCCAAGGCTAAAAATGCTTCCAATCTGAAGATGTAGGCCTCATACTTAGCCACCCTTGTACCGCTATGGCCATGACATCTTCATCTGGGAAGTTAAATTCGACCTGATCCGATGCTCAGCTAAGAATTTAGCTACAACTCTTCCCTTCATGGTTATCCTAGTGATGTATTCTATGTCGAACTCCTGCAATAGTAACAGCCATCTTCCCATCTTACCTAGCAAGGAAGGTGCTTCCTGAAGGTATCTAAATGGGTTCTGCTTGGCAACTGCCTGTACGCTAATAGAATGAAAGTAGTGTCGTAACTTCTTAGAAGCCCAAATTACTGCTAAACATATCTTCTCTACCTTGATATTTTTTGCTTCATACGGTAACAACTTCTTGCTAAGATAATAAACAACAAATTCCACTCCAAATTCATCCTCCTAAGCCATTATGACACCTATTGAGCTTTCTTCTACTATAAGGTTTAATGGACAGAGGTGATCTTAGGACTGGTGGATTAAGTAGGTAAGGCCACTTGACAGTCATCATTCCATTTGACTGGTTGATTCTTCCAGAGAAGCTTGAAAATCAGCTCGCACATTGAAGCTCATTTGGCAATAAACTGACTGATGTACTGAAGCTTTCCTAAGAAGCTTCTAACCTCTTTCTCCCTCTAAGGCACTAGCATCTCTCTGATAGCTTTGACCTTGTCCAGATCTATCTCAATTCCCCTTTGGCTTACCACATGGCCTAACAACTTACCCGAAGTAACTCCAAAAATGCACTTTTTGGGGTTGAGGTGAAGGTTGTATTTATCGATCTTTTAAAATAACTTTTCCAAAGCCTCAAAGTGACCTTCTCTAGTAGCCGACTTGATCATCATATCTTTGACGTACACCTCCACTTCCTTATGGATCAAGTCATCGAGAATCTTAATAGCCATTCTCTAATAAGTCGTGCCTGCATTCTTTAACCCAAACGACATAACCCTATAAGCGAATGTACCCCACTAAGTGATGGAAGCTATCTTAATTCGATCTACGATCTTGTTGAGGATTTGGTTATAACTAGCATAATCGTCTATAAAATTGTACATCATGTAAGCAGTGGCACTATCCACTAATACATCAATATGAGGCAAAGGAAGTCATCTTTTGGACAGACTTTGTTCAGATCCCGGTAGTCTACACATACTCGCACACTCCCATCCTTTTCGGCTATAAGGACTACATTGGCTAACCATGTCGGGTACTGAACCTCTACTAAGAATTTAGCTTCAATCTACTTGTGCACTTCTTCTTTTACCTTTTTTAACCATTCTGGCTTGAGCCTTCTGAGCTTTTGTTTGACTGGCTTATTTTTTGGCTAGGTAGGGATGGCATGCTCGGTGATGTTCCAGTCAATCCTGGTATGTCCACATAGCTCCAAGCAAATACTTTTTCATATTTTTTTAAGATTATCTTAAATTTTAACCTCTCTTTAGGAGTTATATCTGATGCTATCAAGATTTCCTTTGGATTTTTCAAAGTTTCGAGATTAAATGGAGTTATATTAGTCGAATTAATATAAAAAATGAATGCATCATTTTTATGATCATGTGAAATAAAATCATCAAAAATGTCACACAAGTAAGCAAAATTATTCATTTTATTGATATAATTAGAACTGCAAACATTGTCATCATTAAAAAGTTTTGGAATAAAAAAAACATCTAAAAAATTATTATCTTCTTCCTCTGCCGATGCAAATGTTATAGCCGATGTTTGGTTGGTGTCTTGTGGAGGCTTCTCAACTACCCCTAGTGAAATCCTCAAGCCTTAGATCTTCAAATCTTGCACTGGTTCTTCAATCTCCATCTTCTCTTTCCCTTTCACCCTAGTGGCTAATAGCTTGTCCCTAATAATTTCCTCTGGCTCATCTCTATCCCAAACAATATTATGAGTCATAACCTCTTCATCCCAAAAGCCCTCTACTAATTTGATGGTTGCATAGGCCCAATCAAACACATCATTAAAAATCTCAAGGCTTGGTACGATCTTGCTATTAATATATTGGGGTTCAGCCTCACCACAGTAGGCACAAAGGGATGTTACCAGTATAAAACTTTCCAGAATGTGAGGGACCCCTGCTAACTTCTTTTTCTTCTTATCACTCTAACCTTCATCGCCCAAACCTTTTCAGTCCTTCTGACCCTTCGTCGTAATAGCCAACTATAGCCCTTGCGAGCTCTTGCCTAAACTAGCCCCTGGGAGGAAGTACATTCGCTTCACCATATTCACTACTTGGGGGCTATCCATTAGATTCCCTTCCTCACCAATCACATACACATAGAAGCCGCTAAATGGCTAGTTAGAGATTCCCAAAGCGGAAACTTTGTTTTCTCTTTGCTAACCTAATAGTTACCACCTGTCCTTTATGTTAATGGTTATGCCCTAGACCAAATATTTGAACCTTGATGTAATCATTACATTTTCATTTATATAATGGTTTTTTTCACATTAATATTATTGGCATGTCACATTATTGGAATGTCTATGAATAACCATGTTATTCTTGTTATCCCTAGTCATTTATCACTAAAAGGCATAAAGATAAATTAAGACTAGTATAGATTTGATTGATAATCATGAGATGATTATATATGATGATATAAATCAAATCTGTAGGTACTTGTTAAAGAACAACGTACTGGATAGACCCACTATGAGATCACTACATGGGATAGTGTCATAAGTGATCTCATAATAGTTATGTTATTGAATCCTAAGACCTGAGATTTTCACAGATTCCAAAATGAGGAACAACGTGTTTTGACATAATCAAACGTTATCTTTAATCGGATATTCACAAAGGTTATGATTGGGTATGATGTGAATTATGCAGAGAAAAGTGAATAATCAAGATGGAATTTGTCCCTATCTTATGAGAGAGATGTCTATTAGGCCCCTCGATAAGTAGGACTATGAAATGCATGGTCGTGCTCAAATGAATTGATAGTGTAATCAATGTCATTTGAATTTATTAGTCTACTTAGTGATCGGGAAATTATATGTTTGAACAATATAAGTTTGACATGGACCATGACTTATGTTCAAACAAGATATCGTGTGACAAAAGGATAATAACATGTTTTATTGTCAAGTTAAAATCGAACTAACGATATTTATATTATTTGGATAGTCATAATGTCTTGCTAGAGACCAATTATGACTTGTGGGTCTATTATGGAATTGGACCCACTGCCAACTTAATATAAACTTATTGGGTCACACACCAAGACCATAATGAACAGACTAAATTTTAATTAGGGTATTTCGAAATTATATAAATATATATAAATATAATATTTCTTATTATTTTTGAATAAGAAATATATATATATATATATATATATATATTATGACTTGTGGGCCTATTATGGAATTGGACCCACTGCCAACTTAATATAAACCTATTGGGTCACACACCAAGACCATAATGAACAGACTGGATTTTAATTAGGGTATTTCAAAATTATATAAATATATATAAATGTAATATTTCTTATTATTTTTGAATAATATCTTATTTTGAATAAGAGATAATAACCCTAATTTATATCTCTAGGGTTTAAGTTTATACATGTATATATGGATATATGTTTACAATAACCTAACCCTAATTTAAGAAAAAAAAATAGAGGGGCTGCAAAAATACCTAGTCGCCACTTTTCTTTGTGAAAGAAAAACGTAGAGAAAACCTTATAAAATTCAATCGCAAGAGAGGGAGCTAGCACCCCTACGATTATCTGCTCATCGGTTCGTGTGTGTGTGGGTACTGATAGAGGGCATTCATGATTGGAGCAGTGCCTACAATCCGATAGAACTTAACGGGTCATTATTCTTTATCCCTCCTTTTGCATCAATTGGATCACATGGATCCTTTGGGTTTTATTTTATTCCGTTCTGATTTTGAATTATTTCAAAAAACCCAACAGTGGTATCAGAGCCACTTATGGATTCAATTGATTCAAATATATTTATGTAGGTGATATATATGATTCTGTTGGCATGAATGTCGATTGATTTGTATGTTGATGCATGGATGTTGATTTTTGTTTATAATTGTTAAAAACGAACAAATTGTATATGATATGAACGAAATCAATTATGTAATGTTAATTATGTTATATTAAAGGGCTACGAAATTGATTGATGTTAATATGATTAACATATCTCGTTATTAATTTGAGATTAACGATATTAATTTGATTGATATGATTAATATGATATCAACTCGTAGCGCCTTATATATCATTGGATTTAATATTCATTAATTTTAATACATCAATTTAATAATGTATTTATATATTATAAGATAATATGATTTATTTGATATATTGTATATATAATGTCTTTGCATGGTGCATAGCATGGCCAATTGAACCTCATGTGGATGAGATTTATTTTATCTATTTTAAGAGTTTGTAATTTTAAATACGACCTATGTGTCATTAATTTTGTTATAATCTTTATTTTACTTAATAGTTGTAGTAGAATTTCTTTGTATCATTATTGTAATGAAGACAAAGAGCAACAATGGAGATCAATCCAAGTTCATAGCGATGGAGGTGCAAGATGGAAGATGTTGATCAAGTCCATAATTTTACACCTAGGATTTACCTTTGATCTTCAAATTGGCTTATTAAGATCATATAAATTTTGGCCATGCTATGACATGGTTTTATATATATTTTGCATTTTTTATCAGTATGTGATGCGATTAATGGGTATATGTGTATATGAGATGCCATGTATGGAATGATGAATGATATATATAAATAGACATCATAAGTTAAAATTAAAATCTCTCACTATAATTTTTAAGTCTTATGCCACCCATTATTAAAACACCTGTCAAGATTAAGATCACCAAAATGAGGGTTCTGCTAAAGCGAAGTACATTAGGTTATCCTAGTAAGGCAGGATGGGTGAAGGTGATACCCATATGTTTAAAATAGTTAGACTTAATTAGGCTATCAAAACGGTTTTGGGCCTAAGGCCATAAGATGGGATTATAACATGCTGGGACATATGATGTCAAAAATCCCATAAATGATCTAAGAGTTACATAAGATGTAATTGGTAAAAGACTTACCTACCTAAATAACTTAATTATAAGCGCCATGCCAAAGCTGACTTAGAGTTAAGTGAAATATGGATCTTAGCCCATTAAATTATTACAATTGTTGCGACTAATAATTGAGGGTTATTTTAGTGGGAGTTTATGAGAAAACCTAAAATGAAATTGGTACTAATATTATTTATCTTGCATGTTTGTAGATTAATGGCATCAAATAACACTTTTACTATGTCACTGCGATATGTCCTTGAGAAGGACAAACTTAAAGAAACTGGCACAAACTTCCTTGACTGGTTCAGGAACTTGAGAATTGTTCTCAAGCAAGAAAGGATGGTATATGTGCTGGATGAGCCTATTCCTGATAACCCACCTGCTGATACCACAAGGGTGGTCAAAGAGAAACACAAGAAATATATTAATGATTCTATGGATGTTGGCTTCTTATGTTATCTACCATGGCTCCAGAACTTTAGAAGTATCTAGAGAATATGGAGGCTTATGAGTTGAGTACTCATCTCAAGCAGACATTCCAACAGCAGGTAAGGCAAGAAAGGTATGAGACTAGCAGAGCATTACATTCTTGCAAGATGGCTGAAGGTGCTTCAGTTAGCTCTCATGTTCTGAAAATGAAGGGCTATATTGATCACCTTGAGAGGCTTGGATTTCCCCTTAGTTTAGAACTGGCAATAGATTTAATCCTTAATTCATTCCCTGATAGTTATGACCATTTTATCATGAACTACAATATGAATAATATGGAGAAATCTAAAGCTGAGCTACATGCAATGCTCAAAACAGCTGAGCAAAGCATCAATAAGGAGCTTTGCCGTGTACTAATGGTTAACAAAGGTAAAGGGATGAAAATTAAGGGTAAGAGCAAGCCTAAGGCAAAAGTTGGTGGTAAACCTAAGCCCAAGCCTAAAGCTCTAAATGAGGGAGTTTGCTTCCATTGCAATGAACCTGGTCATTGGAAGAGGAACTACAAGCTCTAGTTGGAAGAATTGAAGAAGAAGAAGAGTGGTGAGACTACATCTTCAGGTATTCATGTTATAGATTATCTACTTCTACTTCCTGAGTATTAGATACGGAATGTAGATCTCACATTTGTACAAATGTGTAGGGACTCAAAAAGATTAGGCAACTGAAAAATGGTGAAGTGGACCTACGAGTAGAAAATGGAGCAAAAGTTATTGCTTTAGCTGTAGGCACTTATGAATTGACTTTTCCCAATGGGCTTTTGTTAGTTTTAAACAATTGCTATTATGTTCCTAGATTGAGTAGGAATATTATTTCTGCTTCAAGTTTGGATGATGAAGGTTTTTCTTTTCTTATTAAGAATAAGAAATGTTGTATTTATTATGATGACATGCTTTATGGTATTGCTGATTCATATTGTGGGCTTTATGTCCTAAATCTAGAAACATCCAATAATCATGATATTTATAACATAACTACAAAGAAATCAAAACCAAATTATTTAAATACAACGTATTTATGGCATTGTCGCCTTGGTCATATAAATGAGAAATGCATATCTAAACTCCATCAAGATGGACTTTTGCAATCATTTGATTTTGAATCATTTGAAAATTACGAATCTTATTTATTAGGCAAGATAACAAAGAATCCTTTCACTAGACATAGTAAAAGGGCCACTGACTTATTAGGCCTTGTACATTCTGATGTATGTGGCCCATTAAGCATAAATACCAAGGGAGGATTTCAGTACTTCATTACATTCACTGATGATTTCAGTAGATATGGCTATGTCTATCTAATGAAGCATAAATTTGAATCATTTGGAATGTTCAGAACCTTTCAAAATGAAGTGCAAAATCAGCTTGGTAAAACTATTAAGGCACTTCAATTTGATTGAGGTGGTGAATATTTGAGCCAAGAGTTTGATAATCATCTAAGAGATTGTGGAATTGTTTCACTATTAACTCCACCTGGAACACCATAATAGAATGGTGTATCTGAAAGGAGGAATCGTACTTTATTAGATAAGGTTCGATATATGATGAGCCAAACAAATCTTCCTTTATCCTTTTGGGGTTATGCATTAGAAACAGCCGCATTCACTTTGAACCGAGTTCCATCTAAAGCGGTTGAAAAGACACCATATGAGATATGGACCGGGAGAACTCCTAGTTTATCTTTTCTAAAGATTTGGGGCTGTGAGGCTTATGTTAAATGATAGGTCTCAGATAAATTAGCACTAAAATCTGATAAATGTCTTTTTGTGGGATATCATAAGGAAACTAAAGGATATTACTTTTATAACCCTTCTGAGAACAAAGTGTTTGTTGCTCAAAATGGTGTCTTTCTAGAAAAGGAATTTATTTCTAAAAGAACCAGTGGGAGTAAAGTACAACTTGAAGAAATTCGAGAACCACGAGATAACATAGAACCATCGATGGAAACTCAACAAGTTTCACAAACTGTTGTGGAACCTGTACCTGTTACACAAGTATCACGTAGATCTGATAGGATACGACACGAACCTAAGAGATATGGATTTCTCGTGACGGATAGTCGTGAAGTAATGCTCATGGATCAAGATGAGCCTACTACCTATCAAGATGCTATGTTAGGTCCAGAATCTGAGAAATGGCTAGAAGCCATGAAATCTGAAATGCAATCCATGTATGATAATCAAGTTTGGAACTTGATCAATCCACTTGAAGGAATTAAAACAATCAGGTGCAAATGGGTTTTCAAAAAGAAAATTGGCATGGATGACAAAGTAAATACCTTTAAAGCAAGACTCGTTGCAAAAGGATTCAGGCAAACTCATGGTATTGACTATGATGAAACCTTTTCACCAGTCGTGATGCTTAAATCAATAAGGATTCTTATTGCCATTGTTGCGTATTATGACTACGAGATATGGCAAATGGATGTCAAAACAGCATTTCTGTAACACCCTATACCCGCAAATGATACGGATATCGAATGTCACCACACTATACTGTATTAAACTCCTCAGATTTAGTCAAATTTTTTTTTTCCAACAATAACAATCATACATAACAATAACAAAACAATTACACTAACACACCATTATTATACTTAACCTGTATAACCTCGAGTTCATCCATTGCAGTCGTATACATGCCATGCCTACGTCAATATCCTTGCTGTCCTAGTAAATTCTTTCGTTTATCAATAACATCGGCCACTATGATTTCTTTTATTTTATAACCTGCACGCAGTAACAACAATACGTGCTGAGCATTCTAATGCCCAGTGGTGGATACATATTCTAAATTTTTCACATTAAAACAACATGCATGTACATATAAGCATATATTTTTATTTCCATTATATGAACATTAAAATTATTAAAGACTTTTTGGTCACTTATGCCTTACTTACAATGTCCTGATAGATCTTTTGCTTCAGTCATTACCTCATTCCTTTTTCATTAATTCAATAACAATACTTTAACATTACTATTACTGTTATCAAAATCATCAATAATTGTACTGTCAACTTTAATATTAATACTGTTTTATTCAGTCTGTTATTTTTATGACCAGTTATATTAACAATATTTGTAAATATCTTATTAACTTTCTCATTTGTTTCTCATTATTTGCTTATGACTTATATATATCAATTACAGTCTACAGTTGAGCACAATATCAGTCACTGACATATCTATTGAGCAGTCATCATTACTGTTATAAACAGCACTGACTATCCATTATCATTTCCTTTATAACCTTGATATTTCTTTTACATAACTATTTTTAAAACTATAAACTTAATATGTATTTACTTTATTTGGTACTTAATTTACTCAGTTATATCTCATATTATGTACTTGAATTGTCAAAGCTATTACTTAATCCCTTAACTTATTTGTAGGCTTAACATCATTATCCTCTTAACTTTACATACAATTTCTATTATCATTATTTGATTAATTATCTATCGATACTATTTTACATTTAATTTCCTTATTACTATGACTAACAGTACTATTATTACACCAGTACCTGAATTACTCACATTGTTAATTTATCATCATCTAAGTAATTATCATTTCACTATTAACTTTCAACATTTAATGACAGTTCTACTTTCTTTCACGTCTTTAGTTTCGTTACTAACATTCTTAGACGATCCCACTAATAAATTCTACATATACAATATTATGAAAATATTAATTATCATATTTTATACTTTGGATAATTAATCCAATCTATAACACTTATTTCAGTTCTATAACAATGTCTTTCACATATTTTTATTACACATTTATTGTGACTTTATTATGAAATTCACAGTATTCAGTTAAGTTTACCTGACACATTATTATTTATCTTAATTACATTATCTTTCTTCAATTTAATATTACAGATTTTAAATACACATCTCGATTATTTTTAATCAGTTATAAAAATCCTTTATTGATCCAAAGACATTCTTATTCTTTTATTAATAATAATATTACTCATCTATTTTCTTATATTAATCCTATTGCCATTTCCATGCTATTAGCATTAACAGTAATATTTCTATTAATATTAACATAATTATCATTATTTTTTCTAATGTCAATTAATTATACAATTAACATTCCAAATTACCTGTCAATTATCTTTAAAATCCCTCATTTACCTCAATATTGACAAATTATCAATTAGGTTCCTAGACTTCCATCAATTTACAGTTTTACCCCATTACTTTTCATTTATTTACAATAATGCCATTAGTTAACTTGTAATTATCCTTATTTTATTATCTAACATGCACTAATATTCTTAATGTCAATGAAATCATTTATTTAAGGACATATACATTTATAGCACAAATAAAATTACATATTTGCAATTAGGTCCCTTAACTATAGTATAATTACAATTAGGTCCTTATACTATAACATATTTACATCTAGGTCCTTTAACTATTATTAAATTACAATTTTGCCCCTAACTTTCCCTTATTTACAATTATGCCACCAAATTAACTTATCAATTTATTTAATTCATTATATAACAAGCTAATTAACATTAAATCACATAATTAAGGTCATTTACACACTTTGTACACATAACAAACCATAATTAACATTTTGTCCCTAAACATGGCAAAATTACAACTTAATCCTTAAACTTTATCAAAATTAAAAGAATGCCATTATTTCATTCTTTTTATCTTTTTAATTATCATTTAACATGCAAATTACATTTTAGTCCTTAAACTACCATTTTCATACCAAATTACACTTTAGTCCTTAAAAAGTGACCAATCTCCATATTTAGCCATTTAATTACATTTTTACCCTTATTAACATTTATTAACATATATATAGATAAAATTACCATTTTACCCTCAAAGCTTTCCATTAATTACAATTATACCCTTTTTCACACAAATATCATTTCCATCACATATTAACCATTTAAAAGCTCATATTTACCATTTTACCCTTAACCCTATCTTTTTTCTTTATCCTTATTCTTATCACTTTAATCATTACCATATCTTATCTTTATCACATAATTACATGCATATCTTATCTTTATCACAAAATCACATGCATATCTTACATTTATCACATAATTATTTCTTTTTATGGTCAAAATTTCCATTATGTCCTCAAAACTTTTTATTTATTCTAATTAAGTCCATTTTTCACACAAATATCATTTTAATCACAGATCAACCATATCAAGCTCATTTTTGCCATTTGTCCCTATATAAAACTAGCAAACATCTATAACCAGGATAAATGAGACGTGAACCCGATAGGTTTAATACAGAATAGAGGGACCCCGTAGGACCACCCCTATAGATTTAATACATAATAGAGGGACCCCGTGGGACCACCCCTATGATGCAGACAACAAAAATATAGATCAATACTGTATTAAGACAGAATAATATATAGAATAGGACCGTTATTAGCCTATAATAAGTGAGACGTCATGCTCACACCCGCGATCTTATGTCCCTATGGCTAGCCATCATATCCTGAACTAGACTTAACTACCAGATTACTACATAGGGCATCAAAATTCCACTTTTCACATTTTTAAGTTACCAATCATACTTTTCATGGAATGTCATTATTCTATTGCATTCTTTTTCATACAATTCAATCATCATACATGTGATTATCATCATCATCATACAATCACATGCTATAATTCTCATGTTATCATCATGGTACACATGTAAATACACATGCACATCATTCGGCCAACATGTGAACTTTTCACCATTAATTCTTTTCTTCAACTTTAACATTTCTTTATGTCATTTACATGTTGAATAACATAGCTATGCCATTAATTTCCATTAAAACACATTAAAATCTTTCCTTTACACATGGTAACCATTCGGCCATACATGCATACCATACATTATGACATTTTCACATGCTCTAATACATACCATTAGGTAGATCACATGTCAAACAACATAGTCATGCCATGAAATCACATCAAAACACATAAAAATCATGCCTTTTCATGTGTTAACCATTCGGCCTCATGTATACATCATGCATCATGAAACTTTTTCATGCTCTTTCACACACCATCATCTAAATCACATACGAAACATCATGTATACACCATAAATATGCCATAAACATCATGAAAACACATCAAAATCATGTGATATGCCATTCAGCCTAAGTAGGGATCCATCATACCAACTTTTTTTTCTCATTTTAAACATTCATATCATCATTTTTAACATCCCTAAGCATGAATATCAAGTTATTTTCATTTAAATAAGCATATTTCTCACACTTTATGTTTAAATATAACCTAAAATCCTACTTTTAACATGGAAAAAGGAGGATATTGTATCCACTAATCTTATATTCTTGCTCTCCACACTTAGATCTTCCTTTCCTTAGCTTTCCTCTAAGAAACAACACCATCTCCTTTGAAATCCTTAAGTTGACGAATATACAATCCAAAGAAATCACAATAAATTTTCTTCCTTTATGCAATATATTTACATAAATATCATCTACATATCCTAAAATACCTATTGGAACCTTTAAACAAATTTAAAAATATCAACTTTACATACCTCAATTTGATACATAAACTCTTCCACTTATTTTCTCCCACTTCTTTCACTTTAAATGAACTCTCATCATCACCATCAGATTCTAGAGAGGCTAAAATTTGCTTAGGAGGCTTGGATTTGGGGAGAGATGAAGAGAGAATTGAAGAAAATGGAGGAAAAATCAAGATGAACAATTATGCCTTATGGAGGAGGAGGAGAGCTGCTGGAATTCTAGGGATTTCTCTAGAGAAATCTGATATTCCAGCCTTTATATAGCCTCTCCTAATGGGCCAAATCATGGGCCAAACCAAAAGCCCATTTAAGTAATTTAAGCATACTTATAAAGGGATAGTGAATGCAGCTGCCTATGTTTGCCTTCGGGTATAGCGATGACCCCGCTAATAGGGTTTAGTGATACCGTTGAGGCTTAGCCTCTGGTCGATGACCCTGCTTATAGGGTTAGGTTTAGTGATGCTGTTACGGCCTAGCCTCCAGTTTTAGAGAAGTGTTCCCGTATCCACCACAAGTGAAGTTCAAGCTATTATGTAGTTTTTGATTTATCTTAATGAAGTATAGTGTTATGTTTATTATTTGAGATAATTGTACTGTCTTAGTGAATCAGTTTTCGGTTAGTGCATTTATACCAAGTATGCTAGTTGAATGGATGTAGTGAATATATATATATATATATATATATATATATACTGTATTTCTGATTTCCTGCTTTTATAGTGAGCTCGGTAAGTGTATGCCTTATTCATTTTATGCATGTTATTACTTGTACTTGTTTAGTATTCTTTTGTTGTCTGTTTCTTCCCCACTAAGCGTTATCGCTTAGCACGGGCTGTTTTCCCATGTAGGTGGCAGGTTTGTGGTTCGAGTCGTATCGCGCATCTGCAAGGGTTGGCCACATAGGAGTTAGAGTTTTATTTTATTTTCAATTCTTGATTTTTTGTTTATGTATTATGTAGTTTTGTAAAATGGCATATGTAAATGTTTAAGAACTCTTTTGTAATTATTATAAGCATTTATATATGTATTAAGATTATCTTTTGCCTCATAGTATGCTTCCGCTTTTATGCATGTATGTATGTGTTTATCGTTGTGTTTTGTCGGGTAATGCTCCGGTATCCTTCCAACGGGGGTATTGGGGTATTACAGTGAGTGCATTAATGGGGATTTGAAAGGAAGAAGAGAGAGGGATAGCAGGAATTATTGCTTCCCATGGAAGCCATCTGTTGTTTCCCTTTGTTGCACACTCTCATGTTCTCTCTCTCACTTCCTCTACTTCTCCATTTCTGCTCTCAAGCTTTGCATGTGGGTGTTTTTCAAGAGTTGAGCTAGGGTTTTGAGATCAAGGGTTGTCTAAGAGGTAAGTGGCTGTTGTTTTATGGCTTGATTCTTCTTCCTTTTCTTCTTCACGGGCTTAGTTTGGGATTATATGTTTTGTTCTTGGGTTTAAAGTATGATTTGCATGGGTTAATTGAGCTGTTGTTTTTGTTGGATTGTGCAAGAATCTGAAGAGAGGAGAAAGAACAAAGGAAAGGGAAAAGTGATATCTTGAAGCTAGCGGGTTGAACTCGATTTTAGGTCTGGGAGTGTTCTGTCCTTCTCATTTTAGATCATGTCTTTGAGTTCTAATGTTACTGTTAATTGTGTGTTTCGGTACATGAAAAGCCATGAGTATATTAGATTTGTGTATATGAGTTGAGATGATAGAGCTATAAGTGTTTGCATGTCCATTTTGAATAACCGTACATGAATATGAGATGAATTCCTGGGTTTTTGATGAACCATTAAAATCTCTGTATATGTTATTATGATGTGTATAATTGTGTAATTTGAGTTGTTGTTGTTATAAGTAAGTTTTGCAGGCACAGGAGGTACGTTTTTATATGATTTTGCATGTTATATAATTCTGGGTAAAATGAGTTTTGATTTTGTTCAGCTCTGAGTTTTATATTTTCTGCTGAGAATTGGAAAATGCGATACTATCGCGAGTGCGACGCTTGTCGCGATCGTGACAGAATCGCGTAGTTCATCATCTCGCGTCAGCGTGCTGGGAAGATCTTTCCGAGTCGTGAGGAGGCAGCATGACTCGGCAGTGGCGCTTGGCATCTTCACGAGTCGTGAAGCCTCTTCACAAGTTGTGAAGATGGCTAGCAACTCGTGAAGATAGGTGGGAAGGACACGAGTCATGCAAGATTGCACGATTCGTGCCCTCTTCCCTTTATGGGCAGACACGAGTCATGAACTAGGTCACGACTCGTGCCCGCTCCTTCCTGTGAGGCGACATCATCACGAGTCGCGACAGCATGCGCGACTCGCAACTGGCCTCTCTTCCTCGGCTACTGTCGCGAGCGCGACAGTGAGCCCTTTTCTGCCCTATTTTAAAAATGAGTTTCAAGGTTCTTTTTGCATGGGTTTTCACCATATGGCACATGATTTGTCTTATATGGACTATTAATTGATAACTTATATGTCTTCAAAATTGATCGATATACATGTATACATGAAATGACATGATTATATTTGAATTATTCTATTATATGATAATAATGCTAGAACGTGACTGATTTGTTACTTGAGCCTGATAGTCGTAGTAGTGGATAGATAAGTGCTTATCCAGGGTTAGAGTGCGAGTGCAGTTGCTACATGTTACAAGTTATACGTTGACCCCGTTTGGGTCTATATGATTTGAGACTTCGATCTCCGGTATACCTCGGGTATACATGTTTACACATGATTCGAGACTCATGTCTTTATATGCTTGGATATTGTATCCTGTCAGTATAATTAGTACCCGTATCCACTAGTTAGTGAGTAATTAGGCTACTACATGAGGCTTTTACATGAGATTGATATATGAAGCCATTACATATGAAATGGATATATGTTACATGTATATGTATGTACATTGTGACAAGATATGATGCAATACTTGTATTGGGATATCAATGGCTAAATGTTTATATTGTGAAGATGTATGAATATTGATTATTTGATTTAAATGATTAATTCCTCTATCTTATGTATATGCATATGATGAATAAGTAATGGTTATATTCCGATATAAATGTGTGTGATGAATAAGCATTAGTAGTATACGTTTATATGCTTTTGTTATTATTAAGCTTATATACTGTTATTGCGATTATATGTACATGCATGTGTTTCTCCTCCCCACTAAGCGTTATCGCTTAGCACAGGCTCTTTTCCCGTGTAGGTGGCAGGTTCATTTTGGAGTCGGACATCTGCAGGTCGGCCACTAGAAGTCTATAGTTTGAGTTTATTTTGTCTTCCGCTGTATTTTTGTATTAGCATAAGTTTTGTATATAGAGTTTGATTTTGTAAATGTAATTTTATAAAGGATTATTTTGTATATGTATATGTTAAATGTTTACAAATCCCTTTTGTAAAACGATATGGTTATATATGTATGGATTTGTTATCTTTATGATTATATGTATTTATTTTAAGCATGCTTGAGTATATGTATATGTATTTATGCGCATAGCGCTCCTGTATCCTTCCATCGAGGGTATCGAGGTGTTACAGTTTTTGGTATCAGAGCACCGATTTAGTCGGTTCTAGTTCTATGTGATTGTTTGAGTATAAAGTCTTTACATGAGAGTCTGTCTAGAGTCGTGGCCTAATGCAGATGTTGTTTTGTGTAGTGTCTAGATGGAGTCAGATCCGAGTGAGTATATGGGTCCGGTCGGACAAGATAGACCTACACGCGAGCGTGCACCAGCAGAAGGTCAGGGTTTTGGTTTAGAGAATCTGGCACTAATGCAAGGCTTGGTTTAGTTAGTAGATAGACTGACTGCTCCCAAGGCTCCTTCTGAGCTTTTAAAGAAAAGGGGAGCAGAAGAGTTCCATGGAACCTCCTTAGACCAATCAGATGTGGCAGAATTTTGGTTAAAAAGGATTAATCGAATTTGACAAGAGATATCTTGCCCTCCGCATCAGCGAGTTGTGTGTGCCGTATCGCTTTTATAAGGGTCGGCATATGATTGGTGAAAGCTTGTGCTTCTCAACTGTGGATTGACATGGGAATTTTTCGTGCAAGAATTTAACCAGAAATATGTTACCAAGGCCTATCGAGAGGCAAAGTGGAAGGAATTTATAAGTTTGAAGCAAGTGAACTTGTCGATTAGCGACTATGAGAAAGAGTTCGGTCGTTTGAGCAAGTATGTGCTTACTGCATTTTTGACTGAGAACTTTAAGTGTCAACATTTTCAAGATGGATTAAGAGAAGTAATAAGAGGCTCATTGTTAGCCATGGCGGTTATACAACCAATTGGGTATTATCAGTTAGTGGCAGCGGCGATTAAGTTAGAAGAATCAGAGATGATAAAGCAGAGAATAGAGCAGAAGAGGAGAGCTTCGGATAGTGGCGGTTTTAGTAATAAGAAGTCTAAAGTGCTCCGATTGGACAAGTGACTAGAGGGATGGCTCAAGTGCCTTCGAAAGTGGGAAGTGTTACACTGCTTGCTAGTAGAGGAAGTAGAGCACCAGAGTGTGAGCATTGCCAAAGACAACATTGGGGTACCTGTCGCAAGATAACTGAAGCGTGCTTCAAGTGTGGAAGCATGGAGCATCGGCTTGCTAATTGTCCCGACCGGAGGGAGAACAAGAGCTAATAAGAGAGTAAAGCTGATACAGGTAAATCGAATGCAACCAGAATCAATCAGAATAGAAGTAGAACTCCTAAAGCGCTATCGAAAACCATGCATCGGATCCCAACTGAAGGAGACTATGTCCGGACAAGGGTCTACGCGATGATTAAAAAGGATACTCCAGAGCCCGCAGGTCCTTCTAGTAAGTGTTAATTTGTTAAGTTTCATATGAGTTCGTTTTGGTTTTGGGATGTAAGTGGTTAGCGGGAAAATTTCGAGGATGAAATTTCTTAAGGAGGAGAGAGTTGTAACATCCCAAAAGTGGCTTAGTAGAAATTGCATGTTTAATTGGATGTATAAAGGGGTAATTTGGTAACTGGCTAGTGAATTGGGATTTAATTAAGGAATTATAAGAGTTTATTGAGGGTATAATGGTATTTGTGTAAGTGACTAGAGGACAAAAGAGAAGGAAAGTCAAAGAAGGAAAATGAGGTCCAATAGAATTGTGACATGTGGATAAGTGGGTGAGTGCATTAATGCGGATTTGAAAGGAAGAAGAGAGAGGGAGAGCAGGAATTGTTGCTTCCCGTGGAAGCCATCTGTTGTTTCCCTTTGTTGCACACTCTCACATTCTCTCTCTCACTTCCTCTACTTCTCCATTTTTGCTCTCAAGCTTTGCATGTGAGTGTAGTGTTCTTCAAGAGTTAAGCTAGGGTTTTGAGATCAAGAGTTGTCCAAGAGGTAAGTGGCTATTGTTTTATGGCTCGATTCTTCTTCCTCTTCTTCTTCACGGGCTTGGTTTTGGATTATATGTGATAGGAGTTTAATTGAAGTAATATTTAGCATGTGTTCTGTGTGAATTTAAGTAAGTTAAGTCTGTCAATGTGTTTATATTTCAAGTATTTGTGTTAGTTTGCGTGTTTTTATGTTTACAGGTTTAATTAGGTGAAAAAGGAAGAAACCAAGCATAAAAGACTAAGAAGAAGCTGAGGAGTAGGGTCACGAGTCATGAACCAACATCATGACTCATGACGATGCAGAGAGGCCAGCGTGAAGAGAAGAAAGAAAGAAGAAAGAAGGAAGGTCATGAGTCGTGACAAGAGATCACGACTCGTGACGATGCAGAGAGAGGAAAGAAAGAGCGAGAAGAAGGAAGGGCGGAAGCAGGTCACGATTCGCGGAAGCAGGTCATGATTCACGGAAGCAGGTCACGACTCAAACAAGGAGATCACGAGTCGTTACTGGCCAGAGGAAGAAAGGAGAAAAGAAAGAAAGAAAAAGAGGAGCGTGTTCTATCGCGAGCGCGACAACGTTGCGAGCGCGACAGAGACGACTATTGGGGCAGTTGTACTTCAAAAGTTACTTGAAAAGTCATCTTCTTTCACCAACAATTACAACCATTCTCAAGGGACATCTCTAAGAGACACAAACTTTAAATTATCATCTATAAATATATAATTTAACTGTAGTTTTGGATATATGGAATTTTAGTTAAGTTATTTCTCTGCATTTTGTAGAACAATTCTTTTTAGTTAAAATTCTAAGTAGTGTTTATGTTTTGAAGAAGAAGATTAAGGAGAAGGCAAATTTATTCCAAGGGCTTCAGGAAAGTGCACAAGTCATCTTCCTCATTACTCTTATATTTTATTTCTTCTCTGTCAATTCTATGAATATGATTTCAATGAATTTGAATGTTATTACTATTCTCTACTTCATCTATTTTATAAGTCTTTGAATGCAGAATTTCTATTAGTATAATTGCATGATCTTTGTAAGTTAAAGTAATTCGAAAGATTGCTTTATCTGAAATCTAATAGAATTTCATTATCAAGATGTATTTTGAGAGATCGGTATATTGAGATAATTGCTATAGGTTGGCGTTTATTCTTGGAATATGTAATTAGAAACCTCTAATTCATTAATGAAAATTGTGAGTTAGAATTTTAATTGCATGTTTTAGGCATTCTAATTTATGTCGAGAGAATAATTTAGAACTTTATACCAACTTGGCTTGCATGAAAAGATGAATAAATGTTGATCAAAATGATGAAATCAAGTTCATATTCTTTAGTTATTCATTTATCTTTCTATCTTCTTTGACTATCATTAACTAGGCTTATTTAGTTTAAATGTTAGATTATTTTAAAATCAACTTTCACATTATTTGAACATTGTAAACAAGATTAAAATTAGGTAGTAATAGTGTGTAAATCACGTTCCTCGTGGGATCGACATTCTTAAGTACTACTTCGGTACACCGTATACTTGCGGTCATTAGCATCTATAGAAAATGCTCAACAATATGGTTTGTTCTTGGGTTTAAAGTTTGATTTACATGGGTTAATTGAGCTATTGTTTTGGTTGGATTGTGCAAGAATCTGAAGAGAGGAGAAAGAACAAAGGAAAGGGAAAATTGATATCTTGAAGCTAGCGGGTTGAACTCCATTTCAGGTCTGGGAGTGTTCTGTCCTTCTCATTTTGGATCATGTCTTTGAGTTCTAATGTTACTGTTAATTGTGTATTTTGGTACATGATTTGTGTATATGAGTTGAGATGATAGAGCTATAAGTGTTTGCATGTCCATTTTGAATAAACGTACATGAACATGAGATGAATTGGGTTTTTGATGAACCATTGAAATCTCTGTATATGTTATTATGATGTATATAATTATTGTGTAGTTTGAGTTGTTGTTGTTATAAGTAAGTTTTGTAGGCACAGGAGGTACGTTTTTATATGATTTTGCATGTTATATGATTCTGGGTAAAATGGGTTTTAATTTTGTTCAGCTCTGCCTTTTACGTGTTCTGCTGAGAATTGGAAAACGCGATACTGTCGCGAGCACGATGCTTGTCGCAATCGCGACAGAATCGTGTAGTTCATCATCTTGCATCAGCGTGCTGGGAAGATCTTTCCGAGTCGTGAGAAGGTAGCACAATTCGGCAGCGGCGCTTGGCATCTTCACGAGTTGTGAAGATGGCTAGCGACTCGTGAAGATAGGTGGGAAGGACACGAGTCGTGCAAGATTGCACGACTTGTGCCCTCTTCCCTTTGTGGGCAGACACGATTTGTGCACTAGGTCACAACTTGTGCTCGCTCCTTCCTGTGAGGCAACATCGTCACGAGTCGCGACAGCATGCGCGACTCACGACTGGCCTCTCTTCCTCGGCTACTGTCGCTAGCGCAACAGTGAGCCCTTTTCTGCCCTGTTTTGAAAATGAGTTTCAAGGTTCTTTTTGCATGGGTTTTCACTATATGGCACATGATTTGTCTTATATGGACTATTAATTGATAACTTATATGTCTTCAAAATTGATCGATATACATGTATACATGAAATGACATGATTATATTTGAATTATTCTGTTATATGACAATAATGCTAGAACGTGACCGATTTGTTACTTGAGCCTGATAGTCATAGTAGTGGATAGATAAGCGTTTATCCAGGGTTAGAGCGTGAGTGCAGCTGCTACATGTTACAAGTTATACGTTGACCTCTTTTGGGTCTATATGATTTGAGTCTTCGGTCTCCGGTATACCTTCGAGTATACATGTTTACACATGATTCGAGACTCATGTCTCTATATGCTTGGATACTGTGTCCTATCAGTATCATTAGTACACGTATCCACTAGTTAGTGAGTAATTAGGCTACTACATGAGATTGATATATGAAGGCATTACATATGAAATGGATATATGTTACATGTATATGTATGTGCGATGTGACAAGATATGATGCAATACTTGTATTCGGATATGAATGGCTAAATGTTTATATTGTGAAGATGTATGAATATTGATTATTGGGATTTAAATGATTAATTTCTCTATCTTATGTATATGCATATGATGAATAAGTAATGGTTATATTCCGATATACATGTGTGTGATGAATAAGCATGAGTAGTATACGTCTAATGCTTTTGTTATTATTAAGCTTATATACTGTTATTGCGATTATATGTACATGCATGTGTTGCTCCTCCCCACTAAGCGTTATCGCTTAGCACGGGCTCTTTTCCCGTGTAGGTGACATGTTCATTTTGGAGTCGGACATCTACAGGTTGGCCACTAGAAGTCTATAGTTGGAGTTTATTTTGTCTTCCGCTGTATTTTTGTATTAGCATAAGTTTTGCATATGGAGTTTGATTTTGTAAATGTAATTTTGTAAAGGATTATTTTGTATATGTATATGTTAAATGTTTACAAATCCATTTTTTAAAACGATATGGTTATATATATTTGGATTTGTTATCTTTTTGTTTATATGTATTTGTTTTAAGCATGCTTGATGTAGACACCGGGTCCTGAGGCAGTTCAGGTCAGAGTTACCAGATGAAGAGATCAATGTCGGTTTTCGATAAATGGATGGAATTCGGAGGTTTTTGTCTTTCGGTTTCACAAGGATTAAAATATTTTTTCTCTATGGCATGAGGTTTTGAAAGAATTTGGGAAATTTAGCTTGAAATTGTGATTTTGCTGTTCAGATGGGATGACCGTCGGAGTAGGGACGCCCGTCCCTAGTTGGTGTGCCCCGTCTCTAGCATATAGGGACGGGCCATCGTTTGGACAGAAATACAGTCTCTATGCGTTGTAGGACGGCCCCGTCTATAGTGACGAACACGTGTCGGCACAAGAAACGTCCGTCCCTAGTCCCGCGCCTTGGCCTGTCTGTGTCCAGATTTCCACATGTACCCTCATTAGGGGCATAAAGCCCGTCGGTATTTAAAGGGATGGCCGTCGATAGTGGATCTGATCAGATAGCGCCGGATTTGTTAAAATTTAAGCAGGATAATCTTTTATCTTTGAAATTAGGATAGGATATTTGGTTAAAAATTGAATTTTAAACTCCTTTTAAAATTCAAACTTTAAACTAATCTTATCTTATTTATCTCCAAAAATCCTATAAATTGTGGAGTAAATTTCATTAATGGGGGTTGGAGAAATTAACAAATTTTTTGGAGGAAAATTAGCAAATTTTGAGAGAGTGAGAAATTTTTAAAGAAAAATCTTTTGTGAGCAATTCACAAAAATCTAAGAAATCTCTACTATTTTCAGAATTTTATTCGATAAAAATTCTTTCAATTAATTGATTTTGTCTCAAATTCTTCTTGTTAATTAAGCCAGTTTGAGGTAACGAGATTCATTCATTTCCATCAATCCAGCTAAATCAAATACTTGATCGCTATCAAATTTTCAAAGAAAGAAAGACATAAATTTTCTTTCTTTGATCCATTTTTACTTGATCCTTGTGGAGCGTGCGGGGACCGAAATCATTCGACAATCACCCAAAAAGGTAAAATCCAAGGGTAAACATTCTGGATTAATATTTGTGTAATTTAACTTGACTCATATTATTTATTTTTTTATTTTTTGTAATAATGATTTTTACAAAGAATTGGAATTTTAAAAGGCTTTTTAACTTTTTTTCTGCAATCAGGGGTGACCGACGAGCAGAGTGGTTACCGACGCCCGTCTCCATTCTGAGAGACAGGACGTGGGCGACACTCTACTCCGTCCGCCGGTCACACTAATTTATTTTTACCCCTTTTATCTTTTAACCCATTTTTTAAGCTTCTTGTTATGTTACTTTTCTTTATTTTATTCACGATTTTGACACTAACATGTTTATTTCTATGAGTTATTTTTTTGACCATGATGGAATTGGAGTGGTTAATGAGGGTGGTGCTAACCTGAGGCTTCCTATCCGGGTTCTTTCTTTACCCTTGACTTTATTCATTTTATTATGAAGATTATTTTAATATCGTTAAGGTAAAACGGACCAAATGTTTTTTGATAATTAATTTGGGATTTTTTTCGAAAGCCAGAGACCAAAGTCTCGTTTTTAGCCAATAAAACCATCACATCAAAAATTATTTTATAATAAATATGCATGGCAAGACCAATGTCCTCATCATTAATGAATATCCCGATTTTTGTATGGTTTATATGTTGTTTTTTTTTAATGGGGGTTGTATTCCGCCCCTAGTTTTATTGTAATTTATTTTGAGGATGTTTATTTCAATAACGCTTTATTTATTGCTTTTGACGTGAATGATTGCGCCTTAATTAAATGCATCTCGTGGAAAGTTGATGAAACAATAAATTCAAAACTTAATTATAACATTAATCAAGGTACAAATAAATGAGAAGTCCCTCTGGTCTTGGGCTCAATGAGGTTAGAGGTCTAATACCTCCAAAATATCTCTTGTTCCCCTTCAAAAGGCTTAATTTACATAATCCTAGGCTCCAGGGGGTAGAGGCTAAGACCTCCAAAATCTCTCTGGTTTGCCCAAGATGGATATGTATGCGCCGTCTTAGGCTCGCTGAGGCTAGACGACCCTTCCCAATGTTCTATTGGGTGGCGACTCAAAGAAACCTCCTTGTTGTCCAAAATAAATGCACTTGTAAATATCTTACAAATTTTAATGAATCCCATCCCGATCGTCCTAAAGCGGGCTTTCGGGAGGCCAAAGGGTTCGGTGCGCGTCACAGTGGTGACTCCACTGGGGACATACTCAAGACTTCGACTCGAAAGTACCTTGATTAAAAATTATAGTTGAGTTTTAATTTAAAAATTTCATCCTCTTTCAAAACTGCATTGCATTGCATTAGAGCCTTAGATCTATGCTAGTTTGGTTCCTCTTTTAGCCCCCGTGCGTTCTCGAAGCGCGACCCTACGTTCACTCAATGTAGGGAAGTGTTAAGGATAATCACCAGCCTAAGCCTCGTACCATCATGGTATATTAAATGGTGACCGAATCGGTCATTATGCTTGTGATGAGCTAGACCCATTGGCAGGGACCACGTTTGGGTAGCCATAAAGCAACACCACCTTTGACTAAAGCTCATGTAATGGAAATAGATACTCTCCCTAGGTGGTATGAACCGAAATACCTTGCTTGCTGTATGGATCATTATGTATTGGACAAACCCAGATAACCTGACTGGTCACCTAATCAAAGGCTTTCATGCCCCGATAGGCCCAAGACGACTTATTCTGGCTACCTAAATACATAACGATCATGACCCATGCGTATGCATATTAGCTAAGAGAGGTTATGCTACCGGTTTTTCACCGTTCACCGTGCGTGTCCATCGGATTCCCTGTTAACCCATGGATCAATCCCACATAGGAAAGAGACTATGACCTCGTGTGCGGGAGTAACAAGGTTGGAAGGACCTATGTGCTTGCATGTGGTTTGTAAATGTTGCATACCATGATCATGCATCTTAGCACATTCATGCATAATTCTGACCCTTTATGTTTTTCAGCCATCATAAATTCGCCTAGGTGGACAAGAGGGTCTCAGGGGCAGTTACACAGAAATCCATTCTTCGAGTTACCAGAAAGGGTGGAGTATCCGGACACTTCTTCTGAAACCAGCTAAGCTACTTCAGCTCAGTTTTCTTTACCCGAAGAAATGGCAAACTCACCAAGAGGGGTAGATGCCACTAGGGCAATGATAGCAGAGGAAGTGGGCCAAAGGCTTGAAGAGTTTGAGAACCGCATGATGGCAATGATGGCCACAATGGGTCAGCAAGCGGCCCCGCAGAACCCATCACCTCCTCCTATAAGAAATAATGAAAGGGGGGAGGTCAGAGAGGACCCCCAAGAGGAAATTCGCATGCCACCTGTAAACCTAAGAGCTACCGCCTCAGGGGCACAGAGGGGAAGGGCAGCCCCAAGGCTAGATGATGATTTGGAAGATGAAGAATATGAGGAGCGTATATCTGAGAAAGGGAAAGCCCCTCAAACTAAAGAAGCCATCTGGAAGAAGATGGAGGAAAAATTTGAAGCAATGACAAGAATGCTAACAAAGGGCCAAGGAATAAACCCGGAAGACAAGGAGTTAAAAGGGGAGGATTTAGTCCCAATGAACTTCAAAATGCCAGATGTTCCGAAGTTTGACGGCACTTCTGACCCCATGGCACACATAAAGCAGTACTCGCTAGTGATGAAGGGCACCACTTTGACAAAAAAGCAGAAGATCGAGTACTTTTGCTTGAGTTTGACTGGCCCAGCAGTAGATTGGTACCATGGGCTCAATCGCCGAACCAAGGAGGACTGGGATTTATTGACGGAGGAGTTTTTGAGGCAATACAACTGCATTACAAGGATAGAAGTGACCCTGAAGGACCTAGAGCTGTTACAGTAGAAGGGAGGCGAGTCCTTCCATGAGTATCTAACCCGGTGGAGGAATCGGGTGATGGAAATGAAGAGGAAACCAGATACTCAAGATCAAATACGGCTATTCATTAAAAATGCTAGCCCGTATTTGAGAGAAGGATTAAGGATGAAAGGACTGAAGGACTGGGAGTCTCTGAAGGACATCACTATTGAGACCGAGGGAGAGTACCTTGTTAAGAGAGCAGCTAATGAGAACTATCCCAAAAGGGGTAGCAGTAGCCAGGGGGCAAGTAGACCAACAGGTTTCGCTAGTGGCACGAGGAAAACTGCTGAGGTATTAACTGCTAATGCTACCCCGAGGCATTTTTCCAATCTTGGAAGGTCTTTATCATGGGTGCTGAGAAGACTGATAAAAGAGGGTAAGCTGCAGCCTTTGCCACCCAAACCTGCTAGAACTTAAGGCACTCCAGGACATAAGGATGATGAGTATTGTGCATATCATCAGCACACTGGGCATATAACTGATAGCTGCAAGACATTGAGGCATGCAATTCAAGATCTAATTGACTCAAAGTAGATCACAGACCCAGAGAAGAGAGGGGGTCAAAAGAAAGCTGGGTACAACAGTATGCCCCCGCCAGTGAATATGATCGGGTCTAGTTTACCCGAAAAGTTTGTGTTAAAGGAATTGTACAGCAACGATGTCCACACTGTTGTCACGAACCTCCATGAGGGGAATGAAGAAGGGCTTCCCGCTACAGTGATCGATTGCTGGTCCACTAATGATAGTGGAACTGAAAATAATGATTCTGAAATATTTTCTGACCCTTGGGATTCAGAGGAGGATGAAGAAGCAAAGAAGAATAAAGTAGGAGCTGTGACCCGTAGCGAAAGGGTAGCTCCAGAAGTCGAGAAGCTTCAAGGGCCGGTTGAGGGAGAAAAAGGAAGAGAGCCGAAATAAGATTTGATCGTCAAACAGCTGAAAAAGACACCGGCTCAGATTTTGATATGGGATCTCTTGAGACAGTTGCCATCGCATAGACAGAAGGTAGTAGAGGCTTTGTGAGAGGCAACTGTGGCCACAACCATTTCGCCTACGAAACTTCTGGATGTAGTGAAAGGAGGATCGAGAGAAAATATTGTTTTCACCAGTGCTGATTTGCCGGCAGAAGGCCGCAACCATAATCGCCCTTTGTACATAAGGGTACAGATTAACCAAAAGCACACAGCCTGTGTAATGGTAGATGATGGCTCTTCGATAAATGTGTGCCCACAGGTGGCAATGGCAGCTTTTGGGGTGACAGAGGATATGTTAGCCAAATCTGATCTCACCAACATAGCATATGACAACTCTCATAGACATGCTTCGGGGACATTCATGGCGACAGTGAAGATGGGACCAGTAGAGTCAGAAGTGGAGTTTGTGGTACTGCCTATACCCGCCAATTTCTCAGCTCTTCTAGGTAAACCATGGTTTCATAAGTTGGGAGGAGTCCCCTCTACGCTTCACCAGATGGTAAAAATACCTCATGAAGGCCAGATCGTGACTATAAGGGCTACACGGGAGAATCAGGTATCAATACTGGAGATCGCTAGGCAGCCGTTTAGTGGATTTCATGTTGCCATGATAGGTGAGGAAGAGTAGAAAGAAAAAAGCCCCCAGGTGCTAAATATGATGAAGAGGATGTCATTTCTCCCTGGCGCAGGACTGGGTAAGAATTCCTAGGGGATGCCAACAGCTATTGCTACCAAGGGCCAAAAAGGCAGAAGGGGTCTAGGATACACAGGTGTGGTAGGAAGGGGTGAGAAACCAGAAATGGAAATTCCTCATATCCGGAAGACTTTTGTGCCAGCAATCACAGCGTGCACCTATACAGGGGAAGTTGAACCGCAATGGCTGGATGGAAGAATTGAGCCAGGGTTCGAGGTTTTCAATGATGTCTATGACTGGGACATTGGATTGATCAAGCCAGTAAAGGGCTTTTGGGATGAGGAAATCATGACCAGTAGAACAATTTGGGACCGTGAAATGCCTGAAGAAGTGATCACTGAGAAAATGGTAGTCACCCAGCTGAAGGGGAAAGCAAAGGTAGAAGAAGACATACAGGAGTTGACTGAGGAGCTTCCAAAGAGCCGAAGTGACGCAGGACCATCAACCTCGGCAGATGTGCCAGCATAGGAAGAAGAGGAAAATAGTTTAGATTTTCTTGTTGCTCCAGAACTTTTCAATGATGTTAATGACAATTTCAATCTTATTAATAAATTGAATGATTTTGCGTACTTGTGTGATGTTTTCGATGATTTCACTATGCATGATCATGATCATCATCCATCCATATTTGATATTGATTCAACTGATGCTACTCCATTTAATCTTGGAACCATAGAAAACCCAAAAGAAATTTTGATAGCATCAAATATAACTCCTAAAGAGCGAGAAAAATTTGAGAGAATCTTAAAAAAATATGAAAAAGTCTTTGCTTGGACCTACGAAGATATGCCAGGAATCGATCGGGAAGTCACAGAGCACGCTATTCCTACATATCCAGACCACAAACCCGTTAAACAGAAGCTGAGAAGGCTTAGGCCAGAATGGGCAGATAAAGTGAAGGAGGAGATTCACCAGCAAATCAAAGCCAAATTTCTAGTTGAGGTGCAGTATCCAACTTGGTTGGCCAATGTTGTCCCCGTGGCCAAAAAGAATGGCAAGGTAAGGGTATGCGTAGATTATCGGGACTTTAATAAGGCCTGTCCAAAAGATGACTTTCCATTGCCCCATATAGATGTACTGATAGACAGCGCCGCTGCTTGCGAGATGTATAGCTTTGGATATGGTTATGCGGGCTACAATCAAATTCTCAATAAAATAATTGACCGAATTAAGACGGCGTTCATCAAGAAATGGGGGACTTATGCTTATCGAGTAATGCCTTTTGGCCTGAAAAATGCAGGAGCCACTTATCAGAGGATGGCAATAAAAATCTTGAATGACTTGATCCATAAAGAAGTGGAGGTATATATGGATGACATGATGATCAAGTCAGCCACTAGAGAAGGTCATTTTGAAGCCCTGGAAAAGTTCTTTCTAAGGATAAACAAGTATAATATGTATCTTTGGTGTTACCTCAGGGAAGTTCCTAGGACACGTAGTTAGCCGGAGGGGTACTGAGATTGACCCGGATAAGGTTAAGGCCATCAGAGAAATGCCAATACTGCAGAAGGAAAAGGATATGAGAAGCTTTCTGGGTAGGTTGCAATACATCAGTAGGTTTATTGCCAAGCTTACTTCAATCTGCGAACCGATTTTCAAACTACTCAGAAAAGACCAACCAGTAGTATGGAACGAAAGTTGTCAGAAGGCTTTTGATACTGTCAGGGAGTATCTGCTGAATCCACCGGTGTTGAGGGCACCGCAGCTATTCAGGCCATTGATTTTGTATTTGGCTATAGAAGATAGTTCTGTAGGCGCCATGATGGCCCAGGAGGATGAATTTGGAGTGGAATTTGCTGTTTACTACCTTAGCAAGAAGTTCCTGGACTATGAGGTTAAGTATACAGAAGTAGAAAAGATCTGCCTTGCCGTAATCTGGGCTTCTAAGAAGTTGCGGCATTAATTTCATGCCTACAGGGTACAGGCAGTAGCTAAGCAGAATCCTTTAAGGTACTTACAGGAAGCCCCCTCTTTACTCGGGAAAATAGGTAGGTGGTTGTTATTGCTACAAGAATTCGATGTAGAGTATATTACCCGAAAAACTATCAAAGGGCGTGCAGTGGCTGAATTCCTGGCCGAACACCCAATTCAAGGAGACTTGTATGAGTTTAACTTTCCAGATGAGGATGTGACAGCTATCGGAGTTCAAGGTTGGCAATTGCACTTTAACAGTGCCGTGAACAACAAGGGGGCAGGAGTAGGGATCATTTTAACAACCCCGGATGATGAGAAGCTCTCTTTGGCCAAGAAATTGAGGTTCAAGGCTACCAATAATGAAGCTGAATATGAAGCGTGTGCCTTTGGGTTGGAGGCATTGATAGCCTTAGGAGCAAAGAACGTGGAAGTGTTTGGTGATTCCTCCCTGGTGATCAATCAAATCCGAGGTGAATGGGCCGTTAAAGAAGAGAGGCTAATGCCGTACATCAAGCACTTGAGAGACCTGAGCAGTCAATTTGAAGTGTGTACATTCCATTTTGTTTCAAGGGACGAAAACCAGTAAGCTGATGCGCTTGCCACTTTAGTCTCAATGTGGGACAATCCCGAAGGGGTGGTTATGAGGCCAGTTTGATTTCTAGCTCTGAGAGACCTAGCTTTGAATCTAAATCAGTCATAGAGATAGAAGTAGCAGATGGGAAGCCGTGGTATTATGATATTAAGAACTATCTAGAGAATAAGACATTTCCAGAGGAAGCTACCGAGAAAGATCAGAGAATGATTCGTAAGCTATCTACTCATTTCATCTGCATAAATGGAGCATTGTATAAACGGCAGGTGGATGGCATCCAGTTGAGGTGTTTGAACGAGAAAGAGGCTAAGAGGGTGATGGAAGAAACACACGTCGGAGTATGCAGGGCCCATATGAACGGGCTAACATTGGCCAAAAAGATTATGAGATAAGGGTTCTTCTGGCTCACCATGGATAATGATTGCTTGAAGTTTGTAAAGCAGTGTCAGTTATGCCAGCAGTATACAGATTTAAGGCATCTGCCCGTTTCCGAATTACATAATCTAACATCACCTTGGCCATTCACAGCTTGGGGGATTGATATTATTGGGGAAATACGCCCCACGGCCTCCAATGGGCATAGATACATCATTGTCGCCATCGACTACTTTACCAAATGGGTAGAAGCTGAGTCCTTCAGGAAAGTTGATGCTCGGGATATGGAAAAATTCATCGAGAAGAACTTGATATGTAGGTATGGCCTTCCACACCATGTGGTATCTGACAACGGAGTCCAGTTCATGGCCGAAATGAAGAAGTTACTCCAGAAGTATGGTATCGAGCACCGTCCTCAAGCCAACAGGGCAGTTGAAGCCGCCAACAAGAATGTTAAGAGAATCCTGGCTAAGATGGTCCTGAATTATAAAGATTGGGGGAAAAAGTTGCCTTTTGCATTGTGGGGTTACAGAACAACCATCAGAACTTCAACAGGAGCCACTCCATATTCTTTGGTATATGGAACGGAGGCAGTATTTCCGGTCGAGGTCGAACTTAAGTCACTGAGGGTGACAATGGAAGCAGAGATTCCGGAGGCCGAATGGGTGCGGCAGCGGCTGCAATGCTTGAACATGTTGGATGAGAACAGGTTAAAAGCCTACTATCACAACCAGATCTACCAAAAGAGGCTTGCTAGGTCTTTTTGAAAGAAAGTCAAGAAACATCCATTGAAGGAGGGGGATCTGGTGTTTAAACAGATGAGACCAGGTGCACCGTATATTAGAGGAAAGTTCAAACCAACGTGGGAAGGACCGTTCATCCTCAAGAAGCTCCTGTCAAAAGGGGCTGCGATTCTATCGGATAGCGATGGCAATGAATTCAAAGAACCGATTAATAGTGATAGACTCAAAAGGTTTCATGGCTAAAGACAATAAAATCAAAAGAAGAGAATAAAAGCCCCGCGGGTCGAAAACTGAAAAAAGGCGGCCTTGTTAAAATTGGGCGGCTCGTCAGGGTGAAAACCGAAAAAAGGCATCCTGGGCAAAAATTAGAGGCATGAGAGAAAATATCCAATCGTGAAAACCCGAGAGGGCTGATTGGTAACGGGAGTTGATGCTATCAAGATTTGGTTCCATGAATGAATGTAGTCTTGCATAATTGAATTAGTATCAAAAATGATCATGTATGCTGAAATCGTACTAAAATATACACAATGCTGTGAAATAAAACTAGACTTAACTTATTCATTTACATCATTGTCCAATTCTGCTTTAAAAAGAAACATATTGCTCAAAATGCATGCAAAGCTAAACTATGCCCTACTACTACTCTCGCTAGCCAAATGCCTCAGTCGCCGTGTTCGGTTATCAGATGACGGGCTAAGTATCCACCTCTTGTACGCACTAGTAGAGGTGACAGAGTGGTTCCCGAAGGGAGGTATGATAGTCTTCAATGGAAGTTGGCTCCAGAGCTCATGATAGCGGGAGGCAAAAGCCGCAGAAAGGACTCCACCTCAAAAGGATAGAGGGAGTCTCACCACATCCTGAGTCATTCCAAGTTGGCGAGAGCAGCGAGCTGTGATGTAGAAGGTTGCCTCACGAAGCCCGCATAGGGGAACGCATCCTGAAGACCCATCAATAACTGCACTGGATAAGGGAAGTCAAGAGTGCATGAAGCTAATATCCTCATCTGATATCTCACTGAATCTGATAATGCCTTCGTCAGGGGTCCTAGGTAGGTACAGATGCTGGCGAGGAAGAAAATGCTTCGCAGAGTACTGACTAATGACCCTAGGAGGAGGCTCTGACAGCAGCTTTAATTTCTCTTGTAACCAAATCTGAAAGAAGAAGCAAGGAAAAAATAAAAGCCAAAGAAAATAAGATAAAAGGCAAAGAAAAGCCGCTGGAGTAAGTTGGATTTACTTCAGGAAAAAATTAGGCATAGGGTTCTGTGAAAATCCGAAAGGACGCACTTCCCGCCAAGAAAAGCTAGTGTGAAAATCCACAAGGGACGCACCACCTTTTAAAACAATGACGTACCTGGAGTAATATGGGGCTCCCAGAGAATGAAGTGGTGGGCCCGGCACAGACAGAGTCCAAACCCAAGATAGTCTAAGCCAGAATAAGTGGAAAAGGGGTTAGCCCGTGGTGAAAATCGTCCAAAATTCCAAATAGACGAGGGTCTTCGAGCAGCTCCTCTGAAGTCACAATCAGATACTTCATCAGGCAGAAAAGAAAGATCACACTTATGCTGTGTGAAGGAAGGTTGGAGAATTCATCCAGTGCTTCAATCAGAGGTTCTAAGGCAAATACAGGGCCCTGAGGAACTAGTCGAGCGGCGTCAGAAGGAGCTACACTTAAGGACAGAGCAATATCCCGAGTTTGAACAAAACCACATCGAGGAACGCAGGGCAAAGCACTAGGCGGATACCAGCTCCCGACAATAGCAGCAAGTTCCTCAGGAAGGGGGCATATTTCCTGGTAGGTGAACCTGAAAACATGAAAGCGAGGGTCCCAGAAGCGGGTCGCAGCCAAAAGAAGGTTGTAGTCTATTTTGACTCTTCGTAAAAATCTCAGTCCAGAAAGGGGGGCAAGTGTGCTATTTTCCCAAGTTTGAACATCGTCTAAGATACGGTACATTTTGGGAAGAAAAGGAGAATTCATTTCTCAATGGCTAAAGTCGAAGTCACTAAAGCAAGTAAAGAAGTGAAAAAGGAAAAACTGGAGAAAAGAGCCTATTATGAAGCAAAAATGACGGAAAAGGCACGAAATCCAAGAAAATGGTGAACTATATAGGATTGATATACCGACGGCTAGCCCGTCCCTCGCTCAGACGATCACCCCATCTGTAATTGTCCACCTAGCGGATCTTTGCATCGTACACATCACGCGCATTAATTAGGTAATTAATGAGTGGTAAAAAAGCGGAATCTAGAAAGACAGATGGCATGCCCGTCTGTAGCTGTAGAGACGCAAAGCCCATCGGTACTTAAAATCTATATAAAGACGCTAGTACCGACGGACTGTCACTTTCTTTTCTCTTTTCTTCACACTGACGCTTTTCCCTTCCTTTTCAGTTGCATTTTTTTCATTTTTTGCCTTTTCGGTTAGTTTTCTTTGCACCAATGTCTTGTCCTTTCTTCTTCATTGAGTCTCAATTTCCAGGTTAGTAAAATTCTTCTATTTTTCTTATTATTTTCTTATTTATTTATCTTATTATGAGTAATGCAATTTTCATTTTTCAAATAGTGTTTTTAAGAGCCTTGCTAATTGATTTTAGTTGATTAATTTGGAATGCAATTATTTAGTTAATGTTATGTAATTAGGAGCCTTGCTAATTGATTTTAATTGATTAATTTGGAATGCAATTATTTAGTTAACGTTATGTTTTTAGGAGCCTTGCTAATTGATTTTAGTTGTTTAATTTGGAATACAATTATTTAGTTAAAGTTATGTTAAAATAATATATTGTTCCTAAGTTGAGATAAGATGCATGGATATATGTTGTTTTGAGAACGATTAATGACAAACGCATATTTATTCGAGTTTTTAGTTAGATGTACGGACCTGGCCTTAGGAATGCATGCGCTTTGGAACCAGTACTAAGAATTCGAAAATAAAGCAAATCTGAAAATGATGCACTGTTGCTTGGGGCCTGAGGCTTGTCCCTTTTTCTTTTTTTCTGTTTTCTCGTGCAGGAGGTTGGGCACACCCTTGCCGGGGTGCTGCCCAAATTTTTTTTAATCCTTTCGGTTTAGACTCATCCCTATCGAAATGCTGCCTAATTTTTTCCGTTTATGATTATAATGTCAAAACTAACTGTTTACTTTATTTCCAGGATGCCGCCGCGACAATATGCTCCGTACGATCAGCCTGAGCCTCAGGCCCCAGATTGGATGAGTGCTGAGGCCAGACAGAGGTATACAACATTGGTTGAGGTGCAGTTTCGAGCTAGCCGCTTTATCTCTAGGCCATTCCTCGAGGCTCTAGGGATGGCAGACGAGGTTGATGCTCTGACGGCGGGTGCAGGATGGGTTGAGTTTCTGACGCCTGCATTTTAGACTCATCCAGAGATAGTTCGGCAGTTCCTTGATACATTACAATACGGGGGGTACCAGAGGTCCGACACAGAGGAGGGTGTCATACAGTTTTGGATAGAGGGCCACCAGTATAGCATTACCCGTCTGCAATTTGCACAGGCTATGGGGCTTCCGCTTGGGCAGGATGTTATAGTGCCCCAGAGAGCAGTTAGACGCCACCACTGGACGGCCATTGCCTTATCGGGAGTGTCGTATGACCACGATACAAAGAGCACGATACTCTCGTCACAGGCCCTTCGCTATGTTCACAAAGTTCTATCCAGCTCTTATTTAGGACGAGCTGGTAACCCGGGATCTCTCAACGCCATAGAGATTTGGAGCTTATGGGCCATGGTGGCAGGCCAGCGACTCAACATCAGCCATGAGATTTTGGTTAACCTGGTGAGAGTATCTAGGGGGACAGCCCCTGTAGTATATGTTGGTGGGGTTATTACTAGACTGCTTTTGAGTTTGGGTGTCCGTCCAGATATCCTTGGGCGTGCCTTAGAGGAGAGTATTTATGTAGATGCTCCAGCAGCTATTACGATGGCTATGATATTACCGATACCGGGTCAGGCCGAGGCATATAGACTCCGTACTATTCATGAGACCAGACGTGCATTTAGCCTGCCCTCACTAGAGCCAATAGAGGAGCAGCCTCAGATGGAGCAGCAGCCTCCCCAGCCCCAGCAGCACCAGGAGGACCAGCCTCCCCGACATCCCGAGCACCAGGAGGGTCAGCCCGAGCAGCCGCAGCACCAGGAGGAGCATCCGTGTACACCTTCTGACATGGGGATTGAGTTCACCCTGGATGACTTGTTTGGTACTCCTCCAGTGCAGAGAGTACAGAGTCCTACTCCTCCTCCGCCATCGAGAGTACATCGGACAGTTCATCCGGCACCTGAGAGATTCAGTCCATATGCTAGAGTAGGGGACCCGGGGGCATCTACTTCTATAGCTCCACCTCCAGAGCAGGTACCAGAGTCAGCTCCCCCTCCATCCACACCATCGACTCACCCGGCGCAGCCAGATTTTGCTGCGATATTGACTTCTATGTTCGCATCCTTTAAGCACAGACAGGAGGAGAGAGACAGGGCCCTTCTCGGGCAGCTTGGGGAGCGAGATAGAGTCATTTTAGAGCGGTTGGAGCAGCAGCAGGGTATCATCCAGGAGTAGGAGAGGCTTATTGACTATTTGAGACAGGAGCAGGAGAGACTCGTAGGTCAGCTGAGGCAGGAGATGAGGACCTCCCAGGATGAGGCGACCCAAAGGATAGATGTATCTATACAGATGGTGGATGAGTCAGTTGAGGCTCTCAGGTTCAGGATCCAGGTCCTAGAGGGTGCCATACCTCCCAACGCCCAGTCCATGCGAGAGTTTAGAGAGCAGACAGAGGATAGGCTAAGGAGTATGGGGACCACCTCCACTGATCAGACCCTCCGCCTGGGCGATGCTTTCAGAGAGTTAGGGGGGTCGTCACTGATACGCTGCAGTTCATGACGGTATGTGCACAACCTTTTCTTGATGGATATGCTCAGGTCCAGTTCCAGCAGCAGGACCCAACGAGAGTGCAGCCGTTATCTGTACCGGTGGCTGTACCTCCCAGATACCAGTGGCAGGCGAGAGCCTTGGCTGCTCAACAGGCCGGAACATCAGCCCCTCCCAGGCAACCATCTGCTCCAGATGCGGGACCCTCTGCTTCTTCATCACAGGGCTAGCCGGTTCATCTATCAGAGCATGATGATGATCTAGAGGAGCCCTCAGATTATATGCCATTATAGACTATTCACATATGTATATTGTACAAAATTTAACCTCTTAGTGGAAAAACATTTATGGTTAACCTATTAAATTTGCATGTTATTTCTTCATGATTTAACTTTCTTAAAAAAAGAGGGAAAAGATAATTGATCATATGGAGCAGACTCGACGCATCACCATCCGCATTTTGTAAGTCTGCAGCAGACTCGGTGCAGCTCAGGAGAACAACCCTCACGTTTGTAAGTCTGGAGCAAACTCGATGCATCACCATCCACATTTTGTAAGTCTGGAGCAGACTCGACGCATCACCATTCGCATTTTGTAAGTCTAGAGTAGACACGGTGCAGCTCAGGAGAGCAACCCTCAAGTTTTGTAAGTCTGGAGCAGGCTCGACGCATCGCTACTTCTATGGCAAAATGGTAAGGACTGCCACAGGTATGCATTTCTTTCCTTTCTTCTCTGAATTTTGGCTCCTCTAGACACTAGTGCACTATTTTCCCCAAAATTGGGGGCAACTGTAGACACCGGGTCCTGAGGCAGTTCAGGTTAGAGTTACTTAATGAAGAGATCAATGTCGGTTTTCGATAAATGGATGGAATTCGGAGGTTTTTGCCTTTCAGTTTCACAAGGATTAAAATCTTTTTTCCCTATGGCGTGAGGTTTTGAAAGAATTTAGGAAATTTAGCTTGAAATTATGATTTTGCAGTTCAGACGGGATGACCGTCGGAGTAGGGATGCCCGTCCCTAGTTGGTGTGCCCCGTCTCTAGCATATAGGGACGGGCCGTCGTTTGGACAGACATACCGTCTCTATGCATTGTAGGGACGGCCCCGTCTGTAGCAACGGACACGTGTCGGCACAAGAAACGTCCGTCCCTAGTCCCGCGCCTTGGCCTGTCTATGTCCAGATTTCCACGCGTACCCTCATTAGGGACGTAAAGCCTTTCGGTATTTAAAGGGATGGCCGTCAGTAGTGGATCTGATCAGATAGCGCCGGATTTGTTAAAATTTAAGTAGGATAAGCTTTTATCTTTGAAATTAGGATAGGATATTTGGTTAAAAATTGAATTTTAAACTCCTTTTAAAATTCAAACTTTAAACTAATCTTATCCTATTTATCTCCAAAAATCCTATAAATTGTGGAGTAAATTTCATTAATGGGGGTTGGAGAAATTAACAAATTTTTTGGAGGAAAATTAGCAAAATTTGAGAGAGTGAGAAATTTTTAAAGAAAAATCTTTTGTGAGTAATTCACAAAAATCTAAGAAATCTCTACTATTTTCAGAATTTTATTCGATAAAAATTCTTTCAATTAATTGATTTTTTCTAAAATTTTTCTTGTGAATTAAGCCAATTTGAGGTAACGAGATTCATTCATTTCCATCAATCCAGCTAATTCAAATGCTTGATCGCTATCAAATTTTCAAAGAAAGAAAGACATAAATTTTCTTTCTTTGATCCATTTTTACTTGATCCTTGTGGAGCGTGCGAGGACCGAAATCATTCGACAATCACCCAAAAAGGTAAAATCCGAGGGTAAACATTCTGGATTAATATTTGTGTAATTTAACTTGACTCTTATTATTTATTTTTTTATTTTTTATAATAATATTTTTTACAAAGAATTGGACTTTTGAAAGGCTTTTTAACTTTTTTTCTGCAATCAGGGGTGACCGACGGGCAGAGTGGTTACCGACGCCCGTCTCCATTCTGAGAGATAGCACGTGGGCGACACTCCACTCCGTCCGCCGGTCACACTAATTTATTTTTACCCCTTTTATCTTTTAACCCATTTTTTAAGCTTCTTGTTATGTTACTTTTCTTTATTTTTTTCACGATTTTGACACTAAGATGTTTATTTCTATGAGTTATTTTTTTGACCATGATGGAATTGGAGTGGTTAATGAGGGTCGTCGCGCTAACCTGAGGCTTCCTATCCGGGTTCTTTCTTTACCCTTGACTTTATTCATTTTATTATGAAGATTATTTTAATGTCATTAAGGTAAAACGGTCCAAATGTTTTTCGATAATTAATTTGGGATTTTTTTCGGAAGCCAGAGACCAAAGTCTCATTTTTAGCCAATAAAACCACCACATCAAAAATTGTTTTATAATAAATATGCATGGCAGGACCAATGTCCTCATCATTAATGAATATCCCGATTTTTGTATGGTTTATATATTGTTTTTTTAATGGGGGTTGTATTCCGCCCCTAATTTTATTGTAATTTGTTTTGAGGATGTTTATTTCAATAACGCTTTATTTATTGCTTTTGACGTGAATGATTGCGCCTTAATTAAATGCATCGTGTGGAAAGTTGATGAAACAATAAATTCAAAACTTAATTATAACATTAATCAAGGTACAAATAAATGAGAAGTCCTGAACTCACTCTGGTTTTGGGCTCAATGAGGTTAGAGGTCTAGGACATCCAAAATATCTCTTGTTCCCCTTCAAAAGGCTTAATTTACATAATCCTAGGCTCAAGGGGGTAGAGGCTGAGACCTCCAAAATCTCTCTGGTGTGCCCAAAATGGATATGTATGCGCCGTCTTAGGCTCACTGAGGCTAGACAACCCTTCCCAATGTTCTATTGGGTGGCGACTCCAAGAAACCTCCTTGTTGCCCAAAATAGACGCACTTGTAAATATCTTAGGCACCTTTGAGGTATTTTGGAGTCACCACCGAATTTAAAAAATTGTTAAAGTTCGTCTAACCTCTAGGGTCTAAACCAAAGAATAGTTCAGAACTTCACTCTTATTAATGCCTTGGTTAATATTATAAATGAGGTTTTGATAATTATTTTTCCACCTCTCATCTCACACGGTCATGCATTAAAACCAAAGCGCATGTCAAGCATCGAGGAAAGCGAAAAATAAAGATAATAAATAAAATAAAGACAAATTATAAAATAAATTACAAGATGAATGGGAGAAAAACACAATCCCCCAGAAATAGAAAATCAAATAAACAAAAATCAATTAAATAAATAGCATATATAAATCGGGGCATTTATTCGAAATAGGAACATTGGTTCCTTCATGCAAACTAAAAAAGAAGAGTTATTTTTTGGTATTATTGAGAAAATCGGGATGAGTGATCCCATTTCGATGAAAATTAACCCTTCTTTTAAGATGACACTTTATTGGCTGAAAAAACTAGAATATTGGTCCTATTTTATTAAAAATAGGACAATTTTAATAAATAAAATATTTTTGTGATTTTCTTTTTATAGTCGCATATAAACAAAACTATTCTATTACAAATCAAACCAAAATAATAAAACAAATCAAAACAAAAGGGAAATAAATGAAATAGAAAAATAATAAAATCAAACCAATAGGTGGTCTCCTAATCTCCTTGATCTCCTCATCCACTCATGAGCAATGCTCAAATAAGGAAAAATGAGAATTATAGACAAAAATAAACACAAATAAAATTAATGTTATTAATAAATCTAAAAAAAATCAATTAAATCACATAAATAATAAAATAAATTAAAATAAATTATATGACTAAAAATGCTAAAAAGAATAATGCAAAATAATCGAGGGTCAAAAAAATATTGAAAACGGATCAAAAAAAGATGTAAAAATGGATTAAAAAATACAATAGACAAATCAAGGGGCGAGGATCGGCCATGAGGAGCGACCGCCCCTCTCTAACTTCCCACCCCTCACTGCAGGAGAGGGAAAAAGGCCTTTTGAAACTTCTTTCAAACCTCAAAGCAAGAAAATCAATATTTTATGTAATTTTTACATGATTATATGTATTATTCATGCAAAAACATTAAAAATAACTTAAATCTTATGCAAGAAACAAGAAACCAACAAATAATTCACATAAAATATCAAGCTCAAAATCAATGTCAATAGAGAAAATAGTGAGAGAAAATTGGCTTTTGGCCCAGAAATTTACCCTCAGAATTTGGATTCCATGAAATGAAAGAAGATGGTTAATTTCCTCTTCTAGATGCGCAAGGATTAAATCAGAGAAACAAAAAAATCTAAATTTTCTTTATCTAGAAAGAAAGTTGCAAAAAGCTTGTTCAAAGGAAAAATTTATGAAAGAAATTTGGATCTCAAGAATAAAGAATTATTTTCTTTGTCTTGAGAATGATTTTTTATTAAGAAAATTCCCTCCGAGACTTTGGACAAATTCTATTGAAAAAAATATCCAAAATTGCATAATTTTTGCCTCCTCTCTTTTTTTTTTTCCTCTAAGCTTCTATTTATATGATCTAAAGAGGAAAACCTAGGTTTTTTAGGAAAATAATCCTTATTTAAATCAAATTCTTCCTTATTTAAGTTTAAAATTTGAAATTATCCTTGAAATCTCGAAAAAATGGATTAGAATCCATCCCAAACACAAATTCTCGTTTTTAGAAAAGAGAAACCACGAAGGATGCGGGTTGCAGGAGACAAGGCACGTGCACCCTCGCACTACTTGTGAACGAGAGGCGCGTGCATCGTGCAGCCTGACCCTCATGCGCTAGGGGTGCACACATCACGTGGGGCAGGCAACACGCGAGGGGCTCGCGAGTTGCGCAGCGCACCCTTCGCAGGGGCGGGCACTAAGGACGACCGCCAGTAATTTTTTTTTTCAATCTTGACGTGGAAACCATCATTTACAGCCTTTTTGCTCGTGAACAGGCATTAATATCATTACTGCATAACCCTGGTCTGGGCTGATTCGGGACTCCGTGTCTTCACTTTTATACATATAAAAGGGTTTGCTGGCCGACCTAAATGGGGAGCAAAATTCATATTTCCCAATTTCATCTTTCCTCTCCAATCTCACACTCAAATGCATTTTTAAAGGTTTTTTAAGGGAAAAACATAATTTCGGTGCAATTTTATTAAGTAAGGGTGAGGAAATTAATCTCTCTTCTTCTCATTCTTAATCCGTATTCAACAAGAGTTAGAACATTGGATTTGAGAATTGAAGTTTTATTTGAATTCATGGTGAATTTAGTGAGAGAATCCAGCAAAGGGAAGGGGAAAGAAAAAGCGTGAAGGCTTGAAGAGAGAATTGGCCATTAACAAGGTATGGGAACTACTTAATTTAATTCCTTGTGTTTAATTGAAATTCAACAAGACCTAATGGATATAAAATTATTGCTAGAATGTTGACCTGGTATTGCATTGCTTGGAAATAGTAGAAAAAGCAATGAGAAATGACTTAGGGGAAATTTTATTTTTTGGATCACTTGGACCGATTTTCTTGTAATGGCTACATATATGCCTACAGACCTCCAAATTAGGTAATTCCAATTAGAGATGGAACTAAATACATAAACCTATTCAAGTGGGCAAAATGACCATTCTACCCCTGGATCCATTTCAAATAAGATCATAAAAATGTCACATTTACATTTCTAAGAGTTAGGTCCGATTGGTCTTGACAGGTTTTCAGCTAAGTCCAATCGGACTTAAAACTTAAGTCTGACCAAACCTAAGTCATAAGTTCAATCGAACTTAAGGTTTATGGAGCTAAGTCTGATTGGACCTAAAAGATAGGTCCATTCAGACTTAACGATTCTAGTCAGTAATAATACTTAAGGCTTAGTATTTTGCTTGAATTTCTGAGATAAAATTGAACAAGTTAAACTTTTATTCTACTTAAACCAGGTGTGTTTCCTCATAGGGCTTCTCCAGATAAAAAGACCTTAAGACCTAGTGTCTACAAATACATAAAAATTCTAAAAAATAATCAAGACCCTATCATCCTTATCAAAAGTTCATTAAATCTTTGAACGAAGGAACTTTTGTTAATACAGGTGCATAAATCTTGGTCATTTCTAATGGTGTGCCTGTAGAGCTTTTAAAGTTTCTCTTCTTATGCACTTTAATAACTCCATAAGTACAAAATCATATGCTAGAAACCTTATGGAGTTACTCAAAACATTATCTTTTAAAGCTATTAGCTACCTTAAAAAGGAGAATATCGGTACAACCAACTTCGAAATGAGGGTCAATTATCATTAATTTTTGTCAATTTCACCCATGATTGCAAAATTTATGAGTCAATAACTGAATAATCACAAAAAAAAAAAATTCATAAAACTAGCTAAACTTTGAGTGTATATCCTAAAAAGTCACTTTGTCAAAATTCCAGTCGAAACCTAACCAGAAACTCTAGCTAACATGCCACATCATCAAGGGCTATGACGCAACGATCTAGTCATCTACCAAGTGTCAATGCCACATGTATAGATTAGAAATTTTTGGATGATATGGCATAGGTGTAACACCCCCTACCCATACGTAGGAGAACCCATCCGCAATGTAGTGAGAACCCGTATAAGCAAGGGTGTCACCAAGCAAATCGAGACAATAAACATACATCCACATATTATACATATACGGAAAAATAGCGGAAATAAAACTTTTAACAAAATGATCATTCATAGAAGTAGTAGCAGTAGTAGTAGTAGTAGTAATAATAATAATAATAATAATAATAATAATAATAATAATAATAATAATAATAATAATAATCATTATAATATCTCTTTGAACATAAGCTGATATTACAAAATAATTGCTTCTTCCAAAATACAAGGCGGAAACTGAACAAAAGACTAATACAATGAGAGTTCACTATTACAAAAAGAATCATAATACAAAAAGCTAAGTCCTAACATCAATCCCTCTGTGTTGGCTAGACTTGCGGAGATTCTCCCAAAAGATCACCACCTTCTGCACCTGCACTGATGAAGCACCCGTGCTAAGCGATAACGCTTAGTGGGAAAAACACACAATAGAGTGGACGACCATTCACAATGGTCGCCGAGGCAAAACACATTCATAATGGCACATGCTAATAATCATATAAAACATAATCATAATTGAATCATATTCATAATCATTCAAAGGCTCATAATCATATTCACCCATTAACTGATTCATATGCTCATAAGTAGAGTTATTCAGAATTCACATTCTTATAACACAATAAAACATAACACCTGCTGACTAACAATAGTGGATAACGAGTGAACACATTGGGGGTACCCGTGGGTATAATCGAAAAGCAACATCATATTTTTCTCATTCAAAACATTTTCACATTGGGGATCTTAAACAAGATCCGTACACATTGGGGATCGCAATGATCCGAACGGGGACCTGATCAGGGTCCAAACAGAACAAAGGTGCTACAGCTACTGAACTTTATTAGGCATGCCTAACTATCCACTAGATTGACTCTTGCAGGTCATGCATAATACAAATCATATTCAGAACTTAACATGTAATTTATCATAAAGAAACCATGACATAATACATATACATATGCATGTTTTTATTTCATACAGTAGTAAAAACCCATGAAGAAAAGATATGAAATTCATTTAGAAGAGAAGGGCAAAATCGAAAAAATATGGCAGGCAGGGGGGTCACTATCACACTCGCGATAGTGGCCAGAAGGCCAAACACGAGGGAAGAAGTGAAGGACACAGGTCATGCAGGTCGACATGACTCGTGTCGATGCTCCTCTGCCTTATCACGAGTTGTGTCCTTGTACACGACTCGTAACAAGGCTCTCCTACAGAGCACGAGTCGTGCTAGCATCCACGACTCGTGAAAAACTTCGCGATTCGTGAATGCTTAACGCTCCCGCACCGATTCGTGAGAAGTTTCACGAGTCATACATGCCGAAAGCTTCACGACTCGTGCTGCCCTTCATGAGTCAGAGCCTGCATCCTACACAGTGAGAACTAGACATGCGATTCTGTCGCGCTCGCAACAACGTCACGATCGCGACAGTGTCGAGTCTTCCATTCTCAGCCAAAAAATCAAAAAATACAGAATCCCCAAAATTAAATCCCAACTTACCCAAATCAAATCAAACCTCAACTTACCTCAAATCAAACCTTCCATTCATCAAAAATAACATAAAACACTACTTTTATAACAATTAACCCATTCAAATCATGAATTAACATAACCAAAATTCCAAAGGTACCAAACCCAGAAAAATTGCAGTAAAACTCATCCCATTTCAATTTTGCTTCATTAAATCATCAATCGAGCATCACATATGAAATCAAACAAAACCCATAACATTTACACTAATATGAACCTCATAATCATCAAATTTTCAGAAATTCAAGGAAGAACACAAAATCATAAAAATGCACATAAATCCCAAACCTGTAAATCCTAAGCTCCTAGTTGCAAGCTCCACTCCCAATTGCCTTCTCTTTCCCTTTGGGATCACGAGTAGGCACTTTTAAACCAGGAAACCCAAGAAATCACACAAACACAAAACCCTAGATTAAGAACACATTCTAATAAATCAAGAGAAAGAGGAAGAAGAAGAGAAAGAAAGAACTCAACAAAACTTACCCAAAATAATCTCTTTGAGATGATCAATTTCCACTAAACTCGGCCAAAGGAAGAGGGATCAAGATGGAGCAAATAGGAAGGGAAGAAGAGAAGGAGAAGAAGGCGTGAGGGAGAAAGAACGGGAGAGCTAGGGCAAAAATTCTGCTCTTCCTTTCTCTTTCCTTGCCTTTTATACCCCTCTCTAAATCCTTGCCACATGTCATCTTATAATTGGTGGAACTTGACCACTCACACCCTACACCCATACATGACACTACACATAAGACTAACTCCACTAACACATACACTACTTCCCTCTATGCATGCATACTCTATCAAAACCCATACACACACACCCTACTATCATACATGCAACCATATCCTACCAAAACCCACAAAACATGCATATAACCCAAAATACAATTAACATATGCCAACCCACACACACACATGCACACATTGTCACATCCCAAAAATGACCTAGTAAAATTACATGTGTAATTGGATCATTAAAAGGGTATTTTGGTATTTATGCAAATGGAATAAGGACTTAATTGAAGAGTTATTTAAAGTATTTGATGGAAGAATTTTTATTAGTGACCAATTGGTAATTTATAAGGATTTATAAGGGAATTTGCAAGGACTAGAAGCAAAAGTCAAGAAAGTTGTAGAAGAGGTCCAATAGTAGAGTGACAAGTGGCTAGGGTTGGTGAGTGCATTAATGGAGATTTAAAAGGAGTAGAGAGAGGGAAGGCTGGAATTTCTTAGCTTCCCGTGGAAGCTACTTGGTTTTGCCCTCTCCCTTCTCACATTCTCTCTCTCTCTCATTTTCTCAACTCCATTTTCTGCTCTCTCTTCCTTTGCATGTGGGTGTTCCTAGAGATTTGAAGAGATTCAAGAGGTTAGTGGCTGTGTTATTTGGTTTGGATCATCTTTTTCCTCTTTTCCTTCCGTTGGTTTTGTATCGGTGATATGGTTTTGTTTTGCATGGGTTAATTGGGTTTTTTTTGATTTTATTTGTACAAGAATCTGAAGAAAGAAGAAGGAATAAAGGGAAAGGAAAGGTTGTCGCTTGAAGCTAGAGGATTTTTGAAGCTCCATTTCCAGGTTTGGGAGTTGTTTGAGAGTGCTCTGTCCATTCTTGTTTTGGATTCTGTCTTGAGTTCAAATGTTTCTATTATTTGTGTGTTTTGGTATATGAAAATGCATGAGTAGAATTGATTTGTGTACATGATTTGTGATGAGATAGTTACAGTGGTTTGCATGTTGATTAGAGTGTATATACATGGATGTGAGATAAATTTCTGGGTTTTTGGAATCTCTGTAAATGCTATTTTGATGTGTAATGATATTGGTTGATTTGTGTTATTATGGTTGAAAATGTGTTTTGGAGGCCAACAAGGTAAGCTTTTACATGATTTAGCATGAAAAATGGGTTCGGGTAAAGTTGGGTTTTGATTTTCCTTCAATTCCCATTTTTGCATTTCTGGAGATCGAGGAGAATCGATTCTGTCATGAGCACAACAGAACCAGCTCTTCTCCTTCTAGCGGATTACCGCTCTGCAGTAGTGAGTGAGGAAGATCACAAGTCATGAGTGAGGATCACGACTCGTGACCCTCTTCCCTTGACAGCCACGAGTCGTGAGGGAGGATCACGACTCGTGACCGTCCCTTTTCTACGAGGAGAGACACGAGAGCATCACGAGTCGTGAGGGAGGATCACGACTCGTGACCGTCCCTTTTCTACGAGGAGAGACACGAGAGCATCACGAGTCGTGAGGGAGGATCACGACTCGTGACCTCCTCTTCCTCTAAGCGTTGGCATCACGAGTCACGAGGGAGGATCACGACTCGTGACCGCCCCTCCCCTGCGAGACGCTTGCGAGCAGCTAGCGTCACGAGTCGCAATGACCTGTGCGACTCGTGACTGGCCTCTCTTCCCTCACTGTCGCGAGCGCAACAGTGAGGCCTCTTCTACCCTGTTTTGAAAAAAGAGTTTCAAGCTTCTTTTATATGGGGTTTTTCACTACATGACACATGATCGGGTTTAAATCTGTATTATAATTTGATAATTGTTTAATTATGAGATATATGTACATGATTAATATTATTATTATATGTAATTTAAATGCCTATAATTTATATGTACATGGGTTATTTATTTATGAGTACGTATTCTTATTGCACCCTATATATGGTGTATATGTTCCCAAATTTGACCAACATACATGTATACATAAATTTTGTGATTATACTTGATTTATCCTCTGTTATATGATAATTATCTTAGATCATGATCGAGTTGTTAATTGAGCCCGATACTCATAGTAGTGGATAGATAAGTGCTTATCCAGGGTTAGAGTGTGAGTGCAGCTGCTATATGTTATTTGCAACACGCGGGCCTCATTTGGGTCATATAAGATGTTTGAGACCTCGATCCCCGGTATACCTTCAGGTATACAAGATTATAAAATGTTTTGAGACTCATGTCTCCATATGCTTGGGATACTGTGTCCTATCAGTATCATTAGTACCCATATCCACTAATTAGCGAGTAATCAGTCTATTACTTGGGTTTATTATATGAGATCGATATATGAAGCTATTAGTTATATGAAATGAATATATGTTACATGTATAAGTATATGCGTTATGACATGATGAAATGGAATACTTGTATTCGGATATGAATGGTTATATGGTTGTATTCCTATTGATACATGAATATTAGCTACTTGGATATGAATGGTTACTTTCTGATACACATGTATTTGATGAATACTTGTTATAAGTTTTTGAGTTATATATGTTTATATGCTTTTGTTATTGTTAAGCTTATATATATGTTTATTACAATTATATGTACATGCTTGTGTTGTTCCTCCCCACTAAGTGTTATCACTTAGCACGGGCTCTTTTCCCGTGTAGGTAGCAGGTTCATTTTGGAGTTGGACATCTACAGGTCGGCCACTAGAAGTCTAGAATTGGAGTTATTTTGTCTTCCGCTGATTTTTTGTATATGGAGTCAGATTTTGGAAATGTAATTTTGTAAAGAACGATTTTGTATATGTAAATGTTTATGTTTACAAATCCCTTTTGTAAAAACTATATGTTTATATATATAGATTTGTTATCTTTTGATTATATTTATTTTCTTAACTTATTTGAGTTTATGTATATGCATTTGAGTTTGTATATGAGTTTGTGCGTGTGGCACTTCGGTATCTTTCCAACGGGGGTATCGGGGTGTTACACACATACCCATGGTTCAAACTACTAGGGGGAAATTGGGGTGTGATAATAGGTGACATCGCAATCTATACATGTGGCAGATGACTAGATCACCACGTCATAGCCCTTGATGATGTTGCAAGACAACTAAATTTTCTGGTTGGACTTCCACCTGAATCCATGCAAAATGACTATATATGCTATATACTCAAAGTTCAGTTATTTTTTTGAAAAAAAAAATCCTTTATTACTAGTCAATTATTAACCCATAAATTAAATGAACATGAATTAAATTAAATCATTAATTGATATTTAGAGAATTCCAACTTCCTTATTTTATTTTTATGTCAGTCAACTGCTTTCTTTTTACTAGAAAAATTAATTATAATCCTACATCCTATTAACTGAAGTGATGGATCTTCTTTGTGAGTGGTGGTTTCATGACTATCTTCATGTGGTATGATTGTAATAAAGTCTCCACAAGTTTACTAACTACTATTAACTAAAATCAAATATCAGATTTGCAAATGGATATACCACTGGGTATATATCTAATGCTTTTTAAATGAGTTTCATATTTTTTAGCAATATTGATTGATGATTTTTGGCCTTTTAGGTCAGTTTATTACTTACCTTCTTATTTCAGCTTCATGCATGTTCATATATGTAGATTTTCAGTTAATTGAAAATTAGACTAAGATGATCTAAATGATAATAATTTTGACCGACTTTGAGGAGCGTCCATTTGTCTCTAAACACTTTGTTTGCAATTTAATTTGAGATGATTGTTCCTTTTTTTAGAAGAAATTTTCACTGTTTACCTTATGCTTTGACATTAATAATAGGAGTACTAGGGTGCCACTCTAATAATTTCTGTTATTTTGCTACCTGCCTAAAACTATTATTTTATTTAAGTTGAAGTCAAAATCTGCATAAAGCTGTTGGATTTGGTATATTCTTCATGTCCTTTCCATTAGACTATATCATGGGATCAGAAAAATAGTTTGTAATTAGCAAGTAATTTGTCTATTTTGTTTTCACTATGATCATTTATTTTGTTTTTATAATTGGTTAGAGATGGCAATGTTTACATGATTTGTATAGTTACTTGAAATGAAATGCGATATGTTCTGTTAGCTTATTTCTACATGCTAATTTCGCAAGTATACGGTGTACCAATTATAGTACGAAAGATGTCGATCCCACGAGGAATGTGATAAATATTACACACTATTACTACTCAATTTTAATCTTGTTTACAATGATCAATAAATTGTAAGTTAAATCTAAACTACTCTATCACATAAACTAATTAAACCTAGTTTATGTTAATCAAAGAAGACAATATATGTAATGAAGAATTAATAATTATGAAACTTGATTCCATCATTATAATATAAATTTAATCTCTTAAGCAAGCCAAGTTGGAATATAGTTCTAATCCACTCTCTCGACCATGAATTAGAATGCCTAAAACATGCAATTAAAATTCTAACTCACAATTCTCATTAATGAATTAGAGGATTACATATTCTAAGAATATTCTGTAACACCCCGCCATCCCCGTTGGTAGGATACCGGAGTGCCACGCGGGCAAACATATAAACAAATCCAAATACATGCTAATAAAATAAAACAAAAATAATATGTAAAGAAACTTTTAAATCGTTTATAGAAAAACCTTTAACATATACATATACATATACAAAAAGAATACTTGTTCCTTTACAAAAGATTCATTTTGCTAATTACAAGCCATATACAAAAATAATTACAGCGGAAGACTTCAAAAATATAACAACTTCATCCAAAAAGACTCCTAGTGGCCGACCTGCAGATATCTGACTCCAAGCTACACTCGCCACCTGCACGGGAAAAGAGCCCGTGCTAAGCGATAACGCTTAGTGGGGAGGAACAAAACAAAATAACAATATACATATAACATATATGCAACAATACTGTAGTCAATATACAAGGTACATATCACCAAGTTATACAAGAATTCATGTGCAACATATTCATTTAATCTTGTTAAAAACATCTCAACATATACAATACATGTACACATATAGCCTGATTAGTCGGAATAAATTCAGTAGAAGTGGATACGGTCAAATGGATACTGATAGAACACAATATCCCAAGCATATAGAGACATGAGTCTCAAACATGTATTTTTCATATAGAGACCGAGGTCCCGCTTTATTTCCATATAGATCCTAACAGGATCGAAACAAGGATCCAAACGGACCTCCATATAACATTTTTTTTCATATAGCAGCTGCACACACACACTGACCTAAGTAAGCGCTTACTTATCCACTACTATAACTTATACAGGCTTATATGACACAACTCAATAATTCATATATCAAATCATGAGAATTTCCTATTATATTATCTTATAATTCATGTATACTTATATACTGATCACATTCAGAATATTTAAACATATAAATATCAATACTGAAGGTAATAAGGACATATAGCTCACATTGAATTAATCCATGTCAAATAAATTATAAAAAGTGTAAATCATGAATATTAATTATTAATCATGTATACAACTCAATAATAAGCAATTATTAAACTACAAATTAGATTTTAAAACTAATTATTCATCAAACAGTGTAAAAACCTTAAAAATCAGAAGTTAAATCTTTGTTTTAGGAAGACAGGACAGCAGGCAGAGGCCGGTCACGTCGTGACCTTCAGTCACGTCTCATGACACCGGCTTCACGCGAGCCAGGCAAAAGAGTAAGGCAAGAAAGCAAGGCAAGAGCAGGCGGTCACGGCGTGACCATCAGTCACGTCTCGTGACGCCTGTGAGGAGAGGGGAAGACACGCAGGGAGACAGGCAAGATCGCGAGGCGTGATGCTCCATCACGTCGCGACTTCCCCAAGGGAGGGAGGTCACGGCGTGATGCCTCATCACGTCACGTGATCTTCCTCTCTGCTTCTTCCTTCATCACAAAGACTTCCCAGAGAAGGGGATCACGGCGTGATGCCCCATCACGTCTCGTGACTTCCCCAAAGGAGGGAGGTCACGGCGTGATGCTCCATCACGTCGCGTGATCTTCTTCTCAAACTCCTTCTTCTTCAAAATTACTCTTCAGAATTTCCAGAAAACTCAGAAAACGTCAAAACAGAGTGCAATCAAATCTCCAAAACCCAATTTGTCTAAATCCATTTTTCATGCAAAAATCATACTAACACATACCTTATAGTCTTCTGAGCACATTTACAGCACTTATACTCAACTCAATCACATTCTTACACAGTCAATCAGTAAAAACAGAGAGAGTCACTAACCCAGTATTTTGCATCCAAATTCAAGCACATTCATCTCATTGCATATTCGTATCATTCTTTTTCTACTGTAAATATGTCTACAATAACACATAACTTTAACATTTCATATACACACACATAAATGCATTCATATCACAGCAAACAGGATCCAAACATGAGATAATGGAAACACTCCCAAACCTGTTGAAGTCCAAAACAACGTCCACTGCTCTTTCAATCCACAACTTTGCCCTTTCCCTTCTCTTTTCTTTTATCCTCAGGAGCTTGCAAACAAGTAAACCATAATCAACCCAAGAACAGAATCTCTATAATAAAACCCAAAGGAAACCACTAAATAACTCAAAACAATCCCAGAAAAGATGAAGAACGAGAATCCAATGTAAAACCAGTAGCTACTTACCCTGCTGAAGCTTCTAACACAACCAGACCTGAGTTCCTCAACAGGAAAACACACATGCAAAAAGGAAAAGAACAGCAGATGGAGAAAAAGAACACAGTGAGGTTTACGTGAGAGGGAAAATCAAGAAGAGAGAACTTTCAGTCTTTGTTCAAACTAACTAATTTTCACAGCCTTTTCTTTTCCCTCACCACGTGCACACACACTGTTCTCCACCTGGCACACATGCACGATTCTTTAATTCACAATTACACACAGCTCCTCAATAAAACCACACAAGTCCTTAACAAATTACCTTTTACTCACCATACTAAAATCTTTAATTAAATACTTTTATATCCTTGCAAACTAATCCTCTTCATTAGTAAATTACCCAATTACCCCTAATGTCCAATTAAAATTCTAATTTCCAAATAAGCCACTTGTGGGGTGTGACATATTCACCAACCTATAGCAACTATCTCAACATGCTATCTCTCAAACTATGCCTTGATAATGAATTTCTATTAGATTTCAGTTAAAGCGGTCTCTCGAATCTTACTTTAACTTATAAAGATCATACAAAAGTTCTAATAGAAGATTCTGCATTAAAGACTACTAAAATAGATGGTAATAGAAAAGAACAATAGTATGATTCAATTTTCTAAATAACATTCATTTAATAATTACAAAGAAGAAGTAGAGATTAGAAATGTAATAAGGGGATCTCTCAACCCTTTTTCCCTTCACCAGTTATAGTCTTCTTCCTTGTAATTGCCTTCTTCTTCAAAACATAAAAAACTAATCTTAGAACTCTAACTCAAGAACTTTGATCTCCAAACTTACAGAAAATAATTGAGTAAAAATTCATCTGTTTAAAATTACAACTGAAATGAATATTTATAATGTTCTAAAAGATATATCCCTAGAGTTGTCCCTTCAAAAGGTTGCAAAGGTTGGTGGAAAGTTATGCCCTTTTAGGTGACTTTTTATGGAAAACTGCCCAATGGTCACTTCTGTCGCGCTCGCGACAGAGCACGGATTGCCTTTTCTTTCTTCTTCTCTTCTTGCTTCTCTCTGGCTCTTCACGACTCGTGATCCCTTTCACAACTCGTGATCCCTTTCACGAGTCGTGCACCGCTTGCGTGAGTTATGGTCTGGCTCACGTCTCGTGCTGTGCCTCTTTTTCTTCTCTCGCTCGTTTCTTTTCTCGCTGCTTGCACATCTTCACAAGTCGTGTCCCTCTTTCACGACTCGTGCTCCTCTGCTTCTTCTTCTTTTGTTCAACTCGTGCACATATGTTTCTTCCTTCACGAGTCAAGCTATCATTCACAAGTCGTGCATCTTCATTTGATCTTCACGAGTCGTGCATCATCTTCACGACTCGTGCTCGGCTAGCTTCTCTTCACTTCTTCACGATTCACGCCTCTTTTCACCTTTAACACTCAATTCACCCTACAAAGCATATAAATACATAAAATAGACAAATAATCATGAAATATGCATATATTTACACACTTAACTACTTAAACTCACACAAAACATACACTAAATACTACATCAATTAGACACCTATTAAATTCCCCCACACTTAAACCTTGCTTGTCCTCAAGTAAAATAAAAGAATGAGAAAATTTAACACCAACATATACTAAGTAAATCTTATTATACAGCATTGTTCATCATGTATATGACATATAGGATTGTGAAGAAATCAAATACCTAACATACTCAAAATATCAGTTAATCAAATCTTAAAGCATGTATTGAAAATTTAACAAGTCACCTAAGTTTACTAATTCCAACATTAAGAGTATAAAGTCTCAAAAAATTAAACATGCTTTAAAGAGAGACTATTGATCATAAACTTTAAAATCCTAAGGTTTTTAGTTGCCTTTTTAGGACAATTCATAAGCACACATACCCTTAATCCAATCTCATGGCATTTTTAGACTGTTCTTTTCTTTTCTTTTGACTCTTCCTTTTGTTTTAAACATGGGTATACTTTTAATTTTCGTCCCATGAGTAGCAAGAGAATGTAGTATGGGTGCGTTTTACGCTCCATCCCATACTTTTTCAATTTTGGATATACATCTTGCTTTATTTTTATGAATATTGTGGGTGCATTTTATGCTCCATCCCACTTATTTTTTTCTTTGTAAGTCCTCATCCATTATTGAAAGAAACTAAGGGTAAGTATTATGGCTATAGTTTGCATAGGGCAACCAGAACCCTAAAATCTTAAATTAAATGAGCAAATCCTAACTTTAAAACATGGTTAGTAAAAAGACTAAATAATCTATAATGTTGAAAGAAGTAAAAGAAGATAACTTGAAAAACTTAAAACACATAATAAAACATTTAAAAGTCTACTAAAATGAGTATAAAAGGTAAATGACTTAACAACCTATATTATATACAAATTGAATAATACCTTATAATAAAACTTACTAACAGGCCTAATTGAAAAATAAATACACACAAACACACATGCAATTAACATACACAACACTCATATAAAAATTTATAAAACACAAACAAACAAACACAAGAACATACAAACACACTCACTCCCCCACACTTAGAACCAACATTATCCTCAATGGGAAGAAATAAAATAAAATGAAAAAGTAAAAGAAAGAAATAAAACAAAGGTAAGAAAAACTCCCTGCTCATGGTGAAGGTGGAGGAGAATAAACCACATAACCAGCTTGAGAAATGAATGTGTCCACCTTATGCTCAAGTCAACGATGACGTCTAGACAAGGAAGTTAACTGATCTTGCATGGCGGACTAATTTTGCAAGATTTATTCAAGCATAGCTGGTATGTTGTGGGTAGAGGACCCAACAGTAGGAGGTTCAGCCACATCTGGCATAGCTGCATCCCCACTGCCCTCATCATCACTGGCTGCCTCTTGTTGAGTAGAGGACCCTGTAAGATCCCTCCAATAAGACCTTGAGTGTGGTGGGATTTCCTGAAATAAATTATTAACAACCTCTCCACACACAAATAAATGTTTAGTGAAATAAACACAAGCAGGAACTCTATGATAGGTACTAAAATCAATATCCATATACCTTGTAATAACAGATATAATGTGCCCATGTGTTAGAGGTGAATCGCGTCTATTAGCACAATGCAACAATTGATTAAATATCCAATAAGACCAACATACATCCTTACCTCTATACACACACCACATCAAAAACAATTCATGAGCAGAAACTCTATTAAACTCAGACCTATTAAAAACCAAAGAAGATAAAATCTTATGCAAAATCCAGTATTTTAAATCTTTTATGAACATAGATTTAGCATCTCTAGATCTATAGGGTATTTTTAAATCAGTAAGATATGACCAAAATTCATTAGGTTTAAAGGATTTAGGTGGGTCAAATAAGCCAATTTGTGAAAATCCAAACGTTCTATTCATCATAAAACAGGTCAAAGTATATGCCTTTCCATCCAATCTAAAATCTAACAAGTTTTTATTCTCCTCATTCTTTTGCAAAGTAGTGTAAAATTCTAACATTAAGTCAGGGTGAATATCTTCATGCATGTTTGCAAACCTCAGTAAGCCACGGTTAGATAACATATCATTAACACTATCCAACATGCCTACCTGCTCAAGAAGAGATATAGGAAAATACTTACATTGGAGGAATGTTCTATCATGAAGAGTAAGAAACATGTTACCTTCATCCACATAGAGAATTGGGAAACTGGCACCAAAGGTTGACGATAGATCTCCCTGTTCAGCCTCCAGGTGTGCGGGATCAATCCTTGAAGAGGATGAATTCTTTGTTCTTACCATGGTTGCATAAAAGACAGAATTATAAAGGAAATAGATACTGACTACAAAGAGAAAGAAGAAACGCTAAGGCTTGGAAGAGAAAATATTGAAGAGAAAGAGTACTGCAAAACCGAAATGAAAGGAATGATGCCTAAATACATAAAAGAGAACCCGTGAAAGTGAAAGAATGAAGGAAGATGAAGAGACGATGGATAGCTACTCGACTCATGAAGTATAACACGATAAGGAAAGAATAAAAATGAGAGGGAGAATTCAAAATGTTATTTGAAGCAAAGGGTCGTGATTTTTACTGAATTAGGGTTTTGAAAAATGACTCCCCTATTTAATTTTTTCCTTTTTGTGTTTTTCCTCTCTTTTGTTTTCCTTTTTAACTTAGGTTAATTTAAATTGAGGCACATGTGAATAAGAAAAGAGTTAAATTAGTAGAAAAAGGAAAGGAAATAAAACTAATTAGAAAAAAAATTACTTACAGTGACTCGCGGTCTGCCCTTCTTTACGCTGCACGAGTCGTGAAAATTAGCACGACTCGTGCAATGCCCTGCTTACCTGAGTAGGTGAAATCTGCATGACTCGTGAACTGCATCACGAGTCGGACGAAACTGGGGAGCAGCACCTTCTGTCGCAAGCGTGAGGCTTCTCGCGCTCGCAACAGAAGCATCGTCTTCAGCAAATGACACGAGTCGGACGACAGCTCATGACTCGTGTCCTTTGAGTGCGACTCATGCTGAATTTCAAGGTTATGCATTCTGTAGCCTTCTATCGCGATCGCGATACATGTCGCGCTGCGATAGAATCATCATATCTTGAAAAATGTTATTTTTCTTATTTTTCCTGTATTAACAATAAATAAAACCACACCTAATCTTACTATTTTTACTTGTGGAACAAAAACAAAACAAAGTGTGTTAGTAATAAAAACCAAAATAAAAATTAATTAACAAATTTGCATAAAATAAATTATAATAATAATGACATATAGAAAGAAAATCTAATGCAGCAACCTAAATAAGAGACTAGAAAATTCTATGGTGTCATGTGCTCTCTAGGATTTTCCTCCTTATTGCTTGGAAGACACCCCATACTTCTTGATGGTAATGAACTTGCAAGTTGACCCAATTGAACCTCAAGATTATGAATGGAGGAAGCATGATTTTTAGTAATTTGATCAATTTTTGCCTCAAGCTTCTTTTGGTTCTCATCTTGAAAGCTAATTTTGAAATTAATGTCCTCAATAAATTTATCAATTTTCCCTTCAAATGTTCCAAACCTATCTTGTGGTTGTTGGAAACTTACACCTCTATTTTGGTTATTGCTACTATTTCCCCATGAAAAATTTGGATGAATACGCCAACCAGGGTTATAAGTGTTTGAATATGGGTTACCACGCCCTTGGCCTTGGATAAAGCTCACTTATTTCACCTTATTAGTCAGTCCTAAATTGCAATTCTCACTAATATGACCTTGTTGACCACACATAGTGCATCCATTTGGTGGACTTCCCCCCATTCCTAGGCTATTAACCTTATGAGTTAAAGCCTCAACTTGGGCTTGCAAAGCTACTACAGAATCTATTGAATATACCCCCCTAGTATTAGAATTATTAGACTCCCTTACTCTTTCAATGGGCCACATACAATTATTCATAGACATCTCTTCCAACAACTCAAATGCTGCCTCCGTAGTTTTCCTCATAAGGGAACCTCTGGCTGCAACATCTAAAGTACCCCTTGTGTTAGGGTCTACTCCATTGTAGAAAGTCTACATAAGTAACTCTCTTGGAAGGTTGTGGTGAGGACACATTCTCTGCAATTCTTTAAACCTCTCCCAAGCTTCATACAAAGATTCATTATCATGTTTCACAAAGGTTGTGATATCTTTTATAATTTTTACATTTTTGGCTAAAGGAAAGTATTTAGATAAAAATGCTTGAGCCAATTGGTCCCAAGTGGTAATAGATCCTCTAGTTAGGGAGTTCAACCAAGCTTTAGCCTTGTCTTTCAAAGTGAAAGGAAAAAGCCTTAACTTAATTGCATCCGCTAAAACTCCATTTATTTTAAAAGTATCACAAATTTCCAAAAAATTTGCCAAATGACCATTGGGATCCTCATTTGCCAAACCATAAAATTGAATGCTATTTTCAATCATTTGCAAAAGAGATGGTTTTATTTCAAATTGGTTAGCATTTACCATAGGCCTTACCACACCTTATTGAGCCCCGCTCAATGCAGGTGTAGTAAAATCCATTAACCTTGGTGGTCAAATTTAGCTCTGGATATAATGGTTAGCCATAGGGACACTGTGGACACTGGGTCCTTAGAGTTCACACCGGGTCCTTAGAGTTCACAAATTAAAGGATCTTGGTGGCTGGGGATTTTTGCGTGTCAAAAGGGGTCTTTTTGCTTAGGAGATTTGATTTTGGGGTTAGCCAACGGCCATCGATCAATTAGTGGCAGTTGCTCGCGTTCGAGTGACGGCCATCCCTCACACGAGCAATGCCTATCGCTCACGCTTGAGGAAAGCCAGTCCCTCGTGCAAGCGATGCCCGTCGCTCTCATTTGAGGCACCTATCTCTCGTGTGAGCGATGCCCGTTGCTTGCACATGATAGGCCCGCCCCTCCCACGACCGGCGCCCGTCGCTAGCACCTGTCCCTCGTGTGATTTCCCGCTGCTCAAAATAATGAGGCTACCCCCACGTCCGATGCCCGTCGTTACGCCGAGCAGCGCCCGTCGGTCGGTGATTTGGCAGCAGTTATCAGGGATTTTCAAAGTAGATTTTATTGGATTTTCCAAATCTATTTCAAAATCAAATGATTTTGATTTGATTTTTTAAATCTTTTTCAAATTCAAAAGATTTTGATTTGATTTTTTAAATCTTTTTCAAATTCAAAAGATTTTGATTGGATTTTCATTTAATTTTCTAAATCTTTTTCAAATTCAAAAGATTTTGATTGGATTTTAATTTTATTTTCTAAATCTTTTTCAAATTCAATAGATTTTGATTTGATTTCCCAAATTAAATTTGAATTTTAAAAAAAGATTTAAATTCTAGGTTTTAGCCAATAAATAAGAGGATGAGGTTTTGAGATAAAGGTTGGAAAAATTTTTTAAAGATTGGTTTTTTAAAAAGAAAACCATTTCTACTAAGCAAAACCTTTTTCCTTTCTATATCAAAATTTTATATTTTATAAAAAATAACGAAGAACTCGAGAAAGCGAAATCAATTCGTTTCACTCGATCTATCCTTTTAACATTCGTTTCTATTACGCGAAGCAAAGCAAAATCAAGCAGGAAAAATCAATTTTCTTCTCTTGATTTTGCTTTTTGAAAAACTTTCAAATTACTCTAAAAAAGAGCAATTTTGCTGTAGAAAATTGTCCTCCAAGCAATATATTGTCAATTTGATCCTTGAATAACTCAAGGGAAAAATCTACACAACTTTAGCCTTAAGAAGATAATATTCCGAGGGTAAACATTCCGAATTATCTATTATTTTATTTTGTTGATTTATATTGATCTATGGGTGTTTGATTGCATGTAAAATGAGGCAAAATGTGAAAAATTGGATTTTAATTGATTTTCTTTCACTTTTTTGCGGTCTGGTATCGATCGACGGGCTGAAGGTCCACACCGATGGCCGTCGCGGGAATTCCTCCGTGCCTGTTGGTCGCTCTAGGGATGGTCGTCGCTCGAGCTGTCTGGCCGTCCCCGGCTCCCTTTTCCTCATCTCGTTTTTATTTCTCTTCTTCTTTTCGCCTTTTGATTTAGGTAGTTCATTTTCTTTCCTTTGTCATTCTAATTATTATTTCATCCCTAATGTTTCCTTTATTATCATTATTTTTATTTTGTTATTCCACTAACGTGTTACCTGTATTTTGTGAGCTTCTTTATTTTACTAAATATGGATGCTGGGAAAGGGAGCCAACTAGGATGATCCGGGGCACCAATTTGGTTTATTTCCTTTACCTTATTCTTTTTTTATAATTCCAATTTATCATAAATGTTTTCTTTATGTTCGTAAATGTAAAAGTGGCAAGAGATTTCTATAAATGAATGAGGCTTTCCCTTAAATGAAACAGGACCAATGTCCTAATTTTCCCTCCAAACCCAATTGTCACGCTAATATTATTTTTTGAATATGCATGCGAGGACCAAGGTCCTCACCCAAAAATGAATATTCTCATTTTATGTGTAAGGCCCCAACTCGTACCCCGGTAGTTTTGGGCATTTTTGTGTTTTGTTGGTGGTATGAGTTGTTGTTATTGTTAACTTAGGGCTTAATTGCATGTTTTATTAAGTTATAAGGGTATATTTGTATGACTAGTTTAATTATATAGTTTAAGTGAGGTTTGAGAAGAAAATAAGGATTAGAAGGGAGTTTTGCTAATTCCACCATACATGGGTGATAGGTGGATGGTGGAGATGAGGAAAGAGAAAAAGAGGATTAGGATGACTTTAAAGTCAAGAGAGAGAAATGTGAGAGAGAGGAGTCTCTCTTGCATTCTCCCTCACGTTCCACTTGTTACTCTTTTTTTTCTTCCTCTTTGCCCTAAATCATCCATCATGCCGTTGTAATTGGATTGGGTTTTGGGAATTCATGAATTATTCAGGTAAGTGAATAGTTCTTTCTTCCTATCCTTCTTCTTCTTTTCTTCTCCTTGATTTGGTTGATGTCTATGTGTTTGGGTTTTGAGCTTTTGGTGTGATTTGGCTTGTTTGTTCAGAGATTCCTCCTAGAGAAGATAAAGGGAAGGAGAAAGTAGGTGGTAGTGCTGCTAATTGAACTTTGAGGAGCTTAGGAGCAAAGGTTTGGGATTTATGTGACTTTGTATGAATTTTGCTTTCGAATTGTTGTAATGATTTTTTAGAAATTGAGTTTGAAAGTGTGTTTATATGCATCTTTGAATTTTGTTTTAGTGATTTGAAGTGGGAATTGGAATTAGAAGTTGAGTATGGAATTTAGGATTGACTTTGTGTGGAAATTGGAAATTTTCTGGGTTTTAAAACTTTGTGTTTTAAATTGTTCAATTGCCATTTTAATTGCTTCTAATAAGTGTAAAGTTTAGGTAATGTGATGGGTAATGTGTTTGATTGCCTAATGATAATTAAGTGGAAGCTATAAGGGTACTTTGCATGTTTTGGAAGAGGTTGTGGTTGTGGAGAGCTGTGCAGATCAGTATCAGGCGCGAGGAACTCGACTTTATCGTGAGAGCGACTTCTATCACGAGCGTGACAGAGCTCGATCATCCGAGCTTCTGCCAAGGAGTCTTCTGTCACGAGCAAGATAGAGAGTTCAGTAGCCAAACTTCTGCCAGGCTGTCCTTCATCGCAAGTTCATCTGCGTATGCGTACACTACCGAAGAGTGGAGTCCCGAACTCTCTCTGATTTTAGGCTTCACGAGGTTAGATGAACCTTTCCAATGTTCTATTGGGAAAGGGATTCCAAAATATCTCCTACTGCCCAAAATAGGCCCTTATGTGCACTGTCTTAGGTTTCACAAGGTTAGATGAACCTTTCCAATGTTCGATTGGGAAGAAAATTCCAAAATATCTGTTGTTGCCAAAAATAGACTCATATGCTTCATCTTAGGCTCTATAAGATTAGATGAACCATTTCAACATCTTAATGGAATGAGAATTCCAAAATATCTCCAGTTACCCAAAATAGACACATATGCGCTCTCTTAGGCTTAGTGAGGCTAGACGAACCTTCCCAATGTTTTATTGGGTGGCAACTTCAAAACACCTCTTGTTGCCCAATGTAGATGCCCTTGTAATCCTTACGGGTCTCTCCTGAACACCCTAAAAGCGGATTCTCAGGGCCTCATCGTGGTTCAGCACGTATCACAGTGGCGACTCCACTGGGGACAATTGAGGCTTCGCTTCGAAAGTACCTTGGTTAAAACATATAATTGAATTTTAATTTAAAAATTTCATCCCTTTTCAAAATTGCATTGCATCTCATTAAAGCCTTAGATCTATGCTAGTTTGGTCCCTCTCTTAACCCCGGTGTATTCCCGAAGCACGACCCTACATTCATTCAATGTAAGGAAGTGTTAAGGATAATCACCAGCCCAAGCCTCGTACCATTATGGTATATTAAATGGAGACCCGATTGGTCGTTATGCTCGTGATGAGCTAGACCCGTCAGCAGGGACCATGCTTGGGTAGACCTAAAGTGTCATCACCCTGGCCAAAGCTTATGTAATGAAAGCAGATGCTTCCCCTAGGTGGTATGAACCATAATACTATGCTTGCTGTATTAATTACTGTGTATTGGATAGACCCAGATAAGTTGATTAGTCACCTAATCAAAGGCTATCATACCCCGATAGGCCCATGTTGATTTTTTCAGATAGCCTAAATACACAATGATCAAAAGCCATACATATGCACATTAGTTAAGAGATGTTATGCTGCCGATTTACTGCTGTGCACCATTCGCGTCCATTAGATTCCCTGTTAACCCATGGATTAAGCCCACCTAGGAAAGAGACTGTGTGACCTCGTGTGTGGGAGTAATAAGGGTGGAAAGATCTATTTGCTTGCATGTGATTATGGATGCTGCATAGCATGACCATGCATCATCCTAACCCGATATGTTTTACAGCCATCATAATCCACCAAGGTGGTCCAAGGGTCCCCGTAAATGATTGGCTAGAAACCCAGTCTTTGAACTGCCAGAAAGGGTGGAATACTTAGAGTCACTCTCGAAAAGCAGTGAAGCTACCTCCTCCCAATTCTCCATAGACAGCGATATGGATAACCCCCCAAGAGAAGAAGATGCCACTTGTGCCATGGTAGCCGAAGAAGTTGGTAGGAGATTGGAAGAGTTTGAGAACATAATGATGGCTATGATGGGGAACCTGACAGCAGCTATGGCATCCCCTACTGGACCAAACCTAGTCGCTCCCCCTGTTGGTCAAAATGAATAGGGGGCAGCTAGAGAGGATCCCCCGTAGTCTACACCATGTGTTTGTCGAAAACCTTTCGCTACTAGTCTACCTTTGTAGGTCTTATCAGCTTTGAGTTTAAATAGCCACTTGCATTCAATTACTTTAGCACCTTCTGGTGGATCAACCAAGGTCCAAACCTGGTTATCGTACATTGATTGCATCTCGGATTTCATGGCTTCAAGCCAATATTTTGAGTCTGGGCTTTCAATAGCTTCTCGGTAGGTAGTAGGATCCTCACGATCTACTAACTCAATAGTGTCACTGTCGGTGATTAGAAAACCATATCTCTCAATCCCCTGACGTACCCTACCGGACCTTCTAGGTACTTGTGCAATGGGTTCTTGTTCCACAATTGGTTGTGAACTTGATCCCATTTCCAACTCATCCTGTATAGGAGTTTGTGGCGTTTGAATTTCTCCAAGTTCTACTTTACTCCCACTGTCTTTCTTGAGAAGGAACTCCTTTTCCAAGAAAACAGCCTTGCGAGCAACAAATACTTTGTTCTCGGTTTGTGAGTAAAAGTAGTATCCCTTTGTTTCTTTGGGATAACCCACAAATAAGCAGACAGTGGATTTGGACTCTAGTTTGTCAGATGTTAATTTCTTAACATGTGATTCACAGCCCCAAATCCTGAGAAATGACATATTGGGTTCTTTCCCAGTCCATACCTTGTATGGTGTCTTTTCAACTGCTTTAGTTGGAATACGGTTTAGTAGAAACGCAGCAGTTTCTAATGCATAGCCCCAAAAAGAGACAGGAAGATTTGCTTGACTCATCATAGATCGAACCATGTCCAATAGAGTTCGATTTCTCCTTTCGGACACACCATTCCATTGTGGTGTTCCAGGAGGAGTGAGCTGTGAAATAATACCACACTCCTTTAGATGACAGTCAAACTCTTGGCTTAAATATTCGCCACCTCGATCTGACCGAATGGCTTTTATACTTTTGCCAAGTTGGTTTTCTACTTCGTTTTTAAACACTTTGAATTTCTCAAAAGTTTCAGATTTATGCTTCATTAGATAGACATAGCCATATCTACTGAAGTCATCTGTGAATGTCACGAAGTAGCTAAAACCACCTCTGGCTTGTGTACTTAATGGTCCACATACATCGGTATGTATTAGCTCCAATAAGCCATTAGTCCTCTCACCTTTCTTGTTAAAAGGACTCTTTGTCAATTTTCCATGCAAACATGGCTCGCATGTATCATAAGATTCTAAGTCAAATGACCCAAGCACTCCAGTTTTGTGGAGTCTTGAAATGCATTTTTCGTTTGCATGTCCTAAACGACAATGCCAGAAGTAAGTAGGGTTTAACTCATTTGATTTAACCCTCTTTGTATTAATGTTGTATATGGACTCTTTGTTTGATAGATCAAGGATATAAAGGCCATTTTGCAACATGGCATTGCCATATGAAATGCCTTGGCGACGAATATGAGCATTGCCATTTTTAATAACAAAATCAAATTCATCCAAATCCAATAATGAAACTGAAATAATGTTTCTGCTCATAGCAGGCACATAATAACAATTTTTCAAAATTAAACAAAGTCCTGAAGGTAAAGTGAGTTGATAGTCGCCTATCTCCATGGCAGCAACTCGTGCTCCATTCCCCACACGGAGGTCCACTTCATTCTTCCAAAGTAATCTCCTATTTCTTAGCCCCTGCACATTTGAACAAATGTGAGAACCACAACCGGTATCTAGTACCCAAGTGGTAGAAATAGAAAGGTTAATTTCAACAACAAAAATACCTGAACTGGACGCCTTGGCTCCATTCTTTTTTTGTTCTTCCTTGAAGAGAGCGCAATTCTTCTTCCAATGCCCTATTTTGTTGCAATGGAAGCAAGTGCTCTCGCTCTCCTTGGGCTTTTGCGCCTTGGGCTTGGATTGGGCCTGAGGTGCGCTCCCATTTGACTTGAACCGAGCCAGGTCATTCTTGGGTTTTGCCTTTCCCTTTCCTTTTCCCTTAGCCGGTCCCTTCTTAATGCCCCCTTGAACCATCAGTATGGGATTAGTTTTTCGAATGTTTTCTTCAGCATTCTTAAGCATCCCATGAAGCTCAGTAACTGACTTGTTCATCGTATGCATGTTATAATTCATTACAAATGGATCATAATCATCAGCCAATGATCCTAAAATCAAGTCAGTAGCCAATTCCTTTGGTACTTGTACCTCAAGCTTCTCAAGAGTATCAAGATACCCTTTCATCTTGAGTACATGCGTACTAACAGGAGTACCTGCAGCCATCTTACAGGAAATTAAGGCCTTAGTTGTCACAAACCTCTCGTGACGAGCTTGCTCTTGGAACATCTCCTTTAAGTGCACCATGATCGCATACGCCTCTTGGTCCATAAATTGCTTTTGCAAGTCAGGCACCATAGTGGCTAGCATCAAACAGGTCACATCATTGGAGTCGCTCTTCTTGGTCTCAAAAGTTTCCCTTTGAACCGCAGAGGCGTTCCTTCCAGGTTCTTGAGGCAAGGGTGCATCCAAAACATACGACTTTTTCTCTTGCTTAAGAACTATCCTTAAGTTTCGAGACCAGTCTATGAAATTGGTGCCATTCAATTTGTCCTTTTCAAGGACCGATCGCAATGAGAAATTGTTGTTTGAAGATGCCATTTTTCAATCTACAATAAAATTTAGCAAGATTAAATGAGGTCTTATTAATAATCCCACAAACCGAATTAATATCCCTTTAAATAATTCGCGTTAGTGATTTAATGTGGGCCAAGATCCACTTTTCACAACAACCTTATTAGTCAAGCTGAGCTTGTACACCTAACAAGTTAAGTTACTTAGGTAGGATAACTCCAATCATGACTCATACATGACTCTTGGATCAAATGGGCTAACATCTTAAGATGTTATAGCACAAACCCATTTATTAGTTGCCTAGGTCCGGGCATCCCTTTCCATGTTAAGTCCAACCTACATTCACAACTCATGCCTCACAAAGATAATCGGGCGCATCTAGGACTCCTAGTCTACGTTACCGATGATCGATGCCTTGACATGTTTCGAATTAGGAAGGCAACTTTATGACTTACTATTTTAGGGATTCATTTTATTACGGCTTACATGGCATACGCTTTGTCATCCATTCATAGCATGCATATATAAATAATTGCATAAAGTAAAGCGTGACAAACATGGGCCCATAAAACCTACAACTAAGATTCTATACTATTACACAAGAATTTTCTTAGTTGGGCTTCACCACTCCGGTGGGCTTCATCTTGATTTACAAAGTCTTCAAGTAAATTCTATTCTAAGAAATAAATGAAACTTTTACAATAATACATAATGGCTCGCAGGCCATAATTAATTACAAAAACCCAGGGCCCATGAATGCACCATGCATATCCATTTATCACACCAAACAAGCAAATTAATATACATAACATTCATGGATCAAACAAAGTCCAATTTTAATTAAATTAGCCAAGCCCATTAATGGAAATTGTGTACTTGAACCTTTAAGAGATGACCCCGTGATGGGCCTGGGCCGAAGCCCAATGGACTAAATCCTCTTATTGAATAAGTTCTCTTAAAAGCCCAAAACACATACTAGTTAGATTTGTGCCATAAATCAACTCTAGTGTTATTTCCAATTCTGCCATTTTTAATTTTATGTCATTCAGCCCATAAACATTAAAAATACATATAATATGTACCAACATGAATTAAAGCATAAAATCATGAAGAACATATATATAAAAACATGGCATGCATATAAAAACAAACAAACAACAAAAACTAGTTGTTTAATGCTTATGTGATGCCAAAAATGCACAAACACTTAAATCAATTTTATGAGTCATTTAATAATCTAAATAAGGTCATAAATATTGATTTAACATTCTGTACCAATCTGATCTAAATGTGTTTTTACCATTTTAATCAAATCAAAACAAACAATGTTGATTAAACATGTAACAAACACAAACTAGTCATGTTTTAAGTGATTTTAAAATTAATCAATTAAATTGTCATGGACCAGAATTAAAACCATATTTAAATAATGTCCAGACCTGATATTTAATATTTTAAAAACACTTACAAACATGCCAAAACCAATTTTACATTTAATATATAAAACTAGTTGTTAAAATTTCAATTAACATGCCATAATGCACCTAGTTTTAACATTAACATGTACCATCAGGTATGCATAATTAAATTCGACCATTAACAGCCCCTAAACAACCTTAGGACAGTATATTAACATGTCATATTAATTATAATACCTATCTAATCAATTAAAATCGTTTTTACACCAAAACAATGCAAAAAACTCAAAACATAAAATTTCAGCATTGCATGTATTAAAAGTAACGATTTTTAATTAATTATTTCATGCATCTAAAGCACTAAAATAAGCATGTTTAGGCTCTGATACCACTGATGGAATATGTCATGGTATGTGTATGATGATCACGCAGCGGAAAACAAAAAAATTTGATCATACATGCCAAACAATTCCATGACAAGAATCGGAAACATGCAATTTTAGGGTTTTAATAACTTACAACTTTAGATGCCTTTCAAATTGAATTTGATGATGACCAGCAATTTAGATGATCTTGTCCACCTTAGATGTTCACCACCAATGCCAAGGAACAGCCTTTTTCGCCACTCCTCTCTATTCTCACACACACACTTGCAAAGACGGCTCAAAACCGAAAGTGCTAGCTTACTAAATATGTATTGTGTAATAGAATTAGTTTGAAGCCACAAGACTTGATCTTGTCCTTCTACTATGTGTAAAGAATGCTCAAAGTTACAAGAAAGCAAGGAAGAATCCTTCTCCTTGTGTATTTCGGCCAAGAAGAAAAATGAGAGAGAGAGAGAGATATGTTTCACGCAAAAACCTAGCCACCACACTTAGGTTTTTATCTTTTTCTTTTATCTTTTCTATATAATTGTATATTATCTTTTTGGCAAGTATTTGATTTGAATTTCAATTACTTTTAGATAATCTGATTCAAACTCAAAATCCTTCCTAAAGATAAGTAACACAATTTATTTCAAACTCACTTTTGAATTCAAAATTCAAATTAATTTGAAATATTACCTTAACATATATTTAATCAAATATACAATCACTTAATCATGTGCTGAAATTCTATTGTATATCATACTTGGAATTTCGGCTAGGACATGGTAATTATTAGGTGATTTAATTTGACTTAAATGCAACTAGGATTTAATACTCAATTAACTTAATTGATTTAATTAATCAATTGAAATTAATCCTATGTGGGCCGAATATTCTCTCTCTCATGGACCAAGGTCCAATAGCAATTTAAATATCCATTACATATATTAATTTGACTTTAATTAAAAGCCCAAATTAATGCCCAATACATTATTTAAATATTTTAAGCCCAATGCTTTGTGTGCGATCCTATAGGTCCATTTAATATTGGCAATGAATTAAGAATTAATTCAAAGGCTATATATATTCTCTAGCAAGATATTATAGCATTCCAAATTAAATGAAAATGCAATTGGCATTTAGTGACCTAATGCAATTTTATATAGTCCCTTACCCATAAATATCAGAATTAATATAAGGCATGGAACTAGTCATCCTTATATGTAAGTTAATTCCTTTCTTGATATTCCAGTGACACTGAACTCTCAGATAAATAATGGTTACTCATTATTTCATCTCGGTATGGCCATACACTTCTCAGTTCACTGATCAAGTGGCCGATGATATTTTCTCTCTTATAGAGAGGGGTAATCCCTTCACTTCTCTCATGCTCTCTAATATGAATCAATGCATACCCAAGCATACCCATACTTGTCACTCAGTTACGAGCACGTTAGGTGTATGTCAAAGTACACAGTAATTCATAAAGAGTTTCATAGAGATTTTAGGTCTAAGAACTCCGATACAAAACTTGCATATGAGGAACACTTATGACTTGTACCATGTAGTGTTCTCATGTGTGGATCGTATCCAAATACCATGTTACAAACATGTATCTATGATCTCTGATTGACACTTTTGTCCTTATGATCCGTAAGACAGAACTCAACTAATCAGAGAGAGCATACTAGTCTTAATTCATTTGTTATTCCCATAACAATGACTGACTAGGGATATTTAGAATGAAGTCTCATTTGTTTCAAGGTCTTACAACCATGTGCCTCACACATGATAACTTAAACTAAAACAACATTCTTGGATAGTTCTATCAATTGACATGCACAGGAATACAATGGATAAAACAAATGCCTCATTTATTAACTAAAGTGTTTTATTACAATGTATTGGGGCTAGGGCTTACACTAACAATCTCCCACTAGCACTAGTCCCAATTGGGCATAGCCCTAAGACCGAATGATCTCAAATGAGCTTCGTGCAGATTTGGGCGCAACTGTTTCGTCAAAGGATCTGCTACATTGTCTTCACTTGCTATCTTGCTGACCTTGACGTCCCCACGATCAATGATTTCTCTGATCAGGTGGTACCTCCTGAGTATGTGTTTGGATTTCTGGTGTGACCGGGGCTCTTTGGCCTGTGCAATAGCCCCGTTGTTGTCACAAAAAATTTCTAATGGATCTAGGATGCTTGGGACCACTCCTAATCCAGAAATGAAATTTCTAATCCAAACAGCCTCTTTTGCAGCCTCACTTGCTGCAATATACTCAGATTCTGTAGTTGAGTCGGCAACGGTCTCTTGCTTTGAGCTTCTCCAGCTGACAGCAGCACCGTTTAAAACAAAAACGAATCCAGATTGCGATCTTGAGTCCTGAGTGCTGGTTTGAAAAGCAGCATCGGCATAGCCTTGTATGACGAGCTCTTCCTGACCACCATACACCAAGAAGTGATCCTTAGTCCTTCGTAGGTACTTTAGAATCCCTTTTACAGCAGACCAGTGCTTTTCACCAGGGTCTTGCTGAAACCTACTGGTTATACTCAGTGCATGAGCAACATCCAACCTAGTACATAACATAGCGTACATGATAGATCCAATAGCAGATGCATATGGGATTCTACTCATGTTGTCCCTTTCCTCTTTGGTTTTAGGGCACTGTTCTTTAGTTAAAGGAACTCCCAAAGCCAAAGGTATGTACCCTTTCTTTGAGTCTCCCATACTAAAACGCTTTAGTACCTTGTCTATGTACTTATCTTGACTTAGTCCCAATAGCCGATTCGATCTATCTCTGTAGATCCGAATACCAAGTATTGTCTCAGCTTCACCTAAGTCTTTCATTGAGAAACATTTCCCCAACCATTGCTTAACCTTTTGCAATGTTGGAATGTCATTCCCAATGAGAAGGATGTCGTCCACATACAGGACCAGAAATACTACTATGCTCCCACTAACCTTCTTGTATACACAAGGCTCATCCTCGTTCTTGACGAAGTCAAATTCTTTGACTGCCTCATCAAAACGAAGATTCCAACTTCGGGATGCTTGCTTTAATCCATAAATGGATTTCTGAAGCTTGCAAACCTTCTTAGGATGCTTGGGATTGACAAAACCTTCAGGTTGTGTCATATACACATCCTCAAGTAAATTTCCATTAAGGAAAGCAGTTTTGACATCCATTTGCCATATCTCATAATCATGATATGCAGCTATGGCAAGCAAGATCCTAATGGATTTGAGCATGACTACAGGCGAAAAGGTTTCATCATAGTCTACACCATGTGTTTGTCGAAAACCTTTCGCTACTAGTCTACCTTTGTAGGTCTTATCAGCTTTGAGTTTAAATAGCCACTTGCATTCAATTACTTTAGCACCTTCTGGTGGATCAACCAAGGTCCAAACCTGGTTATCGTACATTGATTGCATCTCGGATTTCATGGCTTCAAGCCAATATTTTGAGTCTGGGCTTTCAATAGCTTCTCGGTAGGTAGTAGGATCCTCACGATCTACTAACTCAATAGTGTCACTGTCGGTGATTAGAAAACCATATCTCTCAATCCCCTGACGTACCCTACCGGACCTTCTAGGTACTTGTGCAATGGGTTCTTGTTCCACAATTGGTTGTGAACTTGATCCCATTTCCAACTCATCCTGTATAGGAGTTTGTGGCGTTTGAATTTCTCCAAGTTCTACTTTACTCCCACTGTCTTTCTTGAGAAGGAACTCCTTTTCCAAGAAAACAGCCTTGCGAGCAACAAATACTTTGTTCTCGGTTTGTGAGTAAAAGTAGTATCCCTTTGTTTCTTTGGGATAACCCACAAATAAGCAGACAGTGGATTTGGACTCTAGTTTGTCAGATGTTAATTTCTTAACATGTGATTCACAGCCCCAAATCCTGAGAAATGACATATTGGGTTCTTTCCCAGTCCATACCTTGTATGGTGTCTTTTCAACTGCTTTAGTTGGAATACGGTTTAGTAGAAACGCAGCAGTTTCTAATGCATAGCCCCAAAAAGAGACAGGAAGATTTGCTTGACTCATCATAGATCGAACCATGTCCAATAGAGTTCGATTTCTCCTTTCGGACACACCATTCCATTGTGGTGTTCTAGGAGGAGTGAGCTGTGAAATAATACCACACTCCTTTAGATGACAGTCAAACTCTTGGCTTAAATATTCGCCACCTCGATCTGACCGAATGGCTTTTATACTTTTGCCAAGTTGGTTTTCTACTTCGTTTTTAAACACTTTGAATTTCTCAAAAGTTTCAGATTTATGCTTCATTAGATAGACATAGCCATATCTACTGAAGTCATCTGTGAATGTCACGAAGTAGCTAAAACCACCTCTGGCTTGTGTACTTAATGGTCCACATACATCGGTATGTATTAGCTCCAATAAGCCATTAGTCCTCTCACCTTTCTTGTTAAAAGGACTCTTTGTCAATTTTCCATGCAAACATGGCTCGCATGTATCATAAGATTCTAAGTCAAATGACCCAAGCACTCCAGTTTTGTGGAGTCTTGAAATGCGTTTTTCGTTTGCATGTCCTAAACGACAATGCCAGAAGTAAGTAGGGTTTAACTCATTTGATTTAACCCTCTTTGTATTAATGTTGTATATGGACTCTTTGTTTGATAGATCAAGGATATAAAGGCCATTTTGCAACATGGCATTGCCATATGAAATGCCTTGGCGACGAATATGAGCATTGCCATTTTTAATAACAAAATCAAATTCATCCAAATCCAATAATGAAACTGAAATAATGTTTCTGCTCATAGCAGGCACATAATAACAATTTTTCAAAATTAAACAAAGTCCTGAAGGTAAAGTGAGTTGATAGTCGCCTATCTCCATGGCAGCAACTCGTGCTCCATTCCCCACACGGAGGTCCACTTCATTCTTCCCAAGTAATCTCCTATTTCTTAGCCCCTGCACATTTGAACAAATGTGAGAACCACAACCGGTATCTAGTACCCAAGTGGTAGAAATAGAAAGGTTAATTTCAACAACAAAAATACCTGAACTGGACGCCTTGGCTCCATTCTTTTTTTGTTCTTCCTTGAAGAGAGCGCAATTCTTCTTCCAATGCCCTATTTTGTTGCAATGGAAGCAAGTGCTCTCGCTCTCCTTGGGCTTTTGTGCCTTGGGCTTGGATTGGGCCTGAGGTGCGCTCCCATTTGACTTGAACCGAGCCAGGTCATTCTTGGGTTTTGCCTTTCCCTTTCCTTTTCCCTTAGCCGGTCCCTTCTTAATGCCCCCTTGAACCATCAGTATGGGATTAGTTTTTCGAATGTTTTCTTCAGCATTCTTAAGCATCCCATGAAGCTCAGTAACTGACTTGTTCATCGCATGCATGTTATAATTCATTACAAATGGATCATAATCATCAGCCAATGATCCTAAAATCAAGTCAGTAGCCAATTCCTTTGGTACTTGTACCTCAAGCTTCTCAAGAGTATCAAGATACCCTTTCATCTTGAGTACATGCGTACTAACAGGAGTACCTGCAGCCATCTTACAGGAAATTAAGGCCTTAGTTGTCACAAACCTCTCGTGACGAGCTTGCTCTTGGAACATCTCCTTTAAGTGCACCATGATCGCATACGCCTCTTGGTCCATAAATTGCTTTTGCAAGTCAGGCACCATAGTGGCTAGCATCAAACAGGTCACATCATTGGAGTCGCTCTTCTTGGTCTCAAAAGTTTCCCTTTGAACCGCAGAGGCGTTCCTTCCAGGTTCTTGAGGCAAGGGTGCATCAAAAACATACGACTTTTTCTCTTGCTTAAGAACTATCCTTAAGTTTCGAGACCAGTCTATGAAATTGGTGCCATTCAATTTGTCCTTTTCAAGGACCGATCGCAATGAGAAATTGTTGTTTGAAGATGCCATTTTTCAATCTACAATAAAATTTAGCAAGATTAAATGAGGTCTTATTAATAATCCCACAAACCGAATTAATATCCCTTTAAATAATTCGCGTTAGTGATTTAATGTGGGCCAAGATCCACTTTTCACAACAACCTTATTAGTCAAGCTGAGCTTGTACACCTAACAAGTTAAGTTACTTAGGTAGGATAACTCCAATCATGACTCATACATGACTCTTGGATCAAATGGGCTAACATCTTAAGATGTTATAGCACAAACCCATTTATTAGTTGCCTAGGTCCGGGCATCCCTTTCCATGTTAAGTCCAACCTACATTCACAACTCATGCCTCACAAAGATAATCGGGCGCATCTAGGACTCCTAGTCTACGTTACCGATGATCGATGCCTTGATATGTTTCGAATTAGGAAGGCAACTTTATGACTTACTATTTTAGGGATTCATTTTATTACGGCTTACATGGCATACGCTTTGTCATCCATTCATAGCATGCATATATAAATAATTGCATAAAGTAAAGCGTGACAAACATGGGCCCATAAAACCTACAACTAAGATTCTATACTATTACACAAGAATTTTCTTAGTTGGGCTTCACCACTCCGGTGGGCTTCATCTTGATTTACAAAGTCTTCAAGTAAATTCTATTCTAAGAAATAAATGAAACTTTTACAATAATACATAATGGCTCGCAGGCCATAATTAATTACAAAAACCCAGGGCCCATGAATGCACCATGCATATCCATTTATCACACCAAACAAGCAAATTAATATACATAACATTCATGGATCAAACAAAGTCCAATTTTAATTAAATTAGCCAAGCCCATTAATGGAAATTGTGTACTTGAACCTTTAAGAGATGACCCCGTGATGGGCCTGGGCCGAAGCCCAATGGACTAAATCCTCTTATTGAATAAGTTCTCTTAAAAGCCCAAAACACATACTAGTTAGATTTGTGCCATAAATCAACTCTAGTGTTATTTCCAATTCTGCCATTTTTAATTTTATGTTATTCAGCCCATAAACATTAAAAATACATATAATATGTACCAACATGAATTAAAGCATAAAATCATGAAGAACATATATATAAAAACATGGCATGCATATAAAAACAAACAAACAACAAAAACTAGTTGTTTAATGCTTATGTGATGCCAAAAATGCACAAACACTTAAATCAATTTTATGAGTCATTTAATAATCTAAATAAGGTCATAAATATTGATTTAACATTCTGTACCAATCTGATCTAAATGTGTTTTTACCATTTTAATCAAATCAAAACAAACAATGTTGATTAAACATGTAACAAACACAAACTAGTCATGTTTTAAGTGATTTTAAAATTAATCAATTAAATTGTCATGGACCAGAATTAAAACCATATTTAAATAATGTCCAGACCTGATATTTAATATTTTAAAAACACTTACAAACATGCCAAAACCAATTTTACATTTAATATATAAAACTAGTTGTTAAAATTTCAATTAACATGCCATAATGCACCTAGTTTTAACATTAACATGTACCATCAGGTATGCATAATTAAATTCGACCATTAACAGCCCCTAAACAACCTTAGGACAGTATATTAACATGTCATATTAATTATAATACCTATCTAATCAATTAAAATCGTTTTTACACCAAAACTATGCAAAAAACTCAAAACAGAAAATTTCAGCATTGCATGTATTAAAAGTAACGATTTTTAATTAATTATTTCATGCATCTAAAGCACTAAAATAAGCATGTTTAGGCTCTGATACCACTGATGGAATATGTCATGGTATGTGTATGATGATCACGCAGCGGAAAACAAAAAAATTTGATCATACATGCCAAACAATTCCATGACAAGAATCGGAAACATGCAATTTTAGGGTTTTAATAACTTACAACTTTAGATGCCTTTCAAATTGAATTTGATGATGACCAGCAATTTAGATGATCTTGTCCACCTTAGATGTTCACCACCAATGCCAAGGAACAGCCTTTTTCGCCACTCCTCTCTATTCTCACACACACACTTGCAAAGACGGCTCAAAACCGAAAGTGCTAGCTTACTAAATATGTATTGTGTAATAGAATTAGTTTGAAGCCACAAGACTTGATCTTGTCCTTCTACTATGTGTAAAGAATGCTCAAAGTCACAAGCAAGCAAGGAAGAATCCTTCTCCTCGTGTATTTCGGCCAAGAAGAAAAATGAGAGAGAGAGAGAGATATGTTTCACGCAAAAACCTAGCCACCACACTTAGGTTTTTATCTTTTTCTTTTATCTTTTCTATATAATTGTATATTATCTTTTTGGCAAGTATTTGATTTGAATTTCAATTACTTTTAGATAATCTGATTCAAACTCAAAATCCTTCCTAAAGATAAGTAACACAATTTATTTCAAACTCACTTTTGAATTCAAAATTCAAATTAATTTGAAATATTACCTTAACATATATTTAATCAAATATACAATCACTTAATCATGTGCTGAAATTCTATTGTATATCATACTTGGAATTTCGGCTAGGACATGGTAATTATTAGGTGATTTAATTTGACTTAAATGCCACTAGGATTTAATACTCAATTAACTTAATTGATTTAATTAATCAATTGAAATTAATCCTATGTGGGCCGAATATTCTCTCTCTCATGGACCAAGGTCCAATAGCAATTTAAATATCCATTACATACATTAATTTGACTTTAATTAAAAGCCCAAATTAATGCCCAATACATTATTTAAATATTTTAAGCCCAATGCTTTGTGTGCGATCCTATAGGTCCATTTAATATTGGCAATGAATTAAGAATTAATTCAAAGGCTATATATATTCTCTAGCAAGATATTATAGCATTCCAAATTAAATGAAAATGCAATTGGCATTTAGTGACCTAATGCAATTTTATATAGTCCCTTACCCATAAATATCAGAATTAATATAAGGCATGGAACTAGTCATCCTTATATGTAAGTTAATTCCTTTCTTGATATTCCAGTGACACTGAACTCTCAGATAAATAATGGTTACTCATTATTTCATCTCGGTATGGCCATACACTTCTCAGTTCACTGATCAAGTGGCCGATGATATTTTCTCTCTTATAGAGAGGGGTAATCCCTTCACTTCTCTCATGCTCTCTAACATGAATCAATGCATACCCAAGCATACCCATACTTGTCACTCAGTTACGAGCACGTTAGGTGTATGTCAAAGTACACAGTAATTCATAAAGAGTTTCATAGAGATTTTAGGTCTAAGAACTCCGATACAAAACTTGCATATGAGGAACACTTATGACTTGTACCATGTAGTGTTCTCATGTGTGGATCGTATCCAAATACCATGTTACAAACATGTATCTATGATCTCTGATTGACACTTTTGTCCTTATGATCCGTAAGACAGAACTCAACTAATCAGAGAGAGCATACTAGTCTTAATTCATTTGTTATTCCCATAACAATGACTGACTAGGGATATTTAGAATGAAGTCTCATTTGTTTCAAGGTCTTACAACCATGTGCCTCACACATGATAACTTAAACTGAAACAACATTCTTGGATAGTTCTATCAATTGACATGCACAGGAATACAATGGATAAAACAAATGCCTCATTTATTAACTAAAGTGTTTTATTACAATGTATTGGGGCTAGGGCTTACACTAACAAGGCCGTGGTTCTATAAATTAGGAGGGGTGTCATCCACTTTGCATCAAATGATAAAGATTCCTCATGAGGGGCAGGTGGTGACAATTAAAGCATCCAGGGAGAATCAAGTGTCTATACTGGAGATTGCGAAGCAACACTTTAACAGCTTTCATGCGGCTGTGATTGGTGAGGAGGAAGACATCATGGGAAGCCCTCAAGTGGTGAACATGATGAAAAGGATGTCTTTCATTCCTAGAGCCAGTTTGGGTAACGATTCTCAGGGGCCACAACCTACCATTACTACGAGAGGTTAGAAGGATCGAAGGGGCCTCGAATATGAGGGCACGACGGTGTTGAGTAAGAAAGCAGCTCGCGAGATCCCACATATCAAGGAAAGCTTCATTTCGACCGCCTCAGTACGTGCCTATGCGGGAGAAGCCAAGCCTTAGTGGGTAGACAGAAGAGTCGTACCGGGTTTTGAGGTTTTTAATAACGTTTTTAATTGGGACATTGGAATCATCAAGCCAATACGGATGAAGAAATCATGATCGAGGGGACTGTCTGGGATCGAGAAGCGCCCGAGGAGATTATCACTATAACACCCCTTACCTATACGTAGGAAGCTTCATCCTTAAAGGGGAATGAAGGGTCCCGATAAATGAGAGTTGTTACGCAAAAACCCAAGCACAACTATATAACACTAATCATACACTCAAACTATAAAATAAAATTTCACAAACACAAGACCAAAGGCTGAAATAAAAGGTATAATATAATATTATTAATGTACATAATAGTCTTTACATATCAAAATACAGAGGTATCGAAGCCCAATTGCAAAAGAAGAACTTGCATCAATAGTTTCTTTACAAAAGTTACTAAACTATTACATAGGCAAAAAGAGATACAGTCAGAACTATAAAATCTCTCTCCTAACTGTGTCGGCCCTTCTGAAATGGATTACCCTGCTCACAGACTCCAATATCTTCCACACCTGCATGGATGAAACACCCGTGCTAAGCGAATACGCTTAGTAGGGAAAAGCACAATGAAAAATGACCACTCACAGCGGACATTGATACAAATCACATACACATGGCACAAAAGTAAATCCATACTTAAACAATTCAACATACTGTGGATAAGGATATCTATAGGTAATCAAAACAAGTGTACATTGTCAAATCAAGACTCATATTCACATAAAAAGAAAGACCTGCTTGTTCAAAGTAGTGGATAGCGAGTAACGCATAATTTATTCGAAACGCATGGATACCCGAGGCCATCAAAATCATCTTTTTCTGTTTATTTCAAAACATTTTCACATGAAATCTTACACAAGATTCAAGTCAAAAAAGGATCGCGTGGATCCGATTCAGGGACCTGATCAGGGTCCAAAACGCATAAGCATAGCTGCAGAAACTGAACTCTATAGGCATGCCTATCATCCACTAAATTTGACTTTCGCAGGTTAAGCATAGAGCAACTAATTTACATTCATATCATTCTCAAAATTGTCTATTTATAACTAGGAAAGCATAACAAAACTAAAAATTAAACTTTAGAAGTATAAAAGAAATTTACTTTTTGAAGCCAGGAGGTGTCACGCTCGCGATGGAGGCGAAGATCTGCCTCAAGTCGCGATCGCAACAACCTTCGTGCTGGCACGGGGACAAAATACACACCTCACTGTCGCGCTCGAGGCAGTCGTCGCACTCGCGATAGTGAGCAGCCAGCAGCTTCTGTCATGCTCGCGACAGAAGACTGTTTAAGATCAAGTGGCGACTGAGCGCTCTGTCATGCTCGCGACATATGTCGCGCTCGCGATTGAGAGCTCTCACAGAAGCTGCTCGGCAGCGCGCATACAGCTAGCGCGAAGGCTGCAATCAACAAGCTCTGTCGCGACCTCGCGACGATGTCACGCTCGCGATAGGGTCGGGATTTCAAACCCTACGCGAAAATCTGCAAGATTCCTTTTCCAAAATTCACCCAATTCCTCAATTGGCTTCAAAACACAACCCCACACAAATAGTTCATTCACAACTCCTTAGACCACCTAAAACTCAACTTATAAACTAATCATCATCATCAAATCATCAAATTTACAAGATCAAATTCCAGAATTTATCAAACCAGCAATTTCCCATAAAATTTCATACAAACTCATACCACAACTCAATTCTTCACCAATCATGCATCCTAACCCAAAACAACCAATACCCATATCAATTAGATATGAATACTCATCTTATATCCCATCAATTCCAACATTTAACACCAAAACACAAAAATCATACCAAACACACACAAAAACCACAACGTTCCCAAACCTCGATTGCTTGAGCTCTAATCACGGGCTCCACTTCCACTTGCGATTTCCTTGCCTTTGGGCTCTCTAGGAGGGATTTCTGAACAAAATGCCCAACACAACACGCTGAAAGCTCAAACCCCAGAAATACCCAATTGCTCAATTAACTTTAAATAGAAGGAGTTAAGAAGGTGAGGAAGAACAATAAACTCTTACCTTTCTAAATCAACTTAAGATCACCCAAACCAACCAAAATTTGCAGCTAGAGGGGAAAGATTACAAGAAAGCAAAGAAGAAAAGAAGAGGAAAAGAAAGAACGGGAAAAAGAAGAAAACGGGAAAGAAAAGGAAGAACAAAGCTAATCCTCTCTCCTCTCTCCTCACTTAATACATACCCACTCTAGTGCCACATGGCAACTTCCTATTGGAGAGCTTCCTAAGACATACCCAAAACCTATCCTCTTACTTATACTTAAGCCAAACTTCACCTTCATACACCCTAACCTCTTATACACTCTCACACCCAAGCAAACCCCATAATTACATAACATTAAAAATTCAAATCATGTATATATAAACGTATATATATATATATATATATATATACAAAAAAAATAGCACATGCCACAATTAAGCACACACACAACCACACATATCAATGGCTCAAACTACTAGGGCGGTAACGGGGTGTTACAGTACTCCCCCTCTTAACAGAATTTTGTCCTCGAAATTCTTACCTGATCTAAATAACTGAGGATGCTGAGCTCTCATGATCGCTTTCGGTTCCTAAGTTGCCTCTTCAATTCCATGATGTTTCCAAAGTACCTTAACCAACGGAATTTGCTTATTGCAAAGCTGTCTGATCTCTCTAGCCAAAATTTTCTTCAGTTCTTCATCAAATGAGAAATCTGGCTGAACCCGAATATTTTGCACTTTCAACACATGAGATGGATCGGATCGGTAGCGACGGAGCGTAGACACGTGAAAAACATCATGTAACTTAGCTAGCTCCATTGGCAATGCTAACTGATAAGCTACTGGACCAATTTTATCCAGAATCTCATACGGTCCAATAAACCGAGGACTTAATTTACCTTTCTTACCAAACCGAAGAACCTTCCGCCAAGGTGACACTTTCAAGAATACTTTATCTCCAACCTCATAACGAATGTCCCTTTGCTTCAAGTCAGCATAAGATCATTGCCTATCTTTAGCTGCTTTCAAATTTCGTTACACCACTTGTATCTTTTCTTCCGTGTCTCTAATCAATTTCAGACCCATAACTGATCTCTCTGATAACTCTGTCCAACACACTGGGGTTCTACATTTCCATCCATGGAGAGCTTCATAAGGAGCCATCTCAATACTCGCTTGATAGCCATTATTATATGCAAACTCCATCAAGGACACATATTTATCCCAACTACCGGAAAACTCCAAAGCACATCCCCAAAGCATGTCTTCCAGAATCTGAATAACTCTTTCCGACTGACCATCCGTCTGAGGGTGAAATGCAGTACTAAAGTTTAACCGTGTACCCAAAGCTGACTGTAACTCTTTCCAAAACTTGGACATAAACCTCGGATCCCGATCAGACACAATAGAGACTGGAACTCCATGAAGTCTCCCTATCTCATCTACATAAACCCCAGCTAGCTTGTCCATAGAATAATCTATCCGAACTGGTAAAAAGTGGGCTGATTTTGTCAATCGGTCGACTATTACCCAAACCGAGTCATGCTTGCATTGCGACAAAGGCAATCCGACTACAAAGTCCATTGTAACATCATCCCACTTCCATTGAGGAATGGGTAAGGGATGCAACAATCCCGTCGGGACTTAATGTTCAGCTTTCGCTTGTTGACACACTAAACACTTTGAAACAAAATCTACTATATCCCTCTTCATACCTGGCCACCAATAGAATTGTTTCAAGTCTCTGTACATCTTATTTCCTCCTGGATGCATCGTAAAAACCGACGAATGTGCTTCTTGCAAAAGCCTTCTTTTCACTCCATCCACATTAGGTACACATAACTGATTCCCAAATCTGAGCACTCCCTCATCATTTACAGAAAATTTAGTCCACTTACCATCTCTAACCGTGCGAAAAGCACGCTGCAATACCGGATCACTCAACTGTGCATCCATTATAACTTGCTTCAGACTTGGCTTAGCCTTTAATTGAGCTATTAGCACTCCTTCCGAATCAAACCTCCATCTTCCTCTACTCAAAGACAAAGCTAACACTGATTTTCTACTCAAAGCATCTGTTACTACGTTAGCCTTACTTGGATGATAATAAATGATACAATCGTAGTCTTTAAATAACTATAACCATCTTTGCTGCCTTAAGTTCAATTCCTTCTGAGAGAGTAAATACTTCAGACTTTTGTGATCTGTAAAGATCCTGCAAGTCTCTCCATATAAATAATGCTGCCATACCTTAAGGGCAAACACTACCGCTGCAAGCTCCAAATCATGCGTCGGACAGTATTGCTCATGAGGTTTCAGCTGCCTGGAAGCATAGGCAATCACTTTACCATCTTGCATAAGAACACAACCCAATCCTACACCCGAAGCATCACTGTACATAGTATACTCCTTACCCGAAACAGGTTGAGTAAGTACAGGAGCCTTAGTTAACATAACTTTCAACTGCTCAAAACTCACCTAGCATCTATCAGACCAAAAGAACTTAACCTCCTTCCTGAGAAGCCGAGTTAGAGGCGAAGCAATCACTGAAAAACTCTTCACAAACCGTCTATAGTATCCAGCCAATCCTAGAAAACTCCTCACTTTTGATACAAACTTCGGTGGCAACCAGCTCACAATGGCTTCAATCGTGAACGGATCTACTCGGATACCCTCCGCTGAAACCACATGTTAGAGAAATGTCACCTCCTTTAACCAAAACTCACACTTACTAAGCTTGGCGTACAACTGATGGTCTCTTAACACTTGCAACACCAATCTCAGATGTTCCTTATGTCCTTTTCATCCTTTGAATAAACCAAGATGTCCTCGATGAACACTACCACAAAACGATCCAAATACTGACTGAATACCCTGCTAATCAAATCCATAAAAGCTGCGGGCGCGTTGGTCAGACCAAATGGCATCACCAAAAATTCATAGTGACCATAACGCATCCGAAAAGCCGTCTTTGTCACATCCGCATCCTTGACCCTCAACTAATAATAACCCAACCTCAAATCTATCTTAGAAAATACTCCTGCTCCTCGAAGCTGATCAAAAAGATCCTCAATCCGTGGCAACGGATACTTATTCTTCACCGTAACCTTATTAATTTGCCGGTAATCAATACACATTCTCAAAGTGCTATCCTTTTTCTTGACAAACAGAACCGGAGCACCCCTTGGTGACACACTCGGTCGAATGAAACCTTTATCCAAGAGCTCTTGCAACTGACCCTTCAACTCTTTTAATTCCATCGGAGCCATCCTATACTGAACCTTAGAAATCGGAGCTGCACCCGGCATAATATCCATAGACAACTCCACTTCTCTGTCTGGCGACAAACCTGGTAATTCCTCTAGAAACACATCCACGAAGTCTCTTACCACCGGAATATCTTGTATCTTCACTTGCCCTCTTCGGGAATCCAAAATCAAAGCTTAATACGCTTCACATCCCTTCCTCTTGTACCGTCTTGCTTTCATAGCTGAGATCACATTATGCAGCAAATTACTTCCTATACCTCTTACAACCACAGGCATCTGATCCTTACCCTTGAGTACCACTATTTTCCTCTGACAATCCACTATAGCTCCATGCTTGGATTACCAATCCATGCCCAAAATAAGATCGAACTCATGAAATGGTAGCTTAATTAAATCAACCGTAAATTCCTTACCTTTCACCATCAGAGGATAATTCCGATATACCCTATTCACTTTCACACTCTGCCCTAACGGACTCGTGACACAAATCTCATAATCCAATCTATCCTCATTAGACAATTCTTTACTCAACTTATCAGAACACAGATAAGAGTGGGTAGAACCCGGATATATCAACACATACATTTTAGTACTGAAAAGTAAGAGCTTACTAACTATAACTTTCGGAGCATCCTGGTCATCACGGGCTTTCATCGCATAGGCTCTTGTAGCTGCAGGCACTGGACAGTCCACTGTCTCAGAAGAATCTCTTTCCCAAGGCCATCCACCACGACCCCGACCTCTACCTCTAGGACGACTGCCTTGAGGTACATTTGACCCAGCTTGACTTGGTTCCTGCTGACCTTGTGTACTCTCATACAAATTAGGGCAATTGGCAAGAAAATGGTCGGTGTTACCACATCTAAAACATCCCCCAGTCAACCACCGACACTCAGCCCAATATCGCTTATTACAATGAGAGCATTGGGGCACACCATCACCTCGACCACCCGAGGCTCCTCTACCCGTGCTAGACCCTTTGAAAGAATCCTGCCTCCTCCCTCTAGTAGCTACACTAGGATGCGACTCACCAGAGGGGTTCCCTTGAGACTCACGTGACCTTTTTCCTGAAGAGGAACCTCCTCTAGAAGCCTTCTTCCTTTGATCTTTCTCTCTTAGCACATTCTCAGATCGCTCTACTCTCAAAGCTGCCTACACAATTTGATAATAACTGACATCCGGTGCCGACATCAATGAAACCAACATTACCTTCAGAGACTCATTTAAGCCCGCCTCAAACTATTAACACCGAAACTCCTCAATGAGAACTCCTGGCGGTGAATACTTGCTAAGTCAATTGAACTCCTTCTCATAATCCGCTACTGACATCACTCTCTGACAAAGACTCAAAAACTGCACCCATCTAGCCTAATTAAATGCCTTAGTCACATATTTGTTCCGAAATTCTCATTCAAAGAACTCCCACGTCACAGGCTCGAGAAGCTGTGGATGTCTAAGCACCAAAGTCCACCAATCAAAAGCTGAACCTTGTAGCAACAATATCACACACTCCATCTCACTCTTCGGAGGACAACGAATCTCCCTTAGCACCCGCTTAACCTTATTAATCCATAATTCAGCCTTATCTGATTCATCCAATCCAGTTCCAAAGAAATCCTCCACTCTATACTTTTGCATATTCTCTATCAGAGCTCTAGGGGTAGTAACCCTTTATAAAACCCTGGCCATGTCCTGGGATATCTTAAGCATAACCTCAAAAGGAACCGCAGGGGCCTCAGGTTGCACCCTAGGTGGCAGAGCCGGACCCGAAATAGAGGGATCTTGCTCTCAGGGATTCGCACTCTCAGCTGCCCTCAAGAGATCCACGAGCAGACTCTATTGACTACAAAACATACACAATGATCCGCATCAGGCCCACACAACACTACGCTCTATCTTACACTAACCCATAAATGTCTAAACCTATTGCTTTGATACTACAAAATGTAACACCCCTTACCTATACGTAGGAAGCTTCATCCTTAGAGGGGAATGAAGGGTCCCGATAGATGAGAGTTAATACGCAAAAACCCAAGCATAACTATATAAGACTAATTATACACTCAAACTATAAAATAAAATTTCACAAACACAAGACCAAAGGCTGAAATAAAAGGTATAATATAATATTATCAATGTATATAATAGTCTTTACATATCAAAATACAGAGGTATCGAAGCCCAATTACAAAAGAAGAACTTGTATCAATAGTTTCTTTACAAAAGTTACTAAACTATTACATAGGCAAAAAGAGATACAGTCAGAACTATAAAATCTCTCTCCTAGCTGTGTCGGGCCTTCTGAAACGGATCACCCTGCTCACAGACTCCAACATCTTCCACACCTACACGGATGAAACACCCGTGCTAAGCGAATACGCTTAGTGGGGAAAAGCACAATGAAAAACGACCACTCACAGCGGACGTTGATACAAATCACATACACATGGCACAAAAGTAAATCCATACTTAAACAATTCAACATACTGCGGATAAGGATATCTATAGGTAACTAAAACAAGTGTACATTGTCAAATCAAGACTCATATTCACATAAAAAGAAAGACCTGCTTGTTCAAAGTAGTGGATAGCGAGTAACGCATAATTTATTCGAAACGCATGGATACCCGAGGACATTAAAATCATCTTTTTTTGTTTATTTCAAAACATTTTTGCATGGAATCTTACACAAGATTCAAGTCAAAAAGGGATCGCGTGGATCCGATTCAGGGACCTGATCAGGGTCCAAAATGCATACGCATAGCTGCAGCAACTAAACTCTATAGGCATGCCTATCATCCACTTAATTTGACTTTCGCAGGTTAAGCATAGAGCTACTAATTTACATTCATGTCATTCTCAAAATTGTCTATTTATAACTAGGAAAGCATAAAAAAACTGAAAATTAAACTTTAGAAGTATAAAAGAAATTTACTTTTTAAAGCCAGGAGGTGTCGTGCTCACGACACTGTTGCGCTCACAATGGAGGCGAAGATCAACCTCAAGTCGCGGTCGCAACAGCCCTCACGCTGGCGCGGGGACAAAATACACACTTCACTGTCAAGCTCACGGCAGTCATCGCGCTCGTGATAGTGAGCAGCCAGTAGCTTTTGTCGTGCTCGCGCACAGGCGCACGCTCGTGAAAGAAGGCTATCCAAGATCGAGCGGCGATTGAGCACTCTGTCGCGCTCGCGACAGAGAGCTCTCGCCAAAGCTGCTCGATAGCGCGCATACAACTCGATTGAAGGCTGCAATCACCGAGCTCTGTTGCGATGTCGCAACGATGTCACGCTCGCGATAGGGTCGGGATTTCCAGCCCTTACGCGAAAATCTGCAAGATTCCTTTCCCAAAATTCACCCAATTCCTCAATTGGCTTCAAAACACAACCCCACACAAATAGTTCATTCACAACTCCTTAGACCACCTAAAACTCAACTTATAAACTATTCATCATCATCAAATCATCAAATTTACAAGATTAAATTCCAGAATTTATCAAACCAGCAATTTCCCATAAAATTTCATACAAACTCATACCACAACTCAATTCTTCACCAATCATGCATCTTAACCCAAAACAACCAATACCCATATCAATTAGATACGAATACTCATCTTATATCCAATCAATTCCAACATTTAACACCAAAACAAAAAAATTATACCAAACACACACAAAAACCACAACGTTCCCAAACCATGATTGCTTGAGCTCTAATCACGGGCTCCACTTCCACTTGCGATTTCCTTGCCTTTGGGCTCTCTAGGAGGGATTTCTGAACAAAATACCCAACACAACACGCTTAAAGCTCAAACCCCAGAAATGCCCAATTGCTCAATTAACTTTAAATAGAAGGAGTTAAGAAGGTGAGGAAGAACAATAAACTCTTACCTTTCTAAATCAACTTAAGATCACCCAAACCCACCAAAATTTGCAGCTAGAGGGGAAAGATTACAAGAAAGCAAAGAAAAAAAGAAGAGGAAAAGAAAGAACGGGAGAAAGAAGAAAACGGGAAAGAAAAGGAAGAACAAAGCTAATCCTCTCTCCTCTCTCCTCACTTAATACATACCCACTCTAGTGCCACATGGCAACTTCCTATTAGAGAGCATCCTAAGCCATACCCAAAACCTATCCTCTTACTTACACTCAAGCCAAACTTCACCTTCATACACCCTAACCTCTTGTACACTCTCACACCCAAGCAAACCCCATAATTACATAACATTAAAATTCAAATCATGTATATATATATATACATACATATATATATATATATACATACATATATATATATATATATATATATATATATATATATATATAAAATAGCACATGCCACAATTAAACACACACACAACCACACATATCAAAGGCTCAAACTACCAGGGCGGTAACGGGGCGTTACAATCACTGAAAGGTTAATGGCCACCCGAGTGAAGGGAAAGGAGAAGATGAGAGATGAAACTGTAGAGGAGCATGTGGAAGTTCCACAGGGGGTTGCTGCAAGGCCTCCAAAATGCCAGGACAATACTCCACTATCGGCTGCAACATCTGGGTCGGCAGAGCAAGAAGACCATGATAATTTAGATTTTCTTTTTATTCCAGAACTTTTTGATAATGTTTATGACATTTCTAATTCAATTAATAAGATGAATGATTTTACTTACTTGTGCGATATTTCTGATAATTTCACTATGCATAATCATGATCATGATCCATTTATATTTGATATTAATTCAACTGATGCCATTCCATTTAATCTCAGAACTTTGGAAAACCCAAAGGAAATCTTGATAGCATCTAATGTGACTCCTGAAGAGTGGTTAAAATTCGAGAAGATATTAAAAAAAAATGAAAAAGTCTTTGCTTTGACCTATGAAGACATGCCAAGAGTCAATTGTGAAATCCCAAAACACGCCATTCCAACATACCCTGATCATAGACCAGTTAAGCAGAAGCTCAGAAGACTCCGGCTGGAATGGGCAGAGAAGGTTAAGAAAGAAATCCATAAATAGATTGAGGCCAAATTTCTGGTTGAAGTGCAATATCCAACTTGGTTGGCCAACGTCGTCCCAGTAGCTAAGAAGAATGGCAAAGTGCATGTATGCATAGACTATCGGGACTTGAACAAGGCTTGTCCGAAAGATGACTTTCCTCTACCACACATCAACATTTTAATAGACAGTGCAGCTACTTGCATGATGTATAGCTTCATAGATGGGAATGCCGGGTACAATAAGATCCTCAATAAGATAGCTGATCAGATTAAGATAGCCTTTATCAAAGAATGGGGCACGTTCACCTATAGGGTAATGTCGTTTGGTTTGAAAAATGCAGGCGCAACTTATCAAAGGATGGCTACTAGGATCCTCGGTGACTTGATCCATAAGGAAGTGGAGGTATATGTCGATGATATGATGATCAAGTCAGCCACCAGAGAAGGTCACTTTGAGGCTCTAGAGAAGTTCTTTCAGAGGATCGACAAGTATAGCGATTGAACCCTAAGAAGTGTATCTTTGGAGTTACTTTCAGGAAGCTGTTAGGGCATGTCATCAGCCAAAGAGGAATTGAGATCAATCCAGATAAAGTCAAGGCCATCCGAGAAATGCTAGTACCTCGAAAAGAAAAGGATGTCAGAAGCTTCTTGGGAAAACTGCAATACATCAGTAGGTTCAATTTATGAACCGCTCTTCAAGCTACTCAGGAAAGACTAGCCTATGATATGGAATGACAATTGCCATAAGGCTTTCGACACCATCAGGGAATACTTGCTGAATCCCCCGGTTCTGAGACCGCCTCTTCTTAGCTATAGAGGATAGTTCTATAGGTGCCATGATGGCTCAGGAGGATGAGTTCAGAGTTGAGTTTGCAGTCTATTACCTTAGTAAGAAGCTCTTTTCTTATGAGGTCAAATATGTAGAAGTCGAAAAGATTTTCTTAGCAGTAATTTGGGCCTCTAAGAAGTTAAGACACTACTTCCATTCTTACAAGGTATAAGCTGTCGCCAAGCAAGATCTTCTCAGGTACTTGCAGAAAGCTCCCTCTTTGTTAGGAAAGATGGGAAGATGGTTGCTACTTTTATAAGAATTTGACGTTGAATATGTTACCCGAAAGACCATTAAGGGACGAGCAGTAGTGGAATTCCTGGCAGAGCACCTTATCGAAGGAGATTCATTTGAGTTTAACTTCTCGGACGAGGATGTTGTAGCCATTGCAGTACAAGGTTGGCAGTTGCATTTTGATGGGGCAGTCAACAGCAAGGGGGCAGGAGTAGGAATCATTCTAATGACCCCAGACGGTGAAAACTTTTGTTGGCTAAAAAACTGAGATACAAGGCTACTAATAACGAAGCTGAGTATGAAGCTTGCACCTTCGGGTTGGAAGCCTTGATAGCCTTAGGGGCAAAGGACGCAAAAGTCTTTGGAGATTCATCACAAGTAATCAACTAGATTCAGGGTGAATGGGCTATAAAAGAGGAGTGATTGATGTCATATGTGAAACATTTGAAGAGTTTGAGCAGTCAGTTTGAGACATGTACTTTCCATTTTGTCCCGAAGGAGGAGAATCAGTTAGCGGATGCCCTTGCGACTTTGGTGTCAATATGGGATAATCCAGAGGGGGTAGTCATGAAGCTCATCTTGATCTCTAGTTTTGAGTCTAATCTAGTCATGGAAGTCGAAGTTGTTGATGAGAAGCCATGGTACCATGACATCAAGAACTACTTAGAAAAGAAAATATTCCCAGAAGAGGCTACTGAGAAGGATCAAAGGTTAATTCGCAAGATGACTACTCGGTTCATTTGCATAGATGATGTGCTATACAAACGACAAGTCAACAGCATTCAGCTGAGGTGTCTAAGCGAGAAAGAAGCAGAGAAGGTTATGGAAAAAACTCATGCTGGAGTATATGGAGCCCATATGAACGGCTTAATGCTGGCGAAGAAGATCATGAGACAAGGGTTGTATTAGCTTACAATGGATACAGATTGCTCAAAGTACGTGAAGCATGTCAATTATGCAAATAGTACGCAAACTTGAGGCATCTACCTGTTTCAGAGTTGCACAGCTTAACGTCACCTTGGCTGTTTACAGCTTGGGGAATAGACATCATTGGAGAGATACATCCTACGGCTTCCAATGGACATAGGTTCATCGTAGTTGCTATTGGCTACTTCAATAAGTGGGTAGAGCTGAGTCCTTCAAGAAAGTCAATGCCCAAGTTATGGCCAAGTTCGTTGAGAAGAATTTGATATGCATATATGGCCTTCCAAACCATGTTGTGTTTGATAACGGGGTGCAGTTCATGGCCAAAACTAAGAATCTACTCCAGAAGGATAGCGTTGAGCACCATAAGTCTTCTCCATATCGCCCGCAAGCCAACGCGGCAGTAGAGGCTGCTAATAAGAATGTCAAGAAGATCTTGGCTAAAGTGGTTCAATGCTACAAGGATTAGGCGGAGAGGTTGCCTTTTAGTCTCTGGGGCTATAAAACCACCGCTAGAACCTCTATAGGAGCCGTGCCTTATTCTTTGGTGTATGGGATAGAGGCAGTGTTGCCAGTTGAAGTGGAACTCAAGTCTTTAAGGGTAGTCATAGAAGCGAGAATTCCAGAAGCTGATTGGGCCTGACAATGATTGCTACAGTTGAACATGCTAAACGAGAACAGATTGTGAGCCTATTATCATAACCAAATCTACCAAAAAAGGCTTGCTCGGTCATTCGAAAAGAAGGTCAAAAAGTACCTACTGAAAGAGGGAGATTTGGTCTTCAAGCAAATGAGACCAGGTGTTCCGGACATACGAGATAAATTCAGACCGACATGGGAAGGTCCATATGTTCTCAAGAAGTTGTTATCCAAGGGAGCATCGATCCTGACGGACAGCGATGGTAACGAATTCAAGGAACTGGTCAACGTCGATAGACTTAAGAGGCTCAAGACATAAAAATCAAAAGAAGAGAATAAAAACCCCATGGGTCGAAAACCGAAAAGAGGCGGCCTTGCTAAAAATGGGTGCTCGTCCAGGTGAAAACTGAAAAAAGGTACCTTGGGCAAAAATTAGAGGCTCGAGAGAAAATGTCCAATCAAGAAAACCCGAGAGGGCTGATTGGAGATAGGAGTTTGATGCTTACAAGATCTACTCTGAGATTAGATGTAATTTCGTATTTTGAATTTATGATAAATAATGATCATGTATAGGAAAATTATACGGAAATATACATAATCCTTGCAAAATAAATAAAATAGAAGCAATTCAACTTATATGTTCATTAATTTCTAGTTCTTTTATAAAAAAGAAAAACATCTTTCATTATTGAATGCATGTAATCTAATAAATTATGCTCTACTACTACGCTCGTCGGCCAGGTGTTTAAGTCGATGGGTCCTATTATCAACAGGGGGGCTGAGTACCCATCTCTTATATGCACTAATGGAAGTAGTGGAACAATCCCCAGTAAATAGTATAACGGTCTACACCAATAGCTGTGCCCAGAGGCTATGATATCGGGAAGTGAAGGCTGAGGATAAGATGCCGCCCTAAAAGGATAAAGGGAGCCTCACAATGTCTTGAGTCCCTCCAAACTGTCGAGTGCAGCGGGCCGCGATATAAAAGGTAGCCTCATGGAGCCCACACAACCGAATGCACCCCGAAGGGCCATCTAGAGTCACAGCTGAACTAGGGAGCTGAGGGCACATGAAGCTGATATCCTCGTCTGCCACCTCACCCAATCTTGAAGTGCTTTCGTTGGGAGATGCGAATGAATATAACCGCTGTCGGGGAAGAAAATGCCTCAGTGAATAACTACAGACTACCCTAGGATGAGGCTCCGATAGTAGCTTCAGCTTTTCTTGCAGCCATACCTGAAAGACAGGAGACGTTAAAGTGAAAAAAAATAATAAATAAAAGAAAATAAATAAAAGGAAAAGACGTTGGAATGGATAGGGGCCATGTAGACACCGAGTCGCGAGGCGGTCCAAGATCAGGATTACCCGATTATGAAAATGATGCTTGCTCACGGGCAAATATCTCAAAAATGATGTTTCTCTTGTCGAGACCTTTTTTTAATAAAAATAAAAAAAATAGATAAATATATATATAATAAAAAAATTAATTAGAAATAAAAAAGGGTAGGAAGTGTTATTTTTATATATCAAAAAAATTTATTAAAAAAATATATATTTAAAGAGGAATAAAATTAATTAATTAAAAAAAATCAAAAAAAATTGATTAAAAGATTTAAAAAAAAAAGATTTAATCTTAAGAAGAAAAAAAAAGATTTGATTTTAGAAAAAAAAAATTAATTAAAAGTGTAAATCGTGAGTTGGGGGCCATGTGCGGCATTCCCATGGAAGGCCGCACATGGGGGCCCATGTGTGGCCTTCCATGGGAAGGCCGCATGTCGCGCACCTCACGTGCAGCCTCCCGCGAGGAGGCCGCACATCGCGCACCTCGCGTGTGGCCCTCCGTGTGCGGGCTTCCGCTTGCGGGCATTCCCGCTGTGCTATCCCTTTCCTCCTATAAAAACCTGTGTTTTCAGAAATTTTTGGAGACCGTTATTTTCACCTTTCAGTCCTTTTTTCGGTGAAGTGTTTTGAAAGGGATTTTGTCCCTTCCCATTTTGGGAAGACAGTAAAATTAAAAGGAAGACTTTGTCTTCATTTTTGGGGGGCTACTTCCTTAGAAAAAAAAAAAAAGAAGGGTTTCTCACTTAGAAAAGGGGCAGATGAGAGCAAAAGAGAAAATGTCTTCAAAAAATCTGGAATTTAATTCTTCTTCTCTCTAAAAAGGGTTTCATTCTTGGTTTGGCTTGAGCAAGAAAAATTAATTTCCTTGGTTTGATCACTCCATCAAAATCATTTTTTTTTAGTCTTTTTTGTGTTAAAAATTAGATTTTCTTAAATATTTTCAGTGTTTTGCCACCGCAAATTCGACAAGGGAGACGGATCAAGACATAATTTCTCCACTCTATAAACTCTGAGGGTAAAGATTCTTGGACTCATCTTTTTAGCACCTCATTTGCTTTATTTTTTTTTTTTTTTGAGTTCTTGATTAATATACAAGTAGTGGTTTGATACATGCATGTCCCTTTTCTTTGAGTTTGAGATTTATATGCCGGCATGATTTTTGTGACCTTTCTTCTATGTTTATATACTAATATTTTTGCTACTGCGGGTTCATTTAGTTTCTTTATTCGTCTTTATCTAATTTAATGGGCTTATTATTAACATTATTGCTTAGTATTAATCTTGTCCACTGTCATTTACTTTATTATTATTATTATTATTATTATTATTATTATTATTATTATTATTATTATTATTATTTCATTATTTCATCATCATCATCATCATCATCATCATCATCATCATTATTATTATTATTATTATTATTATTATTATTATGCTACTGTTACTATTATTATTATTATTATTATTATCACTATTAATGCCACCATATATTTGTTCTTTCGTTATTAACCATCATCATTATTTTATGATTGTTATTATTGATGTTATTGTCGTTAACGCATTATTATTACCACGTTATTATTGTTGATTGTGTCTTGTTTTCCTTTTATTTTTATGTGACTAATTTTTGGACTATTACTAACCTTTTTCTACTGTTATTTGTGTTATGTGGGTAAAATCTGATGTTGGCTTTTTTAAGCATCGCCATGACCACACGGAGCGGTCATGACGCATAGGAGACCACATCGTTTACCTTTCCTATCCCCTATCTGTGTTTGTGTTTGCTTGTAAAGAAATTAGTTTTATTTATGCACATGTTGGATAAAAAATCACAAAAATATTTTATAACTAAATTGGAATTTTATTAATAAAATTGGGACCAATGTCCCTCATTTTAGCCAAAGAATGAAAAATGTCACGAATAAAACGAAAAGTTAAGTTTTCCAAAAATGGGATCACTCATCCCGGTTTTCAATCTAACAATCGAATAACTCTTCGATCCCTCTTTAAGTGAGCATAAAGGAACCAATGTTCCTGAACCAAATAAATATCCTGATTTATGTATGTTATTTTTTATGCTTGGTTTTGTTTATTTGTTTTAAATTTATGTTCATATATCTTGTGGGCGCTTGTAATTAATTATTTTTGGGGCAATGTTATTTAGCTTTCATTTGGGATTGTATTCCATCCTAATTTTCACTTTAATTTCATTTGGCTTTCTTTCATTTGGGATTGTATTTTGTCCCAATTTCTCCTTTGTAATTGGGTGCTTGATGTGTTTACCGCTTTCTTTACAGCTTTTATTTATTGCTTTCTTTACAGCTTTTATTTATTGCTTTCGAATGCTTGCAATGCGCTTTTAAATTAAATGCATTAATTGTGTGAGATGAGAGATAGAATTTTATGAATCTAGAAACTCATTTATAATTAATCAAGACATAAATAAGAGTGAAGTTCCGAACACCATCTCTGGTTTAGACCATAGAGGTTAGATGACCTTTCCCAATTTCTCGTAAATTGGGTGGCGACTCCAAAATACCTCAAAGGTGCCTAAAGGTACCATGAGGCTAGATGAACTCCCCAATGTTCTATTGGGTAGGGATTCCAAGATGTTTCATGGCGCCCAAGATCAAAAGATGTGAACCAATCCCTCGATCCCTAAAAGCGGGTCTCGCCTACGAGGGCCTTTGCTAGGTTAAGCGCGTGTCACAGTGGTGTTTCCACTGGGCATTTTGTGACTTTGCTCCGAAAGTGTCTTACTTAAAATGTATAATTGAGTTTTTAAAACCTAAAATTCTATCTCTTTTCGAAAAATTGCATTCATGCCAGAACCTTAGAGTTATGCTAGTTTGGTCCCTCATTTACCCCGGTGGATTCCTGAAGCAGACCCTACTTTCACTCATTGTAGGAAAGTGTTAAGGATAATCACCAGCCCAAGCTTAGTACCTTGTGGTATATCAAATGGAGATCCGATCGGTCGTTATGCTCGTGATGAGCTAGACCCATTGGCAGGGACCATGCTTAGGTAGCCCTAAAGTAACATCACCCTGACCAAAGCTCATGTAATGGCAGTAGATACTTCTCCTAGGTGGTATGAACCGTAATACAATACTTGTGATGTGGGTCATTATGTATTAGACAAAATCAAGCAAATTGAGTGGTCTTCTATCAAGGGCTTTCATGTCCCGGTAGGTTCACCTTAATTTAATTGAATTGTTCAAATATGTATTGGCCAAAACCCATATACATGTGCTTTAAATTAAGAGTGTTATGCTGCCGATTTTCCACCGTGCACCATACGTGTCCATTGGGTTCCCCGTTAATCCATGGATCAAGCCCACCTAGGAAAGAGACTGCACGACCTCGTGTGTGGGAGTGATAAGGTTGGAAGGATCTATCTTCTTGCATGTGGTTGTAGATGCTACACAGCATTATCACACCCCGTTTTCCCTCTAGTAGTCTGAGCCATGTGTATGTGTGTATGTGTGAGTGTTTTAGCATGTGTTAAGGGCATTTTGGGTTATATGTATGCTTTATGGGCTTTATTAGAGTGTAGGTGCATATATGATATTAGTGTGTGTGTGTATAGGTCTTGTTAGTGTGTGCATGCTCATAGGGGAGTAGTGTGTGATTTAGTGAGGGTTAGTCTAGTGTGTAGTGTCTTGCATGGGTGTAGGGTGTGAATTACCAAAACCCACCAATCTCAAGTTAACATGTGGCAAAGGAAATTAAGAAGGGGCATATAAAGAGAGGAGAGAGAAAGAGAGAGCAGAAATCTGCCCTAGCTCTCCCGTTCTCTTTCTCTTTCCCTCTTTTACTTCTTCTTCCTCCTTCTTCCTCTTGCTACACCTTGATTCTTTCTCTTCTTGGTTATTTTGTTGGTGGATCTTGGTAATTCTCAAGAGCTTTATTGGCAAGTTAGTGGGTTTTCTCTTCTTCTTCATCTTCTCTTTTGATTTGATTGCATGTGGTCTTAACTTAGAATTTTTGTGTGTTATATGGTTCTTGGGTTTTCGGGTTTAGAAGCGCCTACTCGTGATTGCGAGTGGGAGCGGATAGGAATTTCAGGTTTGGGAATTTATTTGAATTTGTGCATTTTTGTGATTTAGTATGTTTGAATGAATTTCTGGAAATTTGAGGCTTGATGAGGCTCATGTTAGTGCAAATATTATGGGTTTTGGTTTGATTTAAGTTGTGATGCATAAATGATGAATTATTGGGCAAATTTCTAAGTTTGATGAACTTTGCTGAAATTTCTGGGTTTGTCACTTTTGAGAATCTTGATTATGTTAATTTGTGATTTTGATTGTGTTAATTGTTGTAAAAGTTGTGTTTTATATTATATTTGATCATGGGAAGGTTGATTTGAGGTAAGATGAAGTTTGAGTTGATTTGTGTTTGAGATTGGAGGTTTGCGTGTTTTAGAAGTGTGAATTTCTGCAGATTTTCGCGTAAGAGTTGAAAATCACGACTCTGTTGCGAGCGTAACACTGTCACGACAGAGCTCGGTGAATTCAACCCTTGCGCATGACCGAGCGTATTTGGCCTGTCGAGTGGCCACAGCGAGAGCTCTATGTCGCGAGCGCGACAGAGCGCTCGACTGTCGAGCAGATTGGGCGGTCCCTTGCCATCAGCGTGACAGCCTTTGTTGGCCGCTCACTATCGCGAGCGCGATAGTGAGATGTGTTTCTATCTCCACGCGAGCGCGAAGACTGCAGCAATCGCGACCTGGGGCCAGTTTGGCCTCTGTCACGAGTGCGACAGACGTCGTGAGCGCGATGCCCCTAGCTTCAATTTGTGTTTTCTTTTGTGATTTTCGAAGCTTAATTTCCGAACTTGTGATGCTTTTAGGTTTATACTTGGACTAATTTTTGAAGTATATGAAAATAAATGGATGTTTTATGCATGGATAATCTTATGAATTATATAAATGTGATTTGATGAATTATGCATGACCTGCTAGAGACAATTAAGTGGATAGTTAGGCATGCCTAATAGGGTTCAGTAGCTGTAGCCCTCAGTTCTATTCTGGACCTTGATCAGGTCCCCGTTTGGTTCCTCGTGAACCTCAATGTGTTTACATCTTGTTTAAGATCCCCTCCGTAAAATATTTTGAAATGAGAAAAATGTGATATTGCTTTTCGATTCGTACCCGTAAGGTACCGCCATGCGTCCGTTCGTTATCCACTACTGTGAGTCAGCAGGTGTTGTGTTTTGTACTGCTATGCTTATGAGAATGTGAATCCAAATGACCATAATTATAAGTATGTGTATCTGAATGACTCTATTTACGAGCATATGAATCAGTTAGCATATGAATGTGATTATAAACCTTTGAATGCTTATGAATATGACTCAATTATGATAATGTCTCATGATTATCAGCTTATGCCAATATGTATGTGTTTTGCCTCGATGACCATTGTGAATGGCCGTCCATATTATTGTTGTTTGTTTCCCCACTAAGCGTCATCGCTTAGCACAGGTGTTTCATTCGTGCAGGTGCGGAAGGTGTATAGCTTTTTGGGAGAGTCGCCGCAAGTCAAGCCAACACAGGGTGATTGATGTTAGGACTTAGCTTCTTTTTGTATTATGATTCTTTTTGTAATAGTGAACTCTCATTGTATTTAGTCTTTTGTTCAGCTTTCGCTTTATAATTCTGAAAGATGTAATTATTTTGGTTATATCAGAACAGTTATGTAATGAATATTATTATTCCATCTATGTATGATCAGTTTGGTTCTAAAGTTTTAAATTCCATTGTCTATATGTATGTTTATATTATGTGTATGAATGCTATTGTACTGTTTTGCTTGGTGACACCCCTGCTCATACGGGTGCTCACTCCATTGCGGATGGGTTCCCTTACGTATGGGAAGGGGGTGTTACAGTTTTTGGTATTAAAGCCCCGGTTTATGAATTTTTTGGGTGTTGTTGTGCATAGATATATGTTTAGGACTGTGTTGGCTGATGCGGGTGTCTTTGTGTTTGTTTTAGATGGATTCTAATTCGGTGCGTGGGTCGCTTGAGGGGTCCGCTGAGAGTGTGAATCCTCAAGCAGTAGATCTTTTGGTGTCTGTTTCAACTCAAACACCTATGGTTTAGCCTGAGGCCGCAGCCATGCCCTTTGAGGCTATGTTGAAGATTTCTCAGGATATGGCTCGTGTCTTAGAGAGAGTGATCGCTCTGAGAGCCCCTTTAGAGAGCATGAGGAAAGCTAGAGCAGAGGATTTCTATGGGACCAGTTTAGATGAGTCCTTGAGGGCTATGATTATTTCTTTGATGAGTACTCCAGGCATTAGGTACTATCAGATAGTGCAAGCAGCAGTGCGGGCCGAAAGATCTGAGTCAATTCTAAGAGAGAGAGCTCAGAGGAGGAATCCCCCTCGTGGAGGATCATCATTATCTTCGGGTAAGAGGTCTAAGAACCCGCATGATGAGTCTTCCTAAGGTCCTGGTTCGAGAGGTAGGAGGCAAAGTTCTGCCATGGGTTCTAGTGCAGACAGAGGTGGTTCTGGTAATAGGACTGAAGCGTTGCCTGAGTGTTCTCACTACAGCAGGCGCCATCGGGGTGATTTTAGCTGGCTCACGGGTGGTTGTTTCCGATGTGGGAGCACTTATCACTATTTGGCTAACTGTCCGAAGTTGAGTGAGGCTTCTGGTGATCAGCGTGAGGCTAGTAGAGTGGGTTTGAATGCACCGTAAGCTAGTCGTGGTAGAGGCCGAGGTAGAGGTCGAGGTGGTCGGCCTAGAGAGGGAGCTCCATCAGAGTCTGTTGATCATCCCTTGACGGTTCCAGCTAGAGCATATTCCATGAGAGCTCGGGATGAGCAGGATGCTCCGGATGTGATTGCTAGTAAGTTCCTACTCTTTGACACTGAGTTATATGCTCTAATTGATCCTGGTTTCACACACTCATATTTGTGCACGAGTAAGTTATTTGATAAGTTGCATGATATTGATCAGTTAGATTATGAGGTTTGTGTGACCAGTCCCTTAGGGCATAGTGTTAATGTGAGTATAGTGTATAGGAATTGTCCTCTTTTGGTCCAAGGTGTTGAATTTTCTGCGGATTTGATTGAGTTGCCATTTCGGGAGTTTGATCTGATCTTGGGTATGGATTGGTTGAGTAAGCATTGGGCTGTGGTTGATTGTCATAGGAAAGTGGTTGTACTGCGTAATAGAGATCAGTCTTCTATTGTGGTGAAAGGTTTGGGTTCGAGTTCCTTGAGTAATGTGATTTCTGCTATGCAAGCTAAGAGGTTCATGAGGAAAGGATGTGAAGCATTTTTAGCAATTGTGTTGGATTCTAAGAGTGATCAGGTTGAGATTGAGGATATCCCAGTTGTTAGGGAGTTTGGAGATGTGTTTCCAAGTGAGTTGCCTAGGTTGCCTCCCGAGAGAGAAGTGGAGTTGTCCATAGAGATAATACCGGGTACTTCGCCCATTTCGAAAGCACCTTATCGGATGGCTCCTATAGAGTTGAGGGAACTCAAAACTCAGCTACAAGAGTTATTGGATAAGGGGTTTATTGGACCCAGCATATCTCCATGGGGAGCTCCAGTGTTGTTTGTTAAGAAGAAGGATGGTTTCTTGAGGATGTCCATCGACTATAGGCAAATTAATAAGGTCACGGTGAAGAACGAGTTTCCTTTGCCTAGAGTCAAGGATTTGTTTGATCAACTTAGAGGTGCAGGTGTCTTCTCTAAGATTGATCTCCAATCGGGTTACTATTAACTTCGGGTGAAAGACGCCGATGTGGTTAAGACTACATTTCGGACGCGATATGGCCACTATAAGTTCCTTGTGATGCCGTTTGGTTTGACCAATGCACCTGCGGCTTTATGGATTTGATGAACCGAGTGTTTAGGCCATATCTCGACTGATTTGTAGTAGTGTTCATTGATGATATTTTGGTTTACTCAAAGGATGAGAGTGAGCATGAAGAGCATCTTCGGTTAGTGCTGCAAGTTTTGAGGGAGCACCGTTTGTTTGCGAAGCTTAGTAAGTGTGACTTTTGGCATCGAGAGGTATCTTTCTTGGGTCATATTGTATCAGCTAAGGGTATTCAAGTGGATCCAGCTAAGATTGAGGTGATTGTGGATTGGAAAGTGCCTAGGAATGTTCCTGAGGTGAGAAGCTTCCTTGGTTTAGCAGGGTACTACCATCGGTTTGTGAAGGGTTTTTCAGTCATTGCTGCTCCTATGATGAGATTGTTAAGGAAAGGAGTTAGATTTGAATGGTCGGATAAGTACTAAGCGTGCTTTGAGAAGTTTAAGAGATTGTTAGTTGAAGCTCCTGTACTTACTCAACCCATCTCGGGTAAAGAGTTTGTAATGTACAATGATGCTTCGGGAGTTGGACTTAGATGTGTGTTGATGCAAGAAGGTAAAGTTGTGGCTTATGCATCTCGTCAGTTGAAGCCTCATGAGAAGAACTATCCGACGCATGATTTGGAATTGGCAGCTGTGATCTTTGCTTTGAAGATTTGGCAGTATTACCTATATGGGGAGAAGTGTAGGATTTTCACGGATCATAAAAGTCTGAAGTATCTCCTCACGCAAAAAGGAGTTGAATATGAGACAGCGCCGATGGTTGGAGTTGTTTAAGGACTATGATTGCATTGTAGATTATCATCCGGGCAAAGCCAATGTGGTTCCGGATGCTTTGAGTAGGAAGTCAGTTTCGGCTTTATTCTTGCGGCTGTTCAGGTGGAGATTTGATTCAGATGGGGCTTTGGTTGCCCAATTGAGAGTGAAGCCGACCTTAAGATAGTCGATTGTTGATGCTCAGAAGGATGATGTTAGATTGCAGCGAGTTTTGCGAGAGGTTTAACAGGGTAAACAGTCTGAGTTTTTGGTTTTGGATGGGGTTATGTATAAAAATCATTTCTGTGTGCCCGAGAGTGATGAGTTAAGGAAGAAGCTTTTGAATGAGGCACATACTACGGTCTTTATTATGCATCCTGGTAGTGAGAAGATGTATCGGGATATGAAGCAGTTCTACTGGTGGTCTGGGATGAAGAGAGACATTGTGGAATTCGTGGCAAAGTGTTTAACTTATCAGCAGGTAAAGGCTGAGCATCAAGTTCCTTTGGGATTGCTCAATCCTTTATCCATTCCTATGTGGAAATGGGATGATATTGCCATGGATTTTATGTTGGGTTTGCCAGTGACTCAGCGGAAGCATGATTCAGTTTGGGTTGTTGTGGATCGGCTTACCAAGTCAGTTCATTTTCTGCCAGTAAGAGTGGACTACTCGATGGATAAGTTGGCCAGTGTTTATGTGGATGAGGTAGTCCGACTGCATGGTGTACCATTATCGATAGTGTCAGACCGGGATCCAAGGTTCACATCTAAGTTCTGGAAGGAATTGCAGAGAGCTTTGGGTACTAAGTTGAATTTCAGCACGGCATTTCATCCTCAGACAGATGGTCAGTCCGAGCGGATGATCCAGATTTTAGAGGATATGCTTGGGCTAGTGCTTTGGATTTTTCTGGCAGTTGGGACAAGTATGTGTGGCTTATGGAGTTTGCCTACAACAACAGCTTTCAGTCAAGCATTGGGATGTCACCGTTTGAAGTTTTGTATGGTCGACCGTGTAAGACTCCGGTTTGTTGGACAGAGTTGACCGAGCAATCTTTTGTTGGGCCAGAGATGATGAGGGATACCAAAGAGAAGATCAGAGTTGTGTAACGGAATCTGAAAGTGGCTAAAGATAGACAGAGTTCTTACGCCAATTTGAAGAGAAAGGATATTCGGTTTGAGGTCGTGGATAAAGTTTTCCTTAAGGTTTCACCTTAGAGGAAAGTGGTGAGATTTGGCAAGAAAGGTAAACTTAGTCCTCGATTCATTGGGCCTTTCAAAGTACTGGAAAAAGTTAGTCCGATAGCCAATAGGTTGGCTTTACCGATGAAATTGGCTAAGATGCATAATGTCTTCCATGTCTCCATGCTTCATCGGTATAGATCAGATCCGTCGCATGTGTTGTCGGTTCAAGATGTTTGGATTCAGCCAGATTATTCTTATGATGAGGAGCCAAAGGCTATTATAGCTAGTGAAGTGAGACAGTTGAGAAGCAAGCAAGTTCCTCTGGTTAAGGTTCTTTGGCAGCATCATGGAGTTGAGAAAGCGACTTGGGAACCAGAAGCGACTATGAGGATTCAGTATCCACAGTTGTTCAGTTAAGGTGAGAATTTTGAGGATGAAATTCTTGTTAGTAGGGGAGAGATGTCACACCCCATTTTCCCCCTAGTAGTCTGAGCCATGTGTATGTGTGTATGTGTGAGTGTTTTGGCATGTGTTAAGGGCATTTTGGGTTATATGTATGTTTTGTGGGCTTTATTAGAGTGTAGGTGCATATATGATATTAGTGTGTGTGTGCGTGGGTCTTGTTAGTGTGTGCATGCTCATAGGGGAGTAGTGTGTGATTTAGTGAGGGTTAGTCTAGTGTGTAGTGTCTTGCATGGGTGTAGGGTGTGAATTATCAAAACCCACCAATCTCAAGGTGACATGTGGAGAAGGAAATTAAGAAGGGGTATATAAAGAGAGCAGAGAGAAAGAGAGAGTAAAAATCTGCCCTAGCTCTCCCGTTCTCTTCCTCCTTCCCTCTTTTGATTCTTTTTCCTTCCTCTTCCTCTTGCTACAGCTTGATTCTTTCTCTTCTTGGTTGTTTTGTTGGTGGATCTTGGTAATTCTCAAGAGCTTTATTGGTAATTTAGTGGGTTTTCTCTTCTTCTTCATCTTCTCTTTTGATTTGATTGCATGTGTTCTTAACTTAGGATTTTTGTGTGTTGTATGGTTCTTGGGTTTCCGGGTTTAGAAGCACCTACTCGTGATCCCAAGGGGAAAGAGAAGGCGAGTGGGAGCAGAGCTTACAACTAGGAGCATAGGAATTTCAGGTTTGGGAATTTATTTGAATTTGTGCATTTTTGTGATTTAGTATGTTTGAATGAATTTCTGGAAATTTGAGGTTTAATGAGGCTCATGTTAGTGCAAATATTATGGGTTTTAGTTTGATTTAAGTTGTGATGCATGAATGATGAATTATTGGGCAAATTTCTAAGTTTGATGAACTTTACTGAAATTTCTGGGTTTGTCACTTTTGAGAATCTTGATTATGTTAATTTATGATTTTGATTGTGTTAATTGTTGTAAAAATTGTGTTTTATATTATATTTGATGATGGGAAGGTTGATTTAAGGTAAGATGAAGTTTGAGTTGATTTGTATTTGAGATTGGAGGTTTGGGTGTTTTGAAAGTGTGAATTTCTGCAGATTTTCGCGTAAGAGCTGGAAATCACAACTCTGTCACGAGCGCAACACTGTCATGACAGAGCTAGGTGAATTCAGCCCTTGCGCGTGGCCGAGCGGATTTGGGCTGCCGAGCAGCAACAGCGAGACCTCTATGTCGTGAGGGCGACAGAGTGCTCGGCTGCCGAGCAGATTGGGCAGTCCCTTGTCACGAGCGCGACAGCCTTTGTTGGCCGCTTACTGTCACGAGCACAACAATGAGATGTGTTTCTATCTCCGCGCGAGTGCAAAGACTGCCGCGATCGCGGCCTGAGGCCAGTTTGGCCTCTGTCGCGAGCACAACAGATGTCGCGAGCGTGACACCCCTGGCTTCAATTTGAGTTTTATTTTGTGATTTTCGATGCTTAATTTCCGAACTTGTGATGCTTTTAGGTTTATACTTAGACTATTTTTTTAAGTATATGAAAATAAATGGATGTTTTATGCATGGATAATCTTATGAATTATACAAATGTGATTTGATGAATTATGCATGACCTGCTAGAGTCAATTAAGTGGATAGTTAGGCATGCCTAATAGAGTTCAGTAGCTGCAGCGCTCAGTTCTGTTCTGGACCCTGATCAGGTCCCCATTTGGTTCCTCGCGAACCTCAATGTGTTTTCCGTAAAATATTTTAAAATGAGAAAAATGTGATATTGCTTTTCGATTCGTACCCGTAAGGTACCGCCATGCGTTCGCTCGTTATCCACTACTGTGAGTCAGCAGGTGATGTGTTTTGTACTTTTATGCTTATGAGAATGTGAATCTGAATGACCATAATTATAAGTATGTGTATCTGAATGACTCCATTTACGAGCATATGAATCAATTAGCATATGAATGTGATTATAAACCTTTGAATGCTTATGAATATGACTCAATTATGATAATGTCTTATGATTATCAGCTTATGCCAATATGTATGTGTTTTGCCTCAACGACCATTATGAATGGCCGTCCATATTATTGTTGTTTGTTTCCCCACTAAGCGTCATCGCTTTGTATGGGTGTTTCATCCTTGTAGGTGCGGAAGGTGTATAGCTTTTTAGGAGAGTCGCCGCAAGTCAAGCCAACAGAGGGGGATTGATGTTAGGACTTAGCTTCTTTTTGTATTATAATTCTTTTTGTAATAGTGAACTCTCAATGTATTTAGTCTTTTGTTCAGCTTCCGCTTTGTAATTCTAAAAGATGTAATTATTTTGGTTATATCAGAACAGTTATGTAATGAATATTATTATTCCATCTATGTATGATCAGTTTGGTTCTAAAGTTTTAAATTCCACTGTATATATGTATGTTTATATTATGTGTATGAATGTTATTGTACCGTTTTGCTTGGTGACACCCCTGCTCATATGGGTGCTCACTCCATTGCGGATGGGTTCCCCTACATATGGGAAGGGGGTGTTACAAGCATGCTCATGCATCGCGTGTCAATCATTCATGTTAGAAAAAAAAACATATGCATTTCATTTTTGTGTGTGTATATCCTTTTGTCTGCGTATTATTTTTCACATGTACATATCATCCTACGTATAATTTTTTCCATGCATCGCATCGTATCATTGTAATCATTTGTTCTTTCACTCATCGAGGACCATCTGCATAGCATGATCATACATTACATGTCATCCATGCATCATTCTAACTCCCCAATTTTCAGCCACTGAGGACCATTTGCTTGGGTGGTTTGGGGATCCCGATAATTGCCTGAAAAGCAATCAAAGTTTCAATTGGTTAGCAGAGATTTTAGGGTCTGTGATGGTAGATTTACCACAAGAAACTGGTGCTTTGACAGCACAGTATCTAGACAAAAGACTTGAGAATTTTGAAAGAAGGATACTAGCCATGATGGGAGATATTGCTACTCAAATGGCGCCAATTGCCGGGCAACCGCCTGTAGCCCCTGTTGTGGAGCAAGTTGAATCGCCTATTATGAAGGAGGCTCTTATAGCAGCCGCTACTATACTACCGCCAATTGCTGAGCCTAGAGCAACGGCACCTGCTGAGCAGAGGAGATTTCCTGACCCGAAAGATGATTTCATAATGGAGGAAGAGGATGAGCTAGTAATTCCTCAGGCTGTGAGAAACAAAATTCCCAAAGTGGAGGATGATGTAGTGAGGAAAATGGAAGAAAAGATCGAAGCCATTACGCATTTGCTGTCAGCCGGGAAAGGGATCAGCCCTGAAGATATAGATTTGGGTGATGGAGAGTTGTTGCCCCAGAGGTTTAAGATGCCAGACCTGCCAAAATTTGACGGTACTTTGGACCCTTCTGCACATGTTAAGCAGTACACACTGATCATGAAGGGTATAGGACTGACAAAAAAACAGAAGGTAGAGTATTTTTGCCTTAGTCTAATGGGTCCAACAGTCGATTGGTACCATGGGTTAGACAGAAGGTCTAAGGAGGATTGGAATTTGCTGACTAAAGAATTCTTTAAGTAATACAATTGCAGTACAAGAATGGAGGTCACTCTGAAAGACCTAGAGCTACTGCAGCAGAAGCCCGAGGAGTCATTCTAGTAGTGCCTCACCAGATGGAGAAATTGGGTCATAGAAATGAAGAGAAAACCTGATACCCCTGACCAGATAAGGTTGTTCATCAAGAATGCTAGCCCATACCTAAGAGAGGCACTAAAGATGAAGGGACTCAAAGACTAGGAGTCGCTTAACTATATAGCCATCAAAGCTGAGGCCGAACATCTGGACAAAATGGCTAAGCCTGCAAACCTAGCCTTAGACGAAAGCAAAGGAAGTAGCAGTGGTAACAGGGCCAAGGCTGGGGCAGCAGAAGTTTCATCCATAGGAATGACTCGGCGCCACCTCACTATCTCAGGTAGGCCATTGTCTTGGTATTTCACCCGCCTCATCAAGGAAGGGAAGTTACAACCCTTGCCACGCCTGCCCCAAGCCAAGGACAGCCTAGACACAAGACAAACTGGTATTGTGCATATCACCAGTACAAAGGGCATAGAACAGACTATTGTCATCCTTTGAGAGATCATATCCAAGAACTAATGCCTGGCCTAGAGGAAGAAAGAAAGAATTAGAGTTGTTACAATGCCATTTTTTTAACGATGTAAAGTGTGTTCTTGAACTATGCACTTGTTTCTCTAGTTATTTTAATAGTATGAGCTTTTCTTATGTATGCATTATCATATCTTATTGCATCGTGCACAATAATAATAATAATCAAGGCATTGGTTTAATAAACACTGTTTCATTCAATCTCAAGGAAAAAATATCTTGGTTGCATCCAACCTGACTCTTGAAACGAGATAAAATTTGAGAGATAAAAAAAAGTCATTGCCTGGACCTATGAAGGCATACCGGGAGATGATCGTGAAGTCATCGAACACGCTATGCCAAGATATCCCAATCATGGACCAATCAAGCAGAAACTCAGGATACTCAGACCAGAATGGTCAGAAAGGTTAAAAGGAGAGATCCACAACCAGAAACAGGGCTAAATTTTTTATCGAAGTGCAATGCCCGACTGGGTTGGTCAATGTTGCCCCCAATAGTTAAGAAGAGAAATGCGTGTATAAACTATCAGGATTTGAACAAAACTTATCCACAAAAAAAATAACAAAAAACAAAAAAGAGAAAGCAAAAAAAAAAAGAAAGCAAAGAAAAAAAAACAAAACAAAGCAAAAACAAAAAACAAAAACAAAAAAAAAAACAAAAGAAAAAAAAAAGAATTGATGTGTGGATATGGCCAAGTTTATTGAGAAGAGTTTGATATGGTTTTCTGTAACGAGGTGCAATTTGTGGCTGAAACTAAGAAACCGCTCCAGAAGTATGGCGTTAAGCTTCACAAATTCTCTCCATATCACCCGCAAGCCAAATGGGGTAGTTGAGGCAACAAACAAAAATGTCGAGAAGATCTCGACCGAAATGGTTCAGAATTACGAGGATGGGGTAGAAAAGTTACCTTTTGCACTCTGGGACATTGGACCACTGCAGGAACCTCTACGATGGGAATGGTATTGTCGGTTAAAGTATAACTCAAGTCTTTAAGTGTAATCATGGAAGCACAAATTCTAGAAGTCGACTGGGCGTAGCAATGGGTGTAGCAGTTGAACATGTCAGACGAGAATAGGTTGCGGGCTTATTATCACTGTTAGTTCTATCAGAAGAGACTTGCCCGATCATTCAGCAAAGAAAATCAAAAAGCACCCGCCAAAAGAGGGAAATTTAGTCTCCTAGCAGACAAGACCAAGTATTTCGGACATACGGGGTAAATTCAAGTCAACATGAGAAGGAGGTCATCTTGTAAAAATTAAAGGCTGAGAGAAAATATTCAATCGAGAAAACCCGAGAGGGCTGATTGATAACAGGAGTCAAATGCGCCCAAAGTGTTACTCCCTGAGATCGAATAAAACTTGTGCTTTTGTACCACATGTCTAGACATGATTATCGTTGTTGCTATACGGTGCATATAAATAGGAAGACATGCATAAGGTAGGCATGAACATGCGATTAAATGGTCAAGAGAAACCTGCGGCATGCATAAGGACATATGCTGGGACAAGCTTCATCCAGGGCCGTGATGATAAAACTTCATTTGATAAATGCTTCTCCTCCTTAAAAAGAAGGGGGGGCATTAGAGGTGAAAACCGTGATTGGCTCTCTAAGCAAAAGTTAGGCCAAAGGGCAGGGTGAAAACCTGGAAACAGGCAGTCTGTCCTATAAAAAATGAAATGAATAAAAGCTACTGGATTGGGTTGGGTCCATTCCAGGCAACAATAAGGCACAGGGTTATGTGAAAATCCCCAAAAGGGATGCATCTCTCGTAAAGAAAAGCTAGTGTGAAAATCCACAAGGGACGCACTACCTTTAATCAATGACCTCCGATACCTGGAGCAATAAGGCAGCATTGCCTCGAACAGTCCCTTGCGGGCAAGGACGCGATGCACACCGGGCGATTCACTCTGAGAAGATCATGGGTCAGAGTCCCCAGGCCATGATGACACTCCCAAATCCTTGGGGGCATGATCAAACAAACCGGGCCATGAATCACTTCAGCCGAGGTTATCACGCCATGACACCTAGACCACCTACTTGAATGATGTCACTTGCATATCGCATAGCATATGCACGTTCACATGCATAACTTACCCCTTGCATACGAATTTCTTTTGATTTCGCAGGAAAGCCTGGCGGTTTCACACACCTACAAGCTGGTGTTTATCAATCGTTCAGCCGTGGTTTCACACACCTACAAGCTGGTGTTTATCACTCACCTCTCCAAAGTCTAGCGGTTCCACCACCTACAAGTTGGTTTATCAATTCGTCCGTGGTTTCACACCTACAAGTTGGTGTCTATCAATCGTTAGGTGGCTTTCAATGCCTACAAGTTGGTCTATCAAAGTCTTCAAGTCTGACGGTTTCACATGCCTAGAGGCTGGTGTTTATCAATCGTTCAGTCGTAGTTTCACATCCAACAAATTAGTGTTTATTAATCACGTAATTCAATCGTGGTTTCACACGGCTACGAATTGGTGTTTATCAATCACACAATTCAACCGTAGTTTCACACATTGACAATCTGACGTTTATCAACCACATGACTCAACAATGGTTTCACACGCCGACAAGCTGGCAAGAAACTAATCACACAACGGTCATCGATGATAGTGTCGCGTGAAGGTTGCTGCCTCAGGTACATGCTTCTTTCCTTCTTTTTCTAAATTTTGGCTCACCCAGGCACCTAAGTTCTAGGTTTCCCAAAATTGAGGGCAACTGTAAACACCGGGTCCCGAGGCGGTCTAAGATCAGGATTACACGATGATGAAAATGATGCTTGCTCATGGGCAAAGATGTCGAAAATGATGTTTCTCTTGTCGAGACCTTTTTTTAATAAAAATAAAAAAATAGATAAATATATATATAATAAAAAAATTAATTAAAAATAAGAAATGGTAGGAAGTGTTATTTTTATATATCAAAAAAATTTTGATTAACAAAATATATATTTAAAAAGGAATTAAATATATTAATTAAAAATAATCAAAAAACAATTTGATTAAAAGATTTTAAAAAAAAATATTTAATCTTAAGAAAAAAAAGATTTGATTTTAGAAAAAAAAAATAATTAAAAGTGTAATTCGTGAGTTGGTGGCCATGTGCGGCCTTCCCATGACGTGCAGCCCCATGGGAAGGCCGCATATCGCGCACCTCAGGTGTGGCCTCCCGTGAGGAAGACGCACATCGCACGCCTCGCATGCGAGCTTCCGCTTGCAGGCATCCCCGCTGTGTTGTCCCCTTCCTCCTGCAAAAACCTTTGTTTTCAGAAATTTTTAGAGACCGTTATTTTCACCTTTCAGGCCTTTTTTGGGTGAAGTGTTTTGAAAGGGATTTTGTCCCTTCTCATTTTGGGAAGACAATAAAATTAAAAGGAAGATTTTGTCTTCATTTTTGGGGGACTGCTTCCTTAGTAAAAAAAGAAGGGTTTCTCACTTAGAAAAGGGGCAGACGAGAGCAAAAGAGAAAATATCTTCAAAAACTATGGAATTTAATTCTTCTTCTCTCTAAAAAGGTTTTCATTCTTGGTTTGGCTTGAGCAAAAAAAATTACTTTCCTTGGCTTGATCACTCCATCAAAATCATTTTTTTTTAGTTTTTTTTTTTTTGTTAAAAATTAGATTTTCTTAAATATTTTCAATATTTTACCACCGCAAATTCGACAAGTGAGACGGATCAAGACATCATTTCTCCACTCCATAAATTCTGAGGGTAAAGATTCTTGGACTCATCTTTTTAGCACCTCATTTATTTTATTTTTTTTGAGATCTTGATTAATATACAAGTAATGGTTTGATAAATGCATGTCCCTTTTCTTTGGGTTTGAGATTTATTTGCCGGCATGATTTTTGTGACCTTTCTTCTATGTTTATATATTAATATTTTTGCTACTGCAGGTTAATTTAGTTTCTTTATTCTCCTTTATCTAATTTAATGGGCTTATTGTTAACATTATTGTTTAGTATTAATCTTGTCCACTGTCATTTACTTTATCATTATTATTATTATTATTATTATTATTATTATTATTATTATTATTATTATTATTATTATTATTATTATTATTATTATTATTATTATCATTATTATTATTATCATTATTATTATCATTATTATTATTATTATTATTATTATTATTATTATTATTATTATTATTATTATTATTATGCTACTGTTACTATTATTGTTATTATTATTATCACTATTAATGCCACCATATATTTGTTCTTTCGTTATTAAGCATCATCATTATTTTATGATTGTTATTATTGATGCTATTGTCGTTAACGCATTATTATTACCATGTTATTATTGTTGATTGTGTCTTGTTTTCCTTTTATTTTTATGTGACTAATTTTTGGACTATTACTAACCTTTTTCTACTGTTATTTTTGTTATGTGGGTAAAATCTGATGTTTGCTTTTTTGAGCATCGCCGTGACCACACGAAGCGATCACGACGCATAGGAGACTACATCGTTTGGGTGAGACCTTTCCTATCCCCTATCTGTGTTTGTGTTTGCTTGTAAATAAAATAGTTTTATTTATGCACATTTCGGATAAAAAATCACAAAAATATTTTATAACTAAATTGGAATTTTATTAATAAAATTGGGACCAATGTCCCTCATTTTAGCCGACAAATGAAAAATATCACGAATAAAATGAAGAGTTAAGTTTTCCAAAAATGGGATCACTCATCCCGGTTTTCAATCTAACAATCGAATAACTCTTCAATCCCTCTTAAAGAGAGCGTAAAGGAACCAATGTTCATGAACCAAATAAATATCTCAATTTATGTATATTATTTTTTATGCTTGGCTTTGTTTATTTATTTTAAATTTATGTTTATATATCTTGTGGAACCTTGTAATTAATTATTTTTTGGGCAATGTTATTTAGCTTTCATTTGGGATTGTATTCCGTCCTAATTTTCACTTTAATTTCATTTGGCTTTCTTTCATTTGGGATTGTATTTTGTCCCAATTTCTCCTTTGCAATTGGGTGCTTGATGTGTTTACCGCTTTCTTTACCGCTTCATTTACTGCTTTCTTTACAGCTTTTATTTATTGCTTTTGAATGCTTGCAATGCGCTTTTAAATTAAATGCATTAATCGTGTGAGATAAGAGATAGAATTTTATGAATCTAAAAACTCATTTATAATTAATCAAGACATAAATAAGAGTGAAGTTCCAAACACCATCTCTGGTTTAGACCATAGAGGTTAGATGACCTTTTCTAATTTCTCGTAAATTGGGTAGCGACTCCAAAATACCTCAAAGGTGCCTAAAGGTACCATGAGGCTAGATGAACTCCCAAATGTTCTATTGGGTAGGGATTCCATGATATCTCATGGCGCCCAAGATCAAAAGACGTGAACCAATCCCTCGAGCCCTAAAAGAGGGTCTCGCCTACGAGGGCCTTTGATAGGTTTGACGCACGTCACAGACCACTTCAGGTAAAAATAAGGCATAGGGTAATGTGAAAATCCGATAGGATGCATTTCCCAATGTGAAAAGTTAGTGTGAAAATCCACAAGAGATGCACTACCTGTTAAAATAATGACTAACCTGGAGTAATAAGGGGCTCCTAGTGTCGTGCATTTTTAATGATGCAACATACCGCAAGTATACGGTGTACCGCAATAGTACTTTAGATATCGATCCCACAGGGAACGTGTTACACACTATTACTAATTGATTTTAATCTTGTTTACAATGATAACAAATTTGATGGTTGAATTAGAACTACTTAATTTAAACCTAATTTATGTTTATCAGAAGAAGATAAATAGTTTATGAATGAAGAACTAAACATAATGAATTTGACCCATCATTTTGATTTACATTTATTCATCTTTCATGCAAGCCAAGTTAGAATAGATTTTTAACTCACTCTCTCGACATGAATTAAAATGCCTAAAACATACAATTAAAATTCTAACTCACAATTTTCATTAATGAATTAGAGGTTTCTAATTACATATTTTAAGAATAAACACTAACCTATAGCAATTATCTCAATATACCAATCTCTTAAATATATCTTAATAATGAAATTCTATTAGATGTCGGATAAAGCAAACTATCGAATTACTTTAACTTGTAAAGATCAAGCAAAAGATACTAATAGAAAATCTACAATGAAAGACTATTAAAGTAGATGAAAATAGAAATAATCATAACATACAAATTCATTAAAATAATATTCATAGAAATACTGGAGAAGAATTAGAAATAAGAGAATAAGATAGAAGTTCTTCAACCCTTTTCTCAATCTCTTGAAATAAGTTTCCTTCTCCTTAATCTTCTTCTTCAAACCATAAAAACTAAAAAATAAAACTAAAGAATATTGTTTAACTAAAATACAGAAAATTACTTAATAAAAAATTCCACACATATTATTGTCTATTAAAACTACAGTTAATCTACATATTTATAGAAAATAATTGAAAGTTGATGTCCCTTGAAGATGTCTCTTGAGAATGGTTGCAACTTTAGGTGAAAGAAGGTGACTTTTCAAGTGATTTTTGGCTGAAAACCGTCCAACGGTCGTCTCTGTCGCGATCGCAACGCTGTCGCGCTCGCGACAGAACGCGCTTGCCCATTTCTTCCTTCTTTCCTCTCTTTGGTTTTCGCTTCCCTCTCTCGCCAGTCACGTCGCGTTACTCCCTCTCACGGCGTGCTTTCCTCGCGTGTGGCGTGACTGGCGCTCACGTCTCGCCTCTTCTCCTCTTCTTTCTCTTCTCTTCTCTTTTCCCTTCCTTTCCTAGCCTCTCAGTGGCGTCACGTCACGTGATCCCTGGTCACGGCGTGACTCTTCTTCTTTCTTCTTCTCTTTCCTTTTTGCTGGCTTCTCTTCTTCAGTCACGTCTCGTGACCTTGGATCACGGCGTGTCTCGTCTCTCTCGCAGCTCCTTCTTCCTTTCCTTTTCTTTCTCTTTTTCTTCTTTCTTCTTAGTACAATCACGTCACGTGACTCATGGTCACGGCGTGATCAGTTCTTCTCTCACGATCATCACATTCTATTTACTTCTTCATCTGCTCTTTTCTTCATTTTTCACCTGTAAATGACAATAAACACACAAACATGCACTCTAATACAAATAAACATAAACTAATATATCACATCAAATTATACACACAATAGCATGATTAATTACATAAATTCACACAAAATAAATACATAATTATACTTCAATTTAGCTCCTATCAAATTCCCCCACACTTGAAAGGGTCAACACAGGCAGAGTCTAAGCTCCAAATCATTTCAGCAAGAATCAAGGGAAATGGGGTCAGCCAGCGATGAAGGCCATCCATAATCCCGAATAGCCAGAAATTGCTAGTCAACTCCTCAGAAATCTCCATCAAGTATCTAGAAAGGCAAAACAATAGGACGACACTGGCCTGATAGGTGGGCACATCAGAAAAAACCCTCAAGTGCCTCGATTAATAGTCCTAAAGCAAAAGTGGAACCCAGAGGTGCCAGCCTAGCCACGTATGAGGGAGGAATACCCAGAACCAGTGCAGCGTCCCTGGCATGAGTCAAACCGTAGCTCGGGATGCAAGGTGCTGTGCCGGGAGGAAATCTCGCCCCGCTAATCGCAACAAATTTTTCAGGAGGGGGACATAACTATTGGAAGGTGAACGTGAAAACATGAAAATGGGGGTCCCAAAAGCGGACTGCAGTTAACAGGAGGTTCTTATCCACTCTGACCCTCCTCAGGAATCTCAGACCAGAATAAGGGGCCAGAATGATATTTTCCCAGGTTTGGGGGTCATCCACTACCCGGTGCATCTTACTAAGGGTGGATGATGACATTTTTTCGAATTTTTGGGCAAAAATTAAATATGAATGGAAAAGAAAAGGAAAAAAAGAGGAAAAACTTGGAAATAGAGGGCTCTAGTAGAAATCCAAAAGAAGAAGGCACGAAATTTGAGGAAAAAGAAGGATAACCTTTCTGTTGAATGTTTAAGGAACAATGATGCTTGCGAAATTGTTGCTGGGGCCTGAGGCCTGTCCCTTGTATTGTTTTTTATGCAGGTAGTTAGGCGCATCCTTACCGGGATGCTGCCCAAAATTTTTTGGATAGGCACATTCTAGCCAGAATGCTATTGAAATTTCCCAAAATTTTTAAAACTCTATTTAGCTTGCTTATAATTCTCATTGCTTAAACTAACTCTTTCATTTGTAGGATGCCTCTGAGGTGCAATGTTCCCCAGGGATAGCTCGAGCCTGAGGCTCCAGGGTGGATGGGCCCCAATCTTAGAGAGGCTTTAGGCTCTAGCCTGGGTACAATTTCGGGCCAGTTGATACATTTTCAGGACATTCCTCCAGCTCATAGGGATGTTACATAAGGTAGATGCACTACTAGAGGCAGCAGGATGGACCGAGTTCCTGCAACCATCCTTCCAGACATATCTAGAGGTCTTTAGAGAGTTTCTGGCCACCTTTTACTACCGGGGGTTCCAGAGATCGGATTCAGAGGAGGGGTTGATTTAGTTCCGCATCAGAGGCGATCACTTTAGTATCACCCAAAGGGTCTTTACCGAGGCCATGGGGCTTCCACATGTGGTAGATGTAATTATACCTTAGAGAGCCATTAAGAGCCAGCACTGGGAGGCCATCACACTACCGTGAGCACCATACGACCACGACACGGGGAAGAGCACCATGCTCTCATCACAAGCATTGAGGTATGTACATAGGGTCCTCTCTAGCTCATATTTGGGTCGGGCAGGCAACCCAGGGTTGGTGAATAGCGTAGAGATATAGAGTCTATGGGCGATGGTGACAGGCCGACGCCTTAACATTAGCCATGAGATACTGGCTAATCTGGTGAGAGTGGCACGGGGGACAGCCCCTTCTATATGCGCTGGAGGTGTAATCACCAGGTTGCTACTACATTTGAGGGTGGATCGAGGGAGGTTTGGGCCTCCGCTAGATAAGGACATCTTTGTGGATTTGGCTGCTGCCCAGACCATGGGGATGATAGCACAGGTGCCCAGTCAGCTAGACGAGTACAGGTTGCTAACGGTGGCAGAGACCAGAAACTTGTTCAATCTCCTTCCACTTCAGCCAGATGAGGATGTCCCGGGAGAGCCCTAGGGGGAGGAGCAGCTCAGGTAGAAGTGGAGCAGCCTCTGCAGCAGCTACAGCCGGAGAAGGAGCCACCTCACACCCCATTTGACATGGACCTAGAGATAGACTTGGATGATCTGCTGCACACTCCAACATCGTAGCTAGCTCGAAGCCTCACACCACCACCACCACCGCAGGTCAGTCACTTTGAGGCCCACAAGACCAGGAGGTATCATCCTTACAGCTATCTGAGGCACCCGAGGGCATTGACATCCACAGCTCCTCCACCTCCAGAGCCTCAACCAGACCAGTCACGATCTAGTCCATCGCCACCTTCTCAGTCGGTATCCTAGGAGATCATTGCAGTGATGACTGCTGCCTTCACTGTCTTAGAGAGACGGATAGAGGAGAGGGACAAGATTTTGATTGAGTGCTTGGACCGGCAGGAGAGAGTTATGGAGGGGTAGGGGAGAGTTATTGAGGACTTGAGGCAGGGACTGAATGCCTTGCAGGCGACAGCGGCCCGGAGGATCGATGAGGTCATCCAGATGGTGGATGAGTCAGTTATTGCTCTCAGGTTATAGTGGAGGCACTAGAGACCACTATACCTATGATATTTAGGTCCATTAGAGAGCTGAGGGAGCAGACAGAGACTAGACTTACAGGCATCAGAGATACATCGGTGCGCCAGACCTCGGACCTAGTACATGCCTTCAAGGCATTGGGTAGGGTGATTAGTGAGACCTTGGGGTTTTTTAGGACTTGCGCTCAGCCCTTCCTGGATGGATATGCTCTGTTCCAGTTTCCACAGGCTCCCCGAGCAGAGCCTCCAGCAGCACCACCTCCGATTATTATCCACATGCAGCCAGCTGCAGGAGCCGGACCCTCGACGCCCAGCAGTTAGCCCTCTACTTCTAGAGCCAAGCCATCCTTATCCGGAGTAGGACCCTCTTAGTCCGGTACTCAGCCTATCCCAATATCAAATAGTGAGGAGGATCCAGAGGAACCCTCAGATTACTCACCTCTCTAGCTTGTATTTTAGGAGTTTTATATATTTGTTTATTGATGTATAAAATTTACATTTTTATTAGTGATATTTATATTTTATTAAAGTTTGATGTATATTCTTGTTAACATTTCATGTCTGCTTCAAAAATACTCGATGCATCGAAATAATGAAACAAAAGAAAAATAAGCAAAATAAAGAACAGAAAAGATAAAAGATAAATGACAATGAATGAAAATAAAGGACATAAGGTTCACGCTTTAAAAGGATCCAATTACCTCAATGAGTTAACAAGATCTTTTGAAATTACAAGAAGAGCATACCAATAGCTCACGACACAAAAGTTGAATTTGTCACCAGAAGAGAGTCTTCTGCCAATTGAGTGGTAGCAGAATACGCTTACAGCTCAAACGGTGACAATTGTAGGACATGCCGATCCGATGGTGGTTAGCAATCAGATGCCATGCCGACCTATATGGTGGTTAGCAAATCTGATACCATGCAGACTCGACGGTGGTTACCAAAATATCAAACAAGTCACAGTAGAATACACTGCAACTCAGCGACAACAATCACATGCCTTGTAGACCAGATGGGGCTTAGCAAGGGTATGCCGTGCAAGCCGGATGGTGGCCAGTAAGATAATGCGGTATATCAGATGAGTCATAGTAGAATACACTGCAATTTAATGACAACAATCACATGCCTTGTAGACTGGATGGGGGTTGGCAAGGGTATGCCGTGCAAGCCGGATGGTGGCCAGCAAGACAAATACGGTATATGAAATGAATTGTAGTAGAGTATGCTGCAATTCAATGACAATCAGATACCGTGCAAATCGGATGGTGGTCAGCAAGATAAATGCGGTATATCAAATGAGCCGTAGTAGAATACACTACAGCTCAACGGTAGCGATTATATATCGTGCAAACTGAATGGTGGTTAGCAAGAACATGCTGTGCAGGCCCGATGGTGGTCAGTAAAATGATTGCAACATGTCATAGGGGTTGTAGTAGAATACACTATAGCTCAACGGCGACAAGCCACAATCTTCAATACAACAAAAAGGTAAGGACTGCCTCAGGTACGCACTTTTATCCTTCTCCTTTGAATTTTGGCTCATCTAGACACTAGTGCACTAGTTTTTCCAAAATTGGGGGCAACTGTAGACACTGGGTCCTGAGGCAGTCCAAATCAGAGTTACTCGATGAAGATATCGGTACCCGTTTCGTGGGTAAAGGAGCAAGGTAGTAGATTTTTGCCCTTAGAGTTCACAAATTAAAGGATCTTGGTGGTTGGGGATTTTTGCATGTTAAAAGGGGTCTTTTTGCTTAGGAGATTTGATTTTGGGGTTAACCGATGGCCGTCAGTCAATTGGGGCGCGAACGACGACCGTCCATCATGCAAGTAGCGCTTGTCCCTCGCGTAACCCTCGCTCACTTTTGAGGCATCTGTCTCTCGCATGAGCGACGCCTGTCGCTCGTACATGATGGGCCCGCCCCTCACACGAGCGGTGCCCATCGCTCGCGCCTGTCCCTTGCATGATTGCCCGCCGATCAAAAGACCGGGGCTGCCCTATGACCGGTGCTCGTCGGTCGGTGATTTGGCGGTAGTTTTCAGGGATTTTCAAAGTAGATTTTATTGGATTTTCCAAATCTTTTTCAAAATCATATGATTTTGATTTGATTTTCAAATTCAAAAGATTTTGATTGGATTTTGATTTGATTTTTTAAATCTTTATCAAATTCAAAAGATTTTGATTTGATTTTCTAAATCTTTTTCAAATTCAAAAGATTTTGATTTCTCAAATCAAATTTGAATTTTAAGAAAAGATTTGAATTCCCGATTTTAGCCTATAAATAGGAGGATGAGGTTCTAAGATAAAGGTTGGAAAAAAATTTCTGAAGATTGGTTTTTTTTTAAAAAAAAACATTTCTCACTAAGCAAAACCTTCTTTCTTTCTATATTAAAATTTTAAATTTTACGAAAAATAAGGAAGAACTCTAGAAAGCGAAATCAATTCATTTCACTTGATCTATCCTTTTAACATTCATTTCTATTATGCTAAGCAAAGCAAAATCAAGCAGGAAAAATCAATTTTTATCTCTAGATTTTCCTTTTTGAAAAAAATTTGAATTACTCTGAAAAAGAGCAATTTTGCTGTAGCAAATTGTCCTCCAAGCAGTATATTGTCAATTTGATCCTTGAAGAACTCAAGGGAAAAATCTACACAATTTTCGCCTTCAGAATATAATATTTCGAGGATAAATATTTCGGATTGTTTGTCATTTTATTTTGTTGATTTATAATGATCTATGGGTGTTTGATTGCAAGAAATATGAGGCAAAATGTGAAAAATTGGATTTTAATTGATTTTCTTTCGTCTTTTGCGGTCTGGTGTCGACCAAAAGGTGGAAGGTCCCCACCGACAGCCGCGGGAATTACTCCGTGCCCGTCGATCGCTCTAGGGACGGCTGTCGCTCGGGCAATCTGGCCTCCCCAGGTTCCTTTTCCACCTCTCTTTGTTATTTCTCTTCTTCTTTTCTTTTTGTTCTTTTCCCCTTTTGATTTAGTTAGTTCATTTTCTTTCTTTTGTCGTTCTAATTATTTATTTCACCTCTAATGTTTCCTTTATTATCATTATTTTTATTTTGTTATTCTACTAACATGTTATTTGTATTTTGTGAGTTTCTTTATTTTACTAAATATGGGATGCTGAGAAAGGGAGCCAACTAGGATGATCCGGGGAACTAATTTGGTTTATTTTCTTTAGCTTATTCTTTTTTTAATTCCAATTAATCATAAATGTTTTCTTTACATTCGTAAACGTAAAAGTGGCCAGTGATTTCTATAAATGAATGAGGCTTTCCCTTAAATAAAATAGGACCAATGTCCTAATTTTCCCTCCAAACCCAATTGTCATGCTAATATCATTTTTTGAAAATGCATGCGAGGAGCAAGGTCCTCACCCCAAAACGAATATTTCCATTTTATGTATGTTTGTTTATTTTTCGGTCATTTACAATGGGGATTGTATTCCGCCCCTAGTTTTACTGTAAATAATTGTATTCTTTATCTATTTTGTTTCTGAATTTATTTTATTTATTTTCCTTTTCACTTTCGTATATGATTGATCTGAGTTTTAATTATTGCATTGAATTGAATGAGAAAGGGGATTAAATTTTAAGTGTAGAACTCAATTATGACTTTAACCAAGGTATGAATAAGAATGGAGTCCCAAACTCTCTCTGATCTTAGGCTTTACGAGATTAGATGAACCTTTCCAATGTTCTATTGGGAAGGGGATTCCAAAATATCTCCTACTGCCCAAAATAGGCCCTTATGTGCACTGTCTTAGGTTTCACGAGATTAGATGAATCTTTACAATGTTCTATTGGGAAGGAAATTTCAAAATATCTCCTATTGCCCAAAATAGACTCATATGCTTCGTCTTAGGCTCTATGAGATTAGATGAACCATTTCCAACATCTTATTAGAATGGGAATTCCAAAATATCTCTGGTTGCCCAAAATAGACACATATGCATTGTCTTAGGCTCAGTGAGGCTAGACGAACCTTCCCAATATTTTATTGGATAGCAACTCCAAAACACCTCTTGTTGCCCAATATAGATGCCCTTATAATCCTTACGGATCTTATGAACCTCTCCCGAACACCCTAAAAGCGGGTTCTCAGGGTCTCATCGGGGTTCGGCACGCGTCACAGGGATGGGTGACCTACCGGGAACCCGGTAGAGCAAAATATTTTATTGGACCATTCAAAAGTACATGTTATAAGGAGTCTGGTGGTATAATTTGAAGTTTAAATGAGGTCAAATAAGTCCCTAAAAGTCAAATAGAAGAAAAGCCTCTAGTTCGATTTAAATAGTAACTGGTTTGATCGAAATTTGACCTAGACTTTAAAAATAGTAAATGACCTCTTAAAATTTATCTGAAGGCACAGATGGATTTAGAATAGTGTGTAAAATAGTTTGGTAGTGAAAAAGCAATTTTATGGTGACACTGAAAAATGGATGAATCGGACCGGCTTAATTGAACCGAATCGAAAATGGACCTTAATTAAGATGGAATCAAGATCAAATGAGCTATTAAGGGCAAAAAATAAGTTAAGGATGAAAAGTGAACCTAACCGGTTAAAGTAGTGAGTAGGACCAGTTTGACTACAGTTAACCGATTTACCCAAAAGTTGACCGAGCTCTAAATGGTATTAAAGATCTCTAAAAAATTATCTAAAAGCATGAATTTGCTTGAAATATTATGGATAATCAAATGGTAATGAAAAACAAATTTTACTATGAGACAAAAAATTGAGTTATCAGACTGGTAAGAAATTACCGAACAGGAAAACGGTTTTCAATTAAGCTAAAATTTTATGTGGAGGCTAAGATATATATTTTAAGAATTATGGAACTGATTTTGAGAAGAATTGAAATTGAAAAGTGAGAGAAATAATTTTGGATTAGAAAATGGGCTTATTAACCTAAATGGGCTTTTGGGTTGGCCCAGTTGGTTCAACCAAGCCCAAGCCCACTTAAGATCCCTATATAAGGATGAAATATCTTCTATTTTCTAGATTTCTCTTCAGCCTTCTTCTCCGCCTCCTTGGCCGAATGGTGTTCTTCTTCCTTTTCTTGAATTTTCTTCATTCTTCTTTCAATTTCTCACCAAATCCAACCTTTCCAAGTAAAATCTAGCCTCTCTTTTCAATGATAGTAACCTCAAAATTTCATTTGAAGAAAAATAAGTGGAAAAAAGTAAGTGGAGAAGGTTATGACCTAAAATTGAGGTATGTAAAGTTGATATTTTTAAATTGGTTTAAAGGTTCAAATAGGTATTTTAGGATGCTTAGAGTATGTTTATGTGATTATCTTGCAAAAAGGAAGCAAGATTTCGAGTAGATCTTGATGAATATATTTGGCCACTTTAGGGTTTTAATGGAGAGAAAGGATTTTCAAGGAGCAAAGGCATAAAAAGCATGTTTAAGAGCTGAAGAATAAGAAAATAAGGTTAGTGGATACAATATCCTCCTTTGTCGATGTTAAACGTATGATTTTTGGTTATTTTTAAACATAAAGTATGTGAAATATATGTGTTTAATTGAATCAAACCATAGAGTCATGTTTAAGAAGGTTAAAAATGAGATTTGAAAGATTAAAGTGAAAAGAAATAAACTTTATACCATGGATAACATGTAGGCCGAATGGTATGTATAGGTATACATAAGTATACTTTGAGATCTAATGTCATATAATTGTGTATTTAGACCTATTATAATGTAATCTAGTTCATGAAGTGATAAATGAATGGAAAACAAATTAGAGGAGAAAAATAGAGGCTTGGCCAAATGGTTATTTAAAGAATACTTAGGTATATTTTATGGTTTAGTGTAAATAAATGGTAGAAAAATGTTAATTGAGATATAAACTAGCTTAATTAATGAAAATGGAGTGAAGAATAAAATTGGAAGGTGATTTGGTTATGTTAGCCGAATGGTAAACTTGGGTGAATTAATGTATATTTTGATTATATATTAAGTATAAATGCATAAAATGAATATATGATGGAAATTGAATGTATATTAATGATTTGGGAATTATTGGAATTAAATCGAATATTTTCTAATTGATAATTATATTATGTTTGTAATGAAAAGTATGTAATGAGTTATGTTTAATTCATGTCATGGCATGATTGATGTTAAAATGGAATGATTAAATAATTTACAAATGATTTGATGTAAAAAGAACAGAATGGTATGGTTATGTTCCATTGACAATGTATACTGTAATTTGATAATGGATAAGAGGAAAGATTATTGCTCTTAGTAGTAGTTTGGTGGTCAAATTTAGCTCAGGATATAATGGCTAGCCATAAGGACACTGTAGACACCGAGTCTTGAGGCAGTTCAGATTAGAGTTACCAGATGAAGATATCAGTACCCGTTTCGCGGGCAAAGGAGCGAGGTTGTAGATTTTTGCCCTTAAAGTTCACAAATTAAAGGATCTTGGTGGCTAGGAATTTTTGCATGTCAAAAGGGGTCTTTTTGCGTAGGAGATTTGATTTTGGGGTTGACTGACAGCCATCGGTCAATTGGTGCCCGTCGCTCGCACTCTGCGACGGCCATCCCTCGTGCTCTGCGACGGCCGTCCCTCGCACAAGCAGCGCCTGTCGCTCGCGCTTAAGGAACGCCCGTCCCTCGCACAAGCGATGCTCGTCGCTCTCATTTGAGGCGCCCATCTCTCGTGTGAGCGACGCCCGTCGCTCACGCATGATGGGCCCGCCCCTCCTACGAGCGGCGCCCGTCGCTAGCACCTGTCCCTCGCTTGATTGCCCGCCGCTCAAAAGATTGGGGCTACCCCCGCGATCGATGCCCGTCGTTACGCCGAGCAGCACCCGTTGGTCGGTGATTTGGCGACGATTTTCAAGGATTTTCAAAGTAGATTTTATTCGATTTTCCAAATCTTTTTAAAAATCAGATGATTTTGATTTGATTTTTTAAATCTTTTTCAAATTCAAAAAAATTTAATTGGATTTTGATTTGATTTTCTAAATCTTTTTCAAATTCAAAAGATTTTGATTCGATTTTGATTTGATTTTCTAAATCTTTTTCAAATTCAAAAGATCTTGATTTGATTTTGATTTGATTTCCCAAATCAAATTTGAATTTTAAAAAAATGATTTGAATTCCCGATTTTAGCCTATAAATAAGAGGCTGAGGTTTTGAGATAAAGGTTGGAAAATTTTTCTAAAGATTGGTTTTTTAAAAAGAAAATCATTTCTCACTAAGCAAAACCTTTTTCCTTTCTATATCAAAATTTTAAATTTTACGAAAAATAAGGAAGAACTCGAGAAAGCAAAATCAATTTGTTTCGCTCGATCTGTCCTTTTAACATTCGTTTCTATTACGCGAAGCAAAGCAAAATCAAGCAGGAAAAATCAATTTTCTTTTCTTGATTTGCCTTTTTGAAAAACTTTCGAATTACTCTGAAAAAGAGCAATTTTGCTGTAGAAAATTGTCCTCCAAGCAGTATATTGTCAATTTGATCCTTAAGAACTCAAGGGAAAAATCTACACAATTTTCTCTTTCAGAAGATAATATTCCGAGGGTAAACATTCCAGATTATCTGTTATTTTATTTTGTTGATTTATATTGATCTATGGGTGTTTGATTGCATGAAAAACGAGGAAAAATGTGAAATATTGGATTTTAATTGATTTTCTTTTGTTTTTTGCGGTCTGGTGTCGACCGACGGGCTGAAGGTCCCCACCGACGACCGTCGCTAAAGTGAGCGACGGGCCATCGCGAGAATTCCTCCGCGCCCGACTGTCACTCTAGGAACGGCTGTCGCTCGGGTGGTATAGCCGTCCCCAGGTCCCTTTTCCTCCTCTCTTTGTTATTGCTCTTCTTCTTTTCTTTTTGTTCTTTTCCCCTTTTGATTTAGGTAGTTCATTTTCTTTCCTTTGTCATTCTAATTATTTATTTCAACTCTAATGTTTCCTTTATTATCATTATTTTTATTTTGTTATTCCATGAACATGTTATCTATATTTTGTGAGCCTCTTTATTTTACTAAATATGGGATACTGAGAAAGGGAGCCAACTGGGATGATCTAGGGCGCCAATTTTGTTTATTTTCTTACCTTATTCTTTTTTTAATTCCAATTTATCATAAATGTTTTCTTTATATTCGTAAATGTAAAAGTGGCAAGTAATTTCTATAAATAAATGAGGCTTTCCCTTAAATAAAACGGGACCAATGTCCTAATTTTCCCTCCAAACCCAATTGTCACGCTAATATCATTTTTTGAATATGCATGCGAGGACCAAGGTCCTCACCCCAAAACGAATATTCCTATTTTATGTATGTTTGTTTATTTTCTGTTCCTTTACATTGGGGGTGCATTTTGCCCCTAATTTTATTGTAAATTATTGTATTCTTTATATATTTTGTAACACCCCCTTCCCATACGTAGGCGATCCCATCCGAGAAGGAGTGAGATGCCGTATGAGTAAAGGTGCCACCAAGCAAGTACAAAATAAAACATACATTCATTCATAGCATACATTCAAAAATACAGAATAATTAAAAACTTTACATAAGGAAAGCAAAGGCTGATCATGCATTACTATAATAAACTATTACAATAATGTTCTGATCAACTAGCTGGAATAAAATAATATTACAGAACCAAAATATAATTACAAATGCGGAAGCTGATACAGAGAGTTCTATACAAAAAGAATCATCACTAATACAAAACTGAGCCCTACACTAAAACCCTTCTGTGTTGGCTTGATGACGGCGACTCTCACAAGGCAAAACTCCTTCCGCACCTGCACGGGTAAACACACCGTGCTAAGCGATAAACGCTTAGTGGGGAAACACACATAAATTATGGACGGCCATTCACAATGGTCGCCAAAACATGTCACATTCAGAATGGCAATATGCAAAGGTTAGCATAATACATATAAACGTATTCACGTATAAAGGCCATATAGTCAATATCTCACAATCATATTCATTACAGAATAATCCAGCATGTGTTTCATCATTAACTCATTCAGGAATTCCATATGGTAATCAAATCAGATCAGAACAATTCTAATTAACAAATAAAGAACACCTGCTAACTCTAGGTAGTGGATAATGAGTGTACAGACAGTACTTTCCAGGTACGAGCCGATTACAGACAGTACATTACGGGTACGAACCGATTAAACCACCTTACTTTAACTTTCACAGATATTTTCAAAAGGGGACCTTAAACAAGATCCAATACAGAAAAGGGTTCGCGAGGAACCAAACGGGGACCTGATCGGGGTCCAAACAGAACTATAGGCTGCAGCAACAGACTCTATTAGGCATGCCTAACTATCCACTTTCTTGACTCTAGCAGGTTATGCGTCAAACAGATCACATTTCAGGGTACAGAATAGTATTCATCAGAAAATCATGGTACCACGCATATCGAAGCATCAAACAGTAAGACATGCATCATACAACAGTAAAGTCCATTCAGAAGAAATACCAAATTCATTTCTGAGTTAAAAACTAGGAAATTTCGGAAACATGAGCTGAACGGAGGAACGGGCGAGATTGGCTGGTCACAAGGCGTGACTGGCCTTCCCAACAGGCAGGTCACGGCGTGACCGAGGGTCACGCGACGTGACTTGCTTGTTCCTCACCGGTCATGTTGCGTGATCTTCACAAATCACGCAACGCTCTCGCAGGTCACGGCGTGACTGGACGTCACGTCTCGTGACGTGCTACTCTCCTCGCAGATCACGTCGCGTGATCTCGCAGATCACGCAACGTCTTCGCAGGTCGCACGACGTGACCGAGGATCACGTCGCGTGACTTGCTTGTTCTTCAGCTGGTCACGTGACTGGCTTCTCAACAGGCAGGTCACAGCGTGACCGAGGGTCACGTCTCGTGACTTGCCTTCTTCCGTAGCGAGTCACGCGACGAAGAACAGTACCTCGATTTTCCAGAATTTCCAGAACAAATAATTCAGTCCCAATTTGATTTTAAAACCATACAAACCTGTTTTTATCTTCCAGAAATCATCTCAAACAACATAGGCAACAATTATACAACTCAATTCATCAACTAATTAACCAAATCAAATCAAGAACATATGCATTCAAACTCACAAGAACATAAACCCTAGAATTTTACAGTAAATTCAAAATCACACAATTTCACAACAAACATTCCCAAACCTGGATTCTACGCTTCTAACACTTAGTCCCACTGCTCCCAGCAACCTCTTTGCCTTTGGGATCGCGTGGAGCCTCAGCTAGAACACAAACACAGTAATGAACATCAACATGGAACCCTAAATTAAAACTCAACCTAAAGAAGAAGATGAAGATGTAAAGTTACAGTAACACCAAGACAAAGACATACACTTACCAAGCTAGGGGATGCAAGGAGAGATTAACTTCACCAATCAAACTAGAATCCACACCACAATACTTAGAGTAAAGAAAATGGAGAAAAAGAAGAGAAGAAACGCCAGAGAAAGAAGATAACGTAAATCTGTTATCTTCACTTCTTTCTTTTTCTTTTCTTTGCCCTAAGTATGTGTCCAAATCCTATTGATGAAGCTAACTACTCACACCCTAACTCAACAAACATCACACACACATAATGTATTCTTAATTAAAACACCCTACAATGGTATGCTCCAATGTACACAATTAATTCCTAACTAATTCACATACTAATGTCATGTATGCACCCACATAATAATAAACCCCAAAATCATTCATTTTACTGAAATACCCTTATGACATACTGAACACATGCGAATGCTTACACATACAGACAGACAAACAGGCTCATTCTACTAGGGGGCAAACGGGGTGTGACAACTCTCCCTTACTAATAAGAATTTCGTCCCCGAAATTCTCACCTGAACTGAATAACTGAGGGTACTGAGCTCTCATGGACTCCTCTGGTTCCCAAGTCGCTTCTTCGACTCCATGATGGATCCACAATACTTTAACTAAGGGAATCTGCTTATTCCTCAACTGCCTCACCTCTCGGGCTAGAATAGCTCGCGGTTCCTCATCATAAGAGAAGTCTGGCTGAACCTGAATATCCTGAACTGACAGAACATGCGAAGGATCTGATCTGTACCGACGAAGCATCGAAACGTGGAATACATCATGCAACTTTGCTAACTCCATCGGTAACGCCAATCTGTAGGCTACAGGTCCTACCTTAGCCAAAATCTCATAAGGTCCAATGAAACGAGGACTCAGCTTACCCTTCTTTCCAAATCGAAGCACTCTCCTCCAAGGAGAAACTTTAAGGAAAACTTTGTCCCCGATCTCAAATTGCACGTCTTTCCTCTTCAAATTGGCATAAGACTTCTGTCGATCCTTGGCTGCCTTCAAATTCCGCTGCACTACTCTGATTTTATCTTCAGTATCTCTGACCAAGTCTGGTCCAATCATAGATCTCTCGGATAACTCTGTCCAACAAATCGGAGTCCTACACTGACGACCATACAAAGCCTCATATGGTGCCATACCGATACTCGACTGGAAACTGTTGTTGTAGGCAAACTCCATCAACGATACATATCTGTCCCAACTACCCGGAAAGTCCAAAGCACAAGCTCTCATCATATCCTCCAGAATCTGTATAACTCGCTCTGACTGACCGTCGGTCTGAGGATAAAACGCTGTACTGAAGTTCAACCTGGTGCCCAAAGCTCTCTGTAACTCCTTCTAAAACTTGGAAGTAAACCTCGGATCCCGATCTGAAACTATGGACAAAGGCACACCATGCAACCGAACTATCTCATCCACATAGATACTGGCTAATCTGTCCATGGAGTAATCCACTCTAACTGGCAAAAAGTGAGCTGATTTTGTAAGCCGATCCACAATAACCCAAACTGAGTCATGCTTCCTCTGAGTCAAAGGCAAACCAGAAACAAAGTCCATGGCGATGTCGTCCCATTTCCACTCAGGAATGGATAAAGGCATAAGCAGACCTGAAGGAACCTGATGCTCAGCCTTTACCTGCTGACAAGTCAAGCACTTGGAAACAAAATCCACTATGTCACGCTTCATACCGGACCACCAATAGAATTGCTTCATGTCTCTATACATCTTTTCACTGCCCGGATGCATAGTAAAAACTGAACTATGCGCCTCACTCATGAGCTGTCTCCTCAAATCCTCAGATTCTGGCACACACAAGCGATCTCTGAACATAAGTACCTCATCCTGAACTGAGAACTCTGATGGCTTACCCAATCTGACCTCATGCACAATCCGCTGAAGTCTCTGATCATCTCTCTGAGCATCCACTATCCTCTGCCTCAAAGTAGGCCTCACACGCAACTGGGCAAGCAAAGCCCCATCTGAACCAAATCGCCATCTGAATTGCCTCAAGAACAAAGCTGAAACTGACTTCCGACTCAAAGCATCGGCGACTACATTGGCCTTACCAGGATGGTAATCCACAATGCAGTCGTAGTCCTTAAACAACTCAAGCCATCTGCGCTGTCTCATATTCAACTCTTTCTGTGAAAGGAAGTACTTCAAGCTCTTGTGGTCCGAGAAGATCCTACACTTTTCCCCATACAAGTAGTGACGCCAAATCTTCAAAGCAAAGATCACAGCTGCCAGCTCAAGATCATGCGTCGGATAGTTCCTCTCATGTGGCTTCAACTGACGAGAAGCATAAGCCACAACCTTACCTTCCTGCATCAGCACACATCCAAGACCAACTCCAGAAGCATCACTGTAAATGACAAACTCCTTACCCGAAATGGGTTGAGTAAGGATAGGAGCCTCAACAAGCAACTGCTTTAACCGATCAAAACAAGACTGACACCTGTCTGACCACTCAAATCTGACTCCTTTCCTCAACAATCTAGTCATAGGAGCAGCAATCACAGAAAATCCTTTAACGAACCGACGGTAGTAACCTGCTAAGCCGAGGAAACTCCTCACTTCCTGAACATTTTGAGGCGCTTTCCAATCAACTATCGCCTCAATCTTAGCTGGATCTACCTGAATACCTCTAGCTGAAACAATGTGACCCAAGAATGATACTTCTCGAAGCCAGAAATCACACTTGCTAAGCTTAGCAAACAACTGATGCTCTCTCAACATCTGCAGAACTAATCGGAGATGCTCCTCATGCTCACTCTCATCCTTGGAATACACCAAGATGTCATCTATGAACACTACTACAAATCGATCTAAGTATGGCCTAAACACACGATTCATCAGATCCATAAAAGCCGCTGGAGCATTTGTCAAACCAAACGGCATCACAAGAAACTTATAATGGCCATACCTAGTCCGAAATGCAGTCTTCACCACATCTGCATCCTGAACACGAAGCTGATAGTACCCTGATCGAAGATCTATCTTGGAAAAGACACCCGCACCTCGAAGCTGATCAAATAAATCCTCAATCCTGGGCAAAGGGTACTTGTTCTTCACAGTAACTTTATTAATCTGGCGGTAGTCAATACACATCCGCAGGGATCCATCTTTCTTCTTGACAAACAGCACTGGAGCTCCCCATGGAGATATGCTAGGTCGAATAAACCCCTTATCTAATAACTCTTGTAGCTGAGATTTAAGTTCCCTCAACTCTACAGGAGCCATCCGATAAGGTGCTCTCGAAATAGGTATTGTACCTGGCATAATCTCAATGGACAACTCAACCTCTCTCTCAGGAGGCAAACCAGGCAACTTGCTCGGGAACACATCACTAAACTCCCGCACTACAAGGATGTCCTCAATCTGAACCTGATCCCTCTTGGAATCTAACACAACTGCTAGAAAAGCCTCACATCCTTTCCTGACGAATCTCTTAGCTTGCATCGCAGAAATCACATTATTCAACGAACTAGCACCCAAACCTTTCAGAAACACAAGAGACTGACCTAACTGTAACACCCCCTTCCCATACGTAGGCGATCCCATCCGAGAAGGAGTGAGATGCCGTATGAGTAAAGGTGCCACCAAGCAAGTACAAAATAAAACATACATTCATTCATAGCATACATTCAAAAATACAGAATAATTAAAAACTTTACATAAGGAAAGCAAAGGCTGATCATGCATTACTATAATAAACTATTACAATAACGTTCTGATCAACTAGCTGGAATAAAATAATATTACAGAACCAAAATATAATTACAAATGCGGAAGCTGATACAGAGAGTTCTATACAAAAAGAATCATCACTAATACAAAACTGAGCCCTACACTAAAACCCTTCTGTGTTGGCTTGATGACGGCGACTCTCACAAGGCAAAACTCCTTCCGCACCTGCACGGGTAAACACACCGTGCTAAGCAATAAACGCTTAGTGGGGAAACACACATAAATTATGGACGGCCATTCACAATGGTCGCCAAAACATGTCACATTCAGAATGGCAATATGCAAAGGTTAGCATAATACATATAAACGTATTCACGTATAAAGGCCATATAGTCAATATCTCACAATCATATTCATTACAGAATAATCCAGCATGTGTTTCATCATTAACTCATTCAGGAATTCCATATGGTAATCAAATCAGATCAGAACAATTCTAATTAACAAATAAAGAACACCTGCTGACTCTAGGTAGTGGATAACGAGTGTACAGACAGTACTTTCCGGGTACGAGCCGATTATAGACAGTACATTACGGGTACGAACCGATTAAACCACCTTACTTTAACTTTCACAGATATTTTCAAAAGGGGACCTTAAACAAGATCCAATACAGAAAAGGGTTCGCGAGGAACCAAACGGGGACCTGATCGGGGTCCAAACAGAACTATGGGCTGCAGCAACAGACTCTATTAGGCATGCCTAACTATCCACTTTCTTGACATTAGCAGGTTATGCGTCAAACAGATCACATTTCAGGGTACAGAATAGTATTCATCAGAAAATCATGGTACCACGCATATCGAAGCATCAAACAGTAAGACATGCATCATACAACAGTAAAGTCCATTCAGAAGAAATACCAAATTCATTTCTGAGTTAAAAACTAGGAAATTTCGAAAAAATGAGCTGAACGGAGGAACGGGCGAGATTGGCTGGTCACAAGGCGTGACTGGCCTTCCCAACAGGCAGGTCACGGCGTGACCGAGGGTCACGCGACGTGACTTGCTTGTTCCTCGCCGGTCACGTTGCGTGATCTTCGCAAATCACGCAACGCTCTCGCAGGTCACGGCGTGACTGGACGTCACGTCTCGTGACGTGCTACTCTCCTCGCAGATCACGCAACGTCTTCGCAGGTCGCACGACGTGATCGAGGATCACGTCGCGTGACTTGCTTGTTCTTCAGCTGGTCACGCGACTGGCTTCTCAGCAGGCAGGTCACGGCGTGACCGAGGGTCACGTCTCGTGACTTGCCTTCTTCCGTAGCGAGTCACGCGATGAAGAACAGTACCTCGATTTTCCAGAATTTCCAGAATAAATAATTCAGTCCCAATTTGATTTTAAAACCATACAAACCTGTTTTTATCTTCCAGAAATCATCTCAAACAACATAGGTAACAATTATACAACTCAATTCATCAACTAATTAACCAAATCAAATCAAGAACATATGCATTCAAACTCACAAGAACATAAACCCTAGAATTTTACAGTAAATTCAAAATAACACAATTTCACAACAAACATTCCCAAACCTAGATTCTACGCTTCTAACACTTAGTCCCACTGCTCCCAGCAACCTCTTTGCCTTTGGGATCGCGTGGAGCCTCAGCTAGAACACAAACACAGTAATGAACATCAACATGGAACCCTAAATTAAAACTCAACCTAAAGAAGAAGATGAAGATGTAAAGTTACAGTAACACCAAGACAAAGACATACACTTACCAAGCTAGGGGATGCAAGGAGAGATTAACTTCACCAATCAAACTAGAATCCACACCACAATACTTAGAGTAAAGAAAATGGAGAAAAAGAAGAGAAGAAACGCCAGAGAAAGAAGATAACGTAAATATGTTATCTTCACTTCTTTCTTTTTCTTTTCTTTGCCCTAAGTATGTGTCCAAATCCTATTGATGAAGCTAACTACTCACACCCTAACTCAACAAACATCACACACACATAATGTATTCTTAATTAAAACACCCTACAATGGTATGCTCCAATGTACACAATTAATTCCTAACTAATTCACACACTAATGTCATGTATGCACCCACATAATAATAAACCCCAAAATCATTCATTTTACTGAAATACCCTTATGACATACTGAACACATGCGAATGCTTACACATACAGACAGACAAACAGGCTCATTCTACTAAGGGGCAAATGGGGTGTGACCTATTTTGTTTCTGAATTTATTTTATTTATTTTCTTTTTTGCTTTCGTATATGATTGATCTGTGCTTTAATTATTGCATTGAATTGAATGAGAAAGGGGATAAAATCTTAAGTGTAGAACTCAATTATGACTTTAACCAAGGTATGAATAAGAGTGGAGTCCCGAACTCTCTCTGGTCTTAGGCTTCACGAGGTTAGATAAACATTTCCAATATTCTATTGGGAAAGGGATTCCAAAATATCTCATGCTACCCAAAATAGGCCCTTATGTGCATTATCTTAGGTTTCACGAGATTAGATGAACCTTTCCAATGTTCTATTGGGAAGGAAATTCCAAAATATCTCCTATTGCCCAAATTAGACTCATATGCTTCGTCTTAGGCATTATGAGATTAGATGAACCATTTCCAACATCTTATTAGAATGGGAATCCTAAAATACCTCTGGTTGCCCAAAATAGACACATATGCGTTGTCTTATACTTAGCGAGGCTAGACTAACCTTCTCAATATTTTATTGGGTGGCGACTCCAAAACACATCTTGTTGCCCAACATGGATGCCCTCGTAATCCTTATGGGTCTTATAAACCTCTCCCGAATACCCTAAAAGCGGGTTCTCGGGATCTCGCCGGGGTACATCACAAACACCAAACCGCGGGGGTGAGCATGATGTCTCACTTATTATAGGCCAATGACGGTCCTACTCAATGTATTGAATATTGAAATGCCAAATGAAATGAAATGTAGAGGTGGTCCTTTGGGGTCCCTCTAAAATGTATTGAACCTATAGGGTTTACGTCTCGTGTATCTAGTTTGAAAATTTCTGCCAGAATTGTACTAGGGGCAATACGGTAAAAATGAAATTAAAATGATTAAATTGGAGTTAAATGGAAATTTAAGTGAAAAAGGACTTAAATGAAAGAAATAAAGAGTTTAAGGATAAAATGGTAATTTGGTTCTTAAGTTAATTAATAAGGGTTAATAATGGAAATAATATGATTAAATGGTTAATAATGTAATTTAGTCATGTTTAAGGACTAAAATGTAATTTGGCATGAAAATGATATTTCAAGGATCAAATGATAATTTGCATGTTAAATAAAGAGTTAAATAACTTAATAAGTCAAATTGGTGGCATAATTGTAAATAAGAGAAAGTTGGGTAAAATCGTAATTTAATAATAGTTAAAGGACCTAAAAGTAAATATGACATAGTTGGAGGACTTAAATGCAAGTGTGACTTAATGTAAGGACCTAATTGTAATTATACCATAGTTAAGGGACCAAAATGCGAATTTGGATATTTAAGTGTATTAAGTGCATAAATGATTTTAAATAAAGACTATTGCATGTAAATAATTGAATGAAATAAATAATTGCCTAAGGGTAAAATTGTAATTTTTAGTAATGTTCTAAGGACATAAGTGTAATTTGGTATAAAAATAATATTCTTAGAACAAAGTAGTAGATTGCATGTTAGATATTGAAATAAATATGATAATAAGTTAATTAATGGCATTAATTTAAATAAGTGAAAAGTAAAGGGCAAAACTATAAATTGGTGAAAGTCTAGGGACCGAAATATAATTTGTCAATAGTGATGTAAAAATAAGGGATTTAAAAGATAGTTGATAGGCAATTTGAATATTAATTGTGTAATAAATTGACAATAGAGAAAATAATGGAATTTATGTTAATATTAGTAGAAATATTACGGTTAATGTTAAATGTCATGAAAAATGTCATTGTAATACTAAAGGATTATTAATACTGATTAGGGATAATAGGTATATAGATTTAAATTCGTATAATTAAATTAAAGGAATGAATTGAATTTAATTAAAGAATTGACACCGGTTAAAATAATGTCAATAATAATAATGAAATCATTGGAATTATCAGGAAAAATTTTATGTCATGTAAAATGAACTAGACATTTAGGGTTATGTAATTAAAGTATTAAATAAAGGTTAACAAGTGTATAAAAAATGAAATGGAAAGAAAAGATAGTGTGATTAAGATAAATAATAATGTATCAAGTAAATTTAATTGAATACTATGAATTTAATAATTGAAATATAAGTTACAATGAATAAAGAGTGTGAAATAAAATTAAATGTTAAAAGTTAATAGTGAAATAATGATTACAAAAATTATGATAAATAGACAATATGAATAATTCAGGTATTGCTGTAATAATAGTACTGTTAATCACAGTAATAAGAAAATGAAATGTAAAACAGTTATCGATAAATATTTAGTCAAATAAAATTAATAAAAATTATGTGTAAAGTTAAGAGAATAATGATGTTAAACTTACAAATAAGTCAGTGTATTAAGTGATAGTATTGACAATTCAGTGTATAATATGAAATATAACTGATTAAAATTAAGTAGGAAAAATAATGTAAATGTATTACGTTTATAGTTCTAAAAATAGTAGGATAAAAGAAATGATTAAGTGAAAGGTAATAATATGAATATAAAACGTAAAAAGATTTAATGTAACTAAAAGAGTAAAAGAAATATCAAGAATATAAAGGAAATGATAACGGTTAATCAGTACTGTTAATAACAACAATAATAACTGCTCAAATAGATAATTCAATAACTAATACTGTGTCCAAATGTAGATTGTAACTGATGTAAATAAGTTATAAACAAATGAATACGTTAATAAAATAATTACAAAAATTATTAATATAACTGGTCATTAAATTAACAGACGGAATATAATAGTATTAATGTTAAAGTTAACAGTACAAATAATAATGATACTGATAACTGAAATAGTAATGTTAAAGTATGGTTACTGAAATAATGAAAAATATATAAAATAAATGATTAAAGCAAAAGATTTTTTAGGATATTAAAAGTAAGGCATAAATTATCTAAAAGTCTAAAAAATTAATGTTCTTATAACTTGAATAAAGTAATACGCTTGTTTGTGCATGAATGTAGTATAGTATGAAAAATTTAGGATATATATTCACCACCGGGCATTTTCATGCTCAACGCGTAGTGTTGTTGCTGCGCGCAAGTTACGAAGATAGAAAGCTTTTAGGTAACTGGAATTTCATTGACATTCAAAAAGAGGAACGAATGCAGAGATGGGAGGATAGGCATAGCATGTATACGATTGCAGTGAACTATAAGGTTTATGATTTATGCATATGTTAAGTATGAATTTTTCAGACAGTGCTAAGTATTATTGATATTGAAATGCGAAAAAAAAATCATTGAATTTGATAAGTGCATTCCAGTGTATTCCAATATAGTGTACAACATCCAATATCCGTATCATTTACGGATATAAGGTGTTATGTACTGCACTACAAACTATTCATATATTAGTTTTCTTTAATGCGCAATGCGTGAGTACTAATACTATTTTAATTAAAGTTAATAAATATCAATATAAATTGGGAAGGCAGTTTTAATCACAGCATAACCCCATTCCGTCATTCACAATAAAAAGAAATCTCCCTAAAAAACAGCAATTATTTCCTATTTTCTCGATTAGATCTCATCAAAGTTGTTACATAATCTTACTCATTATTACAATTTTTTTTTCTATGCCGATGGAAAGCGAGAGGTTAAATTGCAGTGGGAGTTATAGTGGAATAAATTGCAGTGATCATAATATATATGGCAAAGAAGAAGTGAAGGAGGAGGTAGATCATCTTCCTCTGACCAGTAATGGTGATTCTCAAACGACGTCGTCATCATCATCTGCTCTTGGTTTTATTCATCATCCCGTTTCCAAGTTGGACACACTTGCCGGCGTCGCGATCAAGTATGGTGTTGAGGTAATTTCTTTATTGATTTATGCATTTGCAAAAAATTGGATCCTTTTTTCGATCGATTATTTCATGCAATGAGTGTTGAGCGTTGAATCAACATGTTAATTGAATGGTGCGCAAGTTCCATGAATGTACGTTGCATGGGTTTAGAACCTTTTTTTTTCCTACAGTGTTTGATGCTTTGTAGATTGTATTCCTCCACCCCATAAATGAAAAATTAAGGGATAACTTTAACAAGGCCCCAACCTTTTACCATTTATTTTCCATTAGCATCTTAATATAATTTATTTTTTTTTCAATTGGATATATACCTAATGTTTTAAAAATTTTCAATGACAATCCTCGATCCATTTTTCCATTAACTATAGACTGGAGATATGACTTTAGGGACGAAAGAGAAAATTTATCACTAATTTTTATGGCTAAAATTTTTTCACATTTCGAATATATTTTATATTTTAAAATAAATAAATTTACACAATTTTAGAACTACCATTACTATTTCATTATTTCTATTATATTATTATTATTATTATTATTATTATTATTATTATTATTATTATTATTTAAAGGAAAATTACTCTTATTTGTCCCTAACGTTTTGTTTGAAGAGTTGATTTGTTCTCAATATTTATTTTGGAGCTGATTTGCCCTTTATGTTTTGATTATGAACATTAAAATGTCCCTCCATGTTCCCTTAATTTTTTAATTTTAATTCAATTTATTTCTTTCCCAAATTTTATTTTTCATTTTAAATTATATCCAAAACTTATGAAATTATTCCAAAATACTTTTACCAAACTTTCAATATCAATCAAAGCGAACACAATTTACACTAAAAAATTTCTAAATATCTTAAACGGGATTATAGAGTTGTTTAGAGATCTTAAAATTATTTTCTAACTATCCTTAGTAACTCTATAGTTTTACTTAGAATATTTAAAAGAAAAAATTAATATAAACTGTATTTGTTTTCATTGGTATTATAATTTTGGTAGAAATATTTTGAAGTAATTTTATAAGTTTTGGACGTAATTTCAAAGAAAATATATATTTTGGAAAAAAAAATTGAATTGAATTAAAAAAAAAATTGAATTGTGGTAAAAATATAAAATTAAAAAGTTAAGAGAAGATAGAGAAGCAATTTAGTATTCAATATCAAAACTTTAAGGACAGATTAGTTTCAAAATAAAGGTTAAAGGCAAATCAGCTTTACTAACAAAACATCAGAAGCAAATCAAAATCTTATCTCTCATTTAAATGAGTTGAAAATGATAAACGTTTTTAATGCTGGGTTGAAATAATATTATTAATAAATAAATTGATATAAAAATCCAAAATTAATTAAAATGTTATGACTTATCATCTTTAAGCTTTCTATCAAATAGATTAAAAAAAAATGTTAATTTTCTTATAAGACTTTTTTAAAATTTAACCTAATAAATTATATCTAACAAAAAATTACGAAAATAGTGCAATGGTTGAAAAAATTATAACTATAATATTCTTTAAAGGATTATATATAAAATTAAAGAAGATACTTATTTAAATTGAATTTATGAATCAAACCAATAAAAGAATGCTACATAAAATTAAGAAGTTAAAAAAAAAATAATTAAATGGTTATTAGTCATATGTATCGTTACAATATTAATTTGATTTATAAAAAACTCACTTATCAAATAGAGGAGACTTTTTCAAAGTCAAATGAGACATCAATTAGGAGGGTCAATTTCACTCATGGTCACTCAACTTATCACTTATCGCGTAAAAGTAACCGACTTTTTTTTTCTTACTTAAATGTCACTGAACTTTTAACATTATTGCACAAAAGTCATGTTGACCGGAAGCCGGCGACGACTCTTGCCGGATTGATGACTTTTTTGCAAAAATGTTAAAAATTCAGTAACATTTAAGTTGAAAAAAAAAAAGTTAATTACTTTTGCGAGATAAATGATAAGTCTAGTGACCGTGAGTGAAATTAATTTAAATGTAGTATTTGTTGAACTTATCAATCCGGCAAGAGTCGTCGCCGGATTCCGGTCAACATGACTTTTGTGCAATAATGTTAAAAGTTCAGTGACATTTAAGTAAGAAAAAAAAAATTGGTTATTTTTGCGCGATAAGTGATAAGTTGAGTGACCATGGGTGAAATCAACCCTAATTAGGATGATAACGATAATGGTATTATTATTTTCAATAATAATAATAATTTATATTACAGCATAATGATAATAAAATATATAGTAATGAATTAGACCTAAAAATGGGTTAGGTATGAGGGATTTAGGTTCGGGTCACTTTGAATCGATTCTTTTTAATTTTGGATTTGTTGGGTCATTTTTGGATTATATTACTTATTTTTTTGAGTGGCTTTGAGTTGGATCTCGGATTATAATTAGGATTAAAATATCAAAACATAAGCAATTTGATATACTTAGTTCGGTTTTTGATTTAATCGGTTTAGTTTTGAAATAAAAATTCGGTTATATCAATTTGGTCCAATTTTTTTTATTCAAAAATTGTTCTTAATTTTTTCTGCTTGTATGACATCTCTCCATCTCAATCGGTAGGAAGAAATATAAATTAAAATAAACTTTAGAATGATATATTTTAATTTTTTACCAAATAAATGAGGAAAATGCCTCTTTGTAACACCTCTTACATCGATAGTAGATTCAGATAAAAAACGATACATTCTATACTGCTAAACACTTAAAATATGAATTAGAAAATTTCTTGTTAATTATAAAATACGAATAAGAAAATTTCCTTTTAATTATAATGGATATTTAGGATGGGCACATCTTTACACTATTTCATTTCATTTAAGTGCTTACCAATTTTCATTTTTTCATTTTTTTTATTCACACCTTTTAATTTAGATGGTTAAGATCTATCTAAATACTCTTACATTTAATGGCCAAAATTGAATCTTACACAAAAAAAAAAAATTTAGATACACCTAAATTAAAATTAATTTGGTTACTATTACATCCAAGGGTCAATAATATTTATCCCTACGTAAAAAATCTCCTCATTTAATATTTATTAATAAAAGAATAAGGATTTTTTTTGGCACTAGTTAATCCAAGTGTTCTTAATTTTTCTTCTTTACATCTTTTTTTCTTTTGGATGGCTAAGAACTCCTTATCACTATTTCATCATCTCCTTCAAAAAAAAAAAAAAAAAAAAAAAACCGAAATAAAAAGGAAAAAATCATTCAAGTAAACCAATGGTTATGATTGGATGTGTTACTATTTGATCAAAGTGTCATCAAAATTACTCATTTTCCTATTTTATAATTTAAATTTCTTTTTAAATAAATTATGAAATCATTAATAACTTTTTCCTACTTAAAATGCATAATTGATATCATATATAACTCATCATATTGATCGATTTGACTTTTTTGTATCTCGAGATAACTTTGACCATTGGTCAATATTGGTTAAACATATCACTATTCACTGCAAAATCGTGGCCCGATTTTTAATTTAAAATTTAAATACCTTAAATGGATATATTTTTGCCTCAAATTCGATCCCCAAGTTTATTTTAAATTGAACTATTCATAGCCCGGGATAAATACTATCCATGTCTCGGGTGGCACTATTTATCTCCAAAAGTTCCACACAGTCAGAAAATGTAACATTCATAAATTCAATTAATTCCTTTATGAAATTGGTCTAAATTTATATATATATCCTTATTATTAGATTTATTCCATATTGACTCTAGCGGCAGCATTTACTTAATAAATTGCGAATTCACTATTCATTTGGATTATTTCCATATCCACCACCAACATCCTCACAATTAGAACAACCAACATTTGCATTCCATAAAAATATATGCATCTAATTATATAAAATAACAACTATATACAAAATAAATCCTTAGTTACACATGAGTATCTTTTATATACATGCCATATACATTGTTATTACAAAATCCTCATTCTATGCATTAGGCTCCAAAGTTCCGTACAGTTCTGCTCGAAGCTTGCCCGCGTCATTGCCCAAAGGACCTACGTGCGGCAAACAGTACAAGCTAAGCAAAATTTGCCTAATGACAGATACCTAACTTAAATATTTCAACTACCATACAAGCATGCATTATTTATTAATTTCTTAATTTCTCTTATTATTATCTTAAATTTCATATTTTCCTCACTTTTCTATTTTAATTCACAAATTTTATAATTATAATTTCAAAATTACCATTTTACCCTTACATGTAAATTTTATCACAAAATTACCATTTTACCCCTAAAACTCTATATTTTTGCCAAAACTACTATTTTACACCTAAAGTTCCACATTATGCTCATTTTTACACTTTTCCCACTAATTCGACATTTTATTACTTTTTGGTTCCTAAAATTCAACTTTGTTCCAAAATTACTGTTTTACTCCCAATTTGATCTTTTTACTACATAATTACCATTTACCCTTATTAACCCAATTTTATTCATTATTTACAATCTGCCCCATTAAGCCTCAATTTTATCATATTATTACTATTTTACCCCTAGTAATTCTAGTGAAAACCACACAGACGAATCGGATGTGTGAGACTTGGAACCTAAAGGTCCATATCTATGCAATTTCTTTTTACACTTTCTTTTTCAATCTCATTTTCCATATTTATATCAGTGTAGATCTGCCATTGGTCTACTATTGCTAGTCTCTATGACTCGTTACCGCAGTATATGTCCCTATGGTTATCCAACTACATCACATACTTCTGGTTTCATTACTAGTTACTAAGGGCAAAATAAATTTTCGTTCCATTTTCACATATTATGCCATAATTTTCAATCCTATTCATATTTTCACATTATGTAATGGTACCTAACCTAAGTACCATACCCAATAATTAACAATCATCGTTCTTTTAACAATCATCGTTCTTTTAACACATTTCATCAAATTATACACATGTTCCTACACACATACCATTCGGACACATTAGGTCCACATCCATACATAATCTTTCCCTTATTAAAATTTGTTTCATTCATATTTTTATGATATCTAATACATATTTCTACCATTTATTCTTCACAATTTCCCTTGTTTTCATTAATTCCTACACTTACATAATGGGTACAATTTGGGGTTTTCATTCTATTTCCATTTTCATGATTTTAATCTTATAATTCCACTTATCTAACATCCAATTTGACTTATTTAACACTAAATTCAATTTAGCGCATTTTTCATGCAACTTTAATTATATACATGATCATGTGCAAGTTGAAATGCATAAGTTTTTGGCATCTACATACCTTAAACTCCTTTGCTCCTATAAGCTCTCCTTCTCCTTTCCTTTTTCTTTCCTTTTTCTTTCCTTCCTCACCCAATTCTTCACCTAGACCGAATTTAAATGAGTAAAATTCATTGAGTTTTTCTTGCAATTTCAACATAATTCACATAAATACAACCTAATTTCATTAATTCCCACCTAATTCTAACAAAATATCACATATTTACTTATTTGGCACAAAATTTACTTTTTAAATTTCTTCCAAAATTCTTCACTATATACTTGTCTTAGGCTAGGAGGATGATTAATGTTGAGTTTAAGTGAAAGAATTGAGGTACATATCAAGTTTTTAGGAGGAGAGAGAAAATTTTAATAGTGGTTTTGGTGTTGAATATTTCGGCCATATGCTAAGGGAGGAAGATGAATTAGACACTTGAAAAATCTGAAATTTTTCACCTATTTATATGCCCAAATGAATGGCTAAGATTAAGCCAAACACTATTTGATCTAAGGACCAATATTGTGTCACTTGTCATCCTTCTATTGGTTCCAAAATTTTCTTTGTCAAATTTTCATGATATTATGTCCAAAAATATGAAAAAATATTTCTTTGGGTGTACATAAATTTTCGAGTCAAAACTAGTTCATTTCGGTGAATTTTTTGTCCAGCGCTACATTTATCGTTCTAGTAATTCACTTTTCCGTTTGAACTAAATTTTAATTTTTCATCTTCGAAAATTCAATTATAATATTTACAATGAGTTTCTAAGGTCAAATAAAATTTTGGAGGTCTCTAATATTTTTTTTAGCTTGGTCAAAGTTCGGTCAACACCGACACTATTCCTACTGAACCTGCAACTTACTTTTATTTCTGACTTTTAAGGCTCTATTTCAACTCAAATTCACCTCAAATTACATTCTCGAACTCCACATGAATTGTATTTTCCAACTGTCGAAAAAGTAAATTTTGACCCAGGGTGGTACTATTCACTCCAGGTGGCACTATTCGCAACCCGAAAGTACTATTCATGAAAATCGGGATTTAGAGCATTATATTTCTTCCATACTACATAAAATTTCATCCTTAAAATTTATCTGATTCAAACAACAGTGGATACTGCTATCTGACCGTCTCCTCTGGCTCTCATGTAGCTTACTCGACGTTATAGCGAGTCTATAGTACTTTGACTAGAAGGATCTGGTTGTTCCTCAACTGCTTATTTCCCTTGCAAGAATTATGACCGACTCCTCATTATAAGTCAAGTCGGGCCTAACTTGCACTTCTTTTGGTTGAACTACATGTGTTGGGTCGGATCTGTCATCTGTACCTCCGCAGCATCAACACATGGAAAACATTATGAATTCTGTCGAGTTCTGGTGGTAAAGCTAGCCTGTAGACCACTGGTCCCACACGCTCTAAGATCTCATATGCGCCAATAAACCTAGAGCTTAACTTACCCTTCCTGCCAAATCTCTATATCTTCTTCCAAGGCGACACTTTGAGAAATACTTTATCTCCGACTTCAAATTCTATGTCTTTCCTCTTTAAGTCTGTATAAGATTTCTGGAGGTTCGATGCCACTTTCAAGCTATTCTTGATTACCTGAACTTTCTCCTCTATTTCTCGAATTAAATCATATTTGACTAGCTTGCTTTAACTCAACTCTGTCCAACATAAGGGAGTTCTGCACTTTCTTCCTTATAAAGCCTTATAAGGTGCCATCTGTATGCTTGTCTGTAGCTATTATTATATGCAAACTCAGCTAAGGGAAGATATCTTTCCCAACCTCTACTAAATTCTAAGACATAGCTTCTCAACATATCTTCAAGCACCTATAACATAATGCATATGTTAAGTTTCAAATTTCTACCTAATTCATATTCATCCATTAGAGTTGATTGGGTTACCTAAATAACACTTTCTAACTGCCCATCTATCTATGGATAAAAGTCAGTACTAAAGTGAAGCTCGGTACCCAGTGCTTCTTGCAGCTTTTTCCAAAATTGAGCAATGAATTAGAGATCTCTATCCGATACAATGGAGTAAAGCACTCCATGAAGTCTGAATATTTCACTGGTGTAAATCTTTGCTAATTTGACTAGTGGATAATCAGCTCTCACTGGTAAAAAATGTGCAGACTTCATCAATCTATCTATGATCACCTAGATGGAATAATGTTTCCTCAAAATCAAGGGTAATTCGGTGATAAAATCCATCGTGATTCTATCCCATTTCCACTCTGGTATGATAAGAGGCCGAAGTAAACTAGAGGGAACCTGGTGCTCTACTTTCATATACCTAACCACCAATAGTGAGTCTTTAAATCTTGATACATCTTGATGCTACCTAGGTGCATAGCATAGCTACTGCTGTGAGCTTCTGTCATAATGTTCTTTTTCATGTCAGCATTCTTTGGTAAATAAACCCTCCCTTTATACTGCCAAGGGCGTAGTCACTATCTTTCCCTTCTTGAACTTACTTGATTGCAAAAGCCAACTGCTCATCTTGCTTTTCGATGGCCTTTACTTGCTGTAGTAAGTCAGATATAAGTTATAACTCAACTACAATTGCTCCATCTTATGCCATGGATAACCTGACATTCATAGCCCTTAAGGCTATTAAAACAACATTGTGTTATTATTTTTGTATGCTTATAAATATACATGCAAGGAAATTCAAGAATTTTGTTCAAATGATTACCTACTATGTGTTTCCTGCTAAGTGCATCAACTACCACATTCTCTTTGCCTGGGTGGTAGTCAATGAGGCAGTCATAATCTTTGATGAGTTCTAGCCACTGTCTCTGTCTTAAATTGAGCTTTTTCTGGATAGGTAAATATTTTAAGTTTTTATGATCTGTATAAATGTAGCATTTTTCTCAATACATATAATGCCTCTAAATCTTCAATGCAAATACAATGGCTGCTAGCTCCAAATCATGGGTAGTGTAGTTCTTCTCATGAGTCTTAAGCGGCCGAGAAACATAAGCAACTACCTTACCTTCTTGCATGAGCACACGACCTAACCCATTCCGGGAAGCAACGCTATAGATCATGAAATCTTTTCCTGATTCTGGCTGTGTCAGGATGGGCACTTCTATTAACATATTTTTCAGTTTCGCAAAGCTCTCTTGACACTTGTCAATCCATATAGACTTGACATTTTTTTTTAGCAATTTGGTGAATGGAGAGGCGATTAAAGAAATTCCCTTTCCATTCTAAAATGGCTTCAATCTTCTTTGGATCAACTTTAATGCCATCTGCTAATACCACATGGCCAATAAAATAAACTTCTTTAAGCCAAAATTCACATTTACTAGACTTGGCATATAGCTGATTGTCCCTCAGAGTCTGCAAAACCATTTAGAGGTTTTTTTCATGCTCTTCGGGATTCTTAGAATAAACCAAAATATCATCAATGAAACCTACTACAAACAGGTTTAGATGTGAATGGAAGATTCGGTTCATTAGGTCCATAAAAGCTACTGGTAGTGAGTCCAAATGGCATGACTAAGAACTCATAATACCCATAACTAGTATGGAAAGCAGTCTTTAGCACATTTGCTTCCTTTAATTGATCGAACAAGCCATCAATTCTCTGTAGTAGATACTTGTTCTTTATAGTTACTTTGTTCAGCTGCCTGTAATCAATGCAAAGCCGGAGGGATCCATTTTTCTTTTTAACATACAGCATAAGTGCTCCCCATGGTGATACACTAGGGCAAATCAAACCCCTGTCAAACAATTCTTGCAACTGAAATTTAAGTTATTTAAGTTTTGTCGGTCCCATTCTATAGTGAGCAACTGAGATAGGTGTTGTACTAGGAACAACATCTATAGTAAATTCAAAATCCCTGTCCGGTGGCAACCCCTAGTAACTCATAAGGAAAAACATACGAAAAGTCACACACTGTGGGGACCCCATTAATACTGGCTTCTTCCTTCTTAGCTTAAAATACACAAGCTAGGTAGGCCTCACAACCCTTTCTAATTAACCTATTTGCCGCAGTGGCTGATAAAACATTAGATAAGAAATAAGATCGTTTGCCTACTACAGTAACTTCTTGTCCCTCTGGGGTTTTTAAGTTAACTCATTTTAATTGATAATCTAACATAACCTGATGCTCATGTAGCCAGTTCATACCCAAGATAACATCAAATTCATAAAATGGAAGTTCAATCAAATTTGCAAGGAAGGAGAATGTTGCATTTGAATATGACAATTCTTATAGACTTTATTCACCACCACACTATGTCCTAGTGGGTTACTCACTAAAATATCTTGATCTAGTTGTGAAATATTCAAACCCTTCCCCAAACTACAGCGGTACTAATGTAGGAGTGTGGATCCTAGGTCCATTAAAGCATGAACATAATCAGTAAAAAGTAAAAATTTACCAACTATGATGTCCGGAGCATCCTGGTCTTCTCTAGCTCGAACTGCATAAGTACGTGCTTATGGTCGCCCTTCTGTGCCCTGAGGTACCTGTGTAGCTCCCCTTAGTGCTAATGTCCTAGTGGAAGCACCCCTGCCTCTGCCTCTCTAATGTGCAATACCAGATCTCTCAACCTGTTGGGCTGGTGTAGCCTGCAGCATCCTAGGGTAGTCTCTCTGAAAATGGTCTCTGAACCCCCACCTAAGGCAAGCTCCTATCAACTTCCAGCACTCTTCCTAATGTTTCTTACAATAATGCTCACAAGTAGGAGCGATCCCTCTGCCTACTCCTCTAGGTGTACTAGCCATAGAGGTTGCTGGTATATTGGCGTGAGCAGTAGATTTCTGACTCTGAGTCGATGCCTAGGGAGGTTCTTGTGACTGAATAAGGGGACCTCTAAATCTCTTACTGGTACCACTAGGAGGACCTGGCTGATTTGGCCTCCTTTTTTGTTATGCCCTGGCCTATCTGCTGGCCTCATCCTGCTACATAGTCTCAACCCGCATAGCTGCTCTCATTAAGAACCTCATGTCAGTGAACTCCTAAGCTCTATGGCATCTCTAATCTTATTGAGGAGGTCTTGCTCAAACAACTAGCATAACTTCATCTGTGTCAAATGGTATTCCTCCATGTAGGCACTGAGCCTCTCAAACTCTCCCTCATATTCGGTCATAGTCTTATTGCCTTGTGTAAGTCTCCAAAATGCACTTTGCACGGCATTCTTGTATTCTTTCCCCACATACTTGTCCCCAAATTGTCTCAGGAAATAATCCCATGTGAGGTCTGCAGCTGGGGTGTATCTTCTAACGATCTCCCACCATAACTAAGCAGGGCCCTAAAATAAAGCAACAGCTCCCTCTAACATCTCCTCAAGGGGATTGAAAGTGATCTCAAATAATCTCTTAGTCTGATGTAGCCACTCTTTGGCTTCTGTGGTTGTCATCTGGTCCCTGCCATAAAAATCCTCGGCCCTAGCTTCTTAAACTGCTCCAAAATTGACTTTTTTGGTAGGGGTAGAGGAGGCTGCTGCTGGACTGGCGAAGCCTGCATCCTCTGATAAATAAGATCTGCCACCATCTACATAAAGTACGGCTGAGGGAGTACCGTTGCTGCCAGAGGAGGTGCACGTGCGGCAGGAGGTGGTGTAGGTTGTTTTGAGCCGATCAGCAGCATCACCATCCCCTATGCCAATGGAGGCACTACTTTTCGCTACCTCCTAAAATCCTCGTCTAGAACTAGACGCCATCTCCGTTAACTACAAAACATACGTATTAACTTCCAAAAATAACTTTATTCATAAGTATTCATATATGGCATGTATATACAATCACTTCCCACAAATCAATATTCACTCAGACCTTAGAACTGCTTAAACCTGCTCTGATACCACTAAATGTAATACCCTATACCCGAACATTGATTCATGGATTGGTATGTCATATACACGGGTATTGTTAATTATAATCTCAATTAATTCCTTTGTGAAATTGGCCTATATATATATATATATATATATATATATATATATATATATCCTTATTATTAGATTTATTCCATATTGACTCTTGCGGCAGCATTTACTTAACAAATCGCGAATTCGCTATTTATTTGGTAAAATAAAAATTCGACAGCATAACAGCTGCTATACATCTTAACCCTCCTGCAAATTTCAAATTTAACACTCTCAATTTAGATATATACCAACTCAACCTCCATCAACAACACAATTATTTCCATATCCACCACTAATATGCACACAATCAGAACAACCAACATTTGCATTCCATAAAACATATATGTATCTAATTACATAAAATAACAACTCAATACAAAATAAATCCTCAGATACACATGAGTATCTTTTATATAGATGTCACATATATTATTATTACAAAATCCTCTTTTCATGCGTTAGGCTCCAAAGTTCCATGCGATTCTATCCTAAGCTTGCTCACGTCATTGCCCAAAGGACCTACACGTAGCAAACACTACACGTAGCAAACACTACGCGCTAAGCAAAATTTGCCTAGTAGTAGATATCTAACTTAAATATTTTCAACTACCATACAAGCATGCATTATTTATTAATTTCTTAATTTCTCCTATTATTATCTTAAATTTCATATTTTCCTCACTTTTCTATTTTAATGCACAAATTTTATAATTATAATTTCAAAATTACTGTTTTACCCTTATCTATATATTTTATCACAAAATTACCATTTACCCTTAAAAATTTTCATATTTTTATCAAAATTACTATTTTACCCCTAAAGTTTCACAGTGCTCATTTTTAAGGTTTTGCCACTAATTCCCCATTTTATTACTTCTTAGTCCATAAAATTCAATTTTATTTCAAAATTATTATTTTACCCCCAATTTGATCTTTTTACTGCAAAATTACCATTTTACCCTTATTAACCCAATTTTATTTATTATTTATAATTTGCCCGTTCAAGCCTTAATTTTATCACATTATTACTATTTTGCCCCCGATAATTCTAGTGAAAACCATACAAACAAATCAGATGTACGGGATTTGGACCCAAAGGTCCATATCTATGCAATTTCTTTTTACACTTTCTTTTTCAATCTCAATTTCCATATTTATATCGGTGTGGATCCGCCATTGGTCTACTGTTGCTAGCCTCTATGACTCGTTACCGCAATATATGTCCCTATGGCTAGCCAATAACATCACGTACCTCTGGTTTCACTACTAGTTACTAAGGGCAAAATAAATTTTCATTCCATTTTCACATATTATGCCACAATTTGTAATCTTTTTCATAATTTCACATTATGTAACAGTACCTAACCTAAGTACCATACACAATAATAAACAATCATCATTCTTTTAACACATTTCATCAAATTATACACATGCTCCAACATGCATACCATTCGGCCACATTAGGTCCACATCCATACATAATCTTTTTCTTATCACAATTTATTTCATTCATGTTTTTATGACATCTAATACATATTTCTACCATTTATTCATCACAATTTCACTTGTTTTCATTAATTCCTACACTTACATTACAATTTGGGATTTTTCATTGTAGTTCCATTTTCATGCATTTAATCTTATAATTCCAATTATTTAACATCCAATTTGACTTATTTAACACTAATTTCAATTTAGCACATTTTTCATGCAACTTCAATTACATACATAATCATGTACAAGTTGAAATACATAAGGTTTTGGTATCTATATACCTTAAACTCCTTTACTCCTACATGTTCTCCTTCCTTTTCTTTCATTCCTCATCCAATTCTTCACCAAGGCCAAATTTGGAGTAAAATTCATTGAATTTTTCTTGTAATTTCAACATAATTCACATAAATACAACCTAATTTTATTAATTCCTACTTAATTCTAACAAAATTTCACATATTTACTTACTTGGCACAAAATTCCCTCTTCAAATTTCTTCCAAATTCCAACAAAAATCTTCACTATATACTTGTCTTAGGCTAGGAGGATGATTAATTTTGAGTTTAAGTGAAAGAATTGCGGTAGAAGTCAAGTTTTTGTGAGGAGAGAGAAAACTTTAATTGTGGTTTTGGTGTGGAATATTTAGGCCATATGATGGGGGAGGAAGACGAATCGGACACTTGAAAAATCTAAAATTTTTCACCTATTTATATGCCCAAATGAATGGCTAGGATTAAGCCAAACACTATTTGATCTAAGGGCCAATATTGTGCGACTTGTTATCCTCCTATTGGTTCCAAATTTTACTTTGTCAAATTTTCAGGAAATTATGTCCAAAAATATTTGTTTGGGTGTACGAAAATTTTTGGGTAAAAACTAGGTCATTTCGGTGAATTTTTCGGTCCGGTGGTGCATTTACTGGTTGGATAATTCACTTTTCTGTCTCAACTAATTTTTACTTTTTCACCTCCGAAAATTCCATTATAATATTTACAATGAGTCTCTAAGGTCAAATAAATTTTCAAAGGTCTCTAACATACATCGACACTATGAATTGTACTTTTAAGGCTCTATTTCAACTCAAATTACATTTTCGAACTCTCTATGAATTGTACTTTTTAACGATCGAAAAAAGTGAATTTTGACTCCAGGTGGTACTATTCATCCCGAGTGGCCTATTCACAGTACGAAAAGTACTATTCACAAAAATCGGGATTTGGGGCATTACATTTGGTATTTTAAAAACTAAGTATTGTTATTGTTTTTAAAATTTAGGACAATTCGGTACAGGTCATTCAAAAATTTGGGACAATTTGGTTCAGTTCTTTGAGTACTAAACAATATAATACAAAACTTGGCAATATTTTAGATAATTTAATATTTCAAAAATTTATAAAATAAATAAATACACACTATAAATAAAAATGTAATTAAAATATTTCAATACGCATTTAAATTTAAGTCAAAGTATAACATTTAAAAATTAACATTATACGGTCTTTATCTGCATTATATTTGCATTAATTTGAGAATTTCAGCAATATCTAAAAAAAGATAACAAAGAAATTAGATAATTAGACCACAAATAAATTGTAAACATTAAATACACAATTTAAAAACTTGCGCGAATATAGTAATTACACGATTCAAATTTTTTGATTTTTTAGTTGATGCATCTAAAGCAAAAAAATGTAGTCAATCTTAACCAATTTTGGCAACAAATAAGAACTTTAGTTGTAATCAGGAGTAAAGAGCATCTAAACTTGTCTTAGTCATCACCTTACCGATGCAATTTTTTTAATTTTTTTTACCTAAAAAATTTATTTTTTAATATTTTAAAAAACTATCAATTCCTAAAATTAAAATTTTAATTCCCTCCTAAAAGTCAAAAAAAAAAAAAATTCCCTCCTAAAAACTTTCATCTTTAATTTTTAATTCTCCTTGAAAACTTTAATTTTTTCTCTTTTATCATTTTTATATGTATAACTAAAATTTCATTATACATAATAACCGTACATAAAATACATTATTAATTTTTATATTTATTTAAGTATTGTATCAAAAATAGATGAATACTAATTAAGTGATACTAAAAGTAAATGAAATTGATTGATATGATGATTATATACTCATATAATTACATTAATTAAAAAAATTTCATTATATATATGCCAATCAAAATTGGCCCGGATCCAATTATTTATCATTAAAAAATGGATTAAATGGGTTGATATATATTTTGGCCCATTTGAACCACCATTCGATCCATCCGACATATTTGGGCCAACACGCAATCAATCTGTGACAATATTTTTTATTGCGGTTTTTAGTATCATATTATTATATATAGCTATTTTCATTAAAAAAAATAGATCAAATGAATTAACCCATATTTTGGCCCGTTTGGACCATCACCCGACCCATTTAGGCCAATATTGGTAAATTTTTTAGTATCTCGTTATTATATAGAGAATTATTTCGTTAAAAAAATTAGTCAAATTTTTAGCCCATGGGTCGACCCAAACCCGACAACCCATTTGAGTATTGGCCCATTTATGACTCATATCTTTTTAGCACATTTATGACCCAACCCAAATCCGCCCAACCCGCCCAATTTGCTACCTCTAAATTTATTATATAATAATTATATTATTAATTTACATATTCAATTACTCATACAGATGTTATGCTAAAAATAAATGAGTACTAGTTGATTGATACTAAAAGTAAATAAAATTAATTGGTAAGATGATTATATACTAATATAATTACATTAATTGTAAAATTTTATTATATATAATAATTGCATATAATTACATTATTAATTTACATACTCAATTACTGAGATATATGTATTGTGCCAAAAATATATTAGTACTAGTTGAGCGACACTATAAGTAAATGAAATTAATTGGTAAGATGATTATATAATCATATAATTACATTAATTGATAAAATTTAAAGATATATAATAACTATATATAATTATATTATTAATTTACATACTCATATAGGTAATGTGTGAAAAATAGATGAGTACTGGTTGAGATACACTAAAAGTAAATGAAATTAATTGGTATGGTGATTATTTGATAAATTGTTTAGTGTACATACTTATATAGATATTTGTAAAAAATAAAAAAAAAAAAAGTAGTTGAATGACACTAAAAATAAAGTAAATTAAATACAAATTGCTTTAGTTGCATATTTATATTCATGTAGATATAATAACTAAATTATCTAATCAATAAGTAAAATATTCAGTTTATTTTATTAACTAATTATTATCTTAATTTCGTAAATTAAAATATTTAATACAATAGTTATGAAGTTAAATTTATATAACTAATGCAGAATATAAATTATACATAATATTTATATATAAATTATTAGTATTATATATAATTATTGATAAATATCGGTTCTCTCAGTACAATTCAGTTTCAGAATAATTCAGTACAGTTTAATACAGTTCTCAGTCCGGTTCTAGATAAAATATCTTAGACCACTCCAAATAAAGTTAACGGTTCAATTCGATTCGATTCTTATCAAAAAGTCAACGATAAAATTTGATTTTTTATCTTTTTTTTTGGTACTTCGGTTCAATACATGAAAATTCAGATCTGTGTACACCCCTACCTATATATGGCATAAAATAAAATTTAATTAAAAAATTAGATCATGAGTTTGGGTTAGATCAGATTTCAAGTATTTTTGGATGAAATTTTTGAGTTTGGGTCAGATTTGACTGTAAAATTTTTGGATTCAATTCCAATTTCTGATCTCTATTTTCGGACGAATCGGATCGAAAATTGTCGGTTCTAGTAATGATTGTCATAAATCTTTTAAATTTATTTATTTAAAAATTAAAAAATCTTACCTGTAAAAAATTAGCGATAAGCCAATGTGAAACGGTTGTTCTATATTTTTAGTCAACTACAAATTTACATTTAAATATTTAGTCAGTTTTCAATTTTTTTTTTTTTAACAACTCAGTTTTCAATTTAATTTGCAAAGTAAAATATATTATAATTTATCACTCAATATTTATTTATAAAATCATAAACTTTGTTAAAAAGTTTATTCAAAATTATTAGAAATTTTTGTAGAATTTATGAAATATTCTGAAATATACGTTAATTTTAGACGGAATTTTTGACAGAGTTCATGATTAAGGAATTGAATATCAAATTATGAATAATTTAGTTGGCAACTAAACTTGGGAGTTATTTTGTAATTAATCCTTAATGCAAAGATAGATGGATAGTCTGTATTGAAAAAATTTAAAACTGAAGGAAAATTATAACAAATATAATTTAATGCGGAGGTAACATTGAGAATGATACCTACCCTTGTAGCGCAAAAACTTGTTGCGGAAGCGTCTACAAGGATCTTGTTTGTTTTAGTCACTGGCCTGACTTTTATCCACGTGTGGGATAATAGCAACTATTCCACAATCTAAAAATCCCTGAAAAATTAAGACAGAAAACAAGCGTCAGTGGGAATAAGCAGCTTTGCGGCGTGTACGTTTTCTCGTTACCAAATAATGAGGACCTCACCTCTATTTATAGAGATCCTAACAGCTAAAGACCTAACTCTAGTTTAACTCAGACTCTTTCTGAGATAAGATTTGGTAATTTTAATTAGATTAAATAACTCAATTTAATCTAGATTGGAACTCAATCCATTATAGAGTCATGGGCGTACCCAAACTCTATCATCTCCCACTTGCACATGATGGAACGCATTCCAGTCTTAATCTTCAGTTATACTGGCAGATAGATTGTGTGACCAGCATACCTCGAGAGCACTAGTGCTATATACCTGTTAGGGATATATAGCGTCTCGAAAAAACAAGATCCTCCTTTTCACGTATGCCTAACCTTAGATTGCCTTCTCACATTCACTGTTTTAACTCATGATTTCATAAAACAATTTTCGTGTTCACTATTATGTTTTTACTCATAGAAACTATAATAGGCTAGCCAATGAACCACGAATCCTTATGACAGTGATCAAAAGGTTATCTTCCCCTCTTACTGTATGCCATCCATCATGATTCAACTCGCTTTTCTAGTTAGATCCTCCAAGCCTAAACTTTTCCCGGACCTTTTGGAAACTAACTAAGCTAGCCACATTGAACCATACTTCAGGGATAAGTTAAGGGTTCTAAGAGTCAAAATATAAATAGGGTCTCACAATAGGGAAAGTTGAGATCAATAATATTATTAAATTTCCATCCCTGTGGTCACAAGCACACACGGTATAAAACATGTGTTATGGTGTTCTTTCCTTCCCTTAAAGGAGCGAATGTCTCACATTTCGATAATGTGTATGTCAAAACACCATACAGAAGGTTGCAATGCACCGAAGCACCCAACTTCAGTCCGCTTAGTTAAGGACTGCTTCTGGCTTTTTAGACAAAACATGGTAGTTACATATAACTTACCATCGGATTCCATACAATCCTTAATTTGGATCTCAATCCAAAGCATACAACTTTATGTATGTCTTTATCTCGCACCTTAACAAGACTCATCTTATAATTTCTGTAAGACGGCACTTTTATTTTGAACAGGCTCTCGAGCATTCTCATATGTTCAAAAATCGCCTCATCTTAGTCTTTGCCAACTCATTGACAAAACTAAGATAAACACCCTTGTGAGTGGGCTACTTCTCTGTCCGACATGCTCAAACTCATATCAATAATAGTAAATGTTTATACATAAACATTCACACTCACATATTGCCAACAATGAACTTTGGTTATTATTCACAAATAATAACGTTAAGGGATTATATAAAATATAACATTACCAATTAAATTCTACGCAAACCTCGAGATCTAATGTGTCTCTCAAAACACATCTCTCGTTATAGGTTTACTCAATGGATCTGCATGCGTAGAAACATACTGCAAAGTTTACATCTCTCCTTGTGCAACAATACCTCCCACATATAGATATTTAATGTTGATATGCTTAGCTCTACTAGAAGCTATCAACGACTGACTGTCACTATAGACTGTCATTAATGCCTCTAAGATAGTTACTCTTAAATGGCTTACAAACCATTTCAGCCAAACTGTCTCCTGTACTGCAATTGAGAAAGTGTCAAACTCAACTTCTACTATTGATAGGTTTACACGGGTTTAATTCTTGTTACTCCACGAGATAGCACTCTTGCCAAACAAGAATATGTAACCTGGAGTGCATGTCCTCTCATCCACATCTCCTGCCCAATCAGTCTCTGTATTCTCTCAATACAGATCATTTTCTTGATAATAGAGAGAATAGTCTGCAGTACTTTTAAGATATATAAGTATCTTTTTAATTGCTTTCAATGTGCTTTGCCTGGGTTAGATTGATATATGTTTACCATGCTCATTGCATAGTATATATCATGTCTTGTATACAACACTGCATATATAAGACTACCCATGGCATTGGCATATAGAACGTTCCTCATACGTTCTTTTCTTCTGGCTTATTAGGACACATATCTTTGCTAAGAAACTGATTCTTGGCAATGGGATAATCTATGAGTTTACAATTTTGCATATTAAATCGCTCAAGATTTTTGTTGATATATTTCTCTCGAGAAACAGACAACAATCTTCTCAAATGATCTCTTGAAATCTTAACTTCAAGAATATAATATGCTTGACTCATATCCTTTATCTCAAAGTTGGACGATAACCAATCTTTGATTTCATTTACGTACCATTTATCATTTTCAGCTTTGAGTATGTCGTCTACATACAATGCCAAAATAATAAATTCATTTTCAGAGCTTTTACTATAAGCACAATGATCTTCATTAATCATGTTAAACACATTTGACATGATTGTATGATGAAGTCTCAAGTACCATTGTGTTGAAGACTGTTTAAGGCTATAAATTGAACTCTTCAATCAGCAAACCTTACGTTTGCTGCCTTTTTTGATGAAACCTATAGGTTGTTCCATCTAATTCTCCATTGAGAAAAGCAGTCTTTCCATTCATTTGATGAAGCTCTAGGTCTAAACTCGCCACTATGGCTAGAATGAGCCTTATGGACGTAAATATTACAACAGATGAGAAAGTCTACTCATAGTCAATCTCTTTCTATTGTGTAAACCCCTTAACGACTAGCTGAGTCTTATATCTTTTGATACTTCTATCAGCCTTTCGCTTTACTTTGAGAATACATTTATTCTCAATTTGTATCCTTCCAGTAGATCAACTAGTTTTCAAACATGATTTGATCTCATGGATGCCATTTCTTTAATCCATTTTTTTCTTAGATGGGCATGAAAAAGCCTTTTGAATATTTTTATGCTTTTCCTTGTCTTGTGGGATAACTAAAAGGGCTTCATTCAAGCCTTCGATTTTAAATCGTCCACATGAACACTTATCCTTTTAGATTTTTGCAGTTCTGAATCTTGATAAACATGTCTCATATATTCATCATGATTCATAATGCTCTCACTGGGACAATATTCTTTTCTCCCACTGGAGTCAGGAATACCATATTCTTTTCTCCCACTGGAGTCAAGAATACTCCCACTCGAATCAGGTCTCGAACATCCGGATCGTTTGGAGAATGAGGGTCTTAACCTTCTTCCTCTAAATCCCTCCCACTCGGATGGAGTGATCCTGATGGATCCTCTTCCTGAGATTAATCGAAAGTGAAATCTTAATTCACTTCGTCCAACTTTGAAAATTCATCCTCTTAAGAATATAACGTCTAGTGATTCAAATTATGCCATTTTCTTACTTACCCACGAAAATGTATCCTCTTGATACTTAAGAATATCTCACATAGACACTTTTTTCACCTCTTGGTCTCAAATTTACCAAATTGAGGTATCATGGACGCAAGCATTACAACCCAAAAGTTGTAAATGGCTTAGGTCAACTTGTCGACCAGTTCACAACTCATAAGTTATGATAATGACAGATTTGGAGGGCATATAGTTCAGAACATATGTGACAGTCAATAAAACATCTCCCCAAGGCAATTTGCCTCTGCCATCATAGATCTAACCATATCTAGGAGAGTCTTATTTCTCCTTTTCTCAACACCGTTTTGTTGTGGATTTCTAGGAATGAACAACTGATGTTCAATCCTTTTTCATCACATGAAGCTTTAAATTTATCTGTAAGATATTACCGAACTCTGTCAGTTATTAAAGCTTCGATCTTTTTATCTAATTGATTCTCAACTAAACTCATATAAGTCTTGAAGCAATTCAATGCTTCCGACTTGTGAGAAATTAAATAGACATGACCATACCTAGTATAGTCATCTATAAATGTGATGAAGTAGCAGGCCCCATGCCTTGCCCTTATATTTATTTGACCACATTCGTCAGAATGGACTAACTGCAATGGAAATTTAGCTTTAGTTCCTTATTCGAATGATTTTCTAACTAGTTTTTCCTTTTAGGCAATGCTTGCACATGGGCAATTCAACCCTATTTAAATCGCCTACTAAACCTTCTTTGACTAACCAACTCATTCAGTTTTATCCAATATGATTTATTGTAGCATGCCATAATTTCACATTGTTCTCATAACTATGTGAGAAATAAGAAATTAAAGGAAAGGTCCACATCCATAACCAGAACCATAATAGAAATCATTCAAGCATCAGCATATACTGTCATCCTTAAAATATAAATTGAAAATAAATTTCAATAAAGTAAGAACAGAACCTAAATTTCATAACAAAGACATCTCGATCCCTTGTTATATGGTCCATTGGTTCTGAATTTATCACCCAGAAAGAATGAAATTCAGAACTGGATACATAAATTTCACTCACTTTTGAGTCAAATATTGTATCTTTTTGGACATAATGCAGTCTCTTGCATAGTGTCCTTTTAGGCAATTGAAACATTTCACTCTTAAAATGTTTACCTCCTTTTTGCCTTTAGACCTTTCGTGATTCTATTCCTTTTACTTTTCAGGCTCTCGAGCCTTTTCCTTATCCTTATTGTTGAAGCTTCTTTTGTTGTTCTAGTTAGAACTCATTCTACCAGAACAGGACTGTGCCATATGCACTATGGCATTGACCTTAGTCGCTGCCAAACAGTCCCTTTTTAAGCCTCAAATGACAAGCGACATCCTCAAATGTCTTTATGCTTATCCATATGAGTTAGTTGCATCTTCACATGCTACCAACTCTTGGCTAAAGAACGGATAACAGTTTGGACCTTCTACTCATCAGTCACTTATGACTAAGTTAACTAAGCTCACTTTTGCTTTTTCATCTCTCTTAGATGTTTTTGCATCAAATAATCAGACTTTTTCTAATATGTATCAAATTTGATCTTTAATGATCGGAGCTTATTCAGAGTCACATCTCCGAATTTCTCCTGCAAAGCGATCCACAGATCCATTACATTTTGAAACTTACGAAATTGCTTAGTAATGTGATGCAACATAGGCATCTCGGTCCTGCTTATGCTGGACTGTAGTGCCATCCTCAGGTTCAGCCATAACCAAACTTGAGGGTTCAAGAGCCTCTTGCTCTTCAAGTAGACACTGGATCTTCGTATTCCAGATTTCATAATTGTCAACATTCATCTTGATATCTATATTAAGGGCGACAATTGACTTAGAAGCAGTATCCATTAAGATCTTTTGATCTCAAATGGAATAATATTGCACATATTTACGGGAGATAAAGCAACACATGCAATTTATTATACACCTGAAATAATAACCTAGTAAAATTTTCTATTAGGCTCAAATTCGAAAAGGCTACTTATAGTATCCAATTACCCTCTAACTCCTAATGTCCAACCTTATAGGTTAAAATTTCATGCATAATAAATCTGAATTATTGGATTATCAAGTTCTCAAACTTATGAGAGGATCTTTATTAAACCTTTACTTAATAAGCATGTAATCATTTTACTCATAAAATATCGCGAGGCAATTAACAATTAAAATAAACCCATTTATTATATAGTTAAATGCCAACATAATAAGTAAATAAACACATTTATTTAACCAATAAATAAATCCAATAATCCCAAAAATAAGACACTCATGTCAAATATCAATAGGAAACGTAAATCCTATTTTAATAACAACAAACGCCAACTCAAATTGACACTAATGTCAACTATTATTGAAGTCCAGATTTCATAAAATCTTTTTAGTTATTAGGATTATATCTTTGATCAACTTCATCAATTCATCAGACAACTCATAAGTCCAATGATGAAACTATGGACGATGCACGCTCTGTCCATTTCTCAATACCATCACATATTTTAGTGTTACTTCTCAACACTTGCCCTTTTGGCAACTCTAACCAAAAGTTACATTTTCATACTCAGACCACCAGTCCAAATGCACTATTGCATTTGTTCTCACACATTTACTTTATGATGCACTATTGCATCACTATCATCAGCTCAAATCTTTCTTCACATTCTGATGTTATTTATAGATTGTACTCTTGCATTTCTCAAAGCAACCTATGCGCAATTTAAGGAAGAACTACTGTCCTTATTCAATATTTCTGTAACATAATACAGAAAATTTTTATACACTCATGTATAAATACACATGATTGAAACACATTTCAATCAATAAGTAAGGGCAGAACCTCAAAAATTTTTCAAAATATTTTTAAAAAATTTCAAAAGCAGAAAACACATTTTCTACACATTTTAATAGTTTATTTTGAAATTAAACACATTTAAATATAAAAAAATACACAATTTATTTTCTGGTCATTAAAAAATTTTAAAAATATGACAAAAAAATCAGAAAAAATTTGAAAAAATTATTTGACAAAAATCGGAGCTGAAATGGTGGTCGGAGGACGTCGCACGCGCCATCAAGCGCCGAAAGGAGGAAGGTAGACGCGCTCATGCGCCTTCACGCGCGGCCTCCCACTCGACCAGACACGTGTCAACACCACAGCTCGCCACGTGTCCGATTCTTACTGGTGGCGCCCACGTGGCAATCAGGTACACGTCATCGCCACGTGGCATGACACGTATCATCCACGTGGCGGTGTCTCATTGAACCATATGTCACGCGTGACACGTCAGCATTGCCACGTGGCGGACCTCGGTCTGACACGTGGCGGTCCCTGATTGGGCCACGTGGCACCATCTGATTGGGACACGTGGCATGACCACAGTCTTCCACGTGTCACACTGTGGTTGGTCCACGTGCCCACCCCCTCAATTGCCACGTGGCATGGCCTTAGCCTTCCACGTGGCTCTCGGCCATTGGGCCACGTGTCAGCAGTGACGCAATACTGCTGACACGTGGCGACGTGCGTGTGGGCCACCGCCCACGCGCACGCGCCAAACGTATTGCGGCACGTGTAGTCCACTCGCTGCCTTGCCGACCGCTTCTGGCGCTCCGGTTCCGGCCGGTGGGGGGTTTTCAGGGTATGTGAATCTAATGGTGAGGTCAAAAATTAAAAATTTCGACTTCTAGTTAGCCGTTTTGAACACTCATGTTTGTCTCCTCTGGTTTCGGTGTACACATACACGAAATTGAGCCGAAATATATACGCATATATATTTTTCACACAAAAATTAAATTTTTTGTAGTGTTTATTACATCCCAGATCTAATAATTTTACACATAAAATTTTAGATGTATTTAGCCACATGCCAGGACACAAAAACAACCTGACTCTGATACCAATGAAGGAAAATTATAACAAATATAATTTAATGCGGAGGTAACATTGAGAATGATACATAACTCTTGTAGCACAGAAACTCATTGCGGAAGCGTTTACAAGCATCTTGTTTGTTTTGGTCGCTGGCCTGACTTTTATCCACGTGTGGGATAAAGCAACTATTTCACAATCTAAAAACCCCTGAAAAATTAAGACAGAAAACAAGCGTGAGTGAGAACGAGCAGTCTTGCGGCCTGTACGTTTTCTCGTTACCAAATAATGAGGATTTCACCTGTATTTATAGAGGTCCTAACAGTTAGATACCTAACTCTAGTTTAACTCAGACTGTTTCTGAGATAAGATTTGGTAATTTTAATTAGATTAAATAACTCAATTTAATCTGGATTGGAACTCAATCTATTATAACATTATGAGCGTACCCAAACTCTATCAAAAATATATTATAATACTCAATTGACAAGAAACATGCATTAGGGTTGTAATTTAAAAAAATAGTGAAAGTTTGTGGTGATATTCTCAAAAATTAAACTGCATTTTGATTAAGAGGCAGTAGACTCGTTAACCTTTGATCCGATATACGAATCCGACTTATATAACTTGTAGTTTTTTTTTTGCTCCAAGTTCATTCTGACCTGTAAACAATTTATATGTAATATGACTCTGTGATTTAAAAAAATTTGGTTCTAGCTTAGATCAACCCCAAATTAATTCAAATGGATCCAAATGAATCGTAAAAGAAAAAATTATATAAATCGACGCACTGAAATTAAGGTGAAGAGAAGTCACTCTTGCCTTGACTTTTCTTTTGGAGTGTCATCTTTCTTATATAAAATGAATTTACACATTTCTGCATACAGTAGGCAAGCCACCACATAATAATATTAAGAAAAACAAGAAGAATAAAAATGGCAACAGAGCTCTGAAAAGATTTAACTTCTTGCTATGAAATGAGTAATGCTGAGGTCCTAAGTAATAAATTGACACATTATATTACAATTTCTCTTCTTCAAGCAACAGAGGTAATTTAGGAATAAGAACAAAATTATATAGCACAATAAAATGGATAAATAATTTGTGACTCGATTCATTTGAATCAACATATAAATTGACTCATTAATCAGTTTATAACCCATTTGTTGTGGTACATTCACGATCCGACTCGTTTATAATTCAAATTATGACTCGTTTATAATTCAAGCTATTTTGATCAGACTCTTTTATATTTAGTCCAATTTATTTGTCGGATCTAGAGGTAGGATATCTTTTGTGTGATGATTTTTCTTGGGATAAGGATATCTTTTGTGTGATGATTTTTCTTGGGATAACTATGAACAGAAGCTGACTTATGGCCGATTCATAAATTACTCTATCGTTTAAAATGTAACAATTAGACTATCAAAGTTTGTTGATTAGAAATAGTAATTTTTTATTGGAAAATATAATTTTTTTATTTTATTTAATACTTGAAAAATTAAGTATTTTTATTTTTGAAATAATTCCTATCTTATCCAATCAAACACATTAAATTAAAATGTTTATACTTGAATTTAAATAATAAGCATAAAACTAGATGTTAAAATATAAAATTGTTTATAGAAAATAATGAAATATAAAATCCAAATTCACGCAATATAAAAATATTTAAACATATTCTAAAAATTATTTTATATTTTTAAAAATATTACTTTTCAATAGAATATTTGAATTTAATATGTATTAATTATGATTTCATATTTAAATGACAAATGTTAAAAAGATCAAATTAAATACTAAGATAATAAAAAAATTATTTTCTAATTATCTACATAATTTAAAAACTGAAAATATAAATTTTTGAATTAAAAATATTCAAAAATTGATATTTATGTTAGTTGTAACAAAATTATTGACAAAAAATTTAATTGAAATATTCCACTAACTTTGAAGTCTAAATATCACTACCTCATCTCGGAATAATTATCATTTTAACTAACTTTTTTTTTCTCAAAATATATGTCATTTTGATAAGTTTAATAGTGTTATAAAATACAAGAATTATATGAAATATTATAAAAACGGATTATAAGAAAAAAGATAATAGAATTAGTTTTAAAGAGAAATTGAGAGAAAATAAGTATTCTCTTGTTATCTCATCTTATCTTTACCTTTACCCTCTTGTTATCTCATCTTATCTTTACCGTTACCCTATTTATAGACAGCCTTATATTCTTGATTAGGAGAGCTATTAATTAAAGTAATTCATGAGAAATTGAAGTTACAAAATTAACGGGAATTAAATGGGCAGTTACAACTTTTAATTAAGGAATTAATATGTAACGTCACTTATTTAATTCATTTAATTAAGGGAAAAACCCTAAATTAAAGGACCTGATATAGAATCTTTTCTATACCTGTGTAATTCCTATGATTTATGGACATTTATAAACTTATTTATTTACAACACTACTCCTTAAATATCCATAAAAATTAAAAATTGAAAAATTATGCCTCGTTAAAACCTTATTAGCAAAAACCCAATGAGATAAAAACCTAGTGAAGGAAAAAGAGTACACAATATTTACAATACACATAGTAAGCTGCCTCGTTAAAAATCTTGCCAAAAAAATCCAGTGGGATAAAACTTTGGCTAAGGAAAAAAAAGTACAGCACACTGTATTTTACTCCCCCTCATAAAAATATATATTTAAGTCTGCACATTCCAATACTGTATCTCAACTTTTCGAATGTTATAGTGGGTAATGTTTTGATGAATAAATCTGCCAAATTCTCACTTGAACGAATTTGTTAAATATTTATTTCACCTTTCTTTTGAAGATCATGAGTGAAGAAAAATTTTGGTGAAATGTGTTTCGTTCTATCGCCTTTGATGAACCCTTCCTTTAATTGAGTTATGCATGCTGTATTATCTTCATACAGTATTGTTGGAATATTTTCTCCAAAATGCAAGCCGCATATCTTCTAGATATGATTAATCAATGACCTTAGCCAAACACATTCTAAACTTGTTTCATGCATTGCAATTATTTCTGCATGATTTGAAGAAGTAGCAACTAAAGTTTGCTTTGTAGACTGCCATGATATGTCTGTGCTTCCATAAGTAAATAGATAGCCTGTTTGTGATCGAGTTTTATGTGGATCAAATAAATATCCTGCATCTGCATAACCAACTAATGCGATTTGAATTTATTAGAATAAAATAAACCCATATCAATTGTTCCCTGGAGATATCAGAAAATATGCTTAATTTCATTCCAATGTCTTCTTGTCGAAGAAGAACTAAATCTCACCAATAGATTTACAACAAATGCTATATCTGATCTTGTATTATTAGCAAGATACATCAATGCACCGATAGCACTTAAATATGGTACTTCAGGACCAAGAGTTCTTCTTCATTCTCTCTAGGACGAAATGGGTCTTTATTTACTTCTAATGATCATACAACCATTGGGCTACTCAATGAATGTGCTTTGTCCATATAAAATCCCTTTAGGATCTTTTTCATATAAGTTGATTGATGAATAAAAACTCCATCTTTTAAATCCTCGATCTACAGGCCAAGACAATATTTTATCTTTCCAAGATCTTTCATTTCGAATTCTTTCTTTAAATAATCTGCTGCTTTTTTAAGCTCTTTAAGAGCTCCAATGATATTTAAATCATCAACATATACAGCGATTATGACGAATTCTGATCCTGGTCTTTTTATAAATACACATGGACAAATTGGATCATTATTATATCATTTCTTTAACAAATATTCACTTAAACGGTTATACCACATTCATCCAGATTGCTTTAATCCATATAATGATTTTTGTAATTTTATTGAACAAATTTCTCGAGAATCTTTATATGCTTTAGGCATTTTAAATCGTTCAGGAATTTTTATATGAATTTCACTATCAAGTGAGCCATATAAATAGGCTGTAACAATATCTATTAGACCCATGTCAAGCTTTTCACAAACTGCTAGATTAATTAGATATCTAAAAGTAATTGCATCCATTACTGGAGAATATATTTCTTCATAATCAATGCCAAGTTTTTGTGAAAATCCTTGTGCAACCAAACGCACCTTATATCTTAAAATTTCATTTTTCTCATTTCGTTTCCGCACAAATACGCATTTGTACCCCACTAGCATTACACCTTTAGATGTCCGGACTATAAATATTTCACGTTTTGAAAGTGAATTCAATTTTGCTTGAATTGCATCTTTCCATTTTGGCCAATCATTTTTATTTCTACATTCTTCAGTGGATGATGGTTCAAGATCCTCATTTTCTTTTAAAATATCACTAGCAACATTATATACAAAAATATTGTCGACAACTATATCTTTTCGGTTCCATCTTTTTCCTATGTTGACATAACTTGTGGAGATCTCTTTATTATTATTATTATTTTCAGGTACCTGGACCTCTTCTAGGGTTTTATGATTAGTTATATCTTGAGTCTTTTCAGGAGTGTCCACCTCTATAATATGACCATCTTGCTTATTTGCTCCTTTCCTTTTTCGATGATTTTTATCTTTGGAACCAACTGGTCTACCACGCATCAGTGTGGGTTGTAGTGTTTGTAGTATTAGATTGTCCTACAGGGACATCAATTCGAATAGGAGCATTTTCAGTTGGTATATGAGATTTAGTAACTCTTCTTAAATCAGTGAATGCATCTGGCAGTTGATTTGCAATATTTTGCAAATGTATTATCTTTTGAACTTCCAGTTCACATTGTTTTGTTCGAGGATTTAAATGAGATAGTGATAATGCATTACAAGTAACTTATTTTTTCAGCTGTTTATTCTCTCCTCCTAATGTTGAAAAAATTGTTTCGTCAAAATGGCAATCGGCAAATTTTGCTGTAAATAAATCTCCAGTTAGTGATTCAAGATATTTAATTATTGAAGGAGATTCATATCCAACATATATTCCTAACCTCCTTTGAGGACCCATCTTTGTGCATTATGGTGGAGTAATTGGCACATATACTGCACAACCAAAAATTCTAAGATGAGCAATATTAGGTTCTTAACCAAAAGCTAATTGTAATGGGGAGAATTTATGATAACTTGTTGGCCTAATGCGCACAAGTGCTACTGCATGTAAAACAGCATACCCCCAACCAGAAATGGGGAGTTTTGTTCTCATAAGTAATAGTCTAGCTATTAACCGGAGGCATTTAATAAATGATTCTGCTAAACTATTTTGTGTATGAACATGTGCAATAGGACTTTCAATTGTTATTCCAATTGACATGCAATAATTATTAAAAGTCTGAGACATAAATTCACCAGCATTATTAAGAGTAATTGACTTGATTGTATAATCTGGAAACTGTGCTCTCAATCAAATTATTTGAGCAAACAATCTTGCAAATGTCAGGTTGCGAGTTGATAATCAACATACATGTGACCATCTTGTAGATGCATCAATTAATACCATAAAATACTTAAATGGTCCACATGGTAGATGAATGGGCCCATAAATATCACCCTGAATACGTTCTAAGAATGCAAGGGATTCAGTTCTAATTTTAGCTGGTGATGGAATAATAATCAATTTCCCTTGAGAACAAGCAGCATATGAGAATTCTTTGAATTGAAGAATCTTCTGGTTTTTCAATGGATATCCATATGAATTCTCAATAATTTTACGCATCATTATTGAACCGGGATGGCCTAATAGGTCATGCCAAATTATGAATATTTTTGGATCAGTAAACTTCTGGTTTACTGTAGCATATGTCTCAATTGTACTAATTTTTGTATAATACAAGCCAGAAGTAAATGTTGGCAATATTTTTAAAATACGTTTGTTACCTGATGCATTATTTGTAATATACAAATATTCAATATCATTCTCATTTCCAGTCTCAACATGATATCTATTGTAACGAATATCTTTAAAACTTAACAAATTTTTTCGAGATTTAGAAGAAAATAATGCATCATTTATGGTAAGTTTTGTTCCTTCAGGTAATAATATAGTAGCTCTTCCAGAGCCTTTAATTAACTTTTTATTACCCGATATAATATTAACATATAATTAGAATATGGAAAATATTTAAATATATATATAACTACTCAAACAAGGAAAAAAAACTTAAATAAAACACTTAAACAAACAAAACATTGAAATATAGAAATAAGATAATAATTTTAAACTTTCTTATCTTATTTTCTTCATTATTCTTCATGACTTTTGAAAAAAATCTGAAATATCCAAATGAGTAATATCCGCAAAATCTTCAAAACCGTCATCATCATTATAAGCCAAATTTGCCTCGACAACATCATTTTGGTCAACTGAATTTGTTTCCACATTTTTTCCTTTTCTTTTAATGGAGGCTTGATAAAGTTTAACAAAATGGTCAGTCATACAACAGGTACCGGACCAATGCCCTTTCATTCTACATTGATAACATGAATTTTCTTTAACTTTTGAAGAGTTATTATGGGCGACCTTATTTTTTCCTTTTTTTCCATTATTTTTCCACTTCAGGTGGTGAGAAAAATTATTGTCATTATTGCCACTATAATAACGGTAATTGTTTTGTCCTCGTCCTCTTCCTCTACCACGACTACGACCGCGACCGCGACCATGACTGCGGCCATGGCTATGATTGTGTTTTGCTACATTCACTTCAGGGAATGGAGCAGATCCTGTAGGACGAGTCTCATGATTTTTCTCTTATAGCTCATTATTTTGTTCAGCTACCAGTAAACATGAGATTAATTCAGAATACTTTTTGAAATTCTTTTCTCTATATTGCTGCTACAGGAGCACATTTGAAGTATGAAAGGTTGAAAAAGTTTTCTCTAATAAGTCCTCATTAGTAATCTTTTCACTGCATAACTTTAACTGAGAACTAATTCTAAAAACAGCATAATTATATTCACTTACAGTTTTAAAATCTTGAAATCGCAAGTGCATTCATTTATAACGAGCTTTAGGTAATATTACTGTTCGTTGGTGGTTATATCACTCTTTTAAATTATTCCACAATTCAAGCGGATTTTTCACTATTAGATATTCATCTTTTAACCCTTCATGTAAATGATGACGAAGAAATATCATCGCCCTTGCTTTGTTTTGGTTGGATGCTTCATTTCTAATTAAAATTGTATTTCCAAGCCCTTTACCATTAAGATGAATTTCAGCATCAAGAACCCATGGCAAATAATTTTTGCCAGTTATGTCAAGAGCCTCAAACTCAAGTTTAGTAATATTTGACATAATGTAAATTGGAAAGAAATAAAGAAAAATATTTTACGACGAACCGTGGAGTGAATTCGTGCTGATAACGTGTTATAAAATACAAAAATTATATGAAATATTATAAGAACATATTATAAGAATAAAGATAATAGAATGAGTTTTAGAGAGTAATGGGGAGAAAGTAAGTATTTTCTTATTATCTCATCTTATCTTTACCTTTGCCTTATTTATAGAGAGCATTATGCTCTTAATTAGGAAGGCTATTAATTAAGGTAATTAATAAGAAATGGAAGTTACAAAATTAATGGGAATTACATGAGCAGTTACAACTTTTAATTAAGAAATTAATATGTAACGTCTCTTATTTAATTCATTTAATCAGGGAAAATCCCTCAATTAAAAGACATGATATGAAACCTTTTTTATATCTGTGTAATTCTCATAATTTATGGACATTCATAAACTTATTTATTTACAACAAATAGAGCATTAAATTTCTTTTTTAAGATTTATCTTCATTAATTATCTTTCCAAATTTTTTAAATTTTTTTGTTACTCTATTCATTATCTCTTCTCCTAATTAAATGGTCAATACTAAATAAATAAAGACATTTTTTACAATTCATTAAAAATTTATCAAAAATTTAAAATATTAATTAGATTTATTGGTTTGTTTAAAATAACTTTAAACCACAGATTCCTTATTCCTTTTTTCCTTTTACCACAAATAGCTTTTCAGTTCTCAACAGCAAATTTTACCTTTTTTTTTCATAAAAGAAGTTACTTTAAATATATATTATGTAAAATTTATTTCATTAAATTGAGAAATACAAATCCTAATAAATTTTATTTTATATTAGATTCAACGATATCTATATGTGTATTCTTATAATTACACATTTATTATATTGAATCGGCCTTTTTCAATAAATAATGTAAAAAAAAAAGCTTCTAATGTATTAATGGGTCAATTTTACAAACGGTCACTAAACTTATTACTAATTAACATTAAAGTCATAAAAAGCACATTTTTTAACAATAAAATACATGTATTTGCATTTATTTTCAACAAAAACAACTTTCACCGAGCAAAAAATAGACGCCAAAACTCCACTCTAACAGTATACGTAGGACACAAATTAACACATAACAACAGACGCTGCGTCATTCAAATTTGACATGTAGAACTTTGAGTAATGATTTTTTTTTTATTTTATGGCATATCATATGCCATTTTATGCCATATCATATGCCACGTTTACTGCTAACGCAGCTTCTTTTTTTATTGGGTGCTAATGTAAATTGCCACATGTCAATCATTGGTTAATTCATGCCTTACATGTACATTTAGCGTAGGGTTTCGGTATCTATTTTTCATTTTTACAATGAAAGTTATTTTTGCTGTAAATAAATGCAATTCTAGATATTTTACCGCTATAAATTGTTTTTTTTTTTGTGATTTTAATGTTATTTTATCACAAATCCAATGATCATATGTGAAATCAATCGTAAATTGATTCAGGTCCAATCCATTTGAACCAATTTTATGAATATGTCCAAATTTATCCAATCTGATTGGATCTGGCCCATTTATGATCAATAAATGTTCATCTATTTACTACTCCCTCCAGTTTTTAATGGATGACGTTTAAAGTTTTAGACAATATTTTAGTTTAGTTTATCACATATTTGCCCCTTAATTAATTTGCTCATATTAAATGAACACTATATTGAAGGAGATTAATAAGGACAAATTAGTCATTTACATGTCCTATTTAATAGATTATTGGTTTTGGGAAAAACTCTTAAAACGTCATTCATTCAAGAATGGAGGGAGTATTTAATACATTTATGATCAATCCATTAAGTTATAATCCATGTTCATCTATTTACTATTTAATACATTTATGATCAATCCATTAAGTTATAATCCACTTATTCTTTTTTTTTTTTGAAATCCAAGATAACTTCATTAACTAGAAACATCAGAGTTTAAGACATTATAGAGGAAAGAGGGAACATACTCCCAATCCATGGCATCAAACAAAGAACCAGCCTCACGAGCAAGAATGTGAGCAGCTGTGTTCGCTGAACGCCTAACAAAACGAATAGAAACATCGTTGAAAGAAGAAAAAAGAGCATTGCAATCATCAATTATCAAACCGAAAGGTGTGCTATCAGCTATAGAACGCCGAAGCCTCTGCACCACAATTTGAGCATCCATCTCTACAATGAAGTGATCTAGTTGTTTATCCTTCAGCCAACTTAACACTTCCCGAAGACTTAAAGCCTCTGCCTCTTTGGGGGAGTAAACACCTGCAATGGCCTTGGACCAAGCCCCAATGAAATCTGCTGAAGAATTCCTAACAATACAACCAACTCCAATAGAACCTTGATTCTCAAAAACTGCTGCATCAATATTCACTTTAAGGTAACCTTCCATAGGCTTATTCCATGTGATATCGCCCTCCAACTGTGGGCCAAAAAGATTACTCCCGTTCTAAGGTAATTGAGAGGAGGTCCACTCAGAGAGCATACGCCCTGCCATGTTACAAAGATACCGCGCTGTACCACTTTTATTATTCCAAACCAGATCATTCCTGTTCTTCCAAAGGACCCAACACAGCATAGCCATTAAGCTACACTCTTCAAGAGTATGAGCCGCAAAAAACCCACCAAACCAGTCAAGAATAGAAGAAACAACAGAGGGTAGTCTTCCTAATGCAGTTAAACGCCAGCAATTCTGAGCAAGAACACATTCAAACAAAATGTGAGCGGGGGTTTCTGTGTTTAGCTTGCAAACTGGACAAATCTCATCAACCTGGACTTTCCTAGTGCGTAATAAAGCAGCAGTGGGGAGACAATTACTACAGGCTCTCCAAATCATATTTTTAACTTTACCTGGAACTTTTAACTTCCAAATTTGGGCCCAAACTGAACTCATTTGCACTTGTATGTTCCCAATCATTAGTCGATAGCTACTTTTAACCGTGTATTTACCTTGAGAATCACCATGCCAATATATTGCATCCTCCCTCCTCCTGTAGCTCAGCGGTATCTGCAAGATGAGATTCTGGTCTTGTAAATTAAAGAAATCAGATATAATATCTCTATCCCAATGTTTCCCATCAACCGTCATTAAGCTTGAAACAAGTTGATCCTCCAAATAAGTCGGCTTCTCAGTAGTGATAAAAGCATTTGAAGCACTGGGTAACCAGGGATCCTTCCAAATTAAAGTTTTTTCACCCGACCCAATACGAACTCTTAAACCCTTAGCAATCAGCTTCTAACTCTCCCATATACTCCTCCACACATAGCTGGGATTATTTCCAATTGCAGCCTCAAGAAAGGTAGAAGAAGGGTAGTAGCGAGCTTTAAAAATTCTGGACACAAGAGAATTCGGTTGAGTGATAAATTTCCAGGCTTGTTTACCGATCATCGCTAAGTTGAATTCTCTTAACTTCTTGAAACCGAGCCCTCCATATTTTTTAGGAACACAGAGCTTATCCCACGCCATCCAACGATGCCTTTCCTGCCTGACAATTGCTGCCCCCACCAAAATGAGTTTAACATCCGCTCAAGCTCTGCACATAACTCAACTGGCAGTAAGAATACATTCATAGCATAAATAGGAAGGGCTTGAGCAACCGTCTTTATTAAAATCTCTTTTCCAGCCCGCAATAAAAACTTATTATTCCATCCTTGAATCCGTTGCCAGACCCTATCTTTGATATAAGAGAATATTTCTCTCTTATATCTACCTATAAGAGAAGGCAAACCAAGATAGTTCCCATGGTTATTAGTCTCAGCAACATCCAAAACCTGACACACAGCCTGCTTAGTATCTTCCTTCCAATTGGCACTAAAGAAAACAGAGGATTTTTGGAAGTTAATAATTTGACCAGAAGCTTGAGCATAAATCTCCAACGCCTCCTTTACTTTGTTACTTTCTTAGACAGTTGCTTTGAAAAAAAGAAGACAATCATCAGCAAAAAATAGGTGATTCACCTTAGGAGCATTTCGAGCAACACTGCATCCATGAATCTGCCCAGCAAACTCCATCTGTCTAAGGAGAGAACTAAGTCCCTCTGCACAAATTATGAAAAGGTAAGGGGATAGAGGGTCCCCTTGCCTTAACCCTATTTCAGGTTTGATTGGCCCAATCTCTTCCCCCTCTTGCAATATAAAATAACGAACCGTAGTAACACATATCATAATTCTTTGAATCCAGGCTTCACAAAAACCCAAGCTGCGCATCATCTGCTGTAAAAAACCCCATTCAATCCTATCATAAGCCTTGCTCATGTCAATCTTCAAGGCTGATATACCCTCCTTTCCTTGTCTTTTCCTTTTAAGAAAATGCATTGATTCAAAAGCAATAAGGATATTATCAGTTATACAGCGCCCAGTCACAAAAGCACTTTGATTATCCGAGATGATTTTTGGCAGGATATCTTTCATACGATTAGCAAGAATTTTGGCAATAAGTTTATAAATTACATTGCATAAGGCTATGGGTCTTAAGTCAGACATTAATTTTGGACTCTTCTTCTTAGGAATTAACACTAAACCCGTGTCATTCAATTCCTCTTGTAACAATCCTGTTTCAAAGAACCTTTTACAACAAAGGATAACATCATGACCCATGATTTGCCAAAACTATTGGAAAAAAGCTGCATTCATACCATCCAATCCAGGTGACTTATCTGGGTTCATCTCGTCAAGGGCTCTGCGAATCTCATCATTCTTTAATTCGGCCATCAAGCTCCTATTCTGCTCCTCTGAGACTGAACTAACAACCCAATCAGTGATGCCATTCATAGCCCCTTGATGAGATAAGAACAAGTTACGGAAATAATTTACCATAAGAGTTCCTAAATCTCCTCCTTTATAGTGCCAGACACCCTGATCATCCATTAGCTTTTCAATCTGATTCTGCTTTCTTCGTTTGGAGGCATAGTTATGAAAAAATTTGGTATTTGAGTCCCCATCCCGAAGCCAGTATTGTTTTGCCCTTTGGCGCCAATATACCTCTTGCTGTTTGAGAGTTTCCAAATACTCCGCTGTAGCTTGCCTGAATTCTTCAAGTCCAATTATGTCCCTACGATGACGAAGAGCTTTGATTCTAGTATGATTCGCCGAAATTCTGCCTCTAAAGTCAGACACAAGGCTTTGACCCCAACTCATTAAATCCCCTCCACAGTCTTTTATTTTCTGACCAACATTTCTAGTGCGATCCCGATCCCAACTAGCAGCCACCACATCACCACACGCTTCCATTCTAAGCCAAGAGTTCTCAAAGCGAAAACGTCTGATCTTAGGGAGGAAAATGGATTTTTTCAAATCAAGAAGAATAGGGAGATGATCAGATGAGGTTGAATCAAGAACATGAACTTTAGCTTCGAGAAAAAGATGCAGCCAGTTAGTATTAGCCAAGCCCCTATCTAATTTCTCTTCAACCCAATGATCAGACCCTCTAGATCTTTCCCAAGTGAACTGATACCCTTCAAGACCCATATCAATTAAGCCACAATCCTCGATTGCCGATCGAAATCCTCTGATAAGTCGATAAGGATAGATTGCACCTCCACGCTTCTCCGAATGATGGAGGATATCATTGAAATCTCCCATAATACACCAAGGGAGATTTGAAGATCTGGCAAGCCGCCTAAGTGTATCCCACGATTCCCATCTTCTGTTGCGGTCACTAATGCCATAGTAACCCGTAAATCTCCACTTGCCAAACTCATCAATGGAGACCTCAGCATCAATAAACCAATTGGACTGGCCCAATATAGAGACCGCATAATCATCTTTCCAAATAAGGGCAAGCCCACCCCTATGCCCCACACTATCCACTACACACATGCTATCATAGCCCAGTTGCATCCTAACACTATTAATTTTGTCAAAACTAGTAAAGGTCTCAATTAAGAAAATTAATTTTGGCTTTTTTATACGGACAATGTCCTTTAAAATTTGAATTGCTCGTGGGTTGCCAATCCCACGGCAATTCCAGCATAAAGAACTCATAATGTCAGGCGGGCCTGGGATCCAGAGCCCGCCATGTTCAAGTTTTTTGGGTCCAATTCTAAATCCTCATCCATATTGGACTCAAGCCCATGCTCCTCACCAATTTCCCCTGCATCTCTCAACCTCCTTCTTTTTGAGTCAACGATAATAATACCTTTTCCCTCCAGTATTTGAATATCCTGCTGAATCTTAGGCACATTCTCATATCCTTCCTTTATTTGAGAACCATATTCTCCATGTAATCCCCCATCATCTCCGACTTTCTTGCCTTTTGCAGAAATAATCACTTGATTTGCGGGAGCCTTCCCTGAGTCAACAGAATCTGTGGCCATCACCTCATGGCCTTCATTAGTTTCCATATCCACCCTTCGTGGCGGTTCCGATCTCAGCCATCTTTCTCCGGCATTATGAGCAGCTCTCCGTGGCATTGCTAGCATCCCTGGTCCATAAGCCTTCTCTAACTTTTTGTTGGGGTTATCAAAGACAATTTCGCAAAACTTCTCCGTGTGATCTAGCATCCCACATACAAAACAAAAGCTTTTGATTCTCTCATACTTGAATTCTATCCAGAACCATTCACCTCCATTCTTCTTTAGCTTCATTCTTCGTTTCAAAGGTTTGCGGATATCAATAGAAACACGAATCCGCATATAACTCCGCCATACTCCCGTGAAATTATTGGCATCAGATTTGACAAATTGACCAACATGATTTCCAATACAATTAGCAACTCGTTCAGACATAAAACCTGCTGGTAAATTGAAAACTTGCACCCAGACATCAAGGTAGAATAATGGTACCTTGGTTGGTTGGTCATTTTCTGAAATTCTCTTAACGATTAGTAAGTTTTGATCAAAATTCCAGGGACCCCCATCTATAACTCTATCAATATCTAACTCATGAAAGAATTGGAACAAATAGGTTTTATCATCCAATTCCTTAATACATACACCCCGTACTGGTCTCCACAAGGAAGCAAGAGTGTTTTTCATAGCCATGAAATCGATTTTCTTTGCAATCAAGAACCGACCAACTAAACACCATCGATAATCTTCTTTAGTAGGTTCCAAATCATCACCGGTAATCTCTAGGCCCTCTTCCTCCTCCTCAATGGACAAAGCAACATACACATCATCAATAGGCCTTTCGCTCATGTTGCTTGCAGAAGCCATTTGGTAGACAAAAGGAAAGGAAAACAGGAAACAAGACAAAAGTTGAATGAAAAAAGCAAAGCCAAAAGATGAAACCTTTAAAGATCCAGAAAAATCATTAGCATGTCATGAAGACAAGACAGACCGCTATAGTTATAATCCACTTATAACTTAAGTCAAATTCACTGATACACTATTTGCCATCTCGTTTTTTGTAATGCAAGTTTAAAGTAAATACTAGTAAGTAGTGAGTAAAAAAATGCTATAAAATTGTTGATGTTATTGTCTTTAGGTTTTTAATCAATCTTACGAACTAATCGCAATGAAACGATTCATGATTGCAAGATTTAAAATAAATATTCAAATGTTTTTGCTTCATAAGCATTTCTCTATTTTTCCTGCCATTCCTGTACTTTTTCGTAGTGAAGTTGATTAAAGCTCTTTAGTGATTTATATGTGTGTCAGGTGGCTGACGTTAAGAAAGTGAATGGGCTGATTACGGATCTTCAAATGTTTGCTCATAAGTCGCTTCAGATTCCACTACCCGGAAGGCATCCTCCTTCGCCATCTTTTGATACTTCAAGGTATCCACTCCTTTCTTAATCAATCTATTTATTTTCTATTTCAAATTGCTGCTTTTGTTTGTTATTCTTCTCGGGATAATTATTCCATGCATTATGGACTGATGCACCGATTACGTACCATCCGATCAGCATAAACATACCAATTGGACAGTTCACAACACTCGGTGCATAAATGCACAACGCGTAGATTTATAATTCACTTATGACAAATTTAGTCAAAGTTAATATTAAATAGACAAATAATCAAAATAAAAAAAATAAATTCAAAAATCAAAATTTATGAAGTTTTTCTGAAAAAAATAAATTACTTTTAAAGAATAAGAGGGCTATTGTCCCGTTAAGCACCATGTGAATTTGCCCTTTGTTAAAGGGAGCTCTAAACTTTAGGCTATTGGTTAAACTAGGGGTGTACATGATTCTGGATTTTCCTGTACCGAACCGAAATACCGAAAAAAAAGATGCAGAACCGAATTGTACCGTTGACTTTTTTTACTAGAACTGAACCGAATTGTACTGTTGACTTTTTTATTAGAACCGAACCGAATTATACTGGAATCGAATCGAGAACCGTATTGAACCGTACCGAACTGTTATGTATTGAATTGAACCGAAATAACCGATATTTATTAATTATTGTATATAATATTAGTAATTTATATATAAATATTATTTATAATTTCTATCATATCGTTATTATATAAATTTAACTTCATAATTATTTGTATTTTTTTGAAACTTTTATAATTATTTGTATTAAATATTTTAATGTATGAAATTAATATAATAAATAGTTAATAAATTAAAATAAATATTTTGATTATTAATAAGATAAATTTAATTATCATATTTATATGAATGTGCAATTAAAATAACTTGTATTTAATTTAATTTACGTTTAGTATTACTTAACTACTACATAATTTTTTATTTTGTACAAATATTTATATACACACACAAATATAATTATTATATCAATGAAATTTTACTAATTAATGTAATTATATAAGTATATAATCATCTTACCAATTAATTTCATTTACTTTTAATATCACTTAACTAGTATTTATCTATTGTAAGTTAATAATTTAATTATATATAATTAAATTTTACTAATTAATATAACTATATAAGTATATAATCACCTTACTAATTAACTTCATTTATTCTTAGTATCACTCAACTAGTACTCATATATATTTTTTGTACAATACCTATATGAATAATTGAGCATATAAATTAATAATATAATTATATATAATAATTATTATATATAATGAAATTTACCAATTTAATTCATGTAATTATATAAATATATAATCACCTTACCAATTAATTTCATTTGTTTTTAGTATCACTCAACTAATACTTATCTATTTTAGCACAATACATATATGAGTAATTGAGTTGTAACTTAATAATTTAATTATATATAATTAAATTTTACTAATTCGTATTTAATTTAATTTAACTTTAATGTCACTCAACCACTACTTAATTTTTTTTTTGTACAAATATTTATATACACAATCACTTTACCAATTAATTTATTTACTTTTAATGCTACTTTTACATTCACCCTTATAGTTATTAACTATAATATTAATAAATAATCTTTTAACTATTAAGCCAAATTTAGTGAAATTGAGTATAATAACTGAGCCAAAATAATATATACGGATGGATCCTAACCATATAATCAGCCGATGCTGTATATATAATTATCTTATCAATTAATTTCATTTATATTTAGTATCACTCAATTAGTAATTATCTATTTTGACACAATATATATTAATATAATTGATTTATTTTAATAATGTAATTATATATAATTGAATAATTTATTATATAATCATTTTGTCAATTAATTTCATTTGCTTCTAGTGTCACTCGACTAACACTCATCTATTTCTATCACAATACCTATATGAATATGTAAATTAAAAATAAAATTATATATAATTATTTATAATAAAATTTTAATTTCTTTTATTTTTAGCGTTATTCAACTAATACTCATCTGTATTTAGCACAATATTTATGTGAGTAACTGAAAATATATTTTAATGATATAATTATATACGATTATTATATTAATAAAATTTTATTAATTAATATATAATATAATTATATAAGTATATAATTATCTTATTAATTAAATCTTTTTTAGAGGAAATTAAGAATAAAATTTGAATTTTTTATTTTAAGTTTTGGAGGGAATTAAAATATTTGGAGGGAATTGAAATATTTGGAGAAAATCTAATGCGGACGAGTTGGGTTTTCAGTATTTGGAGCGAGTTGAACGGGCCAATCGTCATTAATTATTATTTTTGTTATAACTTTTGCTGCAGGTGTCCCTTTGCTTATTATTATATGTTTTCGGAAAGCTCATTTCAAGCCGGTCGACTTTTCCAAAATTTAGTCTCCCGTAACAGCCCATTTCGTGACTCAAAAATAACATTTAAACTTCCGTTTTTCAATTTGAAATGTTAGGAGTATTATTGTAATTTTTTTATTTTTTTCATATAAATTGTTTGTTACCTTAGTTTGGAGGGGACTTTTCAACTTGGAATAAAATTCTTTCGTTTTGAGGTATTTTTGCTGCGTCAGAATCCGACCGGTTTTATATTTTATTATATATATTTATATATATATATATATATATATATAAGAAAATAAATTAAAAAAAAAAACCTAAATTTTGCCTGCCTCTTTCTTTTCTGTATCGAAATCGTATTAAGCCCCACAATTTTTTCTATTTTTTCCGTTGGTTTTAGCTTATACTTGCATTTTCTTCTTCTCGTCGCTGCCACTGTCATTTCCGCGGCTACATCTAAAAGTAATGATAAGTCACACACAACTTTTGATTTTATGATATTCATTAATAGTACGTCATTAGTTAGTTAAAAATTTGATCAATAGGCTTGTACATAACCTTTAATTAGAATGAACATTAGGGATGAATTACCAATTAATTTTATTAAATATTAGGATTTTAGAAAATTTATTTAAGTAATTTATCTCGAATTTAAAATTTCATTTAGAGTGACTATTGTTAAAATATATTTTTCTTTTTTCATAAAGGAGAGGGATAAATTGAAATATTTTCTTAAAATTGAATGCAAAATTGTATGTATTTGTTGAGATATTTTAATTATATTTGTATTTATTATTATGTATATTTATATTGTAAATTTTTAAAAATATCAAATTATCTGAAATACCGTATTATATTGTTTTATTTTATTTTGTACCGAAAAAACCGAATAACCGAATTGAACTGTACTGAAAATTATAAGAACCGTACTGAACTGCACCGAAGTTAATAAGAACCGAACTGTACCGAAATTTATAAGAACCGAAATTTCAATACAATACGGAGATTTGTAAATAATCAAACTGAACCGAACTGTGTACACCCCTAGGTTAAACTCATTAGCTAAAGAGAATCCTATAGAAGTTTGATGGTAACTTCTGCTTATATTTTATTTTCTCAATTTATCCTATTTAAATAGATAGGGATTACGTTGTAAATAAGTAAACTTACTGACATGGAAAACTACCAATATAAAACTATTCATAATCAAATCAATGACATATTACCGCATAAAAAAAATTATACAAGTGATTATATGTACTCTTTTTACGATTTCTTTTACTTACATGACAAAATACATTAACTTAGTCTATCAGCGCAGCAAAGAATTTTCTTTGCCATTATGAGCAAAATCTCCTAAGCAATACTTTTTTATTTTGGGGTGATAAGCAGTAATTTTTGTAATAAGAAACAAGGTAGTTATTATATGAAATTTGCACGTGATCTATGAAAAACACTAGTAGTTTGATATAACTTGTCCACGTACGAATCTGTCACATATATAGTAGTCAAAATACTATATATGCCATATAAAGAGTAAGGTACGGGGGCCTAAACCTCTTCCTTATATATGGGATTAATTTCACTTATAGTCATTAAATTTATAATCAAATAACACTAATATAATGAAAAAAATTTTGTTTTCATAAAAATCATCGAATTTAGAACATTTTTACAGAAAAATCACTTTAATTGTTTTTTTACGATTCTTTCGCCGGAAAGTCCAGGCAGCACGTACACTCAGCACCCTCATGCACACATAGTTTGACACGTGACATACCATATAAAAAAAATAACATGTGAGAATGCTATGTGACATGACACATGAACATTTCAACAAGTCAGTTTGTCATATGACATACTTACATGTCATTTTTTTTCACAAAACATGCTACGTTTCAAGCCACTTATGCATGGGGGGTGCTGAGTGCATGCACCAACTGTAATTTTCAGCGATATTTTAGCCAAAAAATTATTTAAGTGATTTTTATGAGAACAAAAATTCTTTCATTATATTAGTGTTATTTGAGTATAAGTTCAGTGATCATGGGTGAAATTAAACCTTATACATGATAAAGCATATTTACTTTTTAATTATGTTTTGAACTAAATTTGCCCTTGAAGGTATACTTATTTTCGTTGTTACATAATTGGCTTAAATTTATTAATGATAATACCGGAACTCCAAGTAATTAAACAGGAATACATAACAAATTGATTGAAGTCATATAAACTTGTCACGTAGATTAATACTCTGTTTTAACTCTCAAAAAGAACTAAAGTTTTTTGCCATCAAACATTTTATGTTTACTTATTTAGAGTCTGGTTATTTTCACAAGTTTACTCTCATAAATTTTAATCCTTTTTTGAGACTCCGCTTGAAACAAATGAATTCCATAAAATTTTATAAAATTCATTTGTAATTTCTGTTTTTTATGCTTGGAATACAAAAAAATAGAAATTCATGGAATTTATTATCATACTTTCACCAAATTCCATCAATTCTTCCTCCCTCACGCCTGTTTTTCTCCCTCTCCTACCACTATTTTACACTGAATGTTAATATATATATGACTTTTTTTTAAAAAAAAAATTATGTTATAATTGATTTAGTATTTGTCAAAAATTTTAAAATAATGATTAATGGTTGTTAAATTTTTTTATTATAAATAATTTGAAGAATATATCAAAATTGGCATTGAGAATATTTCAGTAAATAAAATAGAAACGAATTTATTTATTTATTTATTTATTCCAAGCAGAAAAATAAGAAATTTATTTTTAATTCTATATTTTAATAATTTTATTCCAAATATAAAAATTCATTTACAAATGAATTCCATATGGAATTTATTTGTAAATTAATTCTAAAATTTAGATTCATTTATTTCAATCGGAGCCTGAAAATTGAAATATGGTGTCAATCTATGGGTGCACATGTATCAAGTTTATGTGACTTTAATCAACCTATTATATATGTTTCTATTTGCTTACTTGGAATTTTGTTATTTTCAGTAATAAATTTGAACCAATTGCATAATAATGAGGACAAATTGTACCATTTTTAATATTTCAGATGCAATTTTAATTTAATACATACTTAATGAGCAAATGTATATCATTTTCAATAATTTAGGGGCAAATTTGAACATTTATCTTCTTCGATATCTAGAATATTTATAATAAATATAATATAACTGATCTCTAACAAAACTTTATATGGCTTTTTTTTTTCTCTCTCAATCTCTCTTGGTTTGCCCTTTCTTTTCCATTTTTACTAATCTATATACATCTTTTCAACATCTCTTCCATTTTACAAATCTATATACCATCTTTTCAACATCTCTTGCATTTTCTTTTCCTTTGCTTTCTTTGAAACCAAACCCTTTTCTAAATCAATTGGTTCTATTGATCTAGTCTTCATTCACCATTCGTTTGCTTGACTGTTTGATCACCATCCATTGATCTGTTCATGTGTCACGTCACCATGTATCAAAAAACAAAACAAAAAAAAAAAAAAGAAATTCATGTCAAATGATGATAGATAAGATAATTAGCCAAGCATTATCCACGAGCTTACATTTCCCTTACAAAGCTAAAGCACTGGATTAATTTGCCAAAAGATGAATTGACACGTGGATTGATCCTATTCTGATCCAAAATTTTTAGAATTTTATGGATCGAGTCATGTATAAATTATATCTGTGAATTTATAGATATAGATCAAAATTGGATATGAGTCATATGAATCGGATTTAGTTCAATTTGCCAATCGGATAAAAGTTGGACAGATAAACCAGTTAGTGCTCAATTTCGTTTTTTAAAATTGATAATATACCACGTAGCTAGTTAGTAGTGTTGTGGTAACCATGGGCTTGTGTTGTGCAGAGATATTAATCCACAGCAGGGGCATTCTAATATCTTTGATTCATTCCAGTCCTTGAAGCTTAATTGTTCAGAAAGAAAGGTTTCTCCAGCAATGAGTTATTTGCAGGGTTACTACAGGCTTGCATCAGGAACAGAAGAGTTACACAGAAAAGGAGATTCTCTGTATCTGGAAGATGTCCAATGCGTTAAACCAAACACACCTCTAAGCTACCACAGGAAGACTAGAAGTCTTGTTAATTGTTTCGTAGATGAAACAAGAGAGGATGAAAAGGAGAAAGGCAATGAGACATTGGTTAGAAGGCGCCAAAAGTCTGAAGCTGACTTCTCTTCAAGCTATCCTGAGATGCTGATAAAGGAAGATAATTCTGATAAGGTAGGCTTAAGTTCATCAACAATCAGAGGGAAGGGATCCAAAGCAGGAACTCGAGACACAAGTTGTGGTATGGAAGACAGTATTCAGAATGGTGGATATTCTGGAGTCAGAAAATCATCAAGCACATCTAACTTGCATGATCAGGACAATAGCACTTCCTCTATTTGGTCAACATCCAAGTGGATTTTGAAGCCTGATTTACAGGCTTTTTCACCTGCCTCCATTGCAAGACCAATTTTTGATGGATTGCCAAAACCGACTACCACTCGAAAAAACAAAGCTGCGCTTGATTAGTTTACCTTCATTCATCTAACTCCCTACTTTGGCCGGCATACAATGCATCACTAGAAATAAAATGGAAAAATGCCAAGCAGTTGCGAATGAATCTACTTGAATTATAAGAGAATATTTACATGTACTCATTTTGTACAATAAACTGCTCAAGTCCATTCACAAAAGAAGAGAAGGGATATATATGCAAGGACAAATATTGGCAGTGCTGGCCAGGGCTTTTTCAAGATCTTCTTCCTCCATAGCACTATCGGTACAGAGCAGCGCAGCCCTGCGCACACCCACCCGTCTCAAAATCGAGCAGCGTTAACTTCTACCTGGATCTAAACGCTATTTCTTTTTTTATAAATCGTGGCATTGCATAATGTCTAATCCAATTTATTTATATTAGTTTTCTTCAATAACATACTCGTGTGCAAATAGTACAGACAAAGCAGTGCTTTTCAAATATGAACTCAAAAACACAGTTCGTTGTTCCCTAACAACTTAATTTCAAATATTGTAAATTGAACTGTAAACAAGTTAAGCTGAATCGTATGCAGGTTGAAAAATTCTCACCGTTACAAGAATATCGGCATCACAAATCAGTAAGCACCTTTCGTCAAGTTTTGTTTATTTTACCGTTTCCAAGAAACTATCTACAATCAGCATATTTACACTCGTAATCTTTTTTTTTTTTTTTTGGGGCCTGGGATAGCTTATATGAACATAGATTTTCTCTAGTCGATGTAATTTGACAATGCTTTACCATTTTTATATATGGTATTATGGGTGATTCTAACAATCACAAGTGATCAAGAGAAGAAAATAGAAAATGAAGTATACGGTAGTCACCACTCAATTGATTGTTGTGGAGTAATATCGAGTACATACCTGAGAATCGAGGATTGTAAGTTTTGTTACATAAGCTAAAAAGTCCTCAAGCTTATGTCATTAGTTTGCTCGAATTTACAACTTGTACTTGACATTAGTACTGAATGGTAAGTTGCTACCTGAACAAATATAAATGCTGATATGGAATAATGCAGATTACTGGTACTTTCTACATTCCTACCATACCGTTAATTCACGAGTCAAAAAGGAAAAAAGCACTATAAACAAAAAAGGCAGTAAATTTTATAACGTATTTTAAATGATATTCTTATTTCATATGACAGTTAAAAAATAAAAAATATCATAAATAGAAAGAACAAAAAAAACTTCTCTAAAAAGATTGAATTGTTGATTCTGATGAGCAATTCATAAACTATTTGCATTTTCCAAAAATTTAAGCCCCGCATGATTAGTGCTACAAATTAACATTTCTTCAACTATGAACAGTTTAAAAATTGCATTCACCATCCAATGATAACCTTGAACCAGTTACTAGCACCCCAATACACTGTTCCTACATGCAAGTGGTACTCAATACGATTGGCACTAAGGGTGTTCAAATATAGTTTGGGAAAATTACAACTAGGCTGTCCCAATTTATCTTAAAACAAAAGATATTAAATTACACACCATCGTACAAAATTCAGCTTAAATTCATAACCACCCAATCCATTTTTTAACACCTCTAATTGGAGAACACCTATCATCCTTTCCATTTAACGGTGTTTCCTACTTTTTGATCGTCAGATTAATAAAAAACCGATCTGATATCCACAAAGTAAAAAGACACGTAAATAAAAAAAAAATATGCTAACAAGACCCCGTAATTGGCACTATCATCTACAAATATAATGCAGGAAGCTTTTAGAGAGAACTCAAATCAACCACAACCCTAAATCAGAGTTTCAACCCATTTTATTTTTTTATAGGAAAAATAAAATAGGAGGCTTTTATAGCAAAAGGCATAGACCAAGCACCAGCATCTGCTCCACTGCTGCGGCTCACACCAGCTGAAACCCCATTTGCAATTGCTTTTTATCTCTTAAGCTTCATTCAACTTCTACTTACAGCACCATGACTCAAATTATCAGTCTAATATTCTCGCCGTTCCGTTCTTAGAATTTGACAAATCTAATATTGGAAGGCAAAATTAGCAACACCCAGTTTAGCATTGCACTTGGCTAGATTTTATAATTTTATTTTCCTTCTGCAAATTGAGCAAAACCCAATTCCCATACACAAACTGCGGTTATCACAAACAAGCGCTCCAATCAAATTAATGGCCAACAAGTGCTGATTCAAAAATTTTGCAGCTGATCAACTCCAAATAATAGTAAATCTTTTTATCAAAAAGAATTACAATTCCATATGGTAAATTTTGGGATTTTGCGAAACTTTAAACAATAATTGATAGAAAATTCTGCAATTCGTCAATGAGCCAATGACAAATAGTACGTCAAATTTATATTTTCAAATATTTATCTTACGCAAGCTTAACGTACGTTGTATCCGTGATACATCTGTTAAAAGCAATAAAATATTTGCTAAAATACAAAATGCAGATATTCACAGGACTCGGTAATTTGTTAACCAGTTAGTATAACTTGAAATTTGAAAATAAATAAATAAATTAGGTAATTGAAAAAAAAAGGCTTTTTTTTTTGAGGTCATCTTTACTTTGGTATTTACTTATAGGAAAGATTATGTCTAACTAAAAATACAAATTTATGTGCATCATCTGGCATGAGAACCCATGGCCAGTATTTACCTCGACACTTCGCAGAATTTAGACAGCCAGATAGGATCTTATTCTTCAATTAAATCAAGTTTTTGCTTAATGTTTTGCCCTCAACCTGCAAGAATAAAACTTAATGTTATCATCCAATCCCAACATTTATAATTGCTGTAACAATAATAATCCCAACATTTACAATTTACAGCCTCATGTCAGGATGCAATCCAGTCCGTCTAGGTTCAAAACTGCGGAATTCAGCCATGTCAGCAACAAGTTGCTTACAGTCTTAAGGCAAACTCTTCTTTAGTTGAGATTCCAAAACCTTAGGAATGCTAAGATCAATGGCTGCGACTGACTAAATTTAGGAGAGAGAGAGAAGAAACCCAAAAAGCAAAAGACTTTTGAGTAAGCCATAATATATCAAGAATTTGATCTGAACTATTGCCTTAATCAATTAAAGTTTTGACTAGTTGGTCTAGAATGCAAGACTATATAAGAAACCAAGGTTGTAAGGAAGAGAGAGAAAAGGTTAAACCAGTATATACTAAGCAGCATAACCACATAAAGAGAACAATCTATGGCTGGGAAATTTTATGTTTAGCCATAGGTAAATATTACCCTAATTGTGAACGGCAAAATTAAAAATTAAAAAATTAAAAATAAACAATGTCACAGAGCAATACTGAGTTTCTATAGTGACAGTATTTTCAAGAAGAGCACCAACAATTTATTCGGAGCAGCATCTTATTTGGAAACAGCAAGTATACCATCATCAATCGTCATAAAAGCAACAGTGTGAACACCAGATACCATGTTTTCTGTAGCAATAACAATCTTCAATCAATCTTCCAATTTAGTGAAGAAATGTATGCTAAATCAAAAAAAATATTACAGTAGACAAGAGATGGTAAAAGGATGCCACTCCTTTGGCTGGTTTCTGGCTAAGACAGCAAAAAGAAGTTTGTGCGCTTGTGGAAATAAATGTGATCTCCAGATGAAGGTAACTAAAACAAACATTTTACATGTGGTTCAGAGGAGAATTTCATTTTGAAAGTAATTCTTTCGCTATTCTTTGTGAAGGGTGATAATGTAAAGAACATTAAAAAAATAAATATTCCCAATATAATATTAGACGCACTTGGCTGCTATCATAAACAGAGTTGATTTTGCGAGCGTGTATGCCTCTTTAAAAAATAAAAAATAAATAAAAAAACTCAGGACTCCAAAAAAAAAACTTGAGACAACGGGGTAAAGCTCATTCTAGTTCCCCAAACAGAAGCCACCCAATTGTTCTATACTCACCCAAATAGAAGTCGTTCAGATAGCCTACAGCTCCTACTTTTTTAGTATAACTTGCAAAACTACGGAGCAAAAAGGGCTGCAGAATTTTCACAGATTCCAGCAGAGCATTGAAGAATGTCAGGAAGTTGATCAATGAACTCTTTAATGAGCATATCAAATGGTGACTGCCCATGTGGTTCAAATTATTGGCTGAACACAATTGAGAACCAAGACGAATAAAACAGAACACAGAAGAAATGCTCAAAGCCCCTAAAATTTAATAAGACTTAGGTTCCTCCTCGGGACACAAATTAGAAAAATACTAAACCAAACTCCAATATATAAACAGAAAGTCCCAAGGGAAAATTTTACTGGAATAACTACTAGTTGCCAGATGCCTAAAACCACTCAAAAATACTAGCTTAAAAACCAATGCAATGTGAATGTAACATCTTTAGCCGACAAAATCCAACCCTCTCCTCCTCCATCCACAACAAAATGTTATGTCATTATATGCTATTATTATTGACAAAAATTGTACATATCTAAGGAGTAGAAAGTTGCAAGAATATTAAAAAAAATTAAAATAAAATAATCAAGAACCAAGTACAATCAATGTTGTAATAGCAGGAGTAGATTGTAGTCTAAACTTAATGTCATGGACTATGGTAGATCAGGAACCTATGTTGCATAAGTACGGGTATGAAATAGGTTAATTTTGGGTGCCCAATATAAAATTTATTAATAAAAAAATTACATATAATTAATAATTATATTATAATTATATTATATTATATTATAATATAATATTATATTATAATTATCTTATAATATAATTAATAATATAATTAATAATTATATTATAATTATATTATAATTATATTAATAATTATATTATAATTATATTATATGATAATTATATTATATTATATTAATAATTACATATCATTGATTTATATAACAAAATACAACTTCATCATCTTCTTAAAGAACAAATATTCATACTTTTACCTTCAACTACTTCCTCATATTTTTTTCAAACATAGAAGTTTCATATATAAATCAAAATATTTTTCATTAAGAAAGATTTATGGTAAAATAAACATGAATAATTGTCCACTCTCATACTTTCCACCAGCCTACTTTACCACCATACCTAAGAAGCATATTGTAGCACATCAACGCATGAATAAGAACTCTAAGCCAAATTCCCACGTTTCCATAAACAACAAAATGCAAGTAAACACATTTGAACCTGTTGAATATTGTTAGTTGAATATTGTTAGTCAGCTGGGTTGAATATTGTACATTAGCTGTTATGTTGACAATGGTAGATAATATTAGCTGTAGGAGCAGATTTAGGAGATAATTTAGGAGCTGCTATTTTCTGACTTTACTGGTCTAAATCTTGTATAAATACTTGTAGTGTGTTAATGCAAAGATAAGAAATTACACTCTTCTAAATTTCTTCATGGTATCAGAGCATTACTGCCATTGAAAGTTGAGTTATCTCCCTGCAATAAGGTCTTTTTTTTTCCAATTCCAATATACTGGACATTTCGACAAATTAAAGAGGTGAGTTATCTCCCTCTATAAACGACACCGTCCCACCGGAAGGAAGCTCAGGTGATTTCCGGCCAGTGCCCAAATTTCCGGCGCCTTCCGACCACGCACGTGGGTACACGTGCTGCTGAAACTTTTCTTTTGGCGTTTCTTGATAAGCTGTAAAACGGACACTGTTCCGTTACTCTGCCGACGACACCGCCCTTACCGGAGGAAGCACCAGACCACGTTCGGCCGGTACGTTGATTTCCGGCGCCGTCAGACTCCACACGTGAGTGCACGCGCCGATTGTTCAAACCTGTGCACTGTTCACTCGCCGGCGCGTGAACAGTCTTCCAGCCACCTTTGGTCACCGATTTTTGCTCCAATCGACTCGCCGGCCTTTTCCGCCTCTGACCCACTGATCTTCGGTGACTTCCGACTTCCTTGGTTTCTGGGTCCAACGTGAACAGGTTATGTGCTTCTGTTTTGGGTTGTTTTTTCTGCTATTTGTTCTTGGTATTTTTTTGGCCTCTCCATTATGTCAAAATACTAAGGATGATAATAAGAAAGTAGAGAAATATTATCCAATTAATGACAGTCCATATTCTCAAATTAGCCCAGTTAAACTAGATTGGAGTAGTACTTATTTAGCCTGGTCTAGATCATGTTTATTATCGATCAAGGCTAGAAGGTTGCAGGCTTATATTGATGGAAGTAAAAAATCACCATCCGTCACCGATCCTAATTTTAGTCAATGGGACTCAGATAATTCACTGGTTATGCCTTGGCTCCTGAATTCTATGCATCCTAAAATTTCTAGACAGTATTTACTGCTTGACACTGCATAAAAGATATGAAAAACTGCAAAAACCACATATTCTCGAATGGGAAATGATGCTCGGATCTTTGAGCTTAGGAACAAAGTTCATGGTACAAAATAAGGTGAGCTTACTGTTTCAGATTATTTTTCTGAACTGGGTAGTTTATGGCAGGAACTGGATTATTATTAAGATTTTCAAGCAAAATGTGTTAATGATGCGGTACTAATTCAAAAAATGATTGAAAAGAAGAGGGTTTATGATTTTTTGGCTGGTCTAAATCCTGAATTTGATCAAGTGCGAGTTCAAGTTATTGGCAAAACTCTTTTTCATTCTCTTGAGGAGGCAGATTCTTTAATCCAGCAGGAAGAGACCAGAAGAAGTACTATGCTTTATACTGCACCTATTGAGAAGTCGGGCTTAACTGTCCATATCTCTCTTGACCAACCAAAAAGTACTCTTTCTAATAAAAATCATTTACACTGTGATTACTGTGGTAAGCTAAGGCATACTAAAGAAACTTGCTGGAAGTTACACGGGAGACCTACTAGAGGTCGTGGGGGAAAAAGAGCCAATCCAATTAGGGCTCAAGCAAATATGTTAGAAGCAGTTGAATCATCTAAGGAGACAGCTCCAGTTGAAAATCTCTCCTCTGAAGAAGTTCAACATTTCAAACGCCTTATGTCACAGCTCAATCTTTCATCCAGTGCTATCTCGAACTCCGTCCAAACAGATAACACACTTGCTCATCCTGACTATTGGATTATTGATTCTGGTGCGAATAGACATATGACAGGTACTTCTAAAGGCTTTCTTAACTATTCTCCTTGTCTAAAAAGAGATAATGTCAGGGTAACTGATGGGTCATTTACTCCTATTTTTGACTCTTGGATTATTGATTCTGGTGCGAATAGACATATGACAGGCACTTCTAAAGGCTTTCTTAACTATTCTCCTTGTCTAAAAAGGGATAATGTCAGGGTAACTAATGGGTCATTTACTCCTATTTCTGGGACTGGTTCCATTGCCTGTACTCCAAATATTAAGTTGTCTTATGTTCTTCATGTTCCTCAATTTCCTGTCAATCTTTTATCTGTCAGTACTATCACTAAATCTCTAAACTGTAAAGTTGAATTCTTTCCTGATTATTGTATCTTTCAGGACCTTCAAACAGGAAAGAGGATTGGTAGTGGCAGAGAGCATGATGGCTTATACATGTTGGACGACTGTCAAGGCTTAGCTTTGTTTGGAGGACATAAGGATGTCAATCAAGAAATAATACAATGGCATAGAAGATTAGGACATCCATCCTTTTTTGTTTTAGAAAAACTATATCCTAATTTATTTTCTAAAACTCGGTTTGAGTCCTTATCTTGTAATGCTTGTGAGTATGCTAAACATACAAAAAAACTCTTATCCTTTAAGTGATAATAAAACCACTGTTCCGTTTATGCTTGTTCATTCTGATGTTTGGGGACCCACACGAACACCCTCTTTATCTGGAAATCGATGGTTTGTTACCTTTATTGATTGTTGCACCAGAATGACTTGGGTGTATTTGATTAAAACAAAAAGTGAAGTTTTCTCCTGTTTTCAATCTTTTCATAAAATGGTTCATACTCAGTTTGATGCTAAAATAAAGGTTTTAAGAACTGATAATGGAACAGAATACATGGATAGTAGATTTGAAAATTATTTGGAGTCTCAAGGGATTATTCATCAAACTAGTTGTCCTTATACTAGTGCTCAAAATGGAATAGCTGAAAGAAAAAATAGGCATTTGTTGGAAGTTGCTAGATCTCTTATGTTTACTATGAATGTTCCAAAGCCATATTGGAGGGATGCAATACTAGTAGCTGCCTATCTTATTAATAGAATGCCTCTCAAAACTCTCAATTTTAGGACTCCTTTAGAAATTTTAACCGAAAAAACTCACTATATTGTTCCACCAAAAATTTTTGGGAGTGTTTGCTTTGTCCATAATAGGAATGTTGGGAAATTAGATCCGAGAGCACTAAAATGTGTGTTCATTGGGTATTCACCAACTCAAAAGGGATATAAGTGTTATCACCCCCGTCTAGGAAATTCTATGTCAGTATGGATGTTACCTTTAGGGAGTCTGAGCCTTATTTTGGCATTATTCAATCACCTCTTCAGGGGGAGAATAGTGAGGAAGTGGTGATAAATGAACCTATGGTAACTCATGATCTTGTTCAGGAAAATAATATTGTTGATGTTCAAGGGGATATTGTTGATGTTCAAGAGGATAATATTGTTGATGTTCAGGGGAAGCAGAATGTTGTTGGTCGTTTAGATAGACCTGATTTGTTGAGATACTCGAGGAAAAATAGGTCTGAAGAAGCTATCATGCCTTCTACACTGCCAGAATCCTCAGGTGAGTCATATTCTGATCTTGATTTAAATTTGCCCATTGCTCAAAGAAAAGGAGTCAGGTCTTGTACAAAACATTCCATTTCTAACTTTGTCCCTTATGATTATCTGTCTCCTTCCTATAGAGCCTTTGCCTTGTCTCTTTCCTCTATGTCTATTCCACAGGATTGGAGGAAAACTATTACGGATCCAAAATAGGGAGAAGCTATGGTAGAAGAAATGAAAGCTCTTTCAAAAAATGAAACCTGGAAACTTGTTGACTCTTCAGACAAGAAGTTAGCTGGTTGTAAGTGGGTGTTCCCAATTAAATACAAAGCTGATAGTTCGGTTGAAAGATTTAAATCTAGACTAGTGGCAAAGGGATTCACTCAGACTTACGGAGTTGACTATCAGGAGACATTCGCGCCTGTTGCCAAAATGAATACAATCAGAATCTTGTTGTCTTGTGCAGCTAATTTGGATTGGAATCTGCAGCAATTTGATGTGAAGAATGCATTCCTCCATGGAAACCTAGAAGAAGAGGTTTATATGGAGATACCTCCTGGCTTTGATGATGAAAGAACTAAAGGGAAGGTGTGCAGACTGAAAAAAGCCTTGTATGGATTGAAACAATCTCCAAGAGCTTGGTTAGACAGATTCAGCAAAGCCATGATTTCTTTTGGTTATCAACAGAGCAATGCTGATCATACCCTCTTTATAAGACACTCCAAGGGTAAAATCACTCTTCTCATAGTTTATGTTGATGACATAGTGATGACGGGATGATAAAGAAGAAATGGTTCACCTGAAGAAGCTTTTAGCTCAGAAATTTGAAATAAGGATCTTGGAGAGTTACGATATTTCTTGGGAATTGAAGTTGCCAGATCAACTAAAGGAATCTTCATTTCTCAGAGAAAATACATCTTAGATCTCTTGGATGAGACCAGTATGCTAGGATGCAAACCGGCAGACACGCCTATTGAGAGCAATCACAAGCTACAATCAGAAGTTGGAAAGCCAGTGGATAAAGAGAGATATCAAAGATTAGTTGGGAGACTCATTTATCTCTCACACAATAGGCCAGATATAGCCTACTCAGTGAGCTTGGTGAGTCAATTCATGCATGATCCACGAGACTCTCACATGCAAGCTGTCTTTCGAATTTTGCGGTATTTAAAGTCTGCCCCAGGAAAGGGTCTTCTTTTCTCCAAACATGGCCACCTCCACATAAAAGCTTTTACAGATGCAGATTGGGCTGGATCTTTAAATGACCGACGATCTACATCAGGATATTGTACTCTTGTAGGAGGAAACTTAGTTACTTGGAGAAGTAAGAAGCAAAGTGTGGTTGCAAGATCGAGTACTGAAGCAAAGTACAGGGCTATGGCTCAAGGTGTTTGTGAACTTCTTTGGCTGAGAAAGCTACTAGAAGAATTGAGACTATCTGCGGGAAGAAAACTATCCTTATATTGTGACAATAAAGCCGCCATCAGTATAGCTCATAATCCTGTTCAGCATGACCGGACGAAGCACATTGAAATTGATCGACATTTCATCAAAGAAAAGCTGACTGAAGGCATCTTGAGTTTATTCCATGTGAAGTCAGATAGACAACTAGCTGATATTTTCACAAAATGACTTAATAGTCGAACTTTTCATACCATAGTCTGCAAGTTGGGCATGTGTAATATTTTTGCACCAACTTGAGGGAGAGTGTTGAATATTGTTAGTTGAATATTGTTAGTCAGTTGGGTTGAATATTGTACATTAGCTGTTATGTTGACAATGGTAGATAATATTAGCTGTAGGAGCAGACTTAGGAGATAATTTAGGAGCTGCTATTTTCTGACTTTACTGGTCTAAATCTTGTATAAATACTTGTAGTGCGTTAATGCAAAGATCAAAAATTACACTCTTCTAAATTTCTTCAGAACCACATATCAAATTTCTTTAACAAACTTCTTAAGACGACCAAGGAAAATCCCTTAGGCCACCTTAGGAAAGGGTAGAATGCTAGAGAACAACATACAAAGGTATGTTTCTCCAATTAATGGTTTTACAAGAAGAAATGATGACACACATGCCAATCAAACTAAATTCAAATAGAATAGAGTTGATGACCCATAACAAACAAATGATGTCACTGTATGCACATCTCTGCAAATTACGTGTCAGATAATATCATGATAAATAGTAATGCAGAAGATACATGGATAGACTGCAGCATCAATATACCATTTGAGACATTTTTAACCTTGTAGCTGTAAAAATTCAATAGTTACAAGAGTTGGAAGCAGATATACTAACCAAGTAAGAAACATGGGCCTACACTTGGAAGAAAATGTTCCCTGGATACTTTTGTCAGGAAATATTACAATATACACAGTCCTGTCAGGAGCCTCCACAAGGTCTAACCACTGCCTTAACTGCCAACTTTATCTAGCCCTCAAGGAGAATTTTCCTTTAACGGTATAAGACAATTGCATTCACAGGTTGCTTTTCTGCTCACACAACACATAGTTAATATACCATCAGACAAGCAATATACACACACATAGTTAATATACCATCAGACAAGTAATATACACACACAGAATGATATAATTATACTCAATTCTGCGAAACCTTTTGGCAGGAACAACCTCATACTTAGTTAGAACCATCCAAGACTTTCTTTATCTTCTTTGATGATCCCATAGCAAAATACTTCTATTAAATTATCATTCTGAAACATTTTAAGATTTGTTAAATTGGATCTTTGAGTAAAAAGCTGAAGCATTTAACTTGTTCTATTACAATTTTGACATTTAAAAACAGACAGCTATTTGTGTTCCATTTCATGGAAATTACTTCATTACATCAATTTATTTCCAATTTTTCCTGGCACATTTAAATGACAGTTATTTAACGCCCAAATGTCATAAGGGTTAAATTTGATTCATGAGTAACTACATTAACACTCAAGAAACTCGAGGGGAGAAAGTGCAAACACTCCAGATTTATAAATATGCCTTGTATCTACAATGGGTTTCTGCCATTCTAAAGTGCTTTTTGGCCATTATAAAATCTTGCAAGCATGTTTATTTCAAAGAACTAGCCTTTTTCTCTTGGGTTATATTTTATTTGAGTATTCAGACTGCATATTATCATGTTGAAACATTATTAGAATCAATATATAGCAAACTATTTTCTAACATAGGCTAGGATCTATCCTATTTAGCATCTCTGCACTTGTGAGTATTATAACTGAAGAAATTTTGACGTTCCTCGAGCATAAAGGCTCTAGAGAAATCATTCCAAACATTTCCCCATTAAGAACTATATGCATAAAAGGTCAATGTCATCATGAACTACGTGAAGAAATACAAATAAACACAGGCAATACTCAAATTTTTTTAGCAGTATAGTAAACTAAAAAAGATTATAGTGAAATAATTACTTAGAGGAGGAATTAGACTCATTCTTAAGCAGGTCTCCAGCAATTAAGGGCAGACATGTCCGGTCGACAAGGCAAGATTTTTGAAACATTATGACCTGAAGGAATATAAAATGAAACAACTGTTCGGTCATAGGAACCTAACTACTTAAATTGACGCCTTAATCAAATGGGAGATTTTTCATGAGCTGACAAAATCACCTGGAATTGGAGTTCCAGCTGGCAAATTGCTAGCACTCGAGAGCTGGAAACCCATATTATTAGGAGGCGCTTCAAAGGGTGGCCGAAAATAACCTGCCAGGGAAAATCTTGATAGGATTATTCAACTATATATCACAGAAGAAAAAGAAATATTAAGGGAAAAAAAATTAGATCGAAAAAGAAAGAGAAAGTTAAAAAAATTGGTGGACAAATATCCTCCTAAAGAAAACAATAGACCAAGAACAAGCAACGCTTATAGTGTCAATCATACCACTGACATCTTTTGCCATATAAATTGGTCAATCTTCACAATACAAGATGTGGATAAACATGAACAGACAAAAGTAAAAACAACCACCAGACGATGTTTGCCCATTATGTCCAGCAGACACATAGGCATGGAACTAGCTCCCTAGTCCCCGATCACACTAAATAGCACAAAAGATAGGAAAGACAAATCCAGAATAGAGTCTTTTGCCATATAAATTTATCACTATTCACATTGCTGTGCGTAATTGTTATCAAATAGAAGTAAACACAGCCAACAGTCCATGTTTGCAAATTACATCAGGCACATGCATACACATGGAATAAGAAATAATCCTTAATCCCCTAATCAACTAAATAGCACCAAAGATAAGAATTGCATATTGACCAATCAAGTCTGTTGCCAAATAAATTTGCCAGTAAACTAACAACTGATGTTTGCAAATTGCATCAAGTACATACATACACATGGAATCAGAAATATCTTTTGTCCCCTAATCATACTAAATAGCACAAAAGATAAGAATTACATATCAACCAATAAAGTCTGTTGCCAAATAAAGTTGCCAGTATTCACATTGCAAGTTGGGGATAAACATGCTCACAAAAAGAAGAATGACCAAACCTCAAAGTTTGAACATTAAGTCAAAAATGTGAATGGACATGAAATTTAGAAAGCCACTTCTCCAATTTATTTAATATTGGTCCTAAGTTTTTAAAATACATTAATTCCCAATCAGGTATAGAGAAGACCACGCAAGGTAAATATTTCCCATGTCATTGATACTATGGACCAACAGATTAGCCAATTCATACCTTCTTGGCTAAAAGAAGGCCCTGCATGTGAAGTAGCTCTTCCACTTATCCATGTCCCGTGCTGATTGTCTGTGTTAATTTCACTAGGCAGCATTCTCCACTGTTCATCACCAACAAACCGCCTCCGCCCATCAGGGTGAGATGGTAATGGATATGGACGCAGATATGCATGCTGAGGATGTTGCTGAATTATGGGGTTTCCAAATGAAAAATGACCAGACACAGTTTGAGGCAGGCTGGAAAGCAAAGGTCTCTGTGCAAAAGATGCACTACCTGCTTGAAAATGTGGATTTTGTTGAGAAGTTTGGGGATTCAAATATACATCACTGTGACCATATTCTAATTGCCTTGGAGCATTATATCCTGAAGTTTCTCGAGAACTGCAAAGCGTGGTAGAAGTGAAGTGCGATGATTGTTGTGGAAACAATTCACTTTTCACATCCACATGATTTCCCTGCGAATTTCCAGACATTTGAGCAAGTTGGTTACCCTGAAACCAAAATAGATAGGTCAAGATAAACTCATCCAACATAATCAACTTCACAAGAGGAAGAGATACATTGGAAAACAGCCTAGAGTAATACACTGGATGTACTGCAAAACTCGTGGGCTATAGCTGGTGGGAAAGCCAACTGCGGTGAGGACTGTAGCGATGAAACAGATTGCACAATTGGTTGAGACATTAAGGCAGGCTGAGTTTGTACCATGGGTTGAGTTAATAATGATTGGGGAGGTACATGAGGAGGTTGTGATGGAAGAGGCGGTGGTGGTGGAGGAGGTGATGGAGATGTAGGGGGTGGAGGTGGGGGTGGTGGTGGTGGTGGTGGAGAGGGAGGTAAAGGTGGAGATGGAGGAGGAGAATCAGGAGGCAGTGGTGGAGAACCCTCAGGCAGAGGTGGCAGCTCTACAGAATCAGCCACTCCAGGCTCTGTTACTCTGTCTGAGCCATTGTGCTGTGCTTCAGCATCGAAAGAACTTGCGAGCAAAGGTCTTCCATCAATTTGATGCCCAGACACATCTTCCATCTCAAGTTCACCATCAACATCCTCTAAAATGCAATTCCGTCTATCATTAGGAGTATCTCTACATCTTTCAGACTGTCCCAAGATATGCATGGGTTCTGCTAATGATGACAGATCATCACCTTCCTTCAATGAACTGCTTGGAAAATCCTCATCCTCATCTTCATCTTGAAATACATTGGAAGACAGAAGCCCAGGCAACTGAAATGTAGCATTACTGGTATAACAGCCCAACAAAAAAAATAAATAAATAAAAAGAAAAAAAATCAAAATCCAGAACAGATACCTTACAACAAGTTGATACATTATAGCCAAGTAAAGGAGCAAGGCATAAACATGTGATGATAAAGGTGAGGCACAACAAAGATTAATATAAGATGGCCAAGATAAATTTACAATATAAGACAACTAATATCATAATATAAACAACTAATGATCGAAACATAAACTATGCACAAAGTCAGCATCAATACTTTATTCTTCTCTGCACCTTTTGAAGTTCAATACCTTTCTTAAGAGGAACAATAGCCCAAAAATGGAAAAGATAGCCTATAAATGGAAAAATGTTTTTTTTCCAATTTCAAGTACTAACTTAATTACTGCATGGAATTTTTTCTCCTTTAGTTTCAATTAAGTTTTTAACTCTTTTTTGTCTAAATCTTTTACCCCTGGTAATTAGATGTAAAAGAAAAAGCATATGCCACATGTTACATTTAATTGATCCCAGAACTTCAAATTGGGGCATCCAATTAATTACAATTGATTTTTAAGGATTTAAATAGCCCAAAAGTGATAATTTTGACTGTGATAGGAATTTCAGACCAAGTATTAGAACATCTTCTCCTTCCATTTTATATCATTTATTCTTGGGCATTAATGACACATTTAATTTGCCCAAAATACCATGATTAGGGAGGTCCACATAATCATAATTGCTTTTTTGAGGACTCAATTTAACCAAAAAGGATAACTTATACTGAGTCTTATCAATTTCATAGCAAATTTTGAGCCCAATTACCCTTTGGCAAGTTTCTTTAGTAAAGAAAAATAAAAGCACATACAAAACTCTTTTAGGTGCATCGCCTAGCAAAATGCATATTTGTTTTGATTATTTTAACTACATTATTCTTTCAAAAGCATTTCTAGTTACTTTCCACTTTTTGTTTAGCATTTGGAAAAAAAAAATTACATATATATAAATATACATACATACACATATATGTGTATATATATTGGCATTGAAAAGTAACAGAAATGTCTCCTGTTCCTTATTCAGGTAGTTTTGTGGGCTTTCCATGCACATTTTGATTCTCATTCACTTAATTGGCTAAAATTGTATCAAAGTTACATGTTAGTCTAAAATATATAAGCATCAAAAGAATTAGTTAGAATTAAAAAAAAAAAGTGCAACTGCCAGCTCTTTTAGGTCGTGAATCCATAAGAGAGGATAGTATGCAGTAGACTTGAAATGCCACATGGAAGAGTTCTTAAAATCCAATTAAGATGAGAAGAATCCTATCCTATACCTGAGTGTATTTTTACATATTCATACCTGATCAGGTTTTATCATGATAAATTTCTACTCTGATAAGCAAATATAGGCTACAGTATGAGACCAATTAATTTAAAAATTAAGCACGCTAAAACAATATCATATAACTTCGATGAATCACATGACACAATGCTTTCCAATCCAGCCTCATGATGTCTGAGAACATACAATTTGGGAAATACCTTTTTGCCTGCCCTCTTATCCAAAAACTGGTGTCTCCATAAAAATTCTATTTATGATTTGCACAAGTTAAATAACAGAAGAAATACTGATTAGTGTTCTTAAAAAGATTAGCCACCTCTTACATCATGTAACCCACGATGCACTTCCCAAATGTAGGAAATCATGCCCAGACAAGATCAAATGAGTAAAACATGTTGTACCATTTAGAAATGCTATTTAATCACATCTTTAAGCACCGAGGCAACACCCATGTAGACTCTCTTTGTTTTTATTTTATTTTCATTCTCAAACGTGGTTGTCTCATCTCTTCAAAAGTGTATCAGTAAACTGTGAAGTCGATGCAAACAGAAATTCATAATTACTTCTGCCCTCATGCCCTCAACGTCATGCACATGAATTGAGTTTAGCTTTGACACCATACAGAATTAAGCATTTAACTATAAGAATAAAATAACAATAAAAGTTGTTTTTATTTTATGCACCCAGATGTTAGGCAACCACTTCCCTATCCCATAACCACAACAATATTTAGGGTCATGATTAGAGTATATTGAAGAGAAAAGGTACAGGAATAGGTCCTCAATATTATCATTTAAACAATTTAAGAAGATACGGAAAGGGGAAAAGAAAAACAGACCTGCCATATTCATCCACAAGCATGCCGTCCATTTCTCTAATGGGATCGTCTACCGCCCGCTCAGCTCGAGATGGACGCCTAAAGGAAACTCCAACAGAGGAATCATCATTTGAAACTCCAATATCATCCATATAACGCCTTAAAACAGACTCAGGTAAGATCTTTCTCTCAAGCCACAATCGTAAAACCTGGTTGAGAAACAATGATTTATTTGTACACTGAAGAAGAGAAAATGAAAACTTTAAGCTGATACAGCAAGGAATTAGAACTTGCCTTGAGACACTGACGACGGTTTTCACGAGCAGCAGGGCCTGGAGGTCCAGCAGCACCCAAAAGGCGTGGTAATGCTGCTTCAACTGTTGGGACATATGAAGCTCCAGCAATCCCTTAACAAAAAACAATAATCAATGCAGCAAAAGAGTTAGTCAAAAAACAATGACTTGCTCTCATCATCTCCTTATCAAAAAGCAATAGTCAGAAGAACATCTCCAGGCAGGAAACAAACCTTTTTGATTGTGTGAACACTGGGTGATCGAATCAACCAGAAAGAAAAGGTCCACTTTACGATGAAAACTTGGCTCATTTTCCAATTTCCAAATTAAAAGTTCCACAACCTGCAACCATCATGCTAAATGTTCAAATTTCTTCAGAAGTCGAACATCTCTTGCAACATGGCAACCATTCTAACCAGTAAACGCATGTAATCAGCTTCTGTATATCCCAGTTCCTTTCACAAATTACCGTGTTAAACTAGATCATTTATTCAAGCTATGTTCTAAGCTTCTATCATGAAGATGTCTATATTTTTGGCAGAGACAATTAAATAATTGAATTTCGTAATTGAACATCTCAACTAGATGTTAAAATCCAGTTAGTGATATATTCCCAGCTTAAACTGCCCTACAAAAGAGTTTAACAACCTCAATAGTCGTATATTTCAAGTATTGCAGTTCACTGAGATCAACAAAACCAATGTGCACCTGATTCAACAAAATCTTAGCAGAGAATAACACCGTGAGGTCTAAGAAAAAGAAGCTTTGACCTTCAAACCCCTGAACAATCTAATAATGACAATAATTTAAGGCTCAAGCTTCTGGCTGTCCCGTAATAGATTCATCAAGCATCTGAAACAATTTCCCAAAGGATGCATTGACAATAATTAACTAAGAGCATTTCTTATTTCATCTGGAAAATGTAAAACATGCTCCTGGTCCAAAGTCCCTGAACATTATGGCATCATTTTCAAGCCATATTGCCCACAAGATGAGTTGGCTATAACTTAGAGAAACAAAAACACAGAGCACAATAACTATCACCATAATGAAAGCAAAGATTATCGAGAAATGCGGTCAAATATGTTGTTAAGTACAAGATTCAAATAGAGTTCAAGCGACTAATTAATTGAATATACAATTAACAATTAGAATAGTGGAAGTTCATGTCAAAAACAGAACAAAAAGAAAAATGACCAAATCATAAGGATGACCAGCAAACTGAAAACATTACCAAAACAACCAGTTAGGCAGTGCATCATTCACCACAATTGAGCAGCGAAGCTGCATTAGTGAAATAAGAATGTCATCAACAGCCATCAAATTACTCGCTAGTGAAATTCCACAATCATATTTTTGGACTCAAGAGTCATCTTCCTCATTTGCATTTACTAAATTCTGATTATCCACCAGCACAACATAATGTGATACCTTAATTAAACAATAAAATATTACTTAGTGGTTAAGTACCCAGCCAAACAACCAAAAAAAGCCATAAACTGAGGATTTGCACAGATGGACAAGACAGGGATAAAGAAAAATTAAATTACACTAAGCTCAAAGTTGCGACATCACTCTTTCCTAAAAAAGTAAGAACTTCATCACTTCACCCGCACAGATATTGAAGTTGGATTTCTCTCGTTTCGACAAACATGAACTATCAAATTTGCACAATCTTTGCCATTAAATTTCAAATGAATGCTTGAAATTTTATTAAGATAGTTTTTGAGCTTTCAGGGAGTGGAAGGTATATAGTTTTTGAGCTTTCAGGGAGTGGAAGGTATACTACTGAATCTGAACCATCCATTTTAATCAAGTGGAAGAGCTTGAGCAAACATGATAGACCATGTTGTGGTATGAGTTAAACCCAATTCATAATAAGGCCAATTATATTATTTATAACCATAAAACACTTGAAAGTACCTGAAATGTTAAACTTTGTTACCACAATTGCTACTACTATACTTGCGTGCACAACAGGTAATTCCAATTATTAAAAAATTTGGAAAAAAAATTCCTGCTTTCATTTTACAAAAACTTATGATAATACACCCAAATACAAAATTCTCATAGACATGGGTTGCAATTTACACCCAAATTCAAAATTCTCGTAGACATGGGTTGTAATTTACACCCAAATTCAAAAATTCTCATAGACATGGGTTGTAATTAAAGTTGCTAAATTGACATATAAAGAAAATGAAATAAGAACTCGCTTTAAAAAATAAATAAATTCACCATCAAGTTCAGTTAGTCTGAAACTCAACACACAAAGAACTGGAGTATCATTTAAGACACTAAAACTAATATAATTGAAAATGCAACAAGAACTCGCTGTTAAAAATTAAAAAAACAAAAATTTAATTTAAAATGAGAGAGAGCAACAAATCATTAAGTTAACTTGATCAAAACTTCAATTTAAGATTTTAAATAACAATATTAAAATTAAAAAATTGAAGATAACCAAGAAGTTCACAAAATTATAAATGATAATATATACCATGGCAGAGGCTGCATCCGCTGTTGCGGCATCAAAAAGATTATTCTTTTAATCCTTTTAGACAAATGTGTGTGTGTGCAGGCTCACATGAGAGAGAGAAAGAGAGAGATAGGGCAGATAAAGTTATATTGTACAATGTAACCAGGGACATTAATGTCTCTGTCACACCTACAAGAATAAAACGCAGCTAACCAATAATCATTTACAAGCTTTTTTGCGTTCAGCTACTAGTACTAAACAATTGGAGAATATGAATGTCATATAGTGAACTCAACTACCTAAGGACGATATGACTTCAATATTTAAAGGTCTCCAAACAAAACTTGCCAACCATGACCCCAGAACCCAGCATATTAATCTGAAAACAAACCAACCACACACCTTCTCCTTTGCAAATTCAACATCTAAAGGCCTAGATTTCAAATTTCCACCACATAAAGATAATGACATTAAGAAGGGAGGTCCCTTAAGAAACTTTGTGGCAGGCAGCTTTAATTATTTTTCTAGTTTAATTCATAATCATGTATGCTATCCCAGAAAACTTGAGAGTTATAGATTTTGACGTGACTATCAGTTATAACAAAGCACAAAAAATTTAGATGAGAAATTCCCCTAAAATAAATTTGTGGAACAATCACCATTTACCTTCATTCTTGTACTAAAACATCCATGTCAGAAAATGATACTTGACATAAATACTCCAAATAGGTAGAAAAATTTATGAAATTATCTCAAAAATTTACTCTCACCCAGACATATGTCCAATGCCCATGGATCAATAGAAAGATTACAATTAAAACCCAAAACTATTAAGACCTATCTAGTGAAAAGATCCACACTCCAATCAATAATTCTTCTAGAGTGATTCACATGGGTAGGAATCAAATGTACGGTCTCATTGGAAGAGATTTTATGTCAAATTAGGCTATAACTCGGTTATAGCAGCATTCAAAAATCAACAATTTTTCTGTACTGAAATACAGTCTAAACAAATAGCAGATTTTGAATGGTTAGAATTAATGCAACCTACCTCATTAGCAATGCCATACTTGGCACAGTCAATGGCAAGACGAGTTGCACGACCAATGCTTTCTTTTGTCCTAGATAAAGTCTCTATCATCCCTTCAAAAGCATCACGAGCAACAGCTGCCTCAGTGCCACCACTCAATGAGCCTCCAGCAGCCCCATGCCCAGAACTAGCTCGTCTCTCCTCAATCTCTCCAGTATCGACTTGGTTCTGCGATGCTGATTGACGCACATGAGTAGCGGGAGATATAGCATTTGTTCCATGAAAACCCTGTAAATCTGTGGGCAACACCGTGCTGGATCCAGATAGAAAAGGTTGAACTGATGGACTGGCACTCCTTCCCAGCCGATCGTAAATAGACATAAAAGAATTAGGCATTCCAAGAGAGAGATGCTGTGAGTGAGCTTCTCTCCTCTTTGCTTGAGCAGCTGCAATAAGATGCTTCATGGACATAACTGAATCTGGAGTCTTTGAGTCAATTAATGAACTGCCTCTATCATCTGTAACACTTTCCAGCCTGTACTTAGCCAACAATAAGAAAAATAGTTATTGGAAGACAAATTAAAAAAAAATGTGTTATACAATCAAAATAATACAAGCATTTCACCAGGCGAAGGGTTATACTCTGTTGATGTTTCCATTGAAACAGCTGGGTCACTCATCCGTGCCTTTGGTGTATTTTTGAGTCGCTCTCCAGACATGCCTGTTCTAACTCTTTGACTTGCCGCATGATTTTGAGGAGTATGCAAACTACCATTATTTTGACTTGAAACCTTGCCAGATACAGATTGTAACCTCCTCTGACTACCACCACTGGAAGCTTTAAAACAAGAATTTGTGGCTTTATGCTGTTCCATGTGTAGTTTGGAAAATGGTAGAGAATGAGGAGACCTCTTAGGAGAAGTCAGCGTTGATTTGGCATCCTTGGACAATAATAGCTCAGTTTCTGAATTCCCAGGACTAAGAAAATCATGACTATCAGTCCTCTTCACAATTTTAAGTTGACTAGGTGAAAGAGAATTATCATCAAATTTTGAAGGTGAGTCCTTCGAACTGTCATGCTCAAATATGGTAGAATCGACGCTTGGCTGAACTTTTTTAGAGCTTCCACACTGTTGATTAGAAGAACTTCCAGCGTGTGAATCAGTTCTTACATTGCTATCAGAAACAGCTAAGGGTGCTCTGACACTCTTGGTGGATCCTCCATGAACTGGTGTTTTTGGCTCCTCATCTTCATCATCGTCATCATAAAGGCAAACAGCTCTTCTCCTTCTGTGAGTTTGATTAATTGGAACTCTAGAACTATTAGGAGTTGAGTCATTCTTCAGCACTTGAGAATTCTTTTCAGTTATATCATTGAAATTAAGGACAGAAGAGTCGGACATTGCCTCCAAGGCCTTCCTACGTCGTTTTGATAAAGGCAGCACAGTTTCATCACTGGGAACATCTGACTTAACCTTTCCTGATTGGCATGGAACATTATATTTATATTTAACTATGTTGGCAGACACGTCAGATTTCAACTTGCCAGCAGATATAGGCATATCAGTTTTAGCTTTAACTATTTGGGTGGAGATATCGGGTTTAACTTTCACAGTTTGGGAAGTATTATGAGAATTGGAATCCCCTGTCTGAATAGAACCATCAGATTTCACTTTTCTTGCTTGGGCTTTTAATGCCAAAAGGATTTCTCTTTTCTCATGCAACGCAGATTGTTCAACATCTTTATTCTCAACAATGTTAGAACTTAAAGAATTAGTCTTCAAGATCTTTAAGCCAGATTCCTTGGCATCATCACCCCACAAACCAGGCTGCTTTAACTTTTTTGCAGGATGTGAAGTTTCAATTGTTTTTCCAGTCCTCTTATTGTTGATGGTTCCACCAGTATTATTAGACACATTTTCATGCACACCACCAGGAATCTTGAGACTTTTTTTCTTTTTTTGTAGCTCATTTGATTTTTTTCCACTTTTGGTTTGAGAATCCAATTTGACAGTTTCATAATCTGATCCAATCACAACTGGGAATGAAATAGCACCAGGAGAATTTTCTTCTTTAACTCCATCTTTCAATTGCTCAGAATCTTCTGCGAGTACACAACCATCAGAACCACCAAGTTTGTGCCCATCAACACACCCCTCAGGTATCCTCTTTAATTTGTTGGCTATGGTCTTAGACTTGTGACCATTTGACCATGCTGCTTCACTATTTCTAGGGTCTCCACTGCAGTTAACATCTTTATTTACATCACCCAGGAATTCATCCTTCAATTTGGAAGGATGATTGTCTAAATAGTACGTAGATAATGTCACCTGTGATTGCTCACCACTGAAAACTTCAACTTTCTTCTTAGAAGGCATAACTGGAGATGAATTTATTTTCCCATCACATGATATACACGGTTTAATATCTTCAAGCTCAGTTTCTCCTTGTCCGTGTGAACAATGCTTTATATTGTGACCAAAATCACCTTCTTCATCCCATGTTTCTCCATGGGTTCCACCTGTAACCATACTATCATTGACTTCAGCCTCTACGTCATCATCTTCGTTTCCATCAACTGATGGAGCCTCACAGCCAAGTGCTGATCTATCAGTATCATCTATTACACCACTTGATTTTTTCTTCTGTAACTCTAGAAATGCTGCAGATATATCCTTCACAGCCTGAGCAAAATACTTGGTCTTGCCTTGGCACCGAGCAGACAATTTATTCATTAATTCACTTGTAAATACCTGAATATCAGCTGGTGCAACAAAAGCTCTGCATGAGGAAAATAATGAGATTAAATAAAAGAAGCAACAGAAATGCTAAAGAACCTAATTAATCGGAAACGAAACATCAAACCGTCAATCAAGCATAGTATTACATTTCCTGCACATCCCAACTAGTCATGTTTAACTTCTTTTAAGTCTGTTTTCTTTTGCTACAGAACATTTAATAGTGGAGGCAGAGATGATTGCAATAACTAGAAGAGATAGTAGAGAAAATAAATCTACAACACAATTACAATCAGAAAAAAGCCCAATTAAATATTTCTTGAATTACATAAAAGTTTGCTGAGTTGGGAAAACAAAATTTGCCACACTTGATAAGCATAAAAAATGAGTTCCATTTTGATAGCACACGAGAAAGCCATATTTAGGTGAGATAAAATTAGACAACTTATTCCTCATATAAAAGCTTTCTTGATAAACTCTAGGCTTCAGAACTTCTCCCCAAAATGAGGCAGTTCTCCCTGCCACCCAATGATCCAGGAAACAAGAATAAAAGAAGAGCAATACTAAACCCAGTGTAGTGGAGTATGTACATTGCCTCAATTATCAATGGAAATTCTCATTGGATCCCATCTCAGCTCTCAAGCAATCTAAAGGTGCCAAAAAAGCACATAAATATAATTTAGGGAAAAATTTGGAAATAAAAGATAGGAACAGGCACCAACACACAGAAAACTCATCTTTTAAGATGATAGAACTATATCAAACTGAAAATAAGCATTTGTATATATTATAATACATATTAAACCTGAAGTTCTAGTACATTTCCTAGAACAGTGCCAACAAGTTGGGCAAAAATGTTTGCCATTCCATATCTATTTTTGGGCTTTTAAAAATATTCCATCAGCTTAATTTTGCAAGTGCCAACATCTTTCAATAGCAAAAATATCATGACTTAAATTGTAAATTTACTTCTTCTTTTCATTCATAAATAAAACATTATCTTAAAATTGCCTAACATAGTGTTACACAAAGTTTATGGTTATGTAAGTGAAAAATGCAATATATTAATTCATCATTTAAATTATGATTCTGTTCTGAAGAACTTTATGACACATTTTGCAATATGATATTAACATCAACATGAATTTTATTTTATATATAATAGCATCCTTTAAACATTATTTGTATTATAACTCATACCAAAATTCACCTTTTTATTTGAATAACCTACAAAAAGAGAATGTTATGTCTGCATATAGTGATTTCAATTATGAAGCCCATCTACAGTGGACTAAAGTGATAAATATTTGAGTCCTTCAATTTTATATTGAAACAAATTATTCTCTATGCTAATAAAGCTAACATTAATATTTTATGGGAAACAAATGATTTCTTCCATGTGTATTTAAATTTAAATTTCACAATCAAGTTATCTTGTGCAACATGGAATTAATTGACTTTATATTTTGAATACGTTAAAAATTCAATCAAAAAAATTATAATTTAAAAGCTACTAATTTTTTGCAATAGGTGATACTTTTATAATTTGACAAGCACTTCTAAATTAATTCCTAGTGACTAAATGAAGCACAAGAAAAAAAAATCATAAATTTAATAAAAAAAAATACTAACATTTCTTCAGTTCCAAAAAACTGAACAAAATACTTCTTAGGATCCTGTGCTTTTTCCCAGTCTTCAGGACGGCTTATCTGAAAAATATAAATTAGAATTTAAAAAGGAAAAAAAAAAAAAAAACACAATCAGCTAATATACTAGCCAAGTTCAAATATAACCTCAAATATTCAGAGAAGTATGTCAAATGATCGAGTAGTGGGCAAAGCTTCATTTGCCTCGTAATAGCACTAATAAAAAAACAGCATGCACTTGAAAGAAGAAAACCAAGAAAGGCCAGAAAAGAGAGAGTGCAGAGCGACCTCGCTATCTAACTTATAAAGAGCATAGCCAGGATTAATCTGAAACTACATAAGAGATGCAACTGTGCCCAGTTATTCAATGAATATTTGCAATACCCAATTTTCAGCAATAAAAAAAATGAGGCAGAAATGAAACTTGACGGACAACAAAAAAATAAATAAGTGAATGGCACTGTTCGATTAAAAGATTTATTAAAATTAAATTAACCAAAAAACTTGTCAATCCCAAGAAAATCATTGAAGGAACTAACCTAATCACCAAGAAATGTGACAGTCCATAAAGCATAGCAAGATAATATCTCAACAAATGCTGGAAGATTTATTCAAACAAAACAGAATGAAAACCAGTTAAATGACGCCCATCTTTCAATTACACAAATACTACAGGTTGAAACTCAGTTCCCTGAAAATATCAACAAGTAATAATAAGATCCAAATATGTTCATCTGCACACCTAAAAACTGATCCTCTGCTAGTAGTAACAGAAGCTATCGATGTTGACTCCATCTGGATAACTTACACAGAACTTCGCAAAACAATATAATTAAAATAAAAATAAAACTTAACACTGATGAAAATCCTGGGGGAAACAATGTTATGAAAGTCCACAAGATAGCAATGAACTCATTAGGTATCCAACAACTGAAGAGCAGCACTAAAACTGATTCACGATTTCACAAACAAAACAAATAATCAAAAAGTACATAACGCAACAGAAAATCAAGAATTACATAACGAAACAGGGAATCAAAAAGCACATCAGAAAACAGATTAAGATTAAATAGAGGACAGGACAAACCTGATAATCAAAAAACACGTAAGGACATTCGAATAAGCAAATAAACCAAAACAAATACCTTGGCAGGCCAAGCAGGGAAGCCCTTGACTTTAGCAAGAACGAGATCGCCCAAACTCAATTGACTCTTAGCCTTTGCCTTGTTCGCTCCTTTTTTACGCCCCGGAGCCATAGGCGTCTTTGTAATCGCTGCTGCTGCTGCTGCTGTTACCTTTGATGATTGCACAATTGTACCAAAGAAAAAACTAAAATTGAAGAAACAGAATCGGAGCCAATCGAATCGAATAATTAGGAACAGCCCAAGGAAAGTATGCCTCGCCGGAGGTTTGGCGGGCAGCAATGTGCCGGTTAGGGTTCCGGCGTCAGGTAGTCTAGGTCATCTAAAGAGGAGATGGAAGGGGGGACTCAGCATTTAGGAGTGCGGCAAGAGAGAGAGAGAGAATGCAGCTCTCGGCTAGAGAGAGAATTGAGGCGGTGGAGAGAGAAAATATTTCGATCTTTGGGCATAATGAAGCATTTAGATTTGGGCTATTTAGTCATTTCAAATTTTCTTTTACGCGGAAGCAATGTCGGCATTCTTGCAAAGCTTCAAGGTAGTTCCTAAAATCGGGTAGGATGGATTTTGAATCGGATCCATATACTTGGATACCCAATTCCGTTGGTTCTATTTAGCGTGTACCAATTAATCTCTACATTGACAAAAAATGTTCAGTATCATTGGGTTTTAAAAATAATTAATTTAATAATTTCAGTTGTCCATTAATTATGATTTTTTAATCAGTTAACCTTTATAAAATTTTTGGGAATTTTTTTTTAATAATGGGGTGTGTAAGAAAATATTTAGGATGTGTTCGATAAAATTATAGGTTTTTTGTTTTTTGTTTTTTGTTTTTAAAATCTAAAATCTATTTTTAGTTTTTATTCTTTATTTTTTAGAAAACTGTTTTATATATTTAAAAATTTTATCATTTTTTTAATTATTTATGTATATTTTTTAATTATTCACGTACATTATAATAATGATTTTGGTGGTAGTAGTGACAGCAACGGCAGTGTCATTGTGGTGGTAGCGGAAGCGATGTTGTGATAGTAACGGCAGCAGCATGGTGGTGGCGGAGGTGAAATTGGTATGGTGGTGGAGGAGGCGGCGACAACATGGTGGTGGCACAGGTGACAGCGACGTAGTGGTGGAGGCGACGACAGCGTGGTGATGGTGGAGGCGGCGGCAGCATAGTGGTGGCTGAGGCAACAGTGGCGACATCGTGGTGGTGGTGGAGGCGGCGGTAGCGTAGTGATGGAGGAGGCAGCAGGGGCGTGGTAGTGGCGGTAGTGGTGGAGGCAGCGGTAGCGTGGTGGTGGTGGTGGTGGTGGAGGCAGCAGCGGTGTGGTGGTGGTGGTGGTGGTGGTGATAGAGGCAGCGGCAGCGTGGTGGTGGTGGAGGCGGCAATAGTGTGGTGGTCGTCGCCGTGGTGGTGGAGATGGCAGCGGTGTCGCCGTGGTGGCTGCAACGGTGTGGTGGCCGTCGCCGTGGTGGTGGAGATGGCAGCGGTGTGGTGGTAGAGGCGGCAGCGGTGTAGTGGTGATTGCCGTGGTGGTGGAGATAACAGCGGTGTGGTGGTGGAGGTGGCAGCGGTGTGGCGGTGGAGGTGGCAGCGGTGTGGCGGTGGCGTGGTAGTAGTGGAGGCGACGGCGTGGTGGTGATGGTGACAGCGGTGTGGCGGCGGCGGCGTGGTGGTAGCGGTGGTGGTAGAGGCGGCGGCGGTGTGGTGGCGGCTGAGACGGCAATATGGCAGTGTGGTGGTAGTGGTGGCGGTGTGGTGGTAATAAAAATAAAGTAGCAAAATGCTAAAAACCTCATTTTGAGGATTTTTATTTTTTATTTTAAATGTGAAAATCAGTTATTTAAATTTTTGCAAAAGCCGAATAATTATTATTATATTTATTTGAATATGAATCTATAACTAAAGTAATTTGTTTTTAATTTAATTTAACTTTAGTGTCATTCAACTATTACTTTTTTTTTTATATACAAATATTTATATGAGTATGTAAACTAAGCAATTTATCACCTAATTAATTTCGTTTGCTTTAGTGTCACTCAACTAGTACCTATTTATTTTTGGCACATTATCTATATTAATAGGTAAATCAATAATATAATTATATATAGTTATTAAAAATACCCATTATCAAACTGGGCCTGAGTAAATCCCAATCCAAAGGCCAACGAAGGCCAAAGGCCCAAACAAAGACCAAAAGCTTACAGCGCAACCCAGTCTACCAGAAAGCCCAGTGCATGACAAAAAGACGGTCAAGACACCAAGGAGTTGGCGGCTCTACACGTCCGATCGAACTGACAGGGCATACTGTAAATATCGGGTCCCGACGCGGTCTAAGATCAGAATTACTCGATGATGAAAATGATACTTGCCACAAATAAAGGTGTCAAAAATGATATTTTCTTTGTCGAAAATCTCTTTTTTCCTCCAAAAATTTTAATTCAAAAATTTGCATTTTTTTCTTTTATTTTTATTTTATTTTATTTTTATTTTTATTTTTATTTTTATTTTATTTTTTATTTTTTATTTCAGGTTTTATTCTTGATTTTTTTCGCGGTGCCCTGTTACCGTGTGGTTCGCGCGCCGCGCTTGCGGATCGTTATCGCGCGCGGGAACGGCGTGCGCCCGCGGGCGCAGCATGTGCCCGCGGGCGACGTGCCCCTGCGAGCGCGACTTGCACCCGTCTGGTGATGTGCGCCCGCATGGCGACATGCGCCCGCTAAGGCACACATCGCCGCGCGTGACTTGCGCCTGCTGGGGCGCATGTTACAGAGGGCGACACGCGCCCGCAGAGGCGTACTGTAACACCCCCATACCCCCGGGAAGGAATATCGGGGCATCACACGCTAATCACACAAACATACATATATATAACACACAAAAGTGGAAGAAATAATAGTAAATAATTAGAAACTTGGGCCAAACAAAAAGCTCTTATAATATATATATTGTACATATACAAAAGCTTTATACTTATTACATATTCAGTTTCGGTACATATACAAAACAGTTAACATTTATACTATGATACTATACTCTCTTGTATACATAATGATGTTACTCAAAACATAAGGAACTCTATCTAGTACAAAAAGATTTCTATAAAAGCTCCTAGTGGCCTTGACCTGCAGATGTGCACCCTCTGATCCAATCCTGAAAACCTACACGGGAAAAACACCGGTGCTAAGCGATAACGCTTAATGGGGATAAACAGAAGCAAAAGACTTCGAACGAAGTCACAAATATATCACATGCATATCAATAGTCATGTCATTTATAAATAACTATTACACAACCTTATACAGATAACATTCACTCTAATCAGTTCCATATGCAAAAATCCAAGTATAACAAACAATGGCGAAGTCATGTCACATTATGTTCATATTCATATACAAGTCTCTACTATGTTCATGCCATGCTATATTCATGTATATCTATTTGAATCTCTATACATATGCAAGTCTCTACTACACTTCTTGTACACTACAGACCATACAGTAACCTGAGAAACACGACGAAACATAAAGTAGCCTGAATTCTCAACAATGGTGGATACGGGTACTTTTCAAAATAGAAGACTGAAGTCTCAAAACATTCTCTCTATTACTAGTAAAATGACCATCTCGGAGGTCGACCGCTTGGCCCAAACGGGGCCGAATTGAGCAGCTGCACTCTATATCCCTTTATAAGCATGCTTATCTATCCACTACTATGACACTTAAGACTTGACTCAATGACTCAAGACAGAATACTTAACACTGCTAGGTTCACAATTCAAAATACTATCATGTCAATATTTACCAATACAGAACTCTATTTATAATGTAAAGGAGGAACAAGTAAGTATACACTTTGCACTAGGAAGAAAACATGCAAGGTGAGACAAGAAGAAAATAATTTTCAGAAATAGAACAGGGCAAGAAGGGTTTCACTCTCGTGATCGCGAGAAGAAGTTGCGCTCGCGACAGAAGCCAGATTGCAAAAAGACTCTATATACTATACCAAATGCATTACACTAACCCAAGCATTATAAAACAATTAAGATCACATGGCATGTCGTGTTCAACGCTAACTCCTATGCCATAGCATTATTTACCCAAATGACTAATCCTATAACCCTTTGATAAACCTAAACATGCATGGTATAGATCCCGAAATATTTCGGTGTAATACGGGTTCAATTCGGGAAGAAAAACACATAAAAATATACAAATTAGTTGAGGATAAAGGTGGGGAATTGATTCATGCCAACTTTGGGCTCTAAATCAAGAAGAAAATCACTCTTATGACCTATTCTGTCGCGCTCGCGACCCCTGTCATGCTCGCGACAGTAGCTACCCTCTACAAGACTGCTTTTGACATTAAACTTGAATCGCCTAAACCAACATCTAAACTTCATTTTTAGGAAAAGTATCCTTCTTAATAATTGTTCTCTAGGATGTTAGCTTTAAAATGGGATAGGTTTTAGGTCAATTCAACATCTATAACGTCAGATATGATTTATACAATCTGAACTGGTCAAATGAACCAGCCAAAGTAGAGATACCTCTATTTTGGCCAATTTTCAGGGTCTTAGAGTAAGAATTTGCTCAAGGTCATTTCTGAGGCTTTTATAGGTATTGAAGTCATGGTTCTAATGGATCAAAAATAATTCAATTTAGAGATCTATAACTCTACTTATGATAAAAAAACTTCACAGAGGTCAGATGCAAAATGGACAGAATTTGCCAAAACCAAATTTTATCATCAACACATACTCAAATGATCAAGTCACATACTCATAAACATATATACACACATATATCATAAACATATATACACCTATATCACAAAAACACTCAAGCAATCAAATGAACTGAAATTAAAATCACACACGATCCCGACCTCTCGGTAGCTCGAATATTGCTCTTTACTCGATTCCAACCTTCTCTTTGCCTTTATCCAACTTCTTGTTCACAGCTTCAACAAATCACATAGAAAACACTTGGGTTAAACCACTTCTCACTTTAATTCAAAAACAGAAAGAAAAAGGAGGTCAGATCGGAGAACAAATCCAACTTACCTTTTCTGAAGAGACCCAATCAAGCCCTACTACACTCTATTCAAATCAATCCAAGTGGTTCACTCAAAGAACCAAGCAAATGAAAAAGAAAAGAAAAAGAAATGGCAAAGAAAAGGGACACGGCAGAAAACCAAAGAAGAGCAAAAAGAACAAAGGCCAAAGCAAAGTAAAATGGGAAGGAAGCAAAATGGTATACGGTCAACCCTCTCTAAAGCCAATCTCCCACAATAAATACCCACCAAAACCCAATAAGTGCCAAACCACTTCCTTTAATGCCCACTTACCTCAATAAATATTTTAATCAACTTAAAACAAAACTCATGCCACATGTCCACTCCCTACAATGCCACTTGTCACATTCCTACACCGCCACGTGTCCGATACACCCGAAAAGTCCAACTCAATTAGGCTTCTCGAGAAGCATTCTGTCGCACCCACGACACCTGTCGCGCTCACGACAGAACCCACACAAGCCACTTATTTCATCTTCCCAAAACCATTTTCTTCTAGGAAAACTTTTAACCTTAATCGACTTAGAAACTCATTCAAATACACTCTATTTAACACACAAACTCTAGAATTACCGAACGAAATTCCGAAATTCTTCTAGGGGCAAATCGGGTCGTTACACGCACGTCGGCGCGCGCGACTTGCGCCAGCCCGGGCGCATGTCGCCGGGCACAACATGCCCCCACAAGGGCGCATGCCGCGCACGGCAGCGTGCGCTCCCCACCTGCGGGCATCCCCGTGCGTCTCCCCTGCCCTGTGCGGTCGTTTTCACCTGCAAAATTGGTCAAATATCAGTCTGTTATTTCCGTTTGTTTCATGTTTTTATGTTATTTTTGGTTAATGGGATTAAAAGCATGTTTTGTCCATTCCCATTTTGAGCAAGACAGGGAAACAAGTGAAGACTTTGTCTTCATTTCTACAGGAGCTGCATCTTTCAAAAGAAAAAGGAGAAAGAATTTTCTCTCAAAAACAAAGAATGCAGCCGAAGGTTTTTGAGAAATTTTTTAAGGTTTTCAATATTTAATTTCCTTCCTTCTTCTTTCTAAAATTTTTCTTTTTTGATTTGGTTTGAGTAAGGAAAATTAATTTCTTTTGCTTGATCTATCCATCAAAATTATTTTCTCAAGTTTTTTATCTGTTTAAAACTTAGATCTTTCTCAAATTTTTTTGCGTTTATTATCAAAAAATCGACAAGGATGACGGATCAAGACACCATTTTTCCGACTCATAAAGTCTAAAGGTAAACATTTTTGGACTCGTCACATTTAATTTTGTTTATCATTCATCCTTGTTAATATTGCCATTTTTCGTTACTATTTTCCTATTTATCACCTATCCTTAGCATTTTGATGTTATTTTGACCACTGTTGGTAATATTACTATTGCTATTTTTTAGTTATCATTGTTGTTGTGTTTACATTTGCCATTTGAAGTTATTATTATTATTATTATGTTTGCTGTCAACCTGGTTACCATGTTATTATTATTATTATTATTATTATTATCCCATTAGTGTGTTATTACCTTTATTATTATTATTATTATTATTATTATTATTATTATTATTATTATTATTATTCTGCCATCACCACTATTATTATTGTTGCTAGCATCATTGTTTTATGTTTATCTTATACTATTATTATTTATTATGATTTTTATTATTATTATTATTATTATTATTATTATTATTATTATTATTATTATTATCATCATCATCATGGTTACTTTATTATCATTACTATCATTATCATCATTATTATTATTATTATTATTATTATTATTATTATTATTATTATTATTTTGTCATTGTTTTTATTATTATCCTTATTTTGACATGGCTTATTTTTAATTCCCTTTACATGTAAATCATTTGTATATTAAATTAACATGTCATATGCTTATTTTATCTTTATTTGATCAATCTTTAGAATTATTACTAATATTTTTGATGTTATTTTTTGTGTGGGATTTAAATGTGGTTTGCCTTATATGAGTGTCCCCGTGACCACACGGATGGGTCACGACGCGTAGGAAATCTATATCGCTCGGGTGAGATCTTTCCTATCCCTTTATGTGTTTATGTTTGCTTGTAAAATAAAATGGTTTTATCTTGTGCACATATGAGGTAAAAAATAATGAAAATATTTTATGACTAAATCGGGACTTTTATTAATAAAATTGGGACCAATGTCCCTTGTTTTAGCCAATGAATGTAAAACGTCACAATTAAAACGAAGAGTTAAGTTTTCTCCAAAAATGGGATCACTTATTCCGGTTTTCAAACTAGCAATCCAATAACTCTTCGATCCCTCTTTAAGTGAGCGTAAAGGAACCAATGTTCTTAAACCAAACGAATATCCCGATTTACGTATATTTTTCTTGTGTTTGATTTTGTTTTTTTGTTTAAATTTACATTCATACATTTCGGGCCCTTGTAATTAATTTTGGGGCAATATTATTTAGTTTTCATTTGGGATTATATTCCATCCCAATTTATATTTTTAACCTTCCTTTATTCGGGGTTGTATTCCGCCCTAATTTCTCTTGTAATTATGTGCTTGACGTGTTTACTGCTTTCTTTTATCGCTTTATTTTACTACTTTCTTTACAGTCTTTTATTCATCGCTTCTTTGATGCTTGCAATGTGCCTTTAATTTAAATACATTAATCGTGTGAGTGCAGAGATAAAATTTTACGAATTTAAAAACTCATTTATAATTAACCAAAACATGAATAAAAGTGAAGTTCCGGACACCATCTCTGGTTTTAGACCAATAGAGGTTAGAAACCTTTCCCAATTTCTCGTAAATTGGGTAGCGACTCCAAAATACCTCAAAGGTGCCTAAAGGCGCCGTGAGACTAGATAATCATTTCCAATGTTCTATTGGGAATGAGGCATCCAAAATGTCTCATGGCACCCAAGATCAAAAAAACGCGAACCAATCTCTCGAGCTCTAAAAGCGGGTTCAAAGAGGGCTTTTGCTAGGTTCGGCGCGCGTCACACATATCCTTTATCAATCTACTGACACGCCAAAACTCACACCTCTTGCCTACCCCCAATCACATCACAGCTTACATACTCTGATATCAGAGTAGACCATTCAAGTGGATTCTCCAATCCTCTATAAATACCTCAAGGCACTATAAACCCAGGCATGAGAATTCTTGAGACATTATCTCACTACTTTCTCTTTCTAAAGCTTTACCAACTTAAGCTTTGGATTGCTTATGCCTTGTCCAAGCAGACACGTCTTATCGTAGGAATAAAGTACTGCTAATCTGATCGGCTCATACAACAACTGTCATCCGGCTGCATACAGGTTCTAATATCTTAGACTTTATCATCTGGTCCTTTCGTTGAGAGACCATGGCAGATTAAAGACGCACTAGACGCTTCAGATCGGAGAGAAATGATCAATATAATGATAATCAAAGTAGACTAACGTCTATTGTAATGCCCTAAAAACTCGATAATCATGAATAGTACTTTTTTATGTATGAATAGTATTATCAAAGTGAATAGTACCACCTGGGATGAAAAATATTTTATTTCACCATTGGAAAGTAAAATTTATGAGGAGTCTGAAGATATAATTTGAGATAAAATTGAGTTCAAATAAGCCCTAAAAAGTCAAAAATAAAAATATGATGCGATTCAGTTTGAATAGTAACTGGTTTGACTGAACATTGACCGAGCCTAAAAAGAATGCTAGAAACATCCAAAAAATTATCTAAACATATGAACTTACTCTAAATATTATAAGAGATTTTTCAGTAGTGAAAAAATTAATTTTTGGATGATATAGAAAATAAGTTATCGTACCGGTAAAAATTTTTCAAACCGCCAAATGACATTATTTTGACTCGAAAATTTTTATGTACCCTAAGAAATATTTTTCAATATTTATGGATATATTTTTATGAGAAATGGTGCAAGAAAATAAAAGAAAAATTATTGGGTTGAAAGATATTAAGTAGTTAGCCCAATGGGCCTATCTATGATTGGACCAAGTGGTTAGACCTGATTTGGCCCATTTTGGATGGATATAAAAGGGCCCAATATGGGAATTTTCATGAACAATCTGCCATCCTTTCAACACTTTCTTGGCTGAGACACCACCTCTCAATTCTACTTCAATTTTCTTCCAATTTATCACCATAATTCCACCAAATTCCATTCCCCAAACATTTCTAAGGCCCTAAATCCAACCTTGGCAATCTCAATAACCCATATTGGTGAAGGAGTTGCTAGAAATTGTGAAGAAATAATTTAGAATAAAAATCCAAGTAAGTGAATTTAGTGATTTTAATTGATTTCTAGGTAGATTTTAAGGTAAAAATTTATACTTCATGCAAATTTTGAATTATTTGAAAGAAAGATTAAGAGAATTTCTATCTATAATATTCGGCTAGGTGAAGGTGACAAAGAGGGAGCAAAGAAAGATAAGGAAAAAGGAAAGGAAATAAAGAAATAAGCAAAAGGAGACAAGAAATAAGGTTAATGGATACATGTTCTATTGTTTTCCATTTATTTTGATGGATTTTCATGTGTGTAAATATATGTGCATGAAGAAAACATTATGGTTAATGGGAATTTAACACAAAAACATGAAATTTAAGTTGAATTATGATGTTTAAAATAAGAAATTTGAGTTAAATAAAATTTGACATGAAGATGGGATATTGGCCGAAGTATAACCCATTGGGAAATAAATTTGGTTACTTGAAATTTTAGTGAATTAAAGTGAGGAAATAAATTTAGGGATAAAATAAGGTAATTAGGGATTTAATGAGAATTTTTAAGAATTGTTTGGGCATGATATTGGTTGGACATATATTATGTACATATTGAGATAAGCTATGTATACATGTTTTAAATGAAATAATGATGTAATTAGCAAAGAAATAAATGGAGAAAATCATATAACTAAATTATTTAGAAGAAAAATGATTTGGCAGTGGTGATTAAGTTAGAGCCGAATGGAATGACATATGGAGAAATTAAGATATGCATGTAAATTGGTTTAATTTTTAATAATAAATAAAGAGAAATAAATAAGAAAGTGTGAAAGAAATTAGAACATAATCTTCATGTTGTGGCCGAATGGATAATGGTGGAAAAATAGAATTTATGTGATGATTATGGTTATATATGTATGATAAAGGAATAAAATATAATGTATATATGTTTATTATGTCATATGGAATGAGAAATGGAAATTATGTTTATGGATAAGAAATAAGATTATTTTAAAGCATAACATGTAATTATGAAAGTAAGAAAATAAAAATTAATTAATTTTGCTTTTTGTATATTGGTAGTTAAATCAAAAGTACATAATATAATTGGCTAGTCATAAGGACAACTTACCGTGGTATGAGTCATGGCGACTTGTATGTGTAGACTAATGGTAGTTTACAACCCCAATGTTTCCATATTATCATGTTCACGGCCTGATGATCCTTAATGGTCACCTTTTCATGTTTTTTGACCTTTGGGATCCATGTTCCGCATATCTGGTTCGAAAATTTTTACAAGATACTACTAGGGACAAAATGGAAAATTAGGGTTAAATTGGTAAATATGGAATAAATGTAAGGGTGAAAAAAGTAAGATGGCAGTTATTTAAAGAATTAGAAATAAAAGGGAGCAAACGGTAATTATGTCAGAAAATAGAGTTAAAAGGGTAAAAAGGTAAATTGGATAATAACTTGGGAAATATAAATTAAATGTATAATATTTAAGGACTAAACATGAATTTTACATGGAATAGTGCAATTAGACAGTTATAAACACATTGACAAGAAATTAAATAAATAATTTTTTTTTTTACTCCAATTTGTTTTTAACACGTCATTGAAGAATGAAGATAACATTTAACAAGGTTACGAAACCACCTTGTAACATCCATTACATGTAACATATTACGGGTATAGGGTGTTACATATTATGTGGTATTAGAGCGGATTTAGGCGGTCCTAAGATCAAATGGTGTATGATGTGAATGGATTAATGCATATACATGCCATTTTTTAAAATTGTGAATAAAGATATTATTGGATTAATGTATGCTTGCTCCTTTTGTTCTATAGTTGAAAATGGAATCCGAATCGAGTAGATGTGAGGAAGAAGTTGAAAGTGGAGTGTGACGCACGCTGAACCCTATAAGCCCCGAAAACCCGCTTTTAGGGTATTCGAGAGAGGTTCATAAGACTTGTAAGAGATTACAAGGGCGTCTATTTTGGGCAACAAGAGGTGTTTTGGAGTCGCCACACAATAAAATATTGGGAAAGTTCATCTAGTCTCATTGAGACTAAGATAACGTGTATATGTTTATTTTGGGCAACGAGAGATATTTTGGAATTCTCATTCTAATAGAATATTGGAAATAGTTTATCTAATCTCACGAAACCTAAGACGATGTATATAAGTCTATTTTGAGTAACCGGAGATATTTTGGAATCCCCTTCCCAAAAGAACATTGGAAAAATTTATCTAATCTCGTGAAACCTAAGATGATACACGTAAATCTATTTTGGGCAACAAGAGGTGTTTTGGAATTTCCTTCCCAATAAAACATTGGGAAGATTTATCTAATCTCGTGAAACCTAAGACCAGAGAGAGTTCGGGACTCCACTCTTATTCATAACTTGGTTAAAGTTATAATTAAGTTTTGCAATTAAGATTTCATCCCTTTTCTCATACAGTTTAATGCAAGTAATTAAGGTGCAGATCAATCACATATGAAAGCAATAAAGAAAACAAATAGAATAAATTCGGAAACAAAATAGATAAAGAACACAATAATTTACAACAAAATTAGGGACGGAATACAACCCCCGATGTAAATAAGCAGAAAAAGAAATCAACCATCAAACGGAGTATTCGTTAGGTTAGAGGACATTGGTCCTCGTATGCATACTTCAAAAAATGGCATAAGTAATGGCTATTTATTTGGATAGAAAAAGTAAGGACTTTGGTTCCATTTTTATTTAGAGACCCAGTTTGTTTGTAGAAATACTTTGCCCTTTTTTATATTAGCGAGCTCAGAAATAATATTTATAACAAAATAAAGATTAAGAAAAATAAATGAGAGAGAACAGGGTAGAAGAAATGAACCGTATTAACGTTTCCACGTCATTCTAATTGATCGCCTTTTTCTAGCACCCAATGCTCGATAAAATAAAGAAAACTCACAAAGAACGAGTAATATGTTAGCAGAATAACAAAATAGAATAACAATGAAAAGAATTAATAGAAATAAAATAAACAATAAGGAAAGAGTAAAATGAATTACCTTAAAAAATAGAAATAAAGTTTAAAGGAAGGAATAAAGGAAATAACAAAGAAAGGAAGGAAAGAAGCCCAGGGACGGCTGGACCGCGCGAGCAACGGGAGTCCCTAGGGTGACTGACGGGCAGAAGAGGGTCCCCGCGTTGCTCGTTTGAGCAACGACTATCGGTGAGGCCATTAGCTCGTCGGTCAGCTACAGACCTCAAAAAAAGAGAAAAATCAAATAAACATCAAACTTTTCACTTTAAATCCCTTTTTTATGCAATAAATTATCAATAAAGTAAGAGAATGATAAAGATTAGTCAATTAAAATGAATTAATTCACATTTAGTCCAGAATGTTTACCCTCGAAAAATTGATTTTCGGAAAGGTAGAAGTCGCATGAAATTCGCCTGAACTCACAAGAATCGGTTGATCGAAAAAAATGTTTTAAGACAGTTTTTTTTAGTAAAATTGCTTCTTTCGAACGATTTGAAATTTTAAGAAAACAAACCATGAGAAAAGAATTTATTTCTTTTTCTTGATTCCGATTTTGTCCTTTTTTGATGATTTCGAATCTGAGAAGGAATAAGTAGAGGAAAGAAAATTGTTTTTACTTTCTCGAGCTTTCCTGATTCATTTCCAAGAGTTTTTTTTCTTTTTTGAAAGAAAAATCCTTTGATTTATGAAAAGTGTTTAACCTCCAAAATTGCCAACCTCAAACCTTAATCCTCAGGCTGCTATTTATAAGCTAGCTGAGGATAAGGATAAGAAATTCAAATCTTTTTAAAGTTCAAATTAAAAATTCAAATCCTTTCAAAATTTAAACTAGTTTAAAGATAGATATCAAATCTTTTTGAATTCAAATTACTTGGAATATAAAATCAAAAATTTTTGAATTCAAACTAGATTTTAAGATATAAAATCAAATATTTTTGAATTCAAATTATATTTGGAGCTAAAACCAAATCTTTTTTAATTCAAATTGGATTTTATAAGATAAAATCAAATCTTGGATGTTTATTTTAAAGATAAAAAATAAGAAAATTTGAAAATTATACACCAAAACGTCGCCAGGGACCGACCGACTGGCGTACCTTGGCCCTCCGACGGGCGTCGGTCACAGGGATACGCCGGTCATTTGAGTGGTGAGCACCAGCTTGCGCGAGGGACTGGCGTCCCTCGTGTGCGTGAGCAACGGGCGTTACTTGCCTATGCAAGCAACGCGCGACAGGCGCCGCTCTCTTGCACTGGCAATAGGCCCTTCGTGCACGGGCGGCGGCCGTCGTTCGCACATGAGCGGCGGGCACCCGGTTGACCGACGGGCATCGTTTAACCCAGAAAAGCATATTTTCAACCTTCTTAACTAAAGAAGCTCTTTTGCGACCAAAAAAAGGATTTTTAGTCACCAATTTCCCTAAAATTTACGATTTCCAAAGGCGACAGCTTACGAATTCACTCTTTGTCCTACAGAACGGGTACCGGTATCTTTATCGGGTAATTCTGATCTGACCTGCCTTGGGACCCGGTATCTACAGTTGCCCCCAATTTTGGAGAAACTTGTGCACTAGTGTCCAGATGAGCCAAAATTCAGAGAAGAAGGAAAGAAGTGCGTACTTGAGGCAGTCCGTACCTTTTTGCTGTGTTGAAAATCACGACTTGTCGCCTTTGAGCTGTAACGTATTCTACTACGACCCATTTGATATATTGCAATCGTTTTAGTGGCCACCATCGGGCCTGCACAGCATATCCTTGCTAACTATATGATCGCTGCCGTTGAGTTGTAGCGTATTCTACTACGGCCCATTTGATATACCTCATTTATCTTGCTGACCACCATCCGGTCTGCACGGTATATGATCGCCATTGGGTTGCAGTTTACTCTACTGCGACTCATTTGATATACCACATTTATCTTACTAACCACCATCCGGTCTGCACGGTATATGATCGTCATCGAGTTACAGCATATTCTACTGCGACTCATTTGATATACCACATTTATCTTGCTGACCACCATCCGGTCTGCACAGTATCTAATCGTCATTGAGTTGTAGCGTATTCTACCACGACTCATTTGATATACCTCATTTGTTTTGCTGACCACCATCCGGTCTGCACGGTATCTAATTGTCATCGAGTTACAGCTTACTCTACTGCGCCTCATTTAATACACCGTATTTGTCTTGATGACCACCATTTGGTCTGCATGGTATCTGATTGTCATCGAGTTGCAGCTTACTCTACTGCGCCTCATTTAATACACCGCATTTGTCTTGTTGACCATCATCCGATCTGCATGGTATCTAATTGTCGTCGAGTTGCAGCTTACTCTACTGCAATTCATTTGATATACCGCATTTGTCTTGCTGACCACCATCGAGTCTGCATGGCATACGTTTCCTGTAATTCCAAAGAACCTTGTCAATTATTACATTAACTGGATCCTTTTAAAGGGAAAATTTTACGTCTTTTATTTTCTTTTTCTTTTATTATTCTTTTTCTTTATTGATCTTTCTTTTCTTATTTTCTTTTATCTTATTATTTTGATGCATCAAGCATATTTTGAAGCAAAAAAGAAATATTAATAAGAATATATATCGCTAAAATGAAACCAAACTTTTAATAAAATGTAAATATCACTAAAGTGCAAATTTTATACATCAGTAAACATAAATATACAAAAACTCCCTGAATCCAATCTAAAAAGGTGAATAGTCCGAGGGCTCCTCTGGATCCTCCTTACTATCTGATACGGGAATAAGCTGAGTTTCGGATGAAGAAGGTCCTGCCCCAGAGGTGGACGGCCCGGCTCTGGAGGTAGGAGGCTGACTGTTGGGTGCTGATGGCCCGGCCCCGGTAGCTGGCTGCGCAGGAATAATGATCGGTGGTGGTGCTGGAGGCTCTGCTCGAGGAGCCTACGGGAACTAGACTTGAGCAAATCCATCCAAGAAGGGCTAAGCGCAAGTCCTGAAAAATCCCAAGGTCTCGCTAATCACCCTTCCCAGCACCGTGAAGGCCTGTACCAAGTCTGAGGTCTAGCGCGCGGATGTATCTCTGATGCCCATAAGCCTGGTCTCGGTCTGCTCCCTCAACTCCCTGATGGACCCAGATATCATAGGAATAGAGGTCTCTAGCACTTCCACCCAGAACCTAAGAGCAGTAACCGACTCATCCACCATCTGGACGGCCTCATTGATCCTCTATACCGTTATCGCCTGTGAAGCGCCCAAAGCTCCTCAATACCTCTGTCCTACTGATCCAGGTGCTTAAGCAGTATCCTATCCCTCTCCTCCATCCGCCGGTCTATGGTGGCAAGGGCCGTGGTCATCACAGAAATGACCTTCGGATGTGCCGGCTGAGGAGGTGACAGCGGACTGGGCCGTGATGGCTATGCCTGGGGCTCTAATGAAGGAGGTGCTGTGGATGTAGACGCCCCTGTGTGCCTCGGCCAGCTGTATGGATGATATCTCCTAGCCTCACAGGACTCCGGGCGCTGGACCCGTGGTGGTGGTAGTGTGAGGCTCTGAGCCCTCTGTAACAGTGGGGTGCTCAGCAACTCATCCAAATCATGTCTACATCCATCTCCAACTTGGTGTGAGGCTGCTCCTCCTTCGGCTGGGGATGCTGCTCCTGTGGATGTTGCTCTTCCCCCTAGGGCTCTCCCGGAACCTCCTCGTCTGGCTGGAGTGGAGGGAGATGAAAGAGGCATCTGGTCTCCTCCACTATGAGTAGCTTATATGTAACACCCTGATTTGGATCCTAGTAGGATTTACAAAGTTATTTGCATGAATAAGGGTATACGTGTAATTTGATAAGTATGGAATTGAGTTAAGAAAGGGTAAAATTGAAAAGGAATTAAAGTTATATATGGAAAGAATTTATTTAGTGAGGAAGTGGTAATTGAACAAGGACTTAGAGGACTTTTACCAAAGATGGGATAAGTTGGACCAAAGAGGAAGTGACACATGGCAAGAGTAGTTGAGAGCATTAAATGAAGAAGGGAAAGAAAGGAAGAAAGAGGGAAAACAAAGTCAGATTTTTCTGTTCTCCTTCCTGTTCTCCTCTTTTTTGCGTGACTCTCTTCTTCTTCTTTCTTCTTCATTTTCTGCTCCTTGTTTCTTCTTCGTTGGTGCTTCTTCTTGAGTTTCGATTTGGAGTTGTAAGGTAAGCGATTGGATTTGAGGGTTTATAGTCTTCAGCTCCTTCTTCCTTTTCTAATTTCGATTTGGTATTTGGGTTTGGATTAAGTGCATTTTGATTTGGTTTGGTTGCAAGAATCCAGTGGCAAGAGGAAGGACAAGGGTAAAGAGAAGGTTGGACCTTGAAGAGTGTGGTTTTGAAGCTGCATTTTTGAGGTTTGGGAGTTTATGTGTTATAGATGTGTTTTTCCTTTTTCTTTGATTTTCTGGAAATTTGAGTTATTTGGTATGTTTATATGCATGTATTTTGTTAGGTTTTTGCATTGGGTGAAGCATTTTGGTATATGAAAGTTGAAATGTAGATTTGTATAATCTTAGAGTAAATTCATGGGTTTGTTGCTTTAATTGAGCACTCCTTCCAAATTCATTGTTTCTATTATGTGTTAATTGTTGTTAATATGTTTTAAAGCATGATTTGAGTGACATTGATAGAAGGAATGAAGTTAAAGGCATGATAGTATGATTTTAGGTGAATTAGCATGAGATGGATTTGTGTGGGACAATTTCTGGTCCTTGAGTTCGTCTCTGTCGAGAGCGCGACCACAGCCGCAAGCACGATAGAGAGCTCAAGCTTCGGACTGTTGGCGAGAGATCGGGGTCCGATCTTCCGCCAAGCTTCTTCTTGCCGAGCGTGCTCTGTCACGAGTGCGACCTGTGTCACGATCGCGACAGAGAGCTCAGTAAGCTGAGCTTTCGTCGGGCTGTTCTTTGTCGCGAGCGAGAGCACAACGGGGAATACTCTACCCTCTATCGCGAGCGCGACCTTGGTCACGAGCGTGACAAAGGCCTGCTAGCCCCTTTTAGCAAGTGTAGAGCTTATCGCGAGCACGATTTTGGGCGAGTTTTATCTCTGTCGCGAGCGTGACCCTCCCATGTTCTTCAAATGTTTTTTAATTGTTACACTTTGCATGGTTTCTCACTTTGAATGGCATATGATTTTGTGTATGTGAATTATAGTATTGTACTCTATATATGCCTTAATGGATGTATATGTGTCTTAAATGTGTTGAATATTCGATTAAAGTAAAGTTTGAGTGTTATGGATAAAGGTTATATGTTTAAGCCTGAATGATCATAGTTGTGGATAGATAAACATGCTTATAAAGGGCTAGAGTTTGCAGTTTCTAGAAGTCGACCCCGTTTGGGTATAATGTCGGCCCTGTTCCGGTCTAAATGTTTTGAGACTTCGATCTCTTCAGTTACCTTCGGGTATAAATATTTTGAGACTCATGTCTCTATATGTTCGATACTGTGTCCAATCAGTATCTTCAGCACCTGTATCCACCACAGATGGGAATTCAGGCTATTATATGACTCTATGTGTGCCTATAAGATGCATTGATAGGTGATAACCTATTCATCATGATAAGGTTTATTGTTTATGAACATGTTGAAACATATGCTAAAGCTATATGAATTGCTTAGGTTAAGATTAAGATGCATATGTTGATTACTTGCTCGTTCTTTATTGTTCATAAATAACGTTATTGTGTGATGAGCATGCTTATAATATTATGTGATATTTGCGACTTCGAAAGAAGTCTTTTGCTTTTGTTCCTCCCCACTAAGCGTTATCGCTTAGCACGAGTGTTTTTCCCGTGTAGGTGGCAGGTTCGGTTGGGAGTTGGGCATCTATAGGTCGGCCACTAGGAGTTCAGTTGCAGTCCTTGTGTTTTTGTTATTATTTTGTATAAACCAGTATTTGTTCATGTAAGAGATTTTATGCTTAAGTTATTGTAAAGGCTCTTGTATATGAACATTTTGGTATATGCTTATGTAAATGTTATAGGACCGATTATGTAATTATTATAAAATGTAATTAAAGTTATTTCCTTTATGATATATGTATTTAAGTTTGTTCGCATTTGTCCCCTTTATTTTTATTCTGCTTTTGTATGTGTATGTTTGCGCTTATGTGTGTTTGTAGCGCCCCGATATACTCCCAAGGGGTATTGGGGTGTTACACTATACTCCTTGGGATGACCGGGCACCTGTTCTATCATACCCATGGTCTGAGCTGCTGCTGTATTGTTGAATATTGTTAGTCAGCTGTTAATATTAGCTGTTATGTTGAAAATGGTAGATGATATTAGCTGTAGGAGCTGATTTATGAGCTAATTTAGGAGTTGTATTTAGTTGACTTAATTTCCAATACTCTTGTATAAATTCAAGTTTGATGTTAATACAAAAATAAGAAATCCTACTCTGAATTTCTTCATGGTATCAGAGCAATACTGCCATTGAAGGTTGAGTTATCTCCCTGCAGTAAGTGTTCTTTCAAAATTCCAGTATACTGGACCTTTGACAAAATTCAAGAGGTGAGTTATCTCCCTCCCTAAACGACACCGTCCCACCGGAAGGAAACTCAGGCAATTTCCGGCCAGTGTCCAGATTTTCGGCGCCTTTTGACCACGCACGTGGGTACACGTGCTACTGAAGTACTTCGGTTTTACGTTTCTTGGCAGCTGTAAAAATGGACACTGTTCCGTCCCTCTGCCGATGACATCGCACCTACCGGAGGAAGCGCCAGGCCAAGTTCGGCCGGTACACTGATTTTCGGTGCCGTCGGACTCCGCGCGTGAGTGCACACGCCGACTATTCAAATCTGTTCATTGTTCACTCGCCGTCGTGTGAAGCGCGTGAACCATCCTCTGGCCACCTGTGGTCGCCGATTTTTGCTCCGATCAAGTCGCCGGCTCTTTCCGAATCTAACCAGACCTTCTCCGATCAGTTCTGAAATTGTCTCCTTTTTTGAACCTCTTTGACCAGGTTCTGTTCACTGTTCATAGTGCCTTTTTTAATAAGAAATTGAAATTAAGCAAATTGAGAAATTTTATACGGCTAATGATGGTCAAATTAGCCCAATTAAATTAGATGGAAGTAATACTTATTTAGCCTGGTCTAGATCATGTTTATTATCTATTAAGGCCAGAAGATTATAAGGGTATATTAATGGAGATAAAAATTCACCACCTATTACTAACCCTACTTTTAGCCAATGGGACTCTGATAACTCTTTGATTATGTCTTGGCTTCTAAATTCTATGCACCCTAAAATTTTCAGACAGTATTTACTACTTGACACTACAGAGAAGATATGGAAAGCCGCAAAAACTACTTATTCTCTTATGGAAAATGATGCTCGAATTTTTGAGCTTAGGAACAAAATTCATGACACAAAACAAGGTGAGCTGATTGTTGTGGATTATTTTTCTTAATTGAGCAGTTTATGGCAGGAATTGGATTATTATCAGAATTTTCAAGCCAAGTGTACTGATGATGCTATATTAATCCAAAATATGATTGAAAAAGAGTGAGTGTATGATTTTTTAGCTGGTTTGAATTTTGAATTTGACCAATTAAGAGTTCAAGTCATTGGTAGATCTCCCTTTCCATCTCTTGAAGAGGCACACTCTTATATTCAGTAGGAAGAGACCAGAAGAAGTGCCATACTATACACTGTACCAGCTAAAAAGTCGGGTTTAACGGTCCATTTCACTCAAGAGCAGTTGAAGGGTGTTTCTTCTAATCAAGATCGTGTGCACTGTGAATACTGTGGGAAACCAAGGCATACAAAAGAAACTTGCTTGAAGTTACACGGGAGACCTACTAAAGGTTGTGGGGGAAAAAGATAGCCAATCCAACTAGGGCTCAAGCAAATATGTTAGAAGCAGCTGAATCATCTAAGGAGATAGCCCCAGTCGAAAGTCTCTCCTCTGAAGAAGTTTAACATTTCAGACGCCTTATGTCGCAGCTCAATCTTTCATCCAGTGCTACCTCGAACTCCGTCCAAACAGGTAACACACTTGCTCATCATAACTCTTGGATTATTGATGCTGGTGCGAATAGACATATGACATGCACTTCTGAAGGCTTTCTTAACTACTCTCCTTATCTAAAACGGGATAGTGTCAGGGTAACTGATGGGTCATTTACTCCTATTTCTGGGACAGGTTCCATTATCTGTACTCCAAATATTAAGTTGTCTTCTGTTCTTCACGTTCCTCAATTTCCTGTCAATCTTTTATCTGTCAGTGCTATCACTAAATCTCTGAACTGTAAAATAGAATTTTTTCCTGATTATTGTATCTTTCAGGACCTTCAAACAGGGAAGAGGATTGGTAGTGGCAGAGAGCATGATGGCTTATACATGATGGACCACTGTCAAGGCTTAGCTTTATTTGGAGGACATAAGGATGTCAATCAGGAAATAATACAATGGCATAGGAGATTAGGACATCCATCCTTTTTTATTTTAGAAAAATTATATCCCAGTTTATTTTCTAAAACTCGGTTTAAGTCTTTATCCTATGATGCTTGTGAGTATGCTAAACTTACAAAAAATTCTTATCCTTTAAGTGATAATAAAACCACTGTTCCTTTTATGAGTATCCTGTGATGCTAAAATAAAGCTTTTAAGAACTGATAATGGGACAGAATACATGGATAGTAGATTTGGAACTTATTTAGAGACTCAAGGGATCATTCACCAAACTAGTTATCCTTATACTAGTGCTCAAAATGGAGTAGCTGAAATGAAAAATAGGCATTTGCTGGAAGTTGCTAGATCTCTTATGTTTACTATGAATGTTCCAAAGCCATATTGGGGGGATGCAATACTGGTAGCTGCCTATCTTATTAATAGAATGCCTCTCAAAACTCTTAACTTTAGGACTCTTTTAGAGGTTTTAACTGGAAAAACTTGCTATATTGTTCCACCAAAAATTTTTGGGTGTGTTTGCTTTGTCCATACTAGGAATGTTAGGAAATTAGATCCGAAAGCACTAAAATGTGTGTTCATTGGGTACTCTTCAACTCAAAAGTGATATAAGTGTTATCACCCCCCATCTAGGAAGTTCTAAGTCAGTATGGATGTTACCTTTAGGGAGTCTGAACCTTATTTTGACATTAATCAATCACCTCTTCAGGGGGAGAGTAGTGAAGAAGTGGTGATAAATGAACGTGTGGTGATAAATGAACCTGTGGTAACTCATGATCTTGTTCAGGAGGATAACATTGTTGATGTTCAGGGGGAGCAAAATGTTGTTGGTCATTTAGAAAGACCTGATTTGTTGAGATACTCGACGAAAAATAGGTCTGAAGAAGTTATTATGCCTTCTACACTGCCAGAATCCTCGGGTGAGTCATATTCTGATCTTGATTTAAATTTTCCCATTTCTTAAAGAAAAGGAGTCAGGTCTTGTACAAAACATTCCATTTCTAACTTTGTCTCTTATGATTATCTGTCTCCTTCCCATAGAGCCTTTGCCTTGTCTCTTTCTTCTATATCTATTCCATAGGATTGGAGGGAAGCTATCACGGATCCAAAGTGGCAAGAAGCTATGGTAGAAGAAATGAAGGCTCTCTCAAAAAATGAAACCTGGGAACTTGTTGACTCTCCAGACAAGAAGTTAGTTGGTTGTAAGTGGGTGTTCACAATAAAACATAAAACTGATGGTTCGATTGAAAGATTTAAAGCCAGACTAGTGGCAAAGGGATTCACTCAAACTTACGGAGTTGACTATCAGGAGACATTCGCACATGTTGCCAAAATAAATACAATCAGAATCTTGTTATTTTGTGCAGCTAATTTGGATTGGAATCTGTAGCAATTTAATGTGAAGAATACATTCCTCCATGGAGACCTAGAAGAAGAGGTTTATATGGAGATACCTCCTGGTTTTTATGATGAAAGAACTAAAGGGAAGGTGAGCATACTGAAGAAAGCCTTGTATGGATTGAAACAATCTCCAAGAGCTTAGTTTGATAGATTCAGCAAAGTCATGATTTCTTTTGGTTATCAACAGAGCAATGCTGATCATACCCTCTTTATGAGACACTCCAAGGGTAAAATCACTCTTCTCATAGTTTATGTTGATGACAGGGGATGATAAAGAAGAAATGGTTCGCCTGAAGAAGCTTTTAGCTCAGGAATTTGAGATAAAGGATCTTGGAGAGTTACGATATTTCTTGGGAATTGAAGTTACCAGATCAACTAAAGGAATCTTCATTTCTCAGAGAAAATACATGTTAGATCTCTTGGATGAGACCGATATGCTAGGATGCAAACCGGCAGACACGCCTATTGAGAGAAATCACAAGCTACAATCAGAAGTTGGAAAGCCAGTGGATAAAGAGAGATATCAAAGGTTAGTTGGGAGACTCATTTATCTCTCACACACTAGGCCAGACATAGCCTACTCAGTGAGCTTGGTGAGACTCTCACATGCAAGCTGTCTTTTGAATTTTGCGGTATTTGAGTCTGCCCCAGGAAAGGTCTTCTTTTCTCCAAAAATGGTTACCTCCACATAGAAGCTTTTATAGATGCAGATTGGGCTGGATCTTTAAATGATCGACGATCTACATCAGGATATTGTACTCTTGTAGGAGGAAACTTAGTTACTTGGAGAAGTAAGAAGCAAAGTGTAGTTGCAAGATCGAGTGCTAAAGCAGAATACAGGGCTATGGCTCAAGGTGTTTGTGAACTTCTTTGGCTGAGAAAGATACTAGAAGAATTGAGACTATCTAAGGAAAGAAGACTATCCTTATATTGTGACAATAAAGCCGCCATCAGTATAGCTCATAATCCTGTTGAGCATGACCGGACGAAGCACATTGAAACTAATCGACATTTCATCAAAGAAAAGCTGATTGAAGGCATCTTGAGTTTATTTTATGTGAAGTCAAATAGACAGCTAGCTGATATTTTTACAAAACGACTCAACAGTCGAACTTTTCACACCATAGTCTGCAAGTTGGGCATGTGTAATATTTTTTCACCAACTTGAGGGAGAGTGTTGAATATTGTTAGTCAGCTATTAATATTAGCTATTATGTTGAAAATGGTAGATGATATTAGCTGTAGGAGCTGATTTAGGAGCTAATTTAGGAGTTGTATTTAGTTGACTTAATTTCCAATACTCTTATATAAATTCAAGTTTGATGTTAATACAAAAATAAGAAATCCTACTCTGAATTTCTTCATGCATCCACATAAATATCCTCAATTAGTGGAGGCCCAAATCTCCTCGGATCAACCCTTAGCTGTAGTAGCAACCTGGTGATCACACCTCCAGCACATATAGAAGGGGCGTCCCCCGCGCCACTCTCACCAGATTAGCCAGTATCTCATGGCTAATGTTAAGGCGTCGGCCTGTCACTATCGCCTATAAACTCCAAATCTCTGCCCCGTTGACTGACCCAGGGTTGCCTGCCCGGCCTAAGTATGAACTGGAAAGCGCCTTGTGCACATATCTCAATGCTTGCGATGAGAGCAAGGTGCTCTTCGCTGTATCGTGGTCGTATGGTTCCCCTGGTAAGGTGATGGCCTCCCAGTGCTGCCTCCTGATGGCTCTCTGTGGTATCATCGCATCCAACTCATGTGGTAGCCCCATGGCCTGTGCAAATACTCGACGAGTGATACTAAAACGGTCCCCTCTGATTCGAAACTAAATGACTCCCTCCTCCAAATCCGATCTTTGGAACCCCTTGTAGTGAAGAGTGGCCGGAAACTCCCCAGCGACCTCCAGGTGAGTTTGGAAGGATGGTCTGAGGAACTTTGTCCATCCGGCTACCTCTAAGAGTGCGCCGACCTCCTATAACATCCCCATGCTCTGAAGGAATGGTCTGAAAATGTATCGACTGGCGTGAAACTGTACACGCGCTAGAGCCTGAAACCTCTCTCTAAGATGGGGCCCATCCACTCTAGAGCCTCGGGCTCAACCTGCCCCTTGGGAATATTTCGTCTAGGAGGCACCCTGCAAAAAAAAAAAAAGTGAGAGTTAGTTTTGTGAGCAAACTAAGTATATTTTCAAAATTTTAGAAATTTCGGCAGCACTGGGGCTAAAATTTGCCTGCTAAAAAATCTGGCAGCATCCCAGCAAGGATGTGCCCAACCAAAAATTTTAGCAGCATCATGGCAAGGATGCGCCCAACTTCCTGCATAAAAAAATAATACAATGGATAAGACTCAGGCCCCAAGAATCATTTCACAAGCATAATTATCCCATAAACAAGCATCTAGCTAGGCATTCTTATTCTACTCCTAAGTAGCAATAAAAAGGGCAGTATCTATAGACACCGGGTCCTGAGTCAGCCTAGATCGAAGTTATCCGATGATGATAAGATGTCTTGTCACAGGCAAAAAGGCTAAAAGTGATGGTTTTCTCGTCAAATTTGCATTTTAGAGTGAAAAATTGAAAAATAATAAAAAACATTTAAAAAAAATTACATTTGAAAAATGGGGCTTAGAAATTACAATATTTTTGGAAAAATAAAAATTTTAAAAAAATAAAAAATAAAAAATAAATAAATTTTCGGAGCGTCAGCTGCGCGCGAACTTTCGCACGCGCTGCGCTCATTCGCGCGCAGCGTCGCGTGCGGCACTGTCGCTCAATAGCGACGGGCGTGCGTTTGTTTCCTCCGAGCCGTTGCTAAAAGGCATGTTTCACTTAAAATTCTCCTTTTTCCGATTTTTCACCATTTTTTTTGATTTTTTCACCCAAAATCCTTTTTTATCCCATTTTTTAGGGTTTTTGAGTCCAAATTAAATTCTAAAATATTTTCTTAGATAATTAATTAATAAAACTTGATTTTATCATTAAAAATAGAGGAATTTGGGTTAAAATAGAATTCTTTTCCCTAATAAAATTAGGGCATCATTTTCTTCCATCTTATAAATACTTTATGATGAAAAATCAAAGGGGGAGCCTCCATAATTATTCTTTTCACCAGAATTTCAGAATTTCCTCTCTTCTTCTTTGATTTTTCTTCCAAAAAAATTTTTAAATTTCTTCTTTCAATTAACAAGGATTAATGGAGATTGAAAAATTGATTTTCAATTCTTGATTATTCCAAATTAATTTCTTTATTTTCTCCATAAACATAAGAGATTAATTTTCACTTTCAAAATCAGTTTTTTTTTTTTATTCTTAAGCATTCAAGTTAATTCTTTTGTTTTCTCTATAAACAAAAGCAATTAATTTTGTTGCTAAATTATTTTTTTTCAAGCCTATTTTTATTAGAATAAAATTCCAACATTTATCATATTCAACTCTAAATTTTTGAAAGTCACAAACAAAAGGAATCAAATCATCTTTTACTTTCACCGAACCCGACTCTGAGGGTAAATATTCTGGGCTTGATTTTTATCTTCTTTTATTTTGTTTATATTAAATTTATTCATGTATATTTTATTGATTTCTATTAATTCCTAACATGTAAATAATTTGTTTTATTTTGATTCATCATTATTTTTCAGCATGTAATTAATTAATTAATTTTGATTAATCTTTTTACCATATAAATGGTTTATGTTAATTGTGATAATAGTAATTAATCATGTCATTGTTTTAATTATTTTTATCATTCTTTTATTCATTATCTTTTATCATTCTTTTATCATTATTAAATGTTATATTTATTATTTATTCAATTATTTGTTTATTTTCATTATTTTTCATCATGTTCATAATTTTCATGTATTAATTCATTAACATGTTATATTTTATTTTAATCACATCATTTATTTAATTTGTCATAAAAATGCATTTTTCACATTTATTTTAATTGTTAACATATTAATTCAATTGTCATTTTGATGTCATGCTATTTTATCTTATTTTATTCTATTTTATCTTTTATTATTGATTTAATTGTTTTAATTACTAACATTATTTTGTTTATGTTTTGTTTTTATGTCAAAACTCATTTTTTGCTTGGGCATTTTTCGCGAGCACACGGGGAATCCAGAATGGCTCGTTTAGATTATATGTTTATTTTCTTTATTTGTAATATTTTATTTATTTATCTTTTTTTATTTTTGTCATATAATTTTCTTATAAAATTGTTTATTTAGATCCGCTAGAAAGAAAATCACCAAACTATTTTTATTAATTAACTTGGTATTTTTCCTAAATAAAAATGGGACCAATGTCTCAATTTTCTCCATCCAAAATCATCACATAAAAATTGTTTTATAATAAATATGCATGCGAGGACCAATGTCCTCATCATTAATGAATATCTCGATTTATGTATGATTTGTACTTTATTTACAATGGGGGTTGTATTCCACCCCTAGTTTTGTTGTATTTACTTTCATGTATTTTATTTTAATCTTATTTTATTTACCGCTTTCCCTAACTGAATAACCTGTGCCTTAATTAAATTGCATCGAAATGTATGAGAAAAGGGATGAAAACTTAAATTCAAAACTTAATTATAAAATAACCAAGGAATGAATAAATGAGAAGTCCCGAACCATCTTTGGTCTTTGGGCTCAACGAGGCGAGAGGACCATTCCGATGTTTTATGGGAATGGGATCTCCAAGACACCTCTTGTGTCCCACCAAAAGACTTAAATTTACAATCCTAGGCTCCACGGGGTTAGAGGGTCATTCCAGTGTTCTATTGGGATGATATCTTCAAGATCCCTTTGGCTTGCCCAAAATGGATATTATGCGTTGTCTTAGGCTCACCGAGGCTAGACGACCTGTCCCAATGTTCTATTGGGTAGCGACTCCAAGAAACCTCCTTGTTGCCCAAAATAGACGCACTTGTAAATACCTTATAAGTTTTCATGAACCTCTCTCGAAAGCCCTAAAAGCGGGCCTTCGGGGTGTCCGACGGGGTTCGACACGCGTCAAAGTATCCCAGCAAGGATGTGCCCACTCAAAAAAAATTTGGCAGCATCCCGGCAAGAATGTGCCTAACTTCCTGCACAAAACTCAAAAGGACAGGTCTTAGGCCCCAGTAAAAATTTCATAGATATAATTATCGCATGAAATAAATAAGCATTTAACTAGTCACTTTTCCATTCTACTCCTAACCAGCAGTTGTATTAAGGCATATTCCTAAGTTCTATTCTGCTGTCTATTTATTATTATTTTTTTTGGTACTTACTTCCTACTATTAGTGTACAGTTCAATATTATAGAAGATGAACGGCCAGAATTTGTCCTACATTTTGAAGCATGCACATCTATCATGCATTTAGACTAAAATATAATAGAAAGAAGTAAAAAGAAGGAAGAAAATATCATAAAACTAACCTGATAGTCGACGAAATGCACCGAAAAAAACTCAAAAATACTATAAAGAAACTAGTCCTGGACGAGTACAGTGGTGTGAAGATCATTTTGGCACAAACAGCGCATAAAACAGATGATAAATGAAGAAGAAAATGAAGAAAAACCGAGAAGTAACGTCGGTTTGCGCGAAAGAGGAAGAATAAGAAAAGGTTGGCAGGCGCGTAACTACCCAGCCTTTTATAGAATTTCATGACCGACAGGCTACCCGTTGAAGGACCAAGCGACGGGCACCCCTTCCTAGCCTGTCGGTCATTCGAATCCCCTTTTTTATTATTATTTTTTTTATTATATTATTTTATTTATTTTTTATTTATTATTTTATTTATTTTAATTTTTCGAGGAAATTAAAAATACTCCCTGAATAATCTCACCCTCTAACTTCAACGCATGATTGCTTCCATCAAATTTGTTCTCCTGCAAAGTTAAATTGGCACAAATGCACGTAAAATATTTATGCATGTGATTTGCATGAACCATGCAGAAGGAAATCCACCAGGCGGTCAACATGTTGACCGATGGGCTGGCCGTGCCTCGGCCCAGGCACGCCCATCGATCATGGCTTTTCTATAAATACCCATCATTTTCTTTGAATTTCATGCACTCTTCTTTATATATTTCAACCAGAGCCTTCTTTTCCAGGTTTTTTCCTCTTTTATCCCTTTTCTTTTTCCATTTCTTCCACTTATATTTAATTTTTTCCCCGATATTTGGAAAATGTTGTCCTCAATTATTATTAAAATGCATCGTCTCCTGGATGATCCCTAAACCTGGGAAAACACCACTTTGGCCCCGTATTCTGGTATGAAAGTAGTGTCTTAATACCTTAGAGGCCTAAATCACTGCTAGGCAAATTTTTTCGACTTCGGTATATTTGATCTCATAAGAAAGAAACTTCTTACTAAGATAATAAACTGCAATTTCTATTCCGAACTCATCTTCTTGAGCCATCATAGCACCTATCGAACTGTCTTTTATTGCTAAGTATAGGATTAAAGGCTTGATCGGCTGAGGTGCCCTTATAACCGGTGGGTTTAACAAATATTCTCTGATAGTTTTGAAAGCTTTCTGGCAGTTGTTATTCCATATTGCTGGCTGATTTTTGTTAAGCAGTTTAAAGATAGGCTTGCAAATCGAAGTAAGCTTGGCAATGAACCTGTTGATATACTGTAATTTCCCTAGGAAACCTCTTATCTCTTTTTCCTTCTAGGGTACTGGCATTTCTCTAATGGCCTTGATTTTATCAGGATCGATCTCAATCCCTCTTTGGCTTATAACATGACCCAAAAGCTTCCTGATGTAACACCAAAGATACACTTCTTAGGGTTGAGGCACAAATTGTACTTATCGATTCTTTGAAAGAACTTTTCCAAAGCCTCGAAATGACCTTCTTTGGTAGTTGACTTAATTATCATATCATCGACATACACTTCTACTTCCTTGTGAATCAAGTCGTCGAGGATCTTAATAGCCATTCTTTGATAGGTGGCCCTTGCATTTTTCAAATCAAAAGGCATCACTCTATTAGCGAAAGTGCCCCACTCAGTGATAAAGGCTATTTTAATCCGATCAACTATCTTATTGAGGATTTAGTTATACCCAGCATATCCGTCCATGAAACTATACATCATACATACGGCTACGCTATCCACTAAAACATCAATGTAAGGCAGGGGGAAATCATCTTTTGGGCAGGCCTTGTTCAAATCCCGATAATCTACACATATTCGGAACTTCCCATTCTTTTTAGCCACAGGAACGACATTAGCTAACCAAGTTGGGTATTGCATTTCTACGAGAAATTTGGCCTCAATCTGCTTATGAACCTCTTCTTTAACTTTTCTGGTCATTCTGGCCAAAGTCTTCGAAGTTTTTGTTTAACTGATTTGTGATCCGGGTATGTTGGTATAGTGTGTTTAGCGATTTCATAATCGATCCTTGGCATCTCTTCATAGGTCTAGGCAAAGACTTTTTCATACTTTTTTAGAATTCTCTCGAATTATAATATCTGTTCAGGAGTTATATTAGATACTATTAAAATTTTCTTTGGATTTTCCAAAGTTCCAAGATGAAATGGAGTTGCATCAATTGAATCAATGCCAAATATGAATGCATCATGTTTGCGATTATGTATAGTGAAATCATTAGAAACATCACACAAGTTAACAAAGTCATTCATTTTATTAATAAAAACTGAATCTGACACATCACTATCAAATAGTTCAGGAATGAAAATAACATCTAAAAAACTATCTTCTTCATTTCCCGCCGACGCTTGTAATGTCCTGGCTCTTTAAAGGCTCTTTTATAACCTCTGGTGGAGTCTTGTCTGCAGCTTTGTTTTCCACCTTCTCTTTCCCTTCACTCGAGTAGCTAAAAGTCTGTCTGTGACAATCTCGTCAAGTGGATCTCGGTCCCAGACAATGCCTGGGGTCATGACTTCTTCATCCCAAAAACCTTCAATTGGCTTGATACGTCCAATGTCCCAATGGAAGACGTAATTGAAAATCTCAAATCTTGGTATGACTCTCCTATCTATCCATTGGGCCTTAGCTTCTCCAGTATAAGCACAAACTAAAGTAGTAGGCACAAAACTCTCCGTGATGTGAGGGATCTTATATGTTGTCTTCTTACTCTCCATTGTTATGCTTTGGTACCCAAGACCCCTTCGATCTTTCTGTCCCCTTGTTGCAATAACTGATTGAATTCCCTGAGAGTTCCTACCCAAACTAGCTCCTGGAAGAAAAGACATTTTTCTCATCATGCTAACTACTTGGGAACTTCCTACAATACCTTCATCTTCGTTCACCATGGCCACGTGAAAACCACTGAAGGGCTGCTTCATAATCTGTAGGATGGAGACTTGATTTTCCCTGGCAGCTCAAATGGTCACAACTTGCCCACCATGTGGGATTTTTATCATTTGGTGCAGAGTAGATGGTACTCCCCCTATCTTGTAGAACTATGGCCTCCCTAATAACACTAAGAAGTTGGCAGGGATAGGGAGGACCACGAACTCTGCTTCCGTCTCTACCGACCCTGTCTTTATAAGTGCTTTGAATGTTCCCGATGCATGCCTTCTTGAATTGTCATAAGCAGTGATTGTGAGATCAGATTTGCTTAACATACCCTCATTTAGCCCAAATGCAGGAACGGCCACCAAAGGACAGAACTGTGCCCTTATGTACAGAGGACGATTATGATTGCAGCCTTCTGTCGGCAGATCTGCATCTGAATAAACCAAGCTCTCTCTAGAGCTTCCCTTCATAATATCCAGCAACTCGATAAGGGAAATGGTGGTCGCAACAGTAGATTCACTTAAGGCTTTAACCAACCTCTGTCTATGGGATAGCAATTGTCTCAATAAGTCCCAAATTAAAATTTAAGCCGCCGTCTTTTTCAACTGTTTTGTTGTCAAATTTTCTTCTGGCTCTTTTTCTGCAGGTAAAGGTGCTGGATCTTGCTGCTTCTCAATTTTTGGAACTACTCTTCCATTACGAGTCACTGCTCCGATGCTCTCTCTCTTCTCATCCTTTGAACCCCATGGGTCTACAAGCTCTTCACTTTCCACTTCATCATCATCTTCTCCACTCTCACTAGTGGACCAACAGTCAATAGTCACCACGGGAATCCCTTTTTCACTTGCCATCTCTTCATGGTGTATGACAGCGGCATATTCATTACCAAATAAGTCTTTTAATACGTACTATTCGGGTAGACTAGATTCGATCATAAAAATAAGTTGGCAGAACATTGTTGTATACGGACTTCTTCTGGTTGCTTCTCCTCTTTGGATTAGTGATCTGTTTGGAGTCAATAAGATCTTGAATGGCATATCTTAGTGTCTTACAATTGTCTATAGTATGTCCGGTGCATTGATGGTAACCACAAAACTCATCATCCTTACGTCCCGGTCGTCCTTGGCTTTGGGAAGGTCTGGGCGTTAAGGGCTTCAGCTTTCCTTCTTCAATTAACCTTTTTAACACACAGGATAGGGATCTTCCCAAGTTCGAGAAATATCCCTGATCTGCCACTGCAGTTAAAACTTTTGCAATTTTACCTGCCCTACTACCATTGCTAGAACTTGCAGGTTTGCTAGCTCCCTGGTTGTTACTATTCTTTTTGGCACATGCTTCACTACTTACTTTCTTTGCCAAGTATTCACTCTTTGCCTCTATAGCGATATCCTTCAAAAATTTCCAGTCTTTCAACCCTTTCATTTTCAACCCCTCCTTCAGATATAGACTATTTTTTATGAATAATCTGATTTGATCCGGAGTGTCCGGCTTCCTCTTCATTTCCATTGCACAGTTCCTCCACCTGTTTAAGTACTCATGGAATTATTCCCCTAACTTCTATTATAGCAGTTCTAAATCTTTCAGAGTTATCTCCATTCTAGTACTATAATCATATTGTCTGAGGAACTCTTCAGTCAATAAATTCCAGTCCTCTTTCCTTCTTCTATCAAACCCATGGTACCAGCCAATTGTGGGCCCTGTTAAGCTCAGGGAGAAGTATTTTATCTTTTACTTCCTCGTTAAGGTCGTACCTTCATTATTAGTGAATACTGTTTTACATGTGCCGTCGAGTCTGAAGTACCATCAAATTTCAGAACGTCAGGCATGTTGAAATTCCGGGGAATCAAATCTTCATCATCCAATTCTTTATGTTCTGGGTTCATATCCTTTCCTACAGTCAACATACGAGCCATCGCCTCGAATTTCTCCTCCATCTTTCTGGAGAATATCTCCTCAAATCTAGGTGCTTTCCCTTTTACTGTTATCGGTTCCTCATATTCCTCATCTGCAAAGTCACCCTCTAACCTATGAGTCCCTGCTCTTGCAAGCGCGTTATCCCTAAGGTCAACAGCTGAAGGGCATACCACTTCAGGAGGATCCTCCTTAACTGTGTCTTAATTATTTTCCCTATAAGAGGAGGGATGACTGGATTTTGCCCGACAGGTGGTGTCATTATAGCAGTCAAATTACCCATTATTATCATCATTCGAGCCTCAAACTCTTCGAGCCTCTTATTCATTTCATTGGTAATGAGTGCGTGGGTTACGTTAGATTCTTTAGGTGGGTTAGCCATTTTAGTTTTCGCTGAAAATTTTGAGGAATAAGACTCACTGCTTTTTGAGAGTGATTCTGAACCCAACTTGCCACTCTTTTTGGAAGATTGAAGAATGAGTTCTTGATCAACCTACCGTTGAGACTTCTGGACCACCTAGGTGGATCAACGATGGCTATAAAACATACCCTGTTAGGATGACGCATGAATGAACAATGCATGGTCGTACTTTATGCGGCATCCACAACCACATGCAAGCAAATAGATCCTTTCAACCTTGTTACTTCTGTATAGGAGGTCATGTCATCTCTTTCCTAGGTGGGATTAACCCAAGGGTTCACGGGGAACCCATTGGGAGCGTATGATGCATGGTAAAAAACCGACAGCATAACACTGTTAAATGAGGCGCATACATATATGGTTTTGACCATCGCGTATTTAAATAATTCAAATGAATCAAGATGGGCTCGTCAGGGCTTGATAGCCCTTAATTAAAAGACCATTTTAATTTGTTTGAGTTCAATACATAAAAGTCCATGTAGCAAGCACAGTATTAAGGTACATATCACTTAGGGGAAGTATCTATTATCATTACATGGGCTTTAGTCAAGGTAATAATACTTTAAGGCTATCCAAGCATGATCCTTGCCGACACGTCTAGCTCGTCATGAGCATAACTGTAACACCCCAATACCTCTTGGGAGGATATCAAGTCGCCACACACGCATACAGATACAAAATAATCATGCAGAAGCGGGAATAGTAATCATACATGTTACATACGCAGCGGAATAAACATGCCTCAAAATAGAATCTCATAGTCATTTACATTAAGTAATATTGTTGTTCTTTATAAATTACAAAAACATTCTCTCTACTTTAACATTTACATATCATAAACAAAAATGCTATACATTTACATATGCTGAACTATACAAAAGTACTTTATCACTTATACAAAAGAGACTTCAACTATACCCCTAGTAGCCATGACCTGCAGATGTCCACCACCTCACTAAGCCTGTAAACCTACACGAAAAAAACACTCGTACTAAGCGATAACGCTTAGTGGGGATATCATAATAATAGACTTCTAATGAGGTCACAAGCATCAATCATCAAACATATCAATAATTGATATGCTATTCAATTAAGGGCATATAAAAAAAATAAGCATTTATTATACTTATAACATGATAGGCATACTATCAAACATGCTTTGAACATATCTACAATTTCATGTAACATATATCATGTTCATACTCTTCTAACTTTAACTATCAGCTCATATAACATGTAATACCATATCATTGCATATCATGTCCATTTATATACATATGAGCATAACAACATATTTCTAGCATATTCATGTACAACTAATAGCTTCTCATATGCACTTGTAAACTCATATAAACGTCTTTGATACAATAGTCATGTACTTCTATTAGCATTTCCTGTAAATCACTTACATATAGTAACATCTCATATATTCAATGCAATAACTAAAAGCCTGTCTCATAACGTAAGTGGATACGGGTAAACATCTGGATACTGGTAAATAGTATCAAACATCTGAAAACAGAAGTCTCAAATCATCTGGAGACCAGAGTCTCAATTCATCTAGATACCAAAGGTATCAAACATCTAGACACCCGTCGGTGCCAAACATATAGCAGCTATGTAGACACCGGGTCCTGAGTCAAGGGTAATATCTGTTCAAAAAATGGCAATTTTGGCTCTTCAGGCAAACTTGATAATTTCTCCGAAAAAATATATAAAAAAAAAGAAAAAAAGTAAAAATATAAAAACTTAAAAATACAAATATATATATATATATATGTAAAATTAAAAATTAAGATTAGGTTGAATTAATTAGTTAATAATGTAGGATAATTAAAGTTAAAAAAGAAAATAAATATAGTGTTTAATTGGGTAGAATTTGTGATAATTTAAGTGAGTTAAAATAAAATTAAAAAGTAAAAAAATTTTGGAGGAAATGAAAAGAAAACAAATCTACCCTAATTTGGGGTATAAAAGGAAAAGATGGACCAAAGAAAGGGGTGTTCGGCTGAGGAGAGGAGAGCAGCAAGAAGAGAAGAAAAATAAAAAGAAAGAGCAAGAACAGAGTAAGGGAGCCGAACCAAAGAGAAAAGATAAATAAAAGATAAATAAAATAGAGAGCAAGAAGGACCAAGAAACCAAAAAAATGAAAGGAAAAAGGCAAATAGAAAGGCAAAAAAGAAACAAAGAAAAGAGGGAGGCAAACCAAGGAAACGGGGAACGAAGAAACCGGAAAAAGGAGAAAAGAAGAGGGAGGACGCGGAGGCGCCGCTGGCCACCCACGGCGTCGGACCACCGCACACGCCCAACTGGCAGACTGAGAAGGCCCGGACGAACTGGGCGGTGACCTCCGATCAGCGGCACACGCCGGCAGGAAGCAGATCGGCGAGGAAGGATCCACGGCGTTCCAAGGCATTTTTCGACTAACTCCAGCGCCCTTCCGGCGTGTGACCGGCGGCGATGGACTCTTGGAGCCGCGATCTGTCGTCCGGCGATGACGGTGTCAACCACCGTCGATCTCCGGCGGCTCCGGTGAAAAAATCAGGCAGGTGAGGTTTTATTTATTTATTTTATATTATTATTAGAGGTGTCAAAATTAACCCAAACCCAACAACTCACCCAAACCCACCCAAAAAAAATTGATCCAAACCCAACCCAACTAAAAAAAGACCCATTTAAACCCACCCAAAATCTACCCACATAAAATACAACCCATTTGGGTCATTCTTCCTTGACCCAAGGGGTGTTTTGTTTTTTTCATTATTTCTTTAATATTAAAAACTTTTGCCTTAATAAACAAAATCTTTTGCTTAAACTGTCACGCTGTATTATTATTGTGTAATATGTATGCGTATTTTGTTGGTTAGATTTGTAATGGCCGAGTTATCGGGTTAGTCGTGAATAGTATTTTTCGATGGAAAATAGTGCACTGGGGACAAAAATTATACCTGGAAGTAAAAAATATTTTATTTGACCATCGGAAAATATTAGTCACAAGGAGTCCGAGGGTAGAATGTAGAGAAAAAATGAAATCAAATAAATCTCCAAAAGTCAAAAAAAAAAAAGTCCGGCTCATTTTAACGGTTACCCGGTTTGACCAAAATTTGACTAGACCTCTAAAAATAGCAAATGACCTATAAAAGTATTTTAATGATATATATAGACTTAGATTAATATTTAGAAATTTTTGACAGCGAAAAATTAATTTTTTGGTAACACTGAAAATTGTCAAAACTGACTGATTTAAATGTAGCTGTAGACACTGGGTCCCGAGTAGCCTTGATCAGGATTACCCGATGATGAAATTTAGCCATGCCGGCTTATAGGCAAAAAGATTGGAGTTCAGAAGTGATTTTCCTTGTCTTTTCGGTGAGTAAAAAGGGTATTTTAAAAATATTTTAAAAATATTTTTTAAATTATTTTGAAGAAGAAAAAGTGTGTTTTAGGTTGAGGGTATTTTAATAAAAAAAAAAAAATAAAAAAAAGGGGTGAAAAATGATGAAAAAATGAAGAAAGTAGGAAAAATGGAAAATGGGGGAAAATAATCGCGACGAAAAGGCGACGGCCAAGGGCCGTCGCGAATTTTCGTGCGCTCCGCGCGTCCGACGCCCTTGGCATCGGGCGCTCCGCGCGAGCGACGCGCAGGGCGTCGCTCGCCCCGCGCACGTCGTGCGCGGAAACTCCGCGCAGATCGCGCAGAAACGTGCGCGACGAGCACGATCTCTCGCCGAAATCGCCCCATTTCGCCCATTTCGCCCACTTTTCGACCCCCACTCGATTTTCAACCGTTTTTGGACGGTTTTTGGTGGTTTTTGGGTAGTTTTTGATGAAAAAAAACACTAGAAAAATTCAAGAACAGAGGAGGACGAACCAAGAACATTTTGGAGAGAAAAAACTGAATTTTGGAGCTTTGAGTTGAGAGAAAAAAAATCCATCTTACACACTTGTTTCTAAGAGTTTTTCTTCAAGTTTTCAAGCTATTTTCTAAGGATTTTCACAAGAGAAGACAAGGAATCCAACACTTCTATCTTCAATTCTTCAAAACTGAATTTGAGGGTAATTATTCTTGGCTTTACTCATTAATTCTCTTGTTAATTTCATTTATTTTGGCTTCCAATTAACATATTAAACATGTAAATTCTCTTAGTCTCCATATTCTTCTTCTTATTTTTTTTTATCTTCAATTATTCATATAACAAATAAGCTCTTTAAATTCTATTATCTTTTTTATGTCAAATTATTCTTTGTTCATGTAATTATGCATGTTTTAGGTTGTAAATACCTTTAATTTCTTAATGATATATCATGTTTATTATTATGCTTTCTTTTGCATGTATGAGTGTTATAATCATTATTTTATGCTAGTCATGCATGTTAAGTTGTGTTATTCTCATGTTACATTTTTTAATTCATGTCTTAACTATAGTAAAATTGATTGTCACTAATTTTCCATGCACGTTAATTACTAATATTAATAAGTTGCATGTGCCATGATACTTTCTCATCTTATGCATGTTAAATTGCATCTTAATTATTCTATGCATGTTAAATTGCATCTTAACTATTCTATGCATGTTAAATTACATCATGATTATTTTATGAATATTATATTTTCATGGTACATATTATCTTTTTATGTCATATTATTTTGTTGGCTTAATCACTAACATGAATTTCTTTTGTTTTATTTTTGGTTGCACATCATTGTTTTTACTTTCAATTGAGCATCCATGCACGTTGAAGGAGGAGTTGCGGGGTTTGGTATTTTCTTTATACATTTTTAATTCCCATTTTATTTACATTGCCTTGTATATATTCATTAAATAAAATGTTTTCCTATGCGCACCTAAATAAAGATCATTAAAATATTTCTTACTAAATTAATTTAGATTTTTCACAATAAAATGGGACCAATGTCCTAATTTTCATCCCAAATAAAACCATCACATCCAGAATATTTTCTTTAATTGTGCATGCGGGGACCAAAGTCCTCATAATTAATAAATTCCCCGGTTTTATGTATGTTTGCATTTTTTAAATGGGAGTTGTATTCCGCTCCTTGTATTATTGTAATTCATTGCTTTACTTGCTAATTTATGGTTTTCCTAACATGAATAAATGCGCCTTAAATTAATTGCATTGTGTGGAGAGAGAGCGAATTAATGACAATTAAAATTCAATCATAAATTAATCGAGGTAGAAATAGATGAGAAATCCCGGACCCAGCTCTGGTCTTTGGGCTCAAGAGGTTAGAGGTTATCCTTCAAGATACTTCTTGAGTCACGAGGCTTTAGCGCTAATCCTAGGCCTCATGGCTCAATATGGATAAAAAGCGCAGTCTTAGGCTCTCCGAGGCGAGAGAAACTTTCCCAATGTTCTATTGGGTGGCGACTCCATGAAACCTCCGTGTTGCTCAACATAGACGCACTTGCAATTTATCGCAAGATGTCAACGGACCCGCAAATGCCCCGATCGCCCACGTGCGGGCGGTCCGAAAGGACGGCGCTCGGGATCCGGCGCGCGTCACAGTGGCGACTCCACTGGGGACGATATGGTTCGAGATTTCAATTTGAAAATACCTCGTTTAACATTTATGGTTAAAATTTAATTCATAAATTCGCTTTATCTCAAAATTGCATATCATCTCATTAGAGCTTTAGATTAAGTTAGTTTGGTCCCTTTTCAAGCCCCGGTGCGTTCCCGAAGCACGACCTCATTTTCACTCAATTTGGGGAAGTGTTAAGGATAATCACCAGCCCAAGCCACGTACCTCAATGGTATATCAAAATGACGACCCGATCGGTCGCTACGCTCGTGATGAGCTAGACCCGTCGGCAGGGATCATGCTTGGGTAGCCTTAAAGTAACATCTCCCTTGTCCAAAGCTCATATAATGGCCATAGCTACTTTCCACAGGTGATATGAACCCTAATTCCATGCTTGCTGTATGGATCCTCATGTACTGGGTGAGTCCAGATGTCTCGCTTGGTAACCTAGCCAAAGGCTTCCATGCCCCGGTAGGGCCATGTCGAAATTTATGGAACATCTAAATACATGACGATCACTATCCATCCGCTTGTACATTAGTATAAGAGTGTTATGCTGTCGGTTTTTCACCGCGCACCATACGTGTCCATTGGGTTCCACGTTAACCCATGGATCAAGCCCACCTAAGAAAGAGACCGCACTACCACGTGTGTGGGAGATACAAGGTTGGAAAGATCTATCTGCTTGCATGTGTTTGTCTATGTTGCATCAGCATGAGCATGCATTGCATTTTAATCATGCATCATCTTAACAATTTTTGCATTTCAGCCATCATAGATTCTCCTGGGTGGTCTAGAGGTCCCGACGGACGGTTAAGAAGGACGCCGCTTTTGGGGTTAACTGAGTTAGTGTCAGCTCAGAGTTCAGATTCAATCTCAGAAGATAGTGTGGGGTTTTCTTCCGAATCATCAACAGAAGTAAGCATGGCTAATCCATCAAATGAGTCTGATGCAACTCGGGCAATAATCACCGAGGAGGTAGGAAAGAGAATGGAGGAATTTGAAGCACGAATGATTGCAATGTTGGGCAATCTTGCCACCACCATAGCTGGGCAACAAGCTGCTGCTGCCCCTATCCGAGTGCCAACTGAACAAGACGTTGTTAGAGAAGAACGTCCTGCGGCGGTTAACCAACCAGTGGTTGACCCACCTATTATTGAGCAAAGAGTACCTGCACCCATTGAGCGCAGAGAAGGCCCCAGGTCTGAAGTTGAGTTTGGGGGAGATGAGCATGAGGAGCATGCAGTAGCTAAAGAAAAGTTGCCAAAACTGGATGAGGCAATGTGGAGGAAAATGGAAGAGAGATTTGAGGTCATGGCAAGGATGATGACTGTGGGAAAAGGAATGAACCCGAAAGACCGAGAGCTGGATGGGGATGACCTAATTCCCCAGAATTTTAAGATGCCGGACATCCCCAAATATGATGGAACCTCTGACCCTGCCGCACACATCAAGCAATACTCGCTGGTCATGAAGGGAACGACCTTAACAAGAAAGCAGAAGATAGAATATTTCTGCTTGAGTCTCACAGGAGCTGCTATTGATTGGTACCATGGGCTTGACAGGAGATCCAAGGAGGACTGGGACTTGTTGACCGAAGAGTTCCTTAAGCAGTACGATTGCAGTACCCGGATGGAGGTCACTTTGAAAGATCTCGAGTTGTTACAACAGAAGGCTGGGGAGTCCTTCCACGAGTACCTTACTCGGTGGAGAAACCGGGTTATGGAGATGAAACGCAAACCGGACACTTCTGATCAGATCCGGCTGTTCATTCGAAATGCCAGCCCCTACTTGAGAGATGGATTGAAAATGAAGGGACTGAAAGACTGGGAATCTTTGAAGGACATTGCCATAGAAGCGGAAGGAGAATATTTATCCAAGAGGGCAAATAGTGAGTCCTATGCCCGGAGGGGATACAGCAATCAGGGGACGGCCAAACCAGTAGGTTCAAGCAGTGGCAACAGAGTTGGGAAGACTGCCGAGGTATCTGCAACCGGCGTAAGTCAGAGGTATTTCTCCAACTTGGGTAAGCCTTTATCATGGGTGCTGAAGAGGCTAATAAAAGAAGGAAAACTGCGGCCCCTATCACCTAAACCGGCCAAGGCCCAAGGACAGCCGGGGCACAAAGAGAATGAATACTGCGCATTCCACCAACATACCGGGCATTTGACGGATGAGTGTATAACGCTAAGACATCGGGTCCAAGATCTAATTGACAACAAGCAAATCACCGATCCTGAGCAGAGAGAAAGCAAGAAGAAGTCTAGTTATAACACAGTGCCACCTCCAGTCTTTATGATCGGATCGAGCCTACCAGAGTGGTACGTAATGCAAGATCTATATGGAAATGAGTATGTCGCTATTACTCGCCCTGCAGTGAATGAAGAAGGGGTTTCCGTGGCAGCGATAGACTGTTGGTCCACTAGTGAGAGTGGAGATGACGAAGATGAGAAAAATGGAGAGTTTACGGATCCGTGGGATTCAGAGGAAGAAGAAAGAGTAGAAGCAGTAACAAGAAGTGGGAGGGTCATTCCAGAAGCTGAGAAGCAGCAGGACCCAGCACAAGCAATCGCAGAGAAAGAGCCGGAAGAAAATTCAATAGTGAAGCAACTGAAAAAGACCACGGCTCAGATATCTATTTGGGATCTCTTGAGACAGTCTCCCTCTCACAGACAGAAGTTAGTTGAAGCATTGAGCGTATCCACCGTAGCAACTACAATCTCTCCATCCGAGCTTTTAGACCTTGTAAAGGGGGGATCCGGGGAGAAGTTGGTTTTTTCTGATGCAGACCTACCAACAGAGGGTCGCAACCACAACCGACCTTTGTACATCAAGGCACAGATCAATGGTAAACACACCGCTTGTGTCATGGTTGATGACGGGTCATCGATAAATGTCTGCCCTCTGGTGGCACTTCAGGCCTTTGGGATGGTTGAGAGTATGTTAAGCAAATCTGACCTGACCATCACTGCCTACGACAACTCCAGGAGGCAAGCATCGGGAATTTTCAAAGCTTTGGTAAAGACAGGGCCCATTGAGACAGAAACAGATTTTGTGGTCTTGCCGATTCCAGCAAACTTCTCAGCTCTGCTTGGTAGACCGTGGTTCCACAAGTTAGGGGGAGTACCATCCACATTACACCAGATAATTAAGATACCCCATGAAGGAGAAGTAGTGACCATTAAAGCAGCAAGAGAGAACCAAGTGTCTGCCTTGGAGATCTCTAATCAGCCATTCAGTGGCTTTCATGTATCGATGATCGGAGAAGAGCAAAACCTAGAAGGTAGCCCTCAAGTGGTGAATATGCTGAAGAAGATGCACTTCCTCCCAGGGGCTGGTTTGGGAAAAGAGTCACAAGGGCTGCAGAATGCTATCACTACACGTGGTTAGAAAGATCGAAAGGGGTTGGGCTACAAAGGAGAATATGGTAAGAAGAAAGGGTCAGGGAAGATTCCCCATATTTCGGAGAGCTTTGTGCCATCATCATCGGTTTGTGCCTACACTGGAGAAGAAGAACCGCAGTGGGTAGATGGGAGGATTATCCCTGGATTTGAAATTTTCAATGATGTCTTTGATTGGGAGATCGGAGTTGTTAAAGATGTAGAGAACTTTTGGGATGAGGAGATTATGACCCAATGCAGCATCTGGGACAGAGATGAGCCCGAAGAGATTGTAACTGATAAACTGTTAGCCACCAGACTTAAGGAGAAGGAGAAGATAGTGGAGCCAGAGCCGAAGATTAAAGATCTCAAGATTTCACCAAATCAAGAAGCCAAAGCACAGTCATCTGCAGCATCAGCGTCGACTAAAGTTGATAGTCATTTAGATTCTCTTTTTATACCAGAACTCTTTGAGGACAATGTTAATGTTTCTGATTATGTTAATGAGATGAACAACTTTGCTTACTTGTGTGATGTTTCTGATGATTTCATTTCGCATGATCATAAGCATGATGCATTCATTTTTGATATTAATTCAACTGGCACAACTGCATTTAATCTCGGAACTTTGGAAAATCCAAAGGAAATTTTGCTAGCATCAGACATAACTCCTGAAGAGAGAATAAAATTTGAGAGAATATTAAAAAAATATGAAAAAGTCTTTGCCTGGACCTATGAGGATATGCCGGGAATAGATCGAGATGTTGCCGAACATGCCATCCCAACTTACCCAGAGTTTAAACCAATCAAGCAAAAACTTCGGAGACTTAGGCCAGAATGGGCACAGAAAGTGAAAGAGGAGATCCATAAGCAGATTGAGGCCAAGTTCCTGATAGAGGTTCAATACCCGACCTGGTTAGCTAATGTGGTTCCTGTAGCCAAGAAAGACGGTAAGGTTCGAGTATGCGTTGACTATCGAGACCTGAACAAGGCCTGTCCGAAAGATGATTTCCCTCTTCCTCATATTGATGTGCTAGTAGATAGTGCTGCTGCTTGCATGATGTATAGCTTTGTGGATGGATACGCAGGGTACAATCAAATTCTTAACAAGATAGTGGACCGGATCAAGACAGCCTTTATCACCGAGTGGGGGACATATGCCTATCGGGTTATGCCTTTTGGGTTGAAGAATGCAGGAGCAACCTATCAGAGGATGGCGACCAAGGTTCTCAATGACTTAATCCACAAAGAAGTGGAGGTGTACGTCGATGACATGATGATTAAGTCAGCTACCAGAGAAGGCCATTTTGAGGCTTTAGAAAAGTTCTTTCAAAGGATTAGCAAGTATGATCTGCGACTCAATCCCAAGAAGTGCATTTTTGGAGTTACATCAGGAAAGTTGTTAGGCCATGTAGTAAGCCAGAGGGGAATCGAGGTAGATCCCGATAAAGTCAAAGCCATAAGAGAGATGCCAGTGCCCCAGAAGGAGAAGGACGTCAGAAGTCTCCTGGGAAAGCTTCAGTACATCAGCCGATTTATTGCCAAGCTAGCTTCAGTATGTGAGCCTATTTTCAAGCTTCTTAGGAAGAATCAGCCGGTGATATGGAACAATGACTGTCAATTGGCCTTTGACACCATTAAGGAGTATTTGTTAAATCCTCCGGTGTTAAGACCACCACGCCATGCCAAACCACTAATCCTGTACCTAGCTGTGGAAGATAACTCAGTGGGTGCTATGATGTCTCAGGAAGATGATTTTGGTATAGAGTTTGCCGTTTACTATCTTAGCAAGAAATTTCTGCCTTACGAAGCCAAATATGTAGAGGTGGAAAAGATTTATTTAGCAGTTATCTGGGCTTCTAAGAAGTTGCGACACTACTTTCATTCCTTCAAGGTACAAACGGTTGCCAAACATAATCCGCTTAGATACCTCCAAGAAGCACCCTCTTTACTAGGGAAAATGGGAAGATGGTTACTGCTATTGCAGGAATTTGACATTGAGTACATAACCAGGAAAACCATTAAGGGAAGAGCGGTAGCGGAGTTCTTAGCCGAGCATCCTATTGAGGGAGATCAATTTGAATACAACTTCCCAGATGAAGACGTCACGGCCATAGCAGTGCAAGGGTGGCAGTTATTCTTTGATGGAGCAGTCAATAATAAGGGGGCAGGCGTAGGAGTTATTCTTACGACCCCATATGGTGAAAGGCTACCATTGGCTAAGAAGCTGAGGTATAAGGCTACCAATAATGAAGCAGAATACGAAGCTTGCATCTTTGGATTGGAAGCATTGCTTGCTCTGGGGGCAAAGACCGCAGAAGTATTTGGGGATTCCTCCTTGGTAATTCATCAAATTAAAGGAGAGTGGTTAGTCAAGGAAGAAAGGTTGTTGCCTTATGTAAAGCACTTGAGAGCGTTGAGCAGCCAATTTGAGATTTGCACTTTTCACTTCATCCCCAGAGACGAAAATCAGTTAGCTGATGCTCTAGCAACTTTAGTGTCTATGTGGGACAACCCAATAGGAGTTGCGATGAAACCCGTGCTGATATATAGTTCGGAAAGACCTTGCTTTGAAGCTGAACAGGTGATGGACATTGAGGCCATTGATGGAAATCCATGGTATTATGACATTCAGAATTATTTAGAGAGATCAGTCTTTCCAGAGGAAGCCACTGAGAAGGACCAAAGAATGATCAGGAAGTTATCCACTCAATTCATCAGTGTTAATGGCACTTTATACAAAAGGCAAGCTGATGGTATCCAGTTAAGATGTCTGGCAGAGAAAGAAGCTAAAAGAGTTATGGAAGAAGTTCATGCCGGGGTTTGTGGAGCTCACATGAATGGCTTAGCCTTAGCAAAGAAGATCATGTGCCAAGGGTTTTATTGGCTCACAATGGATACAGATTGTTCAAAATTTGTGAAGCAATGTCAGTTATGCCAACAGTACGCGAATTTGAGGCATGTGCCAGTTTCAGAGTTACATAACTTAACATCTCCATGGCCATTTGCAGCATGGGGAATAGACATCATAGGCGAAATCCATCCTACTGCTTCTAATGGGCATAGATTCATCATAGTTGCCATTGACTATTTCACTAAGTGGGTTGAGGCTGAATCTTTCAAGAAGGTTGATGCAAGGGATATGGCTAAATTCATCGAGCGGAATTTGATATGCAGATATGGTCTCCCACATCACATTGTATCTGATAATGGGGTACAATTCCTAGCAGAGACTAAACAGATGCTCCAGAAGTATGGGATCCAACATCATAAGTCTTCTCCTTACCGTCCTCAAGCGAATGGTGCAGTTGAAGCGGCAAATAAGAATGTGAAGAGAATTTTGGCCAAGATGGTTCAGAACTACAAGGATTGGGCAGAAAAGCTACCCTTCGCACTTTGGGGTTATAGAACAACAGTCAGAACCTCTACAGGGGCAACGCCATTCTCTCTGGTATACGGAACTGAAGCAGTCCTGCCGGTTGAAGTTGAGCTGAAATCATTAAGGGTAGTCATGGAAGCTGAGATTCCTGAAGCAGAATGGGCACAACAACGTTTGTCACAGCTAAATCTGTTGGATGAAGACAGGTTACGAGCCTATTACCACAACCAAGTTTATCAAAAGAGGCTGGCTCGGTCGTTTGGCAAGAAAGTACGAAAGCACCCGTTGAAGGAGGGGGACTTGGTCTTTAAGATGATGAGGCCAGGAGTTCCAGACATACGAGGAAAATTCAGACCAACCTGGGAAGGACCTTTCATTTTGAAAAAGTTGCTAACAAAAGGAGCAGCAATTTTAGCAGACAGCGATGGGAATGAGTTCAAGGACCCGGTCAATATCGATAGACTTAAAAGGTTCCATGGCTAAAGACCAAAAATAAAAAGAAGAGAATAAATGCCCCGCGGGTCGAAAACCGAAAAAAAGGCGGCCTTGCTAAAATTGGGCGCCCTGTCAGGGTGAAAACCGAAAAAAGGCATCCTGGGCAAAAATTAAGGGCCAAGAGAAAATATTCAATCGAGAAAACCCGAGAGGGCCGATTGATAACAGGAGTTTGATGCTGACAAAACCCACTCCGAGATTAGGTGTAGTCACATGCTTTTGAATTCTTGTCAAATGAAAAATCATGTATGATGAAATCATATAGAAATGTACACAATTTTGCAAGGAATAAAAGAATATATTGATCTTTCAGTTCTGTCTCAAAAAGAGTTATATCAATTTTTTCATCTAATTTGCTCTTAACAGAAGCTTTGGTGATAACCTTCTCTAAAAAAAAAAAAAATATAAAAAAAAAAAAACAAAGAAGGCCGTTAGAGATGAAAACCGTAACTGGCTCTCTAAGCAAAAGTTAGGCCAAAGGGCAGGGTGAAAACCTGGAAACAGGCAGTCTGCCCTACAAAAAATAAAATAAACAAAAGCCGCTGGATTGGGTTGGGTCCATTCCAGGCAAAAGTTAGGCAAAGGGTTGTGTGAAAATCCCATAAGGGACGCATTTCCCGCAAAGAAAAGCTAGTGCGAAAATCCACGAGGGACGCACTACCTTTAAAACAATGACATTCAATGCCTGGAGCGATAAGGCGACATTATTTCAAGATGATCTTCTGTCAGTCAGACAACACACAACACAGAACATGAAATAGAATCCCAAGTAAATGATCATTGACCAGGGGGCAAGGGATATACACCGGACATCTCTTTCAAAAAGCTTGTCGACGATCCTCAGGATTCAGGGGGCATGGTACAGCAGACAAGCTATAAGTTCAGCACACCATGGATCACCTAGGGCGCGATCTATACATTTTTGCAAGCATTTGCATTCCATAACATACACACATGATTTCTTGTATATTCCTATGCATACAATCTTGCAGAAGAAATCGGCGGGAAACACCCACAAAAGCCAAGTGATGACAATAGTCCAAACATCTAAAGGAGCACAGTTCCAAAATTCACAGAGGTTAGCACGATGGCGGCACTACCCACAAGAGGTTAGCACGACCACGGCACTACCAATTCACAGCGGTCAGCACGATGGCGGCATTACCCACAAGAGGTTAGCACGACCACGACACTACCAATTCACAGCGGTTAGCACGATGGCGGCACTACCCACAAGAGGTTAGCACGACCACGGCACTACCAATTCACAGCGGTTAGCACGATGGCGGCACTACCCACAAGAGGTTAGCACGACCACGGCACTACCAATTCACAGCGGTTAGCACGATGGCGGCACAACCCACAAGAGGTTGGCACGACCACGGCATTACCAATTCACAGCGGTTAGCACGATGGCGGCACAACCCACAAGAGGTTAGCACGACCACGGCATAACCAACTCACAATGTTTAGCACGATAGCGGCGCCACCCACAAGAGGTTAGCGCACCTACGGTATTACCAGCTACAACCAAAAGACAGCAGTAGCTATCATCATAACTCCATCAAGCAGGAAGATCGCCGCTTCAGGTACGCGTTTCTTTCCTTTTCCTGAATTTTGGCTCACCTAGGCACCCCTGCACTAGTCTCTTCAAAATTGGGGGCAACTGTAGACACTGGGTCCCGAGTAGCCTTGATCAGGATTATCCGATGATGAAATTTAGCCATGCCGGCTTATAGGCAAAAAGATTGGAGTTCAGAAGTAATTTTCCTTGTCTTTTCGGTGAGTAAAAAGGGTATTTTAAAAATATTTTAAAAATATTTTTTAAATTATTTTGAAGAAGAAAAAGTGTGTTTTAGGTTGAGGGTATTTTAATAAAAAAAAAAATAAAAAAAGGGGTGAAAAATGATGAAAAAATGAAGAAAGTAGGAAAAATGGAAAATGGGGGAAAATAATCGCGACGAAAAGGCGACGGCCAAGGGCCGTCGCGAATTTTCGTGCACTCCGCGCGTCCGACGCCCTTGGCGTCGGGCGCTCCGCGCGAGCGACGCGCAGGGCGTCGCTCGCCCCGCGCACGTCGTGCGCGGAAACTCCGCGCAGATCGCGCAGAAACGTGCGCGACGCGCACGATCTCTCGCCGAAATCGCCCCATTTCGCCCATTTCGCCCACTTTTCGACCCCCACTCGATTTTCAACCGTTTTTGGACGGTTTTTGGTGGTTTTTGGGTAGTTTTTGATGAAAAAAAACACTAGAAAAATTCAAGAACAGAGGAGGACGAACCAAGAACATTTTGGAGAGAAAAAACTGAATTTTGGAGCTTTGAGTTGAGAGAAAAAAAATCCATCTTACACACTTGTTTCTAAGAGCTTTTCTTCAAGTTTTCAAGCTATTTTCTAAGGATTTTCACAAGAGAAGACAAGGAATCCAACACTTCTATCTTCAATTCTTTAAAACTGAATTTGAGGGTAATTATTCTTGGCTTTACTCATTAATTCTCTTGTTAATTTCATTTATTTTGGCTTCCAATTAACATATTAAACATGTAAATTCTCTTAGTCTCCATATTCTTCTTCTTATTTTTTTTTTATCTTCAATTATTCATATAACAAATAAGCTCTTTAAATTCTATTATCTTTTTTATGTCAAATTATTCTTTGTTCATGTAATTATGCATGTTTTAGGTTGTAAATACCTTTAATTTCTTAATACTATATCATGTTTATTATTATGCTTTCTTTTGCATGTATGAGTGTTATAATCATTATTTTATGCTAGTCATGCATGTTAAGTTGTGTTATTCTCATGTTACATTTTTTAATTCATGTCTTAACTATAGTAAAATTGATTGTCACTAATTTTCCATGCACGTTAATTACTAATATTAATAAGTTGCATGTGCCATGATACTTTCTCATCTTATGCATGTTAAATTGCATCTTAATTATTCTATGCATGTTAAATTGCATCTTAACTATTCTATGCATGTTAAATTACATCATGATTATTTTATGAATATTATATTTTCATGGTACATATTATCTTTTTATGTCATATTATTTTGTTGGCTTAATCACTAACATGAATTTCTTTTGTTTTATTTTTGGTTGCACATCATTGTTTTTACTTTCAATTGAGCATCCATGCACGTTGAAGGAGGAGTTGCGGGGTTTGGTATTTTCTTTATACATTTTTAATTCCCATTTTATTTACATTGCCTTGTATATATTCATTAAATAAAATGTTTTCCTATGCGCACCTAAATAAAGATCATTAAAATATTTCTTACTAAATTAATTTAGATTTTTCACAATAAAATGGGACCAATGTCCTAATTTTCATCCCAAATAAAATCATCACATCCAGAATATTTTCTTTAATTGTGCATGCGGGGACCAAAGTCCTCATAATTAATAAATTCCCCGGTTTTATGTATGTTTGCATTTTTTAAATGGGAGTTGTATTCCGCTCCTTGTATTATTGTAATTCATTGCTTTACTTGCTAATTTATGGTTTTCCTAACATGAATAAATGCGCCTTAAATTAATTGCATTGTGTGGAGAGAGAGCGAATTAATGACAATTAAAATTCAATCATAAATTAATCGAGGTAGAAATAGATGAGAAATCCCGGACCCAGCTCTGGTCTTTGGGCTCAAGAGGTTAGAGGTTATCCTTCAAGATACTTCTTGAGTCACGAGGCTTTAGCGCTAATCCTAGGCCTCATGGCTCAATATGGATAAAAAGCGCAGTCTTAGGCTCTCCGAGGCGAGAGAAACTTTCCCAATGTTCTATTGGGTGGCGACTCCATGAAACCTCCGTGTTGCTCAACATAGACGCACTTGCAATTTATCGCAAGATGTCAACGGACCCGCAAATGCCCCGATCGCCCACGTGCGGGCGGTCCGAAAGGGCGGCGCTCGGGATCCGGCGCGCGTCACAGTAGCAGATCGAGAAACGGACTCTGTTTGAGCTGAAATTTTGCAGGGAGACTAATTTATATATTTTAAGAATCATAAAATTAATTTTGGGAGAAATTGAGTTTAGAAAGTGAGTGAAATAATTTAAGATTACATAATTGGCTTAAAAATGGAAAAATGGCCACTTGGTTTATGAATTATTGTGTTGTTGTACCCCTATGTGTGACTATGAATTGTTTGAATTGCAGGAAGGGTATGTTATATATATAGTCGTTATACTACCAAAATTTTTACCAAATGAATAGTAAATTGGACAGTTATAAGTTAACCGATATCCCGATCCGTTTGGATCTCAACCGACCCATTTGGGCCAATATTTTTATAATAATTTTTTTAGTATTCCGTTATTATATTGATAATTATTTTTCATTAAAAAAATATCAAATGGGTCGACCCAAACCCACCCAACCCATTTGGGTATTGACCCATTTATGACCCATATATTTTTTACCCGTTTATGACCCACCCATTTACGACCCAACCCATTTATGACCCAACCCAAATCCGCCCAACCCACCCATTTGTTATTTTTATTATCTTATTTATTTATTATTATGTGTTATTGTGTTTTTTTTATTGTTATTATTATATTTATTATTTATTATTAGTATTATTCTTTTTTTTATTATTATTATTATTATTATTATTATTATTATTATTATTTTTGATCGTGATTGTGTAATTATTATCATTATTATTATTGTTATTCATGTTATCATTATTATTAGTATCATTTAGTTTATGTTATTATTTTATATTATTATTATTATTATTATTATTATTATTATTATTATTATTATTATTATCATCATCATCATTGTTATTAGTATTATTACTATTATTATTGTATTTATTTATCACTGTATTTTGTTATTATTACTTATTATTATCATGTTATTATTATTATTATTATTATTGTTATTATTATTATTATTATTTTACTTCGTCATCATTTTTATTATTATCTTTGTCTTCGGCATGACCTATTTTTTTCCTTTGCATGTAAATTATTTATTTATCACATTAATATGTCTTATATTTATTTTGTTTTTACTTGATTAATTTTTGGAATTATTACTAATATTTTTTTAATATTATTTTCTGTCTGAAATTAAAATATGACTTGCATTGTGTGAGCGTCCTCGTGACCGTATGTAAGGGTCACTACGCACAGGAGATAGCATTGTTTGGTGAGATCTTCCCTATTCCCTCTCTTTGTGCTGTGTTTGTTTGCAAATAAATATTTTATTTATGCACGCGTGAAATAAAAAATCACAAAAATATTTTTATAATTAAATTGAAATTTTTACTAATAAAATTAGGACCAATGTCCCTCACTTTAGCCAAGAAATGTAAAATGTCACAATAAAATGAAAAGTTATCTTTCTCCAAAAATGGGATCACTCATCCCGGTTTTTCAAACTAGCAATTAAATAACTCTTCGACCCCTTTTCAAAATAAACGCGAAAGAACCAATGTTCCGAAACAAAACAAATGTCCCGATTTATGTATGTTTTTCTTATGTTTGATTTTATTTGTTTATTTTAAATTTATATTCATATATCTTCTTTTGGGCCTTTGTAATTAATTTTGGGGCAACATTATTTAATTCCCATTTGGGATTGTATCCCGTCCCAATTTATATTTTTAATCTTCTTTTATTGGGGTTGTATTCCGCCCCAATTTTTCTTGTAATTGTATGCTTGGTGTGTTTACTACTTTCCTTTATTGCTTTATTTATCGCTTTATTTATTGCTTTCCTTTATTACTTTTGAGTGCTTGTAGTGCGCTTTATTTAAATGCATTAATCATGTAAGATAAGAGATAGAATTTTAGGAAGTTAAAAACTCATTTATAATTAATCAAAACACAAATAAAAGTGAAGTTCCGAACACTAATCTCTGGTCTAGACCAATAGAGGTTATAGACCTTTCCCAATTTCTTGTAAATTGGGTGGCGACTCCAAAATACCTCAAAGGTGCCTAAAGGCGTCGTGGGGTTAGATGATACTTCCCAATATTCTATTGGGAATGAGGCATCCAAGATGTCTCATGGCACCCAAGATCAAAAGGACGCGAACCAATCCCTCGAGCCTTAAAAGCGGGTTCAAAGAGGGCCTTTACTAGGTTCGGCGTGCATCACAGTGGCGACTCCGCTGGGGACTATTTGTGACTTTGCTCTGAAAGTGTTTTGGTTAAAATATATAATTGAGTTTTTAAAACTTAAAATTTTATTTCTTTTCGAAAATTTGCATTGCATACATTAGAGCCTTAGAACTATGTTAGTTGGTCTCCTATCTTACCCCCGTGCATTCCCGAAGCGCGACACTTCTTTCACTTGTTGTAAGAAAGTGTTAAGGATAATCATCAGCCCAAGCTTAGTACCTTTTGGTATATCAAATGGAGACCCAATTGGTCGCTGTGCTCGTGATGAGCTAGACCCGTTGGCAGGAACCATGCTTGGGTGGACCTAAAGTAACATCGCCACTGACCAAAGCTCATGTAATGACAAGTAAAAACTTTCACTAGGTGATATGCTCCTTAATACGATGCTTGTGATGTGGGCCGTTGTGTATTAAGCAAAATCAAACGAATTAAGTGGTTTCTTATCAAAGGCTTCTATGCCCCGGTAGGCCCATCTTGATAAGATTGAAATGCCTGAATACGTTATGGCCAAAACTCATACGAATGCGCATTAGATGAGAGATATTATGCTGTCGGTTTTTCAACGTGCACTTCGCACGTCCATAGGGTCCCCTGTTGACCCATGGACTAAGGCCACCTAGGGAAGAGACCGCATTACCTCCTGCGTGAGAGAAATACGGTTGGGAAGAGTTTTTTTCTTGTATGCTCGCTCATTTTTCATGAACAATAATAGTAAATAAAGCATATGCATTTTATCTCATGTATAATTATAGAACCAGTGCACTTTTTACGTAAAATTGCTTGTATCATAATTTGTGAATGTAAATATAACACGTATTTATCATGCATGTATATAGCAATGCTTGTCGCAACACATACATCTTAATATTCATCGCGACATCTATAATATTTGTTATGCACCATAATCATTACATTAAGCATGTAGCATGGAAAGTACTGTGATGCGCGCCAAACCCCGTAGGACTCCCTGAAGGCCCGCTTTTAGGGCTTTCAAGAGAGGTTCATAAAAACTTGTAAGGTATTTACAAGTGCATCTATTTTGGGCAACAAGAAGATTTCTTGGAGTCGCTACCCAATAGAACATTGGGACAGGTCGTCTAGCCTCGGTGAGCCTAAGATGGCGCATAATATCCATTTTGGGCAAGCCAAAGGGATCTTGGAGATATCATCCCAATAGAACACTGTAATGATCCTCTAACCCCGTGGAGCTAGCATTGTAAATTTAAGTCTTTTGGTGTGACACAAGAGGTGTCTTGGAGATCCCATTCCAATGAAACATCGGAATGGCCCTCTCGCCTCGTTGAGCCCAAAGACCAGAGATGGTTCGGGACTTCTCATTTATTCATACCTTGGTTATTTTATAATTAAGTTTTGAATTTAAGTTTTTATCCCTTTTCTCATACATTTTGATGCAATAATTAGAGAGCAAGTTTGATCATTCAAGGAAAGCGATAAATAAAATAAAGTACATGAAAATAAAATACAACAAAATTAGGGGCTGAATACAACCCCCATTGCAAATAAAATACAAAATCATGCATAAAATGGGGTATTTATTGAGAATGAGAACATTGGTCCTCTCATGCATAATTAAATAAAATAATTTTAATGGTGACAATATATTTGGATGAAAAACTAGGACATTAGTCCCATTTTATTAGGAAAAATCAATTTATTTTATAAAAAAATTTTCATGTGATTTTTTTTAGTTAAGCGTGCATAAAAGGGATTTTATTAACAATTACATGACAAATAAATCAAAAATATAAATAAAGGAAAATACAATAAAAATAATCCTCAACCCCTGAATCTCCTCCTTCGCTTGCGTGGATACCTAAACAAGGAAAAACAAAGACTTGGAATAAAAAACAAGAACAAATAAAATTTATGTTAGTAATTAAACCAAGAAAATTAATTAAACATATAAAACAATAAATCATAGATTAGAATAAACAAAACATGCATTATATATAACAAAATAATTAAATGACATGTTAAAATAAATTGATTAACATATTAATAAAACAAAATAAATGATAATAGTAATAAAATAATAATAATAATAATAATAATAATAATAATAATAATAATAATAATAATAATAATAATAATAATAATAATAATAATTGAAATGAAGAATAACAAATTAATTAAAATGGAGTAAAAAAAATATTAAGATGTTAGATCTATATACAAAAACACATAAAATAAATGAAGACAAAATAAATGTAAAGATCTACATGGTTAATAATTAGATATAAACAAATAAATAAAAAAGAAATAAAATTAAAAGATTGGGCCTAGAATGTTTACCCTCAGATTTCGGATTTTAATGATGATGAATATTGATTGATTTTCCTTGCTTTGATTCGCAAAATAGAAATAAAAAAAATGATAAAAATTGGAATTTTAATCCAAGAGAAAAAATTGATTAAAAAAATGGAAGAAAATAAATTCTTAAGAACAAAGAATTGATCTCTTTGTCTCAAGAATTATTATTGATGAAAATTTGTTAAAAAGAGAAAATAAAATCAAGTTTAAAGAACGAAAATAGAAAAAATTATTTCTTTTGTCACAAAAAAATTGTTGGTGAAAAATTCCAATTTCAAGAACAAAGAATCATTTTTTTTGTCTCAAGAAAAATTGTAGATTAAAAAATTAAATTTTTTAATTTTAGAATTTTATTTGGAGAAAATAGATATAAAAAAAAGTGTGGAGAGAATTCTTGGAAAAGAAGAGCCAATGAAAAGATGAAAATTTGATGTCCCGCCTAATTTCCCCTAATTCCCACTCCAAAATCCAACTTAAAATGAGAAAAAAGGAAAAAATCATTATTTATGGAAGAAAATCAGATTTTTAATTAATTCCCTTGATTTTGGGTGTAAAAATGGAAGAAAAAAATTCAAAATCCCGAAATTTGGGTGAAAAAAGGTCAAAAATTGAGGAAAAAACGAAATCTGGGCGAAAAAGGGGCAATTTCGGCGGACCTGCACGCTGCCGCGCCGACACTCGCCAAAAGTTATTTATTTATTTTTTTTTAAATATGACTAAAAAACACCAAAATTTTCAAATATTATTTTTAAAACTAATTTTTAAAATATTTTTAATATTTTTTGTTTTTCATTCTAAATTGCAAATTTTGCAAGGAAACCATCAATTTCAACGTTTTTCGCCTATGAAGGCAATTATCATCATTGGGTAACTTCGATCTAGGCTGACTTAGAACCCGATGTCTATAAGTACACATGGACATACATACATAAAAAAAAAAATTAAATCAATTAATTGTGTACATATGTCTTAGTGTGCTCATATTTCATATGTCCATAAGCATTGTGTGCTAGAGCATGTACATACCGTTGCGTGTCATAACATACACATATTAGCATACATCAGTAGGCCGGGCATTATACACATCATGCACGACACACTTGCATCTTTCACATTGTATACCATATCATGCACATGCATTGTCATGCATGAGTTATGCCATGCACATATGAATCTTGCATCATGTATGTTAGTCATTGTATACACCAGTGCATGTCTTGTATATGCATGCCATATAAATACACATACTTTGTAAACGTCATTCGTTTCTTGCAACCACTTCCATCCCATGTCTTGTATCGCACACATATGCCGCTCACTGTACACAATCATTCTTATACTGTGTCCCATGTCATGTGCATTATTTGTATATATTTTGCACTTTTATCTATGCGAGTTCTGCCATTCCTCATGACTCATTAGTACATATTATCATGCCGGATCATCTTCATCTTACATCACACACGTATCCCTATTATGTCTAAATCATGCAATGTGCACATACACCATGTATCATGAACATTTATTCTCATGTTGTGCCATATTTTGCACTTATACCTTCATTATATGCTGCTTGCATGAACACTGCAAATCTATGCATACACATCATTTGTCATGTAGTGTTTACACACTCACTTATAATTTTTTGTAGGTGTTTTGCGCACACACGTCCTTGCACATGTTTCATGTACGCGTTCCCACACAATATGTTTTTACACATGTTTCGCACGTATAGTTCCTTACACGCATTACTAATATGCACGACACTATTGCATGCAGCTTTCCCTGTACATGATTCTTAGCACATAATCTGTGCATATTTTACAAACAATTCTTTGTATGCCTATATGATTCTTGTGTATATAAATTTGGATAGAATAATTTTTTTTTTGTGTTAAGTTGTTCCCTAAAACGGTGACATGTTTGCACCTTATTAAGGTACCTTTGATTCAAAGTCTGACTCTGCCTAAGTAGTTCTCAACTATGAATGGTTTTGATCTCAATTCTAGAAATCTGCATTTCATTCCATTTTGAATTAAGTAAAGGGTAAATATGTTCGGTCTTTGATTGCTGGATCACATGGAAACATTTGACTATACCATGTAATTTCTAAGTTCAGAGCACTTTTGGCCCATTTTGGAAATTAACTGAAAAAAAAACTAGTTGCAATTAGGGGATTGGATGAAAACTCACTAAGAGCACTAGAACCTTTCTAATTACCCGTCAAAACGATCCTTGGATAAGGCTGAATCTAGAAAATGATTTAGGCAACCATTTCTTTGTATAGCTCTCTTTAAATGACCATTTTATATCCTTGTTTTGCAATCGCTTGCTAGCCCGTTGAGCCTTTATTTTGGTATGCTAAATGCGTACCGATTTTATTGTTACACATGTTAAAACTACCCTTCGCCTAAAATGATTTTGGCTTCCCCTTAGAAGAATGGCCGCTCTAATAGGGATGGATGTACATTACGACATTCCTTCGGGCTATAAAAAATCGCTCTGATAAGGATGGGTTTACACTTTGGGGAAAAGAGTTTCAATCATTGATAATTCCCTCGAGATATCAAAAATTGCCCTGATAAGGATGGGTTCACACTTCAGGGAAAAGAGTTTCAATCATTGATAATTCCCTCGGGATATCAAAAATCGTCCTGATAAGGATGGGTTCACACTTCGGAAAAAAGAGTTTCAATCATTGATAATTCTTTGGGCTACCAAAAAATTGTCTTGGTAAGGATGGGTTTACACTTCAGGAAGGGGGTTTAATCATTGTCCTTGTGTAATTAAAGATGTAAGTTTGCGAAAAAAAAAAGAAGAAGAAGCGAAAGAAATAAAAGTAAAGAAAAGGAAGAAAAAATAGAGCTCAGGATAATACTCCTTGATGAGTTTCAGTGGTCGTCTTTTTTTAACTTAATTGTTATGCCGAGTTTGATGAGCAAAAGTACTACCAAGTCCAAATTCAAGAATTCTTGAACAGTATGGTCATTTCATCCGTCAAGTGAACGTTGCGGCCATTTTTCTCTAGAAACTTGATCCTTTCTTGGTAACCATCTGCCTAAGTCTAACGTTACAACCGTAGTAAGTCCTCTTGATTCTTGGTTCAGTCTTATCTAATTAGTGGAGCTGACTTTCTAATAAGGTTTGATACGTAGGAAGAGGCATATGGTGTTTCTTGAGCTTCAAGCGAGAAGCAATGAGTGCATTTATGCATTCGAGTTAAGTCTCGTCCCCAACGTTGCATCTAGAATTTGCTTTCAAATGGTGAAAAATTCCGTTTTGGCCTTTTGTACACATGCACAGTGATTGCATGGTATGCCTTGTGTTTACATGTTGGTTTAGTAAACCTTGATATTCACATGTTTATCTTCTTGCACTTCATTGGGAATGACTCCTGAATTCTCTTGCTAAGATTGAATTAGTTGAGAATGTGGTTCATTCAGTGCATTCAAAGACAGATAGAAACTTGAGTTTGGGGTGCCTAATAGGTTGAAATCATTTCACAATCTTGGGGTACTTCTTAGTACCACTCATAAAAGTGATACTTTGCATATACTCCCAGCAATATTCTTTGTACATATGCTTTCTACAAATGTTTTTACACATAACTGTATCAAACATTCTTATAAAGTAGTTTTACATTTATAATTCTTGGTGCATGTCTTTTGGCATAAGATCTTTAGCGAGCATATTTCATAGATACTTTTGTGGACATAGCTCTCTAAACTTCATTTTTATAATTAATTATTTTCACGCATTTTGTGGACATATCCTTTGCATGTATATCACATGCACATCTTTCGCATGCATTTTGTACACACATACATATGATTTTTTCTGCATAGTTATCAATGTACACATCATACACACTAAATTCTTTACATAGCTTTCATGTACATAATGACTTTCCACCTATCTTGGCATATGATTCTTTACATCTATGCCGGTGAATGACTCTTTACCCGCATCACATGCATGAGCATTTGCATATATTTCGCATATATAAATCCCCCTTCATATATTTCTCATGCCTGATCCTTTGCATATATTTTTCATTCATGATCATTGGCAAATATTTTGCAGAATACGATTCTTCGCACACATTCCATAATCTTTTACATATATACAAGCCATGCGCGTGACTGTGTCATATGCACAATTCTCTGCATGCATTTCATCTTCATGCATTTTATCTTCGTAGTCCATGCATAGTACGCATGGTACACACTTCGCATACACAACTCCTTACAGTTGTCTTATATCGCACTCTAAGCATCCCATAGGTATAATCTCTTGCATATATTTAATATTTCATATGAATAATTCTGTGCTTAAATTTCACACATGCATAACTTCGCATGTCATTTCATACATGCATAGCTTTTCACATGCATTCCATGGTGCCCTGCGCCTACTAGACAGTGTACATTAGTCTCAACCGTGATTTCACATGTCAATATTTTTTGAAGTCCTCTAAAGAGGCAAACCTTCAAGTCCTCCTAAAAGACAAAGACCTCTCAGGAGGTAATCAACCAAAGACCTCTCAGGGGGCAACCAACCAAAGACCTCTCAGGGGGATGTTAAGCCAAAGACCACTCAGGTGGTAGTTAAGCCAAATACCTCTCAGGGGGCAACCAACTAAAGACCTCTCAGGAGGCAGTTAAGCCAAAGACCTCTCAGGGGACAGTTAAGCCAAAGATCTCTCAGGGGGCAACTAACCAAAGGCCTCTCAGGGGGCAGCCAACCAAAGACCTCTCAGGGGGCAGTCAACTAAAGACCTCTCAGGGGGCACCACTTCAGATCTCAGAATAGGTTAGATACTGACCCGGCTGAGGTTAGACACTGTACAGGTTAGATGCCAAAACGAGGAAGGTTAGACACCGACCCGGCTGAGGCTAGACACCACAGAGGTTAGATGCCGAAACGAGGAAGGTTAGACACCACACCAACAAGTTAGACACTGACCCGACTGAGGCTAGACACCGCACATGTTAGATGCCGAAACGAGGAAGGTTAGATACCACACCAACAGGTTAGACACCGACCCGGCTGAGGCTAGACACCGCACAGGTTAGATGCCGAAACGAGGAAAGTTAGACACCTCACTAACAGGTTAGACACCGACTCGGCTGAGGCTAGACACACATAGGTTAGATGCCGAAACGAGGAAGGTTAGATGCCACACCAATAGGTTAGACACCGACCCGGCTAAGGCTAGACACTGCACAGGTTAGATGCCGCAACGATGAAGGTTAGACACTACACTAACAGGTTGATACCGACCCGGCTAAAGGTAGACACCGCACAGGTTAGATGCCGCAACGAGGAAGGTTAGACACCACACAAATAAGTTAGATACCGAAACGGCTGAGACTAGACACCGCACAGGTTAGATGCCGAAACGACAGAGGGTAGACACTGAATAAAAGGCTAGACATCGCACAGGTTACATGCCAAAATGATGAGGGTTAACGCGTCGATAAGCAGACGATAACTACCCCAATAACTTCATCCAGATTAGAACGGCAACGGCAGGTACGTGTCTCTGCGTCTCTTCTTTCATTCTTTTCTTAATTTTGGCTCACCTTGGCATCTAAGCACTAGCTTCCCCAAAATTGGGGGCAACTGTAGACACCGAATCCTGAGTCAAGGGTAATATCTCTTCAAAAAATGGCAATTTTGGCTCTCCAGGCAAACTTGACAATTTCTTCGAAAAAATATATAAAAAAAAGAAAAAAAGTAAAAATATAAAAACTTAAAAATACAAATATATATATATATATATATATATATATATATATATATATATATATATATATATATGTAAAATTAAAAATTAAGATTAGGTTGAATTAATTAGTTAATATTGTAGGATAATTAAAGTTGAAAAAGAAAATAAATATAGTGTTTAATTGGGTAGAATTTGTGATAATTTAAGTGAGTTAAAATAAAATTAAAAAATAAAAAATTTTTGGAGGAAATGAAAAGAAAACAAATCTACCCTAATTTGGGGTATAAAAGGAAAAGATGGACCAAAGAAAGGGGTGTTCGGCTGAGGAGAGGAGAGGAGCAAGAAGAGAAGAAAAATAAAAAGAAAGAGCAAGAACAGAGTAAGGGAGCCGAACAAAAGAGAAAAGAAAAATAAAAGATAAAGAAAATAGAGAGCAAGAAGGACCAAGAAACCAAAAAAATGAAAGGAAAAAGGCAAATAGAAAGGCAAAAAAGAAACAAAGAAAAGAGGGAGGCAGACCAAGGAAACGGGGAACGAAGAAACCGAAAAAAGGAGAAAAGAAGAGGGAGGAGGTGGAGGCGCCGCTGACCACCCACGGCGCCGGACCACCGCATGCGCCCAACCGGCAGACCGAGAAGGCCTGGACGAACCGGGCGGTGGCCTCCGATCAGTGGCACACGACGGCGGGAAGCAGATCGGCGAGGAAGGATCCACGGCGTTCCAAGGCGTTTTTCGACCAACTCTGGCGTCCTTTCGGCGCTTGACCGGCGGCGATGGATTGCTGGTACCGCGATCTGTCGTCCGGCGATGGCGGTGTCGACCACCGTCGATCTCCGGCGGCTCCGGTGAAGAAATCCGGCAGGTGAGGTTTTTTTTTATTTATTTTATATTATTATTTTTATTATCTTATTTATTTATTATTAAGTGTTATTGTGTTTTTTTTATTGTTATTATTATATTTATTATTTATTATTAGTATTATTATGTTTTATTATTATTATTATTATTATTATTATTATTATTATTATTATTGTATTTATTTATTATTAGTTATTATTGTGTTTTGTTATTATTATTTTATATTATTATTATTATTATTATTATTATTATTATTATTATTTTTGATTGTGATTGTGTAATTATTATCATTATTATTATTATTGTTCATGTTATTATTATTGTTAGTATCATTTAGTTTATGTTATTATTTTATATTATTATTATTATTATTATTATTATTATTATTACTATTATTATTGTATTTATTTATCACTGTATTTTGTTATTATTACTTATTATTATCATGTAATTATATTTATTATTATTATTATTATTATTATTATTATTATTATTATTATCGTTATAATTGTTATTATTATTATTATTATTTTATTTCTTCATCATTTTTATTATTATCTTTGCCTTCGGCATGATCTATTTTTTTTCTTTGCATGTAAATTATTTATTTATCACATTAATATGTCATATATTTATTTTTACTTGATTAATTTTCGGAATTATTACTAATATTTTTTTAATATTATTTTCTGTCTGAGATTAAAATATGACTTGCATTGTGTGAGCGTCCTCGTGACCGCACGGAGGGGTCACTACGCGCAGGAGATAGCATTGTTTGGTGAGATCTTCCCTATTCACTCTCTTTGTGCTGTGTTTGTTTGCAAATAAATATTTTATTTATGCACGCGTGAAATAAAAAATCACAAAAATATTTTTATAATTAAATTGGAATTTTTACTAATAAAATTGGGACCAATGTCCCTCACTTAAGCCAAGAAATGTAAAATGTCACAATAAAACGAAAAGTTAACTTTCTCCAAAAATGGGATAACTCATCTCGGTTTTTCAAACTAGCAATTAAATAACTGTTCGACCCCTTTTCAAAATAAGCGCGAAAGAACCAATGTTCTTAAACAAAACAAATATCCCGATTTATGTATGTTTTTCTTATGTTTGTTTATTTTAAATTTATATTCATGTATCTTCTTTTGGGCCCTTGTAATTAATTTTGGGGCAACATTATTTAATTCCCATTTGGGATTGTATCCCGTCCCAATTTACATTTTTAATCTTCTTTTATTGGGGTTATATTCCGCCCCAATTTTTCTTGTAATTGTGTGCTTGGTGTGTTTACTGCTTTTCTTTATTGCTTTATTTATAGCTTTATTTATTGCTTTCCATTATTGCTTTTGAGTGCTTGTAGTGTGCTTTATTTAAATGCATTAATCGTGTAAGATAAGAGATAAAATTTTAGGAAGTTAAAAACTCATTTATGATTAATCAAAAAATAAATAAGTGTGAAGTTCCGAATACCAATATTTTGTCTAGACTAATAGAGGTTAGAGGCCTTTCCCTACTTCTTGTAAATTGGGTGGCGATTCTAAAATACCTCAAAGGTACCTAAAGGCGTCGTGGGGCTAGATGATACTTCCCAATGTTCTATTAGGAAGGAGGCATCCAAGATGTCTCATGGCACCCAAGATCAAAAGGACGCGAACCAATCCCTCGAGCCCTAAAAGTGGGTTCAAAGAGGGCTTTTGCTAGGTTTGGCGCGCGTCACAAGCTGCGATACATCTAACCCTTTATAGGCATGCCCATCTATCCACTTTTATGAACATCTCATGCTTATAATAGTTATTCATGTCAAAACATATGCATATTCTTATTTACATTCTCATTCCATGTACACATGTATCTTATAGCTCAATACAACATAAAGTTCATATATTACTAGGGCATACACATCACCTACATATGTTCATACGTATCGCTTACACATGTTCATACGCGTCGCATTACACATGTTTATACGCGTAAGCAAACATGATTCATCATGCTTAACTTACTCAATTAGAAGTGTTAAACTAAATAAGAATCCCATTAACCATCATGATTAACATTTGATAAGGCTAAATAAAGAAAATCACATGTTGGGAATACCTCATGGCGACAACCAATTTAGTTGTGACCGTGACATGCTTAGAATTACCAAAACAAAATACATTCGAGAGTACCTCACGGTGACAATCACTTTGATTGTGACAGTGAGATACCTCCAAATTCCAGGCAGAAGGTATCTCACGGTGGCAACCAAAATGCTTGGCATCGTGACATACCAACTTCATCCGGACATAATGCAATCCTTGCATATCTCATGGTGGCAACCAGATTGCTTGTCACCGTGACCTATCCAAAAATGCCAATACACAGCTGTATTTTGCCAAAATATAGCTGTGCTCAACAGCACACTTACAATCCTCCCTATACATATCATGAACATGCCTTTCAATTTAACACCAACACAATAACACAATCCACATACACTTATAACTATACAATATACACTTAGTTCATATGTCTATATGCAATCAACATGCCAATAATCACACTAATTATCATTCACATCTTCTAAATTAGGGTTCATGCTTGTTCACTTACTATGCTCAAGGCTATTGTTCAATATTCAATAACTCATCACCCATCAATTGCACACTTCAATTATGCTTTCCATCAAATAACACATAATCACACTCAATTTCTCAAACCACACATTCATACTTCAATTATACATTTTAATTCCAAACTAAACAACACATACACATCACTTAAGCAAGGTTACCACATAACACATATAATCCCAAACCTCTCAAAATGCAGCTTGCTGAACCCTCTCACTATCTAGACCTTCTCCTTGCCTTTAGCCTTCCTCTTATCCAATAATTCTTGCACAATCAATCAAGACACATACACTTAGTCCATTACACAAGCCACTTAATCTAAAACAGAAAAGGGGTAGAAGAAGATACACACAAACTATCAACCCTACTTACCTTCTTGGCTCAACCCTCAACACTTCTTCAAACCAATCCAAATCAACCTCTTGAATTCAATTAAAGAAGAAGAAGCTAAATTCCATAAGATGAAGAAGAAAGAAATACAAAAATAGGAAAAGAAGAATGGCCGGACTGAGGTAAACCACTAATGCCAAATTCTGCCTCTCTCTCCATCTATATATTGCATGAAGGAGGGTTGTTGGCAAGAGGTGCATTCCACACGTGGATTGCACTCACTTCCCCACCAAATATCCACTTAAGTCCTTTGGCAAATCTTCTTTATATCCCTCACTTAATTCTTTCTTACAAGTAACTTTTAATTCCTTCAATTACATCCTCATGTACACTTAGTCTTATACCTATTCTAATCACTTTTGTACCCTATTATGCCATTGACACTATATTCCATCTAAGTTACAATTCGGGCCGTTATAACTCTCACCTCCTTAAGAAATTTCGTCCTCAAAATTTCCACAGTAATAACCAGAAAATCATGCCACTCAATACACAAATGTAAAACTTACCAGATGGACCGGCAGGATCATCAATCTCTTCCCCGATCATAGCAATGACTTGACCCGGACTGCTAGGAGCAACGGGCCTCTCTACTGTCTCCGACAGTACTTGAGCCGCTCTACCTCTTCCTCTTCCACTTCTAAATGATCCAGACACATTCACATTTCCTTTACTCACTTGTGAACCCTTACTCTATTTAATCTCCGGGCAGTTGGCAAACATGTGGTCCATACTGCCACACTTAAAACATGCTCTCGTGAGCTTCTTGCATGTACGCCAATGATTCCTTTGATAATGCTCACACTTAGGTATTGTGCTACCTCTACTGGAAGGTGGCACAACACTTCCCATCGATGCAGGCTCTCGAATCGAACTTCTAGTAACCTGTCCACTTGCAGCTCCTCGAGCCTTCTTGCTACTAACTCTATCATTTTCTGGTACTTTCCTCTTTCGCTCTTTCCTTTGCTTTACCAACTCAGCTTCCTCTAATTTCATAGCTGCCAAGACTAACTGATAATAATTTGCCGACTGTATAATAGCCATCGCTGATAAAGGTTCTCTAATAGACTCTCTCAATCCATCCTCCAACTGTTGACATATGAAGTCTTCTGTTAACAATACATCCGGCACATACTTACTCAGTCGATTGAATTCCTTCTCATATTCTCCTATTGTCATACTCCTTTGTTTCAGACTTACAAACTCCTTCCATTTCGCTTCTTTATAGGCTTTGGTGACATACTTCTTCTCAAATTCTTGGGTAAAGAAGTTCCACGTCAACTCATCTGGTCGCTGGGGATTTCGAAGTACCAGTTTCCACTAGTCATAGGCTGGACCTTGCAGTAATGATACTGCATAAGTCACCCGCTGATTTTGAGGACAATTAATTTCTTGCAGTATCCTTTTCGTCTTTTCCAACCAAAACTCAGCCGCGTTCGACTGATCCAAAGTAGTCCCACTAAACTTTTTTGCTCCTCTCTTTCTAATAAGGTCTGAAGGAGCCTTAGGAGCAGTCAATTTGTCTATAAACTGCATCAACCCTTACACTAATTTCGGATTGTCCTGAGCTAGACTCGGACCTTTAGCTGGATGTCACTTAGGTGCAGGCTGATTAACTCTAACTGGATTTGCACTTCTCGTCGTCTCTCCTACATTCTCGATTGGCTCTGATTCCATCTATACTCTACACAAGACAACATCTGTATTAGGCCGCGACTCTAGACAACTCACATACATCTAATCAATACTCTAATATCTTATCGTCCTGAAGCATCTACCTATGCTCTGATACCACTACTTGTAACGGCCCAATATCCCTTAGGAGGATATCAGGTCGCCACACACGCATACACAAACAAAACAATCATGCGGAAGCGGGAATAGTAATTATACATGTTACATACGCAGTAGAATAAACTTGCCTCAAAACAAAATCTCATAGTCATTTACATTACATAATATTGATGTTCTTTATACATTACAAAAACATTCTCTCTACTTTAACATTTACATATCATATAGAAAAATGCTATACATTTACATATGCTGAACTATACAAAAGTACTTTATCACTTATACAAAAGAGACTTCAATTATGCCCTTAGTGGCCATGACCTGCAGATGTCCACCACCTCACTAAACCTGTAAACTTACACGGGAAAAAAACCCGTGCTAAGCGATAACGCTTAGTGGGGATATCACAATAATAGACTTCTAACGAAGTCACAAGCATCAATCATCAAACATATCAATAATTGATATGCTATTCAATTAAGGGCATATAAAAGAAATAAGCATTTATCATACTTATAAAATGATAGGCATACTATCAAGCATGCTTTGAACATATCTACAATTTCATGTAACATATATCATGTTTATACTCTTCTAACTTTAACTATCATCTCATATAACATGTAATACCATATCATTGCATATCATGTCCATTTATATACATATGAGCATAATAACATATTTCTAGCATATTCATGTACAACTAATAGCTTCTTATATGCACTTGTAAAGTCATATAAACGTCTTTGATACAATAGTCATGTACTTCTATTAGCATTTCCTGTAAATCACTTACATATAGTAACATCTCATATATTCATTGCAACAACTAAAAGCCTATCTCATAACGTAAGTGGATATGGGTAAACATCTGGATACTAGTAAACAGTATCAAACATCTGGAGATAGAAGTCTCAAATCATCTGGAGACCGGAGTCTCAATTCATCTAGATACTAAAGCTATCAAGCATCTAGACACCCGTCGGTGCCAAACATCTAACAGCTGCGATACATCTAACCCTTTATAGGCATGCCCATCTATCCACTTTTATGAACATCTCAGGCTTATAACAGTTATTCATGTCAAAACATATGCATATTCTCATTTACATTCTCATTCCATGTACACATGTATCTGATAGGTCAATACAACATAAAGTTCATATATTCTATCCACTATACATTACTAGGGCATACACATAACCTACACATGTTCATATGTATCGCTTACACATGTTCATATGCATCGCATTACACATGTTTATACGCATAAGCAAACATGATTCATCATGCTTAACTTACTCAATTAGAAGTGTTAAACTAAATAAGAATCCCATTAACCATCATGATTAACATTTGATAAGGCTAAATAAAGAAAATCACATGTTGGGAATACCTCACGGTGATAACCAATTTAGTTGTGACCGTGACATGCTCAGAATTGCCAAAACAAAATACATTCGAGAGTACCTCACGGTGACAATCACTTTGATTGTGACCATGAGATACCTCTAAATTCCAGGCAAAATGCAAATCAAGGTATCTCACGGTGGCAACCAAAATGCTTGGCACCGTGACATACCAACTTCATCCGGACAGAATGCAATCCTTGCATATCTCACGGTGGCAACTAGATTGCTTGTTACCGTGACCTATGCAAAAATGCCAATACACAGCTGTGTTTTGCCAAAATACAGCTGTGCTCAACAGCACACTTACAATCCTCCCTATACATATCATGAACATGCCTTTCAATTTAACACTAACACAATAACACAATAACACAATCCACATACACTTATAACTATACAATATACACTTAGTTTATATGTCTATATGCAATCAACATGCGAATAATCACACTAATTATCATTCACATCTTCTAAATTAGGGTTCATGCTTGTTCACTTACTATGCTCAAGGCTATTGTTCAATATTCAATAACTCATCACCCATCAATTGCACACTTCAATTACGCTTTCCATTAAATAACACATAATCACACTCAATTTCTCAAACCACACATTCCTACTTCAATTATACATTTTAATTCCAAACTAAACAACACATACACATCACTTAAGCAAGGTTAACACATAATACATATAATCACAAACCTCTCAAAATGCAGCTTGCTGAACCTCACTATCTAGACCTTCTCCTTGCCTTTAGCCTTCCTCTTATCCAATAATTCTTGCACAATCAATCAAGACACATACACTTAGTCCATTACACAAGCCACTTAATCCAAAACAGAAAAGAGGTAGAAGAAGATATACATAAACTATCAACCCTACTTACCTTCTCAGCTCAACCCTCAATACTTCTTCAAACCAATCCAAATCAACCTCTTGAATTCAATTAAAGAAGAAGAAGCTAAATTCCATAAGATGAAGAAGAAAGAAATACAGAAATAGGAAAAGAAGAATGGCTGGACTGAGGTAAACCACTAATGCCCAATTCTGCCTCTCTCTCCATCTATATATTGCATGAAGGAGGGTTGTTGGCAAGAGGTGCATTCCATATGTGGATTGCACTCACTTCCCCACCAAATATCCACTTAAGTCCTTTGGAAAATCTCCTTTATATCCCTCACTTAATTCTTTCTTACAAGCAACTTTTAATTCCTTCAATTACATCCTCATGTACACTTAGTCTTATACCTATTCTAATCACTTTTGTACCCTATTATGCCATTGACACTATATTCCATCTAAGGTACAATTTGGGCCGTTACAATAGCAATCGGCCGGGTCATCATTTGGTATACCAAAATGGTACCGGGCTTGGGCTGGTGATTATCCCTAATACTTTTCTACATTGAGTGAACATAGAGTCGTGCTTTAGGAATGCACCAGGGCTAATAGAGGGACCAACTAGTATAGGTCTAAGGTTCTAATGAAATGCTATGCAATTGAAAAGGGATGAAGCTTTTAAAGTAAAAAATTAATTATATATTTAACCGTGGTACTTTCAAAATAAAGTCTCAAGTTCCCCAACGGAGTCGCCACTGTGATGCGTGCTGAACCCCGGAGGCCTCGAATAACCTGCTTTTAGGGTATTGAGGAGAGGTTCATAAAACCTGTGAGGTTATAAGGGCGTCTATTTTGGCAACAAGAAGTGTTTTGGAGTCGCCACCCAATAGAACATTGGAAAAGTTTTTCTAGCCTCATTGAGCCTAAAAAGATGCGTTTGTGTCTATTTTGGGCAACAAGAGATATTTTGGAATTCCCTTCTCAATAGAACATTGGGAAGGTTTATCTAACCTCATAAAACCTAAGACTAGAGAGAGTTCGGGACTTTACTCTTATTCATACTTTGGTCAAAATTATAAACTAGTTTTTAAAGTTAAAATTCCATTCCTCTTCTCATACAATCTAATGCAATTATTAAAGCATAACTCAAACATATAACAAAAAGTAGTAAATAATACAATTAAAATAAAGCAAATAAAAGTACATTAACTTACAATAAAATTGGGGCGGAATACAACCCCAATAAAAGGAAATATAAATCATGCATAAAATGGGACATTTATTCGAGGCTAGGACATTAGTCATCGCATATATACTTAAAAATGACTTTAAGTGACATTTTATTGGAGAAAAAATTAGGACTTTGGTCCCATTTTATTAAACAAAACCTTATCTTAATTATAAAAATTATTTTTGTGATTTTTATATTGACGAAAATAAAAGTGGAGAGTAACAAGAAAAATAAACTTAACTAATGAAAATGAAAAGGGTGAGAAGAATGAACCAAAATGACGTCTCCAAATCATCCCAATTTTGAGCCTCCATTTTACCATCCATACTCCACAAAATAGGACTTATAAAACCACAATCAGCAACATTAAAATAAAATATTAGAAGCATAAATAATGGTAAAATAGTAGAAAAAATATTAATGAAAAACTTAAATTAATAATGCAAAGACATAATATAGAAAAAGGAATTGAAACAAATAAAAAGGGAAAAGAAAAGACCCAGGGACAGCCAAAGGAAGACAAGGGATGGCCATCCTAGAGGTGACCGACGGGCAGAAAAAGTATCCCATAACGTCCTGTCACTTGCTTTGAGCAACGGCCATTGGACAGTCCTTCCCGTCAGTCGCATCCTGGTTTCAAAAATACCGAAAAAACTCCATTTTGAAAGCACAAATGCTTAGATTTCTTACATTTTATGAATTTTAGGCCACCACTTTATGCAATTGTGTTAAATAAATCATTAATAAAATAAATCCAACACAAAATAACAAAATACCAAGCAAATAAATTAATTTATTATTTTGACTAAATCATGTATTTCATGTCCAAATATTAAAATTAATGTAATAATGACTATTTTGAACCCAGAATATTTACCCTCAGAATTCTGATCTCTGGAAGGTGAGAATATTTCATATCTCCTTGAATTCCACAAAATTGGTTGAATTGAAAAAATCACTTTCTCTTTCTAAAGTCTCTTAAAAAAAACAACAAAAATTATAGAAGAATTAAGCCAAGAAAAGACAATTGATTTCTCTTCCTTAACTTAACTCTAGATTCTTTGAGAATAAAGAAAGAAAACTAATGTAAAAAGAAAATATTTTTTGCCTATGAAAAACCAAATTTTCTCTCCCAATAAAATGTTCTGCCCTTTGGTCCCCCTTTCTCTTTTCTCTCTTGCCTCTATTTATAGGCTAGCATTTGATTTAAGGATAAATATAAAACTTTTTGATTTATCTTTAAAGATAAGTGTAAATATTTGATTTATTCTTGAAGATAAATGTTAATATTTGATTTATCCTTAAAGATAAATGATCTCAAATTATCTTTAAAGATAAAATTAAATATTTATAATTTATCTTCAAGGGTAATTGCTAAATATTTAATTTATCCTTAAGGATAAAGTGATTTCATATTATTTTTAGGTATAAAATCAAACATTTCAAATTTATACATTAAGATAAATACTAAAATCTAGCACTTATCCTACTAAAATCAGGAATTTAATAGAGTTTAAAGCTTTCCTATTAGAAGAAAATGAGGAAATCGCGAACAGGACGTGACCGACGGGCATCGCTCAATCAATGGTCGGCCGTCGGCCGAAAGGAATCAGACAGCCATTCTTGCCGACAGACGACAGACTGGCACTCTCATGCACGAGCGACAAGCGCCTTTCCATGCCTTAACCCATCCGACGGGTGTCCCTGAAGAGGGACGGGCATCGATCAACCAAAAAAATGATTTTTTTTACATGAAAAGGCTTTTTCCAAAATGAGGGAGATCCCAAAAAGACTTTTGGTCACAAATAACTTTAAAATTTATGGAATTTATAGGCAAAAGCCTATAGTTTCACCCTTCTACTTGTGTAACAGGTATCAATATCCTCATTAGGTAACTCTAATATGGGCTGCCTCAGGACCCGGTGTCTATAGCAGGTTTTGAATGATAGAAGATTAGAAGTGGCTGAGATTCCATTGATGATCGAGGATAGTAATAGATGGCAGAAATGGAATCGTAGACATGGCATGTATATGATCGAGATGGATGGAGTTAAGATTATGCAAGAATAGGTTTGTAATTGTATGTATGTTTAGGTATGGAACCTTAATAGACTTTCATATGGATATTGTATTGTTGGTGTTACTTATGGATGAATTTTATAGAGAAAAAAAAAATTTCAGTACTGTCGAGTGTACTAATATCTCATGAACTTAGCACTGGCATGATACTCAGATCACCGAAACATCGTATGTACTGTATAATGATGATAAAGGTGTTACAAAATCAAATCCAACAAACATTATAAATGCAGAGAACAATATCAAGAGAAATAAAAGAAAACATGAAAATATTCATAAAACCTAAATATCCTAATACAAAATATAATTCAAGAATTTCTAAGCACAAAAAACTACTCTAACGTCAAGGATATAATCATCAAATATAAAAAAATTAGAGTTTAGATACACCCTTAATGAGAGAGAAAATGGATCTTGAAACTCCTTCTTCTTTAACCTTGAAATCTTCATTGAATCCCAAAATTAAAGATCTAAACTAGATTAATCTAAACTAATTACAATAAAAATGAAACTAAAATAAAATCTAGCCTAAAAATGAGAGAGAAACTGTCTCTCATAGTGTCTAGGATGAGAAAAATAAAAACCTATAAAAATAAAAATGTAAAAACTTTAGGTTGAAGATGAAACGACACCTATTTAAAGATATGCAGAAAAGCACAGCTGTGTTTTGGTGCCGCTTTGTGCGCACAATTTTTGGTGACTGATTGGAAAACACTGCTATATTTTTGATAAAACACGGCTGTGGTTTAGTGTAAATCTGCCCTCTTTCACCAATTCAACCTAGAATCAACCCCACACCTCCAATTAAGCTCCGAAGTGTTAGGAAATGCCTGAAAAGATCCAAAAACATATTAAACACTATAAAAACATTATAAACTAATAAAGTAACATAAACAAAACTAATAAAAATTAAAACTAACAAAGAAAACACATAATTATGTTAAGAAATATCCCAAAATATAAATATAATTGCAACTTATCAACAACCCCAAACTCAAATATTTACTCGTTCTTGAGTAAACTATATGAACCACATTCTTAGCAATTTCAATCTCAACAATAGAAAACAAGGAGTCATTCTCAATTAACGAGCAAGAAGATAGGCATGCAAATACCAATGTTCACTAAATAACAAATAAACACAAGAACATACCAAGCAATTTCTCTGTGTGTGTGCAAAAGGCCAAAACATAATTTTTATTATTTTAAAAACAAAACTTTTAGATGCAAAGTTAGGAATAAGATTCAACTTGAAAGCATAAATGCACTCATCGCTTCTCGCTTGAAACTCAAGAAACACCATAAGCTTTTTCTTACGTACAAAACCTTACTAGATAGCTATCTCCGCTTAATTGTATAAGACAAAACTAAGAATCAAGAGGTCTTACATTTTGGTTGTAATGCTATGCTTAGGTAAATTGGCTAATAAAGAAGGATCACGTTACTAGAGAAAAATGGCCATTACCTAAACAAAACTATAATCACCCAACTAAAGAAAAGCAAATTCCTAACCCAATTGCATATTATAACATTCTAATGTTTTGTCTTAATACATCTTAGCTCTTCAAACTAAGCTTAAAACAACGATAAATACCCACATAATATTCAACAGTACTCATCACAAGCCAATAGTTCAAGTATCACCAAATTTTGTACTCCAAACTTACATTTGACATAGTTAGCTAGGAAAAACTTGGAATGCTTCTTTTTTATCTTCTTCTTCTTCTTCTTCTTCTTCTTGTTTTTTTAGAAGAAACACAAAAACCAACTAGCCAACAAAAGCAATGAAGTACTTAATCATTTTCCTAGTTTTTAACTAGAACTAGATTGAGCTCTATTTTCCATAAGACTAATAAATAAGTCATATCCAGTTTCCCTTGAAAACCCAAAACTAATTTCACCAAATGGGCTCAACTCTCCATTACACACACCAATCAATTCTCAAACAGAAATTTACACTAAGGATTGACAAAAACTAAACTCTCTTTTACCCAAAATACAAACCCAATCTTATTAGAGTGGCTACTCTTCTAAGGGGAGTGTAGACACCGGGTCCTGAGGCGATCCAAGATCAGGATTACCCGATGATGAAAATGATACTTGCCACAAGTAGAGGTGTCAAAAATGATGTTTTCCTTGTCGAAAATCTCTTTTGTTCCCCCAAAAATTTTAATTCAAAAATTTGCATTTTTTATTCTTTTTATTCATTTATTTATTTTATTTTATTCCCTGTATTTTTATTTTTATTTTTTATTTTATTTTTAATCACGCATCGCGGGTGGTTTGGCTCGCACGTGTGCGCCTGCGGGCGTGCACGCTGCGGAGGTAGCGCGCGCACCCCCCTGGGGTGCACCTCGCCAAGGCCGCGCACGCCCTTCCTGGCGTGCCCCTCCTCATGCGGGCAATTTTGCCCCTTTGCGCGGTCACTTTCATTCGGCGTCACCTTCGATTTCCAGTCTATTTTTTTTTCAGTTTTTTCATGATTTGGTGCAATTCTCGATCAACTAAAAATGAAAGCACCTTTGTCTTTTGCCATTTTTGGGCAAGACAGAAAATCAAAATGAGACCTTGGCTCACATTTTGAAAAAAAAAAGGAGGGAGGCTGCATTTTTTCACAAAGAAAAAAGAGAGTTTTCTCTCAAGGTTTGGAGCAGCCGAAGATTTTCAAAAAAACCCAAGAAAATATATTCAGTTTTTTCTTAAGTCTAGCTTCTTCTTTTTCTTCTTTAAAATATTTTCCATTCGGAGATTTATTTCAAGAAAGAAAAATCAATTTCCATTGTTTGATATTATCCCTCCAAAAAAATAGTTTCTTGAGTTTTATTTGTATAAAACTTGAATTTTTTCTCTCAAATATTTTTGTATTTATTACCATAAATTCGACAAGGAGAACGGATCAAGATATCCAATTTTTCGATTTATAAATTCTGAGGGTAAATATTTTTGGACCCGTCCTCATTTATTTTTTTTGTATATTATTTATTATTGTTGATATTATTATTTTTGCTCTTATTACCATGTCTATCATTTATTTTTAGCATTTCAATGTGTTAATATCACTGTTGATATATTATTTGTTTGTTTTAATTTGATTTTCCTTATGACTTCCTGTTGCCATTATTATTATTATTATTATCATGGTCACTATTATTATTATTATTATTATTATTATTATTATTATTATTATTATTATTATTATTATTATTATTATTATTATTATTATTATTATTATTATTATTATTATTATTATTACTTCATGCTTATTCGTTTTATATCATTATTACTATTACTATTACTATTACTATTACTATTACTATTACTATTACTATTATTATTATTATTATTATTATTATTATTATTATTATTATTATTATTATTATTATTATTATTTTTGTTTCTACCATTATTGTTTTCACTATTTTTGCCACTGTACGATTAGTATTATCATTAATATCACATTTTGCATGTAAATTATTTGCCTATTAAATTAATATGTTCCATATTTATTTTGCCTTTACGTGATTAATCTTCTAGAATTATTACTAACATTTTAATGTTATTTTTCTGTTTGAAATTTATTTTGAGTTGCATTATGTGGGCATTCCTGTGACCTCCCGGATGGGTCACCACACGTAGGAGACCGCGTCGTTTGGTGAGACATTTCCTAATCCTTCTCTTTGCGTTATGCTTATTTGTAAATAATTATTTTATTCATGCACGCGTGAGATAAAAAATCACAAAAATATTTTTATAATTTAATTGGGTTTTCACTAATAAAATTGGGACCAATGTCCCGTGTTTTAGCCAAGAAATGTAAAACATCACAATAAAATGAAGAGTTTCTTTTTCTCCTAAAATGGGATTGTATTCCGTCCCCATTTGCATTTTTAGTCCTCTTTTATGAGGGGTTGTATTTCGCCCCTTCTCTCTCATGTAATTGCGTGCTTGGCGTGTTTATTTGCTTTCTTTTATTGTTTTATTTACCGTTTTTCATCGCTTTCCTCTATCGCTTTTTAGATGCTTGTAATGCGCTTTTAATTAAATGCATCAATCGTGTGAGAGGAGAGATAGAATTTTAGGAAGTTAGAAACTCATTTATAATTAACCAAAGCATAAATAAGGGTGAAGTTCTGAACACCATCTCTGGTTTAGACCGTAGAGGTTAAATGACCATTCTCAATTTCTCGTATATTGGGTGGCGACTCTAAAATACCTCAAAGGTGCCTAAAGGTACCATGAGGCTAGATGATCCTTTCCAATGTTCTATTGGGAAGGAGGCATCCAAGATGTCTCATGGCACCCAAGATCAAAAAGACGCGAACCAATCCCTCGAATCCTAAAAGCGGGTTCAAAGAAGGCCTTTCCTAGGTTCGGCGCGCGTCATATGGAGGCAAAAATTATTTTAGGCTAAAGGTAGATTTAATTTGTGTAACAATAAAATAAGTATGCATTTAGCATACTAACACAATAGGCTTAATGGGCTAGCAAAAGACTATAAAAATAAGCTAAGAAAAGTTATTTAAAGAGCTATATAAAGAAGGGCTACCTAAATCATTTTCTAGGTTCTGTCTCATCCGAGGGTCGCTTCAATGGGTAATAAAAAAGGTTCTAGTGCTCTTAGTGAGTTTTCATCTAATCTCGTAATTGTAACTAGATTTTTCTCAATTTTTCAAAACAGGCCAAAGTGCTCAAAATTTAGAAATTGCAAAGTATAGTAAAGGTCTACATGCAGTATAACAAACAGAATTACAAACAAGACTACTTCTTAATCAACTTTTTTTTTGAAGTAAACCTTTCATTAAGAAGAATCAAAAAGTAACACATATGATAGGAAAAGAGGCGGACATGCCTACTCTCCGCAAACAGTCTTAGAACTAACTGCTCTAGCCAATCTAAGGGCAGCAACGTTCGCTGTTCGTCTAACAAAAGAAATAGAGCACTCATCTAATGCATTAATTAAAAACTTACAATCACTAATAACATCAACAAAGTAAAATAAGTCAAAAGAATCCTCACTCATTGCCTTAAAAACAACAAGGTAATCAGTTTGAACTTGAACCCTACTCAATTGCTTATCTTTTAGCCAACTAAGTGCTTCTTTAACCGTTAAAGCGTTTGCAACATGGGGCACATAATAGCCTTCGAACGCTGCATGACGAGTAGCCAAACAGACACCCTTATCATCACGAAGAAGAAAGCCAAAGAAACAAAAGCCCTCAATGTCAAAGACCCCTGTATTCACATTACAAGTAAAGTAACCAACACTATACTTTTGCCATTTTAATAGACCTTTATCACCCATAATTGCTTCAAAAAACTTCTAAACTTAAGCCAATCGCCATTGGGAAAGAGAAAGGCGGGCTTGATTAAGCACCTAAGTTGGTTGTTCTCTCCTATTTTCCCAAACAACTCTATTCCTGTTTGACCCAAGACTCCAAATCTTAAAAAAGATGTCAGCTAACAAATCATTTTTAGGAGCTACTAGCAAATTCTTTTGCCACTCATAGAAATCCAAAACACCCAGCATGCGTGAGTCTCCAAAAAATAGCAACCAAAATTGTTGAGCAAAAAAACAACTAATAAAAACATGCGTTTCATCTTCTCCCTGCACACGGCAAACCGGACAGAACATAGGGACCTGGGCTCTGCACATCAGCTAATTATCCATAGTAGGTAGGCAAGACGATAAGGCTCTCCAAATACAATTCTTAACTTTTAGAGGAACCTTAACTTCCCAAAGCTTTGCCCACCCCAAAGAGGCATTAACTTAAGGTTGGCGTGTAAAAAGACCCATTGCAGCAAAATAACACTGCCTCACCAAAAAAATACCCTTCCTATCCAAGATTCATTGCCAGTAATCACGGGACCAACCTCTTCTACGAGGGATTGAAAAAATAAGATTTCTATCCCTTTCATTGAAAGTTGCCTCAATCAAATCTTTGTTCCAATTTCCACTAGAATCCGTCAAATAATTAACATAAAAAAGAAAGCAGTGGCTCGTTGCATTAGTAGTGACTTTTGAGTTTTCTGGGTCTGGCAGCCAAGGCTGTCCCAAATCCCGACAGATCTACCATCTCCCATCTTCCAAATCAGCACTTTCTGAACAATCTCGCGTCTAGTAATGATACTCCTCCAAATAAAAGACGGGTTATGCCCAACATTAGCATTTAAAAAATCAGAATTGCGAAAATACCTTGCATTTAACAAAGAAATTACAAGAGACTCGGGATGATGGAGAATACGCCAACCTTGCTTTGCCAACAAAACCAAATTAAATATGTAACACCCCATTCCCATCCACTCGCACAACTTCGTTGCTGTAGTCGAGAATGGTTGTCACGACACACACATCACATACACATCTCATACCATTTTACTATTATACACAATCCTGAACCAATTAATTTCATTCGCATGCAGTGAAAGACATTCACTACGCATACTCATTCTCATACTTCGTCTCAGTTCATACACTTCCATAAATATATATTGTGGTTCTACGTTACATCACTAAATTAGTTATTACATAATATGCATACTTATTACATACCCAAAATGATTAAGTATTATTATATAGTACAAAATCATAAAACCTACACTAAACAAAGAGTCCTAGTGTTGACCGTTGGTATGCGGAGTAGTCTTTTAAATCACTTAGCTTCTGAACCTACATGGATTGAAAACCCATCCTAAACCTTAACGTTTAGTGGGGAAACAACATACAAGATATGCATATATATATAATCAAAGCATTCTTTAAATAACAATAATTCATGCTCACAAATCAACCTTCACTTTAAAACTTGCCTCGTAGTCATACTTTTAGATACACTTTCAAAATTCTTAAGCATGTTATTTATTCACATTCCAAACCACATTATCACATGCCAATTTATAACATAATATATTCATGTGCTCATATCATGTCACATTCACTGGCACAGTATAGCTTATATTATTATTAAAGCCTTGCCTGCAACCCAAAGACGCGGATAACAGGTATCGCATTAGTACTCGTGAGTACAGTAATCGCATTTGTATCCAAAGATACAAACTATCGCATTTGTACCCGTACGTACAGAAGTAATCAATAAAAAAATGTCACATATACTTTTAGAATCCAAAGGATTCAATATGCACTGGGATTCCAGAGGAATCGAACACTTTGGCTGCAACACTTAGATCCTATAGGCATGCCTATCTATTCACTACTTGACTCGCAGGCTAAATTATTAATCCGGTTTATTCTCATTACTCATTCGCACTACAACTTACTTCACAATTCATTTACCATGGCATAGATATGTGTGTGTGTATATATATATATATATTTATATCCACATGCATAAAATAATAATAGTTCTCATCTACATGTTCATTCATCATTCATACATATTGATTAACAAATTAAGTCAACTAACAAGTCATTTCCAACATCCAGAAGTGTCGCGTTCATGACCCATGTCTCGTTCGCAACAGACTTGGCATTTTGCTTCTGTAGCGATCGCGACCCAAGTCGCATCTGCGACAGAACCCAGCCCTCGCTTATGTCATGCTCCCAATAGAAGCCAGCATCCGCCTAAAGGAGCATTCTGTCGTGCTTGCGATCCTCGTCCTGCTCGCGACAGAACTGAATTTTCTATTCAAAGCTCCTTTACACCAACTTCCTACTTCCACACTTTGCCACATTCACACTTAAGACTCTCATAACCCATTCAAAGCTCATTATCTTTAGTCTTACAATCGAGGAGTTGTGGCCAATGGAACTTTACATGCTCCAAAAGCCCTCTTACCAAATTAACCAATACAATTACACACTTTGAAGACCATAGAGTCCCCAAATCAATACAACTACTTCCACACATTTATAGGCACACCCCTTAGGAACCAAATGCCATAAATCTTATTCAAATTAGAGTTATACTATTAAAGTTACAGCTCATACCAACCTATAAGGTCAACTACCCTACAAATTTAGTTTTACTATCACAAGCTAGTCAAGCTTGAATTTAATTCAATTGGTAGTTTTCCACTCTCCTACTTACACAACACTACCCCCAACGTGCACACACATACCCTAACGCACTCAACGTCATGTTAAGCAACAATTCTACCACTTACATAGTAATATCGCAAATCACCTAAAACATAGCATTATATAGATATACTAATCCGCATTTTGTGGCCATTAGCTACTCTATCAACACTTCAATCCAACACAAGGCATATTAACACAGAATTACACATTTTTCATTCATTTCAAACATACAATTTAATAATGCAACTCAGAGTTCATACTATCTCAATATAATGCATAAAATGGTGTTTCCCAAACCTCGCAATCCTTTGCTTCAATAGCTCACTTTGCACTTGATTCACTAATTTTTGCTTTTCCTTTGTCCTTCTTTTGTTCTACCACTACAACCATCATTCGAAATCAGATTTGAACCATAGATCAATTACCAATTAACCACAAGAAGGAGTAAAAGATGAAGAAGAACCAAGTATTAGAGCACTTACCTTAAATGCTAACAATTATCATGCAATTTAGGAGCACTTGATCACTTAGCAGAATTTAGTGAGTTCTAACCAAGGGAAACTTAAAACAAGAAGAAATTAGGGAAGAATAGCCGAAGAAGGGAAGGTCAATTGCAGAAAGTGAGAGTTTTCTCTCTCTAAACCTATATATTGCATGGATTAAAAGAGGTGGCATCACCACACAATGACACCCGGCTTCCACTCAACAACCCCTTAATCCTCTTTAATCAAAATTTGCTCCACTAACACTAATTAACCTCCATTAACTCTAATCATGCACATCAACCATTTAGTCACTTAAACTTATACACTTTATGCAATTAAGTCCAGATTTCATCACTTTTAAGTCCTTAATAAGCAAACTTCAATTTAACTTTACCCAATTAACACAATTGGACCAATTTTACTACTAGGGTATAAATCGAGCCATTACAAAATTCATGCAAATTTTGGAACCCTATTCCGCCTAGATTTTTAGGCACACAAAGCCTATCCCAACTTTGCAAATAAATATCCGTTGAATTTTCACCATTCGAACACCACCATAATTTGTTCAACATTCTGTTCACATCTTCGCAAAATTGGTTCGGCATCTAGAACATGCCCATAATGTAGGTAGGAATAGACTGCAACACTGACTTTATAAGTATTTCCTTTCCTACCCTTGACAAAAAGTTTTCCTTCCAATCATTCATTTTGCGCCAAATTCTGTCCTTCAAGAAACCAAAAGTATTATTTTTGCTCCTTCCAATGGTAATTGAAGCCCCAAAATAAAAACCCAAGTTATTAACCTTATTGACTTGGAGCAAATTACTTACTGACATTGTCACACCCCGTTTGCCCCCTAGTTGAATGAGCCATATATGTATATGTGTGTAATTGCATAAGTTTTGTATCATAAGGGCATTTTGGTAATTTTGCATGTTTTAAGGGTTTTGCTAGCACGTGGGTGCATGTATGGTGCCTTGGTGTGAATTAGTTGGGTTAGAGTTGTGTGTGTGCATGAGTGCACCATAGTAGGATATATTATTTAGGTGTCTTATTGTGTGTGTTGTGCATACAATTGTAGGGTATGTTTTAGTTGGGAGAGTCTAGAGTGTGTGTGTGACATAATCATCTAGGGTGTGAGTGACCAAATCCCTCCATTAGGATCTTGACATGTGTCTAGGGTTAAGAAAAGAAAAGGGAAAGAAAGAAAGAGGGGAAATCAGATTTTCTTCACTTGTGTTTCCCGTTCCTCACGCCGCCCTTCTTCTTTTCTTCTTCCTTTCTTCTTCTCTTGGACCTTAGTTGAGATTCAAGAGTTCTAGTGGGGTTTGATAATCTCTTAGTAGTCATTGGTAAGTTTCATACATTCATTTTTACTTTTGTTTAAGTTTTCCATCTTCTTCTCTTCTCTTATTTTCGGAATTGGGTTTGAAGTTTGAATTTTGTTTTGTTTGCTTGTTCTTGGTTGGGTTCCTAGTTAAGCCTCCCCGGGATCCTAAAGGCAAGGAAGTTGCTGGATCAAGTGGAACTAAACACTAGGAGCTAAGGATTTTGAGGTTTGGGAATTTCTAATTTGAATGTGTGTATGATTATCTATTCTTGAGAAATTCTGGAAATTTGTGATGGATATTATGTTTATCGTGGTTTATATGCTATGGGATTAGTATTGGTTGAATGATTGAGCTTAGATTGTGGAGTTTTGAACTCATATTGTGTTTTTGGGTAAAATGATGATGAATAGTGAGGTATGTTAACTTGAGGAATTTGATTATATAAATGATGATGTTCTTTGAATTCTTATGTATGATTTGTTAGGGCATGACTCAATGATGTTGTATTTGGGCTTTTACCATTATTGGTGTGTGAATTTGATGATTGAAGTGAAAGTTTTGGGATTGTTGGCTGGATAAGACCTGGGAAATCGCACTGAGGAATTGCATCTGGGCATGGGTCACGGTGGCAACCAATTTGGTCACCACCGTGAGCCACGAACCAGATGCATTCTGCCGTGAAGTTTGGTATGTCACGGTGGCAACCAATCTGGTTACCACCGTGAGGTATCCAAACTTTGGTTTCTGTCTGGGCAGTGGGTATGTCACGGTGGCAACCCATTTCGTTACCACCGTGAGATACCCAAGCTTTCGATTCTGTCTCTCTTCTTTGGTACGTCACGGTGACAACCATTTTGGTTATGACCGTGAGGTACCCCAAACATGCTTTCTGCCAAGGATCCCTGGTATGTCACGGTGGCAACCAATCTGATTACCACCGTGACCTACCCTGTTTTTGCAATAAAACCCTTTTATTTCTGCATGTTTTAGGAATGTTAACTTATGGATTTTAGCATGCAATACTATGTATTTGGAACTATAATTATGTGTGTTCTGATTATCATAGAATGTGAATTCTTTGCTTGTCATAATTTTAACTATGGCCATTTCTGTATCATTCTCCGCCTGCCAGAGTCAGTCTAGTGGATAGTTAGGCATGCCTAATAGAGTCTTTGCTGCAGCTTCTGTTTCGTTTCTGTTTGGACCCCGATCAGGTCCCCGAATGGTTCCTCGCGAACTCTTGAATGAATGGATCTTGTTTAAGATCCCCTTTGTAATGTTTTGTAAAAGTTAAATGTAAAATGAATTTCCTCGGCTCGTACCCGTAAAGTACTGTCCGTATCGGCTCGTACCCGTAAAGTACTGTCCGTATACTCGTTATCCACTACCTTGAGTCAGCAGGTGTTTTAGTGTTTCAATGCTTAAAGTACTTGTATGAATTGTTCTATGAGCAAAAACATGTTTTATCCTTATGGATTCAATGATGAAAAGTACAATCTGTTATGAGAATATGATTATTGATATAAACCTTCTGATGAATGGCTATATGTACTTACGCATGTGAACTGCCTTGACGACCGTTGTGAATGGTTGTCTTTATGCTATGTATGTTTTCCCCACTAAGCGTTTATCTCTTAGCACGGTGTGTTTACCCGTGCAGGTGCGGAAGGAGTTGCTTTTGGGAGAGTCGTCGCCATCAAAGCCAACACAGCAGGGTCTTAGAGTAGGGCTTATTTTTGTAGCGTTATGATTCTTTTGTATAGAACTCTCTTATTTTTGGTTTTGTAACAGCTTCCGCTTATGTATATGTATTTTTGGGGATTGTAATTATCTGTTGTTTCTCTCAGTTGATCAGAACAATAATGTAATGCTTCTATTATATTAATGCATGATCAGCTTTCATGAATGGTTTTGTATAATTTTAAATTACCTGGTATTATGTTATGTATGTTTATAGATGAGTGTATGTGTGTTATGTATCTGTGTGGTGGCACCTTTACTCCTACGGCACCCCACTCCTTATCGGATGGGATCGCCTGAGTATGGGTAAGGGGTGTTACAGACATAATACCATTATCGCAAATATTAGTACTGAAAAAGATTGTAGACTTTTAATAATTAACACACTGGCCCTATGCTAACTCATAGCTTCTAAGGTAATCTTGAACGCAGCCTACTTCCTCCAAGTTAGCTCTGAAGAATAAATAACTGTCATCCGTAAAAAAGAGATGAGAAATAGCGGACTTGTCAGTGCTACTCGACACCCATGTAATTTCCTCCGCAATTCCTTATCATGCAACAATGTAAAAATTCCCTCTACACAAATAATGAAAAGGCAAGGTGATAACGGATCACCTTATCACAACCCTCACTGAGGAATAATTGGACCTAATTCCCTTCCTTCGTGAGCTATCTGGTAAGAGACAGTCTCGACATATAAACATATCCATTTAATCTATGCAGAACTAAACCCCAAGCAAGATAACATCTATTTTAAGAATGACCATTCGATGCGATCATAAGCCTTACTCATGTCCAACTTTAGAGCTGCCATACCCTTTCTGCCTTGCCTCTTGCATCTCAAATTATGAATAACTTCATAAGCCACAATTATGTTATCTACAATTAAGCGCCCCGAATAAAAGCATTTTGAGAATCTGATAAAAAAAAGAGGTAAAACTCTTTTCAGCCTATTAGCTAACATTTTAAACATAATCTTAAATAGCACATTGCATAAAGATATAGGCCTCATATCAGTTATCAACTCTGCATTTTCCTACTTGGGGATCAGCATAATAAGCGTGTTATTCAAATTTAGGGGCAGCTCACAATGATTTAAAAATGACATACATGCATTACTAACATCTGCGCCAACAATGTTCTAGAACCTTTGATAAAAAGTCGGATTTAAACCATCAGAACCCAGGCTTTTATCGGGATGCATCGCAAAACAAGCTGCTTTAACCTTTTCCTCAAAAAAAGCCACTGACAAAGCTTCATTTTGAGCCTGTGTAACCCATGAATGGATCTTAGAAAAAAATATCAGTACCCTTGCATCCATAACTCCCAAAAATATTTCGAAAATAATCAACAATCAGTTCTTTCAGTCCCACACCCCAACCACACCACCTACCCAGTGAATCTTTCAACAGCGACACATTATTATTCTTTTTTCTAGCAGAAGCATAAGAGTGGAAATACCTGGTATTTGAGTCACCTTCTTGCAGCTAAAACAACTTAGCCCTCTATTTCCAAAAATCTTCCTGTTATTTGAGAAATTTAGCATACTCTCTCTCCTCTTTTGAGAATTGTTCCACAGAGTACCCATCCTTTCTTCCTCGAAACTTATCCATCAGCACCTTACAATTATGAAGGGATTTTTTAAAATCCCCTTCCAATGATTTACTCCACGCCTGAAGTGCCCCTTGGCAAGAAGCAATTTTTTTGAGATGGAGAGCATACCTGACTTTATCTAGGCCCGTTGAATAATACTCGAGCAATTATTTTCACGAAGCCATGCATTTTCAAACCGAAAGCGCCTAACAGTTGGTGATCTCAACCAAAGCCTCAACTCCAAAAATAGAGCCGAGTGCTCCAACCCAGATGTAGTAATATTGTGTAAAATAGAATCAATAAAAGAATTGAGCCAATCTGAGTTAACTAACACTCTATCCAATCTCTCCTCTATCCAATGTTGAGAACCTCTGCTTGACTCCTTAGTAAAAGGATATCTCTTCATTTCCAAATCTGTTAACCCACAATCAAAAATTGCTTCTTTGAAACCTTCAATTAGCCAGTTGGGTTGCCAATTTCCTCCCCTCTTCTCACTAGCTCTTAAAATATCATTGAAGTCCCCCATATAATACCACAAAATTCTATAACCACCTGCCAATGAACGCAGCAGCTATCAGGATTGTCTTCTCCTCGATCTCTCTGAATAGCCATAAAATTCAGTCAATTTCCACACGAACGTTGGAGAGAGACTCTAGCATCTATAAAATTAATAAAGGAAGAAACCACTTAGGCCGAAATGCCATGCTTCTAAAATAAATCCAAGCTGCCCCCATACCCCTCAGCATCCATTGCCCAGAAACTTCCAAACCCAATCTGTTGACAAACTATTTTTATTTTTTCTTTCATAATCATTGTTTCCATTAAGAAAATAATGGTGGCCCTATGAAAAATATAATGTCTTTAAGCACATTAACTATTCGTGGGTTGCCCATCCCATGACAGTTCCAACATAGGATACTCATGGGCTGGGCTTCAGGTCCAGCCATCAAGCAGTTTTTTGTGTTATCTCCTAGGCCCATCTGCACATAGTCCAATTCTGTCCTTGGCCTTTTTGGATCCCGAATCACTCCCTTCTTACTGCCAACTGTCCTCCCTAAAAACACTCCCCTATTACCTCCACTGCCATGCATACAGCTTGCTGTCCTATTATCTTATAAATCATTTTTTCGAAGTTCATGCTTATGATCATAAGATTGACAATCATCCTACTCAACTATATTTGCCATGAAGTTATCTCATTATGCACCACCTTCATCCTCCCTCAGATCACGGAGCTATGCTTTTTTGATATGAGAACGGGATCGATTTAGCGCTGCCCGAAGGAAACTCCTATATGCTCGCTCCAATAGGCATTCCACCTGGTCAAATAATAAATTACAAAACTTGTCTACATGATCGATAATACTACAGAAAAAGCAAAATGAAGTCAACCTTTCATATCAAAAATTCACCCATAACCATTCTCCTCCCCTCCTACGAATTTTCTATCCTTAATAGGCTTTCGAATATCAATGGCAACCTTGATCCTCATATAACTCCATCGGACCTCTATAAAATTCCTTGGATCGGTCTTCACATACTGTCCAATGTGGCCCCAATAACCATTAACTTAATATTGAATAAAACACAAATTTCAAAAACTGATATCAAAACCATTCATAGTTGAGAACTACTAGGATGGAATAAAAATTTAAATTGAAGGTAAATCAACAAGAAACAACCATCTCAATATTTTGGGTACAAACTTGGCATAAACACACCAAAAATAAAATAAAAATTTAAAAAAACTCTAAAAATATGAAAAGACACAAAAATAATTAAAATAAATAAAACTCTTAAAAACAAAACAAAACTGATTTGAATTATTGAACTGGTACTCCACTCCAAACTTAAAATATTACACTATTTTCAGTGCAAGGAAATGAAGCACATAAAAATATTTCCCAAAAATTTTCTCAAATGCTACGCAATTAACTAATTGCAAATCAAAAATTCTTACAGTATTCTCAAAAATGGCTAAAATCAAATAATTACTATGTAAAAGTAATAACAGTGTAAAATTCTTTCTTAACACTTGTGCATAATATGGAAAACTCAAAAGCTGTGCAAAATATAATAAGTATTGTGCAAAATGAAATACTTTGAAACCTGAGACAATCTTAGCCAAACAAATATAATATAACTATCTTATCACACGTCAATGCCTATATAACAGTGCAACTAATTACTATGCTTGTATACTACATCCACTACACTAGCTACAAAAGAAAAATAAATAACCTACAAAAAAAATGTTCTAATAGTGTGAAGATGCAAAGTATGAACAATGAAGCATAAGGCATAAGTATAAGTAATTAAACACAAAACCAATGCACAAAACTTGGTCAAAATTGGAAAATGCACAACACTGAGTTTAAAGAAACAAAAATGCAAAACACAAGCTGAAAAATGAAAAATGAGCACAAGTAAACATAAGGTGGAGTGCTAATGCCAAAATAATGTATATGCAAGTTGGTGGTGCTGAAGGAAATGGAGATGCAATATTTGCCTTAAACATACTTCATGGGTAAAAATGTAGGGCAAAAATCAAAGTTGTATGTAAACATATTTTTGAAAATTGGCATCAAATACAACTCATCTCCCATTAATTTGAGTTCTAGCAAACCTGCATTAATCTTATCACAAATTAATATAACCACCAATTTCACCACATTGAAGAAATATTGCAAAAATAAAAATCATAAAGATTAAAGTACTAAGCATAATCTCAAGCAATTCAAATTCAACATGCAAAATTTCTCCCAAATCACTGTTATGCCCAATTGAATCAATTCAAACAAGTCATTTCATTCCAAAAATCTGAAGCTTAAAATCCCATTTTATAGAAGGTTGCCTTTCAAATCAGAATGCAAGAAACATATCCCATTTAGCACAATTACAATTAAGTTTAAATTCAATTATAATGGCACCCATCAACTCAACACTATTATAAGTGCAATTAAGCACAAATAAATATGAAATTAAGCTAAAAAATGTGGTTGCTCAGTGTATAAATTACTCAAGTAAAAGCTAGCAATGTTAGCAGTTCTAATCCATTAGTAATCGTGCCAAAAAGGACATATTTCCATGTTTAAGCAACTTCATTAATGCCAACAAAATTTGCAATTACCCTCACAAATCCATTATAAGGTTGGAGAAGAATAAATTAAAAAAATGTTGAATTAATCACGTTAAAAGCACAAAAATTGACATAAACTTCTCATTTAGACAATTTATCAAACACCTGGTGGGCAGGATTATAACTTAAAACTTTTGAGCACAAGCTTCTCAATCCTACACATCCATTTTGTTCATCTATGCAAAACAAGGAACATATATCAATTAACATAATCAAAACAAAAGAATTACTTCACTGAAGCTCAGTGCACAATTAAACAGAAAAAGAAATTAAATGAACGAGATGGGACAGTAAGCACACCAGAAATCAGTAGAAATTAGCTAGCTAATTTAAAAATTTTGGAAGAGAGATAATGAGAGAGAAAAGCTCTTAATCTCAATCTTAAAATTTGGAATTTTTGTAAAAAAAAAAGAATAAAAATTCTGCGCAAGAATGGGAAGAAATGCAGAAATAATAACGGCAAAAATTTGATTTAAAGCTCTAAAAGACAAATAATTTGAAAATTACCTGAAAATAGCTCGGTTTACCAATGAAGATCGAAGAAAAAAAATTTGAGAGAAAATTTGAGAGTTGAAGAATAGGGGAGATAATTTGGGGGCGCAGTGTTTTAAAAATGAAAATAGCGCTATTTTAACATTTTGGAATAGAAGCAAAGTTGTGTTTTGCAGAAAACAGAGCTGTGTTTTTATAAAACAAGCTATATCGGTGAAATTTAAAAATGCACAACTGTGTTTTTTTTACAAAACATAGTGGTGTTTTTGCAACTGGATTCAAAAAAATTTTGATGGCTATGTAATTTGCTACTAGATCTTATACACATTTTGCTGTGGAATTGGAAATTCATTTGGCTTTCAACTGTCAAAAACCCGTTCAAAAGAACAAACCAAAAAACAATGAAAGCAAAAATTAAAAACTATCAAATTAAACATTCTAACACAAAAAAATTTAAGAAAAAGTTTTAAAATCCTAAAACAAAAATTCAAAATAATGCAATTAAAAATAGAACACCAAACTCAAAACACAAATAAATGACATAAATTTAAAGAGAAAATATTAGAAAAAGTTCTGGTTTATAGTGTCTCAGCTCGACTCATGTTACTCTCAGGTGGACGAGCTTGTGATCCGAATGATGGTCTTTCCAGCTTTTATTCCTCATTTCCCCCCATCATGTCAAACACAACTAAGGCATTAAATTCCACATCTTCTATGTAGTACAATCCATCTTGGGTTTGCTACGAACAAATTCTTCCGGCTCTTCTAGTCTAAATAAATTATTCAATTGGATTGAATTCAGTGCTTCCATTTGAGAATCAAACATTTTTTGCTCATTTGGCGAAAAAGTCTTCATTATAGATTTGAACTCATCTTCCAAACAAACATAAGACTTGTCTTAAAAAATGATTAGCTCCTTTTTTCTTCATGCAACCCATCCTTAAAATCATCCAACTCTTTTGATCCCCAATTCTTGACTCCTCAATAAATTCTCTTGAGTTTTGAACTTCTCATCTTGAAAATTAATTGTAGCCTTCCACTCTTCCTTTTTAGCTTTGGATTGCATCTCCTGACTCGCTATGTAGTCTAGAAGAACTTTGATTTTGGATGTGTTAGACTCTTGTGATATCCATAGAGAGTAAGGATATTCAAAAGATGGTGAAAAAGAAACCGTTGAATGTGTATGCAAGTGTTTTAGTTCTTGCATTTCCCTCATCAAATAATTCATTTCTGCTCACAAAAGGACCAATTCATAATCTTAGACATTATCCCATATCATTTTGAAAATGCCTCAAAATCTTCCTCCAAAGATAAACACAAAATCAAAAAACAAAGAAAAAATAAAATCTCAGACTAACTCAACAAAAGATATTTAACAAACAAATAGCGCTAATCATAGGCAACGACGCCAAAAACTTGATCAACGTTCAACAAGCGTACCAAATCGACAAGTAATATAACGAGTATAATTAAAGACTTGTGAATATTAAACCCAAAGGAAAAGGAAATTGTTAAACTAAATATCTATGGTTGAGCGGCGCTAATATGAGATGTCCCAAATTGGTTTGATGGGAGTTATAGGCTAGGCAAGAAATTAAAAATATAAACTAACATTTAAATATAAAAACAATCATTAAGAATCAATCAAGGATGAATTGAATGCTTAGAACATTTTATCCTCATAAATGCAATTGGATAGAGGTAAAACAATATGTAAACACCGGATCCTGAGACACCCCAGACCAAAGTTACCCAATGATGATTAGACGCCTGTTCATAGGCAAAAATGTTGGAAGCGATGATTTCCTTACGAAAATTTGCTTTTTAGAATTAAAAAAATAAATATATATATATTTTAAAAATAAAAAATAAAAAAGGGGTTTGGAAGTATTAATTTTAGGTCAAAAAGTTTTAATTCAAAAAAAATGGGGTTTGGCCTAGTGGCCGAAGTGCGGCCACATGGCCGTACCTCATGGCCTCGAGGTGCGGTCACGAGTTGCATAGCCGCACCTCGCAATTTGAGGTGCGGCCCCACACCACAAATTTGAGGTGCGGCCATCCTCAAATTTGATATGCGGCCACCAATGGCCGCACCTCAAAAAAGGGTATAAAATCCTATTTTTTGTCCGTACCTTGCGCGTCCCGGACTCTATTTTTTTCACAGTTTTATAGAAATTTTAGTCCATATTAAATTCAAACTTCATTTTTTTCGATTTTGAAAAGAGATAAAATTTGATTTTAAAGGATAAATTAGAGTTAGAATTGGATTAAATTACTTGGAAAACCTAATTCTGGTGGAACATATAAATAGAAAATGATTGCCGCCAGCAAAGGGTAGACAAAAAAACGGCAAACACAGTTCTAAAGAATTATTTTGAGAGCAAATTGTTTTCGTTTTTAAAGGGATTTTCTTTTCAAAAATATTTTGAAATCATTCTTGAGCCAAAAAAAATAATTTTTTGTGTTTAGGATTCAGTTATTGTGACTTAATTTTCTAAAAGCCAGAATTTTGAAACAGTAGTTTTATTTTTCTTTTCATTTGTTTTCGAACAATCTACGAAGGAATCATCACATTCAGCCAGGATCAAATTTTTGAGGGTAAATTCTTGGGGTATAGGCCAATCTTTGCTTGTTCTTTTTTCTTCGTCGTTCACTATTTTCTCTGGTTTATTGTTGTATTCTGTTAGTTTTTTATTGTTGATATTAATCATTATTTATTGTTTATTATTATCAATTTGTTTGTTTGTGATTTATTTATCATTCAGATCTCCTTCATTTATTATCATTGTAATTACCATTGTTTTCCCTGGTTTATTATTCTGCTCATTAATTTTTATTATTAATCCGGTGGTTGTTATTTACTAATGTATTTATTGTTATAATTATTGGGTTATTTTGTTATTTTGTTTGTTGTAACTGACGTCAATTTATATTAACTTAGATTAATTTATTTGCATGATGCATGAAACATAGTTTATAAACTAATTAATACCAATTTTGTTTTTATTTGATTCTGACTTTTTATTATTAATTTATTTTATTAATTTTCAAGGTTTACTCTATCACATCCCAAAAATGGCCTAGTAGAATTACATGTGTAATTGGATCATTAAAAGGGTATTTTGGTAATTTATGCAAATGGAATAAGGACTTAATTGAAGAGTTATTTAAAGTATTTGATGGAAAAATTTTTATTAGTGACCAATTGGTAATTTATAAGGATTTATAAGGGAATTTGCAAGGACTAGAAGCAAAAGTCAAGAAAGTTGTAGAAGAGGTCCAATAGTAGAGTGACAAGTGGCTAGGGTTGGTGAGTGCATTAGTGGAGATTTGAAAGGAGTAGAGAGAGGGAAGGCTGAAATTTCTTAGCTTCCCGTGGAAGCTACTTGGTTTTGCCCTCTCCCTTCTCACGTTCTCTCTCTCTCTCATTTTCTCATCTCCATTTTCTGCTCTCTCTTCCTTTGCATGTGGGTGTTCCTTATTCTTTGAGTTAGGGTTAGAGATTTGAAGAGATTCAAGAGGTAAGTGGCTGTGTTATTTGGTTTGGATCATCTTCTTCTTCTTCTCCTTTCGTTGGTTTTGCATTGGTGATATGGTTTTGTTTTGCATGGGTTAATTGGGCTTTATTTTGATTTGATTTGTACAAGAATCTGAAGAAAGAAGAAGGGATAAAGGGAAAGGAAAGGTTGTAGCTTGAAGCTAGAGGATTTTTGAAGCTCCATTTCCAGGTTTGGGAGTTGTTTGAGAGTGCTATGTCCATTCTTGTTTTGGATCCTTTCTTGAGTTCAAATGTTTCTATTATTTGTGTGTTTTGGTATATGAAAATGCATGAGTAGAATTGATTTGTGTACATGATTTGTGATGAGATAGTTACAGTGGTTTGCATGTTGATTAGAGTGTATATACATGGATGTGAGATAAATTTCTGGGTTTTTGGAATCTCTGTAAATGCTATTTTGATGTGTAATGATATTGGTTGATTTGTGTTATTATGGTTGAAAATGTGTTTTGGAGGCCAAAAAGGTAACCTTTTACATGATTTAGCATGAAAAATGGGTTTGGGTAAAGTTGGGTTTTGATTTTCCTTCAATTCCCGTTTTTGCGTTTCTGGAGATCGAGAAGAATCGATTCTGTCGCGAGTGCGACAGAACCGGCTCTTCTCCTTCTAGCGAATTACCACTCTGCAGTAGTGAGTGAGGAAGATCACGAGTCGTGAGTGAGGATCACGACTCGTGACCCTCTTCCCTTGACAGTCACGAGTTATGAGGGAGGATCACGACTCATGACCGTCCCTTTTCTGCGAGGAGAGACACGAGAGCGTCATGAGTCGTGAGGGAGGATCACGACTCGTAACCTCCTCTTCCTCTAAGCATTGGCATCATGAGTCGTGAGGGAGGATCACGACTCGTGACCTCCTCTTCCTCTAAGCATTGGCATCACGAGTCGTGAGGGAGGATCACGACTCGTGACCGCCCCTCCCCTGCGAGACGCTTGCGAGCAGCTAGCGTCACGAGTCGCAATGGCCTATGCGACTCGTGACTGGCCTCTCTTCCCTCACTGTTATGAGAGCGACTTCTTATCGCGAGCGTGACAGTGAGGCCTCTTCTGCCCTGTTTTGAAAAAAGAGTTTCAAGCTTCTTTTATATGGGGTTTTTCACTACATGACATATGATCGGGTTTAAATCTGTATTATAATTTGATAATTATTTAATTATGAGATATATGTACATGATTAATATTATTATTATATGTAATTTAAATGCCTATAATTTATATGTACATGGGTTATTTATTTATGAGTACGTGTTCTTATTGCACCCTGTATATGGTGCATATGTTCCCAAATTTGACCAATATACATGTATACATAAATTCTGTGATTATACTTGATTTATCCTCTATTATATGATAATTATCTTAGATCATCATTGAGTTGTTAATTGATCCTGATAGTCATAGTAGTGGATAGATAAGCGCTTATCCAGGGTTAGAGTGTGAGTGCAGCTGCTATATGTTATTTGCTACACGCGGGCCCCGTTTGGGTCATATAAGATGTTTGAGACCTCGATCTCCTGTATACTTTCGGGTATACATGATTATAAAATGTTTTGAGATTCATGTCTCCATATGCTTCGGATACTTTGTCCTATCAGTATCATTAGTACCCGTATCCACTAATTAGCGAGTAATTAGGCTATTACTTGGGTTTATTATATGAGATCGATATATGAAGCTATTAGTTATATGAAATGAATATATGTTACACGTATAAGTATATGCGTTATGACATGATAAAATGGAATACTTGTATTCGGATATGAATGGTTATATGGTTGTATTCCTATTGATACATGAATATTAGCTACTTGGTTATGAATGGTTACTTTTCGATACACATGTATTGCATGATCGCATGAGATGAGAGATGGAATTTCGATTGTTAAAAACTCATTTATAACTTAACTTAAGGCATTAATAAAAGTGAAGTTCTGAACACCTTCTCTGGTTTAAGACCCCCGAGGTTAGATGACCTTTCCCAGTTTCTTGTAAATTGGGTGGCGACTCCAAGATACCTCAAAGGTACCTAAAGGTTTCATGAGATTAGATAAACTTCCCAATGTTCTATTGGGTAAGGAATTCTAAAATATCTCATGTTACCCAAGATCAATAAGACGCTGCCCATGTGAGCCCTAAAAGCGGGCCCCTCCAGGTCAGCACACGTCACAGTGGCGACTCTGCTGGGGAGAATCGAAACTTTACTTCGAAAGTGACTTGAGTTAAAATTATAATTGAGTTTTTAAGAATTGAAAATTCCATTTTTATTCAAAAATTGCATTACATCTACTAGAGCCTTAGAACTATGCTAGTTGGTCCCTTATTTTGCCCCGATGCGTTCCTAAAATACAACCCTACTTTCACTCATTATAGGGAAGTGCTCAGGATAATCATCAGCCCAAGCCTTGTACCATCAATGGTGTATCAAATGGAGACCCGATCGGTCGTTATGCTCACGATGAGCTAGACCCATTGACAGGGACCATGCTTGGGTAGACCTAAAGTAACACCATCCTTAACCAAAGCTCATGTAATGGCAAATAGAAACCTCCACTAGGTGATATGCCCCTTAATACGATGCTTGCTATGGGGGCCCTTATATATTGAACAAATTCAAACATATTAATTAGACACTCATTAAAGGCTCTCATACCCCGGTGGGCCCATTTTTAGTCTATTTGAAAGGTCCAAATATATAATGGCCAAAATCCATGCGCATGTGCTTAAAATTAAGAGTGTTATGCTGCTGGTTTCTCACCATGCACCATATGCACCCATTGGGTTCCTCATTGACCTATGGGTCAAGCCCACCTAGGAAAGAGACTGCACGACCTCTTGTGTGGGAGTAATAAGGTTGGAAGGATTTAACTGCTTGTATGTGGTTCTGTATGCTGCATCATCACGATCATGCATAGTATATGTCATTCATGCATCATCCTAACAGTTCAAATCTTTTAGCCATCATAGATTTGCCTAAGTGGACTAGAGGGTCTGACGGTCGGCTGGTGAGGACAGATTCGCCCCTTGGGTTGACCAAATTAGTGTCCACTTGGGATTCTGAGTCACTCTCAATAACCAGGGAATCATCTATAGAATAGTCAATGGCAGAAGAGACCGGAGCTCTAACTACCCAAGACTTTGCTTGGAGATTAGGGGACTTTGAACGGAGGGTGTTAGAAATGATGGGCACCATGGCCTATAGGATTGTTCATCCTCCTGCTCCACAACCACCTACTACTCCACAACCACCGATAGTCCATGCTAGGGGGTAAGGTGAACCACCTACTCGCGAGGAGGCTCCTCTAGTTGATAATGCTGTCCACCAACCCGTCAATCAGCATAGAGCTATAGTGCCCGTTGAGACAAGAAGGGCAAGGATCCCTAATCCCGAGAAGGACTTTGTAATGGAGGAAAGAGATCAGGAGGCAATAGCACCTCAAGTTGTGAGGGGTAGAGCACCCAAGGTAGAAGATGAGGCAATGAGAGGGATGAGGCAACAGATTGAGGCAATCACCCGTATATCGTCAGCTGGAAAGGGGATCAAACCCGAAAATAGAGATCTGGGGGATGAAGAGCTGCTGCCCCAAAAGTTCAAGATGCCTGAGCTGCCGAAGTTTGATGGTACTTCGGATCCATCTGCTCACATTAAACAATATACCCTGGTGATGAAGGGCTCAGGGTTGACCAAAAAGTAGAAGGTGGAATATTTCTGCCTTAGCCTGGTGGGTCTGACAGTGGACTGGTACCATGGATTAGATAGGAGGTCCAAGGAGGATTGGAACCTTTTGACTGAAGGGTTTATGAAGCAGTATGACTGCAGCACTAGAATGGAGGTCAACATAAAGGACCTCGAGCTTTTACTTCAGAAGAGTGATGGGTCATTCCATGAATACCTCACTGGATGGAAAAACAGGGTTATGGAGATGAAGCGAAAGCCTGACACTGCTGACCAGATCAGGCTATTTATCAGGAACTCCTGCTCTTACTTGAGGGACTTGCTCAGCTTTAAGGGGCTCAGAGATTGGGAGTCACTTAAAGACATTGCTGTAGAGGCAAAGGCGGCTTACCTGGTAAAGAAAGCAAGCCAAAGTAGTTTTACCGGGAAAAATTTTGGATACAAGTCGGGTGGTGTTGGAAGCAGTAACAGAAATGGTAAGACGGTCGAGGTTTCAGCCACCGGGGTCGGACAAGGTCAGAGGTACTATTCCAATTTGGGCCGCTCTCTGTCTTGGGTATTGGAGAGATCGACAAAGGAAGGCAAGCTGAGACCATTGCCACCTAGGCCAGCCATGAATCAAGGACAGTCGGGGCATAGAGATGATCAATACTGTGCTTACTATCAGCACACTGGGCATTTGACAGATTATTGTCGGACTTTGAGGAACAAAATTCAAGATCTTATTGATTCCAAGGAGATCACTGACCCTGAGAAGAGAGACAAGAAGAAGAAGGCAGGCTATAATGCAATCGCCCCACCATGAATATGATCGGAGGAGAAGATTATGTTTTTTTTAGTTGCTTTTTATTCTAAGAACCCTTTTTTATGACAATATTTGCGGTGTTGGCAATTTTAATAAGATAAACGATTTTGCTTATTTGTATGATGTTTCTAATGACTTTATTTCACATGATCATGATGCATTTATTTTTGATATTAATTCAATTAATATGACTACATTTAATCTCGAAACTTTGTAGAATCAAAAGAAAATCTTCATAGCATCTGATATAATTCCTGAAGAAAGGAAAATTCTGATAGATGAAAATAAAAAGTGAAAACAAACTAGTTGCCATTAGGGGATTGGATGAAAACTCGCTAAGAGCACTAGAACCTTTCTGATTACCCGTCAAAGCAATCCCTGGATAAGACGGAACCTAGAAGATGGTTTAGGCAGCCCTTCTTTGTATAGCCCTCTAAATGACTGTTTTCTACTTTTATTTTGCAATTGCTTGCTAGCCCATTGAGCCTTTATGTGGGTATGCTAAATGCGTTTCGATTTTATTGTTACACATGTTAAAACTACCCCTTCGCCTAAAATAATTTTTGCCTCCCCTTAAAAGAATGGCCGCTCTAATAAGGATGGATGTACATCATTGATAATTTTTTGGGCTATAGTTAGAGACATAAGCAAAAAAAAAGAAAAAAAAGAGAAAAAAAGAGGAAAAAAGAGAAAGAAAAAGAAAAAGAGAAAAAAAAAGAAAAAGAAAAGAAAAAGAAAGAAAAAAAATAGTAGAGCTCAAGACAGTAACCCATTAATTTTTAATTGTTATTCTGAGCCTGATGAGCAAAAGTATTATCAAGCCCAAATTCAAGAATACCTTTATAGTATGCAATTGAGTTGAGAATGGTCCTCCCATCAATCGAGTAAATATTGCGGCAATTTTTCTCTAACAACCTCATACTTCTTTGATGGCCATCTACCTAAGCCTAACGTTACAACTGAAGTAAGACCTCCTGATTCTTGGTTCAGTCTTATCTAATTAGCGAAGATGACCTTCTAATAAGGTTCGGTATGTAGAAAGAGGCATATGGTGTTTCTTGAGCTTCAAGCAGGGAGCCACGAGTGCGTTTATGTATTTGAGTTGAGTCTCGTCCCCAACATTACATCTAGAATTCACTTTCAAATAAAAAAAGGGGCATCTTAGACAAAAATTAAGGGCCGGGAGAAAATCTTCAATCATTAAAACCCGAGAGGGCTGATTGATAATAGGAGTTTAATGCTCACATGATTTATCCCGTGATTAGATAAGGTCTTGTATTTTTTGAGTTATTGCCAAATAAGGATCATGTGTTATGAAATTATATTGAAATATATGCATTTATGCAATGATATACTGGTATGATCAGACCAATTCATTTTGCATGATCAAAGATATCTAGTTCCTGCCCTCTGCTACTCTTGCCACTCAAGTGCTTCAGCCAATTCATCCTGTTATCAACTGTGAAGCTAATCCTACAACGCCTTCATGATAAGAATCAAGCTCATATGACTATGGTCTAAGGCAAGTACATGCTGATCACCATTAAAAAATATTTGGCAATCACTTCAACCTCTCTTGTAAAAAAAAAAAAGCCGCTGGATTGGGTTGGGTCCTTTTCAGGAAAAAATAAGGCACAGGATTATGCAAAAATCTGCAAATAACGCATTTTTTGTTAAGAAAAGTTAGTGTGAAAATCTACAAGGGACACACTACCTTAAAGAAAATGACTACAGGTATCAGATGAGAACCTCATAGCTCCAAAGCACAAAATTCAAAAGCAATTCTAAAGGGCATCGATCCTATCACCAGTTACAACCAGTCCGGCTATCGCCTCCAAATTCACTTAGATGAATTATTGTCCTGTATTTTTACATGACCCATGCATTTCACGTGCATACTCACTATTTTTCATCCATATTTGGTTTTCCAGTTTTACAGTAAGAGAGACTCGATGCGGACACCGACAAAAGATGAATGATGACATCGGTCAAAATACCAATCCAAGCAATCAACCAAAGACCTCTTAGGGGGCACTATCTCAGAAGGGTTAACACGATGGCGGTACTGTCACTCTACGGAGGGTTAGCACGACCACGGCACTACCACTTTAAATTTCAGAAGGATTAGCATGATGGCGGCATTACCATTCTTCGGAGGGTTAGCACGACCATGAACTACCACTTGGAATTTCAGAAGGGTTAGCACGATGGCGGCACTACCATTCTCCGGAAGGTTAGCACGACCACGACACTACCACTTCAAATCTCAGAAGGGTTAGCACGATGGCGGCACTACCATTCTTCGAAAGGTTAGCACGACCACGGCACTACCACTTCGAATCTCAGAAGGGTTAGCACGATGGCGGCACTACCATTATTCGAAAGGTTAGCACGACCACGGCACTACCACTTCGAATCTCAGAAGGGTTAGCACGATGGCAGCACTACAATTTTTCAGAAGGTTAGCACGACCACGGCACTACCACTTCGAATCTCAGAAGGGTTAGCACGATGGCGGCACTACCATTCTTCGAAAGGTTAGCACGACCACGGCACTACCACTTCGAATCTCAGAAGAGTTAGCACGATGGCGGCACTACCACTCTACGGAGGGTTAGCACGACCATGGCACTACCACTTCGAATCTCAGAAGGGTTAGCACGATGGCGGCACTACCACTCTACGGAGGGTAGCACGATCACGACACTACCGCTTCAAATTTTAGAAGGATTAGCACGATGGCGGCACTACTATTTTTTGGAAGGTTAGCACGACCACGGCACTACCACTTCGAATTTCAGAAGGGTTAGCACGATGGCAGCACTACTATTCTTCGGAAGGTTAGCACGACCACGGCACTACCACTTCGAATCTCAGAAGGGTTAGCACAAGCGGCACTATCACTCTACGGGGGGTTAGCACGACCACAGCACGACCGCTTCATAACTCAGAAGGGTTAGCACGATGATGTCACTACCACTGCATGGAGGGTTAGCATGATCAGGACACTACTGCTTCAACAATGGTTAACACGTCGACAGATTGACGGTAACTACCCCAACAACTAATATTCAGACCGAGAATACAGCTGCCTCAGGTACGTGTCTCTTCCTTCTTTCTTTGAGTTTTGGCTCACCTAAACACCCATGCACTACGTTCCCCAAAACTGGGGGCAACCGTAGACACTTGGTCCTGAGACAGCCCAGACCAAAGTTACCCAATGATGAGTAGACGCCTGTTCATAGGTAAAAATATTGGAAGCGATAATTTTCTTGTGAAAATTTGCTTTTCAGAAATAAAAAAATAATAAAAAAATATATTTTAAAAATTAAATATAAAAAAAGGGCTCGAAAGTATTAATTTTAGGTCAAAAAGTTTTAATTTTTTTTAAAAAAAGGGGGTTTGGCCTAGTGACCGAGGTGCAGCCATGAGTTGCGTGGCCGCACCTCGCAAATTTAAGGCGCGGCCCCACACCACAAATTTTAATGTGCGGCTACCAATGGCCGTACCTCAAAAAAGGGTATAAAATCCCATTTTTTGTCCATACCTCGTGCGTCCCGAACTTTTTTTTTTTAGAGTTTTATCGAAATTTCAGTCCAAATTAAATTCAAACTTCATTTTTTTTTTATTTTGAAAAGAGATAAAATTTGATTTTAAAGGATAAATTAGAGTTAGAATTTGATTAAATTACTTGGAAAACCTAATTCTGGTGGAACATATAAATAGAAAATGATTGCCGCCAGCAAAGGGGGGACAAAAAAACGGCAAACACAGTTCTAAAGAATTATTTTGAGAGCAAATTGTTTTCATTTTTAAAGGGATTTTCTTTTTAAAAATATTTTGAAAATCGTTCTTGAGCCAAATAAATTAATTTTTTGTGTTTAGGATTCAGTTATTTTGACTTGATTTTCTAAATGCCAGAATTTTGAAACAGTAGTTTTATTTTTCTTTTCATCTGTTTTCGAACAATCTACGAAGGAATCATCACATTCAGCCAGGATCAAATTTCTGAGGGTAAATTCTTGGGCTATAGGCCAATCTTTACTTGTTCTTCTTTCTTCGTCGTTCGCTGTTTTCTCTGGTTTATTGTTGTATTCTGTTAGTTTGTTTATTGTTGCTATTAATCATTGTTTATTGTTTATTATTATCAATTTGTTTGTTTGTGGATTATTTATCATTCAAATCCCCGTCGTTTATTAGCATTGTAATTACCATTGTTTTTCCCTGGTTTATTATTCTGCTCATTGATTTTTATTATTTATCCGATGGTTGTTATTTACTAATGTATTTATTGTTATAATTATTGGGTTATTTTGTTGTTTTGTTTGTCAGTTACTGATTTTTATTATTAATCCAGTGGTTGTTATTTACTAATGTATTTATTGTTATAATTATTGGGTTATTTTGTTGTTTTGGTTGTTGTAACTGACATCAATTTATATTAACTTAGATTAATTTATTTGCATGATCCATGAAACATAGTTTATAAACTAATTAATACCAGTTCTTTTTATTTGATTCTGACTTTTTATTATTAATTTATTTTATTAATTTTCAAGGTTTACTCGATCTATTTTCTTGTTGCAGCTATTAATATTGATTTTTTTTATTGTATTTATTTTATTTCATTTAATGGCTTATTTCTATTATAATGTATTTTGTTGTTTAATTTATTTAATTGATCGTTTAATTTATTTAATTGATTGTTTAATTTGTTTAATTTATTTGTTGGTTGTTTATATTATTTAGTTGGTTGCTTAATTTATTTTATTGATTTATTTAATTTATTTAATTGCTTGTTTATATTATTTAATTGCTTGTTTGTATATTTGATTTAATTTGCTAACGTTTTATTTTATCCTTTTGTTTTTGATTGTCTAAAAAACTTATTTGTTCCCCTTTGAGTGGTGTTTCTGAGCAACCCAGAGAAGCAAGGAATTAGGGACCTTTAAGGCTTGGGTTTGCATTTTTTAATTTTCTGTATTTTCTTTATTTTGTTATGTTATATGTTTTATGTAAAATATTTTTTTATGTGCTTATTCTAAAAGAAATTCATGTTTTTTACAATAAATAAAAAATTAGGATTTTTGCTAATAAAATAGGACCAATGTCCTAGTTTTAGCCAATAAAATGTCACTTTCAAAAGGAGAATTAATTTTCATAAAATGGGATCACTCATCCCGGTTTTCTCAATAAATGCCCAAAAATAATTCTCCAATTTTTTAAGCTAATAAAAGGAACCAATGTTCCTAAACTCTAATAAATGTCCCGATTTATGTATAATGTATTTTCATTCTCTTTGCGTATTTATTCATTTTAGGACCTTGTAATTAATTTTCGGGCAAAATTTCATTCATTTTATTTATTTGCGCTTTTTATTTTGGAGGATTGTTCTGTCGCATCTTTTTATTTGTAATTTATTTATTATTTTATTTACTGCTTTCTTTATTGCTTTCTGAAATGCTTGAAATGCGCTTTAAATTTATTGCATGATCGCGTGAGATGAGAGATGGAATTTCAATTGTTGAAAACTTATTTATAACTTAACTTAAGGCATTAATAAGAGTGAAGTTCTGAATACTTTCTCTAGTTTAAGACCTCCAAGGTTAGATAACATTTCCCAGTTTCTTGTAAATTGGGTGGTGACTCTAAGATACCTCAAAGGTGCCTAAAGGTTTAATGAGATTAGATGAACTTCCCAATATTCTGTTGGGTAAAGAATTCCAAAATATCTCATGTTACCCAAGATCAATAAGACGCCGCCCATGTGGGCCGTAAAAGCGGGCCCCTCTAGGTAAGCACGTGTCACACAATATAAACATGAAATTCTGGACAACCCATTAAACCCAAGCTCCCATTCCGGAGATGGCTATTATAATCAATAAGCTTCCTATTCTGTAGCCAACTTATTGATTAGCATAAGTGCCGGTTACCAAATCCTAGATTTAAGATAGCTCTTATTCTGGAGACAGCCATCTAAAAAACCTATCTATATATTCCTCTTATTTTTGAACCTAATAAAACTAAAACTATAAATCAAGCTCCCATTTTGGAGATGGTAAGACAAATAGATGCAAATATTAGAAGAACAGAGCATATACAAGTAACAACAATCATTAGATTCAACTTCAATCATCATTCTGAATGAAATCAAAATCAAATCCAATAATCATTATAAATGCAGAGAATAGGATCAAGAGAAATAGAAGAAAACATGAAAATATTCATTAAACCCAAATATCCAAATACAAAATATGATTCAAGAATTCCTAAGCACAATGAACTACTCTAACATCAAGAATATAATTGTCAAATATACAAAATTAGAGTTTAGATACACCCTTGATGAGAGAGAAAATGGATCTTGAAGCTTCTTCTTTTTCAACCTTGAAATCTTCCTTAAATCTTAAAATTAAAGATCTGAACTAGATTAATATAAACTAATTACAACAAAATGAAATTAAAATAAAATCTAGCCTAAAAATGAGATAAAAAACTGTCTCCCATAATGTCTAGGACGAGAAAAATAAAAACCTAAAAAAATAAAAATGTGAAAATTCTGGGTTGAAGATGAAACAACGCCTATTTAAAGATTTACAGAAAAGCACAACTGTGTTTTGTAAAAACAGAGTTGTGTTCTGGGCAAAATTGTATGAAAATAGGGTTGCTTTGTGCATGCGATTTTTGGCGACTGGTTGGAAAACACAGCTTTTTTTTCATAAAACACAACTGTGTTTTAGTGTATATCTACCCTCTTTCACCAATTCAACCTAGAATCAGGCCCACACCTCCAATTAAGCTCCGAAGTATTAGGATATGCCTAAAAACATCCCAAAACTTATTAAAAGCTATAAAAACATTATAAACGAATAAAGTAACATAAACTAAACTAATAAAGATTAAAACTAACAAAGAAAACACATAATTATGCTAAGAAATATCCTAAAATATAAATATAATTGTAACTTACCAATGGAGTACAAAAATGCCATGCTAAATGCCTTTTGGAGGCTTACACAAGGGAATAAGACAGTGGCAGAATATGAGAAGGAATTTGAAAGGCTTAGCACTTATATGGATGACTACACCCGACTGAAGTAAGTTTGTATCAGTTGTTTGAGTAGGGCTTCTATAGTAGGATTAGAGAATCCATAGTTGCTCAGGAGTACACGGACATGAGGACTCTTATGAAAGCAACCATGAATGTGAAGGCAATCAAGCTTGATGAGGCCAATGACAGGCGCGAGCCCAATAGAAGAGGAGGATAGGATAGAATAGTCCGGTCCTCTTAGCAGCATTAGTAAAAGATCCAAGGGTCCTCCTACATAGTCTCAAGTACCTCCTCAGGCTTTAGCTTAGAGTCAAAAATCGACTGCACGTATGGATTTACTAGTGGCTTTAGTGGCTAGTACACTAAAAGGGGCAGACAGAGGGGCCTATTTTACATGTGATCATTATGGTAGGAGACACCCTAGAGAGTGTTGGGGATTGATAGGAGCATGCCTTAGGTGTGGGTCAAAAGATCACTTGTAGAAGGATTATCTTATAGCCCAGTTTACTGCACCAGAACCACAGGCTCATATATCAACTACAACATTATAGAGTGGCAGAGGCAAAGGTGATGCAACGAGGACATTTGCACAGAAAGGAGCTATACAAGCAGCATAGGGGACTAAGATGTGACCTTTAGCTCACACTTATGTTGTTTAGTCTAGAGAAGAACAGGATGCGTTGGACGTCATTGTTGGTAAATTCTTATTTTTTGATGATTATATTTATGCGTTATTAGGCCCATGTTCCACCCATTCATACATAAACACCATAAGCACAAGGGAAGGGTTTAAATATTTCACGGTTATAGCAGGATATCTTAGTGGCTAACCCAATAGGACATAGTGTAGTGGTGAATAAAGTATATAGAAACTGTCCTATCTAAGTACAAGATTTTACCTTCCCAGAAAACCTAATTGAGTTCCCATTCCATAAGTTTGATGTGATCCTAGGCATGGACTGGCTATATGAACATCAGGTCACAATTGATTGTAGACTTAAAAGGGTCACTTTGAAAACCATTAATGGTCAAGAAGTTACATGATGGGTGAGAGATCCGATTTTTTATCCAATGTAACACTGTAGATACCGGGTCCCGAAGCAACCCAGATTAGGGTTACCTAGTGATGAAATTAGCGCCTGTTCACAGGAAAAAAGGTTGGAAGTGATATTTCCTTGTCAAATATGCATTTGAAAAAAAAATTGAGGGGTGGCCTGCTCCCTGCTCGCCCCTCAAGGGCAAGGGGCGGCCTACCCGCCCCTCAAGGGGAGAGGGGCAAGGGGCGGCCTACCTGTAGATACGGGGTCCCGAGGCAGTCCAAATCAGAGTTATCCGATGAAGATATCGGTACCCGTCCTGCGGGTAAAGGAGCGAGGTTGTAGATTTTCGCCCCTAGAGTTCACAATTTAAGGGATCTTGGTGACTGGGAGTTTTTGCACGTTGAAAGGAGCTTTTTAATTAAGAAAATTGTTATTGGGAATTGACCGATGGCCATGGGTCAATGGGTGGCCGTCGCTCGCTCCCGAGCGACGGCCGTTCCTTGCGCGAGTGGCGCCCATCGCCCGCGCTTGAGGGACGCCTATCCCTCGCGGGAGCGACGACCATCGCTCGCATTTATGACACCCATCTCTCATGCGAGCGATGCCCGTCGCTCATGCATAATGGGCCCGTCCCTCGCACGAGCGGTGCCCGTCGCTTGTGCCTACCCCTCGCGTGATTGCTTGCCGCTCAGAAGACTTGGGTTGCCCTCGCCACTGACGCCTGTCGGTCGGCGATCTGGCGGCGATTCTCAAGTATTTTCAAAGCAGATTTCATTGGATTTTCTAAATACCTTCCAAAATCAAATGATTTTGATTTGATTTTCCAAAATCTTCTCCAAAATCAAAGCATTCTGATTTGATTTTCCAGAATCATTTCCAAAATCAAATAATTTTGAAATAATTTTCTAAATATTTTCCAAAATCAAATGATTTTTATTTGATTTTATAAATATTTTTCAAATTCAAATGTTTTTAATTTTATTTGATTTGATTTTCCATATCAAATTTGAAATTTTAAATATATTTGAATTCTTGATTTTAGCCTATAAATAGTAGGCTGAGATTCAGGAAAAAATGTTAGAAAAATTTTCGAAAGTAGTTGGGAAAATTCTCTAAAGAACTTCAAAACATCTTTCTTCTTTTCTTCATCAAAATTTCATTAAATCTCTTCGAAAAATAAGGAAGAACTCAAAAAAGCGAAATCAATTTGTTTCTTTTTGATCTATCGTTTTTAATATTCGAAATTGCTGCAGAAAATCAAACAAGAAAAATCAATTTTCTTTTCTTGATTTGACCATTTGAAAGATTTTTAAAATATTCAGAAAAGAACAATTTTGCAATAGGAAATTCTTTCAAAATTGCACATCGTCAATTGATCCTTGTAGAATTCAAGGGGAAAATATCACACAACTTTCGCCTTTGGAAGATAACATTCCAAGGGTAAACATTCCGGATTGACTTTTAATTTATTTTTCATTGTGTTATATTGATTTATTGTCATTTAATTGCATAAAAAGGATTTTAAATGTGAAATTTTTGGCGTTGAATTAATTTTTCCATTTTCTTTTGGGTTTGAAATGACTAACGAGCTGAAGGTCCACCGACGGCCGTCGCTTAAGTGAGCGACGGGCCGTTATTGAATTTCCCTTCTGCCCATCGGTCGGCTCAGAGACAATCGTTGCTCCTGTAGTTTGGGCCATCCCTGGGCCTCCTTTCCCCTTTTATTTTTATTTCTATTTCTTTCTTTTAAATTTTGGTTTTTATTTCATTTTAAGGCAATTTATTTCCACTTTCTTTATTATTTAAATTATTGATTCTTTTCTTTTCTTTAATCCTTTTCATCATTGTTTTATTTAGTTATTTTACTAACATGTTATTTGTTTTTGTGAGTTTAATTATTTCTCTTGAATACAGGGTGCTGAGAAGGGGATCCCACTAAGATGATTCGGGGACACCAATTGGGTTTATTTCCTTTTAGTTTATATTTGTTATTCCAATTTATTGTAAATGTAATTTTTTTATATTCATAAATATAAAGGATGGCGAAAGATTTCTACAAATGGGCTTTGATTTTCTTTAAATAAATAGGACCAATGTCCTAGTTTTCCATCCAAATAAAATAAATCTGTTAACGTTACTCTTTTTAAAAAAATGCGCATGCGGAGATCAATGTCCTCATCATTAATGAATATTCCCTTTTTATGTATGTTTGTTTACTTTCTGTTTGTTTACAATGGGGGTTGTATTCCATCCTTGTTTTGTTGTAAATTATCACATTTTGATTTACTTTATGCTTATTTTATTTTATTTTATTTACTACTTTCATTATATGATCGATCTGAGCTTTAATTCTTGCATGAAACTGTATGAGGAAAAGAATGAAAGTTTAAATTCAAAACTCAATTATAATTTAATTAAGGTATAAATAAATGGAAAGTCCCCAACCATCTCTAGTCTTAGGCTCAACGAGCTTTAGATGAACCCTCCCAATGTTCTATTGGAAGGAGAATTCCAAAATATCTCTTGCTGCCCAAAATAGGTCCAAGTTGCATTGCCTTAGGCTCCACGAGGTTAGATGGACCTTTTCAATATTCTATTGGAAGGGTAATTCCAAAATATCTTAGATTGCCCAAAATAGGCGTATATGCATCGTCTTAGGCTTCACAAGATTAGATGAACCTTTCTAATGTTCTATTGGAAAGAGAATTCCAAAATATCTCTGATTGCACAAAATAGACACACATGCGCTGTTTTAGGCTCAGTGAGGCTAAACGAAACTTTCCAATGTTTTATTGGGTGGCGACTACAAAATACCTCCTTGTTGCCCAAAATAGATGCCCTTATAATACTTACAAGTTTTATGAACCTCTCTTGAATACCCTAAAAGCGGGTCATTCGGGGCCTCTGAGGTTCGGCGCTCGTTACAGTGGCGACTTCGCTGGGGATATACTGAGACTTCGCTTCGAAAGTACCTTGATTAAAACATATAATTGAGTTTTAATTTAAAAATTTCATCCGTTTTTGAAAATGCATTGCATATCACGAGAACCTTAGATCTACGCTAGTTTGCACCCTCTCTCAGCCCCGATGCATTCCCGAAGCACGACCCTACATTCACTCAATATAGAGAAGTGTCAAGGATAATCACCAGCCCAAGCCTCGTACCATTTGGTATATTAAATGGAAACCCGATTTTTCGTTATGTTCATGATGAGCTACACTCGCGGGTAGGGACCATGCTTGGGTAGATCTAAAGTATCATCACCCTGGCCAAAAGCTCATGTAATGAAAGTAGATACTTCCCCTAGGTGGTATGAATCTTAATACTATGCTTGCTGTATAGATCACTTTGTATTCGACAAACCCATATAAGTTGGTTGGTCACCTAATCAAAGGCTTTCATGCCCTGATAGGCCTTTTAATTGCCTGAATACATAATGATCACAATCCTTGTGTATGTTCATTAGACAAGAGATATTATGCTGCTGGTTTTCCATTATGCATCATACGCGTCATTGGATTCCTCGTTAACTCATGGATTAAACCCACCTAGGAAAGAAACTGCGTGACCTCGTGTGTGGGAGTAATAAGGTTGGAAGGGTATATCTGCTTGCATATGGTTGTGGATGCTGCATAGTACGATCATGCATCATCCTGACCCGGTACGTTTTACAGCCATCATAGATCTACCCAGGTGGTCTAGAGACCCCCATGGGTGGCTGTGTAGGAATTCGTTCTTTGAGCTACTAGAAAGGGTGGAATATTTAGAGTCACTTTTCGAGAGCAATGAAGTGACCTCATCTTAATTCTCTTTAGACAGTGAAATGACCAACCCACAGAGAGAAGCAGATGCCACCCGGGCCTTAATAGCCGAGGAAGTTGGTAGAAGGTTTGAGGAGTTTGAGAACAGAAGGATGGCCATGTTGGCGATAATAGCCCCGCCTGTCGCACAAAACCCAGCCGTTCCCCCTATAGGTCAAAATAAATGAGAGGCGGCTAGAGAAGACCCACCTGAAGAGATATGCCCACCACCAGTGGATCTGAGAGCTACTACATCTACGGGCTAGAGAAGGGGGGTAGCCCACAGAATAGAGAATAATTTTGAAGAGGATGAGTATAAAAGCCCGTGTCCGTAAGAGGAAGGGCACCTTAGATGGAGGAAACTATTTAGAAGAAGATGGAAGAAAAGTTTGAAGCAATGTCAAGAATGCTGACGAAAGGGAGAGGGATGAATCCCAAAGATAAAGAGACCGAGGGAGAGGATCTGATCCCTCAAAATTTCAAAATGCCGGATGTCCCAAAGTTTGACGGAACTTCAAACCCCATGGCACACGTGAATCAATACATCCTGGTAGTGAAGGGAATAACCCTGACCAAAAGACAGAAGGTGGAGTATTTCTGCCTAAGTCTGATGGGGCCCGCAGTAGATTGGTACTATGGGGCTTGACAGGAGAACCAAGGAGGACTAAGACCTACTAACAAAAGAGTTCCTCTGGCAGTATGACTGCAGCACGAGGATGGAGGTGACGTTGAAGGATATGGAACTCTTATAGTAGAAATCTGGGGAGTCGTTTGACGAGTATCTGACTCGATGGAGAAATCGGGTGATGGAGATGGAGAGAAAGCTGGACACTCCGGATCAGATTAGGCTCTTTATCAAGAATGCTAGCTTGTATCTGAAAGAGGGGCTGAAAATGAAAGTTTTAATAGACTGGGAGTCCTTGAAGGACATAGCTATTGAGGCTGAAGGTGAATACCTGGCACGGAGGGCAAATAGTGAGGCTTATGCTAAAAGAGGCAATAACCAGGGGGCAAGCAGGTCGGCGAGCTCCAGCAGTGGAAATAGAATGGGCAAGACGACCGAGGTCTCAGCTGCGAATGTTGGTTCGAGGTACTTCTCAAATTTAGGGAGGTCTTTATCCTGGGTGCTGAAGGGGCTAATGAAGGAGGGGAAGTTGCAACCTCTAGCACCTAAACCTGCCTGAACCCAAGGACAACCGGGACATAAAGATGATGGGTTTTGTGCTTACCATCAGCACACCGGTATACGATGGACAGTTGCAGGGCATTGAAGCATGCCATCCAAGATCTGATCGATTCCAGGCAGATCACAGATCCGAAGAAAAGAGGCAACCAAAAGAAGCCCGAATACAATAATGTGCCTCCACTTGTGTTCATGATCGAGTCAGGGTTGCCTGAAGGGTTTATTTTGAGAGAATTATATGTTGAAGAATACGTTGCTATCACCTACCTTGAGGGGGCAAGTGAAGAAGGGATTCCTGTAGCAGTGATAGATTGCTCGTCCACCAATGATAGTGGAAATGAAAATGATAATACTGATGATGAAGGATTTGCCACCCTATGGGGTTCAAAAGATGAGGAGAAGGAGGTCGGAGCAGTGACCCAAAGTGGAAGGGTACTTCCAGAGGTTGAGAAGCCACAAGATCCCGTGGTGGTGCAAAAAGAAAAGGAGCCGGAGGAAGACCAAGTGATGAGGCAGTTGAAAAAGACGCCAGCTCAAGTATCGTTATGGGATCTACTAAGACAATCTCCTTTACATAGGCAGAAGCTGGTAGAAGCCTTATGCGAGTCTACCATAGCAACTACCATTTAGCCTACGGAACTGTTGGATATAGTGAAGGGAGGTGCTGGAGAGAATGTGGTGTTCTCAAGTGTTAATTTACCGATAGAGGGCCACAACCATAATCACCCTTTATATATAAGGGCCCAGATTAACGAGAAGCACACTACTTGTGTTATGGTGGACGACGGTTCGTTTATAAATAGGTGCCCTTTGGTGGTAGTGGTAGCTTTTGGGGTGTCAGAGGATAACTCCTGAAGGCAGGCATTGGGGACATTCAAGACAATGGTTTGGACTGGGCTAGTGGACATAGAGGTAGAGTTTGTAGTCCTCCCTATTCCAGCTAACTTTCGGGCACTGTTGGGTAGACCGTGGTTTTACAAGCTAGGAGGCGTACAATCTATCTTACATTAGATAATAAAGATCCCACATGAGGGACAGGTGGTAATGATCAGGGCTGCAAGGGAGAATCAAGTGTCCATACTGGAGATTGCAAGACAGCCCTTCAATGGGTTTCATGTGGCTGTGATTGGTGAGGAGGAAGACATCACAGGGAGCCCTCAGGTGGTGAACATGATGAAGAGGATGTCTTTCCTTCCTGGATCCGATTTGGGTAAGAATTCCCAGGGACCGCAAGCTGCTGTTGCTACGAGAGGTTAGAAGGATTGAAAGGGCCTCGAATATAAAGGCACTAATATGTTGAGCAAGAAAGCAGCTCACGAGATCCCACATATCAAGGAAAGTTTCGTGCTGGCAGCATCAATATGTGCTTACACGGGAGAAAGGGAGCCTCAGTGGGTGGACGGAAGAATTGTACCGAGATTCGAGGTCATTAATGATGTCTTCCATTGGGACATTGGAATGATTAAGCCAGCAGAGGGTTTTTAGGATGGAGAAATCATGACCAAGGGGACTGTCTTGGACTGAGAAGCACCCAAGGAGATTATCTCTGAGAGGTTAATGGATGAAGGGGAAGGAGAAGATGAAAGATAAAGCTGCGGAGAAGCAAGAGAAAGTTCCACAAAAGGTTACTGCAGGGCCTCCAACGTGCTAAGATAACATTCAGCTGTTGGCTACGACAACATCGGCGTCAACAGAGCAAGAAGACAATGATAGTTTAGATTTTCTTTTTATGCCAAAACTCCTTAATAATGTCTGTGATTTTTCCCATTCAATCAATAATATGAACAATTTTGCTTACTTGTGAGATATTTCTGATAATTTTACTATGCATAATCATGATCATGATTCATTTTTATTTGACATTGATTCAATTGATGCTATTCCATTTAATCTCGGAACTTTGGAAAACCCAAAGGAAATCTTAATAGCATCTAATGTAACTCTTGAAGAGAGGTTAAAATTTGAGAGAATATTGAAAAATTATGAAAAGTCTTTGCCTGGACCTACGAAGACATGCCAGTGGTAGACTGTGAAATCGCTGAACATGCCATCCCAAGATATCCGGATCATAAGCTAGTCAAGCAGAAACTTAGAAGACTCAGGCAGAATGGGCGGAAAAGGTTAAGGAAGAAATCCACAAACAGATTGAGGCCAAGTTTCTTGTTGAAGTCCAATATCCGACTTGGTTAGCCAATATCATTCCGGTGGCCAAAAAGAATGGCAAAGTACAAGTATGTGTCGACTATCAGGACTTAAATAAGGCTTGTCCGAAAGATGACTTTCCTCTGCCTCACATCAATATTTTAGTGGACAGTGCAGTGGCCTGCATGATGTATAGCTTCATGAACGGATATCTTGGGTATAATAAGATCCTCAACAAGATAGCGGATCGGATCAAGACAGCCTTCATCACCGAGTGGGGAATGTTCACTTACAAAGTAATGCCATTTGGGTTGAAGAATGCAGGCGCAACCTACCAAAGGATGGCTACTAGGATTCTTGATGACTTGATCTACAAAGAGGTGGAGGTGTATGTTGACGATATGATGATCAAGTCAGCCACTAGGGAAGGTCACTTTGGGGCTCTAGAAAAATTCTACAAGAGAATCGACAAGTACGATCTGTGGTTGAACCCTAAGAAGTGCATCTTTTGGGTTACCTTTAGAAAGATGTTAGGGCATGTAGTGAGCCAGAGAGGAATCGAGGTCGACCCGGACAAAGTCAAGGCCATTAGGGAGATACCGATACCTCAGAAGGAGAAGGATGTCAGAAGCTTCTTGGGAAAACTGTAATACATCAGCAAGTTTATTGCCAAGCTCACATCGATTTGTGAGCCGACCTTCAAACTACTCAGGAAAGATCAGCCTGTAATATGAAATGAAGACCGTCAGAAGGCTTTCGACACCATCAAGGAGTACTTGCTGAATCCCCCAGTTCTGAGGCCACCTCAACCAGTCAAGCCTTTAATCCTATACTTAGCAATAGAGGATAGTTCAGTAGGAGCCATCATGGCTCAGGAGGACGAATTTAGAGTAGAGTTCGTGGTTTATTACCATAGTAAGAAGTTCCTTTCTTATGAGGTCAAGTATGCTGAAGTCGAAAAGATCTGCCCAATGTTATTGAAATCGGACCGGACCAACCGGTTGAACCGCGAGCCGGTGGTCTAACCGGTTGGTTCAACCACATAAAATCGAATTGGGAAAAAATCGGATTGAACCGAAAAAAATGAGCCAAAATCGGAGAACCGGCCAAAACCGGGGTTATATTTTATTATATGTTTTTTAGTTTTTTTTTTGAAATAATATGTTTTTTAGTTTAAAATAATTAATAAAATTTTCATAAAAATAAAAAATAAATAATCTAATAAGTTTTATGTAGCAAATAATTGATTTTTTTACTATTTAATCACGTTTAGACTTAATGAAAATAATATAATGGTTTAATAATTCAATAAAATACAATAGAATAAAAATTGAATAAATTATTAAAGCTGGTGAACTTAAAGATAATTTTCTATCATTTTTTTAATTTCACCTATAGTTATTGAATTATTTAATTTTTAAATTAAAACTCATAAAATAAAATATTTTAACAGAAAAATATCTAATCAAGTAATAATTTTTTTTTAAAAAAAAATAAAAGGTGAAAGTGTGGGTATAAGGAAAAAAAAGAATGCAAAATGTGTAGGGGTGCAGTGTAATGAGAATTAATGATGTTAATTTGTCCAATTCTGATCAATACAATAAGAAAAGAAAAGAGGTGTAGCAGTTAAATTCAAAGTGTTAAAGGTGTGAGTGAGTTGGTTATTTATTTTGTAGCAGGGATATTGGTAATAGTGATGGAGATGACGACAACGATAATGAGAATGACGATGATGATGAGTGATGAAGATGACTTTTTTTTTTAAATATGTATAATGTAAAATGAATTTGTTTGAATGTTTAAAACTTATTTTTGGTGAATATTTAATATGTTTTGTAACTTATTATTAGTATATTTATGGCATATGTTAAATATTTTGATAGATTTTTTTTTGTTTGAGTGTTTATACGGTAGTATTTATAAAAATTATACTAATTAATAATATTTTAAAAAATAGAAAAAAATTCGGTTGAACCCGGTCGAACCACGAACCCTCAGCCTCGTCGGCTTTCTATCCGGTCCGGTTTCAATAACATTGGATCTGCCTTGCAGTGATTTAGGCCTCTAAGAAGTTGAGACACTACTTCCACTCTTACAAGGTACAAGCAATCACTAAGTAGAACCCTCTCAGATATCTGGAGGAAGCTCCTTCTTTATTAGGAAAAATGGGAAGATGGTTGTTGCTCCTATAAGAGTTTGATGTAGAGTATGTTACACGGAAGACCATTAAGGGACGTGCAGTAGCAGAGTTATTGGCAGAGCACCCTATCGAAGGAGATTCATTTGAGTTTAACTTCCCAGACGAAGATGTTGCAGCCATTGCAGTACATGGCTGGCAGTTGCACTTTGACGGAGCGATTAACAGTAAAGGGGTAGGGGTAGGAATCATTCTAACAACCCCGGATGGTGAAAAGCTCCCATTAGCCAAGAAACTAAGATACCAAGCTACCAATAACGAAGCTAAGTATGAAGCTTGCCCCTTCGGATTATAAGCCTTGATAGCCTTGGAGGCAAAAAGTGTGGAAGTCTTTGGAGATTCATCACTAGTAGTCAACCAGATTCGGGGTGAGTGGGCTATAAAAGAAGAGCAACTGATGCCGTATGTGAAGCATCTGAAGAGTTTGAGCAGTCGGTTTGAGGTGTGTACCTTTCACTTCATTCCAAGGGATGAAAATCAGTTGGGCGATGCACTTGCAACTTTGGTGTCAATATGGGATAATCCAGAGGGGGTAGCCATGAAGCCCATCTTGATCTCCAGTTCCGAAAAGCCAAGTTTCGAGTCTAATCCAGTTCTGGAGGTTGAAGTTGTTGATGAAAAGCCTTGGTATACTGACATCAAGAATTACTTAGAAAAGACAATACTCCTAGAAGAGACTACTGAAAAGGATCAAAGATTGATTTGCAAGCTGTCTACCCAGTTCATCTGCATAGATGGGGTGCTATACAAATAACAAGTCGATGGTATTCAGTTGAGATGTCTGAGTGAGAAATAAGCTAAAAAGGTGATGGAAGAAACCCACACTGGAGTCTATAGGGCCCACATGAACAGGTTAAATCTAGCAAAGAAGATTATGAGACAAGGGTTTTACTGGCTTATGATGGACACGGATTGCTCGAAGTACGTGAAGCGGTGTTAATTATGCCAATAGTATGCAGATCTGAGGCATTTACCAGTTTCAGAATTACACAGTTTGACATCACCTTGGCCGTTCGCAGCTTGGGGGATAGACATAATAGAAGAAGTGCACCCTACGGCCCTTAATGGACATAGGTTCATCATAGTTGCCATTGATTACTTCACTAAGTGGGTAGAAGCCAAATCCTTCAAGAAGGTTGATGCTCGAGATATGGCCAAGTTTATTGAAAAAAATATGATATGCCAGTACAGTCTCCCACACAACGTTGTGTCTGATAACGGGGTGCAATTTATGGCTGAAATAAAGAAGCTGCACTAGAAGTATGGCATTGAGCATCATAAATCCTTTCCGTATCGCTCATAGGCTAATAGGGCAGTAGAAGTTGCAAACAAGAATGTCAAAAAGATCTTGGCTAAAATGGTTTAGAACTACAAGGATTGGGCAGAGAAGTTGCCTTTTGCACTCTGGGGTTATAGAACCACCGTCAGAACCTCCACAGGAGCCACGCCATATTCTCTTGTGTATGGAATAGAAGTCGTACTTCCAATTGAGATAGAACTCAAGTCTTTAAGTGTAGTTATGGAAGCAGAAATTCTAGAAGCTGATTGGGCCCGCCAACGATTGCTCCAACTGAACATGCTAGACGAGAATAGATTGTGAGCCTATTATCATAACCAGATCTATCAGAAAAGGCTTGCTCGGTCATTCAGGAAAAAGGTCAGAAAGCACCCCCTGAAGGAAGAAGATTTGGTTTTCAAACAAATGAAACCAGGTGCTCCGGACATACGGGGTAAATTCAGGCCGACATGGGAAGGTCCATTTGTTCTCAAGAAGTTATAATCCAAGGGAGCAGCGATCCTAACAGACAGTGATGGGAAGGAGTTCAAGGAACCGGTCAATGTCGATAAACTCAAAAGGTTCCACGGCTAAAGACTTAAAAATCAAAAGAAGAGAATAAAAGCCCCGCGGGCTAAAAATGGGCGACTTGTTAGGTGAAAACCGAAAAAAGGCACCCTGAGCAAAAATTAGAGGCTCGAGAGAAAATGTCAAATCAAGAGAACCAGAGAGGGCTGATTGGAGATAGGAGTTTGATGCTTTCAAGGTCAATTCTAAGATTAGATGTAATTTTGCATTTTGAATCTATGTTAGATGATGATCATGTATAGAGAAATTATGTTGAAATGTATACAATCTTTGTAAATATATAAAATGAAGGCAATTCAACTCATATGTTCATTATTTTCTAGTTCTTTTATAAAAAGAAAGACATCATTCGTTATTGAATACATCTAATCTAAGTAACTACACTCTTCTTCTGCTCTCACTGGCTAGATGCCTAAGTCGATGGGTTTGATTGTCAACCGCAGGGCTAAGCACCCACCTCTTGTATGCACTAGTGAAAATAGTGCAGCGATCCTCGATAGAAGGTATAACAGTCTTCACCGGCAACTGTGCCCAAAGGCTATAGTATCTAGAAGTAAAAGCTGAAGATAAGACACCGCCCTGAAAAGATAAAGGGTGCCTCACAACGTCTTGAGTCCTTCTGAAGCGTCGAGTACAGTAGACTGCAATATAAAAAGTAGCCGCATGGAGCCCACACATCGGGACACACCCCGAAGGGCCATCCAAAGTCACTGCAGAAATGGGGAGCCAAGGGCACATGAAACTGATGTTCTTGTCTATAACCTCACCCAATTTGGGGAGAAAGTGTCTCAATGAGTAGCTGCTAATCACTCTAGAAGGGGGCTTTGATAGTAGCTTTAGTTTTTCCTGCTGCCATACCTGGAAGACATGAAAAATAATAATAATAAAAAAGGTGCTAGAATGGGTATGGTCCAGTCAAGGCAAAAATAAGGGACAAGTATGTGAAAATCCGAAAGGACGCATTTCCCACTAAGAAAAGTTAGTGTAAAAATCCACAAGTGATGCATTACCTCTTAAAATAATGACTAACCTAGAGTAATAAGGGGCTCCCAGTAAAGGCAATGGAGGGGTCAGCATAGACAGAATCCAAGCTCAGAATAGTCTTTGCAAGAATCAGGGGAAATGGGGTCAGCCTGCGATTGATGCCATCCACTATCCCAAACAGTCGAAAAGCGCCGGCCAACTCTTCAGAAGTTATAGTCAAATACCTAGATAGGTACAACAGTAGGATGACACTAGCTTAATAGGTGGACATATGGGAGAAGCCCTCTAGTGCCTCGATCAAAGGCTCTAGGGCAATGGTGGGACCCGAAGGGGCTAGTCTAGTAGCGGCTGAGGAAGAGATGCCTAAGGCCAATACGGTGTCCCTCGCACGAACCAAATTGCAGTTCGGGATACAGGGTGGTGTGCGTGGAAGCCTCACTCCGATGATCGCAGCAAACTCTTTAGGCAAGGGGCATAATTCTTGATAAGTAAACCTGAAAACATGAAAACGGGGGTCCTAGAAGCGGTCTGCAGCTAATAAAAGGTTCCGGTCCACTCTAACTCTCCTCAGAAATCTCAGGCCAGAATAAGGGGTCAGGGAGGTGTGTTCCCAGGTTCTGTGGTCATCTAGGAGTTAGTACATTTTAATAAGGATTGATGATGACATTTCAAGAATTTCGGAGCAGAAATTAAATATAAATGGAAAAGAAAAGGGAAAGGAGGAAAAAAAACCTTGAAATAGAAGGCTCTGGTTGAAATATAAGAAGGAGGCATGAAATTCAAGGAAAAAGGACAAGTATTTATAAGAAAGTCGTGACCGATGGGCGTCGGTGGTCCGAGGTACGGCTTACCCGTCGGTCAACCAGTTGACCATTTGGGGGATCTTTTCTCCTGCACATTTCATGCATTTCACGCTCATAAATATTTTATGTGTATTTTTTCCCATTTTAAATTTTACAGAAAAGCAAATTTGATGGAAGTGACAGTGCATGGAAATCATTGGGGCAAAATATTCGGGAAGTATTCTTTTGAAATTTTATAAAAGAGGAAAAAGAAAAGAAAAAATAAAGAGGAAGAAAGGGATTCCGAATGACCGACGGGGCGCCCGTTGCTTGATCCTCCGAAGGGCAGCCCATCGGTCATGCGATGCCTATAAAAGCTGAGCGGTTTGGCTCCCACTCAGCTTTCCTTGTTCCTCCTTTTCTTCTTTCTTTTCCTCCCCTGTAAACCGACGTGACTGTAGACACCGGGTCCTAAAGCAGCTCAGATCAGAGTTACCCAATGATGATTAGACGCCTATTTACGGGCAAAAAAGTAAAAAATGATGATTTTCTTATCAAAATTCTCTTTTTAGAGATAAAAAATAAAAATTTAAAAAATAAAAATAAAAAAAGGGAGCTTGGAAATTATAGTGTTTTAGTCAAAATTACCTTAAAATTTTTTTTTAAAAACAAAAATTTCGGCTGTCGGCGGCACATTAACGAGCCTTGGCAGCCCGCAGGGGCGCACCTCACCTGCGCATGGGCATCGCACGCTTGCGAGCAGTGCCCTGTGTAGTGCGCGCGCGGGCGTCGCACGCTCGCGAGCAGCGCCCCGCGTAGCGCGCGTGCTAGCGTCGCCCGCCTGTGCCTAGAGCATAGTCCGCGTGCCCACCGACGCCTGTCGCTCGCCTCGATGCCTGTCGCTCGCTCTTGTCCACCCAAATCTGCCGAAAACATGATTTTTGGACTTTTTTCGGGATTTTTTCCAGAAAATTAATTTTTTATCCAATTTTTTAAGGATTTTCATGATTTTTCCTTTTTTAAAATTAAGATAACAAATAATCTGATTTAAATTTAATTTCTTTCCTAATCAACTAGGATTTTTTTTATTAAAAGATATAAATAGAAAATTATAGAAAGAGAATGAGGGGAGGCAACTAAAAGGAAAAATATTTAGATTTTTATTTTCTTCTTCTTCAAAAAATTCTCTTCTCGTTCAATTTTTTTTCTTCTTTTTATTTCAATAAAATTTTTTCTAAAAGATTTTAGATGGAATTTTGTTGATGAAAAATTGATTTTGAGATAAATAAAATCATTGTTTGCTTTTAAAATCCAATTTTTTCACTTATTTTTTTTTGAATTATTTTTTTCAATTAAACTTCTTCAAATATTTTACATTGAATCATTTTTTGATGAAAAATTGATTTTGGGATAAAAGAAATAATTATTTGTTCTTAAAATTTAATTTTTCATTTGATTTTCTAAAAAATAAGATTTTTACAATTATTTTTTCTAATTAGAATAATCTTAGATTTATTTTTGTTTTCTTCCATTGTTTTTAGGAAAATTTCTTTCTTGGACTAAAAATCCAATTTTTTATTTTCAATTTTAATTTTGCGATCAAAGCAAGTAAATCAATCATATTTTTTTCTCAATCGAATCCGAATTCTGAGGGTAAATATTCTGGGTTTGATTCCTTATATTTATTTTATTTTATTTATTTTTGTTCATATTTAATTAGTTATTATGTAAATATTCAGATATATTGTATATTTATTTATTTTATGTGATCTTAGATATAGGTGTAGCATTTTTTACATTTTTCTTTGTTCATTTTTTATTTATTTGATTATTCATTCTTCTTTTATTATTATTATTATTATTATTTATTATTATCATTCTTTTATTGTTATTGTTATTATTATTGTTATTTTCCAAGTTTATATGTATTAATCTATTAATATATTGATTTATTTATTTTAATCATGTCATTTAATTTATTTGTCATTTATAATATATTTTTATTTATTTTTAATTTATTATTTTATGTGTTTAATTAATTTTCTTGATTTAATTACTAACAATAATTTTAATTGTGTTTTTTTTATTCCAATATTTGTTTTCCTTGTTTGGACATTCTCGCAAGCAAATGGGGAGATCTAGGAGATTCGTTTGGTTTGACCATTTATTTTTATTATTTGTATTATTTTCTTTATTTGGCTTTTTCATTTATTTCACCATATAATTTCTAATAAAATTGTTTATTTTATGCATGTTAAAAAGAAAATAATAAAAATATTTATATTAATTAATTTGGAATTTTTCTAATAAAAATGAGATCAATGTCCTACTTTTTCCATCCAAATAAACCGTCACATTTAACACTTTTTTTCTTAAGTATGCATGCGAGAATCAATGTCCTCATTCTTAATAAATACCCCGTTTTATGTATGATTTACATTTCATTTACAGTGGAGTTGTATTCCGCCCCTAATTTTATTGTAAATTATTGTGCTTTTATTTACTTTATGTTTAATTTTCTTTTATTTACTGCTTTCACAAGTTGATTGATTTGCGCTTTAATTTTTTTGCATTAAAATGTATGAGAAAAGAAATTAAAGTTTAAATTCAAAACTCAATTATAATTTAATCAAGGTATGAATAAATGGGAAGTCCCGAACCACCTCTAGTCTTAGGCTCAATAAGGTTAGATGAACCTTTCCAATGTTCTATTGGAAAGGAAATTCCAAAATATCTCTTGTTGCCCAAAATAGGCCCAAGTTGCATTGTCTTAGGTTCCATGAGCTTAGACGAACAATCCCAATGTTCTATTGGGGTAGGAACTCTAAAATATCTTTGGTTTGCCTAAAATAGACGTATATACATCATCTTAGGTTTCACGAGATTAGATGAATCTTTCTAATTTCTATTGGAAGGAGGATTCCAAAATGTCTCTGATTGCCCAAAATAGACACACATGCGCTGTCTTAGGCTCAGTGAGGCTAGACGACCTTTCCCAATATTTTATTGGGTGGCAACTCCAAAACACCTCATTGTTGCCCAACATAGACAGCCTTATAATTTTTTACAAGTCTTATGAATCTCTCTCGAATAACCTAAAAGCGGGTCATTCGGGGCCCCCAGGGTTCGGCGCATGTCATAGTGACTACTCGGTTTTTCTTCAATTTCACTCTCATTTCTCACCCGTTTTGCATGCCGTTTGCGCCAAAACGATCCTCTTACTACCGCCCACGTCCAGGACTAATTTTTTCCCCAGTTTTTTCAAGTTCTTTTCAGTGTATTTCGTCGACCACTAGGTTAGTTTTATCACATTTTTTCTTCTTCTTGGTGCTTCTTTTTATTTAATTTGTGTTCTGAATGCATGTTAGAGAGGCATACTATAAAATGTAGGGGAAATTCTGCTCGTTTATTTTTTGCAAAAACTAAACCTTGTAATACTGACAATTAGGAAGTAAGTAATAAATAAAATAGCATGATAAGGTGTAGAAAATTGACTTTTCATGATTAGGAGTAGAACAAGCTGCCTAATTAAATACCTGCTTATTTTAATGCAATAATTATATGCTTGTGAAATTTTTGTGGGGCTTGAGGCCTGTCTAATTGTTGATTTTTTATGCAGGGGGTTGGGCACATCATTGCTGGGATACTGCCAAAATTTTGGTTGGGCACATCCTTGCCGAGATGCTGCCGAATTTTTTTGGGTAGGCACATTTTAGCCGGAATGTTGCCAAAATTTTCAAAAATTTTAAAATTATGCTTAATTTGTCTGCTGTCAACACGCAAAACTAACTCTTTTCTTTTCAAGATTTCTCCTAGATGAAACATTCCCCATGGGCAGCCTGAGCCTGAGGCTTCAGTATGGATGGGCCCAGATCTCAGAGAGAGGTTCTAGGCCCTAGACCGAGTTCAGTTCTGCACTAGTCGATACATCTCTCGGCCATTCTTGCAGTGCATAGGGATGCTAGAGGAGGTTGACACGTTACTAGAGGCAGCAGGATGGGCTGAGTTCCTGTGACCATCCTTTCAAATATATCCTGAGGTCACTAGAGAGTTTCTGGCCACCTTTCACTACCGGGGATTTCAGAGATTAGATTTGGAGGAGGGGGTGATTCTGTTTCGCATCAGAGACTTTCACTTTAGTATTACCCGGAGGGTCTTTGTTGAGGCCATGGGGCTCCCACATGCGATAGATGTGATGATTCCTCAGAGAGCCATCCGAAGACAACACTGGGAAGCTATCATGCTACCAGGGGCACCCTCTGATCATGACACGGCGAAGAGCTCCATGCTCTCGTCACAGGCATTGAGATATGTACATAAGGTCCTCTCCAGCTCATATTTGGGTCGAGCAGGCAACCCAGGGTCAGTGAATGGCGTAGAGATATAGAGCCTACGGGCTATGGTGGCAAGCCGGTGCCTCAATATTAGCCATGAGATACTGGCTAATTTGAAGTGAGTGGCGCGGGGGACAACCCCTTTTATATGTGCTGGAGGCGTCATTACCATATTATTGAGGTATTTGGAGGTTCCTTTGGCGAGCTTTAGGCCTCCGCTGGATGAGGACATTTTTGTGGCTTTGGCTGCTGCCCAAACGATGGGGATGGTGGCCCAGGTGTAGGATTGTCCAGACGAGTACAGGTTGCTCACGGTGGCGAAGACTAAGCGCTTGTTCTATCTCCCTCCACTTTAGCTGAAGGAGGATATTTCAGGAGAGCCCCAAGAGGAGGAGGAGCCGTCACAGCAGCCTCAGGCAGAGGGGGAGCAGCCTCAGGCAGAGGAGGAGCAGCCTCTACAACATCCGTAGATGGATGAGGAGCAGCCTCGCACTCCATTTGACATGGACCTAGAGATAGACATGGACGAGCAGCTGAGTAGCTTGCCGTCACAGAGAGCTCAGAGCCTCACACTACCACCATCGCAGGTCCAGTGCCGTGAGACCCGCGAGGCTAGGAGATATCACCCCTATAGCCGGCCGAGGCACCCTGGAGCATCCTTATCCATAGCTCCTTCACCATCAGAGCCTCAGGCACTGACATCAAGACCTACTCCATCATCGCCTCCTTAGCTAGTACACCAGGATATCATTGCAGTGATAACTTCTGCCTTCACCGTTATAGAGCGACGATAGGAGGAAAGGGATAGGGTCCTGCTTGAGTGCCTGGGCCGATAGGAGAGTGTCATAGAGGGACAGGCGAGAGTCATAGAGGAGCTGAGGTGGGGATTGAACGCCTCACAGGCGGCGGTAACTCAGAGAGTCGACGAGGCGTCCAGATGGTGGACGAGTCAGTAACTGCTCTTCAGTTCTGGGTGGAGGCGCTAGAAGGCTCTATACCTACCATATCCGGATCCATCAGGGAGTTAAGGGAGCTGACAGAGACTAGGTTGACTAAGATTGGAGATGCATCCAGGTTCTCATACACATTATACACATTTGCACTATGCCCAGAAGGACCAATCACTTACGCATCATAATCAAAATAATCAGTACACACTTTAACACATAACTCTATAGGGAGCAACAAAGTGCCAGGTATCACTTTTGGTTTATCCCGGTCCTCACTCTCCTCCCCAATAAGATCCCGTGCTGGAACCATTGGAGGACCGTCGACTAATCTTGGTACAATACCACTTCCAAGCTGATTACCTCTACCCCGATTGCTTCTTCTACCACAGATTGCTGGAGATGCACTAGATCCACCCCTACTTACTATTTGCTGACTTCCACACAATTCATAAGCATTAGGATAATTGGCTAAAATGTGAGCAGTGCTTCCACAACGAAAGCACCCACCCGTTAGCCATTTGGATTCACTTCCATGACGCTTGCCACAATGAAAACATTTCGGTGTAATCCCCTTTCTCTTATAAGTCGAACCTCTTTCGGACCCAAGTGCAGTAAAGGATCCTTATTGTCTACCTTTGATAGCAGGTCCTCTTTCAGACCTGACTAGAGAAGTCTCTTGTAAATCTCTATACCTTTTTCTTGAAGGAAAATCGCTTCTCGGATCTATTTGAACTCCAAATGCAATCATTTGATCCAAGACTGATACCAACTCTTGTGATGTTTTAAGCAGAACCTCTAAAAGTGCAACTGGAATATCACCGACATTACTCACTGGTTTAGATGGATCAAGAACTGGCAGTTCCAGATCCCTAAGATTACCACTTCCAGAAATCTCTTTCTCCGCTTCCTGAAAAAAATCCCTCGACATTCTAAGACAAGCAAGACATCCGCATCAGGCCAACACAAAACTATATGTATTTCTATTCTACACTAGCCCAAAAACGACTAAACCTATGCTCTGATACCACTAACTGTAACACCGCCTAACCACCTATAGAACTTTACTACAATGGCTATGGAGTATTACCACACAACACAAGTGCACAATACAGTTTTTCATACAAAGTTCAGGATAAATAAGTTTCTTCAAAAGCAACACTCAATTATGTTCTGAAATTCTATGCATAATATTACAAAACACTTAATGTCTTACAATAGTTTTTGCTTTATAAAATATTTCTTGATACAAAAACCTCAGTTCCCTTACACATACCAACTACAAATACTCCTTTCATACTATTATAAAATAACCCACAATTACAGCGTGTAGACACCGGGTCCTGAGTCCGGCATAAAATGGCAATGATGATTTTTGATCCTTGATTATTCCCTCCAAAAAAAAAATAAATAAAAAAAATATATAAATAAATAAAATAAAAAATAAAAAATAAAAAACAAAAAAAATATATAAATATGTGTGTGTGAAATTAGGTAATTAATTAGTTAATGTTGTTAGTTAATTAATTAGTCAATATTATTGTATTAATTAAAATGCATGTAAAATTAAAGATTAATTAGTTAATTAATTAGTTAAAATGTAGAGTGTATAATTAATTAGATAAATATATATATATATATATATGTGATAATTTAAATGGATTAAATGTTTAATTAATTAGATAAATTATATATTAAGTAGATTAATGAATTAATGTGTTAATATGTAATGTTTAAATTAATTATGTAATTGTTTAATTAAATTAGTATGTGTGTGTATTAGTTTTAATTAAATTAGATTAACATAAGAAGAAAAGGAGGGAAATGGAGGAAATTATTCTTGTGCCCTTAGCCCTAATTGAGGGTGTATAAAAAGAAAATGATGAGTAAAAAGAGAGGGGGTCGGCAGATCAAAGGAAAGAAAAAGAAAAGAAAAGAGAGCAAGCAAAAGAAAGAAAGAAAAAGGAAAGAAAAAGAAAGGAAAGAAGAAAGGAAGAGCAGACCCAGGCCAACCAAACGCCGGACCGGAGAGAAGAAAAAGGGGAAAGGAGAGAGAGAGAAGGCGTCGCCTCCGCCGGCCACCTCCGACGCCGGATTCAGGCACGCGCCCCACCGGAAGAACCACCACGTCCGGGCGCACCCAGTCGTCGCCGCCGATTCTCCATCGGACTCCGGCAACCGGCGCGTGAGGGAGAAGGACCCGGACCGCTTTATCGCGTTTTCCGGCGACGGTGGACCTCCGATCGGCGCGTGGACACCGGATTTGGACTCCCGACGAGGCGATCTACCGTCCCCTGTTGGCGGTGCCGTCAACCGTCGCTCCGGCCAATCTCCGGCGACCTAAATCCGGTAAGCCTATTTTATATTAATTTATTTTAATATATTATTAATTAATATTAATTAATATTATTATTTATTTATTTATTATTATTATTATTAATATTTATTTAATTTCTGAATTATTAATATTATTATTATTATTATTATTATATTTATTTACTTAATTTCTGTTTATTATTATTATTATTATTATTATTTATTATTGTTATTATTTATATTTATTTAATATTATTAGGTTAATATTATTATTATTATTATCATTGATATTATTATTATTATTGTCTAATTTGTGTTAATTTTATGTTGATGTTATTATTTAATTGATTTGTGATTATTTAATTTTATGTATTATTATTATTATCATTATTGATTATTGTTAGAATTTAGTCATTTATTTATGTATTCATTTATTTATTTATTTAGAAATATGTAATTATTATTTTATGTATTTGTGGTCTGTAATAATAAAATGATTTTCGACCGCTACTAAAAAGAACCACCACACAAATGTTTCCCGCTAAAAAGAATGTTTGCTAAATAAAATTGGACCAATGTCCTATTTTACCCAATAAAATCATCATATAAAAATCGTTTTCCATAATGAACACATTTGAGGACCAAAGTCCTCAAAATAAATGAATAACCCGTTTTATGCATGTATAACACATTTATAAATGGAAGTTGTATTCCGCTCCTAGTATTATTGTTATTTATTTGATTTAATGCTTTATTATTTTATTCATTTGTTTATCTATTGTTTTAAATACGTGAATAAATTGTGCTTTAACCAAACTTGCATTGTGTGGAGAGAGAGCGAACTAATAAATTCAAGACTCAATTTTAAACTTAATCAAGGTACGAATAAATGAGAAGTCCCGAACCCTGCTCTGGTCTTTGGGCTCAAGAGGCTAGAGGTTATCCTCCAAGACACCTCTTGTGTCACGAGACTTAGACGTTAATCCTAGGCCTCATGGCCCAATATGGATAAAATGCGCAAGTCTTAGGCTCTCCGAGGCGAGAGAAACTTTCCCAATGTTCTATTGGGTGGCGACTCTATGAAACCTCCGTGTTGCTCAACATAGACGCACTTGCGATTTATCGCAAGCTGTTGACGGACCCGCAAATGCCCCGATCGCCCACGTGCGGGCGGTCGGACGGGCGGCGCATCGGGATCCGGCGCGCGTCACAGTGGCGACTCCACTGGGGACGTATTTGAGACTTCGATTCGAAAGTACCTTAATTAAAATTTACAATTGAGTTTTAGTTTATGAAATTCGCTTTCTCTCAAAAATGCATTACATCTCATTAGAGCTTTAGACTATGCTAGTTTGGTCCCTCTTTTAGCCCCGGTGCGTTCCCGAAGCACGACCCCATTTTCACTCAATTTGGGGAAGTGTTAAGGATAATCACCAGCCCAAGCCACGTACCTCAATGGTATATCAAATGGTGACCCGATCGGTCGTTATGCTCGTGATGAGATAGACCCGTCGGCAGGGATCATGCTTGGGTAGCCTCAAAGTAACACCACCTTTTGACCAAAGCTCATGTAATGGCAATAGAAATCTCCACTAGGTGACATGTACCATAATATCGTGCTTGCTATTTGGGCCGTCATATACTGAACAAAATCAATTGAATCAGATGATTTTCACCAAAGGCTTTCATGCCCCGATGGGCTTATCTTGATTTAATCGAATTGTTTAAATATATAATGGCCAATCATCCATGCGCATGTGCTTTAAAGTAAGAGTTGTTAAGCTGCCGGTTTCTCACCGTGCACTATACGCGTCTATTGGGTTCCCTGTTAACCCTTGGATAAATCCCACCTAGGAAAGATACTGCACGACCTCGTGTGTGGGAGAAATAAGGCCGGAAGGTTCTACCTGCTTGCATGTGGCTGTGAATGCTGCATAACATGCACATACATCACATGTCATTCATGTCAAAAAAAAAAATCAATCAAAAATAAAAATATATAAAATATAAAAAAATATATATATAAAAAATACATTTCATATTGTGTATATACCCTTTTGCCCACATTATTTTTCATGTGCACATACCATCATGTATATAATTTTTTCATGCACTGCATCGCATAATTACAATTTATTGATTTTTTCACTCCATCTGCACTATTCACGATCATGCATTGTATATTATCATACACGCATCATACTAACAATTTAAATTTTTAGCCATCATAGATTCTTCCAAGTGGGTTAGAGGTTCCGACGGTCGATTAGTAAGGACAGACTCGCCTTTTGGATTGCTCGAATTAGTGCTCGATTGGGATCCTGAGCCACTCTCGACATCTAGTACCTCATCCTCCATGGCAGACGAAACTGGAAACCTAACCACTCAAGACCTCGCCCGGAGGTTGGATGAATTTGAACGGCGAATGCTAAACATGATGGGTGTCATGGCCGAAAGAATTGCCCATCCCCCTGCTGCACAAGCACCTCCTATTCTGCAGCCGCCTATTGCTCAACAAGTACCAGCAGTCCCTCCTCGGGGGCAAGTTGAACCGCCTGCTGGTGGGGAGGCTCCCTTCGCTGGAGTGGCTGCTCGCCAACCTATTAATGAGAATGAAGCCGCACCCGTTGAGCCAAGAAGGGCAAGGGTTAATAATCCCGAAGAGGATTTTGTGGAAGAAGATGAGATTGAGGAAGTAGCAGCCCACCAACCTGTGAGGGGTAGAGCACCTAAGGTGGAGGATGAAACTATGAGGGCAATGAGACAGCAGATTGAGGCCATCACCCGGATGTTGTCAGCTGAAAAAGGGGTCAACCCTGAAGATAGAAATTTGGGAGATAAAGAATTGCTTCCCCAGAGATTTAAAATGCCTGAGCTGCCAAAATTTAATGGTACCTCAGACCCTTCTGCACATATCAAGCAGTACACTTTAGTGATGAAGGGTACAGGACTGAGCAAGAAGCAAAAGGTGGAGTATTTTTGCCTCAGCCTGTCGGGTCCTGCAGTGGATTGGTACCATGGGCTGGATCGAAGGTGTAAAGAAGACTGGGATCTGCTGACTGATGAATTTATAAAGCAGTATGACTGTAGCACCAGAATGGAGGTCACCCTGAAAGACCTCGAACTCCTACAGCAAAAGCCCGATGAATCATTCCACGAGTATCTAACAAGGTGGAGGAACAGGGTGATGGAAATGAAACGAAAGCCTGACACAGCTGATCAGATTAGGCTATTTATCAGAAATTCCTGTCCTTACCAAAGGGACCTGCTGAGCTTCAAAGGGCTTAGAGATTGGGAATCATTGAAAGATATTGCTGTAGAAGCTGAGGGGGCCTATCTGGCGAAGAAGGTGAGTCAGAATAATCTTCCTGGAAGGAACTTTGGGAACCAGTCTGGATACAGATCAGGCGGGGCTGGAAGCAGCAGCAATAGAACTGGCAAGGCAGCCGAGGTCTCAGCAACCGGGGTTGGACAGGAGCAGAGGCACTATTCCAATTTGGGTCGCCCTTTATCTTGGGTACTGGAGAGGCTTATGAAAGAAGGCAAGATACGACCCTTAGCGCCTAGGCCCGCCATGAATCAAGGGCAGCCAGGACATAGAGATGATCAGTACTGCGCTTATCACCAGCATACAGGGCACCTAATGGATTTCTGTCGAACCCTGAGGAACAAGATCCAGGACCTCATCGACGCCAAACAGATCACTGATCCTGAGAAGAGGGGGAAAGATAAGAAGCCGGGCTACAACGCAGTCCCTCCACCAAATATATGATCGGATCCAGTCCACCAGGGTGGCATTTTTGCAAGAACTACCTGGAGATATTATGTATTATGTCTCTGTATTTTGAAAACTCCTTATAACATTTTCGTTATGTAGTTTGATGAACAATATTTTGCGTACTTATATATTATTTCTAATGATTTCATTTCTTATGATCATGATATATTCATTCATTTTGACATTAATTCAATTAATACTACTGCATTTAATCTTGGAACTTTGGGAAATCCAAAGAAAATTTTGATAGCATCTGATATAACTCCTGTAGAGAGGGAATTTTAGAGAGAGAAAATAAAAATAAGAAAAAAACTAGTTGCAATTAGGAGATTGGATGAAAACTTACTAAGAGCACTAGAACCTTTCTGATTACCCGTCGAAGCGATCTCTGGATAAGACAGAACCTGGAAAATGATTTAGGCATCATTCTTTGTATAGCTCTCTAAATGACTATTTCCTACCCTTATTCTACAATCGCTTGCTAGCCCATTGAGCCTTTTTGCAGGTATGCTGAATGCGTACCAATTTTGTTGTTACACACATTAAAACTACCCCCTCGCCTAAAATGATTTTGGCTTCCCCTTAGAAGAGTGGCCGCTCTAAAACTGATGGATGTACATTTGAACAATTCTTTGGACTATTAAAAAAATTGCCTTGATGAGAGCAAGTTCAGACTTTGAAAAGAGGGTTTAGTCATGCATGAAAGGCATGAGCTCAAAAAAAAAAAAAAGCGAAAGCAAAAAGAAGAAAATGAAAAGCGAAAAGCGAAAAATCCAAAAAGAAAAAAATGAATGAAAAATGAAAGAAAAAGAAGCAAAGCAAAGAAAAAAGAAGAATAAAAAAGAGCTCAAAATGGTGACCAATTGACTAGTTTCAATGATTGACCTTCTGATCTCAAGAAGTTAGAATGTTATCAAGTCCAAATTCAAGAATACTTTTGAGCCGAGAACGGTTCATCCATCAGTCGAGAAAATATCGCGGCCATTTTTCTCTAGCGACCTGATCTTTCTTTGACAACCATCTACCTAAGCCTGACATTACAACCAAAGTAAGACCTCTTGATTCTGGGTCCAGGCTTATCCAATTAGCGGAGATGACCTTCTAGTAAGGTTCGGTACGTAAGAAGAGGCCTATGGTGTTTCTTGAGCTTCAAGCGAGAAGCCATGAGTGCATTCATGCATTCAAGTTAAGTCTTGTCTCCGACGTTGCTTCTAGAATTCGCATTCAAAAAAATAAAATGAGAGCAGAGAGAAAATATTCAATCACGAGAATCAAGAAGAGAGCAGATTGATAACAGGAGTTTGATGCTTTCAAGATCCATCCCGAGATTAGAGAAGGTTTTGTATCTTGAAATTAATGCCAAATAATGATCATATATTATGAAATCAAATTGAAATATGTGCATTTATGCAATGGTATTGATGTAACCAGAATAGTTCATCTGATGTACAAAAAAAAAAAAAGAAGAAAAAAGAAAAAAGAAAAAAAAAGAAAAAATGGTCGTTAGAGATGAAAACCGCAACTGGCGCTCTAAGCAAAAATTAGGCCAAAAGGATAGGGTGAAATCCTGAAAATAGGCGGTCTGTCCTAAAAAAAATAATAAAAAATAAAAAAAAAATAAAAAATAAAAAAAAAAGAAGAAAAAAGAAAAAAAGAAGAAAAAATAAAAAAATAAAAAAAGCCGCTGGATTGGGTTGGGTCCATTCCAGGCAAAAATAAGGCATAGGGTTATGTGAAAATCCGAAAGGACGCATTTCCCGCCAAGAAAAGCTAGTGTGAAAATCCACAAGGGACGCACTACCTTAAAATAATGACTACAGGTTTTAGATGAGAAGCTCATGATCCCCAAATAGCATGAAATTCAAAGGCAATTCCAGAAGGCACTGATCTTACTGCAGATTGCAATCAAATCGGTTGTTGCCTCCAAATCCACTTAGATGAATTTGTATATTGCATTGCTGCATACGCATGCATCTCACGTGCATACTCACAATTTTTTCTGTATATCTGCCTTTCTAAGTCTTGCAGAAAAAGAGACTCGATGCGGACACCGGCAGAAACCGAGTGACGACATCATTCCAAACATCATTCAAGATCAACCCAAGACCTCTCAGGGGGCAGATCTCAACCCAAGACCTCTCAGGGGGCAACCGCTTCTCAAAGGGCTCATAGACAGCACCACTTCATCAAAATCTCAAAGTCCTCTGAGGAGGCAAATTCTGTAAGCCCTCTGAGGAGGCAAAATCTCAAAACATCGGAGGGTTAGCACGATGGCGGCACTACCACTCTGAGGAGGGTTAGCACGACCACGGCACTACCACTTCACCAAACGGAGGGTTAGCACGATGGCGGCACTACCACTCTGAGGAGGGTTAGCACGACCACGGCACTACCACTTCACCAAACGGAGGGTTAGCACGATGGCGGCACTACCACTCTGAGGAGGGTTAGCACGACCACGGCACTACCACTTCACCAAACGGAGGGTTAGCACGATGGCGGCACTACCACTCTGAGGAGGGTTAGCACGACCACGGCACTACCACTTCAATCAACCCAAGACCTCTCAGGGGGCAGATCTCAACCAAAGACCTCTCAGGGGGCACACAATCAATCCAAGACCTCTCAGGGGGCAGATCTCAACCAAAGACCTCTCAGGGGGCGCCACTCAACAGAACGGCTAGCACGATGACGGCACTACCACTCTATGGAGGGTTAGCACGATCACGGCACTGCCGCTTCTGCAATCACAACAACAGCACTCAATTCAATAAGGTTTCCGCCGCAGGTATGGAATCCTCTCTCTCTCCCACTTTGAATTTTGGCTCACCTAGGTGTCTATGCACTAGCTTCTCCAAAATTGGGGGCAACTGTAGACACCGGGTCCTGAGTCCGGCATAAAATGGCAATGATGATTTTTGATCCTTGATTATTCCCTCCAAAAAAAAAATAAATAAAAAAAATATATAAATAAATAAAATAAAAAATAAAAAATAAAAAACAAAAAAAATATATAAATATGTGTGTGTGAAATTAGGTAATTAATTAGTTAATGTTGTTAGTTAATTAATTAGTCAATATTATTGTATTAATTAAAATGCATGTAAAATTAAAGATTAATTAGTTAATTAATTAGTTAAAATGTAGAGTGTATAATTAATTAGATAAATATATATATATATATATATGTGATAATTTAAATGGATTAAATGTTTAATTAATTAGATAAATTATATATTAAGTAGATTAATGAATTAATGTGTTAATATGTAATGTTTAAATTAATTATGTAATTGTTTAATTAAATTAGTATGTGTGTGTATTAGTTTTAATTAAATTAGATTAACATAAGAAGAAAAGGAGGGAAATGGAGGAAATTATTCTTGTGCCCTTAGCCCTAATTGAGGGTGTATAAAAAGAAAATGATGAGTAAAAAGAGAGGGGGTCGGCAGATCAAAGGAAAGAAAAAGAAAAGAAAAGAGAGCAAGCAAAAGAAAGAAAGAAAAAGGAAAGAAAAAGAAAGGAAAGAAGAAAGGAAGAGCAGACCCAGGCCAACCAAACGCCGGACCGGAGAGAAGAAAAAGGGGAAAGGAGAGAGAGAGAAGGCGTCGCCTCCGCCGGCCACCTCCGACGCCGGATTCAGGCACGCGCCCCACCGGAAGAACCACCACGTCCGGGCGCACCCAGTCGTCGCCGCCGATTCTCCATCGGACTCCGGCAACCGGCGCGTGAGGGAGAAGGACCCGGACCGCTTTATCGCGTTTTCCGGCGACGGTGGACCTCCGATCGGCGCGTGGACACCGGATTTGGACTCCCGACGAGGCGATCTACCGTCCCCTGTTGGCGGTGCCGTCAACCGTCGCTCCGGCCAATCTCCGGCGACCTAAATCCGGTAAGCCTATTTTATATTAATTTATTTTAATATATTATTAATTAATATTAATTAATATTATTATTTATTTATTTATTTATTATTATTATTATTAATATTTATTTAATTTCTGAATTATTAATATTATTATTATTATTATTATTATATTTATTTACTTAATTTCTGTTTATTATTATTATTATTATTATTATTTATTATTGTTATTATTTATATTTATTTAATATTATTAGGTTAATATTATTATTATTATTATCATTGATATTATTATTATTATTGTCTAATTTGTGTTAATTTTATGTTGATGTTATTATTTAATTAATTTGTGATTATTTAATTTTATGTATTATTATTATTATCATTATTGATTATTGTTAGAATTTAGTCATTTATTTATGTATTCATTTATTTATTTATTTAGAAATATGTAATTATTATTTTATGTATTTGTGGTCTGTAATAATAAAATGATTTTCGACCGCTACTAAAAAGAACCACCACACAAATGTTTCCCGCTAAAAAGAATGTTTGCTAAATAAAATTGGACCAATGTCCTATTTTACCCAATAAAATCATCATATAAAAATCGTTTTCCATAATGAACACATTTGAGGACCAAAGTCCTCAAAATAAATGAATAACCCGTTTTATGCATGTATAACACATTTATAAATGGAAGTTGTATTCCGCTCCTAGTATTATTGTTATTTATTTGATTTAATGCTTTATTATTTTATTCATTTGTTTATCTATTGTTTTAAATACGTGAATAAATTGTGCTTTAACCAAACTTGCATTGTGTGGAGAGAGAGCGAACTAATAAATTCAAGACTCAATTTTAAACTTAATCAAGGTACGAATAAATGAGAAGTCCCGAACCCTGCTCTGGTCTTTGGGCTCAAGAGGCTAGAGGTTATCCTCCAAGACACCTCTTGTGTCACGAGACTTAGACGTTAATCCTAGGCCTCATGGCCCAATATGGATAAAATGCGCAAGTCTTAGGCTCTCCGAGGCGAGAGAAACTTTCCCAATGTTCTATTGGGTGGCGACTCTATGAAACCTCCGTGTTGCTCAACATAGACGCACTTGCGATTTATCGCAAGCTGTTGACGGACCCGCAAATGCCCCGATCGCCCACGTGCGGGCGGTCGGACGGGCGGCGCATCGGGATCCGGCGCGCGTCACACAGCGGTTCCTATGTGTTGACCGTTGGCGATGCAGGACTGTCTTCTAAAATGCTATCTTCAGATACCTACATGGATAAAACATCCAATGCTAAGCAATAATGCTTAGTGGGGAAATAACAGAATATGGATGAATACTCACAGTGATTATCTATACAATTACATGCTTAGGCAACATACATAAATATACAATTCGAATTAATATCAGCACTAGAGCAATCATCACAATCACATAAGGTGACTAACAGTATCATCGAGGGCATTTTATAATTATTTACATTTAATCTTAAATTCTCATATGCTATTTACTCATTATATCATATTTTATTCATGGCAATTCTATAATTTCACCACCTCACAGACATCACATATATATATTACATATGGCAAAGTAATTATTAGCACTTGTCCATATATATATATTCATCATCAAATCACAAAAACAAATCCGTACCATCCATACTTTTATTCAATCCCTAATATTATCGCATACATACTAATTCATATAAAGTTTACAACATTTCCTTGTTAACATATCATGGTCTATCTGATACCACATATTGCAACCTTTATGCATTAAATTCATATTCTACACTAACAATAATCAACACCAATATATATATATAGTGCATAACCTTATCAGATAATAATCACAAAACCACATTGCTTGCACCAAAGCCTATCAATATTATACACTTAAGAATTCATATAACACACCAAGTTGACAATCAATCACTTGCTTACTAGTTATTTCCTAATTTGCCTGCACTTCTATAGTAGTGGATAGCGGGTTATCAATTTGATATCCATAGATACCTTTAAGCTAGTATCCGTAGATACTGAAATTATCAATCGCATTAGTACCCATAGGTACAGAAATAATCAATCGCATTAGTACTCGTAGGTACAGAAATAATCAATCGATTTGTATCCATTGATACCTTAATATCGCATTAGTATCCGTAGATACCTTAATATGAAATACACAATTACTCGCTTTTGGGGAACCTATTCCAGGATTACCCCTGACCCAAATGGGACCGATTAATAGAAATCACTCACTTTTGGCTGCAGCACTTTAGACCCTATAGGCATGCCTATCTATCCACGACTCGACTTGCAAGCTAGACAACTAACCCAATACTTAAATCAGATTTTCATGATATAAACCTTCGCAAAACTGCTTTAAATAAATATCGGATAGCTCTTAACACTATTCACTTTCGTACGCGTATATCTTATTATCCATCTCACACTTCATCATTAAATTCATACAAATTTTATAAACATATATAGACACATGCTCACTTGGATTGCCACATATTAGTCTCCATGTAATTAAGCAAATCATTAGCTCAAGATCATAAGTCATACCAATACATCATCATTAACTAGCATCCTAACATATGATATCTTGCATACACACACATATATGATTTACCATACAAGCTCCTACCTAAATATGCATAACCTCACATGATCACATATATACTTATCATTTTCTATACATCTACATTAATTGTTAACATGTCATTTAATATTATACACTCATGTAGGGTTTATTAACAAACACAAACTTCATTATACATATGTTTACTTGAATTAGCACATCTATAACTTTCATATGCATAGTTATTCACAGGCAAATATCACAATTTACACAAAATAGGACATTTAGAAAATATTCCCAAACTTGAGACTCTGTCACACTCGCGATAGACCTCAAAAATTCCTTCTGTCGAGCCTGCGGCGATGCCTGCGCTCACGACAGAACTCAATCTCACATCTATACTCGTCAGAGCACACTGTCGCGCCCGCGACCCCTGTCACACCCGCGACAGTGGCTGAACTTTATGCACAAAGCTCCAACCCACAAACCTCTTTCAAACACTTATCCAATATTCACCTATATGACTTCTAAAGACCAGTATACATCACTTTCAGCCATCATGGCCTCAGATCAAATGATTATCTACATGTTAACATTTCAATGATACAAATCTCGTTATAAATGGACTTGAAATTAAGGAGTTATGGCCAATAAAGCACCACTTGTTCCAAAAGCCCTCCTACAGAACTTAATTACACTTAAAGTACCTTAATCATATGTATTCCTAAGTGGCACCCATTCATTTACTCTTTACAAGACTCTAAACATGTGTCGAATAAATTTTAAAATGTTCCGGTGAAGTTCGAGTGTAAAAACACACTGAAATATACAAAACAAGGGAGGGGCATCGGTGGGCAATGTTCTGTGCTAGCCTTGGGGTCCCAAATAAGTAAAAAACCCATCAAATATCATGTTCTATTGCGATCGCGATAGTAGCTTCTTAAGTGTCCCACAAAATCAGAATATCAAGATTGCTATATAATGGCGCTAGTTTCATTTAATTTGGAATTTCCTAACTTAACTTATGACAAAAATAATCAACAGAGGTTCAACTAAATTTAAGCAGAGTTTCCTTTAGAAACTCAACACACCCAAATTATCAAATCTACCAAAACTATCACAACAACTCAGCACAAATTTTCATGTATACTTCACAACAAGAAGTTAAACATCAAAAATACAGAAATACACAAATTTTCCAAACCTTAGTGTAGACACCGGGTCCTGAGGTAGTCCATATCAAGTTACTCGATGAAGAAACTAATGTCAATTTTTGGGCGAGGAACGGAAGTTGTGGATGTTCGTCCGCCAGTTTTATAAGGATCAGAGGTGTTCTGGGTAAACGGGGGATTTCGGACAGTCGAGAAAAGTTCAACTTTGAAAATGGGCTTTTGATCCCACAGATGGGCAGCCCGTCGTTGGAGAACAGCCTATCACTCACGCGAGAGACCCGTCTCTCATGTCGAGCGCCGGCAGTCGCTTGGGGAAGGGAGCCCGTCGCTAGAATGAGAGACGCCCCTCTCTCGGTAATGGGGCCGTCGCTTGGTTGAGGGGCGCCTGTCGCTCGCTTGAGCGGCGCTTGTTACTAGTTTGATCGACGCCCGCTCCTCATGGGAGACAGCTGTCTCTCATCTCCGTGCCATGTGTAGAGCCTGCCAGTCAAATGACCGCTGGTACCCCTTGCGACCGATGCCCATCGATAATCCACGGGCAGCTCGTCGGTCGGTGATCTGGTTGTTTTAACCACCGGATTCTACAGAATTTAAGGGATTTTACAAAATATTTTTAAATATTTTTGAATTTCCCAAATCTTTTCAAATGTTTTTGAATATTAGATTGGATTTTAGGAATATTCTGAAAATCGTTCGATTTTGATTTGATTTCGGAAAATCCTCTTCAAATCTGAATTAAAAATTTAAATTTATTTGAAATTTCCTCCTAAACCTATAAATAGGGAAAGAGGATTCAGTTTTTAGGATTGAAAATTTTACTGAGAAATTATTGTTTAGAAAAAACTTTTTATCAGAAAACGAAAGCTTAGTAATTTTCCACAGAAGATTTAATTTTCAATTTCTTAAAAAACAAATTTTCTTTCAAATTTTCTTTTTTTTTTTTATTTTATTCTCAAATTACGCTAATCCGAGGAAGCGAGATCCATTCGTTTTCATCCATCTAGCTAATTCGGATATTTATTGCTGTCCAAATTCTAAGAAAGAGAGGACAATTTCCTTCTCTTGGTTTATTTTTCAAAGTGAGATTTTTACAACAAAAAATCTCTCCTGATCGCAAGATCGCAATCCGATCCTTGTAGAACTCGGGGAGTCGAAATATTGCAACGTTCACCTTCACAAGGTAAAAATCCGAGGGTAAATATTCTGGACCTATTTACTTTGAATTAAATCATCTTTGATAATTTCTTGCATAAAAATCCCTTTTATTCAAATTAAAATAAAGAGAAAATTCAATTTTGGGTTACTGTTTTGGAAACAGAGATGATCGACGGGCATAAGGACCACCGACGGCCGTCGCTCAAACGAGCGACGGGACATCGAGGGTTGCCCTTATGCCCATCTGTCCCTTCCAGGGACGCCCGTCGGTCACACGTTTTGGGCCGTCCCTGGGCCTTTTTTTCCATTGAGCTTCTTTTCTTCTTTTCTTTTGTTTTAAATGGTTTTTCTTATTCAATTTCTTCCGTTTTCCCTCCCTATCTTTTAATTTCATATCTATTTTCGTTCTTTAATTTTACACTAACACGTCCTTTATTTTTGTGAGTTTTATTTTTTGACTTGTCTGGTGAATTTGGGGCCTTTTGATATAGAAGCTACTGCAAAGGCCCAAGGGTCTCCTCCCGGGTTTATTTTCTAGAATTTATCTCCTTTTTATTTAATTCATATCGTTATTGTAAATATTGTTCTTCTTGTATTATCCCGCTAATGAAAATTGGTCAAATGTTTTTTATTAATCAAATTGGGATTTTCCTTACAAATTGAGGACCAATGTCCTATTTTTCTAACAAATAAAAATCAACGCCTCAAAACCATTTTATAATAAATGTGCATGCGAGGACCAATGTCCTCACTCTTAATTTATATCCCGATTTATGTATGAATCGCTTGCAATTTATAACGGGGGTTGTATTCCGCCCCTAGTTTTGTTGTAATTTATTTTCATATGCTTTATTTTAATTATACTTTTATTTATCGATTCCTTTGAATGAATAACTTGTGCTTTAATTAAACTGCACCAAATTGAATGAGAAAAGGAATGAAACGATAAATTCAAAACTCAACTATAAATCTAACCAAGGTATGAATAAATGGAAAGTCCCGAACCTTCTCTAGTCTTTGGGCTCAACGAGGCGAGAGGGCCATCTCAATGTTCTATTGAGATGGGGCCTCTAAGACACCTCTTGTGTCCCGTAAAAGGCTCAAAATTGCACAGTCCTAGGCGCCACGAGGCGAGAGGGCCATCCTAATGTTCTATTAGGGTGGATGCCTCCAAGACACCTCTGGTTTGCCTAAGCGTGAGGCTAGAGGACCATCCTATCATTAGGGTGGAAGCCTCCAACACACCTCCGGCTTGCCTATAATGGGCATAGCAGCGCCGTCTTAGGCTCACTGAGGCTAGACAACCTTTTCCAATGTTCTATTAGGTGGCGACTCCAAGAAACCTCCTTGTTGCCCAAAATGGACGCACTTGTAGTTTCTTACAAGTTTTCATGAACCTCATCCCGAAGGCCCTAAAAGCGAGTGGTTCGGTACACCCCGGGGTTTGGCGCGCGTCACACTTGGTCTCCTTAACTCCTTTGAAATTCACTTAACTCCTAGATCAACCACTTTCTCTTTCCCCTTGCTTCTCCGTGTTTCTTCAACTACAAATCCCATGCCTACACTTAGTTGATCCTTTCGCACCTAAAATAGTAAAAATGGATGCGTCTGAATTAGGTTATGGAGGAATTTTAAAACAAAAGGTGGATGGGAGAGAATGCATTGTCCAGTTCATATCTACACATTAGAATGATTGTTAAAAAAATTATTCTACTATCAAAAAAGAAATTCTTTCAATTGTCATGTGCATTTCAAAATTCCAAAGTGATTTACTCAATTAAAAGTTTTTACTTTGCATTGATTGTAAATCTGCAAAGGAAGTTTTACAAAAGGATGTTTAAAATATTGCATCAAAATAAATTTTTGGATGGTAAGCAATACTCAGTATTTTTAATTTTAAAATTGAATTTATTAGAGGAGATAAAAATTCAATTCCAAATTTTCTGACCAAAGAATTCCTTCAAAAAAGGACCCCAGAATGCCAAGAAAAGAAAAAGGAAAAGAAAAAGTGGTCCAAGAAAAGGACCAAAAAGAATCAAAACCTGTAGTAGCCTCGTCTGCCACAGAAATCAAGTCTTGGGCTCAAATAGTCGAAGAGGACGAAGAGGCCCTACTTAAACAGTCCCAAGTTCAGCAATGGAATGAGACTCTTTCCAAACAATTAGAACTTGGCTTACATTTCAAAACATTAGATGAGCAACAATAAGGTAAAGCTTCTCAAACCACTTTAAAACATTACAAGAAAATTATCAAACAACAATGGAAATTAGCAACCGAATTTGTTGAATTTTCATTGCTAATCAAAATTAACAACCGAAAATAGCACAAAAAATTCGGTTGCAATTTTGACGGTGTGTATTTTTTAACAACCGAAACTGTATTCTGTTGCTAAATCTAACCAATATACATTCGGTGAATTGGTCAACATTACCAATGGAATTGATTTTGCCGTTGCTAAATTAGCAACGGAATATAATTTTCGTTGCTATATTTACCAACGGCATAAAAATTTCGGGTTGCTATTTTTAGCAACGTTGCTATTTATAGCAACCGAATAACAATTCCGTTGCTAAAAATAGTAATGGAATTTTGTTCCGTTGCTATTTTTAACATCAAAAATTGTAAAATTATGCTTCCTTGGCATAATGTTATAGTTTCAATCAAATTATTTATTTATAAATAAATATAATCCAAATTCATAATGAAATTTAAGAAAATATTCTTATTGATAATATAATATAAACACATGTACTATGAACAATTGCATTTAGATTACATGTCATAAACAATCAATATTAAAAATTTACAAAAGCAACCCTAAAGCATATACAGAATATACTATATACATATCCAAGGGTATCTAATATGAATACCAAATCTATACATTACAAAAGGTAATACATTTCAAAAACCAAAATAACTCTCATGGAGCTCCGACTCCTAGTGGTTGACCTGCAGGCGCCCGACTTAAAACCGAACCTGCAACCTACACGGGGAAAACACCGGTACTGAGCGAAGGCTTAGTGGGGAGAAATAAATACAATAGACTTCTATTGAAGTCACAATTATTAATGGCAAACCATAAAATATAAACATCACAACATTCATGCAATAACGTACTTATACATCTCCAACATGTGCATATACACAGATAAACATATCATTACATCTCCAATCATATGCATGTACATAAGTATATAGCAACCAAACATCAGTGTACTATTAGCACATCATTACTGATGCGGACGAGTTGGGCCTTCAATATTTGGAGCGAGTCGAATGTGTTTTTCGGCCGTAACTTTTGCTACGGGTGTCCGATCGCTTATTATAATATGTTTTTGGAAAGCTCGTTCCGAGCTGGTCACATTGTACAAGGGAATAAGCCCTTGTAATAGTCATTTTAGGCCTTTAAAAATGACGTTTAGGCTTTCATTTTTCAATTTGAAGTTTAGTCGCTCACGAGAAGCAGGTTGATGGGTTGATCCTCAGCTAGCTATCCCGCTCTCTATCGCATGTGACAAAGTCAAGATAATGCCCAGAACTCTATTTTTGCAAATCTTTACAAACCAAACTCTTTCGAGTTAATAACATTCTAAGTTGCATCATAAAAATTACCTAATTAAACACACATTATAAATAAGGCATCATGTGAAGAAATCAATAGATGGTAAGCATGTCCACATTAGAAATCAACTCCCCGCAATAATTTTGATACTAATCACGAGAAGTATTAAAATACAATACAAGCAAAAGCATTCACTTTGTCAAAGGAAATTCCCGATTGATTCCTTACTAGCTTGGGGCCATTCTGTGAATAGGAAGGCAAATATTTCTCTACATTAATTTAAGTATGATTTCACAGTTAATTGGGCATAGCTGCAAAGGTAAACTAATAGTCGACAATAAACATGGACCTACTACCTAACAATATACCTTCAGCATCAACAATTAAAAAATTATGGAGATTAACAGGCAAACTATGAGAATAGGAACCAAACACTTTCGATCGTTGCAGTTTTGAATTGATTCTTTATGCATTTAAAGAAGCATGTTAATGCAAATATATATATATATATATTAAACAATCAACCAAACACGAAAAAAATCTGATGCTATTTTATTTTTCTATAAATTAAACTATGACTTGTATTGCTACTTTTTGTCATGAATCTAGAAAGCTGATCGTTTACCTGAGTTGGAAGGAGACCAAGAGAAAAACCAATAGATAGTTGATTCATCACAAGGGATAAAACTAGATCGAAAGCCATTACCAAAGAATTGAATTAACTTCGGATCATAATCGTGATTGTCTTTGAAATAATCAATACCTCTAATGGATGCTCGCCCAGTACAAGCTGGTTGTTTGAACCCAAGCCACTTTGCTATTACTGAGTTCACACCATCACATCCAATCAACACCTTCAATTCATAAATTCACACTATCTTACAATCCAAATACTACAAAATCAACAACTTATATATAAAACATTAATTTTACCTTAGTTTTGATGATGGTACTATCAGAAAGATGGACAAGCTTGAAGTAGCCTGATTTCTCGATAGAAACAACTTTGGAGGAAAATTTTATGGTATTATGTGGCAGTTCTTTTGCAAGAGTTTCCAGCAATAATTTTCTTTTAACACAACGGACCTCATGCTCTCCACTGGACATTCCACCACACTTTAAAATCAGCCATATTTCTAAAGTTTTAAGATCAGTAACAATTTTAATTGAAAGCAGCTAAATGTTCAAACCAATATCTTTTACAATAATCCAAATCTCAATAGGTATGAAATAAATTACTTACTGCTTTCCTTTACCCTTGAAAGAGATTTGTGCATTGCTTTGGCCTATGGTTAGGAAAGTAGCTATCATTCTGCAATTAGATTAACTTTCATATTAATTTCACGTAAATAAACATAATTAATTAACTACTATTATATTTAAGTTACCCATTAAGGCGTTGAAGTTGATTCCGGAGAGAATTAGCAATGCCACTAATGCCTTCTAGCCATTGGTCCAAGTGGTGAAAGCAAATCTAGTGACCCTCAAATTGGCTGATGACTCCAATACTAAGCTTTTAATTCCATGTCTACCAATATGCTTCATTAGCATGAAATGAATTAAGCAAATTAATTATAATTTCCATAAATTTAAATTTAGACCTGTATAGGCCTAAAGCCATAGTAAGTCCAGCTACAGTCATCGAGATGCAGAGCAAGAAACTGGAACTACAAAATATGATGCTATTTCTATTTTCATTTTCCAAAAATCTAAGCTTAAAATATTTCCAAAGAAGCAAAAAGCCAAAAACACAAAATTAGCCATCCTAAGGCCTGTAAGCCCACTGCTTTATAATTTGTCAATAAGGAAAAGATCAAAACTTTTCATAGTATCATTCTACTAATTTTCGTTGCTAAAATTGCAACCGAATGATGTTTCCGTTGCTATTTTAGTAATGAAAAAATAATTCCATTGGTATTTTTGATCCCAAAATTTTTCCACCTCCTTGGACCAAAAATACCAACGGAATCTAATTTTCGATGCAAATATTGCAACCGAATGATATTTCCGTTGCTATTTTAGTAACGGAAAAATAATTCCATTGGTATTTTTGGTTCCAAAATTTTTTCACCTCCTTGGCAACAAAAATACCAACAGAATTTTATTTCCATTGCTAAAATTGCAACCGAATGATATTTTCGTTACTATTTTAGAACCGAATTTTTTTAATGCTGGCTATTTAGCAACGAAAACAAAATTCCGTTGCTAAATTAGCAACGGAAATATTTTTCGTTCCAAAATTTCTTCGCTATCTGTTGACGCCTTATTTAGCAATGGTATTGTGATTCCGTTGCTAAATTTTGGCGCTAAAAATTTCCTCCACTCTTAGCGACAGAAGATAACCAAATATATTTTTGTTGCTAAATCTTCAAAGTTTAACCAATTTTAGCAATGAAAACTCATTTCGGTTGCTAAATAGCAATGGAATAGAGTTTCCGTTGCTAATTTAACAATGGAATAAATTTTGTTGCTATTTTTCCATTGCTATTTTCACATTTTCTTGTAGTGTATTCACATATTACTTATTCTTATAGTCATTATTCAACTTTGTTCATGTCTTAAACAAGAGCCAAAAACATCCGGGAAGGTTCGGGCAAGGTTTAGGGTCATTTTGGTGAGAAAAAATCATATTTGGATCAAAAATAGAGGTCACACGGCTGTTAGGAATACCTGACAACTGTGTGGGGTTCATTTTGGAGTTCAAAAACCATTTTACATGGTTGTCAGGAACTCCACATGGCGGTCCGAATACCCTGACAGCCGTGTAAAAGGGTTTTGGATTGCAGAACCCAGAACAACCTTACAAGTTCAACTTCAACTGCAATTTTGGCAATAAAAATGAGTTTTTAGACAAAGTGGGGTCATAATAAATGTTTCCCTATGTCTTGAGTTTCTAATGGTTTAAAAATCAAGTCATTTGGACCTATAAATTAAGAGATATGACCTAAACATTCTAGACTGCTCCTAGGTTGTTTCTAAGGGCATAACTGTGACCCTAAGTTTGAAATTTTTTTGGGAACTATGGAGAGTGAATTTGGACATACTCTTTTCATGAAGGTTACTCTCCTAAGTGTCTAGTTTTAATTCATATCATTTGGAGTCATATTGAGTGAGTTACACTCAAAACACTACGAGTTGTTCCCAAAACAAGGGCAGCGACATGTCTATAATTTCAATTGCAATTTCAAGTTGCTTAGAGTAGAAATACCTTAATGAAAAATGTAGGTTTGTCTCTTAAGATTCATCTCCAACTAGAATCACTCTATTTGAAGATCTATAGGTCGAGATATGGCCTTAATATGGAAACAGGTTCATGTGAATCCGAAGGGAGATTTCTCCTAACCTTCCTATATTGCATAATCAACAAGTTCTAGCCAAATTCAATTCTCTATTAATCATCCATCATGCATTTCATATCCAATTTAATACAAAAAACCATTTCATTTTAAGGCAAACATATGCAATTAAAATTATTTGATCCCAAACCTTATTTTTTGTGCAATTCCTCCTCAAATTTGCTCCCTTTTTCAACTATATTCATCAATAACTTCACGTTAAATCCCTCTTCAATTCATAATTTCAGTATCTCAACAAATATAGAAAAAGAAGATGGAGAGAAAGACTGGATTCTTGTGTTAATTATTTAAAACTCATCTTAATACAATTTGTGCCTTTAACATGCTAATTGATGAGTGAAACTAGAAGAAAGAAGAGAGGAAGTTTGCTGAATTTCCAGCCAAAAATGGCCATCTCTCTTTTCCTCTCTCAATTTATGTGTTGCTTTTCATTTTCTAGAATAGGTAGATGTCATAATCTCATTAGTTTAACTTTCCAAATTACAACTTAGTCCTTTCACATTCATTTATTCCTACATTGGCATATACAATTAAACTTTGATCACATAATAGCCCAATTACAATCCCATTTATGTGTGCATGACTTATTTTAACAATTTACCAATTTACTGCATCTTTTAATTTAATGACGGTTACGTCATTTTTGACATGTAGTCACTTAATCATGCATATTTAGTTACCGTTTCACCCTAGACATGTCTTAATACTGTTAGGGTGTAATTTGAGTCCTTGCATAATTGGACTAGTTAACTGCTAAAATCGATTTGGACTTGATTTTTTAAATCGTTTTAATGGTTTTTAAATTATTTTGTCCATCCCTAAAGAAATATATTAGTTATCAACTTATCAAACATCATGATTTGAAATATCAATTTTAAATTCTGTAAGGCTTGCAAATATGAAAATCAAATAAATTGTTCAAGCATAAGTTATTGTAAACAAACATAAGTAGAAAATATCTAGATAAATTCATACAACATTAATGACAAGTACTCAAATTAATTTATTAACATATCATCATTATCATATTTATCTACTCCTTGAGATTCAATTTCATTTGGATCATACTCCATAACATCTAAAAATTTTAAAATAAAAATATGATTGAATATAACTACAGATAATTTTCAATATTCTAAACTAAATTCGTAAGAAACAGACCTTGCACACTTGAGTCTCCTATATCTCTAGGATGTTATTTCTCAAGCTTATCATAATCAAGATCTCCTTCTTCTCTTTCCTTTTCCATAATAAAAAACTCAAGTTTTTCAATTGATTCACAATCAATTGGATCATACGCTCTCTTAGAATTTATCAACCTAATAATTATAAGCAATGAAAGCATTATTTTGAGGTAAAGTATGAGATATAAAGATAATCTCATGGACTAGCTAGGAACAACTCACCTATTTTTCAATCTCAAGTTGTAGTGAATATGGACAAGATTATTCAATCTTTCATGTTTCGATCTATTTCTCTTTTTAGTGTGAATGCGTTCAAACACATCTCAATTGCGCTCACATCCAAAAAAAGATGCAGTTTGACTAAGGATTTTTATAGCTAAATTTTAGAAATTTGGAATATTATAACGAAACAATTTCCACCATTCATCTTTTATTGGATATGAAAAGAAAAAAATATAAAAATTCTATTTTTTTCAGAATTTATACATATATTGAAACATGTTATTATGAAATTAATTCTTACCCTGTCGAGTGACTTTAAAGCTAGCAAGTGCCCTTGGACGAGAAAAGCCAATCTCATGCTCTCGAAAAGTTCTTAACTCATCGAGCGTTGGTGTGCTAGTACTATCAAACTCATCCTTTATCTTATCAATCACATTCAACATACCATGCATAATCTTCGGCTCCTTACAGAAAGAAGATTGATCATATTGAAAAGCAAGATTCAAATAATATGCTGCTACACAAAATTCTTGGCACAACATGTGATTCCATTTACTATCTATAATCTCAATGTAGGTGTTGCACCCCAGTACCCCATGGGAGGATATTGGAGTCGCCACGAACACATAAGCATACAATACGATTATACTATAGCGAAAAAGAAATATCATTGCTAAGAAAACATGCTTGCATTAACAATTTAAATATTCATATTACAAAATGTTATTATCCTTACTACATGAACATATGCTTTAAAACATTTATACTTCTGATACAAAATTCTCTACACTACCCTTAGTATCAATACACTTATCATATACAAAAATAAAATTCTCTTTTTATAACACTATGCTACTCATTACAAAAGAAACTCTGTCATAAACAAAGCTCTACTTCACACTCCTAGTGGCCAGCAGATGAACGACTCTCAAAACTGAACTGAACCTGTATACCTACACAGGGAAAACACCCGTGCTTAGTGATAATACTTAATGGGGATATACAGAAGCAATAGACTTCTTACGAAGTCACAAACATTCACATAATATACATATCAATAACATTCATGTATGGAACATGCATCAACATTCTTTAACATATACATCGGTATGAGCATATTAATAACACGTCTATATCATTTATATTCACCTCAGCATGTACATATTCTCTAGCTTTAACATTTATCATATCCAATAAGTGATAATATCACTATATCTCCCACATATAGTCATATACACAAACTCATATACATATAATAGATTTTGGCTCTACTTATTCATTCACAAACAAATAATAACTATAGCCTGAATTCACATCGATGGTGGATACAGGTGCTTTGATACTGTCTAGTAGTATCAGCACATCTAGAGACCGAAGTCCCAAATCATCTAGATACCCGAAGGTAACAAGCTTTAGACCCATACGGACCAATCTCTAGACCCAAACGGGGTCAACTCTAGCAGCTGCAAACTATAACCCTTTATAAGCATGCTTATCTATCCACTTTTATGAATCTTTCAGGCTTAACATATATACATATACTCTACTCATATATCATATACTTTACATTTACTCAATTATCTAATCGGATCATCTCACATCAAGCTCAATTCATGTATTAACAAAACAAACCATGAGCATGCATATACATTCATTTATCATCTATTACAAGCAATATAAATTTAACATAATCACATAATATGTACAATATCCTAATTCTAATAACACAATCGACATACTCATTTATCAAACATGCGATACATATATTCATTTATGTTATCACATTTAAACCTTACTATGCATGATCTTGCATAATCCAATGCAATATTACACACAAGTAAATACAAATAACTTGTATTCACAACTCTGGAAAATATCGCGCTCGCGACAGAACCCAAAACATACTGTTGTCGGGCTCGCGAACAATGTCGCACTCGCGACAGAATGCCAAAATAGCTTCTATCACACCCGTGACAGATCTCGCGCTCGCGACAAGACACGGCAAGGCAAACCTCACCCATGGAGTATTCTGTCGTGCTCACGACAGAACCTGAACTCAGTGTTCAATCTCCAAGCTTCTTAACTCTCAAGCACAAACTTTTCACATACTTTCTTATAATCACACGCATAACTTCCAAATCAATCAAAAACATGCCACATACACTACAAGAATATAAAACTCATCTTTTGTCATAATTAAGCACTAATATAAGCTATATATGATCTCTAAGCAAGTGATTACATGCAAGTAACTTTTCATGCACAATCTTAATCAAGCTCATAATCATCATGTAATCAATCAAATATAGTACATCTAAACCGGATTCTATCACTCGTCTCTACTATCCCGAGTTCAATTTATCAATAGAAGAGTTTTTAAACTCCTCAAAACCCATATTTTCCCAACTAACAAACATGCACCAATTAAAAATGTTAAGCAAAATAATCCCAAACCTCAAAAGTGCATCTTGAACAACTTCTCTTTCCAGCTCAAATCTTTTCCTTGCCTTTGTCCTTTCTCTTATCCAATGCTTCTTGCACAAATTAACCAAGAACATTCACTTAATCCAGTATTTAAAAAACTCAAAACACATCCAATTACCAAGTAGAAGAACGAGTAGAAGAAGAATACACTAAATCCAATCCACACTTAGCTTTCAAATCTCTTACTAAACCTCTTCAAACCAATCCAATAGCAGAAAAATCAACCAAAATTGAAGAACAAGGAATGAAAATGAAGAAGAAGAAGCAATAAGAGAGACCAAGAGAGTGAAAAGTAGAAACCGGACCACATGCAAGAAATGGGATAGATTCCTCCACTAAACCCTTTTATTGCATGTGGCTGCCTAGATGGCAAGCCCATAGTAAACCACATGTCCCCTTCTTGACACATGTCCCACTTAAAACAAATATCCCACTTAATCCTTTGGTCAACTCCCTTTTTAGTCCCTCAAATCAACTTCTTTCTTCAAATTACTTTTAATTTCTTTCAATTTGATCCTCTTTTACTCATAAACTCACACTTATTCCATTTACTCTTGTACCCTTTCAATACAATTACACTGCCAACTCTACTAGGATACACTTTGGGCCATTACAATGGGGCTTGTACAATTTTTTCTTATTTGTAAATTCATTAATTATCCTTATACATGCCTTGTACATTTCCTCATAAATATATCCTAGAGATGATCTTTCATCAACATCATAGATCCGCAACAAGCATTTTATTAGAGTCATAATCCTCACAATTATGAAATAATTTTTTCAAAAGTTTTCATCCAATACAATTTATTTTACTTCTTTACCCATTTGCAATTTCAAAAATTTCTTATACTCAGCATTAACAATCAAAGCTTGCAAATTATCATTATGCTTATGTAAACACTGTAGAGCAATAAAATTTGTTGCAAAATTAGTCGTACCAAGACGAATAATTTCTCGCCAACCCTCTTTTTTACTTAACCAATTCAAAGTAACCTTATGTTTATAAACAAAAACAATCACTTTAGAAGCAAGAGAGGTTAAACTTTTAACTGTGGGCATTTCTCCAACATCTTTCAATATTAATTTAACACAATGAGTTGCACATGGTGACCAAAAAATAAAAGGATGTTTTTCCATAAGCTTAAAGCCTGCAACCTTATATTGGCTCCATTATTTATTACCATGTGAACTACATTGCGAGGACCAATCCACTCAACAATTTTTAAAAAAAAAAGATTACACAAATTTTCAACATTTGTGTAAATATTAGAAGCATCATCTAATTTTACAAATGAGAATCTTTTTGGACAATAAATTAAAAAATTAATCAAAGGCCTTTGTGTAATGCCTTATAACAAGTCTTATTACTTTTTTTTGAATCATGATTTAATTAAGATTAATCATTAGTTATATACCATAGGTTAGTTAATAATATTTTTTTTTAAGATACCGCTTCTATTCATTTGCTAGCAAACCATACTATGATTTTTACATAGTTTCATAAGCAATAAAATAACAATGTAAGATATTCATTACAAAATGATATGGCTTATGTACAATACAGAAAGGTTTACAATTTGTAATTCTTTTATACATATAAAAAATTAAACCAAAAAATTGATTCAATTTCCTCCTATGTTGCCTGTAGATGTTATTAATTGTTATTTAGTTTTATTACAATTTATTTAATTACTATTTACTTTTTGCATTTATTTTATGCTTTAAATTTCAGTATTTTATTTATTATGTTAATTTAATTTTCTGCATTTTATTTAATTTATTCAAATTTATTTATCATGCTTTATATAATTTATTGTAATTTGATTTTCAGTTCTTTCATTTATGCAAACTGTCATTTAAATTTCAGCAATTTAATTTATGTATTTTCTCTTTCTTTCTTTTTGGAAAAAATCATATGTTTTTAAAATCCCATAGTTTCGGTGATAAGATTAATCCTGTAAAAATGAGATTTTAGATCCGGGCCCCAATAAAAAAAATCTGAATTGTCCAAAATTTTTTTAATTTAAAATAGTTTTTAATTAAAAATATTTTTCTCACTCCCAAAACCCTAGGTATAAAAAGAAACCTCATCTGCTGTCCCTCTCTCTTCTCTCCTTTTTCAGCTACTCTCCCCTTTCCTCTCTCTTTCTATCGCCTTCCCCTTCCTATGATAGTCACCTTGCTCATCTCTCTCTTCTTCTTTTCTCCAAAAATACAGTTGATTCCTTAGATCTAATCTCCATCTGTAGCTGAGCCTTTTAGCTGTAACAACATAATCACTAGAAAGAAGAAGAACAAGAATAAGAGAAGGTTTAGTGATGAATAATTTGTTGAAGCTGAATAATGTGTTGAAGAAGGAAGGTGATGGCCAATGAAGAACAAATTAAGATATACCCACAATTTGGGTTTGGACGAAAGCAAATGAAAGCAGAAAGACTGAAAGAGGGGAAGGAGAAGAAGAAGAATTGATGTACTTACTTCCATTGAGGATACCAGCAGCGGCAACAAGATTTTGAGATCGGGGGAGTTGAGGGCAAAAGCGATTTAAGGATTTTGGTGAAAGAGGATAACCGAGAAGGCACAATTTTACCTGGGGTTAGTCGATCAGATCGGGTTTCCCTTTTCTTTCTTTTTCTTTTTCTTTTCTTTGCCCTAGCCATGTGTCACTTTTTTTTTATTAGTGGAAACTAACCACTCACACCCAACAAGCATGCACTACACACACCCAATGCACTCCCCACTAATGTACACCCTACAATGGTATGAACACACACACATAATGCAATCCCAACATACTCACATCCTACCAAGGTGTGAGCAAAGCACACAACATAACTCACCTAAAATGCACTCTACTGCCATGCATGCACCCATACACTATTATTACCCATAGAACATGCAATATTCCCAAAATGCCCTTGTAATATGCTGAACACAAACAATTGCATGCACACACAAATGGGCTCATACTACTAGGGGGCAAACGAGGTGTGACAACTCTCCCCTACTAACAAGAATTTCGTCCTCGAAATTCTCACCTGAACTGAACAAATGCGGATACTGAGCTCTCATCGACTCTTCTGGTTCCCAAGTCGCTTCCTCGACTCCATGATGGTTCCATAACACTTTTACCAGTGGAATTTGCTTACTCCTCAATTGTCTCACTTCTCGAGTTAGGATGGCTCTAGGTTCCTCATCATAAGAAAAATCTTACTGCACTTGTACATCTTGAACCGACAAAACATGTGAAGGATCTGATCTGTACCGACGAAGCATCGAAACATGGAACACATCATGCAACTTCGCCAACTCCATCGGTAAAGCCAATCTATAGGCTACCGGGCCAACCTTAGCCAAAATCTCATAAGGACCAATGAAGCGAGGACTAAGCTTACCTTTCTTACCAAACCGAAGCACTCTCCTCTGAGGCGAAACCTTAAGGAAAACCTTGTCCCCGACCTCAAACTGCACATCTTTCCTTTTCAAGTTGGCATAAGACTTTTGTCGATCCTTAGCCACTTTCAAATTCTGCTGCACAACTCTAATCTTCTCCTCGGTATCCCTAACCAACTCTGGTCCAATTACTGAACACTCAGATAGCTCGGTCCAACAAACCGGAGTCCTACACTGCCGACCATATAAAGGTTCATACGGTGCCATACTGATACTCGACTGATAGCTATTGTTGTAGGCAAACTCCATAAGCGACACATATCTGTCCCAACTACCAGAAAAATCCAAAGCACACGCTCTCAACATATCCTCCAGAATCTAAATGACCCATTCTGACTGACTATCTGTCTAAGGATGGAATGCCGTACTGAAGTTTAACTTGGTATCCAAAGCTCTCTGCAACTCCTTCCAAAACTTTAAAGTGAACCTTGGGTCCCGATTTAATACTATGGATAACAGCACTCCATACAACCGAACTATCTCATCCACATAGATACTGGCCAACCTATCCATCGGATAGTCCACTCTCACTGGCAAGAAATGAGCTGACTTCGTAAGTCGATCCACTATTACCCAAACTGAATCATGTTTCCTCTGAGTCAAAGGCAAACCAGATACAAAGTCCATGGCAATGTCATCCCATTTCCACTCGGGAACGGATAAAGGCATGAGCAATCTCGAAGGAACTTGATGCTCGGCCTTTACCTGCTGACATGTCAAGCACTTGGACACAAAATCCATAATATCCCTCTTCATACCGGACCACCAATAGAACTGCTTCATGTCCCGATACATCTTCTCACTGCCAGGGTGCATAGTAAAAATCGTACTATGCACCTCACTCAACAGCTGTTTCCTCAACTCCTCATCCTCAGGCATACATAAGCGATTTTTATACATCAACACTCCATCCAGAACTGAGAAATTTGACTGCTTGCCCGATCTGACCTCTTGCACAATTCGCTGTAGCCTCTCATCATCCCTCTGAGCATCCACAATCCTCTGTCTCAAGGTAGGCTTCACTCTCAACTGAGCAACCAAAGCTCCATCTAAATCAAACCTCCATTTAAACCATCTCAGGAACAAAGCTAAAATCGACTTCCAACTTAAAGCATCAGCGACTACATTGGCCTTACCCGGATGGTAATCCACTATGCAGTCGTAGTCCTTAAACAACTCAAGCCAACGATGCTGTCTCATGTTCAACTCCTTCTGTGTGAGGAAATACTTCAAACTCTTATGGTCCGTAAAGATCCTACACTTTTCCCCATACAGATAATGGCGCCAAATCTTCAGAGCAAAGATAATAGCTGCTAACTCCAAATCGTGTGTCGGATAATTCCTCTCATGTGGCTTTAACTGACGAGAAGCATAAGCCACAACCTTACCTTTTTGCATCAAAACACAGCCAAGACCGACACCCGAAGTGTCACTATACATTATAAACTCCTTACCCGAGATGGGTTGAGTAAGTATAGGAGCCTCGACTAGCAATTTCTTCAGCCGCTCAAAACAAGCCTGACACTTATCCGACCACTCAAACCTGACGCCTTTCCTTAACAACCTTGTCACCGGAGCAGCAATCACTGAAAAACCCTTAACAAACCGACGGTAGTAGCCTGCTAAACCGAGAAAACTCCTCACTTCTGGAACATTCCTAGGCGCTTTCTAATCAACTATCACCTCAATCTTAGCCAGATCCACTTGGATACCCTTAGCCGATACAATATGACCTAAAAATGACACTTTCCGAAACCAAAAATCGCACTTACTAAGCTTGGCAAACAACTGGTGCTCTCTTAAAACTTGCAGCACTAACTGAAGATGTTCCTCGTGCTCACTCTCATTCTTGGAATACACCAAGATGTTATCTATAAACACCACTACAAACCGATCTAAGTATGGCCTAAACACTCTGTTCATCAAATCCATGAATGCCGCTGGAGTATTGGTCAAACCAAACGGCATCACAAGGAACTTATAGTGGCCATACCGAGTCCGGAATGCAGTCTTAGCCACATCCTCATCCTTAACTCGCAACTGATAGTAACTCGACCGAAGATCAATCTTCAAAAAGACACCCGCACCTCAAAGTTGATCAAACAAATCCTTAATCCTAGGTAAAGGATACTTGTTCTTCACAGTGACCTTATTGATCTGCCTATAGTCGATACACATCCGCAAGGACCCATCCTTCTTCTTAACAAACAAACAGGAGTTTCCTATGGAGATATGCTGGGTCGAATGAACCCCTTATCTAATAGCTCTTGTAGTTGAGTTTTGAGTTCTCTCAACTCTACAGGAGCCATCCGATAAGGTGCTTTCGATATGGGAGTGGTACCCGGCATAATCTCTATGGACAACTCAACTTCTCTCTCAGGAGGCAAACCCGGCAATTCACTCGGAAACACATCACTAAACTCCCGCACAACCAGGATGTCCTCAATCTTAACTTGATCCCTCTTGGAATCCAACACAACTGCTAGAAAAGCCTCACAACCCTTCCTAATGAATCTCTTAGCTTGCATTGCTGAAATCACATTGTTCAAAGAACTAGCACCCAAACCTTTCATAATCACAGAAGACCGATCTCTATCCCGAAGTACAACTGTCTTCCTATGGAAATCAACTATAGCCCGGTGCTTACCCAACCAGTCCATACCCAGAATTAGATCAAACTCTCTGAAAGGCAACTCAATCAGATCTGCTAGAAACATAACTCCCTCAACCAATAGGGGATAATTCCTATAGACTCTACTCATATTGACATTATGCCCTAATGGACTGGTCACACAAATCTCATAATCTAACTGATCTACCACATGCAACTTATCAATTAACTAATCAGTGCACAAATATGAGTGTGTGGAACTAGGGTCAATTAGAGCATATAATTCAGTGTCATGGAGTAAAAGCTTACCAACTATCACATCGGGCGCATCCTGCTCCTCTCTGGCTCTCACAGTATAAGCTCTAGCTGGGATAGGTAACGGACGCTCAACTGACTCAGATGCAACTCCCTCTCTAGGTCGACTGCCTCGACCTCTACCACGACCTCTAGCACGGTTAGCCTGCGTGGCATTCGAACCAACTCTACTGGCCTCCCTCTGATCACCCAAAGCTTCATACGATCTCGGACAGTTGGCCAAAAAGTGTTCGATGCTCCCGTAATAGAAACACCCACCAGTGAGCCACCTACACTCACCCCTGTGCGGCTTGCCACAGTGTGCGCACTCAGGTAACACTTCTGTCCTAGAACCCAAATCGCCTCTACCAGAACCAGATACCCTGCCTAAACCCTGCCTTCTACCTCTCGTAGCTGGGCCTGCAGATGATTCATCCTGCGGGTTCCCTGATCTCTTACCCGAGGATGAAGAAGACGAACCTCCACGAGAGGGATTCCTCCTCTAAGCCCTCTCTCTCAACACAGACTCTGATCTCTCATCTCTAACAGCAGCTTCCACAATCTGATAATAATTCAGCCCTGGAGTGCTCATCAAGGAAATCAACATAGCCCTCAAGGATTCATTCAACCCTGCCTCAAAATGAAGGCATCTGAACTCATTAGTCATAAGCCCCTCTGGAGCATACCTAGACAACCGGTTGAATTCTTTCTCAAACTCTGAAACCGACATAGCTCTCTGTTTCAAGCTCAGAAACTGTGCCCATCTAGCATCCTTATAATTCTGAGTTATGTACTTCTTCGTGAACTCTCTCTCCAGGAAATCCCAAGTCATCGGATCAGGTAGCTGAGGATGTCTACAAACTAATTCCCGCTATTCATAAGCGGACCCTTGCAGCAATGCCACTGCACACTTTACCTGCTGATCAGGAGGACACCGGACTTCTCTCAATGCACGCTTCACCCTGTCTAACCATTTCTCAGCCAACTCTGACTCATCTAAACCTGTACCATAGAAATCTTCAGCACCAGCCCTTCTCAAGCTCTCTATAGGGGCTCTAGGAGCAGTCACTCTCTCCAAGACCATAGCCATGTCCTGCGACAGCCTGAACATAGCTTCAAAAGGCATGGCAGCTGCCTCGGGCTGGACCCTAGCAGGTTGAGCCGACACAAAAAATGAAGGATCTACGGCTTGAGGGTTCACACTCTCGGCGGACTCCTCAAGTGATCCACGAATAGAGTTAGAAGCCATCTAAAACAAACAAGAAGACAACAGCATCAGCCAACACAGATCTAGACATATATACATCTATGCACCTTAACACATCAATATCACCCAGGAATGCCTACACCTAGGCTCTGATACCAAAAACTGTAACACCCCCTACCCATATGTAGGCATACCCATCCTCAAGAAGTGAGAAGCCGTATGAGCCGGGTGTGTCACCAAGCAGATAAAGATACAAAGCATACATTCGTACATAATAACCATACATCATTACGGGAAATTAAAACCTTCATAAGCATCAGAATAATCTATCATTACAATAGCAAAATTCGTTACACTAAAGTTCAAATCAAAAGCCAGAATAAAATAATTACATATCCCAAAAGTATATAAATGCGGAAGCTTTACAAAATAATGGTATAAAGAGAGTTCTGATACAAAAGAATCAACATGCTGTCAAAAATAAAGCCCTAACACTAATCCCTCTGTGTTGGCTTGACTGGCGATGACTCTCCCAAAAGAACACCATCCTCCGCACCTGCACGGATAAAACACCGTGCTAAGCGATAAACGCTTAGTGGGGAACACACAACAAAAGAATGGAAGGCCATTCATAATGCTCGTCAATGCAATACACATTCAATATGACAAATGCGGATAATGATATCAGCTATATAATCATACTTGCATAATAAAGACATGCATTCAGAAATTCACATCCACGTTCATTCACACTTTAACTAATTTCTCATACTTATCATGATACGCATCCGAATACCATATTCTTATAATCATATCAAAGCGGAACAAAATAAAAAAGCACCTGTTGACTCACAATAGTGGATAACGAGTAAACGCATAGCGTACCTTACGGGCACGAATCGAACGCATAGCGTACCTTATGGGTACGAATAGAAAACCATTTTATTTTTGCCGCATTCAAAACATTTTACAAAGGGGGACCTTAAACAAGATCCAAAACGCATAAGGGGTTCGCGAGGAACCAAACGGGGACCTGATCGGGGTCCAGACGGAACTGAGGCTGCAGTTTAAGACTCTATTAGGCATGCCTAACTATCCACTTACTTGACTCTAGCAGGTTATGCATCATTCAAATCATGTTTCCAAGAGTAATACATAATTATACTCACATTTATATCAATGAATCATAAAAAAGACATGCATAACCCAATATAATTCAACTGCTTATAACATGCAATATCGTATACATTACTTATTATTTGGCTAAGTTAAAATACCCATTATATCATTTGCACATTAAAAACACAGAAATGAGGTCTAAAGAACTCAAAACAGAAGAAAAAGAATTGAAAATACACATTTAAGTTTGAAGAAAATAGGAGGGACAGAAGCCTTGAGGGACACGAGTCGTGCTGAGGGACACGAGTCGTGCTGAGTCCCTCAGGCATGAGCACGGGTCGTGCTCTTAAGCACTACTCGTGCTCATGCTCTCTGCCAGAGCACGTCTCGTGTTCTAGAACACGACTCGTGCTCTGGCTCTCACACTGCTCCCTCAGATGGCGTAAAAGAGAAGAAAAAGAGGAAGATGGACACGACTCACACGCCCAAGCACAACTAGGACAAGCACACACATAGCAAACAAAGGAAATGAAATCACGAAAGAGCCAGCTAACGTAATTTTCCAATTTTTCGAAACCCTAACGTCGTGAAAACTAACACAGAACCCAGAATTCCCAGAAAATCATCCCAACTCAAATCCAAATCATTCTTACCTGGAATTAGCTTCCTCAAGCCCGCAAAAACCAACATAAATAATACAAAATCACTTCCTTAACAATTACCTATCCAAAACAGATATTAACTCAATCAAAACTTTGAAGTATCAGAACCCAGAAAATTAACACAGTAAGCTCATTCCAACGTAAATCTCATTCTTAAGGTTCCAATCCTCATGTATTAACCACCATCAAAACCCATTCATTCAAATCCCAACATGCAATATCAATACATCAATTCATCATTAAAAGGATCAAACAAAGCAAACACACAGTAAATAATCACACAGCAAAAACCCAGGAATGAAATTTTCCCAAACCTGTAATCCTAGCTTCAATCACTTGGTTCCACTACTCCCAGCTATTTCCTTGCCCTTGGGATCGCGAGGAGGCTCAGCTAAGCACAACACATCAAAGAACACCCAAAATACAAACCCTAAGTTAAATCTAAATCCAGAAATCAAGAAGAAGAAGATGAACAAAAGGGAAAACAAGATGGAAAATGCAATAACTTACCAAAAGAATGCAAGGAGATGATTAATCTTCCACCAACAAAACTTGAATCCACACTAGGGCTCTTAGAGAAAAGAAAAGGAAGAAGAAGATGAGGGAAGGGGAAAAACTTGAAAGAAGAACATAATTTGTATTTTTTTTTCCCTTTTCTTTCTTTTTCTTTTTCTTTTCTTTGCCCTAGCCATGTGTCACTTTTTTTTTATTGGTGGAAACTAACCACTCACACCTAACAAGCATGCACTACACACACCCAATGCACTCCCCACTAATGAACACCCTACAATGGTATGAACACACGCACATAATGCAATCCCAACATACTCACATCCTACCAAGGTGTGAGCAAAGCACACAATATAACTCACCTAAAATGCACCCATACACTATTATTACCCATAGAACATGCAATACAAAATTGCATGCACACACAAATGGGCTCATACTACTAGGGGGCAAACGGGGTGTGACAGCCCTGCGAAACTTTTTCAATTTTGTCAAATCTCATTAACAATTTTTTGCCCAAAAAACCATATTCTGTGTACGTTCGAGTAAAACAGGAGAGAAGATGCTCGGGTAAGGAAGAGCTGAAGGAAAGGCTAGAAAAGGGGGTGAGGACAAACGTGCACGACTCGTGCACACTTTCACGAGTCATGCAAGAGGAGCACGACTCGTGCAAGTGACGCATGAGTCGTGCAGGTCCTTCACAACTCGTGCAAGTGACGCACAAGTTGTGAAGTCTTCCGACCAGGGGGCAAGAGTCATGCAAAAATGCACGACCCGACCGGGAAAAAGGACTCGAACATAGAGTATAATCTGATTGGGAAACACGGCTCAAAAAAAAGCAAAGGCAAATCCGATCGGGCAAGATAGAAAAAAGGAGGCACGACTCTCGGGCAATGAACACGACAAGGACAGAAAATCATGACTCGTGCAAAAAGATAAAGACTCAGACAAACAAGAAACATAGATGAACAGAGCAACGTTAACAGACGAACAAGTATGATAATAGGCCATCAAAACACACATAATAGAATGACAAGCATGCCGATAAGTCAAGGTAAATATTTAGGATTCACGTCTGATAACAAACAGCAACAAATATACGATATATAAACTAATAAAATTAAACAACGAATATATACAGTGTGTACATCATAGAAAACTTAGTAAAGAAAAATAAGAAATGAAAAAGAAGAATGAAAGAAAAGGAGGTTTACCCAGTATTTACCCTCAAAATGACTTTATATTGTAAGTGAGGAAGTGTTGGTTTCCTTCGTTGGTTTGTTTGAAAAGAAAGTAAAAACAGAGACTAAGAAAAATTTTAAATAAGAGTTACGTTGAAGGAAAAAATGCAAGATGATTGAATCTCAAATGCCAGGAATTAATTTCCTGGGTTCAAAAACAACCTCAGAATACTTTGAGAACCAAAAATCATTTTCTTGGCTCTCAAAGCTCCTCTCTGTCTTTTTTCTTGCTGGGTTTTTCGGCGCTTTCAAAAACAACCCCCCCCCCTTTCAGTTTTAACTTTTCCTCTTTATATGTCCTCAGGAATTAGGGTATCCCTAGTGAGGCTGTATCTCACATTAGTGAGATGGGCCTCACTAACGTGAGGCTAGGCCTCATTATACAGGCCCCAAATCTTTTTTCATTTTTTCTTTTAACGGAAAACAATTTTTTTGAGGAAATCATCACTTCTATTTGTCTTTTGCCTGTGAACAGGCGTCATTCTCATCATCGGGTAACTTCGGTCTAGGTTGCCTCAGGACCCGGTGTCTACACGCACCCATGCTGTTGTATGACTTCAAGCGTTGCATGTTCAGGCAATTGACTAAAGTTAGCATCCAACCAAGTCAATTTTACTTTTCCTCCATGCATATCATTCTCAGTAGGAACGGCTCCAAGTAGATCATGACAAATTGCTACCTAATTCATATTTGTTCTTCCAGTCATAAGTTCACCATCGATCGGTAAACCCGCCAAAATTCCTACATCTTGAAGGGTAATTGTCGTCTCACCACATGTTAGATGAAATGTGTGCATTTCAGGTCTCCACCGCTCAACAAGCGATGTGATTAAATGCCAATCTAAATACGTCACACCTATATTAACTATTCCCACCAAACCAGCTGCCCTTATATAAGGTAAAATTCTTTGGTCAATAGATGTATAGTGCTCATCCACACTACACCTTCTTGTCCTCAACAAATCCCTCTCAACCTTCAGTGTAAATAAAACAAGCCATACCATAAGCTAAACAAAAATAAATAAATCAAAACTTATTTTTTATTATGAATTTATAACTAAAGAATTATTAAATTATTCCATATTGCTTCAGATTGGTGTCTCCCTTGAAGTGTAAGCAATTCCCTATTAATAGGATCCGAATTAATTCTTGCAGCTCCCACACATCAATCCATGTCAGAACCTATATCAATTTTTACATCATATATGTTAAATCATTTTAAATGATATATTAAGTTTTATTCATTTGATTATCTGATGTTTGTTCACACTAATTTTATTTTTTGTTAAAGTTATTTTAAATTATTCTACATTTGCACGACTTCAATATTTTATTATACAATTTTGAAGTATAAATTATATTTCAATTTGTAAATTATTATGCAATAAAATTAAAAAAGATAATATCATTGTTTAAAATAATGAACATTGCTAACTTATATAGAACACGGTATTTAAAACAGCAAGAAAATTACAAATTTAACAACAGATACATTTTTATTATTTCATTTTACGTTCTAATGAACATAATGTTTAAGCCATCTATTATAATTGTACCACCAACAATAAGTTCTTTGGGGCACGGGCATTGTATCCCTAACTTTTAAAAAATTTTCTTCACTAATACCGTACACATCTTTTAAAAATATGAGAACTACTTCCTCATATTTTGTCACATGAGCCATATTCCAAATTTTCATAATTGGTACCAAAAAAATTATTGGCACTGTCATCCAAATTGCCTCAACCTTTTTTTGCCTTCGTCATAGGGTATCAATGCATAATAATATCCTGTAATTTTTTATTTATTTAGATGAAGTGCTCCCATATTGTCATTCCATGTTCGATTCGGCTGTAATACAATTCATTCCATTTTCTCTTCACTATTACTTTCGCCAAATCACTCATCATTGCTCTAGGGGCTAAATACGTGTGGATCATCTATAATATGAAATTCATATCAATAAATGCTATATTAAAAGTTATATTTTACGTTTTTATATTTTAAGTTTTCAAATAAATTTTACGCGATACAGTATCAAAAAAGGTATAAATTGATTAATCAAAACTACATTACATATTTATTAAATTCCTCATAAATAAATTTTATTTAGTAAAATAAAACAAATAACAAAAACTTACCTTGAAATTGTTGATCGAACTACTATTTTTAAATAAAAACCTCCTGCAATGTAAAAATTAAAATCAAGTTAGTCATATTCACTCTACTAACATAATAATATATTTGATTTTAACTATAATAACATAATAATATATTTACTTCAACCTTGAACAAAATTACTAGATAATAACTATTTTATGAAACAATTAAAATGACTTAACTTGACTTTAAATTAAAATCAATTGAAGAATGAAATGAAAAAAAAGGGAGGAATGAAATGAAAAAAAGGGAGGAATGAAATGAAACTTAACTTTGAATTTGTGAATTGGTAGCAACTAGCAAATACCACACGGAATAATGCATTTGGGCTTTTCTAGCCAAAAAAAATAAAAAAATAAAAAAAAATTAAAATTTCCTAACACAGACCCGTGCCTTGCAGAAGGCATGAGTTTGCTAAGGCTGCAGCGCACAGTAATTCCCGTGCGCTGCAGCCTTGACCCCTTTATAAAAGAAAATTAATTTGTCAGAAAACGGCAACCTTGGTTGTCGTTTTCTGACACAGCACCCCTACTCCTCACTCGCATTTTCTGACATAGCCAAAATGACAGTGTTTTGGCTATGTCAGAAAACGGCAAGCTTGCTTGCCATTTTCTGACGCGCGGGCCCCACTAAGCGGTGTCCCTCACCAGGTGCAAAACGGCCTGGGACACCAAAAAAAAAACAAATGCCAGAAAATGGTAATTGTGATTGTCGTTTTCTGGCAACCCAGACCCATTCCCTGTGGGTCCTACAATGTCAGAAAATGGTAACCTTGGTTGCCGTTTTTTGACACACCAAATTTCTAATTTCTTATACTGTAGCACCAGATTTCTAATTTATTTTTAAAATTTACACCAAATATAAAAAAACCCGGAGTCCGCCGCGGGCTTGATTATGAGAAAATTTTTAATATTTCAATTTATAGATTAAATAAATAAATAAAAAAGCTTTAGTAGTGGAAAAAAAAAGAATGAAGATAAAAAAAATAAAAAAAAAACTCCACTAAATAATCAGTAAAGTTGATAAGATCAAAAGAGAAAAAAATTCCAGCACCCATTTACAAATTAAGAACGAGAAACAAAATTCTCCACTAAATAATCAATAAATTAGATAAGATCAAACTAAAAAAAGAAAAAAAAAACTCTCCAACACCCATTAAGAAACAAAATATCCGATCTTCAGAAATTCCATAAAAATCTAAACCCCAAATCAAATATCTTGATATAGGATGAAGTAGTAGACTAAGCATCAGTAAAAAAATTAGTAATATGAGGAATATTAAATTGCCTCTCAAAATCTCTCTTATGCTTAATTTTTCAATTAGGATTGGTAAAATTGATATTGACTATACTTCTACATTTGAGCAAAAATCTCTCTAAATGTAAAGAAGAAGAAGTAGAAGAAGAAAAACAACAACAACAACGGCGAAGATAACAAGTAAGAGAAAGACGGAGAAGAGTTTTTCCAGACTGAGAGACAAAAATCGAGAGGAGATTGATGATTCTGGATCGAAAGCATAAAGAGATAAAGAGAGGTTGGCAGAGATTGCCTTTCTCCACTGACAAATAAGACATGTGTCTATTTATAATTAGTCAGTTCAGAAGATAATTACAAGTAAGCACGTTTGTATAGCTCACAAAACTTTAAATTATTTTCAAATTCATTTTGTGTTTATGAGTAGAGATTTTACCAAGTTTGAGTGTTTAATTGGGGCAATAATGAATATAAGGGTTAGGTTGGCAAATTAATACAAGTTAAAGTGTTAATTCATATATTCTACCTTTTCAATTATTAGAAATGGCCTATGTAAGTAGTATTTGATGGCTTCCAGTAGGAGTGTACAAAACTCGAACCAATGAAGCCAAACAATCCGACCCGAACTAGCTATTCGAATAGGGTTGCTTGGAGTATATGAGTCGGTTTAGGTGTTAAAATTTCTGATATTTTAAGTTCGGATTTGGGTCGAATCGGGTTAAAACACCCCAAAATACAGATTATGTTCTTCTTTCACGTTTTTCCCCTTCCCTCATCTTCTTCTTCATTTTCTTTTCTCTAAGAGCCCTAGTGTGGATTCAAGTTTTGTTGGTGGAAGATTAATCATCTCCTTGCATTCTTTTGGTAAGTTATTGCATTTTCCATCTTGTTTTCCCTTTTGTTCATCTTCTTCTTCTTGATTTCTGGATTTAGATTTAACTTAGGGTTTGTATTTTGGGTGTTCTTTGATGTGTTGTGCTTAGCTAAGCCTCCTCGCGATCCCAAGGGCAAGGAAATAGCTAGGAGTAGTGGAACCAAGTGATTGAAGCTAGGATTATAGGTTTGGGAAAATTTCATTCTTGGGTTTTTGCTGTGTGATTATCTACTGTGTATTTGCTTTGTTTGATCCTTTTAATGATGAATTGATGTATTGATATTGCATGTTGGGATTTGAATGAATGGGTTTTGATAGTGGTTAATGCATGAGGATTGAAACCTTAAGAATGAGATTTACATTGGAATGAGCTAACTGTGTTAATTTTCTGGGTTCTGATACTTCAAAGTTTTGATTGAGTTAATATCTGTTTTGGATGGATAATTGTTAAGGAAGTGATTTTGTATTATTTATGTTGGTTTTTGCGTGCTTGAGGAAGCTAATTCCAGGTAAGAATGATTTGGATTTGAGTTGGGATGATTTTCTAGGAATTCTGGGTTCTGTGTTAGTTTTCACGACGTTAGGGTTTCGAAAAATTGGAAAATTACGTTAGCTGGCTCTTCCATGATTTTGTTTCCTTTATTTGTTGTGTGTGTGCTTGTCCTAGTCGTGCTTGAGCGTGTGAGTCGTGTCCATCTTCCTCTTTTTCTTCTCTTTTACGCCATCTGAGGGAGCAGTGTGAGAGCCAGAGCACGAGTCGTGTTCTAGAACACGAGACGTGCTCTGGCAGAGAGCATGAGCACGAGTAGTGCTCAAAAGCACGACCCGTGCTCATGCCTGAGGGACTCAGCACGAGTAGTGCTCCTTAGCACGACTCGTGTCCCTCAAGGCTTCTGTCCCTCCTGTTTTCTTCAAACTTAAATGTGTATTTTCAATTCTTTTTCTTCTGTTTTGAGTTCTTTAGTCCTCATTTATGTGTTTTTAATGTGCAAATGATATAATGGGTATTTTAACTTAGCCAAATAATAAGTAATGTATTTGATATTGCATGTTATAAGCTGTTGAATTATATTGGGTTATGCATGTCTTATTTATGATTCAATGATATAAATGTGAGTATAATTATGTATTACTCTTGGAAACATCATTTGAATGATGCATAACCTGCTAGAGTCAAGTAAGTGGATAGTTAGGCATGCCTAATAGAGTCTTAAGCTGCAGCCTCAGTTCTGTCTGGACCCCGATTAGGTCCCCGTTTGGTTCCTCGCGAACCCCTAATGCGTTTTGGATCTTGTTTAAGGTCTCCCTTTGTAAAATGTTTTGAATGCGACAAAAATAAAATGGTTTTCGATTCGTACCCGTAAGGTACGCTATGCGTTCGATTCGTGCCCATAAGGTACGCTATGCGTTTACTCGTTATCCACTATTGTGAGTCAGCAGTTGCTCTTTTTGTTTTGTTCCGCTTTGATATGATTACAAGAATATGGTATTCAGATGCGTATCATGCTAAGTATGAGAAATTACTTAAAGTGTGAATGAACGTGGATGTGAATTTCTGAATGCATGTCTTTATTATGCAAGTATGATTATATAGCTGATATCATTATCCACATTTGTCATATTGAATGTGTATTGCATTGACGACCATTATGAATGGCCGTCCACTCTTTTGTTGTGTGTTCCCCACTAAGCGTTTATCGCTTAGCACGGTGTTTTATCCGTGCAGGTGCGGAGTATGGTGTTCTTTTGGGAGAGTCATCGCCAGTCAAGCCAACACAGAGGGATTAGTGTTAGGGCTTTATTTTTGATAGCATGTTGATTTTTTTGTATCAGAACTCTCTTTATACCATTATTTTGTAAAGTTTCTGCATTTATATACTTTTGGGATATGTAATTATTTTATTCTGGCTTTTGATTTGAACTTTAGTGTAACGAATTTTGCTATTGTAATGATGGATTATTCTGATGCTTATGAAGGTTTTAATTTCCCATAATGATGTATGGTTATTATGTACGAATGTATGCTTTGTATCTTTATCTGCTTGGTGACACACCCGGCTCATACGGCTTCTCACTCCTTGAGGATGGGTATGCCTACGTATGGGTAGGGGGTGTTACAGGAGCACTGCCCCCGGACCCCATAAGGGGTGCTGCCCCTTAACCCTGCCCGCTAATCGGCTAGCGGGACCGCCGTGCTACCTCTTCGTAGCGCATTATATGTACATTTTTTCAAGTGCCCGAACATAGGAAGTTGCCAAAAATGCATGTGATGTAATATAATTTGCTCTATTTTTCATTGTTAATTTCTGTCTTAATTCATATTATTAATTTTTAGCTTTCATTCAATTTATCTCTATTAATAATTATTAATGTTATCATCGAATCATTTGTCACCGTTTGATTATTTTTATTGACTTATTTGTTTTGTTTATTTATTAATCTTTATTTGTCTATTTCTTATATATTATCTGCTTAATTACTTTACTAACATTTTATTTTATTTTTTGTTTTGTTGCCTCAAAATTTATTTATTTATGCGAGTTATATTTGTTCACGAGATGGAGGATCGGGTGATCAAAGACCTTCGAATTTAGGGTTTGCATTTTTTGTTATATTTTCTTTATTATATTATTTTATGTTGTATGTAAAATGTATTTTTAAATTTTTCGTATTATAGAAAATCATGCCTTTTATAATAATTAATAACTTGGAATTTTTTTCTTAATAAAATGGACCAAAGTCCTATTTTAGCCAACAAAATCTCACTATCAAATGGAGAACTAGTTTTCAGAAAATGGGATCACTCATCTCGATTTTCTCAATCAATATCCAAAAATAGTTCTCTAATTTTTTAAGTTAATAAAAAGGAACCAATGTTCCTAAAATTCAATAAATCTCTCGATTTATGTATGGTATATTCTAATTATTTTTATGTGTTCATTTATTCATTCGAGCTATAACGCCCCCGACGCCTCCGTTGGAAGGACGCCGTTGCGCTACCCGACGCTCACTCAGAAACAGGTATACGATACAGCGGAAGCATACACTAACAATATATGAAACTCATAACCATAATATAATACAATACATATAATATATACACCATTCAGAATTACATGAGGATCCTTAATTATTCAAATTCCCACATGCACAAATTACTGAAATACTCTTAAATTTTCTGACTTAGCATACAATTTTCGACTAGGCCCATTTCGGGTTGTTACAATCACTCCTCCTTAAGAAATTTCATCCTCGAAATTTTCCCGCTAACCGCTCACATCGAAACAACCCAAACCGAACAGAAATGAAAGTTCAACAAAACAAACTTACTGGAAAGACCTGTAGACTCCTTCACTTCCTTCTCAATCATTGCAAAAGCTCTAGCTAAGCCACCCGGAGTTCCTTGATCCTCAAGATCCATTGCTGACGTTTGATCAATCCTACTTCCCTTTCTACTTGATTGCAGAGCCAGGTTCTCTCTCTTTTTTGGACAATCATCGAGCAAGTGCTCCTTGCTACCACACTTAAAACAAGCGCCCGAGAGCTTCCGACACTGACCCCAATACTGCTTATGACAGTGCTGACATATCGGTATTCCCCTAACTTTCTTACAGTGGCTCCAGTGTTGCTTCTGACAATGTTGACATATCGATGCTTCTCGAATCCTTTTCCCGCTGGCACTTCTCTACCCGATACTTTTCTCTTCTGAGGTACATTCTGAATAAAACCTTGAGAGGCCCGAGATGCAGTTATTCGGTTCACTAACTATAGCATTGCTCGCACTAATGTCTCATCATCAAGAGCGGAACCAGTATCTTCAACTGAAGGATGCTCAGGAACATTCTGATCAACTCCGACCGGGTTTACACTTTCCGTTGTCTCGCCCACATTCTCACTCGGATCAGACTCCATCTAGATACTACACAAAACACATTTGCATTAGGCCACGACACAAAATCGACTCGCATGTAATGACTCGACACTCAAACAATCAAGGACAACCAGAATCGTCTAAACCGATGCTCTGATACCACTAAATGTAACGCCCCCGATGCCCCCGTTGGAAGGACGCCGGTGCGCTACCCGATGCTCACTCAGAAACAGGTATACGATACAGCGGAAGCATACACTAACAATATATGAAACTCATAACCATAATATAATACAATACATATAATATATACACCATTCAGAATTACATAAGGATCCTTAATTATTCAAATTCCCACATGCACAAATTACTGAAATACCCTTAAATTTTTTGACTTAGAATACAATTTTCGACTAGGCCCATTTTGGGTTGTTACACGGGCCCTTGTAATTAATTTTTGGGCAAATTTTATTAAGCTTTCTTATTTTTGGGGGATTGTTCTGTCCCAATTTTTTACATGTAATTTTTTTATTTTTTTATCGCTTTATTTAATTGCTTTCCAATATGCTTGCAATGCGCTTTAAATTCAATGCATAATCATGTGAGATGAGAGATAGAATTTTAATTTTTCAAAAACTCAATTATAAACTTCAGTCATTAATAAGAGTGAAGTTCCGAACACCTTCTCTGGTTTAAGACCCCCGAGATTAGAGACCTTTCCCAATTTCTTGTAAATTGGGTGCCGACTCCAAAATACCTCAAAGGTGCCTAAAGGTATCGTGAGACTAGATGATCCTTTTCAATGTTCTATTGGGAAGGAGGCATCCAAAATGTCTCATGATGCCCAAGATCAAAATGACATGAACCAATCCCTCGAGCCCTAAAAGCGGGTCTCACTCAAGAGGGCCTTTGCTAGGTTCGGTGCGTGTCACATCGTGCGTGGATGTTGAGATGTTTAGGCGGAATGTTATTTGCATCACAAAATTCATCATTGGTGCACTTAATGTTCCTCCCTCTGTTAGCGGATTTAGAAAACGTTGGACAATGCAGTTGGGAGTCAGCATGTTTAGCGTGGCTGTATAGAGATCTATGCAGGGCCACGCGTCCTGATGCAAAAAGAGTTTCTGGATACCTTCTGTAACACCCCCATACCCCCAGTAAGGGATATCGGGGCGCTACGCGGACACTTACGTATACATGTACATGCATTAGCGAAAGCGGTAACAATAAATTAGAAATAAGTTGGGCCCAAACAAAATTACTTTTACTATACATGTAAACTGTACATATTACCAAAAACGTTATACTTATATATGTTCATTTCTCGATTCATATACATATACTTTTAACGATTACATGTAACAACTATACTCTTTATTACATAATGATGTTACTCAAAACATCACCAACTCTACCTCTAATTTATACAAAAAAGGTATATCAAAAAGCTCCTAGTGGCCCTCACTTGCAGATGAATGCTTTCACTGGTCCGCACCTATCAACCTACATGGAAACAAACATCCGTGCTAAGCGATAACGCTTAGTGGGGATGAAAATAATGCAATGGACTTCTTTCGAAGTCAGCAATAAAATATACATGTTCCATGCGCTGCTCAAACAACTCATGCATATAACTTTTACACACTTATACAGGGCATATAATCAAATATAGCAATCACCATGTATTCACATACATGTAATCATGTACTTTTATATAGAGTATTCATGTATTTAAACATTACTCTCACGTGCTGTGTCATTTATTCAGAGCAATATTTTTCATCATCTCAAGTTCACTACACAACATTAACAAGACAAGCCTGAATTCCTTTCATGGTGGATACGGGTAACTCTGAATACTGTTTACAGTAGCTTACATATGGAGAATTAACTCAACTCTATGGAATACACGAGGCATTCCGAACTCTGGGCACAATTAAGGCCAACTCTAGCAGCTGCACTCTAGCCCTTTATAAGCATCTTATCTATCCACTATAACGGTAATCAGGCTCTAACAACTCATATACTATACACTGATATTAACTCATCTGTTGTAATTCAAGTGCATTTAATTCATGTATAACTTTTACTAATCATGTACATTTAATTATTACTAATCATGTAAGAGGTTTTAAAAGATAATTTAAACCAAACACAGACTAAATGATAACATGCAAGACCCATTTAGACCTTTAATAACTCAAAACAGGAGCAAAAGATAAAAACAAGACAAAACAGGCGAAAAAAGGCTCAATGTCACGATCGCGACTTGTGTCGCGCTCGCGATAGTAGCCTAATGAAACAGGGCCATCACGAGGCGCACACGCGATTGCGGCTCGTGACGATCTGCTTCGCTTCCCGTTCACCACGAAGAAAGGGTCATGAGTCGTGACTGCCCATCACGACTCGTGACAGGACTCTCACAATAGAGAGAGGACATCACGGGTCGTGATGCCTTCTCAGCCCAACCGAAAGAAGGTCACGCGACGTGACTGCTCGTCGCGTCTCGTGACAGAACTCTCACAGCAAAAGAGAGGAAGGCATCGCACGGGATGTGATGCCATCTCACGCCTCGCGACAAGGCTTGCCCAAAGGTCACGAGTCGTGACCTACCCTCACGTCTCGTGACTCTCTCCTCACAACTCTGAAAATCAAATTTCCACTCGCTTCCTACGGAAATGAAAAATGCTATTTTGTCGCGATCACTACTTGTGTCACGCTCGCGACAGAATCGTGTTTCCCAATTCCAACAGCAAAAATCCACACACAGTTAAACTCAAACAAAACCCAAGTCAACTCTTTTATTTTCACATGCAACCACTCCTCTTTTAACATGTAATTGCCCTATAAACCATACTCATAACTAAGTTTTCACTCAGATTACATAATCACTTTAGACATTGAAACACTACAAACCATCAAAATGATTTTACACACACTTAAAAAGCAATTGAGCTAATTTAAGCTCCAAGTACATTTCTTTATACAACTAAATCTCTAGTAACACATTCAAAGTCACAACCCATGCAAAATAGGAAAAACCGCACACGATCCCTACCTCTAGGACGTCGAACCGCACTCTCTACTCGGCTCCGACCTTCTCTTTGCCTTTATTGGGCCTCTTGTCCACAGCTTCCATGCACAAACCATTCAAAATAGCAAAGTTACTCTTCTCTCTTACTTTAAATTAAAAACAGAAATAAAATAAAAGAAGAAGACCAATACTAACTAAAGAGCGTTACTTACCTTCTTAGGAGACCTAATCAAGCTCTACTAACCCCTCTCAAAGCTAATCCAAATGAATCACTCAAAACATGTAAAGAAGAAGAAGAAGGAATGAAAGAAAGAGCAGAATAATGGAAAAGAAAGAAACTCACGTGAAAGGAGAAGAAAGAAGTAGATAGTCCAAGTCAATCCAACAATTAACTATAGTAATAAATGCCATCTACCCAAATAATTACATCCTCATCCTCTTTTTAACTCTTAATCTCTCTTCACATAAGTTAATCTATTGCCACTTGTCACTTCCCTACAAAGCCATGTGTCATTTTCCTACAAAGTTACAAATTAAAAGGCCAATTTAAATACCCTATCACCGGAGTGGTTCTGTCGCGCCCGCGACGCTTGTCGCGCTCCCGACAGGACTCACACGCACAACACTAATCTTTCTTGAACAAAAATTCTGTCATTCTTCTAGGGCTATTTCGGGGTGTTACACCTTCAACTCCTACAAATATGGGCGTGGGAAAGGCTTCCCCAATTTCGGCCGGATCACATACATCTATACACGATAAATGAAAGCATGCCTTATGGATTTGGGTATGAGTAGCATATTTAAAAATAAATTAATTTACTTCAAATTATCATTTAGTGTAATTAACCGGTTTATGAACTTTATTTCATATTAGGTGGGCACAACAACAGGACATGCGTAGCATCCACATTCATAGGATGGATACAAACACGTATCGAGAAATTTTAGATACGCAGTCTACAGAACAGGTTCATATTAAAATAGATTGCATAGTACATATAGTTTAAAACTAAAGCTAAGTATTATTTTATGAATTAATTGTTTCTTTTTTATATGTAATGCAGTTTGAATGGGAGCCGTATATTAATATAATACAGTTGCTCCCAGAGTATTGCAGAAGTGGTCATTGCTGCTGGAGATCTGTTGTCCCACTCATATGCTTCCATATAATTGAGTGACACCACCCAGATAGAGTAATGAGACAGTTTGGTTTTAACCAACCAATTCCATCTCCACCAATGGTACAAGATAACTTACATTCGATAGACATGCGTGGACAAAATCAGTTGAATTGGGCTGCAGAATTTCGGGCATTCATTCATGAGTGGAATAATCGTCACAACTGGGTAGTGACTGGCCAAGGGCCGAGACAACATTTAACCAATCGTTTTGAGTACATGCAGTGGTATGTACAACGAACGAGACATTGCATCACCCCTAGTGAAGCGTCCCATTCAGCAGCTGTAAGTATTTCATTCATGTTTTGTCTACATTACGAGAAAGAATTTGTATATATAATTGTACGACATATGCTTTATGTTTTAATTAACAATTAATTTATTTCAGGCGGATGGTATCGAAAGAATAATACACGATGAAGGTGACGCATCAACGAATCGAGAGATAATGGGAAGCGTACTTGGTGCAATTGGTCATGAAGATAGATTATTTACTGATTATCCCAGGCAGCTGGGACAAAATCCAATTAATATACCCCAGATGGAAATGCAGTTTCAAGACTTTCGGACACAACGACATCAATGAGGGATGTCTGATAGGCATTCGGTTGTTCCTGATAGATATTATGACCCTAATGTTGCGCAGATTCCACCACCAATGTCGTGGCCATTTCATGGCATGCAATATACGGTCGAACAATGCACAACGGCAATGCCAAGCATAAATGTTACATCCTATGAAGTTGGTTCAATGAGTTATGATAACGCTGATGTTGGTGGTTCAAGTTATCAATATACACGGTTACCCATGTCTTCAGATGTCTCTCAGACACCTACTGATTACCGTGTTCCAGCATTCATGGATGATCCTCAATCGTCACTTGCCAAGCATCAATCTGATCTTTTTCGAAGTATCTTTAGTAGCCATGAAAAACCCACTTTACAGGGAAATAAAGGACAAGCACCATCATTTTTGGATTTCTACCAGGACGTACTTAGCGGTGATTCAAGATCGAGTGGGGAACAGTCCGAACAACTGCCTGCGGGTTGATCTGGGGACGTGGAGGATGTAGGGGGTGAAGGACCAAGCGCTCCTCAAGACGATCAAGCACAATGTAGGTATCCAAGTCGACGTAGGAGGCCAGCTAGATGTGGTACGGGATCACATCTTTTACCTTAGATAGCATCCTTGAACATGTATATTTATTTTGAAAATGCCTACGAATTCTAATATTGCTAAATAAAATAATATGTTGATATTATTATACACGTGTGTTAGGCAACATAAAATAAAGAAAATATAGACTAAACAATAAAGCAATTAAGCAGCTAAATGTAGTAGCATGTCACAATTATACATGTCAACATGAAATCATACATTACTAATTTACACTAATGTGATACTACTCAAGGATAGCTTGATGTATATTCTGACAGACCAACCAAGTTTGGGCATGTCTTTCTGTTGTGGCCTTCATTTCGACATAACGAACATCGATTTGGCCTATTGCGGTCTCTTCTGTCCATTTCATTTCGATATCTAGCGGTTCGCGGTGGGCCCTTTTTTCTTACTAGGTCGGGGTTTGGAATTAAAGTCGGACCAACATATGGCTCCCAATAATCATGGTGTGCCAGCGGTTGGAAGAAAGATTGGTAACAACTCAATGCCTCCAACAGTTTGTAACATTTGTCCACATATGTCCACATGTCAACACGTACATGCATGCAGGCTGCAATAGCATGTGAATATGGCATTTTAGTCCCTTGAAACTTTCCACATTCACAATGGCAGCATTCCAAATTAACAGCTTGTGTGTTATTCCTTTTCGCTTGCTCTTCTGATTTTTGGTCCGTATAATGAAAAGTCCAATATGTCGATCAAAACTTTCAACTCTATGACTAGTAGCTTTTTGGAGTGCCTACCCATCTCGTCAATAAATTTTTGAGTGTAAGTGTTACCCGCAGCCATCTGTGCACGATACATGCCCCTTCTGTTATCAAAAAATTTAACCAAACGTGCAAATACGTGCTCAACCACACTACAAACGGGCATCATCCTCATACCCTTTAATGCACTATTTACACTTTCAGCAATATTAGTGGTAGTGTTGCTATATCTGTGCCCATTATCATGCGACAATGTCTATTTTTCCAAATCATTTTGCATGGCCCAATTGTACGAGTCAACATCGAGATCCTTTATTGCTTCCATTCTTTTAAAGAACTTTCTAGGTTGGAAATTATTTGCTACAAATAAGAGATAATATTTATATTAATACAGTTTGCCAAATTTAACACATTAACCGATATTTGAAATTTTTTTTGGAAAAATGATTAGCGACATACCGGCATTATACAATATGTCCTTGATTTTGGAATTTTTGTGTGCGGTATTGTAGTTAGACATAAAATGGCGCAGACAATAATGATGGAATGCTAATGGCTCCTTCCATCCACTATTTTCATTGCAAAATAATGCCAAAATACCCGTATGCCGGTCAGAAATAACTGTTACACCTGACTGCTTAGTCACATACCGCCTGATGCATGTCATGAACCAGGCCTAGCTAGATTTATTTTTGCCTTCAACCACAGTAAATGCTGTCGGGTACAAATAATTATTACCATCAATAGCACTTGCAATCAAAAGAGTCTGGTGGAACTTGCCTGTCATGAACGTGCCATCTATGAGCACTACCAGCTTGCAGTGTGATATCCCATCTTTACATGGCTTAAATGACCAAAATAGTATTCTGAATTGCCTACAATTTTGTTGTGCACTATCATCAACAAAAATTCATAACAAAAACCCGGATTGTACCTCTCCATTGCTTTAAGATACGATGGCAATTTCCCATACGATTCCTCATAGTTGCCAAAAATCTCTTCTAGCGCCTTAGTCTTTGGATACTAAGCCTTGCTGTAGGATACATCGTAGTTGAAATGATTCCCGATATCGGCTATTATAACACTAACTTTAAGATCAGGGGCTGCACTCACCATCTTCAAGATGCAATCACAAATGATCTGTGTATCTAATTGCCTATACTGTTGAGATACAAGTGATGTTGTACAGTTGTGTGATGCCTTGCACACACTGATAATCCAGTATGGACATGTCCTTTTCTTCATGGCTCGTAGTCTCCACTGACAACCTGTTTTATCTGCTCGCGAGCAATAAACAACCCAATATGATGGCTTCGATTCGACAACTTTATAAGAAACGTTATTCAAAATTGACCACTTCTTAACAGATGCCTTCACTTCATCCTTCGATGTGAATACCATGCCTTCACATAATTCAAATACACCATCCCATCTCGCCGTTGGTATATCATTAGACATGTTAATCTCAGCTTCTGCGAAATTGACATTTGTATGGTGCACTGATGGAAATTGAGATCGTGAAATCTCATTCTATCCACCCACATCATATCTCACATCATTAATGTTCATATTCTGAAGGCCTACTATCACATGGGTTGAGCAACTTGTAACAACTTGGGCATCTCTTCTAATACCGGTTTCCTCAACAGCGTCATTCAAGTCAATCTCCTCGTCATCCTCCTCTGGATCTAAACTAGGAGAAATGTACCCGTTATCGGTATGCTCCATATCACGACATGCAACGTCTCCACATTTAACCCTTGAACTTGATGCCAAATTAAATTTGCTTTGCCCTCTAAACTCTCTTATTGGACTTGCTTCTATCGTCTCCAACTCATGAACCCCTTTACACTGCGCTGGATCCTCACACTGCATGCCAAAATCATTCCGACTGCCGCTCGCAATATTCAAATTATCAAGAAATATATTTCTCTCATCCTCCGTCGGTATTGGATCTCCCGCATTATTAGTATTCAACTAATCAACATTATTCAACACATTATATTCATCTCCAATTACGATTTGTTCGATTTCAATAATTAGCTCTACAACCGTATATCCAGAAAATGTCACAAAATTTTCATATATTTGCTCAATGTCATCGTCATCAGCTACATCCATAAGTGCCCAAGAATATGAGCCCTGACTGTTTATAGGACACTTATATATTACTCTACTAACCCTCACATCCACAGTTAGATCCAATTTTACTGATATCTTATGAACAAGTTCCGCAAATATCGGTTTGTTTCTAAGCTTCAGTCTCCTCGAACGTCCTGATGAGCTTAAAGTATTATACTGATAACCGGCTACACCCCATATTGACTGTCCTCCAGTATGTATTATAAATATGGTTGGAATCGACATTTTCTTACTCCTACATTTAATGGAATGATATTTTTTAATTTATCCATATTTTTAATATCATCGAAGTTTAAATACTTCCCACATATTTTCAAATATTTAGTAAATTAAAATGTTTCATGCAACTAATTTTAAAAAATCTAAATCATCTAACGATTGCATCTCATGCAAATATTTTTGTACAAATTTATTCACTATTTTGCGAATTTAAAATTTCATTTCAATTCTTAACTACTTAAAAATAATTTTTCCCTTTCAGGTTTACAAAATAATATCATATATGTCCACATACTAATTTAATACTTCATAAATATTTTAACTTTCAAAATTGATTACTCTTTTAATTTACTAAATTAATATTTTAATTAATTCACTTCTAAAAATTAATTTATATTCGCTAATTAAACTATATAATTTATCTAAATTAATTTATTCATAGACATCATAAAATACCTATATTTTATGATATTAAATATATACACTCATATACCTATATTTTTCCATATATTCATAGACATCATAAAATTAAACTATAATATTAAATATATACAACTACTACAAAAATATATAAATTAACGATTATAATTTATCTAAATTAACTTTACAAATATTCACGATTATAATTTATCTAAATTAACTATACAAAAATATGTCCTCGGTGACTATCATAACCTATTCAAAAAAAATTATATATCATAAATAACAAAAAAAAATAATAACTTACCTCTTCAAATATTGATCGTAATTTCAATACTTTACTAACACCTGCAATTTAAATATGACAACAAAATGTTAGCTACACACTCAAATCTTATTAACATAATTAATTTATGCTTTATTTACATAACAATACCTTTTTTCCCATTAATAAAACAACAACATATTACCTACATTATACACTAAGTAAAATAGAAATTAATATGTAAAAACATACAATCTCAAAGTGAAATGCAAAAGAGATAGTTGATATACTAGAAATATAACCTACTGGGAAACCAAACGAGAGGAAATAAAATAAGTTAGTCAAGCCCGGAAATATTGCCTTTATAAAGGATAAAAAATAAATTAACAAAATTTTGCATTTCAGACCCGTGCTACGCTGCAGCGCACAGTAACAACTGTGCGCTGCAGCCTTTTTCTTCAATTTAAAAAAAAAAAAGAAACCGGTCAGAAAACGGCAACCAATGTTGCCGTCTTCTGACTCGTTGGCCCCACTTCCCCGTGACCAGCAACAGGTGCAAAACGGCATCATTTTGCGCCTGGAATAGAAAAAAAAAATTAAAAAATCCAAAAAAAGACAACCTTGGTTGCCGTTTTCTGGATACCCACAGTCCCACGTGAGTGGGACCCACCACATCAGAAAACGACAGCCTTAGTTGCCGTTTTCTGACACACCAAATTTCTAATTTCTAATTTCTAATTTCCAATTTCTTTTACTGTTGCACCACATTTCTAATTTTTTTAAAAATTTACACCAAATATAAAAAAACCCACGGACTCCACACGTTTCTAATTTTGTTCAATAACTTAATTTGTTGTTTTCTTCTTTCTTTTTTGAATCAAATCTTTGTTTTCTTGATTACCTTTTTCTACGAATTTTTAACCAGAAAGGGAGATTTTTGATCTGAGCTTTTGATTTTATGGAATTTCTAAAAATTGATATTCGAGATTTTATTTCTTTAGTTTTTATTTTTCATTCTTTTTCACCCTTTTTTATTTCTTTAGTTTTTATTTTTCATTCTTTTTCACCCTTTTTCTAAAGTCATTTAGCTTTCATCGAGTTCCTATCGCTAATTAAATTAACTGGATTTGGCTTTAATGTTTGCTTTTCTAGTTTAAGATTTTAGTCTTTGTTTGGATTGGAATTGGGATCAGTAGCTCCTCATAATATTTGCATCCAATTTCGTGGAAAAGTAGAGTAAGAGAACGAGAAAATAAGAAAATGAATGAAATATCAAATTGTCATAACTAATAAATTGGTCATCTCTTTCAATTTTTTTTTTTTCCATCTGTTGTTTTCGACTTAATAGCGCTGATCTAGATAATTGAATCAAAATTTTTCTGCTATTTTTCAACCGATTCTTCAAATTTTTTTTTTTTTATTTTCTCATGCTTGCTCACTAATTTTAGTAATTGTGTTTTTAAATTTGTGCAATATAAAGAGAGTTTTTTAGAGGTTATATTTTATCACCTCTTGATTAATAATTCAAGGGATGAGTTGACTAACCTTTCAAATTTTTTATTTTTTTTTGCCATTTGCAGTATTGAGGAATTTTTTTACTTTTCATTTTAAATTGTTTTATTGATTATTGAATTAGTATATTTTACTTGATCAAGTTTTTTATGATTTCGATTGAGAATTATTTTTTGTTTGTTATGTCTTTGTATCGTAAGGATATAAATTTTTAAAATAAATTTTATAATTATATATATATTAATATTATAAAAATAATAAATAATTTACTCTGTATTTATTTTAGATTAATCAAATAATAAAAAAAAATAAGATTTTTATTAATGTAAATTCAATTTCTATTAAAGTTACCTCCAGTCAAATAAAAGCTTAGATATTTGAATAAACAGGGCTTGAAAAAGAAATTCTCCCATTGAGTATAATAACTTCTATTTGGTTTTTTATGTGGTTCATGCTCTTAAATTTGTGTATTTCACTCTTGTGCTTAGTCAGCTATAGTAATGCTACATCATCAAATTATTTGTGTTTGTAAGTAGTAATTTTAACATGTTCTAGCGTTTAATTGGGACAACGATGAGTATAAAGGTCAAGCTAATAAATTGATACAAATTCAAGTGTTAATTTATAAATTCTACCTAATTCAAAGAACATTATAAAACGTTACCATTAATGTTTTCATGTCGAGGAAAGGAACTTTGAAACACGATTCGGCGATTTTTTTTTTAATGGTAGTAAAATATTTTAGTTGAAGTAGCATGAAAGTATATATTAACTAAAACACAAAATAGCAAATGGTATATACTTATAAGAATAGTACAAATAAATTTTTAAGATGATGATACTGTTGATTCTTGTAAATTTTTTATTCCTTCAAATCGGATGGAGTAAATTAGTGACTTTTAATTATCATAGAAGTTTGATTATGCTAATAATGTATTGTAAATAAAAAAAATAAAAAATAATATGAGTAGAGAATTTTCTATTAATTAATAGGTAAACCGAACAATCCATAATAGAGTATCTATGGAGATACAAAGTCAAAGTTAAAGAGGTAGACTTCTACTAGAATTAAGGGAAGATAGAATTTTATAGTCAACTTCATACAATACAAGAAAATTGTTCATTGCTGATGGAAATTTACCAGCGGAAAAAGATTTCATTGGTAAATTCCGACAAAACAACTAATCCATTGGTAAAGGTGTAGCTAAAAAACTAATTTGCGATGGAAAAAAGATCCAAATCTTCCCGTCATTAAAAATGGAGAAAAATTATTTTAACGACAGAAATTAGAGACGAAAAAATATGACCGTCGTAAATTATGGCGGCAAATGTTTTCGGCAAAACACTATGACCAATTATTCTGACGGTATGCTTATACCGTTGTTGAATTTGCCGACGGAATTAAATTTTCCATCGGTATTTGAGTAAACGAAAATAATTTGCCGACGAATATCATTGACCATCGGTGAATATTTAATTATCAACGGAATAATGAATTCTGTCGGAATTTATTTGCGACAGAAGCAAACTTTCCATCGGCAAGTATTTCATTTTGCTGACGGAAGTTAGTGTTCCGTCGGTAATGTATATCATATTACCATTTATCGACGGAATATTTTTATCCGTCAGTAAAGAGGAAATTTTTACCGACGGAATATGTTTATCCGTTGGTAAGTTTTTCGACGGAATTTGAATTCCGTCGGTAAGTTGAACTTAAATCCCTAATTCCTTTTCCCTTTTCTCCTTCCCTCGATCTATCTCTGTCTCTCACAAAAACACACACTCTCTCTCTCTCTCTCACTGTCTGTCCGTCGAAACCGGTGCCACGGCCCCTTGTGTTGCCGTCTCATTGCCGCCGCCTATGTCGACGTCTCTTTGCCATCATAGCCTCGCTCTCTCCCCATTCAGGTTAGTTTCTTTCCTTTTTCTGGTTCTTTTTTAATCATAATGTGTCTGGTGAAGGAGGTGCCGCAGCCTGACATTCCGTTGTTGCCTCGCCGCCGAAGCCTCTCTCTCTTTCCATCGAAGCCATCAAATATTCTAGGTTAGTTTCCTACGACTTCTTCTTTTTTTAATCTTAATCTAGTAAAAAAATAGTTCAATGACAGAATAATAGAGAAAATGGCAAAATTGTGTGATTCTTCTGCTTTGCAATTGTGTGATTTTTCTGCTCAAATTATTTTTTTTCATTTTTTGTCCTTACAAACACTTATTTGACCATTAGAATCCCTTTTAATAGAAATTTGCTGATATTTTCTATTTTAGATAACTGAAGTTGCTAGCATGCATTAATAACTAATAATATTTGAAAAGAATACCAAATAACATACCCATCAGAAAGAAGGAGAATGATTCAATAGATAAAACATAATAATTGTGAAATTAAAGCCAAAAATATGCTTTTCATTTGTTCCTAGCTATTGTAAGAATATATATGTATGGACCTAGAACATAATGTTTACTAATAATAGCTATTATAAGAATATATATATATATGTATAGAGCTAGAACATAATGTTTACTAATAATATATAGTAATGATTTTCAATAATTTATATAATTAGAAGAAAATATAGTATGCTTCTTTTTATTCTCTGGTTCTAATTTGTCAATGTGATATTAATAGAAATGGCAAAATCGTAAAACAGTTCGAGACCCTTTCCTTGTCATTCCCACATATATTTATATATATAAATGCAATATCTCCTTTATGAGGATATTAATAGTCCACTCTATTGGAAAATATTTTGGACATAAAAGTTTCATTTCCACTTAAGAGGATTAAAACAATAATAATTCTGAAATTTTGAGGCTAAAAATGAAAATGCAATTATTTTAAAAAATAAAAACTAATATCCAATATATAATATATATTGTTCCATTCTTAATTTGATCACATTAAATGCTAAACTAATAATGGTATGTTTCATGTAGAATTGTAGATGTTAATTAGTTGTTGTCTATACCTTATAAAAATATAAGCATTGCTAATAAAGGAGGCAAACTTTTTATATCTTTTCTGCACTCAAATTCAAAAAATGCTAACAATGAAACCATTGTTTATAATTAACCGTGTCAACAATAATGAGCAACATTGATAGATTATGGATGTATAGAAGATTAACACAAAATGGTGTCATTAATATTGAATTTGTCGAAGGAGTTGAAAATTTTATTGAATTTCCACATTCTCAACTTACATTCATGGACGGTCCTAAAATCAAATGTTCATGTAAAAAATGCAAACATACTTATTCGCTTCCTACTGACGAAGTGCAGCTACATTTGATGAGAAAGGGTTTTGTACCAAATTATTTTGAGTGGACTTATCATGGGAAGCCAATAATTTGTAACACTTCTAGGGGATATAAAGCGAACTCGTCAGAAAATGTGGGTGAATTTGAGAATGTAGGGCATGCGTTTGACACAATTGAATATTGTGGATCTGAAAATCCTTACACCTAAATGGTTTGTGATGCTGTCGATCAGTCATTTCATATAAATATACACAATGACGAAGAAGATCCAAACCCGGATGCACAAGAATGATCGGTACACATGAAGTATATAGTGACCCTCCAGCTGTGGCCCCGCATACTACCCCTCCTTTATTACCTCACAGTTCTCCACCGCCTACTATTGGCCTACCTACTTCATTACATTCTACCCTTGCTACTACATCATCACTGGGAGGAAGAACGTCTACCCCCGCATCAAGGCATGCATCAGCACCATCACCAATTTCAGGGACTCCTGCAGCTGAACCTCTCATTCCTGGTGTTGTTGGAGAAGATGGGAGGACCTATGTGTCCATTGAGAATAATCAGTGAGTGATAATAAGTCTAAATTTGTATTCTCTAATCGTTTTTTGATTTGATTAAGCTTCTGAAAATTCTTTTGATGTAGGTTGGTCCCTTCTAGAAAGTGCTCCCGCGCGATCACGGCCAAATTCCATCTTAAGATAGATTTTATGGGTTATACATGGAAGAAAGTAATACAACAGACAAAGATTTTTACATTCAAGAGTTCGAGGTAAATAAAATTAATACGTAAATCTTAGTTATTGTAGTTTATTAATATTTGCATAATGCTTTTTTTTTCAGAAATAGTTTTTTTAGGATTCACAATTGGATCATATAATTTATCGTGCATGGGAGAGTCGAGCCCATGCACGTTACAAAGATTTTGTGAGTATGCACCACCGAAAGGGTGTACAGAAGAAATATGGGCACACTGGTAGCAATACTGGTCAACACCCGAGGCAGCAGCCATTTTCGATCGAAATGCACATAATAGACGGGAAGGACCAGAAGGTGTCAGTGTCTGCTTACACAGTGGAGGATCGATGTCCCACCGTGATCATCCTGCGCGACTAGTAAGTATTTAAACCTTACAGAAACATATTGATTTAATTACTAATCAAGTGTAATTCTATTTGAAAGTCATTTGATGTACAAAAATTATGACGGAAAATATATATATATATATATATATATGTGTGTGTGTGTGTGTGTACATTATTCAATAGAATAAGTATGGATAATATTGATTTGCCTTGGTTGCTCCATTATTGGGATAGTGTTGGGATTTTATAGGGGACAAATATCAAATAAATAGAGAAAACTCTGCTAAAATTTTTGTAAATATTAGTTTAATTATAACATTTAATTTGTTTGCAGGAAACATCATTGGGCAGGAAGCCTACTCCATATGAGGTGTTCATGCACACCCACACACGTAAGCATGACGGTGTGACATTCGTCAACACTCGAAGTAGACACATCCATGAACTTTTATATTATATTTCAGTATTATTTTTATTTATCATTTTCGTCATTAAAAATTAAGAGGTATTTAATGTAAATAATTTGTTTTATGATAGGAGCAAATACAAGAGACTATTCAACGACAGACACAGAATTCCGAACCTGTTGATCAGACCTAGGCCTTCTATGAAGTAGCCAGTGGTAGGGACCACCGTGCACAAGTTTTTGGCTTAGGTACTTTTGCTAGCTGCTGCTGCTCACGCTCATCGACCTCCAGTACAGTTACCTCCAGTAGGCAGGCAGCACCCACTAAGAGAGTAGTTCAGCTTAAAAATACAGTACAAATGCTGATTGATCACATAAGTTGTCTGTAACATCAGGTGGATTCTCTCCAATCAAGAGGCAACAATTCATCACAACCGGCTGATCGTGCACCATCCCCAATTCCTTAGTTAGACATTTTTTAATATTTTAGCATTTACAATTATTTAACTTCATTATACATTAGTATGTTTTAAACATAATATTTTGCTATAATTAATATATTTTCAATTTTATTATTTGTATCCATTATAAAATTTTGATGATATTTAATAATTATGATTTTGAAATTAAAATAATAAAATTAATTCAATGATTTTACTAACGGTAATATAATTTCCATCATTAAATTTTACCGACGGAATATATGTTTCCGTCGACAACAATACCAATGGAATTTTACATTCCGTCGACAAACTTACTAATGGAAATAACATCTCTGTCGTTAAAGTTACCAATGGAAGTCAAATATCCGTCGGCAATTTATCGACGGAAAACTATATTACATCGGTAAATGTTAATGAAGGAAATGTGGATTCCGTCGTTAAATTTAATGACGGGATATAAACTCTGTCGTTAATTTTTACCGACGCAATTTTGTTGAAGCAATTGTCTGTTAGTAAATTCCGTCGTTAAATATTTTATTAATAGAATTTTCGGCCTTTTCGTCAACAAATTTCATCGATAAATTATGATTTTCTTGTAGTGATATTTGATATGTATTACAATAAAAAATTATATATAATATCTCCATGAATATAGATTATAGTTAGATTTGTACATAGTTTGCACGTGGAGGTCGCAAATGAATTGGATCGGATGAATTTTGATCCAAAAAATGGACAGTTAAAAAATTAAGTCATAAATTGATAAAATTTCAAAAGTAGAAAATGAGTTTCATAAATAGGTTAGACATATTTGAATGTACCTACAAGTCATAAACGGATGGGATAGATTGGACCAACCCGTTTAGCCTTTTTTTTACACTATTTACAACTACTGCCAAATACTATGATAAGTTTGAACAAACCATACTTGGAGAAAAGTTGTACATGAAACCAAACCAACCATATTAGAGAGAGAAATATGAAACAAAACATTGATTTTCAGTATAAATAAGAGCAAACAAATACATGAAATTCGAAAAATATTTGAGTTTCAAAAATATTAGATAAATAGTGAAAATGTACCTTCAATGAAATTCTATCCACATTACTCAAGTGAATTCTATCTATAGACTTCTTCACCTATAACAACTAAAGGCTCAATATGAATATCTACGGCAACACTCCATCGACTAGTACTGTCAATTTTATTATAGCCATGGAACTGATTATCAAGTAAAAGCTCAACACAAACCTACTAAATTCAAGGGAATTATCATACAGTTTCAGATACTAGAACCATTAAAAATAAATTGATAACACAGTAAATATCATCTGCCTTCAGGCCCATGGAGTTGGCCCAAACATTGACAAGGCCCAAGGCCCACAAGGCGAAGCAATCAGGCACGAGTCCAAAGGAGGACCAATCGGACGACGTGACATCCCGTCCCATCAGCCGCCTGACACAAGGTAGTGCTTACCTCAACCTCCTGCTCGCTGTCACTTCGCCGGATACCTACTCTGACAGGCAGAGACCGCCCCCCTAGGCACTCAAGTGCCCCTCAACATCTCTTATAAATAGCCCAACCAGCGATAGCCTTAGGTATTGACCCTTGAGCACTCTCTCTCTATAAGCTTTCTCTCTCAAGTTACTGACTTAAGCTTTGGAGTGCTTACGCCCGGTCCGACCGGGCATTCTTCCTTTCAGGTCGCTCTCACCCGATCGGTCGTTTCCTCCCTCTCCAGATAAAGATAATTCAGGCTTTATCATTTGGTGCTCTCATTGAGAGGCATGGCGAACTCCAAATCGAACGATAATACGACCCCTGTGAATTCTGACCACAACGACTGTAGCCTCGGTAGGTCAGGTACCTCACGACCCGTCAGGTCTCCTGCGAGAATCAATCTCCTCCCCGCCTTCGATGGCACAGCGGCAGGACAGCCTGAGAATACCCCTGTTACCTTCAGGGATGTACGCACCATCCTCGCTGATTTCTCTAAAAATGTCGCACAGGCGTTGAAGAAAGGTAAGGTGCTGGAAACTTCTGAAAGAGTTTATGGGGATTGCCCCGCGGGCGAAGATTTCAGGAGAAGGAAAGACTAAGGGATTGTCATTGGCGAGATAAGAGGCCAAGGAAACCGCAAGGGCACTGTCAAGACCCTAGACAGGCATAACAAGGGCAAACAGACACTCCCCGCGTGCTTGAGCTCCCCTTTTCGCAGTAGGTCAGGCGCCCAAACTGTGGCAGATGACATATCCTACATGTGCACCCCGAGCCGTAGTCGCTCAAGGAAGCACAAAAGCGAGTCCTCCGCCACGGCTTCGAGCAAAGGGGATCAGTTGCTCAAATAAGGGCTCGAGCGGCTCGGCGTCCTCGTCCCCAGAAAAAGGGAGTTTCGAGGGGAACACATGCGGTAACACCGCGTCCCCATTTTGCAGGGAAATTACTGATTCCGAATTGCCCCTGAGGTGGAGGGACGTTGTCATGGACAGGTACACAGGAAAAATGGATCCCGCCACCCATCTGGCAGAATACCTGACCAAAGTATAGGTCCACACCTACGACGAGAAAGTGGCTTGCAGGGTTTTTCCCACCACCCTCGGCGGAGATGCTCTGACGTGGTTCCATGACCTGCCCGAGGGGTCAATCACCTCTTTTAGACAATTACGGGAGCTATTCGTTACGAGGTTCGTCATGCAAACGCGCGCGCCAAGGACAGTGAACGACCTCTGCAACTTGTATCAGAGATCCGATGAAAGTCTGCGAGACTACGTCGACAGGTTCCAATCCACTATGTCAAAGGTGAGGAACGTTAGCGTCAAAATGGCGACCACCGCCTTGGCCGGGGGCATTACGGATCATTCTTTCTTCTAGTCCTTAACAACGAGACCCCCGGCTAGCTTCACTGATCTCATGGAGAGAGCCCGGCAGTACATTCGGCTCGATGATGCCATCAGGTCTAACAGGGGAAGGAGGACACACAGTACGGAAAGGTCGCAGCATTCAGGCGACTCCACTCCAATAGGGCCTCCAGATCCGATCGGAGCGCAAGAAGTCCAGAATAAGGATCCGGATCCCGAAGCTCGTGGAAGAGGAGGGGATTGGAGACAGAACGGCGCAAGCGCTCGGAGGATCGGAGCGAAAGGCCATACACTCCCCTTAATGCCACTCTGTCCGCGGTGTTGATGTGGATAAAAGAAAAGCAAGAGCCGATTAATTGGCCGAGGCAACTGTCTGAAAGCAGTCGGGCCAAAAGAGCTCATAGCAAATTTTGCGAGTTCCACAGAGATTTTGGTCACCTTACCGACGAATGCACTACCCTAAAAAAGGAAATCGAGAAGCTCATACATCGAGGATCCCTTAGAAAATTCGTAGGCACGGCCAGAGGGGATGACACCTATAGACGGCCAAAGCTGCGAAGGGATAATTCCAACCCGGACGAAGGCGAGAGAGATCGGAGAGGCTCGGACCCGGGCAGACCATATGCTGGAGTCATCAATGTGATCACACAAGAGCCAACCTATCGAGCGGATCCCTCCAGCATCCAGGAGAAAACAGGAGAGAGGCGTTCCCGCCGCCCCGAGCGACTCTCAGAAGTTGTCATATCTAGCACAGATGCGCGGGATATCATATTTCCCCATGAAGATGCGCTCGTCGTGAAGGCCAGAATCAATGACTTCGATGTCAGAAGAGTTCTGGTGGACGACGGTAGCACCGTCAGCATCCTCACCTTACAGGCCTACCGGGCGATGGGTCTGCCTGTGTGCAAGCTCAGGCTGACCGCCGCACCACTCATCGGGATCGGTAAGGGCAGAATCCCGATGGTGGGTTCTGTAGAGCTCCCTGTAGCGCTGGGCTAGGAGACGGTCGCGCACAGATGCGAGGTAACTTTTATAGTCGTTGACATAAATTTTGCTTATAACGCAATATTTGGCAGGCCCCTACTCTCCCAAACCGGTGCTATCATCTGCATCCGTTACTTGGTAATGAAGATCCCAACCCGAGAGGGCATCGCGATAGTGAGGGGCGATCAAAAGGCGTCGCGAGAAGCGCATGTCAACACTATAAAGCTGCAGCGAGAGGCTGCAACAGTGGAACCCGGCTTGGAACAGCTGGAGCAGGAAGGTAGACCGAGGATGGACCCTGCCGAAGAAACAAAAATAAGGGCATTGGCCCCGAGCAAAAGTATCCAAGTTGGCACCAACATGGACAAAAAAACAGAAGACGCCATAGTACGGGTCTTGGCAAAGAACCAAGGGGCTTTCGCATGGAGGCCGGAGGACATCCCGGGGATAGACCCCGATGTCATCACACACAAGCTGAATGTGGACCCGGATCACCCGCCGGTCCGACAGAAGCTCAGAAGGCACGCCATAGATCGGAGAAAATTTATCTCCTAGGAAGTGGATAGACTACTGAAGACCGAAACAATCCGAGAGGTAGACTATCCCGAATGGTTGGCTAATGTAGTCCTGGTCAAGAAAAAGTCGGGAAAGCTGCGGATGTGTGTGGATTTCACTGATCTCAATAAAACGTGTCCCAAAGACAGCTACCCCCTCCCGAACATAGACCAGTTGGTATACGCCACCGCATGTCACGCCATATACTCCCTTCTCGATGCTTATACCGGCTACCATCAGATCCTGATGTGGTTCGCTAATCAGGAAAAAACCAGCTTCATCACAGACGACGGGACTTTCTGCTACAGGGTGATGCCGTTCGGCTTAAAAAATGCTGGGGCCACATACCAGCGCCTCATGAATAAGATCTTCAAAGATTAGATTGGACAGAACGTGGAGGTCTACGTCGACGACATGATTGTCAAAAGCTGTAGCCCCGAGGAGCACCCCGCCGATCTAGCAAGAGTCTTTTTCACCCTGAACAAGTTTTGGATGAAACTCAACCCTGAGAAGTGCGTCTTTGGAGTACCATCAGGCAAATTCCTGGGTTTCCTGGTTTCTCAAAGAGGAATCGAAGCGAACCCAGAAAAAATTAAAGCCATTTTGGAAATGCAGCCTCCCAAGAGCGTGAAAGACATCCAGAAGTTGAACGGCAGAATTACTGCCCTGGGGAGATTCATATCTTCATCGGCTAAGCGATGCACTCCATTCTTTAAAAAGATGAGGAAGGACGCCTCGACCTTCGATTGGGGGGAAGACTGCCAACAAGCCTTCGAAGGGCTAAAAGCGTTCCTCGCCAACCCGCCTCTGCTCAGCCGCCCGGTACCAGGTGAAAACCTGTATCTTTATCTATCTACCTCTGGCGAAGCTATTGCAGGAGCCCTGGTTCGGGAGGAAGGAACGCAATAACTACCTGTCTACTACATCAGCGAGGTGCTCAGGGGGGCAGATCTAAAGAAAGGACTGATCGAGCAGCTGATTATCGCCCTTATGATGTGTGCAAGGAAGCTCAGACCATACTTCGAGGCGCACACCATTGTTGTCCGATCGGGCCACCACCTAAGAAAAATCCTACAAACCCCGACCTGGAAGGAAAAATGGTAGGCTGGGCAATTAAGATACAATCTTGGGACGTGAGGTATGAGCCCAAAAAGGCGATAAAAGCCCAAGCCTTGGCCGATGTCGTTGCCAAGTTCGCTGGCAAAGAACCGCAAAGTCAACCCAGACGACGACTCTGGGAAATGTTGGTAGACGGAGCCACGAACGACGCTCGAGGAGGAGTAGGCATAGTGATCAAGGGGCCCGTGGACATCATCATAAGGTACACAATAAAGCTGGATTTCAAAGCTTCTAACAATGTTGCAGAGTATGAGGCGCTCCTCCAAGGGTTGAGGCTGCTGCACGCCATCCGACCTGAATCCGTGGTCATCAGAAGCGATTCCCAGCTGGTCACCAGCCAAGTCCTGGGCACCTTCGGGGCCAAGGAAGCCACAATGGTCCAATACCTAGCAAAGGTCAAAACCGCCCTCAAAGCGCTTGAGGAAGCAGGCTCCGAATGGGACCTCCAGAAGGTGCCACGAGATCAGACATCAGAAGCCGATAGGATAGCAAAAGCCTCCGCCTCCGAGCAAACCATGGTTGAGGGAGACGTCGCCGTCTTGAGTCTAACCTCCCCCTCCCTGGATGAGCCAGAAGTGATGGAGATCGATCGGGCGGATGAAACTTGGATGAGCCCTATCAAGCAATACCTGCAAACGGGGCAGCTTCTGGAGGACAAGGACGAAGCCCGAAAGACATCACGAAAATCCCTCAACTACTCCATCATCAACGGCGACCTGTACAAAAAGGCTCTCAGTCATCCCTGGCTTAGATGCGTGACAGAGGAGGAGGGAGATTACATCCTCAGGGAAATCCATGAGGGAATTTGCGGTGCACATGAGGCAAGCAGAGCTATGGCTAGGAAAGCCCTTCAGACGGGGTATTACTGGCCCAGTTTGCTCAAAGACGCCCAGGAAAAAGTGCGAAGATGCTCGCAGTGCCAAGTGCATGGGAGAATCATCCGACAGAGCGCAGCGGATCAGCAATCGATCGGGGTCGCGTGGCCATTTGACCAGTGGGGCCTTAATATCCTAGGACCTTTCCCCCTGGGAAAAAAGCAGATGAAGTTCCTTATAGTTGCGGTCGACCATTTCTCCAAATGGATCGAAGCCGAGCCTGTGGCCACCATCACAGCCGAGAGGGTTAAGAGCTTTGCATGGAAAAACATCATCTGCAAGTATGGCTTACCCAATATTTTCATCGCAGACAATGGTAAACAGTTTGACAGCTCTATCTTCAGAGATTTCTGCCAAGGCCTGAAAATCAATTTGAGGTTTACATCAGTTGCTCACCCCCAAAGCAACGGGATGACCGAAGTCTCCAATCGGACCATCGTCCAACGGCTGAAAAAGCGACTGGGTGAGGCCAAAGGGAACTGGACCGAGGAACTGCAAAGCGTTCTCTGGTCGTACAGAACTTTGCCAAGGGCAGGCACCCGTCAGACTCCATTCTCCCTAGTCTACGGCACCGAGGCAATGATCTCGGTAGAGGTCGGACTCCCATCTTACCGATCGGCACTCTATACTGAGCAGGCCAATGCTTTGGAAAGATGCCAAGACCTGGACCTAACGGAAGAAAGGAGGGAAAATGCCTACACTGAAATAGCCGCGTATAAACATAGGATAGCCAGATACCACAATGCCAGAGTAAGGCCAAGAACCTTCGACGGCGGCGACCTCGTGCTTAGAAAAGCAGAGCTGGGTTCGGGAAATGCTGGGGTCGGCAAACTTATGCCAAACTGGGATGGACCCTACGAAGTTCCGAAGTCCTAAACCCAGGCACGTATAAACTTCGAACCATCGAAGGTCGAGATATCCCGAGAAGTTGGAATGTGGGCGTACTCAAAAAGTACCATTTGTAGTAACGTACCCACATTCACCAATTAGCAAAAAAAAAAAAAAATTCTTAATCTCTTATTTTGTTTATTGCATGCATAATCTGACCTATGTACTAGATTTGATGTCTTGTCCAGGTGCAAAGCACGGAGGGTACCCCCCGCCCCCCCCTAGAAGGTTATGTCAATCCATTAGGACCAATATTCTTCTCGGTCCGAAGATATGGAAGCGACCTAATGAACGTCGCAGAATTAATATGCAAAAATGATGAGCTCATCGCGCTCCTAACGACCCATCCGATCTTAATTACGGAATGGTCGATCGTAAGCGCCCGGATCAAAGAGTTTCCCGATCCGCTGATGCCAAAACTGGTCAATGGCAGACCACTTATTTTCCCGTTCAGATCTATCGACGGGTGCGACAACACTCAACACTACGCGAGGCGGATACTCAAGCAGCAACCCCAGGCCCCCATGCAATTTTATGCAAAGGCCATGGTCAGGCCACCATGCAGTTTTATGCAAAGGCCATGGGTCAACATGCAGTACCTATGCAGCGGTCCCAGGCCAATATACAATTTTATGCAGCGGCCACGGACCAACATGCGAATAAAGACCATGGCATCGGACTGCGGGATTCCCGATTGCTCACCGATCGCCCGACTCCTTCCAATTCAGGAAGTATCCATAAGTAAAGCACATAGATTATTTTGACACATAAATAATAGAAATTACTAAGGCACAGCACCTCGCAAAGATAGGAGGAAAAAATCGGTTTTATTGAATTCAATTTTATTTGTACAGTTTAAAAAAAAAAAAAAAAGAAAAGCGAAGAAGAAGCACAGAAAATTCTAATCTTCTATATGTACAATGCCTTCTTCAGGAGCTACAGAGGCGGCCGTCAGCCACCTTCGAGTTCGGCAATCTGGACGCCTGTGGCTGATTGATGCCTGAAGACAACAGAGCCTCGTTGGCGGCCTGAGAGGAGCCGGAGGCAGCTCGGTGAGATGCCGCCTCCCCCCTCAGAGACAGGTCCCACAGGCAGAGAGGACCGAACGACTTCACCAGGAGGCAAGGATTGGGAAGCCCCAGCAGGCGAAAGCCCCGCTCGGAGATCCGCCTCATCATCGCTAGCGGCAGGGTCGGGCAAGGCTGCAGGATCTCCCATCCAGCTGAAGTCGGAATCAGGCAAATGCCTCTCAGCTTCACGGATCAGACGTGATAGAACCCCTGCCTGCACCTCCGCTAACTCCTCAAGAAGCTGCTCCCTCTGAGAGGCGAGCTCCGCATCCAGTTCGACCCTCCAAGTAGCTTCCCTCTCTGCCTTGACACTCTCAATGCCTCCCGCTCGTTGCGCAAGCGAATGCACTCGGTCCAAGCTTGATCCCACTCCGTTCGAAGCCTGGCCCACTCCAGTTTGAGGCTGGCATTTTCACCGCTCAACTCGTGGCACTCGGCGTCCAGCACAGTCACCCGATGCTCCAGCCTTCGACCCTGAGCGCCTTCAGCCGCCAAACGGGCATTGTCGCCCTTCAACCTGTCCACCTCGGCCTGACATTATTCCAACTCCTGAGCTGTTTGGGCCGCCTTCTCGGCAGAAGCCTGTGCTTCCGACGAAGGGTGACATACTCCCGTTGAAGTTCAGCCACTTCCATACGGAGGGTCGAGGCGTCCTTCCGGATGGCCTCATAGCGAGAGTTCACCTCTGTCGTGTTCTTTGCCACAACATCAGCCCTTCCCTTCCAAACTCCTGCCATGAGGTGAGTTGCTGAGTCCTCCGGCACACCTAACAAAAGGAAAGGGAAGAAGATGAGCAAACAGGGAAAAGACCTGACGAGCAAATTCCAGCAAGTACTGACAAACGACAGGGAGACCCTACCTCCAATAGCTGCTGGAGCACACGAT